>CM033455.1:1101392-2583892 GCA_019425755.1 Amaranthus cruentus
CAGAACATTGAAATTGAAAGAAAAATGAAGTAAAAATTAGTAATCAAAATGAAATACCTTGTGAAGTTAGTGAGTAGGTAGCTCAATTGAAAGTTGGTGGCCGGTGTCTTCAATTTTCTTGGTAGAACATTTAACTGGAACTCACAAATTAAGCAGATGAAAGAAAGGAAGACAAGCATGGTTGATTTAGGTATGGAGCAGGTAGAGGTCAGCTGAAGAAAGGGAGTAGAGTAGTTGGAGCAGGTTCCCGAAGAAAGGAAGGATATGGTGGAATTGAGAAGCTGAGCTGAGGTGGAATGGGAAAGCTGAGCTGAAGCTTTGTACGTGGAAGGATCTCCAGGAAAGCTGCGAATGGCGTGTCGAAGGGAGACACCAAACTGTTCATTAGATGAAGAATGAACAGTAGCTTTTGATGTTCGTTTTTTATAGGTAATAGATTATAGTCAAATGTCAAGTAAAAGCTATTCATAGTACAATTATTGTTATTAAAGCATGTTTATTTGAGTGGCCTATATGCCATCCACGCCTCAAGAATTAAGGCCTATATCACCCAATGCCAATTGAAACTCGACACGAACTTCAACCGTTACCGAATTGATGTTTACCCAATAGCTTGAATAGTCTATCTTCAACCGAATCTTGACTAATTGACCCGACTCGAATGCGACCCGTCGCAACACGCATCCAAAATATAACCGAACTGAATAGTATCCGTCTGAAATCGACCCGATCACCCCAATACTCCTAAAAAATAGATTCTTTGCTTGGAATTGTTTTTGTTGGAAATTGAGTTTGGTTTGTTGGATTTTGAGTCCATTGTGGTTTGAATTGACTATGACAAATGTTAAAACTATAGTCCAAAAATAAGACCGTGAGCCAAACATTTCCTATCTTATATGGCCCAACGGTGACTATCTATAAAAGTTGTAGACTAACCCTACAAACAAATACAAATCTTTTTCATCTCAATTTATCCTTATTTATGCACATCCTGAGAACACCGATCAAAAGGTTACTTATAAATGAGCATCCTTTTAATATACACAAAACTTGCGTAAGACCGTTCTATTCTAAGACCACAACTGGGCCGGTCCATTGTAGGCGCATGTAGCACACGCGCCCTTCAGATTTCATTTTTTTTTTTTCATTTTCTGGGCATTTTTCAATTTACAAATTCTTACTTGAGACCGTCTTTTGTAAAGACGGCTCTCAAAAGCCCAACTCAATTCTAAATATATATTGTTACAACTCTAAATATAAATTTGGGTTGGACTTTTGAGAGTCGTCTTTACAAAAGACGGTCTCTCAAGAGAGTTCCTGTTTTCAATTTGGACCTTAAAGATATCAATTTTGACCTTCAAGGTATCAATTTCAACGTAAAGTAGTACTTAAACATATCAATTAAAGTAAATTTCAAGTTGATCCTATAAATGATCAATTGTGGCGTTAAACTGATCAATTTCTACTTAAATTGAAATTTATATCTTTAAGGTCAAAATTAATACCTTTAAGAGTAAAATTGAAAAATGCCCAGAAAATAAAAAAGAAGAGAGAAAGTGCAATGGGCTGAAATATTGGGCCGTCTTAGAAATAAACGGTCTTTTCCAAGACCGTCTGATTAATATAAGAAGCATTATCAATCCTTTTAAAACCTTTTTTTCTATAAACTAAAAGGTTAAAATGAATCGGACAATATATTTCACCCAACTTAGTTATAGTCACTTAGTGAAAGTAGCCAAAAGCCATATGCGAATTAATCGCGATGAATTTGCGCTCTTTGCTTTTTGTCATATTTAAGGCGAAAATTAAAAGTGAGTTTGAGAAATTCGTTGTTAAAATAGAGAAAATAAGTTTGCAGATAAAATTAGAGAAATAAAGTCAAACATCGTCAAAAAAGAAAAGGTGAAAAATTAAGTGCAACAAACTTTCCTAAAAAAAAAAATTAATGCTAATTCAGAGAGACAGAACGAGACGGGGAGTAATGAAGCTTTGACATTACCTCTCAATGGCTTTGGTAAAAAGATGAAGCTCATGAATGTGAGCATAAGTATCATAAATGTCATCAATAATTGTGATGAAATTACACACTTTAGTTAAAGCCTTACGGCAACAACTAAGTTCAGGCTTAGATGATGTTATGCCAATGCTCCAAAACAAACACTCCACTAGTCTATCTCTTGTAAACCTCAAGTTTTCTGATAGCTCCATATTCTTCCACCATCTGAAAATTTTATATTATTATTATTAATCATAATATATTTAGAAAAATTATGTGAATAATAGTACAATTTTTTGTTTATTTTCATATAATAATACTAACTATTGATTAACTATGAATAATACCAATTTAAATGGGTGTTTTCCTGGAAAATCACTAACATGTTAAAAATCAAACTATATATGACAAAAAAATTGGTAAATTAGTTAATAAATTAAAGTTGGTATTATTCTAGGAAAATACTCTCCTAAGTTGGTATTATTCATAGTTAATTCATAGTCGGTGTGTAGGAAAATTAACAAGAGCTAGTATAAATGCAGACAAAGAAAGACACTTAGTACGTTATTAGTATGGTAATCGAAGACAAAATATGGTAGTATTTGGTTCAGATGATTTTTTTACTAGTTTGTATATAGCATAGGATTATTATTTTAGTTGTCAAACCAAATATATAAATTAGTTTTAGATTGTTGTTTAGTAGAAATAAGTAGTTGGATGTTATCCTCAAAAAAAAAAGTAGTTGGATGTTTTTCTTAAAAAAAGGTGGGCAAAAAACCTTATTGTCAATAAAAAAAACTATCCACAACTACTTTTTATTATTATTATTATTATTATTATTATTATTATTATTATTATTTTGGAGAAATGAAAATTTTCATAAAATCAGCAAACAAAAAACAAGTACAAAACCGATCTACAACTCAAATCAATATGAAAATGAGACACACCTTCAAGGGAAGGTTGTCTCATCTTATTCTTTATGTGCATGGGTAAGAGAAGAGAATCAGACCCAACTCAAAACAAAAACAATACAAGAAACAGAATGCCTAGACATGACCTAGGCTATCCAATTCATAATAGCATTTGCAATCCTTGAATACGCAGAATCACATCTCTCTTGACTATACGCATATTATTATATATTATTATTATTATTATTATTATTATTATTATTATTATTATTATTATTATTATTATTATTATTATTATTTTGGCTTATACCATTTATCAAACATATTTTTTATATTTTCACTAATAACAAATTCAAAAGTCAGAAGTTAACCAAAAAGTAGGCTAAAAATCGTCATTTGTCAAACACACGCTATCGACTTCATAAAAAAAATGAATGTACATTTGAAGATCATACCTTGACATATCATTTAGATCATGTTGATACATGAATTGCATGTTATTGAAGTGTAGCATAGCAAGTTCAATTAGCAAAGCCCTTGCATTGTTAGTACAATCCCTTTGTGGAAATGTGTCAATATGGTGTCTAGCTTCTAATGTTGGCACTTGATATTGTAAGGGAAGAGCTAATTTATGATTCATATAATCAACAATTATGTGATCATTAGAAATATATTCCATAGTAAAGGCTTTGACCTTATCCATAAGATTTTCCCCTACAAATGTGAGGTATGAAGCTTCATACAAATGTATTAATCCCTCAATATCATACCTTAAAGAGGGCTTAAAGTTACCATCTGCATCCATAAATTGCTTGAATACATCTGTTTTTAGTAACAAAAAATCGTATTAGTGAAATAATTAAAAAGAAAACGGTTTTAATGATGTGTCTAAAGAATACTCCCTCTGTTTTCTAATGTTCTTCTCATTTGGAATATTCCATATCAAGGAGAGAGAAATTTGATTAATGTTTTTGACACATATTTAGAAGATACTCCCTCCGTTCCTAAATGATCTTCCTATTTGGGAATTTCACAAGAATTAAGAAAAACAGAATCTTTGAGGTTAGTGGGTATTATTTTAATTATATTGTGGTGGGAAGTTATGATTGTATTGGAATAATGAGAAAGAAAATAATTGTAGATATAATTAAATAATGTAAAAAAAATTCTGATTTTATTATGGAGAGAAAATACACATGGAGGGAAAGTAACCACTTTTCAAATTGGGAAAGTTTACATTTTTGGTTCTAAAAAAAAGGAGGGAATAATTTGCTATATATAGATCAATTTCATAATTACAACACTCTAAAACAGCATAATTTTGGCCTTCCACTAGCCAAATTACAAATACACGGATTAGTATATTGAATAAGTACAAGTATAATTTCCCAAAAAATGACCATACAAATTCCCAATCATATTATTAAAGCTGCTGAAATGAGGCTTGAAACACAGTACAAACAAAATTTGTCCAGCAACCTACTGTCCAGGCTTGAAACACAGAACCAAAACCATCACAGCACAGCAAGTTCAAAGAAACTCAAAACCTTACTGTCCAGCCACGAAACACAGTACCAAAAACCATCACAACACAACAAGTTCAAAGAAACCCAAAAACTTATTGTCCAGCCACGAAACACAGTACCAAAAACATCTGTCCAGCTACTTCAGCTGCATCATTAGCCTTGTAATGGCTTCAGATAATGACGATGAGTTACAGGGGGCTTGGTATTTTGGATCAAATTCATATGATCCACAGTCCAGCTCCGAGTCGGAGGAGGAACCACAAGAAATTGTAGCAGAACAACCAGAACATCAAGCTCAACGGAAGACAAGGCTTACAAACGAGTTGAGGCATCTCATTTTACATGAAATGTTGTCACTTAAATTTAGTGACTCACTCCCACATGGTACATTCGTACGAATAGCAAACAAATACGGGTACACACCAAGATCAATTCGAAACTTATGGAAACGTGCAATTGAAAGCAAAGAAGAAAACAAGCCTTATGTTGTTGATTCAAAGTTTAAAAATTGTGGAAGAAAAAGAGTAGAAGTGCCACCGAACATTCTTGAATCAAAACTAATGGGTGAACGTACATGCATAAGAGACATTGCAACATGTTTAGACTTGGCACCAACAACGGTTTGGCGATTAATACGAAGGGGGGAGATTAAAGCACATTCAAATCCACTACACCCTTCTTTAACGGATGCAAACAAGGCAAGAAGGGTTGAGTGGATTTTAAGTCTCATTCAAGAAGACACAATTCATCATCATCCAATGTATAAAGCTATGTATGACTTCATACATATTGATGAAAAATGGTTTTACTTAACCAATGTTTGGATTTCATTACAACACCACTTAAATGAAATCCTAATGGTTAAAGGGTCTAATGACCCCCTCAGTTAATTTGTTATCATCATTAAAATTTATTCTATAAAACTTAGGAGCAACTAACTGTGAAATCAACATCACAAACGAAATCTAAGGTCATGCATATGTATTCACTTCATTATAATGATCATTTCAGTATTTTTGCCCCCTAATTCATTATCGAGGTCTTTCAACCTCTCAGTTTTTGTAAATATCAACAACAAATGAAGCAAATTACAATACATGAAACTAAAAATCAAATGATGTGTCGATTGTACACAATTGCTACTCAACCAAGTAATTATAGATAATTTTTCAGATTTTAAAGCAAGTAAAGGCAGAAACACATCACAGGGGGTTTTAAGAAAATTTCAATTAGCAGATTTTGAAAAAAACAGACGAAATCAAACAGGGTAACAAGAAATACAAAATCATAAATCCAACACCACAAAATCAAACAATTCCAACAGCAAACATCACCAGCACATACCATTAGTTTACAATTAAAACGAAGTCCAAAAAAACCTTACAATAATCATTTCCGTTTTTTAGGGTTTTTTTTACCCTTAGAATCAATAACTTCCTCAGGAGTGTCAGGGACAACCAAATTATTTTGGTCTTCATGAATGTTGGATGGAGTTGAAGGATTTAGGTCAGATGGAGACTCCAAAAAATACTCAAGAACACTTTCTGGTAATTCTTCTTCAACATTAGGAGAAGGAGTAGAGTCACGAAACCTAGATATAGCATCATCCTCCATGGCCTTCTAATATGATTCAAGATCTTTTTTAGTCCATCTAAGAATTTCGTTTGAATATGAGTGTGACCTCCCTTTAATGGAACAAGAACAAAATTCTCTACGGTCACATAAACCGTCATAAAGGTATGATGGTATGGTGAAATCAGTCTTGGATTCGTCGTTTTTCATGGACAAACAAAAGCTTCAAAGCAAGTAACAATGGAAGTCGAAGAACAAACCAACACATGAGGGCTTCAAAAAATCAAACTCAACCAAAATTCACAAAACGAACCTCAAAATGAAGACCTAATTCAGATCTATATTTTAATGCACTTAAAATGGAGTAAAAATGAGGAATGAACAGGGGGTAAAGGCTAAGAAAGCCATGGAAAAAAGTTGAAGAAGAGAGAGAAACCAACCGTTGGTTTTGGGAGAAGGAAGAAAAGAAATCAGAAATAATAATGACATATGAATGTCCCAAGGCAATTACAAGAATCCAAAGAGAATAACCGGTGTATCTAGGGAAAAGGAGAGTATTTGAGGGGTATAAATGGGAAAAAAGATTTTCAAAAAAGGAAAGTATTCCAAAGTGGAAAAACTTATGGAACTACCCGTTTTAGTAATGTGGAAAAACAAAAAGGAACGGAGGGAGTAAAATATATTCATATGTGAGATCTTGTTAGATTCGTCTTAATGTATACTTTTTTATTATGTGTTTCTATAATTATTTATTATGTGTATTTAGAGATATTGAGATTTAAAATTTGCTTTAAAAACTGTGCAAAAAGTAAACAAAAAGAACAAAAGGAAACGAAAGAAGTACTACAAAAGTTATAATATTAAAACAAATCTCGTAATAGTTAGTGAGCAAATAAGGATCCATAAATTTAATTAATCCCTTAAAAACAAAAAATGTGATCTTATATGGAGTATAAAATATTTCTTCATAATTCACAAAATTGCAACTCAACATAATGTTATATTCAGAATCACAACTATATATGATGAGACTTTATTTATAATTGATACATAAAATCTCTAGAAAGTTAGTATATTTATTTTCATCAAAAAATCAATTAATAAGAAAAAAAAAAAAAAAAAACCTTATCTCACGGTGAAAATTAGCCTTGGTCATCCCAACTTTAATATTTTTAATGCTTATAATTTCTATATATTTTTCACTAACTTTATATTAATATTTTTACAATGTCTATGGTCTTCACATGTTTACTACTAATTTTATTTTGACATTTTAATATTTACAGTTCCACCAGTTTTATTTTAATATATTTAAATGCTTATAGTCGTCTTTATTGTATCTATTACGTTTTAATCCCCACGACGCAGGGCTTCTCTTAATCTTTATCGAACCGGAGGACTCTTTTTGGTCGCGCTCTTCTTTATGGGTATGAGTTGCCGCCGTCCTTCCCTCCCCAGACCTTGTCCATAGCTTTCTATGTGCGGGATACACTGGGTAGGATGATAATGCTTATAGTCCTCTTTAGTTTTTCACCCATAATTTTATTATTCAATAAAATACTATTTACATCATCTAAAATGTTTAAGTTTTCTTAATCAACGTGAACACTGTATATCGGAACATATAATAGGAATGGAGTATTAGTTTTCCAATAAAATAATTAATAGTTTATTTAAAGGAAACATACCTTGAGACACCAAAAATCCAAATTGTCTAAGAAGTCGGAACCCAAGAGCAGTAGCATGAAGATTAAGTTTTAAATCACTAAAGTTGAATGCATATCTTCTTAATGCATTCTTAATATCATCATTAAAATAATTTCCAAGCCCTAATCTTTGAATTTCATCAATTAACTTGAAAAGCATCAAGGGTTCATGTTCTTCATTAGCCACCATATTCTTCACCTCACTTTTTAGTCTCTCTATTTTCTCATGGTCACCCTACATTAACCAAATAAGAGATTAAGAAAATTATAATACATCATTTGTTGTTTTTTTATTTGAGGGTAACTATACAGCCCGTTTGGTGGGTGGTAATAAATGATGGTAATAGGAATGAAAATTAGTAATGAAAATTAGTGTAATTTTGGTTGAAATGTTTTTGGCTACCTTGATGATCATGTTTGCCCAACTACAATCATCTCATTTTTTTTCATAAAATTCATTCCAATCCATTACCATTGGGAGAAGTCGTATTAGGTGTTAATGGAAATTTGTAAACAAAAAAGTTTTTGTGATTAAAGTTTCATCACTATGAGAAGGACATGAAACATTTGATGAAATTTTACAATATAAATCATTCTCATCACCACCATTTCATACCATTAACCAAACGGATCGTTATGGTATATAACATATTATGGGGCCTCAACCACCAACTTAAACCTTTGATTGAGTTGTTTCCTTGACATGGTATCAGAAGCTAGCGTGACAAGAGGTCACGGGTTTCCAATCTCAACCAACCTTCATTTAAAGTAAAATATTTAACACTACCACTAGGTATGAGAAGGGCCTATGTTGCATCCCCACGTGTGAGAAAGTGTGTTAGAGTATATAACATATTCTGGAGCCTTAACTCAATTTTTAAGCTTTTAGTTGAGTTGGTTCCTTAACAAGAAAATTTCTTATAGCCACATAATTAAAGGGGAAAGAAAATTAAGTCTTCTGAAATCTTAAAAGAATTGGGTACTAACCACTAAATCAACTCATAATTCCTAGACCATCATGTTAATATATAACACTTTAGTTGATGATGGATTCCTTCATTATGAAATGATATGAATTATGATAATAGGAAACATATGGCCAAGTACTTTTTCATTTTTTACATGCATCAATATTTTATGTTTTTCATCAATAAATACATTAAACAAGCGTTACATCACAAATTCTTGTGAGAGACGGTCTTTTTGACAGACCATTTTTAATGGAACTAGCCCATAAAAAAATGTAGAGTAGAAATGAGTATTAAGCTTTAATGGATTGAACCTGAGAGACGTATATCTGAGAGATAGTCTCTCAGGAGACTACCTGGTGTATATTGTAGTTTTTTTCTCCTAAAAAATGTCATAAGAACATAAAATCAAAAGAAAAATATACTTGTGCTTTGATGTGATTCTTTTCCAATGACTTGAGGAATTCAAGGTTCCAAATGCTTGGTTTATAACTAAAGGAATGTCTCTCTATTGTTGGGGAGCTTGTGGATGAGCACCTGAAGGGCAAGATTTTGCAACCATGATTATGAACATTTTGTTGGATAAGAGAATAGGAGCTCTTTGTATTCTGTCAAGGAACCAACTCAACCAAAAGGTTAAGCTGATGGTTGAGGCCCCAAGATATGTTATATACTCTAACACGCCCCCTCACATGAGAGCCCTTTGGGTTAGAAGTGTGGAAGCAACACAGGCCCTCCTCATACCTGGTGCTAAATATTCTACTTTTAAATGAGGTGTGGTTGAGATTCGAACCTGTGACCTCTTGTCACACTGGCTCTAATACCATGTCAAGGAACCAACTCAACCAAAAGCTTAAGCTGATGGTTGAGGCCCCAAGATATGTTATATACTCTAACATATTCTTGGCTTAGTAACTTGCACAAATTTATAATTATTATTGAGATTTACAAGGTTTACACTTGCCATTTTATTGATCATCATATTGTAGTATTGTGTGAAGTTCATAAAATATTATTGAAAAATATATTCATTTAAATGTTGTACACAACAATTATATTGCTAGAGTTTTAATTACAATTTCTAACTAAGGTAAAGTGATTAATTTCCTAAAAAGAAGATTTATACCATAGTATAAATGCTTTTGAAACAATTGCCATAAGTT
Source organism: Amaranthus cruentus (assembly GCA_019425755.1). Lineage (NCBI taxonomy): Eukaryota > Viridiplantae > Streptophyta > Magnoliopsida > Caryophyllales > Amaranthaceae > Amaranthus > Amaranthus cruentus. The sequence goes on from CM033455.1 coordinate 1,111,238, forward strand.
TTTGTGTTATTAATATCAATTGACTTTTAACTTTTAACTTTTAACTTTTGTGTTATTCATAAAATATTATTGAAAAATATATTCACTTTAGGAAAATACCCCTTAATGTTGGGATTATTCATGATTAATCAATAGGAGAAATTATTGTAGGAAAATCATGAATAGTTTAAATTATTCTAGGTAATTTTTCCTACATAATAATGATTCAGCTTACAAATTGACTTTTGACTTTTAACTTTTAACTTTTGATTTATTTGTTGATCAAAATCAAAAGAAATATATTTCGTAAATAACTTTTAAGTCAACTAGAAATCGCCTTAAATCCCAAATGACTATTTCTAATGCTTTTTCAATTCATTTTTTCTTTAAACAATAACTAATATATACTTTTTACAAATATCTTTATTAACAATTGACTATCATCTAGTCAAACAAGTCAATTAAACATGCGAACGATCAATAATCAAACAACTCATTTCATCTACGAATTCAACTCGACTCTTATATCTCATCCACATTTTCTTCCATCCACCCATACTACTTTTCTCATTATCTTTCATTTACTCCTAAATCCTAACAAAACTAGAATAAAATAAAAAAAATCAATATTGTTGTAATTATAAATTGAAGATAGCTAGGTAAAGAAATGTTAAGTTCACATAGAATGAAATTAAATTAATGAGATCATATCAATAAAGACTCTTGATTATTTCTTATATCAAGAATGAAATAAATGATACATATTTTATTACAAGCAAGATCTTTGATATTGTTGTAGAGCGAGATCAAAGTGCGCTGGAAAGACTTGTATTGGTCTATGGGGCCAGTATATATTCTCCAAGGGTAGTCACCGGCGATTCGAGGGGTCGGGGTGTTACACCATGATCAGGATCCGGGAGGAAAGATAGACGACAGCTCTTACCCATATAGCAGAGTGCGGTCAAAGAGTCCGACTCCATTAAATTAATGAGATCGTATCAATAAAGACTCTTTGATTTTTTTTTATATCAAGAATGAAATAAATGATACATATTTTATTACAATAAGCAAGATCTTTGATATTGTTGTCGACAATATAATCAATGAAATAAATGGGAACACACCAAAAACGTTTATCGGTATATGTTTCACCATACCTTGATTTTTTTTCCATATCATGCGTTTTAAATTATTTTAAGACTGTCTTTATTATTATACAGTTTTAAAAATTGGATTTTATAGTCCATTAAATTAATTAAAATGTCCACCTTCAACATTAAAAACACTCATTTTTAAAATTTAGGCTTATTATATGACCTTATATGGACATGAGCCATTTTTTTAAAAACAAAAAGTGAGTGTCTTAATATTTAAAGTGTCAACTTTAATATCCAAACTGACGTGTTAATTATTAAACAACTAAAAATAAATATTTTAAGTACATAAGTAAATATTTAATTAATTTAATTAGAGTATTTAGTCCAATTTAAAATGGGTGTTTTTTGTTGATAGCTTTGATGACTTCAAAAAGAGTAGCTTTCTCATTAGAGTTAAAGATGGATTCGCAGATGACACTACAACATAATTTGCTTTTAGTGGGATATATTTAGCGACATTTAATTTAAATGTCGCTATTTCAAATTTCTTATAGTGTATATAGAGGATTTGGTGACATTTATTAGAGCCTTTAGCGGCATATTAAAAAGTCACACTAAAGCTTTTAGCGACATAGGATCTAGTGACATTTCTCACAAATGCCACTATAGACTATAGTGACAATTACATATGCCACTAAAGACCAAATTAACTGTCGCTAAATCACTTTATGGTGGAACTTCAAATAAAAACTAATAATTATTACACTAAAAATATGAATTTGTGGCATTTTTTAATGCCACTAAATCCAATGTCGCAAAAAGCTAAATTTGTTGTGGTGTGAGGAGGGCGTTTGATAACAATTCACTCGTGATTCCACATCGAATGACCAATATATAAACTAATGCATTATCTCATCAAGTAATTTTAAGATGAAATTCATCAAATTTATATCATAAGTTCTCAAATGAGACGGTTTCACGGGGTAGCTATTTTAGCTATTTTTATCGATTGAACTAATGTACACAATATAATAATCACTTACAATTTTAAAGTAACTATTTTTATACAAGGAATTATTTATCTGCTATTTTATTTTAATTTCTCTTGTAAATCAAGAATGAAAATGGAGAATTTAGATAGTAGATATCTCCTTTCTCTCAATCAATAATTTATTTTATAGGTCACATGTTTTAATCACATATCTTAAATAATACTCCCTCCGTTTCTTTTTTATTGTTCACTTTCCTTATTTGGTTAGTTCACTCTAATTGTCCACTTTTTATTTTTGGCAAAGATTTTTTACCTAAATACCCCAAACTACCCCAACTTATATTATTTAAAATATCCCACCTACCACCTTTTCAATTATTATAATCACTTAAATACCTCAACTATCACCTTTACAATTATTATAATCACTTAAAATACCCCACTACTATTTTTCTTAATTTGCGTGCCCACTAGAAAGTGGACAATAAGAAAGAGGTGGGGGAGTATTAATTACGAGATGATCAATATTTTTTAAGTTATAAATGATTGAGTTTTAATATTAAATTAAATGATTAAAAACATTTATTAAAGATAAAATACGAATTAAACGTATTCAAGACGTAAATTTTTAGGAGGGTCAAACTCCAAGTCTCCAACCGACCGACTAGAGGATCCGCAATAGACCCTCTATGTTGATACACCTTACTAGCATAGGAGGTTCTAAGCATGTTCAACATGTTCGATTGCATAGGATTCTAAAAATTTAGGGGCCTTAATATTAAATTACTTAATATATGTAAAATGTTGAAAGATACAAAATTGTTAGAAAAATATTATAATTTTAAATTGCACAGGACCTTCGTATAATTTGTCAGTTTTTACTCCGCCACTTCGTACTAATTGATAAATGATAGCCATGCATCAAACATTACAAAACACAAGTCATAATCTTTCTCAGGATTGGAACATAATGCTAGACAACTTATATTAAAACTCAACAATCAATCATCAATTGTGCAAGTCCACATCTTATGAATGTTTAGAGTATATCGGATACCTGGAGCCTCAACCATCAGCTTAAGATTTTAGTTGATTTTAGTTCCTTAATATGGTATCAAAAGCGAACGTGATAAAAGTTCACGGGTTTGAATCTCAACCACTCCTCATTTAAAGTGGAATATTAGGCACCTATGTGCATGCACGTACAATTCTAGCCCAATAAACTCTCTTGTGTGGGGGCGTACGTGTTAGAGTATATAATATATCTTAGGGCCTCATCCATCAATTAATTTTTTTGTTGAATTGGTTCCTTGATAAAAAAATATACACAATCATTATCAATAGTGTTGAATTTGATAAATTTGTTATTGGGCTTGTCGATGATTCTCGCGTAATAGAAGTGTTGAATCCTGATACCAATTGGTTATAGAAAGATTTGTCCATCAGTCTTATATACTAGTCAATGATATACATAGGGTATGGGGTTCTAGTTGTGTACACGTTAATACAATAATAAGTTAAAGTACTCTACAGTCAACCTGTGCTTGTAGAGTAAGAATTGTGACCTGTTCATAATTAGAATCTTGTAAAAATAAGATCGCATTGCATCGCATCAGTTGCATTGTAGAGTTTTTCAAAATAAATGAATCAATATTTTTGCGTTGTAAAGGTGTAAAAAATCATGTTTTAGGCCGTTTTAAGAGATATTTTATGATTTGACCCAGATTTAAACGTCATAATAATCACTTCTGTTACCGCATTTCGTTATCATGATCGCGATTATGACCGCATTTATACAAAATTATTCTTAACATCAAAGAGGAAAGGCAAGAGAGGTGGGGTGTGAAGGATTAAAATGAATACAAACAACAACATAAAAGAAGATGAAGCAATTAAAGATGGAGATGTTAGCATGTGTCATCTTCCTTCCTTTGGACCACAACTTGTGTTTTCTGGATGATTACAACTTGTAATTAATTTTATACAAATTTGGAAGTATTCAAACTTTGTAATCTAGCTACAAGCCATCTATAAACTGAGTACGCGCATTTCTGCTTGTTTTTATAATTAGAGAGGGCACAAGTATGATATGTTTGCAAACCTCCTCCCCTTTACTTAGATTCTAACTTGTGTTGGATATTGAGTTAATAACTATGACTAGGGGTGTTCAATGGACTGGATAAGTTTCGGGCCGGGTTTAAGTAAATATGGGTTGGGCCAGATTAAGGCCCTTTAAAATTAATATGGGCTTTAAATGGGTCGAGCTTTCAAAGCCCGGTCCGGCCCAACCTAGCCCACTTTTACTACTAAAAATTATTTTAATCCCTATTTATCAATTTATAACAATTAAATTATCATTTATAATAATTCGATTGAAAAATATTAATAATTTCATTGACTTGTCATTTATAATATTTAAATTATACATTAATTATACTATTTACAAAGACCCATTTTTAGCGCTTATTGTGCCCTTTTTATAGCCCGTTTCATTTTAATTATTGTATAGCCCGTTTTCGACACGATCCATTTTCGACCCGTCCCTTACAAAGTCCTTCTAAAAACGGGTAAGACTAGAGCTCAAAAAGGGGCACGACCCATTGAACAGCCCTAGTTATGAGTATATAATAGCTTCTAGTGTATTAGAGAGCTGGAATGATGGCTCTTCCATACATCCAAGTCTTGAGAACAATTATTATGATGGGTGTACATGGTATGTAATATATTTATGTCAGTGTTAGTTTAAGGGGAAATTTATTGCATATAGTATAAAGTCTTGATAATAAGCAAATTAAATGTCCACAAGAGATGTCCAAAGATATCATATTGGTGGAACCCTAAGGGAATAACTTTCCTTTGACTCATTGTTGTGTTTTTGAACCAATTATACTATATACTTCATGCTTTCTAGTAAATTTTTTACATTATTAAAGTACTGAAAGTTAAAGACACTCTCAGTATTTCACGCAAGGCAAGATCCGGGTGGCAGGTTTTTCTTTTCCTGAATGCGGACAAATCATACTCGTACTCCCAAGTAGGAAGTAAAGACTTGGGAAGTAAAGAGAGATGATGCGTGCAGTCAAAAAACCTCCAAGGAGAGAGTAAAGTACTAATTTCGCTAATTGTTAGATGAATTGGAAAAACTGTATTGATTGTTGATCGTGTGAATAAAAATGGTGGAAAAATTTTCATTAATATAGCAAAATCAATAAAACATTTGTATAAATTAGCAAAATGAGAGACTACGTGTAACAAAGAAAATGAACTTCTAACTTTCTAGGGTTGTTTTCCTCAATGGACTCATCATAACATTTATTTCATTTTCAAATTTCAATCATAGTTTATATTTAATTTATAACTTTGTCCTAAATGAAGACAAAAAGAAATTATATTTTATTACATAACGTATCCTATCATCATACAATCTAATAAAAAGAATGTAAAATTTCACATGGCATTTTTATAGTGAATTGCCATATGAAATAATTCTTACCTAAGTTAACATCTACTTATTCCTTGATATATGAGTAATATATCACAAGTAGATATTTATTTTAATTTAAATTTTCTTGGAATATTAAATTCTTAAAAGCTACATAAGATTTCCAATTAAAGCTTCTTAGAATTTATATTTATTTTTTATGTTGAAAATTTGCTAATTAATAAAGTTTCTTCACTAAAATTTTAATTTCTAAAATATATTTCATCAAGAAATAAAAGATACATGATAATCAAAAATTATATTGATAATGACAAAGAATTCTTATGATAACGTTGTTGGAAAATTACTCAGATTTACCTTAACAAATAAGAGATTATTTCATTTAAAGCACTATATATTCCATAATTCTTATCAATTTTATAAGAAATATTATAATATAATGTTAATAACATATAATTGCATCTCTATTTAAAATTTATGTTTATATATACTTTTACACTAATAATATTAATAATATTGTGCATGCACGAATTTTTATACTAATTTATATTATTTATAATAAAATCTTATCAAAGAATACTTCTTTCGATTGGACCTCTATTTTAATTAAGCATATCTTCAAAAAAAAAAATTAAGCATATTTTCATCCCGATTAAGAAACTACTACTCTAAATTCCATACTATTACACCAATTTTCATACATTCATATATGATTACATTGTAAATGATAGTACGACATCTAAGTTTCACATGTAATTAGTTTCAAAGATGAACCATAATAACACTATATACAGGTGGGTCAAATATTTATCAGTTATCATTGTAAACAAACTCGGCTAATTTGATTTAAATGACTCGATTCATAATCTAGCCAGAACTGAATTAGTTTGACCTTTTCATAAATTCTCAAGTATGAGTAAATTGTAGGGTTGCTCCTTAAAGCACAAACATTTTTTTGAATGTGGCTCTAAATGGACAATTCAACACAATTTCCACTACTCAACACACAGAAGTCCTATGACAATTGACAACACATTAAGCTAGTATTACATGATCAATAGTTTTGCATTGGAAGATTTGAGTATACTTCCTCTCTTGTAAATGCTATATTTCTATTATTGACACTATTTATCGTTCAAGCTTATTTTATATATTGTTGCTAATGTGTAAGAAAAAATATAGTCAAGTGGGATCTTGTTTGAATCGTCTAATCGCGTACTTTCATCATATTAACTTTTTATAATTTTTAGACATGTATAATTCAACATATAAATAATTGAAAAAACGCATTGGATCTTTGCGTAAAAAGTAAAATATAGCAAGTATAGTGAAATGGAGAAAGTATTAAAAATTTATCTGTGAATTGAAATATAATGTTAAAAAAATATGACAAATTACGACAAATTATCAAATCAAAGTGTAATAAATAAATTGATATTGAACAAGTAGAAAGGTTTTTTTGTGTATTTGTAAGTAATTATCGGTTTTAGAATAAATATTCAAAGTTAGAACACATTTTGATAAAAAGTGAAAAAAAAAAAGGAGAGATTGATTTGAAGTCTTGAACCAAAAAAATCATTTAATCATTCATATCACATCAATTTTGCAATATTCATCATATTTAATTGAACTAACTATTGCATTGAACAACTTATTGTCTTATACAGAAATGAGTTATCAACAAAATAATATTCATAAAAACAAATTATAAAAAAATGGGCGACTACTTAAAAATTGTTCGTTTTAAAAGGTAAAGAATACTAATGTTTATATTCAAAAAGAATATATAACAAATATTAATTTTTGAAAGGATTTTGATTTACTTATCTTATCACGTATGACAAATAATATGTGATATATTTTATTTTCTTTGTACCATTCATTTTACAACATAAAGGTTTATAATTACCAAATTTAATATTACTTAAATATATATACATCACAAAAATATTCGGCATAATAAACAAAAAGCAAACGTTATAATTTTATAGTCATAAACGATGATAGTAATAGTCATAGTCATAATCATCAACTCAATATCCCAGACATATTAAAGTTCAGAACGAAAATATAGCAAACAGAACATACCTATACTGCCATACCCCTAGAGGGAGGAACCAAGAAAAATGCGCCCATTCAGATACTCTCAAATTCTTGAAACTTTATAGCCTAAAATTAATTCTATTTATCTCTTTAAAGTTTTCAATATTTATTATCTCTATAAATTCTCACATGCCTATAATTAAGTGTAACAAATTCAAAGTCACAAACTCAATTCTTAAAGTTGTTCATTATTAATGGTGGAAAATGAATACTCATACTACTCTATCTCATCACCAAAACCGGTTGTGAGTCGGTGGTTTAATGGATAGAGTATTTGCATGTTGAGTAGAAGATTTAGGGTTCAATTCCTATTGGATACAGGTATCAGCTGGGGCCTTGTGGTTTCTTGACTGCGCACATCCTTTTTACTCCATCCTTGAAGGAAATAGACATAATTTGCCTCCTCTTTCAGAAAAAAAAAAAATAACATTTGACCCTAGTATCAGCAGCAGCGAGTGTCCTTTGCATTTACCTTTTTTATTCTACTCTATCTCATTTTTATTCTACTCTATCTCATCAAATTTATCTTAGGCTGAATAAACCAAAAAAAATAAAGAAGAATATAAAATTATGAGATAGTGAAACAAATGTGAATTAGTTGAAAAAATAAACTAAACATGAAGTAAAAGAATTAAATAAAAAAATATAAATCATGACGTGTCGATAATTAAAATGAAATAAATTTTGTGAAAAAGAAATATAGCAAATTTAGTGAGACATGAAGTATCGAATATTGGCAAGATGTAATTGTCCGAGTTGTAATACATTAATGAGTGTAATAAATGGTGTGGACGACGTAGGGTGTTGTTATCGGAGTAGCTTATAATTCTGCAATTATTACAGCATAACCATCCTTTCGGTGTTATGTTGATTATTGTGTATCATTATTTAATCTATCTTTTTACATTATTATTAATTAATTAATAATGATTAACTTAATTATTTATCATTAAAGTCAATGGTGCATCAATAAACACTTGACAGACCATTTTCCAAATGTGGTGAATAGGCAAATAGTTCTTGATTGGAGTTGTTGAATTGTTATTTGGAATATTTGATTGCAATTTTTATTATGGGTATAAGTTGTCGTTGTTTTTCCCTTTCGAGATCCTAAGCATAGTTTTCTATGAGCGGGATGCACTGGGTATGATGATGATCATGAGTTGTTTATGTAAGCTGTAATTATACACTTCTATTCTTTACAAATTTACAATAACGATACACTCTTTAATTCTCCATCACTATCTTCAAATCTAAATCCGACTATTTCTTTTTTTTAATATCACTATTCCTTAATCCCTATAGCATTCCCTTTGTAAATTCATAAAGTAAAGAGAGTAGCGTGTAAATATTCTATTTACATTTGATTAGATTGAAGAAGTAAATAGAGCGGTTTTTCTAAACTATGTGTCACGTGCATAAGTTTTATCAATAAAATAGGTAATTTTAAAAAATAAAATATATCTTTTTATAAATTTAAAACAATTACCACATTTATTGTCTTAACTTACATATTAGGTCCATAGGTTAGAAAAATCAATAAAACAAATTCATAGCTTGATCATAGTATTAAATGCTTTATAGTATAACAATCTAGAAAATAAAAACAAAAGTATTTTTTAGTGTTTCCTCTGTCCTATTTAATTTAAGGCAAAAAGAAAGTTGGTGTTTCTTAAGAAAAAGGTGGATTATGGTAATAAATGAAAAGAGGGAATGAATTGTATAGATGAAATTAAAAGAGAGTTAAAACGTATGAATGAGATTAAAAGAAAGCGGTGGATCATTCTCCAAAAATAGAAATAATGCAAATTAAGTAGAACGAACCAAAATAACAAATAATACAAATTAAATGGGACGGAAAGGATATGCTTTCTCCGTTTCATTTTACTTGCAACACTTACCGTTTTTCGAAGTTTTATATTACTTGCAACATTGCTATTTTTGGACAAAAATAATCTACTTATTTTATCCCCATTTTATTCCTACCCCACTATCACCATCAATCATACATCATCCCTACTTTTACCATACTGATTTGACGACCCTTAAAAATGTGACAAACCCAATGGCGCAACTAAAACGGAACAGGAGAAGTATTTAAAATTTGTTTTATCAAAACAAGAAATGCACAAAAATAACTACTTTTCCAGTTTCATAATACTTACTACTGAGTATAACATATTGTATGAAAAATATCACCATCAGTATTATACACGTAAATTATATTATGGATACATTTAGTAAAAACACTACAACATTGACATAGGTGTAATCATGACCTAGCTTTGTATTAATTTCATCAAAAGTAGAATACTATGTAAAGATTTTCATCATTACATTTACAAATTACAACTATCCTTTTTCAATGAGTAAAATCATTAGTCATTAAATTGGATTTCCCTCTTTTGTTTTTAAACCTTACAAATTCCAAAAACAAAATATAGAAAAACAAATGAGACAATATATTGAAATGGACCCTCCAAATAGGCCCATAATCCATTTCACATCCATCATTCTTAGTGGGCCTTCTTTTCTTTCTCTCTCCACTTTCTGCTCAAAAGGCCCGCGCCGTCGGGTACTTCCTTGTCTCTTTTAATCAGTTTCCTCTCTCTCATCACGTGCCCACGTCACCCCATTTATCTGTTTTTTAAATTTAATAAAAATAAAAGAAAATTAAAACCGAGCATTTTCAAACCCATGTAAATCACTAACAGACCGGTTCAGAGACTTTTTAATTTTAGCCATTTTAGCCAGCTTCTCGGCTTCGCGCCAAGCCGAAGTTGGCGTAAGCGGCTCGCCGTTCTCATCAACCATATGTTGAACCATAGAAGAAGCTTGTTGTTGTTGTTCCTTTTGCATATGATAATTTCTCCTCCAATGAACATGCGCCAGCTCAGCTTCTAACCCGTGCGCAAATTCCTCGGCTGAAGCCAAGCCGCTAGCCGTGGACTGCAACACTAAAGCTCGAGCTGAATTAAGTAAATGATAAGCGCTACTAAAATCACAATGCTCCACAAGCCGTCTAGACTCGGCTACGGCTCGAGTGTAGATAAAAAGATTTCGGAGTCGTTCAATTCTCGGCTCCGAAGATCTTACAGCGTGGGGCCTAGGAACTAGTAGGGCCCGCTCACGTCCATACATAACTTCTTGAGTTACTGGATCTTTATAACTGCAACGAACAGACATCACATGGTGGGACCCAATAGCTGACATGGGTACTTTTAATTCTATCAAAATTTCTCTTTCTTCTTCAGCGTATAAATCGCCAAGCCGAGCCGAGTCAGGACTCATTAAACTCGGTCGACCGTTACAAGAATAAACCGCCATTATCTCAGCCGGAGCCGACCCAGATGAGAATCCGAGTTGAACCCGTAAATCTTGAACAACAACACTTAATAACCCACCAACACATTTCGCAAAAGCATCTTGATCCGAGTCTTGGGGTCTAAACCCGAACCCGGAATTGTGGACCGGGATCTCAATATGGGCAAACCGGGTCGACGATACATTAGAGCTTCCCGGCCGTTGATTGGACGCTGAAGGATCATCTTGACCGTCGGATAATAATATAATGCTACAAACCGGGTTTTTTTCTCTGCGATCTTCTAGAACTTTCCCAGCCTTTTTCAATGCTTCTCCAACAGAAGTTCCTTGTCCACAAAAAAGATGATCAACGATTTTTCGAGCAGATTTCTGACCTTGAGATGTCATTCGACGAAGAGGCATTAGTCTCTGAGGAGTTGAAGAAAATGCAACAATGGAGAGACGATCAGATGAACTTAGCGAAGAAATCACAAGCCTCATAGCTCGCTTAAGCATTTGAAGCTTAGGACCAATCATACTTCCACTTATATCAAGAACCGTCACCAGATCAATCGGCGCACGATTCGTCGGAGATAAAATCGCCGCCGTAGTTGGCGGCGCTTTGACTCGTAACGCCACCGCATACGTCTCATGAGATCGACTACCGGAAACAACCGCGGCTTCAGGTAGTAATTTCACTTCCACACTTCTCTCTGATTTCTTATCAATGGAGTTATACGGATCGATTGACTTAACTTTAGTAGTTTTCTTAGGATTAACAAAAAATCCTTGAAATTCTTCAGACTCTTCCGTTTCTTCAGCTTCCGGGATGGGATTAAACCTCGGCGATAAAAGCGGTTCATCATCATTATAGTTCTTCTCTTTAGATTTCTTATGCGCTTGGATGATCCGTTTATCTTCAAATAGAATACGAGCACTTCCGGTAGGTGTAGCTGGTGCACTGACAGCAATGGCGGCAGATTTTGTGGCGGTACTTGCGGTGGTTGTGATTGTTTTTTTATCAATGATTTCATCGGATTCAGATGGGTTGTTTTTATGGAAAGAGAGAAGAGGAACATCTGTCCATGTGATATTACAGACTGGACAGATCAAATTGCCTTGTTTTCTGACATGGGATGATATACATGGGAAATGAAATGTGTGTGAGCATTCTGCTGTGTATATTGCCATTCCTTGACCTGTTTTTACACTTTGCATACATATTCCACATCCATTCTGCATTCCATTTCATTCAAAATTATTACTTCATACATTATTATCATTTCATTCAGTTTTTAAAAAATAATCATTATATACTTTTTCATTTTAAATTAAATTAATTTTTTTTGTCTACAAAAAGCTTAAACTAACTATTAAGCTCCATATAGGCGTTCAAAATAGAGTGACCTAAAAACATTGTTTACAATTATGTAGAGTGCAATATCAACTCAAAACCCAATTTCAAGCTGACTCAAAAACTTAACTCAAAATCAACCCGGTAATCCAGTAAATATCTCTAACGGCAGATATATTATATACTCTAACATTAAGATATTTAGAATTAGAAAATTATTTGAATTGTTTTTAAATGAAGTTATAGCAATTAAAATGAATAAGACGGACAAAATAATAGTACCTTAGTAAGACGAAGTGTATTCTTTAAAATGGCAAAAGGAGAACGAGGAGAAGTTGGGTTAGAACCCAACTTACATTGAAGTTTCGGGCTCGGGTTTGGGTTTGGGTTGGGGTTAGAGGTGGAGCTGTTGTCTGAAATTGAGGTGGTTCGAACACGTAAACGAGGGGTAGAAGGGTTACTAATGCTAGAAAATAAGCTTAATTTAGAGGAATGTTTAGGTGTAGGAGTGGGAATTGGGTGTACATCCACCGTATGTGGTGGTTGGTGGTGGTGGTTATGGTGGCGGTGGGTAGGTCTTTCTTTTTCCCTGTCTTTAGGGATGGTAGAACAGAAGGCTTTTCTCCAACCAGTTCCCATATTGATTGGTTTAAAGGGAAAGTGAGGAAAAGTTAGGGTATGATGAAGATTTATAGAGGAAAGAAAGTGAAAATGGATCTGATGATGCAATTGCCAACACAGAAGACAAAAGAGAAGGATGAAATCATGAGATGGATATAAGTTTGTTTTTTTCAACTAAAAAAGGAGAAGGATTGGAAGATACAAAGAAAAGGAAATTAGGAAAGGACTTAATTCAATGAGAAGTAGAGAGTGAGCCCCCTTTGCTTCCTTTGCTTTCCTTCTCTTTCTTTCTTCTCCTTTTCTCTCCTTTTATTATTGTTGTAATTGAGGTATTTCCTCTCATCATCATTATCATCGTACTCAAGTTATTCCGCCCAAAGAAAAATCATAAGTAGGATCTGAAAAGTGAAGGTTAGCGACAACTTATACCCAAAAGAAGAGCGCAATCAAAGATTCCCTCAACTCGAGGAAAAGCAAAAAAAATTCTTACACCGAAAAAAGTTGGGTAAAGTTGAAGTCACCTCTACAAGCCTGCATCTGAAAAATAATAATAATAATAATAATAATAATAATAATAATAATAATAATAATAAAACTGAGGCATTTCCTCTGTTATTTAAAATTTGCTTCATTTGACCACCGTGTAGTATTCATCAGTAAAATTTGACTCTTATATTGTCGTTAATATATGTGTTAAAATATAGTTATATAAGATCTTATTTTAATCATCTTAATCTAAAATATATGTGTTAAAATATAGTTATATAAGATCTTGTTACCAAAATGTTGTTCATTAATTACAAAATTTCCCAAAATAATGTTATATAAATTAAAATTCCCATATTAATGTCCAACTAAGAAATATTGTTTTTTACCAAACAATTTACCATTATCACTAGGGGTGTTCATTAGCGTTTACTCCGCATTCCGAATACCCATAAAGTTGGAAACCTAATAAGTTGGGTACCTATTTTGACAGTCCGTGTCCTGGCCCAATTTATGTGGGTACTCGGGTACTACAAGCACAATACTCCCCCTATTCCTTTTTATTTGTCCACTTTACCTTTATATTACTAAGTACACATCATAAAAAATTATAACAATTATATATTAAAAAACTTTACATCAAGACAAATCCAACAAGATTTCACAAGGATACATTTTATTTTACGATATCAAATGGACTACTAGCATATTAGGTAAGAAAATGACATTTGGAACTTAATAAAACTCGACTGTATTACTAATGTGTTTGATTACCTCAAGTCTTGTACTATAATAGCTTAATCCTATCAATAATGCTTTGTGTTATGTATTTATTCAAAAAATATTTCATTGTTTGCTAGCTTGTTAAATTTAGGAATATGAAATATGTTGTAATCGTGTATTATATCAATCATCTTCTACTTGCATTCCACTATTGTTTCTTATTTATAAAATATTTTGCTTGAAGTGCCTAATAAATTATGCCCATAAATACCATAAACAAAATCGGGTATCTGGTGTTTCCGGATAAATTGGGCCAGACACGGGCCGTTAAAATAGGTACCCGACTAACCGGGTATCCACTAATAAACACCCCTAATTGTATAATAAGTTGTTTTGGTGGAAAATAATATATCTTAGGTGGACATTAATTGGAGAATTTAAACTTACTTGACATTATTTTGGGAATTTTGTAATTAATAAACAACATATTGGTAAATAACTCCATAAATAGAGATATTAACAATTAAAAAGAAATAAAGTTGTGCATTAGGGCCTAGGGGAAGAGAAAAGTCAAATGGTGTAAGATTTAAAGAAAGTAAAAGTCTTATGTGGACCTTATTTATGCTATTTTAATGTGCACAAACCTAATACTACTAAGTACTAACCAATATTTTTCAATGATTGTATTTGTTAAAAAAAATACTTACTATTTAAAACTCTTTTAAGATTATTGCATACAAAAATAGTGTAGGGCCAGTATATATAAGTCTTTTAATAAAGAAATGTGTAGATTAGACTAAAGGTAAGATAAAATATAAATTATTAATGTAAATTAATGTATATATAAGACTTGTCAAATAAAAATACTTAATCATAGTCAATTATAGGACTAAAAAGGAAATTGTTGAAAATTCTAAGAATCCGAGGAACTACTAATGAGATGATTATAAGTCAAAATTAAAATTATATTGGGTAGTCCATGTCCAAAATAGAAATTGATTTTGTAAATGAAATCTTGTTTGTTAACTCAAAAAAAAAAAAAAAAAAAAAAGAAAAAAACAAAAACTTGCTTGTTCTCTCGTCCGAATAAATTTGCCCAAAAATTTATATTTTAATTTTTCTCAACAACTTTATTATTTGAGTTAAAATTTTAGATTAACGGGAATAATACATGTGGAATTGTGAACAACTTGCAGTAGCCGGTTGCCAAGTTGTTAAAAATGCCGGCAGCAATACTTAAACAAATGTTGGATTATTTAAAAAACAATCAATATTAGAAGTTATTCACAACAGATTATCACAAGATCGGATTATTTTGAATAAATTTTCCTTTAATCTTTTGATATGCCCTCACCACATGTCCTTTATTTAAACCACCGTTCGTTACTGCTCTTTGCTTCTACTTTTCGCTCTTTACCACCTCTCTATCCATTATCGTATTGTTAGTTTTTGTATGTATTCTATTTGTTGTGTATATTTAGTTAGTTAATTGCTATTCATTGTTAACGTGGGTATAAGTTGCAGGTTTTCGAATAGTTGCAAGTTTTGCTCTCTTTAAAAACCCTTTTTGAGCCGAGAGACTCTTTAAACGTACTCTCCTATATAGTTATGAGTTATCATCTCTCTTCCTTTTTCAGACCCTAATCATAATTAAGTATATGAGCGGAATACACTGAGTATGACAATGATTCATACTTAATCTTCCAATTATAAAAAAATAAATAAAAATAATAAAAATGCATAGGGAATAGGTAATTTGTGAAGGTAAAAAGGGGGAAGTACAGTATGGAAGTATTGGGTAAATTAAAATTTTGTTTTGCTTAAAATGGTCAACGGTCGGCTTCCATCCAAGTCAGGCTGTAGTCTGTACACCCACGTCTCTAATAGTGTAAACTGTAAACCTTTGCCTTTTTATTTCCCCATTCTTCTTCAATTTTTCTGTTTTTCAGATTTGCTTGATTCTTTTCCTTTTCTGTTTTTTTTTAAACAAAAAAATTCAAGAAATATTTATTTTTAATAATTTCTAAATATTTTGGAAATTCAAGACATCTTAATTTACGCTAAGAAATCACAAATCTTTTTTTCTATAATTATTTTTAGGTTCACTATATTTAGCATTCAAATTAAGAATGTTACGTCTAATAGATTGTGGATTAGATTCGGTATGACTTTATTTAATGTTTAGGAGCGAATATTAATTTGTTGTAAGTAACTGGGTTGAATTGTTGTTCTTTATTACACCATAGGACGACTTTTGATCCAGAAATGTCGAGAATTAAAATTAAGATTTAAATCTGTGAATTATGAATGAAACTGATCTATTGGCTCATTATTAAGGATATGTGCGATAGAATAGAATTGAATTCAACTTTATTAATTAGGTATGGAGAAAGACCAAGTTAGTTTGAAATAGATTGTTTGATGATGAATAATAACTTTAAACGATGAATAATACTACCTCCTATTCATCTAAAATATCTCATTTACTTTTAGGACACTATTTATCGACCACTATTAAATTGCATTTTATTATTAATCTATAAGTTAATACATAACATGTGGGATCTTATTTGATTTGTTTTGATGTAAAGATTATTAACATCAACCTTTTATAATTTTTAATTATATATAACTCGATATATTAATAGAGTGTATAAAATAAATGAAACATTTTAAATGAATAGAAGGAAGTATCAATCATCTTAAGTTTTTAACGTAGCAAGTAGAGGAATTATTAATTAAATTGTTATGAATTTAAATTTATAAATTGGATGATGAGATTTAAGAAGAGTAAAATTATTAATTATTGTTTGATGATGAAGATGATAAGACATTAGTTATATGTTCCCAACAAAAAAAGGTTAAGGTACAGTGATGAGATTCCCTATTACCTAAGGTTAGGTGCATGCTCAGGCCCCAGTACACGAGTGATCACAGCCGTTGATTGGGATCACAACTGCAATGTCAGTTCACATCAAGTAGTAGTAGTATAAGTCAGTTACAGATTATAGGGAACAACCAAACTTTTAACCAAATTATAAGCTAAATCTTTTTTTAGTCACCCTTAACTACTCTTACTCATCACTACTTAAACTAACACAAAAATGACTTAGCTTTCCTAAATACTCTATCTTTACTATTTGTGGCTATATGTCTGTCACAAGGGGGTTTTGAGCATGTTCAACATATTTATCAGTATAAATTTTTAAAATATCAATGTTTTTAATATTATATTAAGTGCTTAAAAAATATCATTAATTTTGAAATTGGATAGAGTCTTTAAATAATTTATCAATTTTTACTCTGTTTTTATTAATGAAGGAATTACTTGTAGCAGTAACATTGAAATAATTTTTCATTAAATAAGTATTTCAAAATGGTTTTAAATAATTTATCAATTTTTACTCTGTTTTTATTAATGAAGGAATTACTTGTTCATATATATATATATATATACTATATATATTTTATATATCTTTTGTTTTCTTGGATTTGCACCTTAAAATTTAGGACAATTTACCTAAAGTAATCCAACCTCTTAAAGATTTTCCTATATTTTATAATAATCTCACCTATTGTTTAATCATGAATAATCTTAACTTTAGGGGTTATTTGTCTTGAGTAAACTTTATAATCTAATAACCCGTTATAGCAGATAATTCACAAAAAAAAGTACACTCAAAATTAATACTCCCTCCAATTCACCACTAAAGTCTCATTTACTTTAGCATTCTTTCCAATGCAATGCACTTATTCAATCGTTAATATCTCTAATTGTGTATAATTAAAAATTATGGAAAGTTGATATAAATAATTCTTGCATTAAGGCGAATCAAACAAGATCTTACTTGACTATATTTTAACTTATAGATTAATAATAAAATACAAATTAAGAGTAAGATATAAATAGTGTGAAAAAGCAAATGAGAACCTAGTGGTGAATCAGAGAGAGTATAAATTAGAGAAAAATTTTAAAAAGTTACATAAAAAATTTCGAATAATAAAAAAAATCAGAAATTTTTGAAAACATTTTTTTAATATTTTTTTTCACCATTTTATTCTAATTTAACTTTTTTTTTTAAAAAAAATTAAACTTATAGCTAATGATGGCCACGGTTCCATTCTTATTTTCCTTTAATTTTAATATAAAAATACTATAATAATCGGGCATCTTCGACTTCGTCGAATTACTTGATTATTATCGAAATTCAATTCTTGTAATCGTTAAAAATATTTACTAAAAAAAAACCAAAAAATAAATTAATAAGAAACGAATCAACGATAAAGATGAATAATAAAAAAAGGGGGAGAGAATGGACTTGAACCTAGTATCCCGAAGAAATACTAAGCTGCCTACGTATCCCGAAGGAATCAAAGCCCACGTAGTTCTTTTTCGTACCTTTTATATTTAATGTCGTGGTCCGATATTCCGTATTTGTGATCCTATTCTTCATCGTCATCAATTGGTTGGTTGGATGCTTCCGGTTCCGCCGACTCTCCTCCCGACGATGATGCAGACGTATCCATCATCATCCATGGATCATCTTCCTCTTGATCGTCATCGTTCTTGATTCCTTGCATTCGGACCTCCGCTTGATCCCAATCTTTTTTGCAAACACATATTTGAATACTATGTGGAGCAAGACGGGATCTCTTTTCGTCCAAAACTCTTTTACCTGCACTAAAAGCGATCTCGAGCTATGATGTAGAAGCAGGAATTGCAAGGATATCCTTTGCAATTCTCGATAATATTGGTATTTTATTGATTTTTCTTTCCACCATTCTAAAATATCATAATTACTTTGGTCGATTTCAAAGTGATGTTTTAGATAACTATCTAATTCTAAATATGAACCGGAAGAAGATGATCCTACAAAACTATCATCTCGACTTATTATGTTAGCTATTATGGGATTATAATAATCGGGACGTGCCGAGACGCTAGCACGCCTAGACGTATCGCGACTCGGGTTATATAATCTAGAATAATGATCGTAAGGTCCGCTAAAAGCTTTTTACAATTTCCTACATAATTATGTACATCAGTAGGCGGGCGATCTAATGCGTTGTAGTAAAATCCTATAATTTTACTTAGGGCTTCCGTCCTAAAACACGGATCTAATATTGTCGCAATACCATAAATATAAGGGAAATCAGTAAAATATGCCTTCCACTTGTCCATCATTTCTGAGAATCGCTTTAAATAAGCGTTAGTATCATCATGAGAATATGTAAGAAGATGATAAAAAATAGTAACACATTCACTTATCACTAAGTGAATGTTTGGTTAAAACATATGAAAAATCTTAGTTGCTGGTCATACGCTTCTAATATTTTTGTACGCTATCGCTAGTTCCCAACTATCATCACTTATACGCTATCCAGTAAACTCACTATACAATTGAGTTATAACAGCGATAAGCAACGCCTTCTTTAATAACTCATGGGTCGAACCCCAACGTGTAGGAGTGTCTAAAGCCCAATATACTTTTTTTAGTTCATATTGGTCACATAACTGTTTATATCTTCGTTTTACTTGTCCTAATCTAGCCATTTCACTATGTTTCTAATGGGACCTAATAAATCACTTAGGTTTTTAATACCTACTTGACAAGACAAATTAACAATATGAGCACAACAACGTATATGTAACAAACTACCTCCTAGGATACAAGTAAAAGCGGGTTCATTATATAAAAGTTCGATGCATTTAATATTTGCGGATGCATTATCGGTAGAACAACTAAATATCTTATCTAGTAAGTTCCATTCTCTACATATTTCTATTAGTCTATATTTTAAGTTTTCACCCGTATGTTTTTCAGGCATTAACTCAAATGCAATTATTCTTTTTTGAATACACCAATTACGGTCTATCCAATGTGCTGTTACACACATATAAGGCTCTAAATGTGGGGAGCGACCAAATGTCGTTGTTAAGCTAACTCTACCACAAAAGATTTAAACATTTGTGCTAATTCATATCGTTTTGATTCATATAATTTAATGGTTCGATCGTTTAAGGGTATTCCTAGGATTGCTCTATATTGTGGTTGTAAACATTTTCTATTAAAATATTCAGTATCTCCGGCTTTCACGTGGTTAAAAGGCAACTCATCACCAATTACATATTTCGAAAATTCATCAATCATATCATTACGATTGTATTTAAAAGGCGTACCTCCGGGTCCGCCGGGGAAGTCCGTTGCCCATTGTTGTTGTCCGCTTCCGCTTGTTGTCGCACTTGCGATGCGTTTCTTTTAATGATTCCATGTTTTTGCCAAATGTTTGTTGAAGGATCCGTCCACCACCTAACACGTATTCACAAAACACAATAAATGAATATTTAATACATTCTAACATTTTTGATGTACAAAATATAAATATCATGTATAAAAACTTAAAAGTATTTACCTTTGGTAAAATTGTAAGAAACTAAGGGCTTTACTCCTTGACTTTCACAAACTTGACAAGTGCATAAGAAAACATCCGTTAGTCGGTTGGTACTTTTGTAAAATACTGACCAAACATGTGACGTAGCTCTACCACTAGGAGGTGGCATTGCTGAAAAGGTTGTCTTCTTGGTTCATTTTCATCTAAATATAAATATAAAAACATTATTAAAATAAATAATAATTTAAAATTCAATTAAATTGAAGAATAAAAATTAGAAAACTAACCAATACTTTGGAAATTGACTCGTTTACCACGAGCTTGTCTTTGTTGTTGTTGTGCTTCTTCACTAATCTTGTTGATGATTGTCGAGATCTAAGTATCTCGATAGGGGTTGTTGGTTCTTGTTCTTCTTCTTCTTCTTGTTGTTGTGCTTCTTCTTCATCTTCAATTTCTATTTCTCTTTCAACATGTTCCGCATACTCATGTAAATCTCGGTCGTATGGCTCGTACCCTTCTGGATAAGTCGGTTCGGTAATTACTAACGAAGGTGTTGTTGATATCGATGGAGTTGAAGTTGCCTTTCTTTTGGAGGACTAGAAGAAGAACCCCCAAAGATTTTGCCACTTTAGTGACTTTTTAGTGGCTTTTTCAAGAATGAAGACATGATAATATTTATGTAATTAAGAAATAATTAAGAAATAATTAAGAACTAATTAGAAAGAAATATAATTAAGAAATAATTAAGAAATAATTAAGAAAAATTAAAAAATTAATTAAATAATTAAGAAATAATTAGAAAACTACTTTGACCAAAAACGGCTAGTTTGACCGGTTCCAAAGAACGTTGGGCGTTGGAACATGCGTTCCGGTCCGTCCCGTCGGTTCCATGGAACCGTTGGGCCGGTTCAACCGGACCGTGTCGTTCGCGTTCGAGCGTTCCTTGGAACCGTGGCTGGGTTGAACGGTTGACCGGTGAACCGGTCCACGGTTCTTTGGTCCGGTTCTTGCGGTTTTTTCCGGCGGTTCTACGGTTCCGGCAATTTTTTTCCGACGGGTCCACGGTTTCGCGGTTCGGGACCGGTTCGGAACCTGTCGCGAACGTTCCGGTTCCGGTTCCGGTTTCAAGCGGTTCGGGACCGGTTCGGGACCGGGCCAACCCGGACCGTGGCCATCACTACTTATAGCAAGTTGATGGAGAAAATAAAGAGTTAAATAAAGGTGTAAATAGTAAAAAGGAGTATTAGTTGTGTTCCCCCTAAAAAGGGTTATTGTAAGAACTGTAGTAGTGTCAGATAGTAAATGAATGTAAAAAAGACCTAAAAAGACTGCAACCCCATCTTCATAGCCTCACTACTTATTTAATGATACACACGAGAACGGAAATGCAGATATTATTACTCCTACTGCTTCTACTAAGCTACTTTTACAAAGTTCGTGGTAGTCAGTATTAAATGGTAAAAATAGTAATAAAAATTCAACTTAAATTTTGTTGGAATATCACAATAGTAATGGAAAATTATCGTAATTTTGGTTGAAACATCGTTTGACAAGGTTAATAGTCATTTTTGTTCTCCCTCAATATTTTCATTTTATTTAAAAAATTAATTTCAATGCGTTACTATCTGAAAATGTGGTATTAGACAGTAATGGAAAATTATGAAAAAGAAAATTTTTTATGATCAAAGTTTCATTACCATGAGATGAGTATGACGATAATACATATCATGAAAATTTATTTTAAAAATCATTTCTATTACCATTGTTTAATATTGATTATAAAACGGGCGTTGTCCTACGCATTTTTCAAGTATTTCTTATTGACTTTAAATATCCAAAACAACATGTTGAAATAATGGGCATAGTTTTTAAGGTTAAGTATCCGTATATTTGCACTACAACATAACTTGCTTTTAGTGGGATATATTTAGCGACATTTAATTTAAATGTCGCTATTTCAAATTTTTTATAATGTATATAGAGGATTTAATGACATTTATTAGACCCTTTAGTAGCATATTAAAAAGTCACACTAGAGCTTTTAGCGACATAGGATCTAGTGACATTTCTCACAAATGTCACTATTGGCTATAGTGACAATTACATATGTTACTAAAGACCAAATTAAGTGTCGCTAAATCACTTTATGGTGGAACTTAAAATAAAAACCAATAATTATTACACTAAAAATATGAATCAATGGTATTTTTTTAATGCCATTAAAACCAATGTCGCAAAAAGCTAAATTTGTTGTAGTGTTGGGAGTATACAGGGTTAAATAATTATTTGGGTTATTTTGAAAATTAAGTGAAAACAAACTCAAAAAACACTGAATTAAGCAAAGACAAACATGAAGATCTCTTGCTCTACATAGTCAACTTCTTGTTCATATAAAAAAATAGTGTAGCAAACTTGTAATTGAGGTTAGTTATTGAAAAGAATATGTGAATTAATTAGCCAAATTCAAGAGTGTAGATCTAACCAAATCATACAAGGCAATAAAGTAGGGGCAATGCAAGAAAATTGAGTTGTTTAAGATAAATTGTACCTTCCCAAAAAAAGAGAGATTCTCTCTTTGTTTCACAACTTATTACCAAAGATGGGGCATGCACTTAATTGAATTGACACCAAGATTAACACCATTTCTTAATTGAAAAACTTTTTCATTAATTTTAGGCTTATTAGCTTTGTTTCCCCCCCAAAAAAAAATAATCATTAAAATATTTTAATATCTCTTATCTCCACTAATAATTGACTTAATAGCTAAAAAATCAATATTACAACTATCAAATAAACCAACTAAATTAGCAAATAACCAACAATCAAACACTTCACTGAAAATAAAAAGGAGCTCAAACTCATAAAATTTATATTACTCCCTCTTATTCACCATAAGTGTCTCATTTGCTTTTTGAACACTATTCAATTCTTACTCTTAATTTGTATTTTATTATTAATCTATAAGTTAAAAACATAGTCAAGTGGGATCTAGTTTGATTCGTCTTAATATAAGGATTATTTATATCAACTTTCCATAATTTTTAATTATGCATAATTAAAGATATTAAAAATTGAATAAGTGCATTGAATAGAGTGCATAAAACAAATGAGACACTTGTGGTGAACAAGAGGGAGTATTATTTTAGAATTGTTTGTTGATTATTCTCAAGAAAAATATAAAAAATATAATAAAACGATTAAAGATATACTTGTCAATTAATTTGGAAAAGAGAAAAGACTTACTAAACACATCAATATCCCATCTTATTAATTAGATCTTATTCAAACATCTTCAAAGTTTTTTCTTGTCATATTAATTTTGCTAAATTGATATTCCTCCTATCATTTAGCATTTGGTGGAAAGATGAAATTTGAGTAAGTCAATAAAAAGAATAAGAGAGGTAAAAATGTGAGTTGCGGAGAATAAACGAAATATGCGGATAATATAAAAAAAATAATTTGCATGTATCGATAGAAATTAAAGAGAGAAATATGTGAGTCACAAAGTCTATAAAATAGACTAAAAAGAAATATATAGCAAATTTCGTAAAGGGAGTGAATTATTATATCCCTCCCAACCCTTTATTTAATTTACGTTTCAATTGAAATAAGACTTGATTCTTAACTATTGTTAATTATTGGGAGTAATATGGGCTTTTTAGGGTCTATGTCAACCAAGTTCTTGAACTTTGGCAAATTGTTCTTTGCAATGCCATATTTTTTATTAACCTCTCCTTTACCATTATTTTTTCTCAAAATCTTCTTATCATAATTAGCATTGAAATATGATCCTCAATCTTCACCTAATCATTATTAAATTCATTAAGCATTCTTTCCAAAGCTACTTTTAGTATGGGTGTTTATTGCTTACTACATCATACGTAGTTCTTGTACTTCCTCCATTTTATATTTGCGATTACGTTTAGCGAAAAATTTTAAACTTAATTTTTTATGGATAAAAAAATTAAATAAATATCCATGTGCGATCATATTAGATTTGTTTCAATTATATAACTTAATATATATTTTCTATAATATTTATAAAATGCATCTATCTATATATATCTTTAAACATTGAATTCTACCTGAAAATGTGCAAAAAAAATTCAACTGTAAGTTGTGAGTCTTGTTACCAATATCATAAAACGAAATAATTACTCCATTTAAATATTAGTCTTGTGTTGCGATCTTGAATATAGGCTTTCCTCATAAAGTTAGGTTTAGTTCCACAAGAAAAGGTGAGGATTAGGTTTGATTAAGTTAATAATAATCAACCTTTAATTAGGGATTACTGGATTAGGGATAATCTAGTAAGACGTGCCGTATTAGAAGAGAAATAAATAAGTGAAGATGCTCATAAGTTAGATCATAGATGCTAACACATTGTCAAAAAGCATCTCAAATGATTGAACTTAAGTTACATCGGATTTGGTAATTAAATACTTAATTGTGTCATTAGTAGGAGTAGTTACTACTTACTAGGTCTTTGAACAACGTAATGTTAAGGACTTTTTGAATGGCTACTAACGAAATATTCAAACCTCACTATTCCGTCCGTTTCACAATGTTGGTTACGTATTTCATTTTTGGTGTTTTCTGTTACTTTTAATAAGAATTGTAAAACTATTAAAAAATTTTATTTATTACTTACTCAAATAATAAAGTTAAAAATTAATAAAACTCGTTCCAAAGTTAAAGTCTTCTTTCTAACGACATTAGTGTATGATCTTATGTCAATCAACCATCTACACTTATGACCTCTTGTCACGCTAACTTCTAATACTATGTCAAGAAACTAATTTAATCAATTAAAAACTTAAAATAATAATTAAAAATCACAACATATACTATATACTCTGACAGTTAAAATATCATGATATATCACATAATTGTTACTATACCAAATTAAAATTTGCACTATCGATTAGCAATAGTGATTTCTTCTTTTTAACCTTAGGTTAGCACGTAGCATAAAAAATAATATCCCATTTTGGATATTGATTACCCCCTAACTTCCTATGGTGGTTACAATTCAAGCAAAGAATATAATTTGTAGGTTTACATGAGGGTTGAATCAACGAGTAGGTTTGATAGTTATATTTATATCAAAATCTTTTACTAATCGCTATCTTAATATATTCCAGCATATATTATAGGAAAATTTACTTTGAATAATCCAACTTGTTATTGATTTTCCTATAATAATAATCTCATCTATTGATTAACCATGAATAATTCCAATTTTAAGGGGTATTTACCTGGAGTATAACCCGATGACCTGCTATAGTAGATAATTCACCAAAAAAAGCAAATAAAAAATTAATTTAAAATTAGAGAAAAAAATTGAAATTTTACATAAAAATTTGTAAATAACAAAAAAAATCATAAAATTTTTTTGAACATTTTTTAATCCGATCACCGGGTTTACTATAGGAAAATACCCCCTCAAAGTTGGAATTATTCATGATTAATCAATAGATGATATTATTATAGGAAAATCACAAATATATTCGTTATTCTAGGTAATTTTTCCTATATTATAAATTTCTAGTATTCAACAATTTATATAGTAAAGACTCCTTATTTTTAAAATTTTATGTAGTCAAGAGTGTTGTACACGTTTATAGCCTATCATATACACCTAATTTACAAAATTACTTGTTTTTTTAAAAAAACTTTCATATATGTAGTAATTTAACTATTTGATAATTTATCTTAGCGTAAAAATCAATTATTCAGATAAAAGAGGCATTTAATAATCATATTAAAAAACAGTTACTCGATCTAAATTTGTATAATCGGATTTTTAAGTCGTAGGACTGTAGGATCGTAGAATCATGTTATGATTTATCTCTACAAATATTATTCAAATTAAAATCTTAAGATACTACCAATTTACTAATCTACCTACGATTCAGATCGCTTGTTTGTTTTTGGATCGTAAAATCGTAACAATAGTACCAATTTATCAAATAGTTATTGTTACAATAGTACCAATTTACTATTATACCTTAAATTGAAATTAATTTGATAACAGGAAGATATTTATTTCACTAAATCATCAGATGAGGATTGTAGAGAATTATAATTGTACTAATTAATAAAATTAACTTTAAGTGTAAAATTTCAAATACCAAACTCTTTGAAAAATATAAAAGACATTATCTATCATTGAAATTATTATGCAATGCATGCATGGTAAAAGTATTAAAGAATTTAAAAGCTATTAATGTGCAACATTATTTTTTAAATTTATGAAAAATTGGACATCCATGTCTTTATAAATAACTTTGACCTATTTCAAAGTACTTAATTAATTGCACTTAACCTTTCAATATTCTATTTCATTATATTGTCTTTATATATAGAAAGTTTAGTTGAAAACAATTCAACTATTTTACCTTAGTTATTATATTTATATTAGTATAATTTAGATATTTGTTTAAATGTACCTTAATACATATTTATATTTTATTAAAAAAAACTATGTCATTTCCTTTTATTTTTATAAAAATAACATATTGTATGTATTGTTAAGGTATTAACCATTTGCTTATTTTTTATAAATATATTTGAAATAGTACTTATAATTAATATTTTGTCAAAGTTAAAATAATTTGTTATGATCTATATCAAATGATGTACATTTTCACAATTTTATGCAATATAAATAATAATAATAATAATAATAATAATTAAGCAAATAAGAATACAACATTTAATTAAGAAATGTTATTTAAAGTGACACGTGGCAAAAAATTATGCATTTCTAACTTTCATTCTAAAGCTGCCACATGTCAAAGATGTTTCTTAATTAGTATATGTATGATGATGTGTTTTTTATTTTACGGAGTACAATTAAAGATTTTAAGGGTCAAAATAATTCATTAGATAACATAAAAAGAAAAATTATAACAACTAATCAAAATCAGAGGAATTATATGTTTGTAACCTATTTATTTATCAGCAAATTTAGTCAAAAATTTTCAAAGCTCGTTCATAAAGTACGAGGACAAGTTTGAACTAAGTTTTATAGGTCGATTAAAAAAAGAGCTACACTTGAACACCTTTCATTCAAATAGATTAGGTCTTGAAACTAGGTTTTTTTTAAGTCTTTATTTATATCAAATAACATCATCATCATCCTACTCAGTGTATCCTGCATATAGAAAACTATGGACATGGTCTGAGGAGGGAAGGACGACGACAACTCATACCCATAAAGAAAATTGCGGCCAAAAAGAGTCCCCAACTCGAGAAAGATGATGAGAAGTTCCAATATCAAATAACACTTACTTTTAAATTGTTAATACTACATGATACAAGTTTACAACATAGTAGAACATTCCTTACTATAAAAGGTATGAATTATTGAAATGGATTTGGGTCCATATCTCAAATATAAATTACAAAAAATAACAAACCCAATAGATTTTGATATATCTATAATTGAAAAAAAGTTGAAATGTGATATTATAGATTTAAGATTGAACGAGTCAACATGCATGAGAAAGAGCATATGATATAAAGTAGTTTGATACATCCAATATTCCGTGTGGACCATTTGAGACATTGTCTTAAGCCTTAGCATATGATATGCCATGTTCAATAATGTCCATGTGGAATCACTCCAAGTCAAGACTCATTCATCATTTTAGATTTGAGTTTAATTAATTAAGAAAAATATTTTTATTGGCTGATTTGTCCAGTTGAAGCTTAAAAATATTGGACGTATTGGCTAAT
Organism: Amaranthus cruentus; assembly: GCA_019425755.1. Taxonomy (NCBI): domain Eukaryota; kingdom Viridiplantae; phylum Streptophyta; class Magnoliopsida; order Caryophyllales; family Amaranthaceae; genus Amaranthus; species Amaranthus cruentus. Next base: position 1,139,473 of record CM033455.1, read on the forward strand.
AAGGTTTTTGTTAGAGAAAAAATTGATCGAAGTCAAATCAATGAAAAACTATTCATAGTAATTTTTTGGTTTTTGCTTGTAAAACAACATTTTTACTATCTTAAAAGTCACTTTTTAAAAAATTTTTGTTGTTTAATTAGAAAAAGTTAAAAAGTAATTAATAAACCGTATAAAAAGCCAAATATTAATTATGAAAAAAGGATCAAACGTTAATTAATGTGATAAACGATAAAATTTGAATACAACGTCATTTTAAACTAAACAATTAATATTCATAGATAGATATTTAGTTTTATTATATTTGGGTGATTAGTCTTCCCACCCCACTTATCTTCCTATAAGTCATACATTATTATTATTGCCTTTAGATAATGATATTGATATGAAATCTTTACATTGTATACGTTCATTTTTAGATCCCATCAAAATATAGGTGCATAAACATGGAGTAGTTCATTAACATTTATTCAAATTTATCGAGTAAAAGTTTATTAAAGTATTCATGTTGCTAAAAGTCATAGAATCAGATCATGTGATCTTGTTTTAGTGGAGAATTCTTTAGTTTCGGTTCTTATATATTTAATTGGAGATGATTATGGGTCGGATTTGAATCGGTTCCTACCAGACTCAAACCCAGATGTATGATTTTTTGGTGGACTCATATCTATATGGCTATGCCCATCGGGTCTTGTGGATTTGGGGTTGTCCTAAATGGATTTTAGTTTAATTGTTTATACGTAATTTTTTACATTTAAAAAATTTATTATTATTAAAATGGATATAGGTTTTCTTTTTGAGAGACGGTCTCTCACAAGAGTAGCTGCAAACCTATTTATTTTTCCAATAGGATTTTATACAGATAACTATCCTTACATATACTTTAATAAAAAAAGTGGCAATCATATAAAAAACAAAAATTGATGCAACTTTAATCACATACACAATTTTAATTTTTAAGGACTTATTTTCTTCGCTTATGGAGTAATGCATAACAAAATAGAACCATTAAAATTAGTTTGGATTACTCGTGTCAATTTTTTGATTTGTGAAAATTTTCAACCACCACGAAAACATTATGTCACGTGTTGATCAAACCATTGTAAAATTGGATATTAGGGGTAAAATTGAACACTTTCTTCTGGCTCTCTCTCTGGAAGAATTACGGGTATGAATTGTCCATTACCTTTTCCCACTTAGACCCTGTTTTTGAGTGAGATCTTGGATAATGACTATGACATGACAATGTGAATTACTCTCTATGTTCATTTGAGTATGTAACTGTTAATGTTATTTTTCCTCGTAATATATCACATGCTCAGCAACTCGTAGGGACAGAGGAGTAATAATGATCTACTAGTATAAATATGGTGTGGAGCCAATATCATTGTTTTAAGTTTTTGGACCCATATTCAGGGGCCAGGGCTACACCTATCGCTAATGTCCCCTTACTACAAGTGAACAAATACATACAATTTCTATGAATGCCATAGAGTGAACGTTGTGTACTACTTGGTTTGGTGGCAAGTCTTCTCCTTTTATGAGACAAAATTTTCATTTAATATAAACCATTCAAAATTTTAAAGTAATTGTTTGGCAAATGATTTTTTTCATAAATTTTGCCGTTGACAGTTTTAATATTTATTTTGTAATTGACTTTTAAACTATTGAAAAACCATACTTTTACTCGAAAACAAAAAAGTTTCTCTAGGTAGCTTTTCTTTCAAATTTTATTTTTTTACATAAACGTTCTCTTATATGATAAAAGTACAAGAAACTTTTGCGAATTTTAAACCCTTAAATGACAATAATATGGTCTTTTGACCCCATCATTTCAAGATATGATTTCTCCGCTACTTTTTAATTCACTTTTTCTGTAATCACATAACTAATAATAAATTTTATAAAATATACTCCCTATTACCAAAAAACTAATCTTTCTAGCAACTTGCTTATATAAATAATAACTAGACTGCTAAAAAGTTACTCTTATCGTTGGTCAAACAGGTCAATCGAAGCAACCAACTACCTATTACCAAACACCCATATGATATGCCAATATATATGGCAATATCTACTCTAATTAGTAAGGGAGACTTAGATAGATAAGCTCTACTTTTCGTACTATTTTCTCCGTTTATTTAGATGAAAAAATACAAAATATAATATGAAGCATATGACAAGCCACTAAATAACATTTTCCATCCAAATTCCAAACCCCACATAATAAACCTAAGTTAACTTGTAGTTGGCCGAAGCAGAAATTATTTGACACCAAAATCATTATGTTTACTGAAATTGGCCCAAGAAAAAGATTTATTTGTTCAATTGGAGTATAAATGGCTATTTTCTGAAGAATTTTCCGATCAATACGGAGCCTGTTGGTGATAACACAATATGTGGCATGTGCCTTACTCATCGTGTTATGGACTAATTTGATCAGCTAATTTACTAGCTTTAAGCTAGTTGTTTTAATCAGTACATGTTTGATAAATAAAATATTTATTAACTAAAGTTTATTAAGAAAATAAGTTAAAAGCTAAAAATCTAAAAAAAAAAAGTTCATCTGATGATATGATTTATATCTTCGTATTCTTACTTCAAAGTTGTCCTAAATTATCAGGAGTTTCTTTTTCTATTTGACTGTTTCTTTTCTAGGCTTGACATTTGTCCAAATCTAATTAGGTTAAGGTTTTGGAAGTTCAATTTTTCTATTTAGGGTTTCCAAGTAGAGGTGTTCAACGGGGCGGGTCAAGCCCGTTTAAATCCGACCCACTTTGACCCATTTTTTAAAAGTAAATAAAAACAATTTTTTATTATATTTTATGACCCATTGTGTCGATCCACTTATGTTTATAATAATATCATTTAAAATTTTAAAAAAAGTGGCAAATATTTTTCGCAATTAGTTCTTATAATTATCCGACCCGGCCCGCCCCTTTACACCAAGACCCAACCGGTCCCGTTGAACACCTCTACTTCCAAGGGCGAAACCCCTCTTAATCTTACTATTACGTATTATTTTCTCCATGCTTGAGAATCACGTTAAATCTCTGCGTGATCTATATTATTTTTTGTTTATTTTTTTCTTGCATTTGTTATGTCATAATAAGTGCCTATAAGTTAGTCTTCTATGAATATAGAGTATATTAAAATATTTTGCACATTTCCATTTAAACAATATAACCAAGTGATTTAAGTAGGAAATAAAAAATTATTAAGATTGCTGCACACTATTTTACTGTAAACTAAATCCATGCAAAATTTATTTTATCTATAATAATTTTTAATTTGACTTAAATTCAATTGTCAATTTATTTAAAAACTATTTAGCAGACACTTTTTAATTATTTTGACTAATCAAAATCCAACATCCAAGGTGTAAAAGTATAATACAACATTCACATATTACAAAGAATACTCTAATAAACAAAATAGAAGTGTTATATAATAATAAGGGAATTCCTCAAAAATTTCACTATATTAACAAAAAGTTAATGCAATATTGCTTAAATTTCAAGTATTAGATATATAAAATAAGATATTGGCAACCAAATAATAAAAAATTGATAAAAAGATGGTATTGAATAAATGGGGGCTAGGGCACATGAAAGTTAGATAGAAGAATCCCTAACAACCATCAAATATAAAATAATGTTAATTCAACGTTAGTTATGAGTATTATACATGTTTAATAAGTATAGTCTATAGTATTATACATGGTCGGCACATTATCATGTGAAATGTGAATTGTGATGGGTAGTTCAGATTTGGTGCTTAATTATACAAGATCCTTCTTTATTCTTGTACCTCTACCAATAAATTACACTTTTTACTTAATTAGATTAATTAAAGTGATATTTTCTCGATATGTCACTATTTAGGAATTAGGGCCTGTTCTCTTTGTCTGATCTGATCTAGTCTGATTCAGTCTGATCTGATCTGAATCTTTCTGATCTGATCTGAACTTTTCTGATGTGATCTGAATTGATCTAATCTGGTCTAATCTGATCTGATTTCAATAAGAATAAGTAATAAGTTCAAAAAATAAGTTGAAGAGAACACGTTCTTATAGTATGTATTTTAGAACAAAGGGTCGTTGAATATTAACGATTGTGAATTGCTACAAATGGTTATATTAATTCTCTTTTCAAACACATCCCTTTGTCTCAAAAAGTTGTAATAATTATATATGATACAAATATTAAACAATTAGTAAAATTATTTAGAACGCGTGAATGATACTAAAAAGGAGTTGAAATGAATAAATACGATAAGATTTGATTCACCCATAAGGTGTACTTCAGTCCTTTTCTTGTAGTCAAATTAACTTCATGGAGTACAAAAGTAGTGTAGGCCTTCCCCTCTCAACCATGATCATAAAGCTAAATTTCTATACCTCTAGATTTAGTAGTGATACTCTTTCCGTCCTATAAAATTTACCTAAATTTCATTTTAGTTTGTTTTATCAGATTTGCCCTATTTTATATTTAAGCCAATTTATTTTTTTCTTTTATTATTATTCATCAATTCAGTTTAATTTGTATTTTATTTTTAATCCATAAGTTAAAACATAGTCATGTAAGATCTTGGTTGATTCGTCTCAATGCAAGGATTATTCTTATCAACTTTTCATAATTTTTTTTTTTTTGAAGATCAAGGTGAGGCTAGATATATTAAGTGGCTAAATCCGAAAATACAATGTCCGAGATCCACGAAGGACCACCATCGAACCAAAGACTAGAACAAATACTGGCCGAAGCCCATTTGGCTAAGCGATGAGCCGCAAAATTAGCCTCACGAAAACAGAAACTAAAGGAAGGATCATGACATTCCCTCGCAGCAGCACATATGTTGTTGACGATGACTTGACTGTGAATACCCCTGGATAGCTTTCCTTGGAGAGCATGGACAACATTTTGAGCGTCCCCTTCCAAAATAACACGGTTCCACCGCTGTTCTTTGATGATTTCAACAGCCCAATGGAAAGCAGCAAGTTCCGCACGCTCTACAGAAACGAAAGGCCACAAAGTCTTTGAGGCAGATAGCAGGACAGAACCAGCAGCATCACGAGCAACTACACCCACCCCAAACCTATCTTCCTTCGCGTTAATAGCAGCATCAACTTTTCATAATTTTTATTTAAGCATAACAAGAGATTTTAAAAATCTAAATGTTATCTCGACAAGTATGCCCAAACAAATGTGACAACTAAATAGATTCGGAGGGAGGGAGTATATAAATTGAATAATTTAAATCACATATAAAACACATTTTCAGTCTATGGGCTTCCTGTGGAGACAGTCTGTTGATGTTGCTTTTTAGTGGACTAGTATTCGGCACAATTGGGCCATGATCCAAGAGAAAATTAGGCGAATTTTAGTGGACTCGTATCTAGTAATGTAATTGGCCAACATCTATTTCTCTTCAGGTGCTCTCTTGAGAGACCGTTTTTTTAAAGACGACTATCAAAAATTCAGGCCAAATCTATATTTAGAGTTGTAACAATATATATTTAGAATTGGATTGGACTTTGGAGAGACGTCTTTACAAAAGACGGTCTCAAGTAAGAATTTGTGACTAGTTTAAGATCTATTTCTGATTTAGTTTTAATCAATCACAGTATATTAATGCTTACTCACCGTATTTTTAATGCTTATTTTTACTATCGTAAACTTAAATTTTTTTTACATTATTCTTAATGTCTATTTACGATATTTTAAAAAATATATATACTCTTGTGAAAAAATATTTTTCAATGAAACTACCTTAAGAAGTTCATTTTCTCATAGTTTATATTAATTAAATTATTTAATGTACGTAACATGTCTAATAGTGAGACGATCTAATATAATAAGATTGTAATCTTCTAAATGGCGGTTTATAGTTATAGAAACTAGGAGTAAATTGGGTCCAAAAAAAAAACTAGCAAATAAAATAAAATACATAAAAATATAAGAAAAAGGAAAATTAAAATTAATTTTAGAGCAACGATGACCATCATCTCTCTTCCTTCTCCCATTCTTGGGAATAGACCTGGAAAAATTTGATCCGACCCGAAAATGAATCCGAAAACCGACCGAAAAAACCCAAAACCGACCGACCCGAAAATGGCTTAACCCACAAAATGACCGACCCGATTATAACCCGACTGTAATTGATCTGACCGACAACCGACCCGATCGACCTGTTTTGACAGGTCCAATATCAATTTATTAGAAAAATCTCAATTTTCAAAAAATTTCAAAGTTTAATTTTAATTTTCAAAGTTTATCAACATTTTGAGTATATCCCTTGAACCCTAAAACTCGTTACAATATCTCAAATAACAATTAAAAAAATTAACGTTTTTTTTACATCGTAATTTTCTCTTTGAAAAAATGACGTTGTAATCACTTATTTTCCTCGCATGCAAATCCATATATATTTAGCATCTACACTTATAAAAATGGTATCCCATAAGTTGAATAAGTTGTTAGTTATTCATCTATCTATCAAGCATGTAAAGAGAGAAGATATTTAACATCGTTTTTACCATAGTGACGAATATTTCTGAAAAAGGATGACACAATCTCTATTCTAAAGCGCGCATCTTAGAAATCCTTTAAAATATATATTCCTTCACCTATTTTACTACCATGAAAATTGAGAAGATATTTAGCGTTATTTTACACATCATAACAACTATATTTTATACGTCATGACCCGTTGGGTCAATCCGGACCGATCCGGAACCCGGAGTGACCCGACCCGAAAATAACCCAACCCGAGAATGATCCGACCCGAAAATAACCCGACCGAAATTGATCCGACCCAAAACCCGATCGACCGACCGTTTTCCCGGATCTGCTTGGGAATAATAGTTTTTCTAATTATTGTTGCTACTCCTTTAGATATTTTAATAATTCCCACCATAAAATTATTTATAATTACTCCTTTATTATTAATAATAACAACATTTTTTGTTCTTCCTTTTCCAACTTCTCCAATCTCCATAATTTCCTTCTCAGTTCTTCTTTCCTTTGTTTGGCTTCTCCCTCTCCAGGTATTACCACTCTCATCCCAAATATTACAATTTTCAGCTTTTTTAATTTTTTTTTTTTTGTTTTTTCTGATTAGGGTAATATAGAAAGCAATCACTTTTCTATTATTAATGTTACAAGAACTGATTTTGATATCCAAAATCACAAATTTATTGAATCTTATGTTTTGGGTCCATGATATTTTTGGTTAATGGGAAATTAATTGTGCTTTTTTATGTTGTTTTTGGTGTTAATTTTTTGATTAGAAATGTTCCCAATTTTTTTTGGAATCGATTATTTGGACACTTGGAATATTCTAACAGGTTTTGATTGCTGGGTATGTATTAGGTCCACATTTTCCATACAGGGTTTTTAATTGACTATGTGGGTCACAAGGGCTCATTTCTAAGTATGAACCAACTCGGCTACTATTCTACTTTGTTATTGGTTATTTGAATCTCCTTCATTTTAATGGGGCATTGACTATGTGGGTCACAAGGGCTCATTTCTAAGTATGAACCAACTCGGCTACTATTCTACTTTGTTATGGTTATTTGAATCTCCTTCATTTTAATGAGGCATTGACTATGTGGGTCACAAAGGCTCATTTCTAAGTATGAACCAACTCGGCTACTATTCTACTTTGTTATGGTTATTTGAATCTCCTTCATTTTAATGGGGCATTGACTATGTGGGTCACAAGGGCTCATTTCTAAGTATGAACCAACTCGGCTACTCTTCTACTTTGTTATGGTTATTTGAATCTCCTTCATTTTAATGGGGCATTGACTATGTGGGTCACAAGGGCTCATTTCTAAGTATGAACCAACTCGGCTACTATTCTACTTTGTTATGGTTATTTGAATCTCCTTCATTTTAATGGGCAAAGATTTTTAGTTCTTTGGTTTCAGATTATGATAAAATACTTTAAATTTTAATGTTTTATTTAATGACGTGCACTTTCTATTCATGTGAAGACACGTGAAATTACGGATGACGTTTGCTCCTAAACGTCAATCATAAACCACCTCTTTGATATCACAAACAAGGATACGGATGATGTTTGCTTCCAAACGTCAATCATAAACCACCTCTTTGATATCACGAACAAGGATAAGATTGCGTACATCCAAACTCCCTAAACCTGGTTAGGTGGGAGCCAATTTATAACATGTATTTTGGTAATTTGACCGCTTTAGAAAACCAACACTTAAGCTTCACTTAGTGGGTATGGTTGATGTTTGCGGCCATTTGCTGTGTTGGTGGGAAATGACAATAAAGCTTTATGCACTAGTTTATACTGTAAAAGTTGATTAAATGAGCACAAAACCTTAATGTCCATGAGTACTTTATTTAGGGACTGATATCATGTAGTCTTGATTTTGCTTTTTGATCAATTACAGTAATGGATAGTTCAGCTGGTCAAGGACTCTACCCATTGCATCATTGCAAAACTCTTCATTGGGTTTGTCTCGACCTATCACCTTCTTTTTCTTTGGTTTTTACACTACAAGTGTCATGATAGCTTTATTATGTATCGAAAACATTTAAATGGGATGAATCGAATATATCTATGACTTCAATAGGTGAGACACGCGCAAGGATTTCATAATGTTGCCGGAGAGAAAGCCTATGAGGCGTACAAATCTTATGCCTATCTTGATGCAAGCCTAACTTCGCTTGGATGGGAGCAGGTTGTGCAATGAACTAATTATTATTTCTCAATATATGTTATCTACCTTTCTGTGAATATAATTTTCGTGCTATATGATTCTTTTTTGCGGTAAAAGGTTGATAACTTGCGGAAGCATGTTCAAGCAAGTGGACTTTCGAAGAAAATTGAGTTGGTGATCACATCTCCTTTGACGAGGTACGTATCTACTGATGGGTTGAACGAGCGATTGCTTCATGTTTTTCATTTATGCTTTAAGAATGATCTCTAGTTCACTTTGTGATACTTCTATTTGCTTAATTCTTTCTTGGTAAGTAAGTTTAGTTCATTACGGTAAGCCAGTATAGATGAATAGGAAGGGATGAATTTATGTTGTGACTTCGTTCGATAGTCCACTGAGATAAGCCAAAAATGCATGAATCGAGAAAAGTTAAAAAAACGAGGGGAAGAAACTTATTGGGGTCGTGTAGTGAATTCGAATTCGTTTAGGTTTTTAAGGTCATTGATTTGACATCATAATTCATTTTGTGGCCTATCTCATAGTATGTTACAATTCCTTGTAGGACCATGCAAACTGCCGTTGGTGTCTTTGGAGGCGGTGGATATTCTGATGGTGTAGATGTTACGCCACTCATGGTGGCAAATGTTGAGGGCAGTGACCGGCCTGCAATTTCAAGCTTTGGTTGCCCTCCCTTCCTAGCTGTTGAACTTTGCCGTGAACACTTGGTATAATATTTTGTCTTCAAGTAGAAGTAGATTTTTTTGCAATCAATATCTGTTGTTTGAATACTATCCGATGCACTACTTCAATCCTTCATATATCTAATTGTGCATAACTAAAAATTATAAAAGTTTCTATTGATAAAATTTGCACTTCTACGAACCAAACAAAATCAACTTGTAGATTAGAATTGAATACAAATTAAGCTTGACGGATGAATAGTGACAAAAGCCAATTGAAACATAGAGGGGAGTTTATAGTATATATTTACGATGGACTTGCGTGGCCTTTTGGGCTTGCCAACATTAAAGTGTTTCTTATCTATTAAGACAAATCCTCCATCCCCTCATATAAGGTCGTCTTCATGAATTAAAAAAAATCAACGTGAGAAAAAAATGCCACCATAAAACAATATTGCCTCTTGTTAATCAAACTCCATGCACTTTTTGTAGTTGTGTAAGTGTGTTCGATCCTATCCTGTGTAATATAATTCGCTAACTAATTCGCTTTTTGAATTTGCGATATGCACATATTTGCCCAAGAATAGACCAAAACCAACCATGATTCGTGATTCGCGATGATATTAGCGAATCACGTGACATTGATCCTATCTGTCAGGTTGATCATTTCTATTTATATGTGCAGGGAGTTCATCCTTGTGATAAGAGGAGGAGTAAGAGCAAGTACGAAACTCTCTTTCCTGCAATTGATTTCTCTCTGGTAAGTTCTTTTTCTGCTTGAAACTTTTATGTGGGAATCTCAGTCATTGTGACTTCTACCCTTGTATGTGTTTTTTATTTCATCGAAATTATTTGAACTTCAGATAGAAAGCGATGAGGACACATGGTGGAAGGAGGATGTACGCGAGACGGATGAAGAAGTTGCTGAAAGAGGAATGAAGTTTATGAAATGGTATCCGTGGTTCATGACTTTATAAGGCTTTAGAGTTTAGACTCTTGGTTGAGTATAATTCACATCATATTGCTATTGCTTCTATGATAAAGGTTGTGGACCAGGAAGGAGAAGGAGATTGCTATTGTTAGCCACAGCGGATTCTTGTTTCACACACTTGGTAATTTCGGAAATGATTGTCATCAAGTAATGAAAAAAGAAATATGTACACAGTAAGTGTTGCGTTGCGCCCTTCTGTACCCACAGATTTTCTTGAATTGATTTAGATGTTATTATGTTAAGTGTCAATGATTTGCTAATCTCCTCACGAATTGCGAATCGAAAAAAGCGAAATATGTTCGGTTTTGGGCTATTCTTGGGCAAATTTGCGTGAATTACGAATTGAAAAAGTGAATCAGCTAGCGAATTATGTTACACTAATCATATTAGTATGTTATGATCAACGACTGAGTTTTCTTCTTGCTATCTTCAGCTTTGCGAACTGTGAACTACGCTCAATGGTCTTTGTCGACAAAGGGTGAGCCTCTATAAACGTTTGTTCTTAGAACGTTATTACTTGGCTAGTTATTACTATCTTTACATTCACATTGTCTTCTTCAATTATGGTTATTGTATGAGATACGAATGTGCAGTATGGCGAGTTCCAATTCTCCAGCCACAAACTTCCCCGGAAAAATACCAAATGGACCCGATCTTCCTAGTGATGTTGCAAAGGAGAAGATCTAGACCAACCAAATTGACTCGTATTTGTTAAGATGTGATGGCCAGAACGGAGCTGCTGTGAGGCATCCATGGTTCATCAACTTACCGAGAACTCATGACATCTCGTATTCATTTCAGATTCATCATTGATAAACTTATTATAACTCAATATTATAGAAATTTTCAGCTGGAAATTGGAATCCTTGAGGATCATGCAAGGTTGAAGCTGTAAAACAGTTTGTCATCTTTTTCTTGCTGTGATTTTTCTTGTCCTACTAAATAGAATATTTGGAAATAAATCTTTCTCTGTATTGATAGTTTGCAAGAACTAATAATTTCGATTTCTATGGTTACAAAATCGTTGAATCTCGTTTTTTGGTTAATGGGCTTGTTTATGCTTTTACGTAGTTTTCGTTGTTAATTTTGATCAGAATTTTCCCTTAATTTGCTCATCATGTTCTAATATTCCTTCTAATGGGTTTCGTTCGCTGCATTTGCCGTGAATGCAATGGATCTATGTTTTTCATTGAGGGCAAAATGTAGCAAATTCAAAAGGACGAAGAAGTATCCCTGGAACAACTGAAATTTCTGTTGCTATTAGTTGAGACTTGACAGTGACATAATTAGGTAGTTACACATTCAGCAAACTTTAGTTGTTGATGACAATAATGCACTTTATGCTTGTTTATTTAAAAGTTTGGTGTTCATGTAAATTGTCCATGTTCTTAAATTGGACTATAAAAGTGAGATTCCCTCTTAGAACTCATTGGACTAACTTATAGAACTGACAATTAACTAGTGCACCCATATATACATGGAGTTTTTGGCAGCTTGTTTATCTAGATGATGTAAATTATGTTGTTTTTATTGGCTTTTAACTATTTTCATGCTAGTTGCTTACGATATTTGCTATCAATGATAAACCATAAACTAGTCTTTAACAGAGATAAGGTTACGTACATTCAGTTCTTCAAACCTTGCCTAAGTGGGAGTCTAGATGGGAGCCACAATAGATAGAGTAATGGGTGTTGTTGGATAATATGTAACAATTGTCGAGAGCCCGAAACTAGTTTTGATTTGGTCGAAAAGCTACAAAAGAGCGCACTCATTAGCTTTTCATTAGGAGAGCAGTTAACGTTTTTTGGTTGTTTGATCACATTAAAAAATAAAAACTAAAAAGCCAACAATCAGATTTCCTTTTAGGCTTGGTGCTTCTCAGCTTTCCCCGTTAGTTGATGTTTGCGACCAAAGGTTGTACTACTTGTAAATGACTTTGAAAGTTATATAAGGTGGTGCAAGTACTAATATCTTAACGTCCAGGTGATTAAGATATAGATAATCTGTAATCTTAATTTTTCTTTATCTCGATTACTGTAATGGATGCTTCAACTAGTAAAGGACTCTATCCATTGCATCACCGCAAACTCTTTATTTGGTTTGTCTCAGAAGTTTCCTTTTCAATAACTTTGCTATATGTTATAAAATTCAATATTAATATATTTTTATTGAAATGATTTGAGTGGTCTAGGAAGACTTGGGCTTAAATTTTCTATATGAGAAAACTGAATTTTTTGTTGCCATTAGTTGTAGTGACATAGTTGAACTAACATTTGGTTGATGACAATATTAGAGTTTATGTTTGTTTATTTGGAAGTTTGGTGTTGTATATGTACATTGTCCATGTTCTTAATATGTTAAAAGTATTTGAGCTAGGTCTCTACTATTGGCTTACTAACTGATAGGTGGAGGTTTGAACCATACAGTGAAATTAGAACTAGTTGGTAATGGAGGACTAATTAAAAATTATTACTTTTTATTTGATTATTGTCCTGTTTTCAAATGTGGGATGATTCACTCCTCCACACATATACATAGAGTTTTTTTTGTTATTTGAATATCCTTCATCTTGGTTGGGCGAAACATTTTTAATTCTTTAATTCGAATGATGAAATACTTTAAATTTTAAAATGATTCATTAAATGATGTGCACTTCTTATTTATGTAAAGTCACACATGAAGTTGCTGGTGATGTTTGCTACCACGGCTCAATCAAAAACCTCCTCTTTGATATCACTAACAAGGGTAAGACTGTGTACATCCGAGCTCTCTAACCCTGGTTTGGTGGTAGCTAATTCATAACATTGGGGTAATGGAACGTTGAGTTGTATTTTGGTTATATGACCCCTTTAGAAAACCTTAATGCCCATGAGTACTATATTTAGGGACTAATATCTTGTAGTCTTGATTTTGCTTTTGATCAATTACATCAATGGATAGTTCATTTGGTCAAGGACTCTACCCATTGCATCATTGCAAAAGTCTTCATTGGGTTTGTCTCTTCTTATTACCTTCTTTATCTTTGGTTTTTAAATGGGATGAATCATGTATATCTATGATTTCAACAGGTGAGACACGCAAGAGGATTTCATAATGTTGCCGAGGCTTTCAAATCTTATGACTATCTTGATGCAAGACTGTTCTATTTCGTTGTTAGTTTTGATCAGAATTTTCCCTGAATTTTCTGTTCAATTGTTAGGATACTTATCATATTCAAATATTTCTTCTTATGGTTTAGTTCGCTGCATTATCCGAGAATACAATTACAGAAATTTCGGTTGTTCCACAAATACTTCTTTGTCAAACTGGACAAACTTCAGTGTTCCTTAATTGCAAATCTGAGGTCAAAAAGACATTTTTCAACAGTAATAGTATCCTTGTTTAGAGGGTTCATCTCCATCTAGAGCTCTTAGCATAGAACAGTGAGCCAAATATAACTGCAATGAGAAGAACGAGACCAGCAAACGCAGTGTTAAAACTTCTGGCAGTTGATTTTCGGGAATCACCCTTCTTTGCAATGTCTCGGCATCTACTTTCACTTTGAGCAGCATCAAGTGATTTATACGAGGGTGCTGCCACATCCCAGAATGATTTTGCAGCCAAGCTTGGGTGTTCGTTTTCTGGTTGCACGAATGTGGACACATCTTCGGGAGCTTCCATTGATAGCAACTCTACAAAGTGATCTTTAAGGGCCTGCCGACAGTTTTTGCAATGACAACAATTTGTTATAAGAACATGATAGATTAGTCAATTCCGATGATCAAAAAGCAACACGAGTATCGGTTTCATAGATAGAAAATACAAACCTCAAAAGTTTCAGTTGGTAAAAGGTAGTCACAAATGAAGGTGCCGGCTAGCCAAGGTATGAAAACTCTCCGCGGAAACGGCAGAATGCATTGCTTTCTACATTCATAATGATCAAAAATTGATTATATAAATCAAATGCTATCAAAGTATCAAACCCACAAAAGGAACAGGATTTCATGTTAAAAACTACCTCAAAGGCTGTCGGGTAATCTGGTAGACAGATTCTACTTTCGACATTTCTATGTTCGTTTCAGAAACATCTTCAGAAGATGCAGTAATTTGTCTCTCGGCCTCATCAGAGATCATATCCAATCTACTTCGCAAGCTAATGATGATATCTTCCTACATGAAATACAGAAGCAAATACTATTTGTAAGCGTATAGGTAAAAAGACGTTATAAAATTTTCTAACACTACGGAATGAGCTGACATGTTGAATGCCAATCCTACGCAACAGTTGTGACGATGACGATACAGATGATTCCACTTATTTTATGAAAGTTCACCAAAATAATGCATTTATTATACAAAAGTTCAATAAAATCTTAAATACCTTAATATCAGCCACGGCTTGTGATACGGATTCTTTTGAGTTCAGATAGGAATAAGAGCATACTGTACCGGAATACACAAGAATACCGACAACATCCTTTTGACTGTTGGCTTCACACACAAAGAAGAAATGTATTATAATTTATGCATACTTGACGCTAATGCGAAGAAGAGATTGTGTTTGCACCTTCCAACGAGGCATCTTTCATAGGAGGCAAGAGCAGTTCAACTTCATGCACATTAGTCGATGTGCATAGCTTGTCCGTAGTTACATCAACCTACCAAAAAGCATTGCTAGAAACTCAACGTTTTTAAGTGCGACATTCTATAGATAAATATGTGGAAACGATAGACATAAGACACAATATCGTATCAAACTTTCATTAATTGACAAATGATATACTCCCTACACACCTTAATGAAGTTCCCACAAGGAATATTCACAAGAATTAAAAAAAATAGAATCTTTTAGATAGTGGATGTATTATTTTATTGAATAATAAATTTGAAGGAAAAATGGAGACTATAAACATTAAAAAATATTAAAAGAAAATTGGTGTAAAAAATATGGGGACCACAACTAATATAAAAATGTTTTTATAAAGCTAGTGAGAAAAATGTGGGGACCATAAGGAATATCAAAATATTAAAACAAAATAAGTGAAAGATATGTGGGAGCCATAAATATTATTAAAATATTAAAATGATGATGAATAAGGTTACTTATGTCCAAAATTTGTAATATAAATAGAAAGTTTCTTTATGGGAAAAACAAATAGAAGACCCCAAAATGGCAAATGGGAGCTTTTTTAAGGAACGAAGGGAGTACAAGGCAAGAGTGAGAGACCAAGACAATAAGGGCTCTGAAGTCATTATCAAGGATCTTACCAAATTGCCATCAACAATTGCTTTTGCACTTTTGAGCTCCTTGGTAAGAGTTGAAATTCCATCCATCAATACATCATTCAACATTTTGGTAGTAGACAGGCTTGCACGAGAAATTGGCAATCTAACGATGATGGTCACAAGTAAAGAACGTTATGGACATCGGATTTTTCTCAAAAAAAATTTGAAATTTTATACATCAAAACAGTTTCTTAAAGGCAAAATGGATATTGTGATCAGACACCACAATATAGAATATACCTCAAATAGACATTGTAGATGCACCGAAAAGTTTGGAGGGAATTCAAAACCCTTCCCATTTTAAAATCACAAGGTCGAAGGCTACTTGCAGTTATATTAGAAGAGAGAGAACAGTTTCGACATGTCCACCTGCTTGAGAGCAACAACTCATTACGTAAAAGTTGCACAAAATCTTTTGCAATGAGTAGAAAACTCCATCGGAAACAATTACCTTCTAGGACTATAAGATATGAGAAGAAGCAACATCTCGTCAAGATCATTCTCCACAAAAGGTACTGCATCTGCTACTCCCTTAACAGTCTTGGAAAGAAAAAACTAATGAATAATGATCACAAATCAAAAATCTTAGGTTCATTGAGTATCATACCGTAGCTTGAACTCCATGAAGTACACTAATGGTCCGTGATTTTCCTAAAGAGAATGATTTGTAGTGTAAATTTTTGTGAGATGTATCAATGTCATTTCCATGGTAATAAAATTTTGATCGCAAAAAAGTTTTTTTATTCACAATTTTTCATTAGTACCTAATACCACCTCTCCAAATGCTAATGCATTGAAATGAATTTTGTGAAGAAAATGAGATGAGTCAATTAGAACAAGTTACAAGTGTGATCATAAAACTTTTCGAGAGATTTTCCTAGCAAAATTATACTAAGTTTCCATTACCATTCCCACTATTTAACACGGATTGGCAATGATATTAATGGGTGTTTCATCAAGCATCCATTGATTTAAGTAATTTTATCTTTCACTTGTTACCAATCAGATTTAACAAAAAATTCATTAATGCCCAATCATCAAAGGTGAAAAAATTTGGGGATTTTGGGTAGACGTTCAAATGGTTATGACATCAAATCGTGTAGTATATTTTTTAACGTAACAGAAGAGCAAATAACCTTCATAGTTGTATGATGAACAAATGCATTTGAATTTCATGATTGATATAGGAATTTATCTCGAAAATGGTGAACTATACTTATAGATCTCCGTCAAAGGAATGGACAAGCATGAAGAGTAAAAGTATTATCACTCAGTAGAAAATGCATTTTAGAAAAGATTAAGTGAAGTTACGGCCTGCAATAGGATATAATTCAGCTCACAACTCTTTATAGTTTGCATTTCAGGTCAAGCAATGTATTTGGAGAACTGGAGCAGAGCCATGCTTTGAAGGTATTTGAGCATCAACTTTCCAACATCGACATTAAGATAATATTCTTTTCACCTTAAATACTTAAGTCCAAGCAATGCATTTACCTGACAAAGAGCTAATGTTGATTGCTTGAAGACAGTTTCACCAGCCCATACGTAGACACCAACTACCTTAACACCACCTACCAGCAACCTTGAAACCTGAAAATGACACAAAATTAACAGCTTCATATGCAAGTAATCAGGGAAAATAAAAAGCATTTTATCACTTCGACAATAAAAGACAATATTTAGAGAAACATATTTTAGGTGAACATTATATAAACAATCCAGTCAAGGTGTCTTAGCTGCGAACAAAGCTTTCAAATGCAATGTGGAGATGAAAATACGACCTAACCTGAAATTAATGCCTTATGGAAGACAAATGGAAATGTATACTCAACAAAACTACATGATTACTCATCACCATAAAAACTAATTATAAAGAGAACTTAACAAATTAATGAGGCCAGTCCAAATAGAGTACAAACTACATCTTATCTCTTACACTACGTTGGATAGAGGGAAATGGAGGGAAAGGAAGCGGAGGAATTTGAAATGATGGAGGATTTCTTGTTTGGATAACAAAAAGGAGGGAAGTTATATGGAGGGAAGGGGTTTGGAAAGAAAACATACACAAATTTTATTGAGAATACAATCTCTCCTAAAGTGGAAAGATTTGGAGGGAAAGCATGCATTTTTCTTCCATTTCCCTTCCCTTCCCCCTTCTAAAAAAATAAGGTGCACTCTTCCTCCTTATTCCTCTTCTTCCCTTCCCTTTCCCTTACTTTCTTTTCTCTTCTAACATTTTTGAAGAATAATTTTACTTGAGTTTCTCACTGAACCCCAATAGTCACCACCTAACCAAGTAAAAAAAGGGGTGAGGGAGGCCCAATGATCCTTGTTACTAACGATCTATTCTGACGTTGATTTGTGTTGGTTCATATAAGCAACCAATATGCTGGGATAAATATTTTGGTATTTTGTTGTGGAGGCCCAAGACAGGTAATTCCTTTCTTAAACTATGTTGCTTTTCAGTTGTCACTTTCTAAAGCACTGTATAAGATGTTGCCTTCAGCCTAGCACCTTAATAAGCAGTTATTAATTGCCATGTTTATGCGAATATAGGAAAACGCTAGTGAATTAGAATTTGGCGATTTCTTTCAGAAAACAGACAGGCTAACATTCGTTCATATTTTAAAGAACAGAGTGTGCAAGACTTCAAGACCACTTCTATCATAGGCTAACAGCTTCCAAAGATAACTGCATTTTACACTCGAGAAAATATGAACAACCGCGCTATACACCCTTCTTTTAACAACCTGAGAAGTTGCTTCAACCAGAACAGTTAATCTGAGGTCTGGAGGTATACTAATGTTCAGGATTCAGATCAAAGGCTCAAAAGGTTTTGTGCCATGGTCTGACTCTCTAGTTCACAATCAGGACAATTTTGCCTACTAGTGTGTGGCGCAAGGCTAGCTCAAGATTTTCGGCTTGAGGGTGCGAGTAGGCACCCGCAAGAGAAGGAAGTTGACATTTTAGCAGCATTGGTGCAATGTAACACTATTGTAACAGAATATGAAGCAAGTACACATAAACAAAATGACCACTCAAAATTCACAGCATATTCCCACAATTACACTTTTGATCCCACATTCAACTTGAGTCCAACATACAACATACAGAATACAGATGACATTTTCTACTCCAAAACCCATAAAATTCAATCTTCAAACCAACCTAAAAAACCCAACAAACAACAATTAAAATTACCTGACGAGCATGTTCGGCAACCCAATCTCCATCAATAAAAAGAGAAGAATCAGCAAAAGATCTAGACTTGGAAGCACCCTTTTTCTTTTCAGGTTTTTGAGGTTCAATAATGGAGCAAGGAGGATCTCCATCATCATTAGCAGGTGTAGGAACCAAATCAAAGATAAACCCTTTATCTAATTTGGAATTAAGTTTACCAATCACCAATCCTACCTGATAATCATAAATAATAAACCTTGAAATTAAATTTCCGAATTTGACAAAATCTTAAATGAACATTGAGAAAGAAGGAAGGCGAGAGAAGATACACCTGAGCAGGAATAGCAGATTGAGCAAGATGATCTTCTGCTAATTGAAGACGGGTTTCTTCTCCTACTACTGTTTTCACCATTGTTGTTAACTTCTCTGATCAATTTTTGTGTTTTAGGTTGATTTCTGGGTATATCGTTTTGTTTTGTTTTGTTTTTCAACAATTGACTAATGATTCATTTGGACTATGATTAATTTCCTTTGAGTACTTACAAAATGAATTTAGTAATATCTAATTTTGTCCAATATAAAAACATCACTCAATCACAATTTTTATAAGGTAACATTAAATATCATTATGATTCACATTTTTCCGTATAAATTGTTAAAATTTACAATGATTTAATTTAGAAAACTTTCGAAAACTTTAATTGTTTTAATCATTATAATTTCATTAAGGATTTCGAAGGATCTCTAAGTAGAATCGCTAAGAGCCTCAACAGTTTAGTTAACATCTATAATCTATAACTATTACTAAAACAAAACACCGCTGACATCATCACCTTTTAAAATCACTTACGTGTCACTTTCTCATTGAAAATTTTCCCTCCAAAATGCAATGATGATGTCATTGCTATTATGATTATCTTTGACTTTACTATTTTCAAATTTTGAGTATAATAATTCATATTGATTATATTTTTACTTTTTAGGTCCAATTATTTAATGTATTAGAAAAATATATATTTTAATTAAAATTTATAAGTATAATGTAAAAATTTATTTCTTAAAATTTTAATTTCTTAATTTATAAAAAATATATTAGAAAATTTGATTAAGTCGTGCATCGCACGGGGATTATCTAGTTACTTATAAATTTTAATTCTTAAATTGATCCAGACCCATGGATCTATAGATATTAGATACATATGAATTCTAATTTGAATTTGATGATGAAATATTCGAGACTATATGATTATTGTATGTGATGGATCACTAATGATTGTAATGAATATCCAACTTGTCTTTGGTAGTGTTTTATTTGTGTTACATAATAATCCTAAATATATAGTTATACTAGTTAACAATTGACATTCACATGCAGATATTTACTCTATAAACTTATGACCGAATAGAGAGTATTTTAGTTGATATTACAAGTTTTCTTTTAAGCTAATTTTGTGAGAGACTGTCCATCAGTAAGATGAACTTTAACTCATGATTGAAACGCATCTCTCGATGAGCCGTCTCAAACTGTTATTTGTATTTTTTTTAAATGCATGCAAACCCAAGTTTGGAATAGCTTTTTCTTGATTTGGTTGCCTTTCATTATTTTGAGGTGATTTCAAAAACCCTAAGCCCCCCATCATCATTGATTTTGTCCTCCATCTTGTATATCCAAAATATAAGCTCATGCATCAAATTGCTTTTCCAATCAATACAAGTGACTTTCCAATCAATGAGGATGTTGTAGTACACCCTTAAAATTCGTCCGAATACAGCAAAAACAAAAGCGTTATTCAACATCTTCAAACAAGGCTCTACCGAACAACAAAATAGTCATTCCGAAAAACTATTCCCACAAAACCCGTTTTGATATATGCTAACCCAATTGAGAGAGATTGTTCGATGAAATAATACTGAAATCAATTCTGGTCATTCCCGATTCTCCAAATGGTCGGTATGACTCAGTAGTAGTCGTTTGTTATCTGTTGATAGAATTCTACAAGCCCTATTCCTTGCAAATAGAGGGCATCATAATCTTATGTCAATCAAAGTTCACCTTCAGAAGAGGGATTTATCACCTTTGAGCTATTCCCCAATCAATGAAAATCACGGTTTATTTTTATAGAACAAATTATGGGGGCCGAGGTTAATCACCTAAAAGCCAAAACTAAGTTAGCTGTAATGTTGTGGGTCTTCTTTACTTTGGATGAGGGGGACACCATCGTCTCGCCAAATTATCCGGTCTTCACATAATGCTGCCACTACCTCCACATATAACTGATGCTCCTGAAAATGGATTTCGTATAAGTCATTACAAAAGCAAGATTTTGTTTTGCGGAAAGTGATATATGTTTAACGGATCAGTATGACAAAAGCTCATTTCGAGAATTTTGAGATTGAGCAGTAGCCTTATACTTTTAATGAATTGATTACCTCGTGCAATACTCTGGCTGCTAGGTTTTCCGGAGTGTCAAAAGCACACACAGGCACAACTCGCTGGGCAAGGATCCGCCCAGTGTCATACTCCTCATCAACAAAATGGATTGTAGGGCCAGAGTATCTGGGAAAGATATGAAAATCATTAAGCGACAAAGAGAAAACTGAGGTACCACTCGGTAGAACTGAGATTTTGAGGATGAACAATGGTTTGGTAATAATTATATGACACTGTCTTCAAACTATTAACAATTTCTATCTCTCATACAAAAGTCAAGTGTTTGGCAACTAGATATATCTTTTAATCAAAAAAAATATAATGAAAGTGCTTGGGAAATGACTGATAGCTGATAGATGGTAGCTGATTGGAGTAACTGATTTAACCAACTGATTTAATGAGGTGGTTTGTCCAACTGATTTTGAACACACTGCTAAGAGTAGCTTGTTCAAAATTAGTTTGTTCAAAATTAGCTTATTCATAACAATAAGATGTTTCAGCCAACTAATTCACCAAACACTTGAATTAGGTGGTTTGACCACCAAACCATCTATTTGTTTCAAAACATGCTAAAATTGTTCAATAACCTCTTTTGCCAAACATAGGACACAAAAAGTAGATAAATGCCTAAAAGGTACTTCATATTGGCGGTAATTGCAATGTTACCTAGCCCCAGAAGCAATAACTGCCTTGTGAACCTTCATCCCAAAGTAGCCTTTGCCACCGAAAGCTGGTAGAAGTGAAGGATGTATATTTAGTATTCTCTTAGGAAATTGTTGAACCAACTCAACTGGTATAAGCTTTAGAAAACCAGCAAGAAGTATAAAGTCCACATTGAATTTCCTGCAAAAAATTTCAATATGTTCACAAGTTCCCCTTAGAGCGAAATTGGTGTAACATTGACATCTACACTAAACCCTGAATAAACATCTCAAGGATCTAATACTAGTAAAGAGTCAAAAGTACCATAGATGAGTCATTTGTAAAATATACCTCATAAACTTTGTGATCTTGTGAGGTATGAGAGACACATTCTAGGCAATTTAAGAGGCCAATATATGGTTCAGTAATTGTCCTTGTAAAGGTCACAATATTGATATCAAGACCAATGATGACCCTGAAGGATGAAGTAAATTTTATTCCATTTTCTTTGAAAGACACATTGTTTTCATGCAACAAAGTGTCAAAGGTTTTCTTCATTCGAAAGGACATGGAAGTATGCAAAATCTTAAGAGATATGACTTTTCCAAGAAAAATTATAAATATGTAATCACATAATCTATTGGCACATTGTTTCTTTCCAGTCCGGCTCTATGAAATTGTGACGTCTAGATGCACCATTAAAGTCATTTAATACAAACTAAATACCAAGACACAAGATATTGAAGTTTAAGGAATCAGAAAGGAAAATATACATGTGTATTATGCAAAATGCAAAGAACAAAGTTAAAGAACAAAAA
Source organism: Amaranthus cruentus (assembly GCA_019425755.1). Taxonomy (NCBI): domain Eukaryota; kingdom Viridiplantae; phylum Streptophyta; class Magnoliopsida; order Caryophyllales; family Amaranthaceae; genus Amaranthus; species Amaranthus cruentus. Next base: position 1,162,172 of record CM033455.1, read on the forward strand.
AATGATATTGACAAATTTTTGGGACAAGGAGAACATTATAATAAAACCAAAATGAAAGAGATAGTGCATCATCAAAAAACAAACCTGAGAGTAGTTACAAGTTCACTAGGCGATGATTCTTTTGTCCTTGGAAACAAAACAACTGGAATATCATTTTCTTTTGCATATGTTGCCCCTCCACAATCTGCACATATCAGATATAGAATTTAAATGTTTCTTGAATGAGTAAACTGGTAGATGAATTGTAATAGCAAGATACACTCCGTAACTGAAAAAAATAACAAGGAAGCACATAATACAACATAATAACTAAGAAGCGGATCTTGTCTCAGTTGGAGATCAAGTATCATTTCATGCGTTCAATTCTCACCTAATTTTTCACATTTCTTTCGACCTAGCCTATAATTCAAAAATATAAAATTACAATAGAGTTAAATGCTTCTCAAATAGCATATAGATATAACATGTGTAACACAATTGCGCTAACTAAATTGCCTTTTGAATTCACGATTCGTCCAAAATGACAAAAATAAAACCGATTATAATTTGTTTTTTTCGATTCGTAATTCGCGAGAAGATTAGAAAATCATATGACACCATCATATAACACATTCACATAAAAAAAATTGATCAATAAAGGGGTGGAGTGAATAATTATCATAAGGCTCTGGGAAAAACATGATCCTGAACAGAATTTACCAATGCTTTTGTCAAATTAAAGGAAAAGAATGTAAAAATTACCTTCTTTGTTGGTTACCAACACAACTACATCTCCTAGTATCAATCCATTAAGTGTCGCTGCGTGAAGTGCCTTGAAATTGGAACCTCCACCAGACACGAAAACAGCCAATCTTTTCCCATTAAGTTTCTCGTCATGACGTCCCAAACTGGCACGAACGTCGTCAACTTTTTGGGAAATGACTGCACACAAGGATTGTCTTCTAGTGCTTCTTATTCTAGAAATTGCTGAAGTGAGCCGCAAACGATTGAATTTGGTGGGCTGAAGAAAAGGGGTGATCAAGCCTTCAAAATTCTTTGTAGATGGTGCCAATGAGTTTGTGGAAGGTTGCAATTGTACATTTTGAGCTCCCATCATCTCTTAAAAGACTACTAATTTGAGATCAACAAGAAGCAAAATGATCATGTTGGACGTTGAATTAAAACGCATGAACAATCAGTTTAGTCTAAGTTATCACAACATCATCCTTGAATTTTTGAAATTTTATAAACTAATTAGTAATTACATAATTACATTCCATGCTCAAGATGTGCAACTAAGTTTCAATGGGAAATTAGAACAAACAGGTGGTAGGCATGAGCCATGATTCACATAAATGACATAACTATCTGCTGGAAAACAAAATATAATCATCAAAAACTCAAAATTGTAAGCAACCAATTGATTCGTTAAAATTCCAGTTTAATAATAACCCAGATATGCCAACAATAATTTTGAAAGATATAATCTGAAATCTACTCATTCGATTCGACAAATTTCTTTAAACAATCACCTGAAAAACGCAGAGACGACAGCTGAAGGCGTCTGCAAAATTAAGACAGTAATGATTAATGATTAATCTTCGGGCGTTTCTTCACAGTTATACTTGTAGTTACTGCCTGTACAACAATGGCAGAAGATTTCTTTGGTTTTTATGAAGAGTAGACAGTGAAGAAAATTACAAAAAAAATTCCGCGGTAAGGAAGAAAGATGAAGGAAGACAGCCGGAGGAGAGACAGATAGTCGGCGGCGATGGCTGCGTGACGGCGGTTAGGAAGGAAGGAGACTCAAAAGGAGATGGTAGTAAGGCAGAGGGTTTTCTTTATCAAAATTCAAACTGTTTTTTTTTTAAATAATTTATTAATTAATAAAGAGTCATACCATATCTCATCAAACATAAAAAATTTATATTGCCTAGTCTCTGCACTGTTCGATTTCCCCCTGTTTTTTCGTCCTTTTAATATTAGAACATTTTTATTTAACACCTTCTATCTCCTACTCGCTCATGTTCTCTTTACTTGTTTCATTTGTTTTTGGTATATTCGTCAATGCACGTTTTCAATCTTAAATATCTTTATTCTTTAATAGTTTTTGAGTAAAAATTATAAAAAGTTATACTAATAAAATTCACAATAAGACAAATCAAACAAGATTCTACACGACTATATTGTAACTTATAAATTAAGAACAAATAACATAATAAGAGTGATTGATGAATAGTATTGAAAAACCAAATGGGACAAGTAAAGCGAATAGAAGGAAGTATTATTTGTCCCATTTGAATTTCATACTTTTAACTTGTAAGTGTACTAATTTGATCATTAATAGGGATCAAATTTAATCATTAACAATTCTAATGGTATATACTTAATAATTTTTATATTGAAACGAATTAAAAAACAAGAAACTACTTAACTATCACATAATTTATTTATAGATTAAGAATAAAATACAAACCAAAATCATAAAATTGATTGATGTATAATCAAATCCCAAATTGGACAAATAATATGGATAGTAAAAAAATATTGAATCATCATACAATACTATAATTTTGCTGTTAAATGACAAATGACAATCTAATAGCCATTGCCAATTAATGCAGCAAAATTAATGGTCATTTAATTATAAATGGAAACATGCATAGAATCTCAATATTTTCATTTTATATAAAATGCTTTTACAATTTGAAATTAATAAAATTATTGCAATAATAGTATCTTATTCTTTTGAAAATATTATGAGGTACTAAAAAAATCTAAAATTTTCCTTTAATAAAAATAATAATGAGATTGTTAGGAAATTTATAAAAATAATTACAACATACGTTATTACAATCAAAGTAATTAGATTGTTACTTTAATAAAAAGTATTAAATTTTAATATTTTCCTTTAATACAATACATTGTACAGTCAAAATAATTAACTTTCAGTAATATTAGAAAATATTTTTGTAATGACATTATATTATTCCATCCAAAATGGTTGAGTTTTTATGTTGTTATATTAATTCAAATATATATTATTATTATTACATTTTTTAATTATTATAATTTCATAATAATAATATGAAAATTTTTTGATTACTTTATTACTCTTTTATTTAATTATGTGAGTGAGCCAATATATTTTGATAAATAATTAATCAAAATAAATAATTTCAAATAATATCAGGAAATGTTTTTGGTATTGACATTATATTAATATTACTTTTTTAACTATTATAATTTCATAATAATGATATGCAAAATTTTTTGATTATTTTTTATTATTCTTTTATTTAATTATTTATTGAGCCATTATATTTTTATAAACAATTTGAATATATTATTAAATATTATTTATTGAATTATAATTTCATAATTATAATATGCAATTGCACAATTACTTAAAATTTATGTTTTAAAAAAATCTACTCTGCAAATTTCGTGCAATGCACGGGGTTTATACTAGTATCTTATATTCTTATGTATATAACAATAGCTATATTACGTAATATTATATTAATTACTAAAAAGGGTCCGTAATTGACACTTGCTTAGCAAATTAGTATAATCGTATTATTTTCCTCCGAGATCGTCTTTCAGTGAGACAACCTAATGTATATGATTGTAAGATAATGTAAATGGATTCTAAGTACAGAAATGATTTTACGGACATCTCCCACGTACTTAAAAATTTTCAAATCGTCGTAAGCGGTGGCCGGTGGATAAGCGGTGGATATGAGAGCTTTTGATCACCTAATGAAGGCACATGATTCCGAGATAATGTAGAGGATACCTTATCCAACATGAAGAAATGGATACTGATTTTCTTTGACAACATTTTCGTTAAACTGAATGAAGGATTTGTAACTATTGATAAATTGTACCAAAAATATGACAGAATTAAGGCAAAATCGAGAATAAATACATTGTTGAATCAGGCACGATCATAAACCTTATTTCTTAACGGCTTTTCAGAAGGAAGAATGAAGCTCATGATTGAACAAACTCCATGAATAACGGCCGTGAAACATTAGCCAGATGACATCAGTAAAGCACGCAATCATAGCTCGCTTGTTAGTCGTTGCAAGTAGGCGTCCAAATACAGGCTGATTTGAGTTTCTTCAACTGTAAAAAAACCCTTAAATCTCTGCCCGTCTTTACTCATTTGAAGCATTACTTCCATGTTTCGGAGGCATGATGTTTGCCTTTGTGAACCAGGTGGTGTATAGAAATTGCTTTTGAGACCCAACATGGTTACATATCAGTCTCAGTTTCTGTCTCTCTCGCATCCACCTCAATATTGTTTTCATCTGGTTTTTACTAGTTAATTCCTTCAGACCAACGCCCTGAAAGGAATCAAAACATCAATTAGAACAATAAACAATTAGACTAAAATTTCTCATGCAGACTGTTCTATTCTACAAGTCTGAATCTTGCAGCTTGCGGCCTACAGGCTACAGTGATGCAGTATCGTTCTCGTGCTTTCTGTTGTAAATCCTTATGTGCTTACAGTGTGTTTCTGGGTCAGAACCTTTTGTTTTGGAAGAAAAAAAGCAATAGTGAGAAAATCTCAGGGACCTGTGTACAGAAGGAGTATATCCAGAGCTCCATGTTGTCTGGGTTGTGCGATTATTAGAGAACTTGGAAACAAAGCATGTTTCTAAAGTTATAGAGGTGGTAGAAAACCTAACCAAAGCTCTGCCCTTATTTCATCATTATCTCAGCTCCCAGTTTGGACTTGAGAGTTGAGACCCTAGTCAAGCTTGAGGTAAGGGTATGGAAATATAGTTCTAGTGTCAGTTTATGTCTACCACCTCATTGCAGGTATCCTAGGCCTGTCCAGCGTACTTCCCTCATCCCACTAAGAATGCAATACCTCATAGTAGTTAGCGTCTAACGCCTCAATGGGATTGTCTCAGACACCGCTTTTTTTTCTCACTCTCCCTCCTCCACCTACCCAATCTCACTTCTTCCATTTGCTTGTTAAAAAGTAAAGGAAATCAAGTGTTGCACGGGATGGAGGGAGTATATATTAACTTTCTTATGCTCAACAATAATTGGTTGCTATGTCGTGTAGTCACATTCTAGAGCAGTGCATTGGCTTTCCTAATAACCAAAGATTCTTCTTATATGCTTAGTGTTTGATGGGTTAACACCAAAATGCTTGTGTATTCTATGTAGTCTCGCAGTTGCAAACTAAAATCATATTACACAAAAACAGAAAGGTGATTTCTTGGACCTTGTTGCAGTATATACATCTTATTGCATAAATTCTGTTTTATATCTCGGTGTTCGAGTTCAACAGCCTATGACGAATGATCTCGATGAAAGATCACTGCTTTCTTAAGCTAATTGCAAATAAACTACAGCTTTAGCCTCTAATCTTGCAGACGTTGAAGCAAGAAAAGTTAAGTAAAAGTGATCATTTGCAACATAGTAGTTTCAGCTTACAAAGATAATCACCATTTACAAAGCCATGTAAATTATAATAACTTTGATAAGTAGGCATTTCCAAAAACTTCTGGACAATGGTCTCTACAATTAGTTTACTTGGAAAATGTACAACAACGGAAGATTTCACTAAAGACTGAGGCTCATTCACATGAATTTATTAGCTCTACATGAACTCAACCTGAAATAAGCCTTATCTCATAGTATATAGCCTCAATACTTCAAAAACCTATTTACTAAAAACTATAAATCATCATCATCATCATATATTCCGCTCATAGAAACTATGAGCGGGTCTAGAGAGGGATGGAAGACATGCATACCATACCAAGAGGATGCGGTCAAAGAATCCTCAACTCGAGGACTTTCATTAAAAATTGTAAATATCTCATAGTATAGCCCTTTATAATTCATATGACATTCAGGATATTAGGATAATACATGAAAATATAATCAATTGCAAACCAAGGAAAATTGAGAGTAACAGAATACTTTTTTCCAACAATCATACAATTTTATACATCATGTTTCCCATATACAAATATTTTCCCTATCCAATTGTTAGAATGCTCATAAAAATGAACAATAATTCAATAAACATAGCAATATGTGCATAGCACACCATTAATACACTCATTTGGAGAGAAACTCAGCCGAAAGCCAAGCAATTCAATCTCTTACAACAAGAAAGCCCAAGCTCTAAAGTTTAATCCCAAAATATTAGGTCGACTATGAACCGATAAATCAAAGTAGTAATTGTAAACATGAACAATTCAATATCTTAACCAAAATCCCAAAATGAAAAAACGATAACCTAACTCTAAAACGAAAAGAATTGCATTAATTTAATGCAAAAGAAGGCATATAGTAAACAAGAAAACCTGAAGTTTTTCCCATGTTTGAGCAATCGTAAGAGGTCCATGATCCTTGAGAATGTCGAAGATGGCGCGAGTAATGGTTTGAGCTTGCTCCGGTTGTTGGATTTTAAGCTCAATTGGCTTCATTTTTGGCTTTGGCTTCTTGGCCGTCATCAACCTAATTGCAGTTCTAAACACCATTTTTCGGTCAATTTCAAACTTCTGAAGCGTCAATTTCAACCTTATCTACGGTCATACCCGCAACAAATAAAATCCTTGTAAAAAAATGTTTTGCAACGAAAAAGCTATTTTTTGCAATGATTTTATTTATTGCTGAAAATAGTTTTTTTTTTTTTGAAAAATTACCTAGAATAATTCAAATTATTCGTGATTTTCCTTTAATAATTTCATCTATTGATTAACCATGAATAATCCCAATTTTGAGGGGTATTTGCCTAGAGTAAACTTGGGTAACCAATGACCTGTTATAGTAACACCAAAAAAGTAAATTAAAAATTAATTTAAAATTAAAGAAAAATTTTGAAATTTTACATATAAAATTTCTAAATAATAAAAAAATTATAATTTTTTAAAACATTTTTCTAACATTTTTTCGACATTTTATTTTAATTTATCTTTTCTTTAAAAAAATAAAAACAATTGTAGCAAGTCATCCGGTCACCAAGTTTGCGCTAGGAAAATACCCCTCAAAGTTAGGATTATTCGTGGTTAATCAATAGGTGAGATTATTGTAGGAAAATCACGAATAAGTTGGATTATTCTAAGTAATTTTTCCTTTTTCTTTACGGTGTCAGTTGATTTTTTATCGGAACTATCATAATATGATGGATATATTTAGCCTCAGGTTCGAGAGGGTATACGCTAAGACTTGACCTTTTTTAATTGAATTTTTTTGTATTATCATAAGCTTAAATTTTTAATTGAATTATATTTGATAAAATATTTTAGTGATAGCTTTGCTTTTTTTTTTCTTACAAAATGTTATTGAAAATATAGACATTTATTTTAATTAATTGTTCATTAGTTAGAAAATGAGTTTGCCTTTTAATTGTATAAATAATTTTAGTTGAGAAGCTTTGTTTGAACGAGGATGAAGAAATTTTAATGTCTAAATTCGCGCTAAATAAAAGATGAATGATTTAGTTTGGAATTATTTTTAACGGACACATGCGTCTACATGGAATAGGTTATACTTTCTTCGTTCTGAAATACTCCATACAATTTTATTATTAACACTATTCATTGTTCAAGCTTATTTTATATATTGCGGTTAATGTGTAAGAAAAAATATAGTCAAGTGGAATTTTGTTGAAATCGTCTAATCACCTACTTTATTCATATTAACTTTTTATAATTTTTAAACGTGTATAATTCAGTATATAAATAATCAAAATAACACATTAAATTGCATAATATTAATAAAGACTTTTTCAAAGTAAATTTCCTGTGAAACTGATCAAAGTCACTCCATCTTTTCATAGAAATATACTAACATATGTTAACAACTATCAATTTAAACTTTAATATAAATTATATCTTAAGATTATAATACTAAGTTAACTTTTTAATTGAGCTTCAAAATATATCATATATTCTCTATATTATTTTAATATTTTACTTACTATCAATAATCGAATTTAAGTATTTCAGAAAAATCGTTGTAATACCCCAGATTAGTTTGAAAAAGGGATTAATAGACTACTCATATTAACAATGTCCATCTTCTTTTTATGGGAGTCCATTTGCTAAAACTCATAGTTAAGCGTGCTTGATAGGGAGCAATTTTAGGATGAGTGACCTCCTAGGAAGTTTTCTCAAGGTGCGCACGAGTGAGGACAAAGTGCGCTGAAAAGATTTATGTTGGTCTGTAGAGTCAGTCTACAATCACCATAATGGGGTGTTTGGTATTGGAAGAAAAAATGTAATGAAAAGGGAATTGATAAAAGAGGGGTAAGGGTAAGGGTAAAGGTATAGGTATAGGTATAGGTTATTTGGTGTTTGGTATAACCATGTAAGGGAAACACTTGTTTACCATATAAGGGAACCAAAGTGTTACCTCTCTATAATGGGCTGAAACATTTGAGGGAAATGGGTTACTTGTTGGTAATGAATTGGGTTTCTAATTTTTTCCACCAAACAAACTGAAAGAAATTGGGTTAATCCATTCCATTACCAAACCCTTAAAATCCCAAACCAAACACCCCTAAGTAGTCATCGATTTAGGATGTGGAATGTTACAATTGTTATGTTCAAATCTTCTCGTAATTTCAGCATATAGATTCTAGCCTTAGAAATTCAGGAACCGCACGATCATTTTGCACCGTTCGAGACAACTTGGTCTAAACTTTAAAGCAAGCCTTTGCAACGAGACCAATCAAGGACATGGCTTTTTTTATAACTAGTTGTAGAGCCGCTTGGGTAATACTAATATATATTTTTTTTAATGTAAATCTGATATACTAATATCAATTTTACACTAAATAAAAATCTGATTAGAATGAAAATCAAATTATGGTATTTTAGCTCTTGTTAATGGCAAGAAAATTATATATTATATATTTAGATATATTAAATAATAGACAGTTTTCTGAGAGACCGTCTTTTTAAGAGACGTCTCTCAAGCTCAATCCATTAAAATTTATTGTCTATACTTACTCTATATTTGTTTTAATGGGTCAACCCAATTAGCGATGGTCTCTCAAAGAGACTGTCTCTCACAAGAATTTGTGTTAAAATAAAATAGTTGGTTATGTAAATATAAAAAAAAATTAGAGGTTTACTAAATAGTTTATTGGACAAATTAAACTTAAACTAACACAAATAAAAAGTTGAGTGGTCAAACCATCTATTACTAAAAATTTTATTGCGACTTATATAAATAAGCTTATTGTTATGAATAAGTTGTTTTTTGCTAGTCAAATCAACCACTCCAACTAACTATCAATTGTTTGCCAAACATCCTTATGTAAATAGAGATAGAACAAAAAATGACAAATTTTTTTAAGATCCGGTGCAATTTAAAAAATTATGATATTTTTCAAATAACTTTGTATTCTTGAACACTTAACATACACTACATAGTTTAATATTAAAATACTCAATTTTTTACTCGAGTTGGTGACTATTTGCTCGCACTCTCCTCTATGGGTATGAGTTGTCGTCGCTCTTTTCTCCCCAAACCCTAATCATAATTTTCTATGAGCGAGATACATTAAATATAATGACGATAATGATGATGATAGTTCAATTTTTTAAAATCATATACGATCCAACATGCTGAATCCAAAAGAAAAGTTTTGGATTCAATGAAGTACTCCCTCCGTTCTTTTTTTATCTTCCACTCTGGATTTTTCACAAATATTAAGAAAGATGGAATCTTTGGTGGTAGTGGGTATTATTTTAATTATATAATAGTGAAAAGTAATGATTGTATTGGAAATATTAGAGAAAAAATAATAAAATAGTAGTGTAAAGTAATGATTGTATTGGAAGTATGAGAGAGAAAATAATTAAATAGTAGTGTGAAGTAAGGAAAGTGGGGTTTTAAGGTGTAAAAATGGGATGAAAACTTTCCAAAAATAGAAAGTATTCTAAAATGGAAGAACTTTTGAAACTACCCGTTATAGTAAGGTGGAAGAACTTAAAAGACAGAGGGAGTACAAATTAAGCAAATTTAGAAAGAAATAATTTTAGGAAAAGCTAACAAAAAATCTCAACCCTCGGTACTCTTGAACGCCAGGTGTCAAAATCTGAATAAGGAAGGGGAGTATCCAGCTGGACACGTTAAGTAGTAAGACTTTCTGATAATAAAATGGTTAAATCCACTACTTGTTTCACTGCAAATTCTGGTGCTGTAATAAATGTCTTATTAATTAGATCTTCTTAAGCTGCTGTTTAAAAGATACAACCACCCATCACTTCTAAGCAATACAATCTCTACTAACTCAACTTAACCCATTTCATTACACCATAATTACTCATACTATTCCATCAATTAACATACTTCAATTAAGGTAAGCATTTTTTCTATTACTTGTCGCGCTCTTCTTTATGGGCATGAGTTGCCGCCGTCATTCACTTTTCAGACCTTGTTTATAGTTTTCTATAAATGAAATACACTGGGTAGGATGATGATAATCCTTAGCTATTTTTGGTAAGGGACGGTATGTTGTTATTTAATTTTCTGCGGAATATACTGGGTATGATGATGATTATGATTATATTGGTTGTATTGTGTGAATTACAGATCTGGAGTTGAAGGAAGAAAATGGTGTCTGAGAAGCAAGGGGAAGAAGCAATAGTCTCTAACTTTAATGAAAATGAGAGCCAAAGTAATATGGAAATTGATGGGAATAGCAAAGAGGATGATCATGCTATGTTTAGTATGAAGAGTTTTTTTTGGCATGGTGGTTCTGTTTGGGATGCTTGGTTTAGTTGTGCCTCTAATCAAGTAAGTCCATTATGTTTTAATAAAAAATTCTTATAATTAAATTATTCACCTTTCATAGTATTAAGAAACTAATTTAACTAAAAGTTAAAGCTAATGGTAGATATACTCTAACACAACCTCTAACACGAGAGCTGTTTGGCTAGGGTGGATGGAGCACAGACATTCCTTATATTTTATAAGGGTAGTTGAGATTTGAACTCGTTACCCCTTGGCATGCTGAGCTCTGATACCATATTGAGAAACTGATGATTTTAAAAGTTGACAAAATGTATAAAATTTGAAAAATAAATATGATTTATGGCTTAATTTAAAGTTTAAGCTGATAATTGTGATTGGTCGTTTTAGTTAACGTTGACGTATGTTTTGAATGATAATGATGTAGGTGGCACAAGTGTTGCTAACACTACCATACTCATTCTCACAATTGGGGATGCTATCAGGAATATTACTACAATTATTCTATGGTTTCATGGGAAGTTGGACTGCATATCTTATCAGTGTTCTTTATGTTGAATATCGTAGTCGGAAGGAAAAGGAAGGTGTAAGCTTCAAAAACCATGTCATTCAGGTATACTTTCACTCTATTTCATTCTACTCATTAAAATCTAATATAATTTAGCTAAGCGGTCGCTCATCAGCATCATCACCATACTCAGTGTATCCCCTTATAGAAAATTATAATCAAAGTTCGGGAAGGGAAGAACGACAGCAACTCATATCCATATAGAAGAATGCGATTAAAAAGTTCCCGGGACTACATATCTTAGCTAAGCGGTCGCTATTTCAACTAAAAGATTTAGATGATCGATGAGTTAGAATTGTATATTTAACTTTGACACATACATATATAATATATCCTCTTCTTTAACTATAGCAAATAGCTATACTTCAAATGAAAACTTCTCGGGTCACATCACTAAAATAGTGGATCGTCCACTTGCGTATTATAATTGGTGGGTAATCCTCCTCATATCATATGATTTAGAAAAAGAGTGAGTTTAACTCATCAAGTGTGTATGCATCAAGTCAACACTATTATCCGTGGGTGTACTCACATGAGTGGGTCCATGGGTGATTATGTGAAGAATTATCACAGCTTAACATTAACAATCAACTTAATTAAGCTTTTAGTTGAAGTCACAACATGTTATATACTCCAACACATCTCACATGAGAGCCCATTAGATTTAGAAGTATGGATGTAACACAAATTCTCTCCTCATTGTGACATCAGATATTCCATTTAAAATAAGGATAGTGCTAAATATTTCATACTCCCTCCAGTTCAACATAAATGTCCACTTTCCTTTTTTGGCAAGATTTTTTTTACCTAAATACCCCCAACTACCCCAACTTATATTATTTAAAATACCCCACCTATCATCTTTTCAATTATTATAATCACTTAAATACCCCACCTATCACCTTTTCAATTATTATAATCACTTAAAATACCCCACTACCATTTTTCTTAAAATGCGGTCCAAACCCAAAGTGAACACTTATTATGAATTGGAAGGAGTATAAAATTAGAAATGGATAAGATTATAGTATTTGAATCTACGATCTTATGTCTTATTTCTAATACTATATCAAAGAACCAACAGATAAATAACTTTTAACTCAAGACCGGAACTTTAATTATATTTTATTATTATAATATTATATCCTATTAGTTTTACATTGATTTTCACTAACCTATTAATACAATCATTCTTTTTACTCGAAAATATTTGTTTTGATTCACGTAACTAATCTAGATCTATTTTTGTGCAGTGGTTTGAAGTTCTAGACGGATTACTAGGACCATATTGGAAAGCAGTGGGACTAGCGTTCAATGTAATATTCCTTCTCTTTGGATCTGTGATTCAACTCATTGCTTGTGCAAGGTTAGACCATAGACTAATATTTATATTTATTAACTAATATTTTAAAGTTAAATTGTCTAAATTATCCAATTTTCACTCGTCTATTATGAATAATTTAACTTAATAATTATTTTCTAATTATTTTTATCATTAATCTCTCTATTGAGCTCGTCTCACTGATTTCAATTAATTTAGCCCAAACTATTTAAAAAAATCACTTTCTGTACTAGGAGAAATTCAGATTTTCATTTTTTTTCTTTTTTATTATATTTTTGTTAACGGGCCTTTTATATGAATCCGTCAATGAGATGGTCTCATACAAGACGGGTTGATCTTTAATATGTATTTGCTCCCAACATACCCAATATAGGAGGAGAGAAATAAGGTTGTGGTGGTTCAGATCACTGGGTATGTTGGAAGAAAACACATAGCAAAAGTTAGATAATTAATAATAATCCAAATGTGGAATTATTTACAGTTTTAATGTATTGACTTAATTAAATAAGTGGATCAAATATATATATATATATATATATATATATATATATATATATATATATATATATATATATATATATATATATATATATATATTGCTAATAAATATGTTGATTGTGTTGGGTAAAAATGAAACAGCAATATATACTATATCAATGACCATTTGGACAAACGCACATGGACATACATATTTGGAGCATGTTGTGCAACAACTGTATTCATCCCCTCCTTCCATAACTACCGGGTTTGGTCTTTTCTTGGCCTTGGCATGACCACTTATACCGCTTGGTACATGGCCATCGCCGCCCTCGTCCATGGACAGGTACCAAGCACTACAACATAATTTGCTTTTAGTAGAATATATTTAATGATAATATTTAATTTAAATGTTGTTGTTTCAAATTCCTAATAGTATATATAAAGGATTTAGTGACATTTATTACACTCTTTAGCAGCATAATAAAACTCATACTAAAACTCTTTGTGACATAGGATCTATGTCACTATAGACTATAGTAACAATTACATTTGCCATTACAAAACCAAATAAAATGTCGCTAAATCACTTTATAGCGGAACTTAAAATAAAAACCAATAATTATTACACTAAAAATATAAATTAAATATCGCAAAAAGGTAAATTTACTGTAGTGTTGTTACAATTATAACTAAAATGTTAAGAGGTGCAGATTGAGGGAGTGACACATTCTGGACCAGCGAAGCTAGTGTTGTATTTCACTGGTGCTACTAACATATTATACACCTTCGGTGGTCATGCTGTTACGGTGTAAGAACTTTGTCATCTTTTCTCTGTTTTATTATACTTATTATATTTGACTTTTAGAGCAATTTAATAGTAATATATGTTAATTTTGATCATTTTATAATTAATTATGCATAATTACAAATTATTAGAAGTTTTGATAATGTAAATATGAAATTAAATCATTCAAATAAGATTTCATTTTATTATATATTTTCTTACACATTAATTATAATGTATAAATAAACTTAAATGATGAATAATGTTAATAACCGTGATGTAAGAAGTAGGATTATTTTAGAATTCATACTAGTTGTGTATTTGGATTTACTAATTTGCTTATTTTTCGAATTATGCAACCCATTTCGAAATTAAATTCAATTAATTTAATAAATCCGAAAGTACATATCTTTCTATTTAATTTGATTATTTTTAAAGCACCTATTAGTCAAAGGGTTCAAATCACTAATATCTAATAATTGTATAATACAACTTTATATATATCAATTATTAAAAAACTCCTTGAGAATCAAGTTGGAACAAATATCACATTTTGAGTACGATCTACACAAATTACTCCTTTTTTCTCTGTTTATCTTAAATTTTATAATCAAAAGCGCTTGTGACTCAATGGATAGAGTATCTTCATGTGGAGCAGAAGGTTTGGGTTCGACTCCTATTGGGTGCAAGTATTAATTAAGCGGTTTCTTGACTGCGCGCATCTCTCTTTACTCCTTTCTTGGAGGAACGCGTATAATTTGTCAAAAACACCCGAACCCTGCCTTGTGCGGGAAATTGGAAAGGTCCTTTACCTTTACCTATAAAAAAACATAAATTTTTTAACTAAAAGGAGTAATAATCTTACAATTAAAAGATAAATTATAATTAATGCACATGTGATATCCTATCTTACTTGAAAATAGAGCTTTCCCAATAGCTTTTATACTCTTTGAACGAAATTAAAGTCTAATTATTACACATATATTAAACTTAATAATAAACTCAATTAACTTTGCTTGTTTTCTTGTCAAAATTAATCAATTAGCATGTGCAATTGTGATTAAAAAAATCCAAGAACATGAAACTAATTAATGAATTAATAATAATTTAATAATGGAATTAGTATATATTTATATAAAGCTCTTAATTAGATTTATGCTACTTGTATTTTTGTATTAATCATTGGATTTTATTTATTTATATTAATTTAAATATTTATTAATTAATGTAGGGAAATAATGCATGCCATGTGGAAACCCCAAAAGTTTAAGTACATCTATCTGTTGGCCACACTTTATGTTTTCACATTAACACTTCCGTCTGCTGCGGCTGTTTACTGGGCTTTTGGGGATGAACTTCTTAATCACTCTAATGCTTTCTCTCTCCTTCCTAAATCTGGTTTCCGTGACGCCGCCGTTATCTTAATGCTCATCCATCAGGTCTTAATTCTTTATTATATTATTATTAGCGTTAGAATATATATATATATATATATATAATATATATATATATATATATATATATATATATATATATATATATAAAATATTACAGATCTCATATCGAACTTAGTCTTTTGATTGAGTTGGTTTCTTGACATGGTATCAGTAGCCAACGTGACGAGAGGTTATGGTTTCGAATCTCAACAACTTTTCTAGTGGAATATTCAGTGAATGTGTGCATCCACACCTCTAGTCAATGGCTTTTGTGTGAGGGGGCGTGTTAGAGAATATAATATATCCTGGAGCTTCAACCATTAGATTAAGCTTTTGGTTGAGTTGGTTCTTTGATAATTATTATACTTTTCATATTTGACTTTTTAATTAAAGTATGATAGTCAAACTTAAAGAAAATATCAGATTTTTTTGATGTAAAAAATATAAAATGTCAATGAGTTAATAAAATCACACAAGAGCAAGACGTAATACTATGTACTTGATTTCCTTAGAAAAATAAACAATTAGTAAAAATCATTATAATTAAAAAAAATAGTTGCAATCAATAAAAATCAGTAAAATTAATTTTAATCATCAAAACTCAAGTTTAACTTAAAACTAAAAGTCAGTTATAAAACAGTCTTAATAAGTTTCAATCAATAAGTATAGATCATATGAATCTGTAAAAATTAGTTATATTTTTTTATTTTTACACTATTAATTATTTTTTTGGACTTTTTATATCCTAATTGCTCAAAAAAGTTGACTATTTTTTTCTATATAAAGATAAAGAATTAAAACTTAAACAATATTAATTGATGAACAATAATTACACTATGCTAACAAGTCAACTAATTTAAACTAAAGGTAGTACTTCAATAAAAAAAAGGATTAGCATATATTAAATAAAATCAAATCATAAACTAGAGGTAGCAATAACTAAAACAACTAAGTTGGTACAAGTGGTACAAATAGAGGTACATATATCGTTAAAAGGGATACATATTTTGTTAAAAGAGATGCATTTTAAAATTAAAACTGACATCGAAAATTTCTCACATAGCTCTGAAGCTAAATATGTACCTGTATATTCTTATAAGTTGTAAAATGTACCATAACACATTGCCATATGGTTAAAAACTTAAAATTGTAACTAAATTGAACATTGATTTCATTACGCAGATTGTCAAAGTATAATATGTGAAATTTAAATTCTTATAAGTTGTAAAATGTACCATAACACATTGCCATATGGTTAAAAACTTAAAATTGTAACTAAATTGAACATTGATTTCATTACGCAGATTGTCAAAGTATAATATGTGAAATTTAAACTTATACATTGTTATAATTGTGAATGAACCAACTCAACTAAAAGCTTAAGCTGATGGTTGAAGCCCCAGAATATGTTATATACTCTAACATGCCTTTTCTTACGACAACCCTCATCATACCTGTCGCTTAATATTCCACTTTAAATGAAGGGTAGTTGAGATTCGAACCTGTGACCTCTTGTCACTCTGGCTTATGATACCATGTCAAAGACCCAACTCAACCAAAAGTTAAAGCTGATGGTTGAAGCCGTAGAATATGTTATATACTCTAACAATAACGTAAAAGAGATTGTTTTTGATTTATGATTATAGTAATGAAATTGTGTTGACAAAATTGCAGTTCATAACATTTGGGTTTGCATGTACACCATTATACTTTATATGGGAGAAGGTAATAGGAATGCATGATACAAAGAGTATATGTTTAAGGGCACTAGCAAGATTACCGGTAGTAATACCAATATGGTTCTTAGCAATCATATTCCCATTTTTTGGACCCATAAATTCAGCTGTGGGTGCCCTTTTGGTTAGTTTCACTGTCTATATCATTCCAGCTCTTGCCCATATGCTCACTTACAAAGACGCTTCTGCCAGACAGGTACCATCTTATTATCTTTATTATTAATTTAATACTTCTCTTTCGGTCCCGCTTTCATATTGCAACAAACAAACTTAATTTACGCAAAATTATAAAGTTCTCCCTATGATATACTTCCTCCGTTTCACTACATTTGACTTTTTACGCAATTTAATGTGTTATTTTGATCATTTATATATCGAACTATACACATATAAAGATTATAAAAACTTAATATTATGAAAGTATGCGATTAGACGATTCAAACAAGATCTTACTTGACTATATTTTTTCTTACACATTAGCCGTAATATATAAAATAAGCTTGAATGATGAATAGTTTCAAAAGTCCTCATGTAACGAGTATTTCATAACAGAGTACGTATATGACCGTTTGAATTGTGTTTATAGATCGTTGATATTAAATAAGATTTGAAAAGTGTGGGTGAAAATAATTGAACGTGTAGCAAAATAAAAGAGAAAAATATTACTCCCTCCTATTCATCTTAAGTGTCTCATTTACTTTATGCACTCTATCCAATGCACTTATTCGATCCTTAATATATCAAGTTATATATAATTAAAAATTATAAAAAGTTGATATTAATAATCTTTACATCAAAACGAATCAAATAAGATCCAACATTACTATATTTTAACTTATAGATTAATAATAAATGTAATGTAAGAGTGACATATAAATAGTGTCCCAAAAGTAAATGGGACACCTAAGATGAATAGGAGGGAGTATATTATCTTAACATATGCGTTTGTACTTCCTTGCTAGCTAATATTATTTTCTTATTAAATTTTGTCTTTATTTTTCTTTTGATTGATTGATTTCATGGTTCATGCATGGTACCTAGGCCCATCCAAATTTGATCCTATCTGAAACTAGAAAATCTTAATCAATCACAGTGACAAATAGACGTTATTAACTTAGAATTACTCGAAACTAGAAAATCTTAATCAATGTCGATTTTGAATTTATTTATATAATTTATTTATCTTCTTGATTGCTAATTGTGAATCAAAAATTTTATACTCCATTAATAAATAAAACGAAAAATCTTTTATTCTTACTTTTAGCTCATTAAAATGTAAAGCCATTTAAATTGTATTAATTTATTATTGTATAATGATTTGATTTAATAAATAAAATATCGAATTTAAAATATTAATTTGTTCAATTTAAAATTTTTAATAATCCGACTCAAAGCATCATCTATATATTATACATCATATTGTTATTAATTATAATTATTATGTATATAAATAAAAGAAAATATCATTTTCACAGATATATAATTATACCCCAATTATGTAACTCACTTTCGCAAATCATGGAAATTTTGCTTTTTTCCAACTTTAAACACCTAAAACCATTGAAGTATGTCCAAAGTGAAAGTTTCATCATTACTAGGTAATGGTCTCATGATTATTGAAAGGTTGTCAAAAGCAATAGTACTAAAAGTATATTATCATAGTAGAATAATACTATGTCTCTTTTGAATTTGCTTTTTTTATTTATTTATATTATGTAAAAGTTTTTTTAATTAAATACTCTAAAAGACAAAAGACATACACTTCTCATAGATAATCCTAATAGTTTGTGCTAAAACTCTTAGATAAAAATTATTAGTTTTTGATCTGATGGATCAAACTAAACTAAAATTAAAAAACAGAAACTAAATGAACTTACTAATAGAGAATAAAACATATTAAAGAGTCGTATTTGAAATAGGAGTGAGATAGGCAACCATCCTAACATTTACATTAGGGTTGAACATAAAAATTTAGGATTTCGTTTATTTTATAAATGTTGAAAGCCAATTTTTAGTGGGTTATTGATATTTCAATTAATTAGCAAGAGCTTGTATGGGTGAAAATCACTTAACGATATTAAAATAATTAATTATTGGAACTTTATTGAACTTCGATTTATTGAATTTGCTTTAGACCACCAAAATCTCGAAAATGAACTTGAACTTATCCTAAGACTTCAACCTGCATGTGGGAATTAGTTCCTTAACTTGGTATTAAAAATTCATATTCAAAAGTTCGAATATCATTAAACTTAAGTTAAGTTGTTAGAAAAAAGCATTTCGATATATTATTTTCACAGTTATAATAAAATATTCGTTTCTCACCACCAAAACAGATCAATTCTCACTTACCTTCTTGCCTATTAAAACTCACTACAACATAATTTGCTTTTAGTGGGATATATTTAGCGACATTTAATTTAAATGTCGCTATTTCAAATTTCTTATAGTGTATATAAAGGATTTAGTGACACTTATTAGACCCTTTAGCAGCATATTAAAAAGTCACACTAAAGCTTTTAGCGACATAGGATCTAGTGACATTTCTCACAAATGTCACTATAGACTACAGTGACAATTACATATGCCACTAAAGACCAAATTAAGTGTCGCTAAATCACTTTATGGTGAGACTAAAAATAAAAATCAATAATTATTACACTAAAAATATGAATCAGTGGCATTTTTTTAATGCCACTAAATCCAATGTCGCAAAAAGCTAAATTTGTTGTAGTGACTTATTCGTATCGTGAAACATAAAAACAAAGGAATGCAAATTAGGGAAAGAGTTTTTGTTGGAAATACTCACATGTGAGACAAGATCCCACATCGATAAAATAGTGGGTTGTTGACTTGCATATATAGTGGGTGAGTCAATCTTCCTACTACCATATGGCTTTGGAAACAATGAACCTCACCGAGTGTATGTGCAAGTCAAAACTCTTGACCCGAGTTCACACGAGCGGGCCACGGTGAGATTATGTCACGAATTGTCACGGCCTAATATTTTATTTTTTTTTAAGGAAAAATCATTGATGTAATGATATGTGATTTCTATTAACCTAATAAATATGGGCGGGTCCCGGGCCCGGGAGTGGTGGGGGAGCATTAAAGAATAAGAAGTGGAATGCGTTGGGTAGGTGGCCCGCTGTAGGTTGTATGGGGATATTTAATGCCGGGATTTTATGCTATATGCTCTTAACTATAGAGAAAGGGCATCTTCTTCTATTGGAGAGTTAAACAATTGATTAGATTTATTTATATTGATTATAGTAATTGATTCCATTAACAGTGGCAAAACTTAGGTTAACAGTACACATAATTTTAGTGAAATCAACCCCGGCCGGTTATTAAATGTGTTCATTTAGGTTATCGAGTCGATTCAAATGAGATATTTTGAATCAGTGAAAAATCAAGTGTAGTATCCATGTTGGTTTTTATATAATTGTTAATCTATTTATTTATGTCGAGTCATATCAGGTTTGGTTATTAGGTGGGGTAAAGTCGGGTCATCGGACCTGTTTACACCTATATACGGCTATACCCGCTATTAACACTTAAGAAATGAAGGCCTTCTTTGGTATTAATTTGCTTCATCAAATTCGTAGATTAACTTTCGTATTTGATTGATTGATCGGTCAAACAGCAAAACATTCATTTTGTTAAAAATATAACACAAAACAATAACGACCGAGTTTGCTTAAAACTAGAGGTGTTCAACGGGCCGGGTCGGGGCAGGACGGGTCAAAATTTAAATGGGCCGGGGCGGGGCATGTCAAATGTTAAACGGGCCGGGACGGGTCAAGCCCATTTAAATCCGACCCAATTTGACCCTTTTTTGAAAAGTTCATAAAATAATTTTTTTTATTATACTTTATGGCCCGATGGGTCAACCCACTTATGTATATAATAATATCATTTAAAAATATAAAAAAAAAAAGTGGTAATTTTTTTTCCGCAATTAATACTTATAATTATCCGACCCGACCTTTTAAACCAAGGCCCGTTAATGACCCGCCCCATTATTGACCCGACCCGCTAATGACCCGTCAAAATATGACCCGACCCTTGACCCATTGGGTCAAACCGCCCCATTGAATACCTCTACTTAAAACACATATTCGGTACATCTTATATGATTGGTTTTCTGAATTCGCCCCTATTCTTCAAACAGTAAATCATTCATTTTGTTAACATTTAACTCAAAAACAACGACAACAAAGTTGTTTCATAACCCATATTCGGTACATCTTATGACCAGTTTCCTAAACTCGCCTTGTTCTTTTTTTTGTTATATAATATATAATATAATATTAATAATTTTTTAAAATTTGTGCAGAATGCTGCTGAGAAACCTCCTTCCTTTTTTCCAACGTGGACAGGAATGTATGCAGTGAATATATTCATAGTAGTATGGGTTTTGGTAATCGGGTTCGGGTTTGGAGGATGGGCCAGCATGACAAACTTTGTGAGACAAATTGACACATTTGGATTATTTGCAAAGTGTTATCAATGCAATCCTCCTAAATCACCTTTACTTAACTCTACAAATCACCACTAATCATGTTTAATTTCTCTAATTAATCCATTTTCTCTTTGGTAATGGTAGTGATCATCAAGCACAAATTGGGGCTAAACCCCTCCATATTTTGTACCATATAAGGGAAAATTATTAGATTTATATATTTTTCCCTTAATATTATGATGTTTGTTATTTTTTTTTTGTTTCCTTATACTTAATTTTATAAGGATTTTTTTAATTAATTTTACAGAATTAGAGAATTATGAAGTGTGTTATTGAAGGAATATTTGTTGTATGTTTTTTTTTACTACTAAAAAAGGGGAATAGAAATAGTATAAGTTTGAAGGGCCTATAAGATAGTACTTCTCTAGTTTTTTTTTTTGAAATGTAGTACTTCTCTAGTTATTTGCAAGTAGAATTGATGTAATTTTCGAAATGTTGTTATTAGTTACATTTATGGTATCAGAAATTATCGTTTATTATATTATCTTTCGTTTCTCGTTTGATAGTTGGTATTAAATGGTTAGAATGATAATCAAAAGTTAATGTAATTTTGATATGATTATCGCATGACAAATGATCAGGTCTCAAATTTTTTAAGCTATTGCAATAATCAAATGAAGTTCATCATAACCTAATTCTTGTACAATTTAAGTGTGTTTTTTTCTTTTTTACATCTCTTGTTTTCAACTTTGTTGAATTCTTAAATTGATATTCATAATGTTCTTATTAATATCTTCTTACTTATGATATGATAAAATTGGAAAAACAAAGCTTTTCTATAAAAAAATTCATAAACTAAGCTTATAAGGAAACTTATTTCTATATAGGCGTTTTTATATTCAAAGCTAAGGTTAGGACTTGTTTACGATTAGTAACAGTGAATAAGTAAAAATGTTAATCAAAAAGTCAAAGTTGAACAAATCTTTATAAATTTTTAATAAAAAGATATATTTTGAAAAGGTAAAAAGATTTATGACAAGGAACAAGTATTTTATTTATTTATCATTATTTATATATTAGTAAGATCACAAATCGAACCCACTAACTTGAAAATTCCAAGCATAGCTTGCAAGAAAATGAATAGCTAGCATGATCACTTTGATTATTTATATATTTGTTTGTTTTTTAAAGTAATACTTTTATATTAAAAAATTATAGTAATAGATTTGTTTGTTGTTGTAGTAAAAAAAAACGTTGACCCCTAATTTTAACTTTGGACAATAAAACACTTATATTTGAAAATAAGCTTCACCAAATTTATTAAAAAAAAACTTTTTTTAAAAATAATATTCATGATTCTTGCAAAAAGAAAAAAAAAAGTTGGTCTCCTAATCTCTCAGAGAGACGGTCTCTCAGGTCCATCTCATTAAAGCTTAATGTCTATTCTTATAGGCCGGCCAAATTAACTATGGTATCTCAAATAGACGTCTCTCACAAGAATTTGTAAAAAGCAAATCTTGTAAGAGACTGTTTCACTGTGAAATGGACCCATACAAGCACCTAAAGTTGAATTTACATAGTTGTTAACTAAATAAAAATAACTTTTTTTTATTAAAATTTAAAAAATTTAAAATTAGATAAGTCCATATTAAGTCAAAAAAACATGTACTCGTTACATCAGTGGGCTACTAAGGAAGAGTAAAAGCCTAAAACCCAATGTCATATGGGCTCATCCAGTAAGTCTTGTATGAGGAAAGATTGAAACAATTAAGCAATTTCGGGTAAACGTTACAAGGGACGGAAACATTGTCTCTCTTTTCTTCACAGTTACTAACCTAACTGCGTATAAATAATTTTGACTTTATTAATCAATTTTTTTGTTTGCAGTTAATAACAGCGAACATATCTAACATTAGGCTCGGACATAAAAGCGCTTATTTTTGGAATTAAGTTTACCCGAAACTCATTTTTTATTTTTTTTGTTAAAATTGCTTAATTGTTTCAAGTCTCACCGTGAGACAGACCCATACAAGTAGCCCAATTAATATTTTTAAAAAAAACAAAAATCATCTAATTAAGTAAGTTAAAAGCAGTTTTTTTAAAGTTAATATTAGTTCAGCCCATATTAAATCGTCTCACGATAAAACAATCTTAATAAAAAATTTGTCTGGCTCATTAGGATCATTTCTCAATTGGCAACATCTTGCGCTTATACTAACTCGAGTCTTCAAAGCCCAAAATCCTTCATGGTGCTACAACTTGCCAATTATAGATTGCCAATTGCCAATTATCATCAATGTAAGAGATAAATAAATTCTCAAATGTGACGGTCTCACGATATTTTAATTTCTATCAAGCTAGTTATATACACTTAGAGTTTTAAGTGGATCACTTATAATTTTAAAGTGTTCACTAATAATTTTAAAGTGATCAATTTTAACCTTAAAATGATCGTTTTATATAGTCTTAAAGTGATCACTTATAATTATTTACAACAGCGAAATTTCATTATCACAATGTCATTCAATGGCTTCATCTAAAATTTCTACACGTAATATCATCCTTAGTGATTGTCTGATTGATAACAAAGACTGTGTCTCCGATTAACCCTTGGCAACAAAATATCACCTGTAAATTTAAATAAATAAAAAGTGCATATGATTTTAGAAATCAATATTAATTTAATTAATCATAATTCAAATTTTACAAAATATAATTTTTTTACTTCACTAAGAATTGACTAGACGTCTAGACGTTTGGACCTAATATCCATCATTTGACAATAATATATTTTATTTAATGTTCAATCTCCTAATTTAAAATTTTAGTTTTGCCCCTATACTTTAAAAAATCTTGCACATAGTAAATAAAAGTACAAGTGTTTTTTTGAGAGACAGTCTTTTGTAAAGACGACTCTCAAAAGTCCAGCTCAAATCTATATTTAGTGTTGTAACAATATATATTTAGAATTGGATTGGGCTTTTGAGAGTTGTGTTTAGAAAAGACGGTCTCAAATAAAAATTTGTGATAAAAATATACCTTCACATTTTTTTTTGAAAATTCAAAATATTATATAGCAAAAAACAAAAACAAACACTGATATAGAAGAGAGAAGAGACGAAGACCGCCGGCAATACCTTCACTATCTTACCAAGCTAACTTGGTAATTTATACTTGTCCGTTCCATTTTACTTGCAACTGAAGTTTCATATTACTTGCAACATTACTATTTTTGGCAAAAATAATCTACTTATTTTATCCTCACTTTTTTCCTACCCCACTATCACCATCAATCATACATCATCCCACAAGTCACAACCACTATCTATTTATAATATATTTTTTTATTTCTACCCCACATATCACCATCAATCATAATTCATACATTATCCCTACTTTTACCATACTGATTTGACGACCCTAAAAAAATATGTCAAATCCAATGCTACAACTAAAACGGAACAGAGAAAGTAAATTATAAATGATGGTTGAGAGGTCGAATGTCTAACCATAGTATCAATGGATCAAACATTGTTACATCAACTTAATAACAAAAATTTCTAATCAATAACCGTCATTCGTAAATCATTAAAAAAACAAGCTGAATATACTAAAATAAACAAAATCAAAAAAGATAAACTAAAATAACAAAACTCTGATCTTATCACATCCTATAACATAAGGGTGATTTATTAACCTCAAAAATAATCGTTATTTACTGAGAGCTTCTCACTTAATAACACTCAAAAGTGTAAATAGTTGTACTATTTTTGGACGTTTGCTAACCACTTTGATTAGTTTTACAAATCTGATTGACGTTTTTTGAATTAGCTTAAGACAGAAATAAAATGTCACAAAAAGTCAGGTAAGGGGTAATAGACTCAACTAATTTCAGATTGCAAATCAAACATATATTGTTGTGTATGTGAAGATATTTAATTTCCATTGTTTTTTTAAGACTATTAAAATAAAAACACTATTCATAATTTCATTTTTTTTTACAAATTTTTTTGAATATGTAGAAGAAAAACATATACAAGTGAGATCTTATTTAATTCATCTTATTTTATATTTTCATTTTATCATTTTTAGGAATTTTTTATCATGCACATTTTAATATACTTAATGTTAAAATAGTCATTACATAACGTAAAAATTGAAAGTGTGGCAAGTTAATTACCATTTTTGTTTTTAGTTTTCTTTTTTAAAAAAAAACTAAAAATAAAAATAGAAAAAAAAACGTAGTTTTCACTTTTAAGTCGTCAGTTTTCAAAGTATCATATTCTTAATAAAATTTGAGTAATTTTTTATTCATTGTAGGACAATTATCATATAACTTTGAAAATAAAAATTTTTTTTTAAAAAAACACATTAATTTCCAACAAACCCAATAAAATTCCAATTATTACTTGAAAATCGAAAAAGATCAAAATATTAAATTAAACATTTATTTCAACCTTTGACATATAAATATCTATAATTTTGAAATTGTAACAACAAATAAAATAGTTAAAAAAATAATATACATACATACAAACAAAAAAAATCTAAGAAATTTAAATTCATACATTATGAGTGTAATGACATTTTTTTTTTATTGAAAAGAGTGTAATGACAAATTTTTGATATTTGAATTCAAATTTTTCTAAAAACAAAATATAAAATGGAAATACACCTAAGAGTAAGCCGTTACTTCATTATTATCAACAATACCCAATTATTGGCATGCTCGCTTAGTCGCTTGTACTTTGACATTCTTTATCATTAGACAATTTTAAATCTAATCAAGTTCTAATTATGAAATAATCAAGTTTTAACATTATAAATAATCTAATGAGAGACCGTCTCCTAATAAAATGACTTTAAAACAAGAAGCTCGTATTCAAGTAATTTGTATATACTTCACAAATTCTTGTATGAGATGGTCTCACAGAAAGACGTCGCGCTCCATATATGAGTTAAAAAGTTCAACTAATATAAATTATTAGCAAATAAGTTACTTGTCTTCTGACCGTCTCACCGAGAGACAGTCAAGTAACTCCTAACTCTTATATAAGACAATTTTTACGGTGAGACCGCGTCGTATAAGAATTTGTATTAAAATCAAATTAATTAATATGACATAATTATTGGGCCTAATGTTCACAAATTGAAAGGTACCATGTGCATCAAGTCAATAGAGAAGCATATCAACTGCTCCTATACAGTTGGTACATGTTGTAAAGTACGTAGAGTATCAAACAACTCTAATCTGACATTTTATTAGTTTTAAAAATAAAAATATTTTTTTTATATAACTTTTCCTAGATATATGTATTACTTCTAATTTTTAAGATTAATAATTTTCATATAATTTACAGGATTAATGCATTAATTGTTAATGAATTATAATACTCCTAATTGTTTAGACAATAATATGTGGATTCCTCATTTTATTTAGCTCTCGATACAGTGTTTTTCTCTACTTTTAACTTTGTTTAATTAGATTTTAATTGTAATAGTTTTTGATTTGTTTTAATCAGTTAAGAATATTTTTACACTCGTATTTTTATCGATTCTAATAGAAGTATAATTTAGATCAATTCAGTTCAACAACTTCTAGTATATAGAACATCACAGAATCGAACTAAAACCAAACCAATTGTTAATAGTGATTAGTGAATGTGGATTGATGAAAGTGGCGAGAAAATCATATAGTAAGTTTAATATCAGATAATAATGAGCTAAAATTATAATATAACAAATTCAATAAACAGATCAATATTTAAAACTTAAAAGACAATAAGAGTATAAGATTAGTCTTTACATTACAATTTGTCAATAATGAATCCCACTTCATATAATTTAATGTTATAATTAATAATTGAAAAATCAATAAGACATTTCAGAATGTAGAATGTAAAGCTGCTCTCAGTAGCTATTTAATTAGATTTTTGTTTTTTTTTTCAATTTTTTCATTACCCAATAACTAATAATCAATTTTATCCAATATTTTCTTAACATTGATAATATGTATAGCTAGATTTATAGCTAAGCAAAAGGTTAATAGTATCATTCAGATTAACAACGCAACTAAACGATCAGCCAATAATTAACATTCAAGGATCAAGATTTCACGGCCAATTGTTAATTTTAAAAAAATCCAATAAAGAGCTTAAGAAGTACTTATAATGCAATTTGGTAATGGAACCAGGGCGGACCCTAAGCAAGGACAAGACGTGCCTACGCCAAGGGCCTCATAAATTTTAGTTTAGAATTAAAGTTCGGATATTTCTATGTATACAATAGTTTAGGGGCTCATAAATAATCTTTCGTCCCGTACCCTGAAAACCTAGAGTCGACTCTAGATCCCACTTGACAATAATACAATGTAAGCTTATAATTGAAAATTCCACAAGGCATATGAGAATGGTGCAACCAAACATGGCATAAGGCATAGGAAGCACAATGATTTACAGAGAGGACCATAATTTTGTGAAAATGAAACCATACCATGTGCAATCATACGTGTCACTCTTCTTTACTTGTTAAATTATTTCTTAAGATAAGATGCTTCTCAATTTTCACCTTTGATTATCTTTTTGTACCATTGTATTGTAGAGGTGTAAATATCAATGTAAATACAAGATTTGGTTTAAACTAATTTAATTAATCGATTTCAGCATTTGTAAGATCCTGATACTCTATTTTCCTTATAAAAATGTCCTATTAAATTATTTCCAATTTTTTTTTATCATGACCACACATTTTCTTCAA
Source organism: Amaranthus cruentus (assembly GCA_019425755.1). Lineage (NCBI taxonomy): Eukaryota > Viridiplantae > Streptophyta > Magnoliopsida > Caryophyllales > Amaranthaceae > Amaranthus > Amaranthus cruentus. The sequence continues at coordinate 1,190,458 of CM033455.1, forward strand.
TTATCATCGTACATCTAAATTACATTTTTATTCGTAAAATTAATTATTTTTATCACTTTTACTCATCATTATTCATCATCATCATCACTATACCTAGTTTATCCCCCTCATAGAAAAACTATGAGCAGAGTTTAGAAAGGGAAGGAAGACGACAACTCATACTAATTAATAAAGGAGTCAAAGAGTCCATCAACTCGAGAAAGATTAGGAAAAATTCCTGCAATAAATAAGATTGAGTGACGCGAAAGCCAACTCCACAAGTCTGCATCTTATCACACAAGTATGACCCTTAAACATAAAAGCTACTCTCTCCGTTTCAAATTAGTTGCAAGATTAGAGGAATGACACTATTCATTCATCACTCTCAATTTTTAATTAATTTTTAATCTGTATTTAAAACATAGTCAAGTGAAATATTATTGGATTCGTCATTACAAAGATTATTAATTTTAAAATTTATATTATATATAATTATAAATATTAAAAATTAAATTAATGTATTAAATTGGGATAAAAAAGGGGTTATTTATAGGTGTACCACCCCAACTAAAACCCAAGGATAAAAAGGTATAGTGTAGCACAAGATCTCTGACATTTCTCCCTTTTTCCTTCTCTCTCTTAACCCACCCCTATTCTAAAGGGACTAACGGTTTATCAGTCTGGGGCACCAATCTCCAAACTTAATAATTACTCTCTCTGTTCCACTATATGACTTTTTATGTAATTTAATCTATTCCACTATACTCGCTATATTTGACTTTTTATGTAATTTAATATAATATTACGTTTATTTATATATTGAACTACACACATCTAAAAATTATAAATACTTAATATTATGAAAATATGCGATTAGACGATTCAAACAAGATCCCACCTGACTATATTTTTTCTTACACATTAGCCGTAATATATAAAATAAGCCTGAACGATAAATAGTGTTAAAATCCATTATCTAGCGAGTACTCCCTCCGAATCAGTTTAGATGTCCCATTTCCTTATTTTACAAAACCATACCAGTTGTCCCATTTCCTTTTTTGTCTATCCTTTTTTACCTAAATACCCTCACTTTTCCAATTTTCAATACCCAACTACCACCTTTACAATTAATTTAATCAATTAAAATAACCAACTACCACCTTTTTAATGGACCCCACTCAACCCTTAAAATACGTGAAATCCCAAATGAGACATCTAAACTGATTCGGAGGGAGTATTAAATAATGGAAGGAAATATTTTACAATTTCTAAAAAAAGGAGAAAGCTCTAAAAGACCACTCAGAAAAAGTAGATAAATAAAAAAATCCAAATAATATAATCCGGATTCCAAAGATTAAAACTTAGCTGTAATTTACGAGTTATGTTGAGGTCCGTATTGGAAAAGATGGATTCAAATACAAATATTCATTACATAATTACTTATAGAAAATCTTATTAAATTACCAAAATGTTTACTAGAATTAAGAAAAAATAAATTCAAATACAACATTAGGTAAGAAAACTCTAATAGGAATGTTGATTCCCATAATATAGAAAAAAAATGTACCCAGCTAAACCATTCTTTTTGTCATAATAAATTAATTTTTTTCTCTTTTTAATTTTCTCGTTTTCATTTTTAACTATGATCCTTATTATTACTCGTATGATTTTTTAATTCTCATTCGCATAAACTTAATTTTCACCAATTTTATTATTCTCCCCGGTTCTTTTTTATTGTCTACTTTGGGTTGGGCACGCATATTAAGAAAGTGATAGTTAAAGTATTTTAAATGATTATAATAATTGTAAAGGTGGTAGTTAGGGTATTTTAAATAATATAAGTGGGGGTATTATGGTCTTTAATTGTGTGCACATATGGTATTTACGTAAAAGAATCTTTGTCAAAAATAGAAAGTGGACAATTTGAATGAACTAACCAAATAAGGAAAGTTGACAATAAAAAAGAAACGGAGTGAGTATTTTTTTGGATTTTTACACCATTTGTATTTGAAGCTATTTATTTAGAACAGATCCACTTTACAATTTTGAGGTGGGCAAATTAAAATCTAAAAGTCTTATGGATTTGGTTTGGAGTAGTATTTTTGTGGATTAATTATAAAATAGCAAAATATTTTCAAATAATTGTACTTAGTTGTACTTATTATTTATCAAGTGAAAATTACTTAAGTATGCGTTTGGAAACACACATTTCATTTCAAATTGTGGATTTCAATTATGAAATCATAATGAAGAATTTGAAATGACAAGGATTGAGGTGTCATTCTTAAATCCTCATTTTAATTAATTACTTTTATAACATTGGTGGATTTGGCTCAAATTCAAATTTGAATTCTTGTTATTGCCAAACACTAACTTTAAGTCAAATCCATATTTGCAAATAAAATCATCATTCTCAAACATACCATAATATTTTTATATTTTTAACGTTGGCGCACGTTGGATTACAATCGAACAAAGATAAAATGAGAGTTTTATAAGAAAAAGTGGATATTGGTAATAAATAAGAGAGAAAATGAATTGTGTGGATAAAATTAAAAAAAGAGTTAAAATGCATAGATGAGATTGAAAGGTGTTTAGAAAAATATCTTATTATGCAATTTAAAATTATTTTGATATAAATACAGGGTTGCATGGTCAAACCATATAATACAAGTGTTTGGTAAATTAGTCGGTTGAAACAACTTATTGTTATGAATAAATTGTTTTTGAATAATATGCTCATAGCAGCAGATTCAATATTAGTTGGTCAAACTAGTCAATAAAATAAACTGGTCATATTAGGCAATATTATCGACTACAACAAGCGATCAACTATCGGCTATTAGCCAAACACCCTCTAAAAAAATGTCGTGAACTATCGTCCAAAAATAAAAATAAAAACAATGTAAAATAAGTAAGACGAACTAAAATGACAATTTATGCAAAATAAACATGAGAGGGTGAGTATAGTACTTGTACATGAAATACTTCCTCAGTTCCATAATATTTACTGTAATATGAAGTATTATATGAAAAATATCGCTATCAGTAACAAGTATTATTAAACAGGGGAATAAGTGTAGTTACCACTTACGTTGACTGATTCCTCCTTGAGGAGCAATTCCCAATAATAGTAGTCTCTATTTACCCAAATTACAAATCTGCTCTTTCTCTGTCTTTTCTTTCACTCTGACTCACTCTCAGACTCAGTGTGACCTTCTCTAGAGAGAGAAACTCTAACCTAGAGAGACAATCAACCACAAATCATCAAATAATTATGGGAAAATCTTCTTCTTCTTCTTCCTGTTTAAAGATCATTGTTTGTGGTAGTGATTCTGCTGAAAATGATGATGAAATTCATACTTCTGAGGTAAAAATCCCTTTTTTTTAAGTTCATTTCCTATAATGCATACTCTTTCTTACTCCTACAAACAAAAAACTTTTGATTTTTATTAAGTTACAGAGTTGCCCAGATTTTTTTTCAGTTTCCCAGATTATTTGAATCATAAATATGTTATTTTCATCAAAAATTCAAAGCAAAAATCTTCATTTTTTATTTAGTTACCCAGAAATTCTTTTCAGTTTCTCGGGTTATTTTGAATCTGCATTAGGCGTTTATTTATGTTTCTTATACATTTATTAATTTATTTATTAATTTTTGTATATTTTTTTTAAATACTGATTTTGGAATTTAGTGAGATCATGTCTTTTTTGAGTAATTCAGGAGCGATAATAACTAATAAGTGTCCCTTTCTTCTAAGTTGATGTTTAATTTTGAAGTGCCTTGATTTATGTAATTACCCTTGCTTTACTTGTTGCTAATTTGGTGGATTTCTGTTTTTCTTTTACTTTCTATTTTGGGAATGATTCAATTTGTGATCATTGATGTTTTCAGCCCTTGATTCAGTCATATTTATGTAAGATCTGATTGTGTAAAGCTTAAAATATGAACTGATTGAAAAATAACATGGTTTTGCTTCATGGGGTTTGGTTGGTTTTTAGAAATGCCATGAATTTTACTATTTTTTATATATTATATTGAAATATAGAAGTAATTCGCTAATTAGTTCGCCTTTTAGATTCACAACCTGCTCCAAATGGTTCAAAAATAAACAAAAAATCAACTAAAATCGACCATAATTCACTTTTATCGATTTGCAATTCGCAGCCAATTAGCAAATCATGTGACACTATGATGGTTAATAGATTCGAGATTGTAAGTACGTGTTTGATTATAATAATAGACTCGTATGAATAAAAAGTTGGAAAGTGGAACATATATTTGGTATTGAGGGTGTGTTAGATTTTGCCTCTTAATGTGTGCTGTAAATGGATCTGAGTACTTTCTTAGTTTGTGTTTATGAATTTTATGTGGGTGGTTTGGGAAGTTATGAATAAAGTATAGTTGGTGTGGACTTTTTAATGAGATACTAGGATTTATCCTTGCTTCTTTTGTTTATTGTAGCTTTAAATAGTCATATAGAAGTATGACCAAATTAAGCTTAAATTCTTGCTAGATTGCATTGCTAGATTATGTTGAACAAGTGTCATAGGTCTAAACAAAGAACATGAAGTTCTTGCTAGATTGCATTGCATATCAAATCTTTTTTTGACCAGCAATAGTTGATAGTTGATAGTTGATAGTTGATAGTTGATAGTTGATAGTTGATAGTTGATAGACGATTATGTTGAAGTTTTTGCTAGACTAGTATTTCTCGCTTTGTATATTCAATTCGGATGCATATAAAGATAGGTAAAAATGCAAGCTTTTGTTTTACATCACTAAAATATAAGGAAAGATAAATAATTAGAATTCGGAGGGGTAATAGGTGGGATAATATTTTCTAGAAGATCCACTCTTCTATATGCTCATATTAGCTTATTGCAAAAACTAGGTCCACCCTTATCTACTTTTTACCAAACATTACCTACTAATAAATTGATTTAGCTACTAAATTATTTAAGGCTAATTCTATCTATGAGCTCCTTTAAGTTGAGTGCATTTTCTAGTTTTTTCTTTTTAAATTTTCTTTTCAAGTGTGGGTAATGTAGCCAAAGAGCCTTTAAGATGACTAATTAAATTTCTTATTTATTTGAAAACTGAAGTTGCAGATGTTATTTGCTACCAAGGGTCAATAGGAAAGAATCTCTTTGTTATAGGTTGCAAACATCCGACCTCCCACCCTGCTTAGGTGGGATGCACTTAATGACATTGGGGTAACTGAATGTTGTGTTTCAAACCTATACAGATCTAGAAAGTTTGATATAGGATTCATGAGCTGATGCATGCCATGGATTGTAAAATTTTAGTAAAAGGCCCTTCACTATCAAAACAAGATGAAAAAAGAAAGAAAAAATGAGTAATCCCCTCACTTTAGCCTTGGCTTTAAAGCATCAGTCTTTAGGTTGTATCCATGTTGAAGGAACACTTTTACAAGCCTTTATGATTCGAATCCCTTGATGTACTTGTTTCTACATTCATTATTCAGTATCATGAATCGATATGGATATGTATTCTTGCTTTTGATCCTTGTCATGGGAGCATGATTAAGTTGTTCGTACTTGTGTCAAATGCTTCTTTTAGGGTCTAACTCTTCTGAAGAGTTACCCTAATACTATTAAATGGTCAAAGTGGGATTTAGTGGGTTAGATGTACGCAACCTTACCCTTGTAAAAACAACGATTATTTTGCATTGACTCTTGATAACAAACATCATCTGCAAGTTCATATAAATAACAACTGCAAATGCGTTAGTGGCGGATCTTGGGCCGAAAGTTAAAAGGGGTCTAGATTTGAACTCTCAACTCTACACTCGAAACTATACTTTTAACCACTAACCCACATTAATATATGATAATACTTCTATTACACAATATTTTGATTTTATATAACAACTTGTATATTTCCCCCCTGTACACCCTTTACCCTGGTCAGACTGAAGCCTTTTGTTTGTCTTCCTTAACACCCTTCTATGAGTTTATCTGATTCAATTTTGTGTTTTAATGTTGGTATCTAAACTACAGGCTAAGACGCCAAATGATAAACGAGGGTGGAGTTTCAGGAAAAGATCTGGGAGGCATCGGGTTCTTGGCAACAATGTCAATTCAGAAACTACCACTTCAGCCGGTAAAGATACCCCACTAGTCGGTAATACTGAATTCCAAGCTCCAGTTAAGTCTGTATGTGTCGATGAGAAGCCACAGCTGCCTAAACCTGTTGACGATATTAGTAAACCCGTTGACAAAATTAGTAAACCTGTCGATGAAATTAGTAAACCCGTCGACAAAATTAGTAAACCTGTCGATGTTACTGAAAATCGTGGTGAACCGAAGGCATCTGTGCTGGTGGTCGCTTCGGAAAATGGGGCACATGCTGAATCGAAAGTTAGCCTGGATGAGGTTGGTTTAGAAAGTATTAACAGTAAAACGTCAGCTGATTACAAAATGGTTGAGCCGGTTGTTTCTGAAGCTGACAGCAACGAAACATCAGATGATTCAAGTATCGCCAACGAATCATTTATTTCAAACGATGAAAGCGTCCTGACAACTCAACATAAGGATTCCATGTCGGGATTAGCATCCGTAGATGGTTGTGATGCCGGTGATATTATGGATGAAACTTTTGCCGTTATTATTCAAACAGCTATGAGAGGCTTCCTGGTATTTGTCAAATTTCTCGCCGTTGATAATTTAATCGATACCTTTGAATTTTAAAAACCCGTTCGTAATATATTTCATTTCTAATTTGCCAGGCTCGGAGAAAATTTTTGCAGTTAAAGAGTGCCGTTAAAGTTCAAGCAGTTGTTCGTGGGCATTTAGTGCGAAGACATGCAATTGCAACTCTGCATTGTATCAGGGCCATTGTCAAGGTTCAGGCCCTAGTTCGCGCTCGCAACTCCAAGGGCTTGGTAAATGCACTATTCTAATATGAAATTGTGTATGAATTGCTTTCATGTATTCGATCATTTTCGCAACTTCGTTTAGTTTTTCTATGTGTCTAACCACTTCAGGTGCCTGAAAATTTTCCATTGCTTGCCAACGTTTTAACTTCCTCTTAGTTGCCTGAAAATTTTCTCGTATAATGTATTTCATTGTATTCCAGGACCCGAAAAATAAACCAAATGACGCTCAATTTTCCACTGTGAAGCTGCTCCAAAACAGTTTTACACGCCAGGTAAATTATGTTATGTTTTTCTACAACTTTAGCCACCCATTTCTTCTGGCTTTAAGTTTTACTTTTTGTCTTACGGAGTTTGATTGTTATTGTTCAGTTGTTGGAGTCTATGCCAAGACCGAAATCTCTAAATATTCGATGTGATCCTATGAAACTCGATTCAGCCTGGAGCTGGTTGGAGAGATGGATGGCCGTGTCAACATCCGAAGCTGTTAAAAACTCCGAGCCTTGCGTGGAACCAGAGACTGTGGATGAGGTTCAGGTAATTGCACTCAAAGAAGATGCTGGGTTTTCCTCAGTGGTTCTTTCCGAGTCAAAAAATTCAATGTTAAGTACGATAGAAGGTGCAAAGTTGATGGAAAACGATGAACACCACATTACCGATGAGATTCTTACCACTGATGGCGGGTCAAGTACTCCTCATGCGACAGATATAAGCGAGCAAATTCATCTTCAACAAGTAGGTGACAGGGATCTGACTTTTGTGAAGACCGAGGAAATCATCACCGATGAGATTTGCACCACGGATGGTGGGTCAAGTATTTCATTTGCAACCCACGTAAGCGAGCAAAGTCATCTTCAAGAGCAAGAAATAGTTAACAAGGACATTGGTTATGAAAAGACCGAGACTTTTGTGTTTGAAGCTTCTCACACACAAGCCGAGCCATTATTGCCTGAAGGTAAACCCGCTTCGTTGATTGCAGAAACCCAACAACCCAAACTTTCGACAAAGCGTTCAGCAACATCAGACTTGAATGGTGAAGGGAAAAAGTTTTCGTATGGATCACGGAAGGCGAGTAATCCTGCTTTCATCGCTGCTCAATCAAAATTTGAAGAACTGACTTCAGCTGCAAACACGGAACGAGCAACTAATTCTTCCCTTCTAGACGTTGAAGCTGAATCTCCTGAAGAAAGTGTCAAGAAAACCGATAAACCTGGTGATATGGAAATGTCTGGTACTTCTGATCCGCGGATTCATGTGGCTGGATCTGAATGTGGGACCGAACTCTCAATTTCTTCCACGCTGGATTCACCCGATAGATCTGATATAGAGAATGCAGAGCTTGTGCCGAAAGCGCAGATCTTGGATGATTTACCTTGTCAACCTGATGTTGGAGTGAAGTTGGATCGTGAAGATATCGACATATCAGGCAGTTCTATGACTGATATACCGTCCTTCACGTTTCAGCAGCAAGAGGTCCATGGAGTCGATGGTTTATCTGTTGATCCGGTTTCAACTGAGATCAGCCCTTGGGTGGAGAACAAAGTTGAGTCTAAGGAACCTGATGTGCAAACTGATTTTGTGCCGGAGTGTTCTGTGACCGAAGTGGACTCATCTGCGGCTGTAGACCCGAATCATCAAGAAAACGGATCAGAAGTCGATCACCAAGCGTACAAACCCTCACCCGAGGCCTCACCTATAAGCCATAGGACCATCCCGGAATCTCTAGGAACACCTTCTAGCCAAGTATCAGTAAAGGGTAAAAGGAATAAGGCTGATAAACATGGATCTAACAGAAAGCGCAATTCCCCATCTTCGGAAAAGAAGTCACTGTCAAACCTGAATAGTGACTCGGGCGCAAGAACTAGTACCGAGCATTTGCCCAAGGATCATAAAAGTGGGAAGAGAAGGAATTCTTTCGGGTCGACAAAATCCGACAATGCGGGTCAGGAGCCTGGAGATAATAGTACTCGTAGCTCTCTTCCTAGCTATATGCAAGCCACAGAATCCGCCAGAGCCAAGGCAAGTTCCCCTCGATCAAGCCCAGATGTGCACGATAAAGAGATTTATTCCAAGAAGAGGCATTCACTCCCGGGTGCAACTGGGAGGCAAGGTTCTCCTCATGTTCAACGATCAACATCCCTATCAACACAAGGCGCTAAAGGAAACGGCTTCAATCCTTCTAACGGTTAGTTTTTCCTCGTGTTCTTCGTTGTTTTCAGTCAGAAAGAGCATAATCGGTTAACTACGTAATTTGTCCTTGCAGAGAGGAAATGGCTAAGATGAAAAGACGTTGCAAAGATCGATAATTTGTCCTTGCTACTGCCGAGTCCTTACTGATGCATTGAGAAGTCAAGAACAGTCCATTGGTGTAACCGAGTTCAATATGCAAGAAACACCATCATTTGCACTTAACCTTTCGCCTTTTCGCCTAGATCATTCAATTAAGCTTAAGTTTGGTTTGTCGAATATATACGAGTATATGATATCTAATTCTTTTGAATGTACATTATAGTCACATAATTTTCATCCAACTGAGTTTTAACTTCGACATTTCGATATTAAGGTGTGCACATGTTTGTACGACTTTTTCTTCTTCTATGTAAGGGGTTATGCTTCAATCTTCATATCGATTTTTCGTTATGCTTATATTTTGATTCCGATCTTTGATGAAAGCCAATTCATCTGTGCTTTTATCTAGAGTTTCCAACTAATGTGGATTCTACATTTCAACATAAGGGTTAACCACGTTTGTAGACGGCGAAAGATGTTAGTCAACTCCAGGTTGGGTCGAGTCTATGAAACAATACAAAATCTACTAAAATCTTTCTCTACCGTCCGACTTGGACGGTAATAAGGGTGTAGCTTGGAGCCTCAGAACAATATTTTGGGAAAAGATTCACTAATTATAGTAGTGCATTAATTATGTATCATGAATAATTTTTAGATTGTGAATGCATAATTTTTTATTGGGATATTCTATATGGTAAGCATTAATTATGGCAAAAGGCGAGTTGTAACATTTTTTAAAAAATTTTCATAAAATAACACTCAACTTTTAGAAAATTAACTACCGTAACGTTTAAAAACCGTTAAATATAGAAATGATCATTTTACCCGTATTTCATTTCATCAAAGACCAACATCTTCTTCCTCTTCCATTCAAGTTGTTCTTGCTTCTCCATTTCTGTTATTCTTGAGTTATATGTTAAAAGAATGAAGTCTTTCTTGTCTACACAACTCAAGCTAAGTAGATCTTGGCACGAAGAGGAAGAATAACAGTAATGGAGAAGCAACAACACCTTGAATGGAAGAGGAAGATGATGCTGATTTTATATGAAATGAAACAGGGGTAAAATGGTCATTTTCATATTTGACGGATTTTAAACGTTTTTAACTTAATAATGTTACGGTAGTTAATTTTCTAAAAGTTGAGTGATATTTTGTGGAAAAAATTAAAAAAATTGTTACTACTCGCTCTTTGCCGTAATTGATGCTTACCATATAGAATATTTTTTTATTTTAAAGTTATATTTGCGACTAATTGAAGATAAGAAAATATAATCCAATTGTTCAACTCAATTGAATATTAAAGCAAACATCTTGAACCAAGCTGTCCTCCACATTAATGACCAACGTAGTAAAAGAGGCTTGGTCTAGGATGATCATCCCAAAATTGACCCATCTTTATTTATTCATTTTTTTTATAATAGAATAGATGGATTAATGTCTACTTATATTATCTTAAATGCTTACTTAGTGTATTCTTAATACCTACTTTTAATATCTTAAACGTCTACTATATCATTCTTAACGTCTTTTTACAATATTTTAAAAAATATATAACAAACCGACTTAATTACAAAATGATATCTTAAAAGAAACCATCTCTTGCTAGAATTTGTGTAGATAGATAGAATATTTGATAACTTGGTGATAATGAATTCTTTTTTGAAGCTTCTAGCTACTAGAAGCATGATACCTAATGCAAAATAAGTGAGACAACTCAAATGAAATTAATGCAAATTAAATGTGTTGGAGGACTAACAATCTCTCATATATAATAATTTTTAAATGATATAATATTTCGATTCTAAAATACACAGTAATCGATGAGTAGTATTAATCATATAAAAATAATAAATAATAAAAAAAATATTTTTCTTATCTTTAAGGTACATTTTCTCTATAAACCTAGTCGTTAACGGGCTATAGTTGTGTACTTAGTGTTTGATAAATGATTTTTTTTAAAATTTTTTTAGATGTCTTTTGACTTTTGGCTCTTTTGGAGTTAAAAAATTAAAAACTATGTTATAAATGAATTTTTTTTGGCAAATAAATTTTATTTCATTAACCAGAAAAAATCATATACAACAACAAAGGAAACTCAACCCAACTTAATTGCATCAGTGTGGAACCGAAGCCCACTTTCTAAGAAGGGTCTCCTCAACCCACTCTTCATATGCTTATAAATGACTTTTAAGCCAAAACTAAAAGCTTTTTCATTAGTTTTTGACATTATTTTGACAATTTTTAACATTCAAATAAAAAAAAATCCAACCATAAATCTTATCAAATATTTTCATAACATCCGACTCATATAAGTTAAAATTAAAACCGGCCAAAAATTTACAACTTGGTGTAATACTCCTATAATATAAGAGTTGAACCACAAAAGGCCAGAGCCAATGCAATCATATATACTTCCTACCTAGTTCCTACTACAAAATAATAACGGTCAACAACCGTGTGTCCGTGTCCATTGTTTGTATAATGACCAAAATAGTATCCCCAAATCCCTACTATTTCCTGCTTCTGATTCTTATTTGTTATGCTCCCACACTAATTCCTCTATTTTACACAACTTGTTGGTTCATAGTCAAAGTACTAATCTTTCTTCTCATTTCTCTAACTTCTTGTAATATTCATATGAAATCAAACAATAATAAGCTTGCCCCATCTATAATATGGAGTATATTGTGATTTCCAACATGGGTTTTAATCTGTGTTTCATTTTAGTGTCCTATTTTTTCCTCAACACTTCTGCAAATGAAGGTTAGTCTTACTTTCTTTATGATTTTTGGTTTTAAAGATTTTGTTTTGGTGATTGGTGTTGATATTGTCTTTTTTGTACCCATTGAATGAAGTTTTCTTGTTTATTTTTTCTGGGTTTTTATCTTTGTTTGATTTGGGATGGGTCGAACTATCATGTCAACCAACCATTCTTTTGTGTTATAGGCTATGCAATTTGATTTTTATGAAGGTTTTTAATCAAATGGTTCAAGTAGGCAAGTTTGAGCTCCAAATTTGATAACCTAGATTTTGAGGGGCTTGTTTGGATGAGAGGTCTTTTTGATGTATGGTCTCAACATAGCAATTTCATGAGTTATAATTAGAGGTGGTTAATGTGGCGAGTCGGACTACAAATTGAGAGTTGAACTATATTTATAATAAGGCGGAGGTGTTCATTCAAGTCATCAGGTCAATTTCAGGTTGGGTGTTTCAAGTCGGTTCAACACCGGGTCTTGTGTTCATATTGATTTTTACATTATTTTAAATTCATTTTGAAGTCGGGTAGAGTCGAGTTCGGTTCTAAGGTTGGGTAAATGTTGGACCATCAGATCTGTTTTGAACACCTCTAAGGCGGGTCATTATTGGGACTTATAAGTAAGGGCTATTGAGGATTGAGTGATGAAGGAAAAGATGAACAATAACCCTTACATTTGCTAGATTTTCTGATTTTTCCTAAGTAGCTCCTTGGTCCTTACAGGCTGTTTGGTTATTGATATTAAAATGGTGATAATAGAAATGAATTTCTCTTATTATTTTTCCTTATTATTTTCCATTATTACCATTTAATGCCACATTTTCAAATAGTAATGAATGAGAATGGATTTTGTGAAAAAACAATTGATTAAAGTCGAACAATCATGATCATATACCTTGTCAAGTAGTTTTTTTATCCAAATTACATATGAATTTTCATTACCATTCATATTATCCTTTAATACCAGCAATCAAACGAGCCGTTCGATATTATGGCATTGCTTAATTGTAGTAGCTTTTAGTGATGATTTGATAACTATAATGCAGTCCAAGCTTTAGGTGCTTTCAAGTCCAATTTGGCTGATCCTGATGGGAAATTGGACAACTGGGATACTGCCCTTGTCAGTCCTTGCTCATGGCACTATGTTACTTGTAAAGATGAAAGTGTCGTCGAACTGTAAGTATTACTTATAATTCTAATAGAACAGTGTAACATGATTTGCTTTTTAAATTCACGATTCGCTCAAATTGATCCGAGAATAGCCCAAAACCGACCATAATTCACTTTTTCCAATTTGCAATTCACGAGATTAGCGAATCATGTGACACTGTGATGGTCTGTACTACTTTTACTTGTGATTCTTGCTAATAATAGTATTACTCATCAAGCTTTATTGTTTCAGTGGCCTCGGAAATTTTAAGCTATCTGGTCCACTTGCTCCTGAACTTGGCCAGCTCCCAAATCTCCAGGGATTGTAAGTTCAATTCTCATAGCATTTCTTTTACCCAAATGTAACATAATTCGCTAGCTGATTTGCTTTTTGAATTCGCTTTTCCCAAGAATAGCCCAAAACCGACCATAATTCTAATAGCACGTGCCTTTTAGAACATGTATCATGTATTTGTTTTAGAACATGTTTTGAGATCTACAAGTTATCTCGAAAGATGATCAAATGTTACAGCACATCTTACTTTGTGCTTGTTTTCGGGTTGAGCTGTGTTAATGTTTGTTTTGCCTTTCCATTCTTCTACAGGGCACTCTACAACAACAGTATAACTGGTATAATACCTTCTGAACTGGGGAATTTGGTTAACTTAGAACGTTTGGATCTCAGTTTTAACAACCTTACCGGTCCTATTCCTGATACGTTGGGCAATCTGCTTAAACTTCGGAACTTGTATGAATTCATTCTTTCGTATATTTTGTTGCTTTTTCTTAATCTTTGTGTCTTTGTGACTTGTTGCAATGAAAGATGTAGCTAGCATGGTATTCGTCTCTGACGTACTACTCCGATCGTTGTCCCAAAGAAGCTATATTTGTAATTGTAGTTTGTTATCTTTATCTTGATAGAGTATAGCATATGATGGGGTACAACCATCTGTTTCAGCTTTTAGTTGAGTTGGTTTCTTAACATGTTATCAAAAGACAATTGGACAAAAAGTCAAGGGTTCAATTGTTCAAATCACATTCATTCATCACTTCAAGTGGAATATTACCGCCAAGTATAAGGAGAGCATGTGTCGGCTTTGTGTGAGAGGGCGTGATAGAGTATATAACATGTCATGAGGATACAATCGTTAGCTTCAGCTTTTCGTTGAGTTGGTTCTTGTGTGTTTTTCCTTGTTCAAAGGAAAAACGGAGAAAAGAACACAAAGTGTGTATTTAATACTCATATATTGTTTCAGGATCTTGCCCTTTTTTGAAATGACTGACCCAAATATTGTTTTATGTTCTACAATGACAGAAAGTTGAATTACAATAAACTGTCTGGAAAGATACCTATGTCATTGACTACCATATCAAGTTTGACTAGCCTGTGAGTGTTTATTTCCTCTTTTTATTCAGATTATAATAATAGACTAACAGGCGTTTGGTTGTTGGTATGAAATGATGGTAATAAGAATCAATTTTGGTTTTAATTTTTATCAAATTTGTTGTCATTCCCATGGTAATAGAGCTCTCAAAACATGTGTAACTGTGTAAGTAGTTTTATTCGCACCATTTAATACCAACAAACAAACGGGTTGTAAGTCTTTATGAACACCTTTTTGTAGGATTTGTTACAAAAGGTATACAATGTAACTTTCTTATAGTGATTTGTCTTTCAACCAGCTAACAGGAGATGTTCCTGTCAACGGATCTTTCGCAAAGCTCTCAAATTCAAGGTTAATTTTTTTTTTTCGCTCGTTTTTTCACTTCCCTAAATGTTTAACTAACATTGGGGAGATTCTGATCCATATTGTTGGAATTAAGGTTATAACGTTGTATTGAGATGGTTTAAACGTCCAGTTGTCATGTTTCTTGTTTCAGTTTTGTTGGCAATCCCAATTTGAGGATCCCTCTTACGAGTCCATCTCAGATTCCACCAGGTTTGCTTTCCTTTTACTTTCATGATGATGGTTAAGTGGTTGTGTTTCCATATGAAACGTATTTTGATAGGGCGTTTTCAGACTCGAGAGTTCTATGTATTTACCTCCGATGAAAAAAAGTCGAGCAATTTTTGTAAAGATTTATGAACATTTTTTTCAGGAAAAAGCAATCCAATTGGAGCTATCGTTGGAGGGATTGCTGCCGGTGTCATTCTCCTCTTCACCATTCTGATAGGTACCCTTTTTTGGAGGCGGAGGCAAAATAGGAAACGCAAAGAAAATTTCATCGATATTCCTGGTAAGTCGACATGTCGATACAATTGTGACTTGATTCGTATTAGTACTACTATGATTGATCTGTGTTACTCGTACTCTTAAACTAATATCTAACAAGTGGTGTCGAAACTGAACGCTTGAAAGTCATGCCCACGTCTAAGTATTGAGGCATGACACGACTACACGAGTCCGAGTAACATAGCATTTGAAATACTGAGCCTTGTTTGTTATGCTATTGATCATAGATGAAGAACACCCGGAACTTCATCAGGGACAACTAAAAAGATACACTTTCAAAGAATTACAAATTGCAACCGATAATTTTAGCAACAAAAACTTCATTGGTCGAGGTGGATTTGCTAACGTTTATAAGGGACGTTTGGCTGACGGTACCATTGTAGCAGTCAAAAGACTTAAAGAGGAAGTTGCACAAGGCGGAGAAATCCAATTTCAAACCGAGGTTGAAATGATTAGCATTGCTATACACCGCAATTTGATTCGCTTGTACGGTTTTTGCACCACGCCTGTGGAGAGATTGCTCGTCTATCCTCTAATGCCTAATGGAAGTGTAACATCATGTTTAAGAGGTATTTAGATTCACTATCTATACCGAGTAATGGATCCGTTTGACATACTCCTCCGTTCCTTTGAGTTAGCTTCCCCCCATTTGAAATGCGAGAGCTTTTGGTGGGCGGTGTGGCAAACTCAATGGGATATCGGGAAAAATCTTTACTCAGTCCCCAAAACTTAGATATTGTTATCGTTTGATTCTCTTGTAGAACGCCCAGCATCACAACCACCGCTTAGTTGGGAAGTGAGGAAGAGGATCACACTGGGTGTTGCGAGAGGACTTGCTTATTTGCACGAACATTGTGACCCGAAAATCATTCATCGTGATGTGAAGACCGATAACATATTCTTAGATGAGGAGTACGAAGCAGTTGTTGGAGACTTCGGTTTAGCAAAAATTATGGACTACAAACATACTCATGTTATAACAAAAGTATGTGGCACAGTTGGCCATATTGCACCTGAGTATTTCTCGACTGGAAAATCTTCGGAGAAAACTGATGTTTTCGGGTATGGAGCGATGCTTCTAGAGCTAATCACAGGTCAAAAGGCGTCTCATCTTCTTCCACCCGATAATGAACAGGATGTAACATGGTTGGAATGGGTATGTATATATAATATGTATGTGTATAATGTATAAACTCTTTGCATGATTAGGAAAAACCCGAAAGAAATCGAGTACCTCCTCTTCAAGTTCCAACGAAAAATAATGTGTGATCGATGTTTGAATATGTTTTAGGTGAAAGGAGTTTTGGACGAAAAGAAATTGGAGGAATTAGTTGATCCTGAAATGCAAGACAATTACATTGAGGAAGAAGCTGAACAATTGATTCAAATTGCACTACTTTGTAGACAAACTAGTCCGATGGCACGTCCAAAAATGTCCGAAGTTGTAAGGATGCTTGAAGGCGATGGTTTTGCTGAGCGATGGGCGAGATGGCAAGAGGAGGAGATGTTAGCTCAGAAAATCAAACGCATTCATCACTCTAATGTGACTCGGGTTCTCGATTCGACTTCCAATCTATCCCCTATTGTATTGTCTAGTGCCAGATGATACTACTTTTTATTGGTTCATATCTTTGAATGTATGTAAATGCCCCTTTTGTTTTGGTACTGTTTATGCGCAGGGTGCACAAAATAGCCCTTTTTAAACTCATTTGGAGAAAAAACTCCGTTTGTCCTGTGTGCTCTTGGCACTAGACCTTAGCGTCAAATTCATTACATATGGGAGCTAACATCGCTAAATGCTGGTAGTGATTTCATATTCTATCTTTTTATTTTATCTACAAACTCACTTTATCTATTTATTAGATATTCCTCTTTGCATTTTTTTTTTCCGTCTTTCATTATGTAAAGAATTTAATAATAAAAATATGGAAAAATTATAAGAAACAACCTAATCTATACACATTTTTTTTAAAAACTACCTTATATAAAAAAATTTGCAAAAAACTAACTTATATAATACAATTCTTTGCAAAACACTACCTTTTACTGATTTTCGTCAGTTGACTATTAACATTAACATTGACCTGCATAAAAAACTACCTTATATAACACAATTCTTTGCAAAACACTACCTTATATAATACAATTCTTTGCAAAACACTACCTTATATAATACTCCCTCCTATTCACCTTAAGTGTCTCATTTTCTTATTGGGTCAAGTCACCCTAAATGTCTCATTTCTATTTTGGGTATGTTAACTTTACCAATTTATCCCTACTAAACTTAACTTTTTTACACTTTTATACCTACTAACCCCACTTTACACCTATAAAAATTCAAAAACTCTACATTTTTCTCTTACACATGTAGTCCCATTTGACTCTCCTTAAAATTCGTGAAAAGTCAAATGGGACTCCTATGGTGAATAGGAGGGAGTACA
The DNA here is from genome assembly GCA_019425755.1 of Amaranthus cruentus. Lineage (NCBI taxonomy): Eukaryota > Viridiplantae > Streptophyta > Magnoliopsida > Caryophyllales > Amaranthaceae > Amaranthus > Amaranthus cruentus. The sequence goes on from CM033455.1 coordinate 1,208,204, forward strand.
ATTCTGTGCAGGTCAACGTTAATGTTAACAGTCAACTGACGAAAATCAGTAAAAGGTACTATTTTACAAAGAATTGTATTATATAAGGTAGTTTTTTGCAAAAAATTTTATATAAGGTAGTTTTTTTAAAAAAATGTATAGATTAGGTAGTTTCTTGTAATTTTTCCTAAAAATATTGTAACAAATAAAAGTATAATGTATGATTACTTTTATGAAAGGCGAATATGTTTATGGAATTTTCAAAATGTGCATTGTATCGAACTAAAATATGACTTTTATCAAGTGTATAAAATGTATTCTCCAATATTATATCAAAATTCAAAGGATCATCTAATTGTTGACAAAGAAAACTATCATCAATAATTACTACTTACTAGTATACAATTCAAAGAAAACTATCATCATTGATAATATAAAAAATTAATATTAGTTTTTTTAAAATATTATTTATATTTTTGACTGAAATAATCTTAACATAATGTTAAAGGTTAATATGATTAAAAAAATTCAAAGAAAACTCATCTCATTGGAGAATCTTGATTTGCGGTCTGTCTTGGTCATAGCTCAAATCATTTATAAAATTCAATTAATATTTAAATTTATAACATATAAAAATAAAGATATATAAATTTCATTACACATAATAAATATTTAACTTTGTACTAATATTCTGAATTCGCGCAATCTTTGCAATTTACTAACCATTCACTTGGTCCCAACCCTTAACAAATTGTCATATTGTTTTTCCCACTTATCCTCATCACTTTCTTTTATTCTCACTCTTTTAACATTTTTACATAATTTAAATGATTTTATTTACTTTTTAATAGAGTCATCTCAAATATTTTAGGGACTTGAGCGAAAATAAAAATGCAAATGCGTATATTTTATTTATTTTTTTAAATATCAATGAGATATATTCCGATTAAAACACGAATTTGCTTATTTAACTCAATTAACCAATGAAACATAACAAATTAACAATATTTTTATACCTAAATTCAGTGATTTTCTCTAAACCAAAATATACTAATAAATAATATCAGGTAACCATTAAACTAAAAATAACGATCGAAAACACTACAACGAAGTCATTAACAAGGTATATAAATAACTATTGTTTATCATAATTATTGACGTGAATTATATTACGCATATTGCTCTTTTAAATAAAAATAATATGTTTTAATTGAGTTATAAAAAGTGTATATATTAAAACATTTGGGCCCTTAAAAAACAGGGCCCTGAACAGACGTTCGTGTAGCTCTTGCTACATAGCCGACCCTCCTTTTTAATTTTTATACAATATACAACTATGACAATATATTGATTGAAGACAAAGGGAGTATAAATCCGTCACTTTTATTGAAAATCGACCTTATCTCTATTGGAACATGTATAACTTTGTTTAAAAAGATGTACAACTTTTTTCGAATAAGATTTTAAAATTAATTTTCACTGTACTTTTTTAGCCATATTTTTCTCTCTTGTACTTGTTCCTATTGAGAAAGTCTTAGTAAATAACGGTTATTTGTGAAATTAACAAATCACTCTTATGTGGTGAGATTTGATAGGGTGAGAGTTTTGTGAATTTAATTTAACTTTTTTAATTTTGTTTATTTTATTATTATTATTTTTGTTTTTTTTGGTGATTTCTATTGTGTTCCTATTAGGTAAATGGCCTAAAGTTAGTGTGAAGAGACATCAAATTCCTTAATTTTCATCTTATAAGGTCCGTCCAAGAAGATCCAAAAAAGATTAGCTTAACTTAGTTTAAAAATAGTTTCCGTAAATTGGGGTGTTTTTTGTGATGATTTTGGTCTTCACTAACTCATACAATAACTCCGCTAATTCTGAATGTCACTTTCTCTTATGTACCTATCTACACTTCCACCTAGGCCTCTACCTGTCAAACAGATCAGGTTGGGTCAGGTTCGAATCATATATAAATAGGTCAGAAAATCTTTGATTCAAATCCAACCCAATTAGTTAATTGGGTCGAAAATCACAACCTTGACCCGACCTGCAACAGATCAGGTTGACCTGATTTCGACCCACTTAACCCGTTTATAATTTTTTTTGTTTTCGTATTAAGGTTTTTAACGTTGATTAAATCAAACTTTTTAGGCTTTAATTTTAACTTTATGTTTTTTTTTGTTTATTTTGTATTTACTATGAAAAATAAGAAAATATTAAATGAACTAAGTTTACCTTATATACATTGATTTAACTCGACATTAATACATTTAATAAATGGGTTATACAGGTTTTTTTCAGATTTAAAATGTTGACCTAAACCTAACCCATTTAATAAACAGATCAGGTTGGATCAACCCATTTAATTAATTGGGTCAAAAGTCTCAACCCAAACCCACTTATTTCGGATTAAATTCAGGTCGGGTTAGCAAGTTGGGTCAACTTTTGCCGGCCTTACTTCCACCTTTGCTAAATTATGTGATTCTTGTGATATTTGTTAGTGATAAAAGGATATAAAATATTTTTTTAGAATTTTAATCATCCACTTACGTTTATAGTTGAATTAGTTTCTTAAATCAGAGTAAGTTTAATACTTCTTGACAGTTGTATAATGTAAAATTGTTCCTCTTTTTAGTGTTCTATTGGTTAATTTACATTGTTTTAGTGTACACCAATCTATATGATTGTACTTAATTGTACTTGTCAAGTGAAAATATTTTTTATTTTAATACTTTATCTTTTAAAGTTAGCGCACACTAAAATAGTGTGGAGCAAGTCCATACAAGACTTTGTGTGTTTTCAGTAGGTAGTATTAGGCAAATTGATTTTTTAGCTTTTGTATTTTTGATTTGCATACAACCAAATAAAAGTGTTTAGTATATGACTAAGTCAAAATCCAAGAGTTGTTATCAGTATAAAACAATCAGCAACCAACAATACACATGTCATTTTTGAATCAAATCAATAGGAATTATCCTCAATTTGAATTAAATGGTCTAATTTAACAATTTACCATCCAAAAATAATTTGAGAGTATTATAGATTTGGGATAAATTTAAGGGTACTATAAAAATATGTTAAATTCTCGAGCTAGGTCACAATTGCTACCTCTTTATCTCATTTGATAAGGGTATAGTCTATCATCGGTCAATCCTTCACAAATTTTCATCATAATTTTTATGAACTAGATACTTTAGACGTGATAATGACAACAATAGACATGTGTTAAATTTTCACAATTTACATTAGAGTACAAGATTGATAGAAGTGTAAGGTAAAATCAAACACCTGACATTTCTAAAAAAGTGATACTTCTTCTCCAACCCAAAAAACTCAGTTCTCCTTAGAGAGGAGGTGGAATATTCATACAAGTTTACAATTCAAAATGAGAAAGAATCAAAGAATGAAACATCGTCATTATCCTCCTACCCAGTGTATCCCGCTCATAGAAAATTATAAACAGGATCTGGAGAGATAAAGATGACGACAACTCATAATCATAAAAGAGAGCGCGACTAAAAAAGTTCCCGGACTAGCGTATAAAATGAATTGGCAATAATTAAAGACAACACAACCCACATCCAAGGAGTTAAAAAAAAAGACCGTTAAAACACAGTATTCAAAATGACTATAATACCCCTACTAAATAAAAAATACTCCAAAAATAGCAATTGTCACTACTAAAAATAAATAAAGTCAAAGGCTATAATTGGAAATTGAATACAACCAATTAAAGAAAAGTAAAATCCAGTTAATGGGGCAGGAAAAAAAAAAAAGAAAAAAAAGACAAAAAAAGAAAGAAAGAAGAAGAAATGGAAGTAGGAATAGCTGACCAGCCAGAAATCGTTGACTATTTTCTCTCTCTTACTTTCTCTCTCCTCTTATTCGTCTTCTTCCTTAGGCAAACTCCCTTCTCGTTGCTGCTGCTGCTTCCTCTATTTCTCGTAAGTTTCTGATTTCCCTTTTTTAATTCAATTTTATTTTTGATTTTTATCAATTTTTATTTGGTACTTCGTTCTTCAAGTTTGATTAATTATTGTAGTAGTAAATTGAATTTGATTTGATTTAAGTTAATACCCACAAGTTTTTTTTCTCTTAATTTGCAGTTTTTGATCGTTCAAGGTTAATAAGCTAAGGACTAAAGAGAGAGAGGCAGAAATAAATTAGAGTTGACTGGGAAGTCCTTTGATTTACTTGTTAATTTATATCCGTTTTTGGTAGAATTTTTTGGGTTGGTGATTGGAATTGAATTGAAGGGTTTTAATAAGAGGGTATTTTACTATCTAGGGTTTTGGTGGATGTTATTAGTTGGGTTATGTTTAGAAGATCCAGTAAGCTAAATGGAACAAGGGGTTTCTTCAATTTGGCACACTTTGTGTTTGATTTTGCTCTTTAGTTACTTTCATCATGCCTCCCCAAATGCTGAAGGTATTCCTCTTTCTTTTCTAATTTTCATTTATTAAGTTTGATTATTTGTTTGTAATTAAGCTCTTATATTTTTTAATAATTGTTATTTTGCCATCTTTTATGGAGTATGTTGCTATTATAGAAATGAATAGGGATTTTTCGTGTACACTTGTTAATGTGATGGTTGATTAGAGTGTGAATATGGACATAGGATAAGATGAGAAGTTGGATACTAAAAGATCTTATGACCATTGAGTATGAATTTGATTTTTAGGACAATATGAGGGCTAGTTGTTCGAATAGCTTTAATAGTAGGCTGTGTAGGTTGTGTATATGTAAAGATTGATGCTGGGAGTTGCTCCATTCCGATTCTTTAAGTTGTTAAGCGCTTCCATTAACTACTATGGAATGTTGAGTGAGGTGAACTCTTAATTAGTTTGCTTTTCCTTGATACTCTAATGTTATTCCTTTAAATTAACGAGATGGTTCGAGACTTCGAGTTGTGTTCTGAATCATCTGATTTATGGAGTTTGCGAATTTGTAGTGAGTTTAAATGTGAGATGTCCAATGCGTCTTTGCCCCGCTCAAATTTGTTTGTGGTAATTAATTGATTAGGCAAGCGTAGGCTTATTCACAAATTGTTGCGAGAGACGGTCTCTCCGAGAGACGCATTAGATATATGTGCCAAATAGCCCAAATTAATACAAAATACAAATTAAAGAGAAAATAAGAATGTGGGCTTCTTGTTTGAAGTGTCTCTCACAAGATTAGCTGATATTTTGTTTTGGAAAGGTTGAATCTCTAAGTAATTAAGAACTGTAGAGAATTATGTTTTGTTTTCAATAGTTACTATGAGTCTGAAATCGAGTGAATCCACTTCCCGGATTTTTAGGTTTCGTATTGTCAACTGGTTTTTAAGAGAAGCTGTTGATGAAGTTTTGATATTTTCTCAACTTACGGGAATCCTGTTGTATGTAAAATAGGTGATGCTTTATATGCGCTCAAGTCCGGCTTGGCTGATCCTAATGGTGTATTACAAAGCTGGGATGCGACCCTTGTAAATCCTTGCACTTGGTTCCATGTTACATGCAACAGTGATAACAGTGTCACTAGAGTGTGAGCCGCTAACCTTTTATTGCATAATGTGTTGGCTTGTGGATTTGTCTAAACTGAACTACTTATTGATCATTAAATGTTATCAGTGATCTTGGGAATGCTAATTTAACTGGGGAACTTGTTCAACAACTTGGTCAACTTTCAAATCTTCAGTACTTGTAAGTATTACTCATCAAACTCAAATTTCCTCCTATTTATATCATAAATAGCGTACATCTGACATTGACCTAGAGTTGACAAACATCTCTTGATTATTGTTTTTATATTGACGTTCTTTTATGCTAATTTTGATTGGATTCCTTTTGAAGGAAAACGCTCTCTACATTCTACTTTGTCATATAGTGTCATCTTAGACCTTGTGTTTAGAGTCCCTCTTTTTGGTTTTGGGTTCCAATTACTACTTTTATTAGAATGAATAGTGCTTTTGGCTAATTAACTTCTCCAGTCAAAGATTTGAAGTGTGTTAGTTGAGTCCACCCATCATTTGCCCTAAGTCAACTGTGGCTCTGTGAGATGCTTAGATACCCAGTGTGGCATTTTTTTATCTTTATTATCATGAAAAAAAGTTCGAGTGTAAACATATGTTGGTTTCTTGGTGGAGAACTTAGTTGCGCTGACTGTTCATCATTTATGTGATAATCCAATGTCAATTTATCCCTTTTCATGCTATAGTTTTGACATCTTTATTGTTTTCTCGAGTATGGTACAGTTTTTAAAAGCTTTGTTGACACATTTTTGTTTTGGTCTCTTTAACAGGGAGCTCTACAGTAATAATATAAGTGGTATAGTACCATATGAACTTGGAAATTTGACGAATTTAGTGAGCTTGGATCTCTACTTGAACAAACTTTCTGGTCCCATTCCTGATACACTGGGCAAGCTCCAAAGATTGCGGTTCTTGTATGAATACATCTCACCTTTTTTTTGACTGTTGACATTGTAGTACTTAATTCATCTCCATTTTATTTATTTGTGATTAATCCTTGTGTGGATGTGATGAAATAATCTCGGTGTCAGTTCTCATCTATTTGTTTGGCATTATCAAGAGCGTAGTTTGCAACACGTTTTTAATGTGGTTTTATTAGAAGTGCTACTATAATCATTATTATGATAAGAGTGTGCTGGGTTTACTAGTGTTTGTTCTTTCATTTATTATACCAAAGCTTTGCCGTTGCAATTACCATTACCGTCACCATCTCAGCCACTCAATTGCAGATAGGCTTATTCATCCTTCCAGTTACCAGTATGATTGCGAATAAATTGTTTTACTTTTGACCTTTCACATTGAAACTGTCAAATGTAACCTTTTGGGAAATAGTAAAAACTTGGTTGCATATGTCTCAAATGCCTTGAAGGGTTTGATTTCGGAGGGAAGGAACATAAAGGAATCAAGATAAGGAAGAAAAAAAGGATTGGATATTGCTTGTAATTTTTTCTCATTGATTTGCTTGCAGCTGTTGATGTGGTGAGATTGGGCAATTGAGATCATTCGGCCCACCAAAATGCCAAAAGTTGGCCCAATAAGATATGAATTACAAGCAGGATTGGATATTGCTTGTGATTTTTTTCTCATTGATTGTGGTGATTTTTATGGACGGTTCAGGTACAGTGTTGGTGTTTGTGTCTGGGTTTTGGATTTGAGTGTTGGAGGTGGAGATATTTGGTGATTTCTTAAAGGAGAACAAATGCCGCCGAAAGTCAGAAATGTTGCTGTGTTTGTGGCTAGGGTTTGCAGGGTTAGAATTCAGATATGTGAAGGGGACAATAAACATTAGCCATATAATGTGGGATAGAATCACTTAGCTTATGTGTGAACTAAGAAACAGAGAAATTAAGTTATTTGTAATCCTTTTTGGTGTTTGGTCGAGAGATACTTTTTGTGCTTTCTTTGCATTGAATTACTTCCCTTTAATTAAAGTGTTCAGAGAAGCTCAATAACATGGGTCATGTTGTGTATATCCGACCCCTAAACCCCACCGAATGGCATTGCGATAATGAAACATTAATGGAATGTTGTATCAAAAGAGATCAAAAAATATGATTTCTCAGCTGCTTTATATTTAATTGTTTTATCTGTCATAGGTCTTCTACACTGTTCAATTTATTCCACTAATGGCATCATACTATTGTTTTTTCCTAAAAGTTTATGTTTCGTGACTCTTCTGCAAGGATAGGCGGCTGAACAACAACAGCTTGTCCGGGCAAATACCAAGATCATTAACTGCTATCACTACATTACAAGTCCTGTAAGCTATAGACCCATCTTTTCAATTCATCAATAATTCAATATGCAATATTTTTTTACTCTATATTTCTCTAGCACTTATCAAGAGGTGCATAACATTTTATTTTATTGTGATGTGGAGTGCAGTGATTTGTCATTTAACCAATTATCAGGAACTGTTCCTACCAATGGATCCTTTTCAATGTTTACTCCCATAAGGTCATTGACCTTCTTCTATATTTGTCAAATTTTCACTATTGCGATATAAATTTCGTTATGTTTACGGTCGTGTTTCCTGTTTTCAGTTTTAATGGAAATAAAAAGTTGGTTATGCCAGCAACTCCTCCATCTACTATAGTTCCAACTACGCCAAGTTCAAAATCAGGTTATCTCTTGACCAGATGGTGTTATTGTATTATTGGACATGCTGATTTGCTTTCTTCATTATATTTTGACTCCCTTCATGTTCTATTATCTTATAAAATGACCAAAGCTGTCTTCCTATTAAATTGCACGATCCATTTTAAATCGATTAGCTATATGACTACTTATTAATCAATTGGATTGTCAACAATAAATTTTGTCCATCTTAAATTTAACTAGGCGTGTTTGTTTTGAGGGACTTTGAAATTTGAATGTAGGAATGTGACTTTAAGGTTGAAATTAAAAAGTTTCTCGTTTTTTTAAAGGGAATGAGATTTTAAAGGTGGGAATATGACTAAGGTTAAGATTGAAAAGTTTCTTGTTTGTTTAAAGGGAATGGGACTTTGGGAAGGTTGGGAAATGGGAAATAGGAAAGATAAAAGTCATGTAAAAAATGTATTGGGGAAGGGTGGTATTTGGGGTTGAGACCTGGAGTTTATGCAAAAATACATATTTGCCATTAATGAAAGCAAAGGAAAATAGGATGAGTAAGGTTAAATTTGTAATTTTATATTCTTTTTTTTTTTAACCAATTCTCTTTTTATTTTCATCCCTTACCAAACAAAGACATAAGACATTTTTTGTCTCACCTAAAGTCTCATCCCAAGTCTCATCTATAGGTCTCACCATTTCCGTTCCCTCAAAACAAACAAATTGCTAATGTATTTCTATTGTTATGTTATATGTTTCTTTTACAAATAACAAGTCTTTAAGAAGTTTACATTGCTAGAGAAAATAGCACCATAAGTAAGAAACTTATCTTTTGAAGACTTCCATGAATATTTATCGAATGACAAGAATCCTTCGAATAAGATGGTGAAAACATAAAATAAAAACAGATTTAAATCGAAATAGCTTATTCTCTCCACGCAACTCAAAGACTTTCCTTAAGCTTTATTTCTTTCACAAGGTGCTTGGAATTGAGATACAAAGAGAAAAATTCTCAATCCTTAGCACTTAGGATAGAGATCAAAGCTATGTATCGAATGATGAAGAATGACAAAAACTTTAACTCCAATGTGATTTGCAAAGTTACGAAGGAGAACTTGTGTATTTAGAGAGAGATCGATTTTAGATCTATTTGTTACTTTCCTAATCAGATTAGACTTGAGGAGGAATCAGTATACCACATAAAATCAGCAAATGAAGAAAATTGAAAGCGTGGCTTGGTGATCAGTCGAGCTTGGACTCGATGGGTCGTCAAGCCCTTGGCTTTTCTTTCCTTCGTTTTTCTTTAAACAGCAAAATCAAAAAACTATTGTTGAGCTCGAGCTTGTATCCGATATTTGTTTCTTTATTTTCCTTTTGAGCTATACGCTATAATGTATTCCACTACTTTTAAACTAGTAATTCCTCCGTTCCTATTTGATATTTTCTCACATTTTTCAAAACACATTCGAATGTCAATATCTATAACTGCATTTCAAAAGAACTTATAAAAATATATAATAAAGTTCTATATTTCGAGATGAATCTAACAAGATTTCACATGGATATATTTTAACTTGTAGATATCCATGAAAAATCATTTACAAGTTTCTCTCTCCTTGATTATAATACTCTTTGTGGGAACATCAAATTGGAGTGGAGGGAGTCGTACATTGCTCCATTTGACTCAACATTTGTGCACTCTTATCCCCTTGACCTAAGTTAGATTAATTATTTGGAAACTGATCCCTGAATGCTCTAAATTGTCAACATACACTCCATAAACTATGGTTTTTCTTTCCTTTGTTCTTTTAACTTTGCTCAATTGATGAGCATGAGGTTTCGCATTAACATTTAAACACATTTCAATTGGACGGTTCAAGTCCTTTAAGCCTTTTGTTATTAATTATTATTTTTTTTCTCCTTTCATTGCCTTTAGAGCAAATTTATGTTGGCTAACTGGACACAAATTGCTGCTTATTCTCCACTGCCTCCTGTAAATTCAAATTGAAACTTTTCAACCAATTAAAACATTAAAGGTGCATTCATCGAAAAGTCACTGCTCAATGCATCTTCTCGGTCTTTTTAGTTGGAAAGAGTCGGAAATAACCTCTTTGTTTTGACATGGAGAAGACAGATATTTTTGTGGAAAAGTCAGTGCTTGATGCATTTGCTCTGTCTTTTCAGGTGCAAATAGTGCTACTGGAGCCATTGCCGGAGGCGTTGCTGCTGGTGCAGCTCTGCTATTCGCAGCTCCTGCTATTGCCCTTGCTTGGTGGCGACGGAGGAAACCGCAGGAGCATTTCTTTGATGTTCCTGGTTAGTGTAATTACTAAAGTATAGCCTTATGACTGAAAGATCACGACATAGTAATCGTTTTTGGTATTTCCCTGATTGCAGCTGAAGAAGATCCCGAAGTTCATCTGGGACAACTGAAAAGATTCTCCCTTCGTGAACTACAAGTTGCCACCGATAACTTTAGCCACAAAAATATCCTTGGTCGAGGTGGATTTGGGAAAGTTTACAAGGGACGCTTGGCTGACGGTTCTCTTGTGGCAGTCAAGAGACTCAAAGAGGAGCGCAGCCAAGGTGGAGAACTCCAGTTCCAGACTGAAGTTGAAATGATTAGCATGGCTGTTCATCGAAATCTGCTCCGTTTGCGCGGATTTTGTATGACACCCACCGAAAGATTGCTCGTTTATCCATACATGGCCAATGGTAGTGTTGCATCATGTTTGAGAGGTATGTTTGCCGTCTTAAGAATCTAGTTAAAGTGTTAAACCAAGTAGTTAAGACCATAGTTACATGGAATGTGGAGCGTAATCGCGTTCCGCGATTTGGGAACGTCCGTCCCCGATCACCACAAAACGCGACCCAAATCACTCACGGTAACGTTCCAGTGTAGAAGACATGTTTTAAAAGGTATTTTGATCCTCATTTTACAAATTAAAGGAAAAAGGAAGAAAAAACGAGATGAAACCTAGAAAACGTAAAAATTTCCACTTATAAACAATTTCTTAAAGCAAAAAAGTCATTTTAATTTAATTTTATTTTCAAACATATATTTTATGCATAATGGTATCACGTATCCAATCGTTCCCTAGTCAATCCAGGTTGCCTTCCTTGAGCCCGTTCCCGTTCCCCGTTCCAAACCGAATGTCCTTCCAGGTAACTATGGTTAAGACAATGGTAACAGTTTTGACTTACGTCTCTTTAATAATTACTAATAGTTCGCTTATGTTTCACTTCATTGTAGAACGCCCGGAAACACAACTACCCCTGAATTGGGAAATCAGGAAGCGAATTGCATTAGGATCTGCTAGAGGGCTTGCTTATTTGCATGATCATTGCGACCCTAAAATCATTCATCGTGATGTCAAAGCTGCAAATATATTATTGGATGAGGAGTATGAAGCAGTGGTGGGGGATTTTGGGCTCGCAAAACTGATGGATTATAAAGATACACATGTTACCACTGCTGTACGTGGCACTATCGGACATATAGCACCAGAGTATCTTTCAACCGGAAAGTCAAATGAGAAAACTGATGTTTTTGGCTATGGGGTTATGCTTCTAGAGCTCATCACGGGACAAAGGGCTTTCGATCTTGCTCGGTTAGCCAATGATGACGACGTTATGTTGCTAGATTGGGTATGCAGACAGTTTCCTTTTGCTGAATAATGAAAAATATCTCCAACTGGGAAACAATATTCGTAACTTTTGTGGCAACCTTAAACTGCTAGTAGACCTACCCGAAAATGACCTAAATCCGACCGAAAACCGGCGGGTTATAACTCGGGATCTTGGACCCATGATCTGAAACTAACCCGATTCGAATTACTGTAAAAAAAAAACTAGGTCAAACCTGCGCGTAATGCAAATCTGATCGTTTTGACTCGTTTTTTCAGGTGAAAGGGCTTCTAAAAGAGAAGAAATTGGAGACCCTTGTGGATGCTGATATGCAGGGAAATTATATTGATGCCGAAGTTGAGCAGCTTATTAAAGTTGCCTTGCTTTGTACACAAGGCTCTCCGTTGGAACGACCCAAGATGTCGGAGGTGGTCAGAATGCTTGAAGGCGATGGCTTGGCCGAGAGATGGGAGGAATGGCAAAAGGAGGAAACGTTTCGTCAGGAAATCAACCACAACCACCCTCACCACCCTGGTGCCGAATGGATTGTCGACTCCACATTCAACCTTCGGCCTGATGAACTCTCGGGCCCTAGATGATATATTTGTATTTGTTAGTATATTCGAAATATATGTATTTTCAAGTCTTTTTACAAGCTTTTTATGTGTTGAAAAAATTCATTTTCCCACTCATTTGTGAATATTTTTTTTCTTTTTTTCTTTTGTAGTGTATTCACAATGACCAATACAGATACTTTATGTCCATATGTTCTTGGTTGGAGGTTTTTGTGGGTTGTAGGAACTACAGTTAGCACACTGTTATGAAATCACCATTTTTACTGTATTAATAAAAGAGATTTGGTTCCCACTTCAGCTTATTGCAATACTTTGTACCTGCTCTCTTTGTCGTCGTGAATTTACAGCATGAAGGAATGACGCAAAGATTAAGAAATGACAAGTACATCACAATAAATGAAAATGTTTTGAAGTTAAAGAAACGGACAATAAAAAGATAGGGTAACTTTCAAATGGAGCCTTATTAGTTGCTCTCTTTGTCGTCATGAACTTGTAACATGTAGGAATGACACAAAGATTAAGAAATAATACGTACATCACAATAAATGAAAATGTTTAAAATTTAAAGGAATGTACGATTAAAAGAAAGTGTAGCTAATTTAAATGAATGAGGGAATATAAATTACAGAACAATGATGATAATGTCTCCTCTAATTAAATTTTGTTACGTCTTTTTAGGAAAATAAACTTGATAGTTGATACTCTATTGTTGTTTTGTGTTACCATCGTAATTCAGGTTTCGAGTGCATGAACATGAGAAACGAGAATTTGAGTAAAAAATTATTATGAGACTAAAAACAGTATCATAATAGTCCTTAGCCATCAAGATTATCATATGTCTATTAGTATGAAAACGCATATAAAGTTTGTTAATATAGAATTACTATTAAATATAAATTTTAAAGAAATATGCAATTACATAATTTCGTTATCAATAATCGATAAAAAAAATATTTTTATTGTATAAATAATTATTGACTATATAATTATAAAATTAAAAGGATAACATAACACATAAAATTGAGAAATGTATTTATACCACCCCATTCCATCAATCATCGTTCAATTCAGAAATTCACCCAGGAGTATATTGCAAAACAGGCTCCAGAGGATCTAGGGTTCTTTGAACCTCTGATATCCTTCGTCATTTCCCCCTTTTTTGTCTCCCCTCTTTCACTAATCGATTTACTGGGTTCTTTTGGGTCTTTATGTGATTATGTTAGGTTTACAACGATTTTGAATCAATCGATCTGATTGGTATTTTCTGTATTAAATTTTTGTATAAAGTTGATCCCTTTTTACTTTCTTTAACGTTTTGGACCGATTATCATGCAAGGATCGCAGAAATCTAAAAGGGTTTCTTGGGCTTCTGATGGAAATCTTTGTCAGGTATTGTTTAACCGGAGAAAATCAATGAAATGTGCTATAAGGTTTATGAATTATAATTAATTCTGTTAATTTGATTATTTTCACCCAAAACGTGATCAAACAGAAAAAACCTAATGAGATTGATATGAAACAAAGTTGTTTTGTTGATTAATTTGAACTACTGAACCTAAAAGAGGCCTAAAATGTACTACAATTACACAAATTATCATTCTTTATGCAATTAGAATTAGCTAAGATGAATAAAGAAATTCATTTCTGGGATTTAACTGAAATGATTCAATGTGATTTGTCTGGTTAAGTCGAGCATTTACCTTATGCTAAACTGGTTGGTTTAATTTTGATTAACAAACGTTTTGATTGAAATAAGCTTGGACTGAAATAGATCATACTATGAAATTACAAATATTTTGCTAAGCTTGGTATACTTGAAGGACTACTTTATGCGCAAGAAATATGAAAATGCACTTGGAACTTATCTTTGTTTTCTTTAAATATATGTTTAGTATAAATCTTTGTAGCCTTTCTAAATGTTTTATGTTAGAAACTTAAGTTTCAAATATGGCATTGGATTAGAATTGAGTGTGGTCTCGGTTGGAGCATGTACCACTTTTCATGGGTAGAATGTGAGTTCGATATTTTCTGCCCTCTTCCCTAGTGCTCCCCTTGCACTCAGCCTACCATGTACCCCCAAAAGATATGACATTGGATTGCTGGACAAGTTTTCATGGCAAGTTACATGTTTTTTTTCTAAAGAAACCCATTTAGGATTGTTTTCTTTCACCTTTGTTATGGTTGTTGTAGACTTGTATATTGGAATTTAAATAGTTACCTTCTGTGTTACTCGGACTCTTCATTTTGCTTCACATACATGTGTTCGAACTTTGACGCTCGGACATTGGTATGACACTTAGACAGTTCATTTCAAGCGTAAAATTGAATATTTAGACGTATCCGACACTAGGACACGTACTAGTGTCCAACATCAATGCCCATGTCCAAGTAACATAGGTTGCATTTGTAAAGGCTAGTAGAGTGCCTGAATTTACCTTTTGTTTTAGAGAATTCTGGATCAAGTTTTTTCCCTATGGTCACAGTGCAAGTAAATTGTGCTTCAACTAGAGGTTTAAGGCATATGTGAATGCTTATCTTGTTGCCTCTATGAACTAATAAGCTCCTTTATTGGTTAACCTTCTCTACAAAATGAGTCCTTCATTTCTTAATGTTTTAGAAATTTTTCTTAATGTCTTGTTTTGCCTATCTTGTTGCCTCTATGGGTCCCCCTGTGAAGGGAGTACGGGTATGAATTGTCCGTCAACTTCCCTCACCCAGACCCTACTCTCGAGCGGGATATTGGGTATGATGATGATGTTGCCTCTATGAACTAACTAGCTCCATAAGATGAAAGATTTGGAAGGAAAAGAAAGTTTGCTTTCTTTTACCTCCCCTTCCTTTCTATACAAACAATGGAGTCTTTCCTTCTCTTCCCCTCCCCTTCCTTCCCTTCCTTTCCTTCCCCTTCCTTTCTTTTCTCTTCTAATTTGCTATCCAAACATAGTGTTAATGTATGCTATAAGATTCAACCTTACCACAATTCCTCTTGCAGAATTGAACTACTTTTTTTTTTCTACCGAAACTCATTTATATAAGTTGAGTAGAACATACCCATAATGAACCAAAATTGAGTTTTGTATAATTTTATTGTTGTAAGGGCTACCCTGTAGCCTTTTATTTTCAGTGTGTTTGTATTATCCTAGCTTATTTCTGGGTTTATTGAAATAGTTCCAGTTCTAAAGTAGTCTATTATTCTTTTATATTTATATATTTATACACATCTTACACATACTGTGGTCATGTTATGAAGTTTGTTTGTGTATTGATCTTTTTTTGTGTCACTCACCAAAATTAACATCAGATTGAACATGTTATGAAGTTTGTTTCTTCTCGTCTTGTCGGAAATTCAAGTATGGATAACATAGATCTGATGTCTTGAACAGTTTCGGCTCTTTCTTTCAGAAGAATCTCCGTCACAAGTCGGTGTTTCTGGTCATGATCATCTCCAACCGAAGAAAACTACATCTGGTTTAGTGGCAAACGACAATTTGCCGCCAGGATTTGAAAATTTTAATCCGAAAAATCAGTTGAATATCAGGTTAACGCAGATTCCTGTCATCAAATGGCGGACTCCACCGAAAGTAAGTGACTGTTCTTCGTTTTTCTCTATAGAACAATATCTAACCGACCAGAAAATGTAGAAGCGGAAACTAACTTGTTTTTACTTAGCGTTTTATAGTTTATACTGGATGTTAAGTGGCAAGTTGCTTGCGGGAATGAAAGCAAACAGACAGAAATCCAAGTTCAAAGAGAGTGGAGAGTGCTTGAAGCATATTATCCACGCCAATCTGCGATTCCTCCCAAGTTTGATTCTTGTCCCTGATAGCGAAGTTTATCACTTTATCATGGCTTGTATATAATGTTACTCAGACTCTTAATTTTGCTTCACGTACCCTTGTCTGATCCTTGATACTCGGACATTGGTATGGCACTTAGAGACTTCATTTTAGGCATAAAATTGAATATTTAGACGTACCCAACATTTGGACACGTACCAGTATCCAACATCAGTACCCGAGTCCAAGTAACATAGCTTGTATATATGCTGATCCGTATCACTCCATTTTATTTGCAGCCCAGCTGTTGCACCGGACGCAGAGTGCAGTGTTCAGGATGACCAAACATTGCCTATGGTTCCCTTAACTCCCGTGGACGAAGAAGACCTATCTGGAGATTACTCGTCTGATTGTGCTGCTTCAGTAAATCCTACCACAAGCTCAAATCCGTTAGTGGGTCAAGGGATAGTCTCTTTTTCCGAAGGCGTTTCTAATAATCTAAGCAGTGGGACGTCAGCTGCTGGATTACCGAGTTCTGATCAGGAAAATGCAGTAAAAGCTGCTCTCACTGCTGCTGCAAAGAATAATGAGCAGATCAACCACGCTCTGCTTGCAAAAATTCTCAGTAACCCAACGATTTTAGAACAGTTGGTTAAACAACAAGGTTCTGGCCCCGGGCCCCAATTTGTTTTACCGAAGCCAATGGAGGGTTCACAGCCGATCCCCAAGCCTCAATCACTTAACATGAAGAAAGGGTCATCCTCTTCCTTGTCGACAATGATGTCAAATGGGTTAATGTACCCCTACGCAAACGGCACTGGCCCGATGAACCATCAGCAATTGGTCTCTTCTTTACCTGGAGTTATCACTCAGTTGCCCCCTGTATCTGGTCCGGCTTCTTATGTAAGGGACCGTAACTACTACAAAAACTTGATTCAGCAACACGGAGGAGAAAGGCTAGTCGACCCTCAACGCCAACCTCCGTATTCTACCCATTCCATCCATCACACGGGTATAGATCAAGACGTTGTAGATAACTCAAAACCGAGGGATGCAAAACATAAGATCATGAAGCCATGTATTTATTTCAATAGTTTGAAGGGTTGTCGACGTGGAGCAAATTGTGCTTATCAACATGATATGTCGGTCCCACAACGGGATAGTAGAATCACAGAAATGGAGAGTGCAAAGAGAATGAAGTTAGATAGAGATGTTAGCAGATCTCAACCTTACAATAATCTGAAGTCCTGAATCATTTTTCCGAATCTCATGAAAATTGTGGGCCGAATCTTGCTTGCCTTTCCTTCGAATCGTGTTTTTGGGCAAGTGTAGGGAAGCCTGGTTTTTCAAAGGTCGTCTCTTACCTTGCAGATAGCTTCGTTCTTGTGTGATCATATATACGGAATTTTTGTTTTGAGGAGAATTTTCATACTCTTTTGGCGCTTGTATTTTGTTTCGGCTGATTATATTTGTTTGCTAAAGGTTGATTTGCACAATTTATTTACGTTCGGTATTACTAAAAGAGCTATCCTTGTAAGAGAGCGGAGACAACTTCAAAACGAGAATTTTTACTCAGATGCAGATAATAGTTCAATTTTAATGTTAATTAGCTTAAACACAATTTGCTACACTTGCTAAATTGGCACCATTTTAATTGCCATTGTTCTTCCTAGGTTATAGTCACCGACACACCCAAAATGATTTCTATGCCAATTGCCAATAGAGGAATCTTGAATACTACTTATTGCTCAAGTATGGAAATCATCATCATCCTACCCAGTGTATCACGCTCATGGAAAACTATGGACAGGGTCTGGGGAGGGAAGGACGGTAGAAACTCATACTCATAAAGGAGAGCACGACCAAAAGGAGTCCCAACTCGAGAAAGATTAAGCGAAGCCCCTGCATCATACTTTATTATAGATTGATCATCCACATACCATGGATCCTAATACATCTAACATCATCAACCGTCCATCATCAAGCTTAAACCACAATACACAAGGAAGGAAAACGTGGGGCTTTGGATTAATCATCACAAAAAGAAGCTAATCACACATAATCACCAATATTCTAGTCACAAAATCACAGATCACAATACACCACCGACAAATACCCAATAAGTCAAACACTATTATTCACAAGATTTATGGGTGTTTATCATTCGGTTATTGTTTATCCTTAGTTGTTTGAGCTACTCGTAGTAGAGATGTGAAATATCTTTAAAACAAAAAATTTATATTCTTAGCTTAAAAGACATTCATCGCTATTAAAAGAGATATTTGTAAGATGTTTAACAAACGATTGATAGACTAAATGTGACAACTGATTAGAGTAGTTGATATTAAACATGTTACTAAGAGCGCCTTGTTCAAAAGTAGTTTATTCATAATTAGTTGTTTCATCCAACTAATTTACAAAATACTAATATTAGATGTATTTGACTACCCAACCATCTATCATGTCTAAATCAAAAATCTTCCACCAAATTATTTTACCAAACAATTCATTTGAAAAAATTAATTAGTTTTGATTGACTATTTTATTGATTAAAAATAGATTAAACTAATTAAAAAGTTGTTCAAACGGAGTTTTTCGATTCAACATAAAACTCAGCTTTTTAATTGACTTAAAAATCATTAAATAGACATATATTTCGACCGTTTAATCAACAATAGACCATACTTCCTCCGTGTCATAAAAGTATTTGCTACTGAAAGTGATATTTTCCTACACAACATGTTACACTCAGTAGCAAATATTATGCAACGGAGAAAGTATATCAATTAAAAAATTGGTCAAATATTCATATATCCGTTTAAATTTAGATTAGATTATGGTCTTTGAATAGTCATCATATACTAAATAATACACACCCCATGCATTATTTTCAATTATAATCAGAATCAACTTTTGTCAAAGAAAATAAGAATATGAATCCATCCCCTTTAATTGACTATTTTGTCAACTAGTAGTCACTCTAGATCTCTACTTCCTCTTCACTCCCTCAAGAACATTTTCATACTTCTTGCTAGAAACAACTAGTAAGATAAAAATGGGGTCTGTTTCCCTAAAAATTGGGGATGGAACTGCAAGATTTAAAAGAGCAACAATCTGTACATCAGCTGTTAATGGATTGATGCTTTTTTCAGTTCTTACTACAAATCTATTTGCTCTTTATGCTTTTACTTACAACCCTAAAAATACTAACACAAATCATCAAAACCCAATTCACCATGCTCACCAAAACATATCTTTAATCACAGAACAAGTCTCACTTATCACAAAAGAGATTGAATCTTCACAAAAAAAGCTTGCCCAGATGGAAAAAGAGCTTCTTGGGTATGAAACTATTGATGTTTCAAAACCCAATACAGCAAATGAGCTGAAAATCTTCTTACAAAGGCATCCATTACCTTTAGGGAAAGATTCTAAATCTGGGATCACAGAAATGGTTGCTTCTGTGGGCCATACTTGTAGCAAATCTATGGATATGTTGTCTCAATTTATGAATTATAAGGTTAATGGACAATGCCCAGATGATTTGAGTATTGCCCAGAAGCTGATTGCTAAAGGATGTGAGCCATTACCCAGGAGAAGATGTTTTGCTAAGACAATACCTAAGGTAGCAAATCTTTACCCTTTTCCTATTTCACTTTGGAAATCTGTTAGTGATAAGATTGTTAGTTGGAGTGGACTTTCTTGTAAGAATTTTACTTGTATGAATAGTAATAAGAAATTAGGTAAAGATTGTGGTGTTGGTTGTTTTGATTTGGTTAATGGGTTTGAAAATCAAAGATTTGTTAAAGCTAAAGGTAAGAATGATTTTTTGATTAATGATGTTTTGGGTATGGGGGGTGAAGGAATTAGAATTGGACTTGATATTGCTGGTGGGTCAGGAACTTTTGCTGCTAGAATGGCTGAAAAGAATGTAACTGTGATTACCCAAACCTTGAATAATGAAGCACCATCTAATGATTTCATTGCTGCTAGGGGTTTATTACCTTTGTTTATGAGCTTAGATCATAGGTTACCTTTCTATGATAATGTGTTTGATTTGATTCATGCTGGAAGTTCATTGGATGTTGGTGGAAAACCCGAGAAACTCGAGTTTTTGATGTTCGATATTGATCGGGTTTTGAGGGCTGGTGGTTTGTTCTGGTTAGACAATTTCTATTGTGCTACTGAAGAGAAGAAGAGGGATCTAACCAGATTGATTGAGAAATTTGGGTATAAGAAGTTGAAATGGGTTGTAGGAGAGAAATCTGGGTCAGGAAAATCAGAGATTTATTTGTCAGCTGTTCTTGAGAAGCCTGTAAGAGCATGATTTCCAAGAATTTCCACTGAATTTCAGCATGGTTCACAAAAATTTTAGTTTTTTTTTCAAGATATCTTATATTTGTGTCTAATAAACTTGAAAAGATGAAATTTAGTTATTGTTTCTCATGTTTAGCAATGATCATAGAAGAGGATAGATGTTATTTGTTATGCAATTAGGTTATATATCTTTTGAGGTATTTCTATGTTGAAATGGTTGTATACTCAGAAACTAGTGAATTTCAGTCAATGTAGATGCTGTT
Organism: Amaranthus cruentus; assembly: GCA_019425755.1. NCBI lineage: Eukaryota > Viridiplantae > Streptophyta > Magnoliopsida > Caryophyllales > Amaranthaceae > Amaranthus > Amaranthus cruentus. Next base: position 1,228,839 of record CM033455.1, read on the forward strand.
TTTTGCATGTTTTAGCGTTCGTACGTTTGATGGATGTTGATTTGGATGCTAACCCATCTCTAGAAACTTAAATAGACGTGTCTTTTTTGTATCGTCTACTCGTAATGTGTTTCTGTGAGTGCGTACATACCTTCGATATATGCTAATTTGATTGCTATCCCATCTCTAGATACTAAGATAGGCAAGTCGTTTTTGTATCTTTTACTCGTAATGTGTTGGATGTAATCGCATTTACACCTTCGCTAAATGCTATTTTGGTTGCTAACCCATCTCGAGATTTGAAATAAGGTTGCGTATATCTAACCCGAATTCCCACCTAAGTGGGAGCCACTTAATGGCACTGTAGTAATGGAAAACGTTTGTTTGCTTTAGAATGGCAAGAAGCTAAGAACACTACATAGTTGCAAGCTTTTGTGTTTTGCCTTTCGTATTCCTTGGTAAGCAGCACGATCCCCCGAATCCAGTCTTCTTCTGCTTAGATTTGCTATCTTCTTCCATTTTCCTCTTTACGTATACTTTGATTTAAAGGCTAGGCTCTAAGAATCATGTATTGGTCTAGTGGTTGAAAGCTTTCTTTTTCATTTTTGTGATAAGGGTTTGATCCTTGCTTCCTATATCCCCCTCCTACGGGATATTCTTACCCCCTAAATCAAAAAAACAATAATACGACCAGGCTTTGCTATCAAGCAAGAATCATCAGATTGCGTGGACATGCATTACAGGCTGCAGGCCTGCAGCCAACTGAAAAGCGCGGGTTTAAGTAATTAATACTGGGAAGCGAACAACCCACTAAGTGTTGAACACCGGTCTATATAGGTGAAGCCGAACACCCCATGGAATGGGCGAGTCTAAAGGACAAGGAATGAGAAACGAACACACGGATCCTCTTAGTAAGTGGTAAACTTCGGTCTATGGTGAAACCGAGTGAGTCTAACACCCGGATCCATTGCTATGGCTTCGAGTGTCGTAGCCGAAACCTAATACTAAATCATTTGTGGTGCACAAAGCCATCTTGTTTTGATTGTAGGAAGAGTAATGGCAGACAAGTACCTTTAAGTTATACTTTTTTAATATAGCTTTACAGTTAGTAATGTACTCTTAGTAAATAGGTAGGAATTAGATGCAAAATTCCACGGTTGGACCACAGTATCTTGATGACTGATCAGTTGTGCTGAAAGTTTATGACCATCATAATCAGACTCAGGACAGCAAGCTATATGTCACAATCTTACCCCAGACTAGTGTGAAAATAGGGTCGTCGTCATCATCATACTCAGTGTATTACGCCCATAGAAAGCTATGATCAGGGTCTGGGAGGGAAGGAAGGCAGCAGCCCATACTCGTAAAGGAGGATGAGGCCATAGAATTCCTCGGCTCAAGAGTGCGAAATTAGGGTATGGGTCGCAAAGGGTTACGAATATATGTGAATACGGTTATCGTGAGATCAAATATCATCCAAAAGCTTAAGATATTTCTCGAAACGGCCAAAATGTGATATTTTTACATTTTTACAATTCAGGAACACATCAGTTTAGTTTTTCAAAAACCTTTACAACGCGATTGATGTAATGCTATGTAGCCTTATTTTGAGAAATCCGAAAATATTTTCCTCAAGTATATTGTTACAATGGTAAAATATGTGCTAGTAAAAACATAATATCAATATTAAAGTTTCAGTGCTAAATAAATTGTTTGGACACCTTATTATAGTCTCTTTTCTAAGCATAATATAGAGTTCTCCTTATCAAATCTTTTGTTTAAATAATCAATTATATTAAATTATCCATTTTGTGTCCTCAATATTGTCTACACTACTACATACCAATAAAGATTTTTTTTCCCCTTAAATTTGTTGCATTTAACTTATTTTTTCCTTTTATTTGCAACATTATTGTTTTGATTTTTTTTTTTTTTTGACTATTTGATTTTTAATGATAGTATAAGACAAGCAAACAATTAATAAAGACCGAGTGAATATATCCAAATAACTTTCACTCTAATTTGCGCAATAAAACTCAAGAGGAAAACAATTAATCATTTTGCAAGGAAACATGGCCAAAGGTAATAGAAGGGTAATGCCAAAAGTTTAACGCAAATTCTTAAATGAGACAATTTTATATTAAAATATATATATATATATATATATATATATATATATATATATATATATATATATATATATATATATACTTGTATTATTTACTTGTATTATTTACATTCTGTCACTATTTACCAATCTCTTTTAATTTGTATTTAATTCTAAATCTTTAATTTAAAATATATTTAAGTAGAGTCTTGTTTTCATAATTACATAATTAAAGATATTAAAAGTTAAAATACTACCTCAACAAATATGAAAAACTAAATGGGACACGTAAAATAAATAGGAGGGTGAATACATGTACCTTAACTAACACTCATTAATAATCCATCATTTAATAGAAAATAGATTAAACTATCATTAGACCCTCTAATGATGACACATGAAAAATATTATGTTGTAGGGCCTTTTAAGATTAAGTTATTAGGATCTTCTCCATTATTTTTCTCTATTACCTATTTTAGGATTTTAACACTTATTTTAGAATAAAAAATAAAATGTTAAAATCCCCTTATTAAAACTCCTTCCAGCAATAATAGCCATTAAATTGAATAATAGACCCTTCATTATATTTTAAGTAATGAAGAGGATCCTAACTCAAGATCGAAATTCTAGGGCGTCGTCAATGTCGGAATAGAAATTTGTTGATGTTTGGTTTCATATCTCACACAACAAATACAATTGCAAAACCTATGGGTTGCGAATAGTTGATATCTGATAGCTAAGTAGAGTGATTAAATTAACTACTAAATTGATTTCCTCAAATAATTTTGAACCTGCTAATAGTACTAGTTTGTTAAAAACAATTTAATAATAATAAGTTATTTCAATCGGTTAATTCGTCAAATACTAGCATTTAATGATTTGATTAATCAGTTGTTTATTTGTGTCAATATAAACTATAATTGTCGAATAATATATTTCACCAAACACTCTTAAAAAGTAACAATAAAAACAATAAAAAAAATAATATTCAAAATATAGTCTGGTGATTGTGGAGTTTTCCTTTTCTCTTTGAACATTAATTTAATTTTCACTGCCTATAAAAACATAAAATGAACTAAATTTAAAAACATTTGTCAATTTATTAGTACTAGATAATTTGCAAACATCATTTTATTTTGTTGATTAGAAGATAGGCTAGAAAAAGAAGACTGCGTAATAATCAAATCAAAATCTTTCCTAAAATATTATATTCACTCTTCAATTAAAACAATACTCAATTCTTGCAATATCACGATAATAATTAGGGTCAAGCACTAAATATTTGTACCTATATACAATGGGCCAAACACAGGCCATGTCTGAATGAAAAGGTTAAGGCCCAAACAAAAAGACAAGGATTTTCTTTACACAAATTCTTGTGAGAGACGGTCTCTTTGAGAGACCAACTCTAATTAGGCCGGCACATAAAGAAAATGTAGAGTAAAAAATTTATATGCGACCGCCTTAACGTGTGTGATTAAAAAAGAATTTTATAATTTTCGAATTTAAGCTTTAAAACACTCATTTTCAAGACTTAAAAAGCCAAATCTAATACTTAAAATCTCCACTTCAAACCTCAATCTTCCTTCTCTAAAGGTTAATTTAATTATTTAGCTATCAACTTTAACCTTTAAATTACTCATTTCACCATTTAAAATGTCAATTCTAACTCTTAAAACCCCTACTTCAACTCTTAATTTTATATTTTACTTGCGTACTCTAACTGTGAATTAAATATCCATTCCAATACTTAGAATGTTTTTTCAAATGGTTTAAAATTTGTCAAATCCAAAACATTTAAATTTCAGATAGGTGAATTATGCGCAAATCATGTGCAATTTATTTAAAAATAATTGGTAGTCTTTACCATTTAGGAAGAAATTGACCTTTTAGCCATTCTAATAATTAATTTTACAAAATACAATTTATTTAATGTCTAATCAAATTAAAAAGTTAAAAACCAATTAAAAGCTACTCGTCTACTCCCTTCATTTTATATAACTAGATAGATTATATGGTTATCTAATTTACTTAGCACATTTTATCTTTTGGTAACAATTCCAAAAATTCTCTTTTAATATTATCATAAATTTATCATTTTTGTTATTTTATCTAATTATTTATTCCGTCTATTTGTTATTTATCTAATATTCATCTACTATAAATTATATAACACAAATATGTGCAAATTAAGAAATAAAAAATGTAAAAAAAAAAAATCATTTATATAAGGTCATGATATGGTGACTTAGTAAGGTTTAAAAATCACAAGTCACTATCCACACTTCACTTAAAGTAACTACACATAGAATGGGTAAATGCATGCATGTATAATTGTACATGTTTCAACTCACGGCAAGTGAACATACGTAAAGAATAAGACAATTCACCAATATCACCATTTTTTTTCCGGCAAAATTCCATTGACTAACTATAGAGATTTATTTTTTATTCCCTATTAGTTCGTTCGATGCGGAAGATGTTCAATCGCATAATTTCTTTAAAAATTAGGGAAGGACTTGTTTGAACTAAAAACAATTAAAAAATTTTAAAAATAATTCCTTTAAATTTTAAAAAACAAAAAACAATTAAAAAAATTTAAAAATTAAAAAATTTAAATTTAAATTTTTAAATTTTTAAAAAATTAAAATTTAAAAAAGTTAAAATTTAAAAAATTTAAATTTAAAGTAAAAATTTAGAAATTAAAAAATTTAAAGAAAAATTTTAAATTTAAATTAAAAATAAAAAAATTAAATTAAATTATTTTTTTCTTTTTTAAAAAAATTTGGAAGTAGAGTAAGAGAGTAAGAGATTAGAAGTAGAGTAGAGAGTAAGAGTGAAAACTTGGTCCACCCAAAAGTTAATGTGGACCAAGTCTACCTTAGACTTTTTCTTAAAATTTAATTTTTACTGATTTATACTACTAGTATTTTTCAACCTGTCTTGAATGAGACTTTTCCATCGTGAGACGGGTCCATACAAAAAGGCTCATTAATAATTAAACATAAAAAAAAGAAAAAATAATGAAAACTGAATTTTCATATGTACACAAAGTATTTTTTTAAATAATTTAGTTGAATTTTTGGTGTGTATAATTTAATATTTCATGTATAAAATCATGCATTGAAGTTCATGATTGCTAATCAAATCATATTTTGGTAAGCTAGGATTAATGGATTTTTTTGACTTATCTTAGAAAGTCATTTTCACTTTGGCAAACTTATCATGTTTAGAAGCACTAGTCATTGGATTCTCAATGCACACTTTAGGGGAGTGTATTTGTCATTTTAACTTATTGCTACAATGATAATATGAAGTAGTATACTATTATAATTTATATCTTTATAATATATCAATGTTAATAGAAAATCCATAAAAAAAAAAGGCAAAATTAAATGAATTATCCATTTTAATTTTTAGGTAGACAACATTCTAAAAGAAAAGAACTCACATAATTATAATTCTTGGTGTAAGCAGTAATCTTAAAAACTGTGTTGAGCTATAGATGATCACACATATATGATCTCACATTGAAGAATAATGTCTTATTTCGAAATATATAAAAAAAACCATTACATAATCAAATTTTGTTACCTTGAATCTTATACCCATTTTTATAGTCTTAACTATTTATAATGTTTGTGGGCAACTACAAATACAAAAAATAATTTCAAATTCACATGCTCCTTCCGTTTCTTTTTAAACATTATATTTACTTTTTGAGTGCTATTCATCAAACAGACATTCTTAATTTGTAATTTATTTTTAATCTATAAATTAAAATATAATTAAATGGGATCTTGTTTGATTCATCTCCACATAAGGTGTGTAGTAATGTCTATTTTACAATTTTTAATTATATGCATAATTAGAGATATTAAAGATTGAATTAATGCATCGACAAACATGAAAAAAATAAATGAGACATCTAAAATGAAACAAAGAAAGTATTAAATATTTTGAAAACAAAATTATTATAACAACTAGTAAAAATTAGAGGATTTATTTCTTTATATTACTCGTTAGTAATTTCCACACCTTTAACACCTCATACTCTCCTACTCCATAACAATGTATATTATAATAGTCCGATCCATTCGTTTTTAAGAGATTGCAACAATGATAATTGAGACTATTTAAAACAATTAATAAGCCAATTAATTGTGTAAGTATAATTAAAGGTGAGAGTACGAGAGAAGACAAAATAAAGTGTGATAATAAAAGCATTATAAAATAAAAAATACAGACTAAAATAAAAAATAAGACAATTTTTTCAAGATAGTGGAAGGAGTAGAGTATAAATACTCAATTTAATAATTTATTGCCTTTATCTCTATTGGCTATACCGTCATTAAACAACAATTTCATTACTCCGTATTATAATTTGTCCATCGAAATTGTGGAGAAACAAGACCAAGATTAGTTATATTTGGCATGTCATTTTCTATTTAGTTACCAGTTTTAACTAGTAATTAAACAATTGTTGCATGGCTATTCGTGAAATTGTCGTTGAGATTAAGACTTTATCATTATTATGATTACGTGTTATTCTAGCATGCATGTTATTTAGCACGAACTTGTTTGTTGCCATTCTGGCTCGACGTACATCAACATTCAAGATCAAATCAACAAGATAAAACTAATTAGTTGATCTAATGAGTAAACTAATCACTACTTACAGACAAATAAAATATAGGAATATTTATTATATTGGTGAGTTAAATTCCATTACTTGATAACCAACTACTCTTGAAATCTTCCCTCAATTATAACGGCGACTTTTTTTTCTACAAATGCTACCTCATTTTCCTCAAATCATAACATAATGCATTTTCTTTTTTATCCCTACTTGATGTATGAAGTATCATTGGAGTATTTCATTTACTTTTTTACGCTATTTATCAATTAGTTTTAGTTTGTATTTTATTCTATATTACAAGTTAAACAATAATCATGTAAAATTTCGTTAGTTTTTCTCTCAATGCATGTTTTGTGAATAATAACTTTTTTTTTAATTTTTAGAAAGAATAATTGTCAAAAATTATTTATAAATGATGATTTTTTGTTAGAAATAACTTAGAATTTTCTGGGTAAAAACTAAAAAATACACAAATAAAAGCACAAATTTTTGTTAGAGATGACAAAGAATAAATTTCTTTTTGTCATAAACAACCTAAAAATCTTTTTTATTTGTCAAACACTACCTACTAATAAAATAAGATATTTAATTTTTTATTATTATGGACATGTAAGAAAATACCAAAAAAAGATGTATGTTTCTGTTTAAACCAATGAAATCACTTTCCCTTTTCATTTCAGTAAAAAAAAAAAAAAAAAAAAACTCTCTTAGTATGATAAGCTTTAACAAAAAATCAAAATTTTTTATAGTTGTTGACAAAAAATTATTCTAGTTAGTATTTGACATAAATCTAAATAATATTTGACAAATAAGTTTAAATAAGTAAAAATCAATATATTTAATATATTTGATAGAGTGTAGAACTTAAGCTCTGTTTAGTTTATCTTACAAATATAAATCAGTAAAAATAAATTAGAATAAGTAAAAATTAAAATCGGCAAAAATAAGTTACAATTAGTAGCAATTAATTACAATTAAGAAAAACCATTTGTAATCAGTTTTAATCACTACAACTCAATTTAAATCAAAGTTTAAATCAAAGTTTAAATCAGTAAAAATCAGTTTGAATTAGTATAAATCAGTATCCAAAAGTAAAAATCAATTTAAATTAGTAAAATTAATTTTGACAAGTAAAATCAATTACAATTAATAAAAATTAATCAAATTATTAAAAATTACTCCCTCCAAATCACTAATAATTATATCTCATTTGCTTTTTGGACACTATTCATCTTTTACTCTTAATTTGTATTTTATTATTAATCTATAAATTAAAACATAGTCAAGTGAAATCGACTTAATGCAAAGATTATTAATATCAACTTTTCATAATTTTTAATTGTATACTATTAAAGATATAAGAATTATAGAAGTGCATTAAATAAAATACATAAAACAAATAAGATAGTTGTAAATTAGTGGGAGTAAATCGACTAAAAAAAACCTAAATTGGATATTTCAAAAAGAAATAAAGAAATACTGCCTAGTGAAATGAATTAAAAAATTTAAAAAACAAAACTAAAAAAAATAAAAATGATATCTCAAAAAAAAAAAAAAGAAAAGAAAAATGAGAGAACCTTTATCATTCGATCAACGTAAAAGATCCTCGAAATCCACGTGATAAAATAAGCCATCTTAACATTCTATTACCCTCCGGTTCTCCCATTTACACCATGTTTTTTATTCAATTTTTTAGTTTTCTTTTTAATTTATATTAAATAATGTAAATATCTAAAAGTTTTTGGTTTTAAAGATAAAAGTTTTTTTAAATATGACATATAATAAAATTTATTTACAATCTTTCTAAATAAATAAATAAATAAATAAAGTAAACCACTATATTTTTTTTACTAATTTTCCCAATAATAAGCAGAAGTAATTTCGTGTAATCTTAACCTTCCTCATTTCTGCTCTTTCCCTCTGTATAAGGCTGCAAAAAATCACCATTATCAAAAAAGCTTAAATTTTTCAATTTTCAAACCTTTAAATTAATTATTTTTTCTTTATAAACCTACCATAGTTGAAAAGATCATAACTTTATTTAATTTTTACATTTAGGTTAGGCAAATTTCATTTTTTTAATATTTTGGTGGGGCAAAAATTTTCTAAGTGTGAAGAAAATAAGTGGGGAAAAACCCAGAAATGATGGGAATTTTTTTGTTTTGTTTTGTTTGATCATTGAAAGGTCGATTTCTTTTTGTGGGTACTTAGAATATCGAGTAAAACTTTAATTTTTAAATTAAAATTAAAAAAAGTTTCGCTTTTTATAATTTTTTATACTTTCCATAAATTTTCATAATTTCCCAGGAAAAAACTGTGCAAGCTCACGCTTTGATACGCGTGCTTGAATTGATGAATGGAGTATGAATAGGGGATAGGCCCCTTTTATGAAATTCTCTTATGAATCTCTTTTCCTTTTCTCCCCTTTTTTCCTCTCCTTTTCAATCTATTGGATTATTGTAAAATTGGCCCACTAAAATCACAGTAATTCCTTTTGCAGGATTTTGTTCCTTCATTTTGGATGTTTTTATATCTATTTTGTCCGATTAAATTTGCTACATTATAAAGATTATAAAGATTACGAAGAAAATTGTCTTTTTTTTTGGGGGGTTTTTAAGGGGGGAGTAGTACTAGATTCTCTATTGACAAGGAGGGTTGATGGAATTTCTGATGAACAACTATTGGGATATATTTATGAACTAATTATTTCTGATCATAAATTGAAAGTTCAGTTTTTTTGGGAAGTGGGTACTTTTCTTCTGTTTTTTTGCTTTGTATGGAGGAAAAATTGAAGGGTTTTGCTCATTTTGTATTGTGGGGTTGTATTATGGTGTTTTGAGTTTTCATGGTGGTTTAGAGAGAGAAAAAGGGGAGGAGAGAGAAAGTTAGGGTTCTAATGGCTTCTTCTGTAGTAGTAGTAGAAGAGAAGGCTAAACCAGGAGGAGTAGTTGTAGGAAGTAATGTAGGCCCACCTTCTTCAACTTTGCTTGAAGAAATGAAGGTATTGAAGGAAATGCAAGACCATTCTGGTTAGTTATATCTTCTTTATCCTTCTTAATTTCATAGAAATTTTTGCATGTGTTGTTTTGATTCGAGGGAATCTCTTACGAAAGTATATAACATATTAAGTTTTTGGTTGAGTTGATTCCTTGACGTAGTATCAGAAGCCAGCGTGACAAGAGTCACGGGTTTAAATGTCAACCACCACTGATGGTTGAGGCCCCGACATATGTTATCAGTAATTATGTAATTATCTTATTTTGTTTTGTTTTGTTTATGCAAGTATAATTACTTGTTTCTTCAATGAAGAGAATGTTTATTTCTAGTACTAGTTTTTACTTGTACTAGAAGTATGTCTAAGTTCTAATATGATAGTGATGAAGTTTGATTTGTTTGTTTTATTGGTGGGGTGAATTAAAGTTTGATTAATTTGAAATAATGTTTTTCATTGAAATTAAGAGCATTTGGAAAATTTAATGTTTGTATGTTCTAATTTTACTTTTATTACACTATTAAAGAAGCTCTGTAATGGTAGATTGACTTGACTTTATCAATCAATTTTTAAACTTTATTTTGTTAATTAAATGATTAATGAAATAAGTCTTTCTGTATGTTTAGTTGTTGATACTAAATAATGTAGTAATAAATAATTTAAATGAAGTTTAATTGTCATTTTCATAGTAATGAAAATTTTATCCTTTAAACATGTATTTTTCTTTGTTATTTTTACTAATGCATGTTGGAGTGAATATAGTGAAAAATGATTAGAATCACATAAACCTTGTTGAGTAATTTACTCTCCTAAATGACGAACATGGTGGTTGAAAGCTTTCTCTTTCAGCCCTACGTGACAAAGTTTTCGATTTTCACATGTAAAGGATTACTTTCATCTTCCACTTGTATGTTGAAGACTTTCCGACCTTACCGATAGAGGTGTTCGTTTGGGTCACTGGGTCTATTGCGGACCACATGTTTTGTATCGGTTCAAAAGGGGGTTTTGAGTCCACAATGATTTTTACATAATTTCTTTGAAGTCGGGTCAATTCGAGTTTGGTTATAAGACTGGTAAATATCAGATTATTGAATATGTTTTGAACTCCTCTACTTATCGAACAAAGAAAGATTTCAATACCATTGGCATCATTTAGTACTAATAATCAAATCGCGGTTTGATTTATTTGTAGGAGAATTGATTTGGGTTTGTTTGCAGGAACCAGGAAAGCTTTAAACTCGGAGCTATGGCATGCTTGTGCTGGTCCTCTAGTATCTTTACCTCAAGTAGGAAGTCTTGTGTATTACTTCCCACAAGGCCATATTGAGCAGGTCTGAACTATGAATCAGATTTATTGTTTTATTTGTGCTTTTACCTTTTTTCATGATATTAGGCATTTCTCCATTTATCTTTTCTTTTCTTGATATTTCATTATTTCTATATTAAGTAAATTAGTGAGAAATGGGTTGTTTGTACTATGTAGTTGGGATTTCATCATCATCAAATAGTCTTCACCAAACTTTTGACATTATGTGACTTGTATTTATGAATCCTAATACTCCCTCTGTCCCTCTCATTTTACACGATTTGCGAAATGGGAAAAATTTAGAGGGGACAGAAATCAAGTTGGAGAATGAGACAAAAACAAGTAGATGATAGAAATAGGTGGTGAAGATGAAAAGACAAAATAAGTTTGTGTATGAGATTAAAAGTAGGAACCTGACACTATTGACAAAAAAGGAAAGTACGCAAAATTAGTGGGATAAACTAAAACGGAAAGTGATTTAAACTTGTCTTTAGATTATGTATCATGGTCTTAATTTAATTTATCTCAACCATCTGATTAGCAAAGTACGACCACTTGAACTGATCTATCGGTGCATGTAGTCATCCCCAATCTATTGGGATTACTACTTTGGCATTGTTGTATATGTTTAAAAAAAAAACCTTTTCCTTAACCTCAAATTAACGATTGTATTATTGGCCGTAATCTAGTGTTCTTATGTTGAGTATTTACATACTCGAATCTTTAAAGTTTGAGACTGTCATTGCAGGTAGCGATATCCACAAAGCGCCCAGCAACTTCGCAGATTCCTAACTATCCAAATCTTCCATCTCAATTGATGTGTCAAGTTCACAATGTCACACTTCATGTATGTGTTTGTCCTCGGATATATACTTATATTCTTAGGTTGTCGCTACTGTTTCTTACTGTTTATCTCTCGTCTTCGTTATTTCTTAGGCGGATAAGGAAACGGATGAGATATTTGCTCAAATGAGTCTTCAGCCTGTCAAAACTGTAAGTGCACATAAAGCTCACATACATTTTTAGCAAGTCGGGTCATGCTAACAAAAGATGCCTCGTCTTCGATTTCAGGAGAAGGATGTTTACCCTATACCTGATTTTGGCCATAAGACCAGCAAGCACCCAACTGAATTCTTTTGCAAAACGTTGACAGCAAGTGATACAAGTACTCATGGAGGTTTCTCTGTGCCCCGTCGAGCAGCAGAAAAGCTATTTCCTCCTTTGGTAAGGCTTCTTCTTTTTTTGTTTAAGATCATTGGTGAGTAGACAAGTCAAATTTCGATACCTTTGCATCATCTGGGCTATTGTATTTTATATCTGAAATGCTAAGTTTACAGGATTACACCATGCAACCTCCATTCCAAGAGCTTGTTGTTAAAGACTTGCATGATAATACATGGACATTCCGCCATATCTATCGCGGTTCGTGTTCTTTCCCTTTTGCCCTCGTAATTTAAGTCTCAAATTGGTGAAAAGCGTGATTCATATCGAAAGTGCTGTTAGCTAATACTCTTTCCTCGCCTTTCCATTTGCTACACAACATCCAAAATTTTCTCACGTCAATCTGCTTCATTAAGCAAACTCACCGGTACAAAGGAGTAATAATTAATGCATGTTTTCCCCATGCAGGGCAGCCCAAAAGACACCTTCTAACAACAGGGTGGAGTGTTTTTGTTGGCTCAAAAAGACTCCGTGCAGGTGATGCAGTTCTGTTTATTAGGTGAGACTCATAGACAAGTTCATCGTCTATATTACTTGGATGCTTTAATCATATATATACCTCCGTTCTGATATAATTGCAACTGATTGTGATATGTTGTGTGAAACATTGTCACTATCAGTCCTAAGTATAATAGGACGGATGAAGTACTAAATAACTATTAGTTCAAACTCGCAAAAGTGTAGCCTTTATCTTTTTCCATAACCGGCTGTGTTTTTTATTTTTTCTCATACAAGAGACGAGAAGGGTCACTTGATGATTGGTGTGAGGCGTGCAAATCGTGAGACAACAACCCTTCCATCGTCTGTTTTATCTGCTGACAGCATGCACATCGGCGTCCTTGCTGCTGCAGCACATGCTGCTGCCAACCGAACTCCATTCACAGTTTTCTACAACCCTAGGTAAATGTGACATTTTATATCTCAAACGTTCGTTCTTAGAGTGATTCCGTAAAAAAATTGAATTTAAAAGGTTACTGTTTCTTGAATGCTTTGATGTTTGTAGGGCATGCCCGACTGAATTTGTAATTCCTGCTAGTAAATTTCGGAAGGCAATATATGGAACACCCGTTTCTGCAGGGATGAGGTTCGGTATGATGTTCGAGACAGAGGAATCTGGTAAAAGAAGGTAGGTGCATTGTCGATTTATCGTTGCTACATGCTAATCATAAAACAAAAAACCATTAAACATAGTGATTAATCTCGAAAAAAACAAAGTTTTTTGCTTACTGTAATCACTTATTATCCAGATATATGGGAACCATAGTTAGCATAAGCGACTTGGATCCGTTGAGATGGCCTGGATCAAAATGGCGCAATATACAGGTATTTGATCTTGGCTCTAACCCTCGGGCCTCGAGTGAAGCCATCCGTAGTTTATTATGCTGCTCGAAGCAATCTCCTGTCTGTCCGATGCCTAATGTATGTGTATTTTATTTTCTGCCACGGACAGGTTGAATGGGACGAACCTGGATGTGGTGATAAGCAAAGCAGGGTGAATGCATGGGAAATCGAGACTCCTGAAAGTCTCTTCCTGTTTCCTTCTTTAACTTCGGGTTTTAAAAGACCCTTCCATCCTGGATTTTTCGGTGAGTTGATTACGTCTTCTCTAGATCAGTGTCACATAATTCACTAGCTAATTCGCTTTTTGAATTCGCGATTCGCTCAAAAGACCATAAAATAGCCCCAAACCAACCATAATTCGCTTTTTTTTTTCGTGATTCATGATTCGCTCAAAATAACCGTAAAATAGCCCCAAACCAACCATAATACGCTTTTTTTGATTCGCGATTTGCAAGGAGATGAGTGAATCATGTGACGGTGCTCTGGACCATGGCACTGAAGTATATCTCACGGACGGATAAACATCATAGCCTTTTGCTATCTTTACAGGAGGAGAATTTGAATGGGGAAATCCGATAAAGAGGCCTTTTATTCAGCTCCCGGCAGATATTGCTGCTGCAAATCTCTCGTATGCAGCACTTCCAAATGTTTGGTCAGAACAGTTGGTTAAGGCGTTTATGCGACCAGAAAGTATGAGTTATCCTTCGATGCTTCCCTCGTCTATACCACTGCCCGTACAGCAAGAAACAAAGACAAATGTTATGACCGGAACACGACAAACACCACATGTAGTTTCCTCACAGTGTGTTTCGGTTCAAAATTATGCTTCACAGCATATTAATCAACAAGATGTAGGAAACGTATCACTAGTAGAGCAAACTAACAAGACAAACCAGTCTACGGTCGATGCCGATAAAACGAAGTCGGAACCTCTTTGTGGACCTAGTAATCTAAACCAGGGTGCTTCGGGATGTCATGTTAACGAGGACAAAGAGACGAGCAATCCTTCAAATCCTCCTGCCCAGCAGACCATTTACGCAGAACATAACAATCAGAAACTGATGCACCCACCAGCTATGCCGTCTGTATTTAACTCTGCACTAACCGATGTTTCGCCATCTGATCTTTCGAGTCTAAACAGTTTGTTTCCTTACCTGGATGCGCCCGATTGGCTACTGTGTCCTTCAACAACTATTCCAGAAGTAATTGACCCTTCATTGCCTTCACTTGGTCAAGACTTGTGGGATCAAAATCAAAGCCTGAAGTATCCAACACAATCAGATCGATTTGGTTCGTACTCTCAACTGTCTGATGAAACCAATAATCAGAGCGAGATATATAGCTGCATTGACATAGACATCGGAAATGGTGGGAATACGATGGTTAATCCATCCATTTCAAATGACATGTTGAATAAATTTTGCCCGTCTAAGGAGGCCAGCTTGCAATATTCCTCTGATTGTTTAGTGGGCAACTTCAGTTCGAGCCAAGATTTTCAGTCTCAAATCACCTCGGCTAGCCTAGCTGATTCGCAGGCGTTTTTACACAATATTCCTGATAACAATTCTGGTGGAACGTCGTCTAGCAACGTGGATTTCGACGAGAGTAGTCTTTTGCAAAACAACTCGTGGCAACAAGTCGTACCTCCCATGCGTACATATACTAAGGTTGGGACGAATATTGCTTGCTAAATGTTTTCTGTAACATCTTGCTGTATTGACTTATTCGACTTTGGTTTCTATCGATAGGTTCAAAAAGCAGGATCAGTTGGGAGATCAATCGACGTAACAAGCTTCAAGGACTATGATGAACTGCGCGCTGCTATTGAGCGCATGTTCGGACTAGAGGGTCTGCTCAACGATCCTAGGAGATCAGCATGGAAGCTAGTTTACGTAGACTTCGAGAATGATGTATTGTTGGTTGGAGATGATCCGTGGGAGTAAGTCTCTATCTCTTCAACACTTTTCCTAGAGCACACTAATGAATTTTCTCTATGCAATCGTTCAAATCTACGTAAATCAGACTCAAGTTATTTGATTAAAGACCTTATTAGTATTGAATTACGTAACAACTTATAACAAAGAACGACAATCGAGTTGGCTCAACCCACATGCAGAGATGAGTGTCCGGCCCGTCCTTCACCTAGATTCCGCCCTATACTAGTATCCTAGAATCCCCCTATAGTAAATAGCAAGTGTGTTTGTATGCACTACGTACTGATAAGTCTGATTTATAACTCGGGTTCAATGTGTTGTGCATTCGTATATTATCACCTACACTAGTATCCTAGATGCCGCCCTATACTAGTATCCTAGAATCCCTGTATAGTAAACATCTAGTGTTTTTGTATGCACTACGTAATGCTAAGTCTGTTTTATAACTGGGGTTCGATTTTGTTATGATTCAAGCAGGGAGTTTGTGAGTTGTGTACGATGCATACGTATATTATCACCTGCAGAAGTTCAGCAGATGAGTGAAGAAGGAATGCAGCTTCTGAACAGCAATACAATTCCAGGGATGAGCAATACCACTTAAGATATTAGAAATTAGTGCTTTGTTTTCCTGACCTTATTCTCACTTTAATGTAATGTAATTCAAAAGTACCTAAAAAGGGGCAATGTGACAATTTTGTACCATAAGCTTAATTCTATCCATTTGCAATCAATGAGAGTGTTGTTTAAGTTGCAATTTGCATGGTTTCACAGAAAGATCGTCTTTGTTTAATCTATTAGATAATGGGACATTTGTTTTTTCACATCATCTAATGCATTTATTCAATGCTTAATATCTCCAGGGCCGGCCCTAAGGGTGGGTAAGAGAGGTCGTCGCCCAGGGCCCCATGTCAAAATAAGCAAAATTAATGGTTATAAAAGGTCCATAAGTTATAAATTGCAAAGGAAAAGGGTCCCAATGTATTATTTCGCCGAGAGCCCTCAAATATCTAGGGCCGGCCCTAAATATCTTACTATACGTAACGAAATATTATAACAAGTAGATATTAATAATCTTTGCATTGAGACGAATCAAACAAAATCTCCCTTGACTATGTTCTAATTTATAAATTAAGAATAAAATATAAATTAAGAATAATAAGTGAATAGTATTTTTAACTAAATATTCCATTATCTATAAATAGACGGCCAGGAGGGAGTCTTAAAATTAGATGAATCAAGGGTTGAAATAACTTATTATTATTATGAAATTATTTAATAAACTATCAAATGTGTAAACCAACTAAATAGTTAAATGAATCACGATATCAACTACTTTCTCTGTTTCATAATACATACTACTGATAGTGACATGTTCTCACATAACATGTCACACTCGGTAATAACTATTATAGAATGGAGGAAGTATTCGCAACCTACTTCCCCCGTTCTGATTTACTTGATATCATTGTATGGGCACAAAGATTAAGAATTTACTGTGCAATGATGAGTAATAGGTGGAAAGTTGCTTTTTTGAAATTTTTTAATATTATTTGTTGAAAAATTAAAAAGAAAAATAGGAGTAATTAGATATAGAGTAGGATAAAAATAAGAGTAGGTATAACTTTAAATGATTGGTTTTTTACTAAAAAAAATGTAACAAGTAATATGAAATTTCTCAAAATGAAAAATGTAGCGAGTATTATGGAACGGAGGAAGTATATGTTTTGCAATTGTATTTGTAGTGTGAGAAATGAAACCAAACACTAACACCAACAAACTTCTGTTCGGACATTGACGGCGCCGCAGAATCTCGATCTTAGTAGGCCCCACAACATAATATTTTCATGTGTCATCATCTTAGAGGGCAATATTTTTATCTATTTTTTCGTTTTCCGTTCTCTAATGTTCTTCCTGTTAGAAATATTTTACTGTAAGGTGAGAGATATTTAATTAATGTTTTTGAGACATATTTAGAAGATAAAATATATCCATGTGAGATTTCGTTAGATTCGTCTTAATGTATACTTTTTATTATATATTTTTTATAATTTTTATTATATGTATATTGAGATATCGAAGTTTAAAATTTACATTAAAAACTGTATAAAAAGTAAATGAGAAGAAAAAAAAAAATCGAACGAAGTACGATTCTACTAAATGGGTTATTAATGAGTGTTAAGAGTTAAGATATATGTGTTCAACTAACTAATCTTTGGTGCCTTGATTTTGGTACATTAAGTATAGAGTAATCTTTGGTGCCTTGATTTTGGTACATTAAGTATAGAGCTTTTCAGATGTTGTGCAGCAAAACTAAAGAGAAAAAAAATATTTTTATTTTAGTAAAATTAAGTCAAAGAGAAAGAAAGTGATTTTTTTTAGAGAACTATGAGAAGTTGTGATATTTTTTGACGTTCGGTGTAATAATCATGATTGTCCCTTCGAATCAGTTTAGAATGTCTCATTTTTTTTTATTTGGCAAAACTATATCAATTGTCCCATTTTCTTTTTTGTCTATCCTTTTTTTACCTAAATACCCCCTACTTTTCCAATTTCCAATACCCAACTACCACCTTTACAATTAATTTAATCAATTAAAATACCCCACTACCACCTTTTTAATGAACCCCACTCAACCCTTAAAATCCGTAAAATTCCAAATGGGACATCTAAACTGATTCGGAGGGAGTATTAAATAAATTCAAACGGATTAAAAGAGAATGGTATGCTCCATTTTCAGATAAGAAAATAAAATAAAATGAATTAAACAACTTAAAATGAAAATTAGTGCAAATTAATTAAGTAGGATGGAGTGAATACTTAATTAATTAAATAAGTTAAATTAGATGGTTGATTATCAATCATCATCAGTAATCAGTATTCAGTATATAAGATTAAGATTTATTTGGTAGTGTATGAGAGGTGAGATTCATTCAAATCTATGTCTTAAATTCTTTTTTATATTTTCACATTTGATGATATGATTTATATACACGTTAAGATTAAATTGACTTTGATATTCTTTGAATCTAATGCAATATCACAATTGGCATTAGTTTGTTTATTTATTGATCTGATTAGACATTTTTCTTTTCTTTTTGGAGTCGGGGACTTCTTTGGTCGCGCTCTTCTTTATGGGTATGAGTTGTTGTTGTCCTTCACTCTCCAGATTCTGACCATAATTTTCTATGAGCTGGATACACCCTGTAGGATGATGATATCATGAGCATTGACATCTTTGGGTTAGACTTTATTTATTCACCGAGTAAACTACTAATATTCAGAAAATAAAGACTATATAGTATTTTTATTTATGATTCACCAATCACACATCTAAAAGATATTCTTAATTACTTATCAACTAATCATCAATTGTCATACATATAAACTATCCAGTGGATAAATGTAAATGAGGATATTAAATTTGTGCCACATAATTATTTCAATGGAGAGAAAATGAGAGAAAATAAGTGGTCAGATAGGACATTACCTAAAACAAAAATAATGTGGACTTTGACAAAACATAATGAGTAATAATTGATAGCTAATTTAATCATATGAATTATGATATTAAACCCAAAACTAGGAGCGGTTTATTCAAATATTGTTGAATCATAATACAAGTTCTTAACAAGCTAATTTATCAAAGACAAGCACTAAATAGTTTAACCCCTCTATTATCTATTTACGTTAAAATCAGGGCCGTATCTGGCCTAGGGCGAGTGGGGCAAAGGCCCAGGGCCCCATATTCTAAAAATTATGTAGATTTAAGTCTTTAAATTAAACATTAATCAAATTTAAAAAAATAAATATGAGAATGCCATAGTAGAAATGAAATATTAATGGCAAAGATAATAAATGTCTAACATTACTCTTTACAATTTCAAGAAAAAAAAAAGAAAATTTCAGATTTATTTAGATAACAAGGAAATTTGAAAGATTTCAATCTAATTGGAAGATTGGGATGAATTGGACCATTCTTGATCTTTAAGTTTTTTCTCTCATTTTCTTTTACATAAAGCTTTATATTCAAATGATGAGTTTTTAATCTTTTACATTAGGACCCTTATATTTAATTTCTACATAAGGGCCCCTATTTTTGATTTCTATATAAGGGCCCCTATTTTTAATCTCGCCCTAGGCCACCGAATGTTTAGGAACGGGCCTGGTTAAAATGAGCTATGAATTATTCAATAAATTATTTACTAAACACCTATTGTAAAGTTGTTCCGTTTTGGACTAGATAGTGTTAATTAACAGTAAGGGGTCGCTTGGATTGAGAGTAAATATTTAAGGGGTAATAAAAGTCAAAGTAGGAATTTAAGGTTAGTTAGGTAGGTGATTAAAGGAATTTGATTGTTGGAAAAGTGAAAAAATGAATTAGAAGTTAATGAAAAAATAGAGAAAATAGCAATAAGTTCCCTTATTTTGGGGTATAAATTTTCCCTAGGGGGAAGTGGAGGAATTCTTTACCTCCAAATGAGTGAAATCAAACTCTTTTTCTATTCATATTTTTTATTTTACTCCTATTCAACCTCTATCACAATTATTTCAATAACTTCATTTGCATATCTAATTACCTCTGTTACATTAGTTTGACTTTTTTTACTACCTTAAATATTTACCCTCAATCCAAGCGACCCTAAGAATGATTATTATATCAAAAAAACACTAAGCTCATAAGAATACTGAATACCACAAAATACTATTACTATTCACTAAACATTCTAGGTTTTACATCAAAAACAAAAATATATATCGACAAACAAATAATTCAATTCCAAATAAGTATATGTCATGTTTGGGAATAATGATTTCATTTGGAAATTTAGAATTGACTCAAATTTATTGTTCGGCAAATACAAAAATTTCAAATTTGAATTTGGATCAAATTTCACCATTGTTTTTAAAGTAGTTAAAGTTGAAAATTTGAGAATGATTACCAAGCCTTGTCATTCTCAAATTATTCATTTATGATTTCATAATTGAAATTCATAATTGAATATGAAATACTTGTTCCCAAATACTACAATAAGAGCTTTGAAAAGATGCTCAAAATAAATTCTTGCGGGATCAGCACAAAGCGAAAAATATCATATTAATACGAATCATTCACAACTGGGGAACCAACAATTATTAACAGCATTTTTATGCTCCAATTTAAAATTAGTCTAGCTTGTCCGAAATCTATGTACAATATACGGAGTAAAAAATGTTTCTTTGATTATAAGGTGATCTGAGACAAAGGCCGGTGAGAATCAAACTCAAGATCTTATATGAAAAAGTGATACTTACTCTCCAACTAAGAAAATCCTGATTCTCAACGTAATTAAAAGATCTTATCATTGGATTAAAGGAGTGTTATTGTATAACACAGATCATAATCAAATTAATTATGATCAATATCATGTGAGATTATTAATCAAGCAATTATAATGTTCCCTAGTCATTAACCAAATTCTGTATACACTTAATTTGTTAAGAGTAGGAATTTTGTCTTTATTGATACACTTAATATTTTGGAAAAGGCATAATTCCTGCCTTAATAAAACAAGAAAAAAGTTCTTTTTGGCAATAAAAACAGAAAAAAATCATAGAAAATGACAGATCTATGTGGATTTTGCATTTAGGTGGAATGGCAAAAAATATTAAGCTCATTTGTGTAAATCAATTAATTTTTGTTTAGTTTTAATATTTAGGAGATTTGCAAAACAAATGAGTTGATCCTTAAATCCTAGCAAGTGGGACACTTTAATGGGGGCATCTTGGACTTAAGGGGAAAGGGGATGTACCCTAATAACACACGTGGGACCATTAAGGGTTAAGGAGAAATTAATTTAATTTGGAGTAATTCAACTACTTTAGATCCGGATTAATAATGAAAATAAAAACTATGCATAAAAAATTAAAATAGAAAATATTAAATAAATATCTAGTTAAATTTTCAAACCCCATAACTCATAAGTGTTTTTTAATAAGAATAAATTATCCCTTAAAAATATTCTCGAGCATTTACGAATCTTTTTTTTTTCGTTTTTCTTAATTAGCATTGTTATATTAAAAACATTTAACTTTAATTTTCGTAATTCAACAAAATTCGAAAAGACAAACAAATAATTCTCCATCCCATTAAAATAGCTAAATTGGAATATTTATTTGAGAGCCTTATGAGTTAACAGCAATTTCAGTGAAATAGAGCATTACTAATTAGTCTAGTACTAGAACAGTCAAAGCGATTGGTCAACGCCTTAACGGGCTTCAAACTAGGTCATTTTCTACTAGTTCACTCAAAAAACCAAAAATATCGAAATTGTGTGTGGACTTGTTAAAAAAGACCAATAAGCCAATTTTAAGTCTACAACAATAAAGTTCACCCAAATACAAAAAGTGACCGAGTCCCAACTAAAAATAATGCCATCAAACTAAAAAAGTTACAAAAAAAATAAAAAAACACCGAACAAAATGATTGTCATTTAACCTAGCTTTTTCTGGTGTTTCAAGTATGATCATTTTCAGATCACCGGTAAAACTTATCAAATTATAACCCGCTAATTTTTTGTTGTTTTTGGATCAATTTTAAATCGGATCAAATAAATAAGCAAAAATTATAAAATTATAATTTAAAATAAATAAATAAGCAAAAATTATAAAAAGGTTGATTAAAAGGCAACTAGCGTTAGTAACACTCAAGAGTCGAAAATTTAAAATAAATAAGCAAAAATTATAAAAAGGTAGATTAAAAGGCAACTTTTAAAACTATTTCCCAAAGTAAGCACTTTTTTGCCATAGCACAGGTCCGGAGTTATTCGCTGTTACTAACAGCGAACAAACAAGCTTGGTAAAAAAAGTCATGGTCTTTGTTCGCTGTTAGTATCAGCGAACAAAGATTTTGACCAAGCTTTTTTGTTCGTTGTTATTAACGGCGAACAATTACAACACTGAAACTTTAATTGCTACTTTTTGGGGTCAAGGCTAATTTCTTCATCATCATCATACTCAGTATATTCCGCTCATAGACAAATCTACAGTTAGGGTCTAAAGAGGGAAGGTAGACGGTGTCTCAAACCATAAGGAGAGGCCGGTCAAAAGAGTCCTCCGGCTCAATTTGTAGGCTAAATTTTAACTTCCCTATGTTATGGTTATCAACTTTCTATAATTAAACAAAATCACCTTTAATCCCTTTATTATCAAATTTCCCAATTTATTAGAAAATAAAATACTTATCAGCTTTCTGCGATTGAATAAAATTACTCTTAATCCATTATTATCACCTCATGTTTTTTAGGAATTAATATTGGAAATTCAATTTAAGTTTCAATTAAAAAAAACTTTAAATCACACCAAATTTTTAGGTTTATAAAATAGAGAATTTAATAATTTAAACCCTACAAATTAGCTACCCAACAAAATTGCAATTAAAATTTGTCAAAAGTCAAGCCAAGTTTCCAACTATATAAGCATCAACTCACTCCCTTCCAACTCCATCTTCTCTATTCTCTATTTCTCCCTACCTACACACAAAGAACATTCTTCATTATTCTCTAATTGTTTCAAATTTTACATTCAAATTGAATTATTTTTAAAAATTTCACATTCAAATCAAATATTTTTTGAAAAATGTCGATCGGCTCCGGAAATAAATTTCCAAAATGCAACAAAATCCGACACATTGTACGACTCCGTCAAATGCTACGACGTTGGAGGAACAAAGCAGTACAACGTCGTATTCCTTCCGATGTTCCCTCCGGCCACGTCGCAGTTATCGTTGGTTCTAACCGTCGCCGGTTCATTGTCCGTACCTCTTTCTTAAACCATCCAGTTTTTAGAAAATTGTTGGTTCAAGCCGAGGAAGAATATGGGTTTACTAATCAAATCGGTCCACTCTCTATTCCTTGTGATGAGAAACTGTTCGAAGAAATTCTTCGGTTCATGAACCGATCTGAATCCAATGGCCGGTTCGTTAATGTTGAGGATTTTCAACGGTCTTCTTATTGCCACGTTGGATTACATTCTCCTCTTATGGATTCTCGTCCGTTGCTTGAGACGGGATCATGTAACTGATTTTAACTCGTGGTGCTGTGTGGAGTTAATGAGTTGACTCGGGTATGACTCATACGAGTTTGATTAAATGTATGATGCCAATTTTTTTCAAATTTTTTCAATTAGGGGTAGCTTCTTTTCTTATACTGAGTGACTGAGTTGAGTCAAATGGGAGATTCACTCCGAGTTTAGAATGAGTGGAGATGGCGGAAAGGTGGTTATGGAACTGAGTCTACCACCGAGTCGTCCCAAGTTTGAATTAGAGCGAGTGAATCACCGTTAAATTTGTTCGTGATACAAACAGACAAACAGTAATAAAGTGTAAAGTTGACCCCACAATTGAGAAGGGTCACTTTTGTAAATTGAGCGATTTATTATATTCAAACTAATTGAAAATTATTAGTAATCAATTATTTTTTATTTTCATTTTTTATTTTACCGTTGATTTGCAATTTTTCTTAAAAGTTACGTCAGCAAGTCTTGTATAAGACCGTATAGGTAGTCTATCAGTAAAAAAAAAACAATGAAATTTTAATTCATACTTGTATATGAAGCAAATTTTTAAAGAGTTTGTGCTGAATTAATTGAAATTGTCTCGGTGTGAGATGGTACAATAAAGAATTAGGGAAATCAAGTAAAAATCGAATTAAGATTTTTTCTTGTTAAGTTGTACTTCTGCGTCATTTCTAATTATTATGAATTAGAGAAATAACATTGAACATTTCACTCATTCTCTGATAATAATCACATCTTTTGATTAACCTTGAATAATTCACAGAAAACTTACTAAAGGGAGTACAGATTGGAGCTAGCTTTTCTCGTAACAAAATTTAACCAACAATAGGTTTCATGCTAGTTTTCCAAAAGATTAAAGATTTCTGAAATTCTATAGATTAGAGCCTAATTGATGTATTCTAATTCCCAATTGATTTATTATTCCTATCAAGAACTCAAATTTATAGGCCAAATTGCAAATCTTTACTTAAAAGTGGAAGAAAAATGATGAGGATCCATTGAAATATTAGTCCGTCATAGCTCTGATGTGTTGAATAGCAAGTAATAATTTTGAAACAGGCAGCTACATGGAAAATGTTATCTTTTGGAAATTTAATGAGGTCGCACCACACGAGCTAGTTCGTTAGACATAACATGGTCGCGTGACACAGTTACATTTAGAAGGTTCTAAAAAAGCACTTTGCAAGTTGAGTGTTAAAATGGATTGTATCAAAGTTCTAAGCTTGTAATTAATATGTTTTCATAATATACAAGATTTATAAAATATCAAATATGACATTTAGTAGTCTTTATACTCCTTAATCCTAGAAATACAAATCTAGGAATTAACAGGATTCTGATCAATAAAGTCGAATAATTCATCCCCAATTCCAAAACCAAGCATTCGAGCCATGTCTTTAGTCTTTAACCTAGCCTTGGGAGTGGATATTCCTTGTTGCTTTAACCAAGCATATACTACAAACACTTTCTTCATTATAAACAGTTCTAGTGCCTCTGGATTGAACACTACGCCCATTCGCATACTCATCTGTTTCATAATTTTAACATCATCACAATATATAATATATATTGCGAGTTAAAATAATATTGCTGAAAAATAATTCACATGTGATCTAGAAAGAGGTTGACCAACATGTATATTTGATGGGGGATATCTCGCTTAATACCAATTGATTTTAAGATGGAATCGTATCGGTTTTGCGTGTAGCTAGAGGTGTTTAAAATAGACTCAATGAGTCGGACTTCAAATGAATTTAAAATTATGTAAAAACCAATGAGTACTCAAAACCTGATTTTGAACCGACTCGAAACAGGTGACTCTATGCATGTGTAGGCAGTGACTAACTTTCGTCTTATGTAGATCTTGTTGTGTACAAGCTCAATAACAAATTTATCGATCATAGTATTAGAGCCGACGGTTTCTGTTCCAATGGCAAAAAAAATCGATCCTCCATAAATAAACAATTTGAAGGTTCGAAAAGAATGATGTTCCAGCCGAATTAAAAAAATGGGCTCACATGTGAGGGGAAGTGTTGGAAAATATGTGATCCTACATCGAAGAATTAGAAAGAGGTCGACAAACATATATACTTAATGGCTACTCCTCCTGATACGAATAGGTCGTCATGTTGTGTACGAGCATAATAGTAAATTTGTCAGGTTTAAAATGGACAACATATATACCTGGTGTGGCACAAGCATGGCAGCGTAACGAGCAAGTTCACCAGCACGCCAGTCCAATAAGACAGGAAGCCATGGATAAGTAGCGTCAAGCCTTACAAACCATAGTCTGACATCTGGTAATTCGGATAGCTCACGTTGATCATACGGGTCCTCCCTTTCATACTTCATAGTAAACCCAATTGTACGTTCTAAATACTCGTTGGGCTCAACTACACAAAATAGCGTGTTAATAATATTCATTAAGGTTCAGTGTATTGCTATATATTAAATCAATTGAGAAAAAATGATATTTATGTTAGAGTATTTAACATATCGTGGACCTTAATCATCAGTTTTAATGTCAATGAACCAACTCAACTAAAAGTTTAAACCGATGATTGAGGCCCTAAGATATTCTAACACGCCCCATTGACAAGAGTCCTTTAGGATAGAAGTGTGTGTGCAGCATATGTCCTCCTCATACATGGCGCATTGGCGCTAAATATTCTACTTTAAATAAAGGGTGAATGCGATTCGAATCTGTGACTTTTTATCACATTAACTTCTGATATCATATAAGGAACCAACTGAAACAAAAACTTAAATTGATGATTAAGGTCCTATAACATGTTACATACTCTCACAATCTAAGGAACCAAATGATTTTATATACTTCATCAAGTAATCTCACATAACAATTGTTGGGCTATAAGTATGTATATTATATACTTCATCAAGTAATCTCACATAACAATTGTTGGGCTATAAGTATGTATACTAACACGTAAATAAGTATCACAAATTCTTGTGAGAGACGGTCTATTTGAGAAATCATCTCTAATTGGGTCGGTTCATAAAACAAAATATAAAGTAAGAGTAGAAATTAAGCTATAATGGATTGGGCCTGAGAGGTGTCTCTCAAAGAGACGGTCTCTCAGGAGACTGGCTGAATAAGTATATAGTTACCACTTACCAGAAGAAGGCGAAACAATTGAAGTAGCAGATTGAAAGGGGGACAGGTCTAGACGTCTAATATCATCAGTGTCTACAAAAACCTCAAATCTTCCTTCCTTTGGTGGCATTGGCTCTGCAACTTTAGCTGAACATACAAGTTTTGGGTATTATTATACAATCAATCAATCAATTAACCAAACCAACAAACTAAATTTCTTTTTTTAAAAGAAAAAAATCATCCTTGTGAATAATATTTGTAATTGATTACTTCTGACTAATCTAATATTTACACATTTTTTGCTGACAGCACCCTTAGTATGTTTTAACTTAACCCGTTGTTGCAGGTACTTATCACTAAAGAGGAGTAGGGCTAAACCAATGAAAAAGATAAGGAAGAACAAGCGAGTATCACGGCTAGTAGTAGATAGTTATGATAGTCAATTAAAATGTATCAAGGGGTGTTGTCAACATATGATATAAAAAGTTAGATTATTTAGAAATAATCAATGCCAGAAATTATTCACAGCAGATGGACAATAAATGAGATTATTCAGGTCAATTTTTCCAAAAAGAATTAATAAGTGAAAACTTACTTTGAAGGTTATCATCATCAAGGAGGGAGAGATCATAATTGCCTTGTGGATTGAATGCTACTTTGGTTGTGAATTGGAGATGGAATTGGTGATGTGTGCTTCTTCCATTGTTAGTTAAGCCATTGGAATAAAGAGGATAAGCAAATGAGTTTGTGGTAGATATTGGTGGATGAGATTGTAGAATAATACTTGAACATAAGTTATGGAATGAACTTGTGAGTCTTGTGCTTGTAACCATGGATGGTTATCTTGCTTTGGCCTCTTCAAATTGCTTGGTTCATTGCTTTTGCTTTATCCTTTTTCCTCTTCCTCCCTTCTTTTCTTTTAAAAAAAAAAATTTATTATATTTTTTAATGCAATTTTGGTTGGATTATGAGATGGGCCCACGATTGAAGCACGTAAAAGAAAACAACTTATATTTGTTCAATCACAAATTCTTGAATGAGACGATCTGACCGTGAAACATGTTTTATATTTGGGTTAAATAGATCAATAATAGAATCTTTTAGCTTATGAGTTTCTTGTTTTCAGGTCATCTCACCGTCAGATGGTCTTATACGAGACGGGTTGGTGTTCAATTAATAAAAAAATTTGATTTTGAATAAATGAGGACAAAAATTACTAAATATTAAGATAATATTACAAACGATAAATATAAATCGTATTAGACCGAGAAGACCAGAAGATTTGTTCCATTATACTTTGTTTTTTTTTTAATGAAAATGTTTCATTATACTTGTTACATTAGATTTTTTACATAATTGAATGTGTTTATTTTCATTTATATATAATAAATTATGTATAACTAAAAATTGTGAAAATATGCGATTAAACGATTCAAACAATATTATACTTGATTATATTTTTTCTTACAAAGTAGCAACAGCTTATAAAATACCCAAATTCTTGTGAGAGACGGTCTCTTTGAGAGACCATCTCTATTGGGTTGGCCCATTAGAAAAAATGTAGAGTAAATATAGGCAATAAGCTTTAACGAATTGGGCCTGAGAGACGTCTCTCCAAAAAACGGTCTCTCAGAAGACTAGCTGAAACTCGAAAAATAAATAGTACCAATGTGCAATCTATGACTTCAAAAAGTTACAAGCCTGAACTGTTTGTAAAAGCAAATAAAACAGCCCGTAAAACCCATTTCTTTGTTGGGCTCCTATGTTTTGAATCAACCAGACTAGGCCCAAATGGATCACTTACAGGCTACAGCCCATGGTAAAACAATATCTTTCAAATTGGAGCATTTCACTTCATTTTTATAACCTACTTGTTGTAAGAGACGGTCGAACTGGAAGACCACCTTATATATGGGTTAAATGATTTATCAGCAGAATCATCATATCTAGTGTATCCCATTCATAGAGAAATTATGATCAGGGTCTGGAGAGGGAAGAAAGAAGACAACTCATACCCAAAAAGAAAAATACGGTTAAAAAGTCCCTCAGTCCAAGAAAGATCTTCAATGAGAGTGAAGCCTGAAACTACTCAAGCCTTCAACTTACAACACACATTTAGCCTTAACAATAATTAACAAATAAAAATAAAATAAATAAAAATAAAGTTAAAAGTAAAAAAACGAGTAAAAGAGCAATTAATACATATTATAAGAATAAAGACTTTTAATTTAAGATTATCTCACTTAGTTGTTTTGTATAAGTTTCAACTTCGCTACTCGTATTTGACAGTAAGGAAAGGTACCAAACACTTATAGACAAAGTTAGCGGGATACTGGAGATGAAGAATATGTCAAATGGTAGTATCTAAAACAAAATGTATATTTCATTTGTTCGAAAATACTTGCTACTTGCTAGATTATTATTATTAGCAATATTTAATATTTATGCTCATTTTATATTACGGTTATTGGTATTATATTAATTATTCATCTTTAAGTTTATTTTATATATTGTGACTAATGTGTAAAATACAGTCAACCAAAACCTTGTTCTAATCGTCTAATCACTTTTTTATAATTTTAACTTTTTATAACTTTTAGATGTGTGACACCTTAGCCCTTCGGATTGTTGATGACTACTCATGAAGACTGTAGAACAGACCAACACAAGTCTTTCCAGCGTACTTGGGCTTCACTCGTGCGCACCCGAAAAAACTTTCCAGGAGGTTATTCATCCTAATCCCCACCGAGCACGCTTAACTTTAGAGTTACCAATAAATTTTTAAATACTTCTAAATTGGAATTATAACTCCTATGTTCTAGCTAGTCTTGTAGGTTTGCATCATCCTTTCCAAAATTACTTTGGAACATTCTTGGGTGCATGTGTAGACAAAGTGTGTAGGTCTAGAGTCTATGCCAATATGCCATGCACATTCAAGGAAGGAATAAATAAAATAAACTTATATATTTTAATTTGAAATAAAAGCACTAAGGAGGATGAAATAGTAATAGTAGCTAAAAAGCCACCATCCAATTCCCAAACATGAGAATCATTTCATAGCCATTTAAAGATACTCCATGTTTTACCTTATCATATTTCATCATTTTCTTTTACTTTTTACCCTTTTTTAATGGCTTTTTGAGCACCATTGATGTTTGATTGGCCAAAATAATCAAACATATAAACTAATTCTACTAACTAATTATTTCATGACAATGAAAGATGGTATAGTTTAACAACTATTTCTTTTCTAAGATTTACTTATATTATTGATATGAAAATTAGCTTGATTTGATTTAATTATACACAAAAAAATATTATTGGTCTATTTTTTCTTACATCATCATCATCTTACCCAGTGTATTCCACTCATAAAACTATAAGCAGGGTTTGGGGGAGGGAAGTATAGCGACAATTCATACCCATAAAGGAGAACGCGACCAATAAATCCCTCAATTCGAGAAAAATCATGAGTATTTCATGCGAAGAAATTTTTTTGGACGGTATAAAATTGATATAATATGGAATGACATAAAAATTAAAAAAGTAATCAAAACTCTATAATTATGTGAATATGAATAAAAGGGAGAATTTAAAAAAAAAACGTATGGAAAATTAAAAAAAAAATGGTAAAAGCATTGCCTAAAACAAAAATATTGCAAAGCAAAAAAATAATTCACAATAAATATGTTAGCAAATTAATAGGAAAATGGGGAATACACTATTACACCAAAAGTCAACCATTTTTAGTACTAACTAGGAAATCCTAACCACAAATGCTTGAATATCAGATAAATAAATAAATATTGTAAAATCCATGCATAGAATGAGATCTAAATGAGTACACTCTACACACATCTAATTAATATTTACAACAACAAACTAACATTTGTATGAATTAATTTGATTCATCTAATAAAAATTTCCGAAATTTTAAAAATTGTTAAAAGAAAAATATAATGTTGTTGTGTATATGTGTTAATTGTATGATGAGTTGTTAGCTTTTAGACTTTATTTGCTAAACTAATACTTCCTCCTTTTTTTTTTTATTGTTCACTTTCGTTATTTGGTTAGTTCACCTAAATTGTCCACTTTTTATTTTTAGTAAAATTTTTTTACCTAAATACCCTATGTTCACACAAGTAAAGACCATAATACCCCACCTATATTATTTAAAATACCCCAACCACCACATTTACAATTATTATAATCATTTAAATACCTTAATTGTCACCTTTACAATTATTATAATCATTTAAAATACCCCAACTACCACTTTCTTAATATGCGTGCCCAATTCAAAGTGGACAATAATAAAGTTCTGGTATTCATCAGATTAAACCCAAACCGAATTCCGTATTATGATTTTCTACGACATTCTCTTTTCTAAGATTCTAATTTAATTTTCGATTCTTTTTCTTCTTGTTATTTTTTTTTCTTAGTTATATTTTTCAAATAGAAAAAATTATAATCTTCGACTTAAATTAAAAATATAGCAAATTAAAAAAGACAGAATGAGTATTGGAGAAACACAAATTCTTACTTGAGACCGCCTTTTGTAAAAACGGCTCTAAAAAATTCAATCTAATTCTAAATATATATTGTTACAACTCTAAATATAGTTTTGAGCTAGAGTTTTAAGAGTCGATTTTACAAAAAAGGATACAGTCTCTCAAGATAACAGCTGATGGAGAAATAGAAATAAAGAAAAAACAAAATGCGGTGGGAAGGAGCGACGGTGGTCCAAAGTGGGAGAATGTAAACATTTGGGTACAGCTCATCATGTTGATGTTGTTACTTCAACCACAAGCTCTTCCTCTTGGGATTCTTATTTTTGAATTATGACTATGACTTTACCCAATTACCACCATCCACCATCGTTTTTTTATGTCCTACCATTTTTTTTATTTCATTTATTTACTTACTGTTAATTAAGTAATTAATTAATGCTTCATTACATATTGTATTAATAATAAAATATCATAATTAATACTTGATGTAACATTTTAGTTTAGAAACACAATTACAAATCTGATATTAACTCGAATTTATAAATAGATGTACAAATAGGTAAAAATTAACGTGAAAATAAGACTTAATTTTAAACTAATACGAAACCCTTAACTAGAAATCGAGTAGATCATAAATATCTCTGCATGCAAGGTCAGTGTGAGATAATTGTTAACTTGTTTTATAGTCCTTAGTTGTGAGTAATTGTAATACTACCTCCTATTTAACTTATTAGTCTCATTTGATTTTTCACACTTGCCGAGACAATATTTTAACCCTTAATATCTCTAATTGTTTTTAATTAAAAATTATAAAAAGTAGATATAAA
This sequence comes from Amaranthus cruentus, assembly GCA_019425755.1. Lineage (NCBI taxonomy): Eukaryota > Viridiplantae > Streptophyta > Magnoliopsida > Caryophyllales > Amaranthaceae > Amaranthus > Amaranthus cruentus. The sequence goes on from CM033455.1 coordinate 1,260,863, forward strand.
TAATTTTTGTGTGAGACAAATCAAACAACATCTCACATAACTATGTTTTAACTTATAGATTAAGAATAAAATACAAATTAAGAGTGATACGTGAATAGTGAAAAACAATCAATAGGACTAATGGGCAGTATAGGAGGAAGTAATAATAACATAGTTAGATATTTTTCTGATCCTAATTGAATGCAACACTATTTGCACTTTTTCACTACTCGTAGTTTAATTTTGTTCAAAGTTTTCTCATTAATTTGTAAAAAAACTATATAGTTAAATGTAATTTGGTTAATTCTTTTAAAATATAGTTTTCAAATATAAACTTTTTTAAAAATAATATTTACACAATAAATAATATTATTAATGATAAAAGTATTTGATTGGGTTTTGTGAAAACCTGGATGTAAAAATAAAATAATTTGTTGAGAAAAATGTAGAGAAAATCTTAAAACACTTATTTTGATTTTAAAATGCTATTATGCACTATAAATAAAATTTTAAATAGTGTTTAACACAACTAAAAGACCAACGACAACTTTAAATATTACACCGAATAAATCCTTAAATGGGTAAAAACTTATTTTTATTTATTTCACAAATAAACACAAATTAATTTTCAATGGAAAATACACTTGAGGGAAACTATATATAAGTTTTCTAGAATTAAAATATACAACCCTTTTTTGCTTTTTTATTGCATTTATATGAATTTTATTATTAGTCATTATTTAGTTGTTTAAGGTTCTTTCCACCATGTTTCGTTTGAAAAATCTTGAATTTTGTTGGAAAAATAGTATTAGGTAAGGTATGCTTTCCTTCTTGACAATGACTAATTTGGAACATAATCAACACTCCTAATATTAAAACACACTTGCACTTTTCTACATGTCAAAATATCTAAATAAAGACATTTTATAAATAATACGAAAAATGATATTTTAATTGAATCCGTATCTCCTATATGTATAAAGAGATAAGAAAGAAAATATAAATATGAAAATATCGATTTTTAATTTAGTTAAAAATATGTTAGTTTTTTTAAGAGAAACTGAAGTTTGATTTTCACTGCTTCTCTTATCTAACTTTTATTTTTAAGCCTATCATGTCCCCCCAATAAAGAAAATATCAAAAAATAATCACACTAATTATTATGTAATTTAATAGGGGTAATTAATTATGATTTTAATAGAAACCACCATATGACCAAATAACCAAAGTATTACGGCATGCTGTCTACTTCCTCCGCTCCGAAATACTCGCTACATTTTGATTATGAGCACTATTTATGTTCAAACTTATTTTACATATTGCTACTAATGTACAAGTAAAAATATAGTCAAGTGAGATCTTATTTGAATCGTCTAATCGCATACTTTTATAATATTAACTTTTTATAATTTTTAAATTTGTATAATTCAACAAATAACTAAATAAAATGATGCATTAAAATACGTAAAAAGTGAAATGTAGCAAGGACAACGGAATAAAGGAAGTATATTATAAAATCCAGTGATATTAGCATAATGTTTATTTCATACTAATTTGTATTACACCGACTTACTAATTTTAGCATGAAAGACAGCATGTAAGCAATACTTTAATTTATTAAGGGTCTATATTAATTTGAGCCGAAGGACTCTTGTGACCGCCCTCTCCTTATGGGTATGAGACGCCGTCGACCTTCCTTTTCCGGATCCTGATCATAGACTAATCTATGTGCGGGAACACTGGGTATGATGATGATGATATTTTTATTTATTAATTTATTTAATATAACTTTTCATTTTTAGACACAAATTTCTCTTAATTTCTCATAAGCCCTTTTTTTACTATTTAATTTCTCCGTATTCGTAATTTTTAAAAAAAGAACATTTTTTCTTTTTACCAAATTTTCATTAGAATTGTATTTGTAATAAAAGTCGTCGCATTAACAGACACTACAATAAATTTAATTTTTTGCGACATTGAATTTAGTGGCATTAAAAAAAATGCCACTAATTCCTATTTTTAGTGTAATAATCATTGGTTTTTATTTTAAGTTCCACTATAAAGTGATTTAGAGACACTTTATTTAGTCATTAGTGGCATATGTAATTAATTGTCACTATAGTCTATACCCTATAGTGGCATTTGTGAGAAATGTCACTAGATCCTATGTCGCAAAAAGCCAAAAAACTTTAATATGACTTTTTATTATGCTGCTAAAATGTCTAATAAATGTCACAAAATTCTCAATATATACTATAAGAAATTTGAAATAGCGACATTTAAATTAAATGTCGCTAAATATATCTCACTAAAAGTAAATTATGTTGTAGTTAGAGTGATACATCTATTTCTATATATTAAACAAAAATTTCTAATCAATCACCACAATTTATAAATTACTATAAAAAATATAAAATAATAATAAAATAAATAAAACTAAAAAGATAAAATAATATAGGTGCTCTCCTGAGAGACCGTCTTTTATAAAGACGACTCTCAAAAGTCTAGCCCAAACTCTCGATATACATCTATATAAATTTTAAAGTATCTAAGTCATCATCATTATAGAAATCCATGATGAGGGTATGGCTTAAAGTATTTAAGTAAATATGAAATTAATTATTGAGAAAGAACATTTGTGTGTTACTTACTCTTTTTTTTGTGATTCTCTTAACCACTCAAGTTTTATTACCTAGCTATGACCACTCCTTAAAGATTTTACAATAATTGATGTAGTGAAAGGACTAAGGAGTAATAAAGAGGGGATAACAAAAGATTAAGGTAAAGAAAGTTGAAGAATAAAAGCTTACATAGGATACGACATACGACTATACTTTACACTTTACATTAAATGAAACTTTATGAAGTTGTAGACTTGTAATTCCTCCGGTTTTATAATACTTGCTAGCGAGTGTAACATGTTGTGCAGGAAAATGTTACAATCAGTAGTTTACAAATAAAAGTATAAATTAGGATTACTAATAGTAATTGAAGTGTGCATGTTAAGAAATATATAGTCTATATAGGGATAGTATTAATGTACGTTTTTATTGGACTCGCTTCAGATTTAATTTTAATATTTCAGTTTAGATATAATATTTTTAGATTACTTTCGTTTTGAATGCGCTATAGACTCATCTAAAATTTAGATTCAACCCCATTTCTCTTTAATTAAGACCTATGATACCAATTTTAGACTTATTTAAGATCTAAGTTTGAATCTTTTTGAAATCATTTTAAATGTATGTTCAACCCATAAACTCATTTATTTAAACTTAATTAGGTGTTAAAATGTAAAAATGACGGAGTAAAAACCCTATATCCTTAAAACTCATTCTAAATCTATTTTTGAATCACTTTGAAATCATTTTAAATCTATGGTCAACCCATAAAATGTGAAGATGACGGAGTAAAACCCTACATCCGTAAAACTCATATTGCAAAATTTTAATTTCATGTAGAACTCTAGAGCCATGAAACTTGGTACTTCGACTATTATAGACATGTTTAAATTCTTTTTCTTAGGACGTGATGAGAATCGAATCTAAAACGTTATATGACGAATATAATACTCACTCTAATTGAGATAAAGTTTAATTCTCGATCTAATCGAATTTAATTGAGGGGTTTGTTTGATTTGATATTGATATACATAAAAGTATATTACAAGTATTAAGTAGCGTTGGTTTTGTCCTAGTGAGTTCTTGAACCAAACCTTTTTGATAGTTCTACTAAAAATCCAAATAAAGTGGGTTAAACTTTACTATTGATGTCGATCATGTACATGTTTTCAAGTCCTTTAACTTTAACCTACTTAATTTATCAAAATCAGTCATATCGGAGAAGTACTTGTTATTGTCACATTCATGAATGATCTCATATCGACTTACTTCCCAGTAAAATATTGTGTATTAAGACTTCTTAATTATATTTTTACTAAATTAAACTCTATGGCTGATGTCATTATTTTAGTGCGTACTCAGTCCATTCAAAAGTTACTAATCATTTATTATTTTGCTAAGACTTCAAAAACAAAAAAAAATCACGGGGAATGAAATCAAACATTGTCACCATTAAAATTTTAAGTATTGTATCAATCCAACTAAAAACTTACACCGACAATTTAAAAACTTGAATATACTTTAAATGTTTTTTAGGAGTACAAGTTTTCTAGGAAATGGAAGGGGAGAATTGGTGAAAATCAAATTTGAGATCATATATGAGAAAAGTGATAAATAAGCCAACTAAATATATTAGAACATTAATTTTTTGTATTTTAAACACCCGTAATTGCTTAATGTTCAACATATCATTTTAAATATTAAAATTAACACTTTTAATATTAAAATGCTTATTTATATTAATTTGAACTCATTGTATAATCATGTCTCATGTTGAGAGTTTCATATAAAAGCTTCTTAAACAAAATCCCAAAAAATTATAAAGGGGTATTTGGTAAAATAGATTATTAAACAATTTTAGTTTATTCGACATAAATAGAGAACTAGGTGGTAAAACAATTCAGTTCTAATGTTTAATAAATTAGTTGGTTCCAACAACTTAAAGTTATGAATAAATTCTTTCGAACAAACTACTCTAGAAGCGACATTCAAATCATTTAGCCAAATCAATTAATAAAATTAGATATTTTAATCAACTATAAATTATTACAAATTACAGTCTATCCAATATTAATCTTTTGTCAAACAATCAACTCTTTTTTTTTAATTCAAACACTTAAGATACCAAGTATACTATTTATGGTTAACGTGAGCTGTAAGTTACAGATGTATGGGTAATTGCAGGTTTCTCTTTCTTTGAAAATTCTTCTCGAGTCAAGGAACTCTTCAACCGTACTCTCATCTATGGGTATGAGCTGTCGTCTTTTTTTCCTCTCAGATCTTGACCATAATTTAGATACCAAGTTTTGAATACAAAAACTATTTGAATTTGTTAGTCATCTCTACTTCTCTTAAATATTCCTTTTACAAAACTTTGTAGTCCTATTTTGGAGCCTTTCAAGTGACACCTAAACACACCACCAAATACTTCATATTTTTCACCTTCTTTATTTTCTCATTCATCTCTCACTCTTTTCCTTTCTCCTTTCTTCTTCTTCTTCACCTTCATCCATTTTCTCCACTCCATTACCATCTTCTCTAATCTCTCCTTGTAAAAACCCTAAATCCCCAATACTTTAACCTCCCCCATTTTTCCACTTCCATTATCATACCCACAATTTCATTTCACTTTATTTTTTCTAGATCTCCCCAATATTTCATCTTATTCTCCATTACTCTAATTACAACTTAACTTAATCTTTTCACTAATTCTTTTAATCTGGTAAGTTCCATTTTCACTTTATATTATTGATTCAACATTGGTTTTTTTTCTTTTTTATTGTGTGGGTTTTAATTAATTTATTTTTTTTGGATTTTTCTGTGCCTGATTTGGTAAATGTATGGTTTTTTAAAAATTGTTTAGTATATGTTCTTACTCGATTTGGATCGTTGTTTATTACTTCAATTTTTCTTGTTGATTTCTATTGATAATGTTGGGTTACGAAAATGAATCCGAAATTAATTTATTTTTATTTTTGGGCTCTCACTCCTCAATCTCTATCATTGAATATTGTTTAAAATTTTAAACAAGCTTAATTTATTAGTTTTATCTTTCCGATTTTGCTTAATCAGGAATTTTACGCTAACCTAGATTTAAGTTTTATTATTATATAATTAAAAAATAAATTGTGGTTAGTGGGTCTTAATGCAAGTAATTTTATGAAGTAATGGATTTTGATTGGATGAATTGTAGTTTTCAAGGTAAAGGGTTTTTAGTCTTTTCATAGATCTTGTGAGATTTTTTCAAAATGTTAGAAAATATATAATTCAAATTTAGGGAAAAAATAATGGTAGATTTGATGTGATTTGATTATACCTTGATTATGGTATGTTTGGATTTCCAAAGAAAGAAATAAAAATGAGAATCTAAAACATAGTTTTGGTATTTCTATGAGAGTAAGAGTATAAAATTACAGTGTTTTGAAAGCAGTATGAGCAGGTTATACTCTGTTTGGATGCTGAGTTACCCGAGGAAAAAAGATAAGAATAGAAAACAAACACCCATTTATGATTATTGGCTTTAATTTAATGCTTTGAATGTTTTTGTCGTTTGTGTCCCCATAAATTTAAATTTTTGGTGCTGTTTTTGTTTTCCTTGTCTCAGCTCAACTCCCTAACCATAATCTATTGGTTGTATCATGTATGATCTTGTTTTAATGTATTTTCAAAAGTTTAATTTAAGCAAAATGATAATTGTAGCATATATGGGTTGTATATAAGGAGGTGAAAAAATATTTAAAACATTAATTATATTTTAAGTCATGATTTAAACTTTAAATTTCTAAGAATCACATTGGAGAGATTTTGAGTTTGATTAGTTATAATTCATAAAAACTATCAAATTTCTATTTTAATGTTTGTGGAAATAGATTTTCTATTTATTTTTTGAAAAATGCAAATAAAATTAATTTTCTTGGTTTGGTTTAGAAAAATAGTTTTTTTTAGGAAAAATGTTTCTCCTACTGTTTTAGATGATATAATTAAATTAATAATTAATGCTTATATATAAGTTTTCATATATTTTTTAATAGTCAAGAGAGGACCATAAAAAGATTGGCATAGAGTGGAGTATAGATTCAATAAACATATAGTAAGAGTTGGTTTTCCCAAGCATCCCCTTAAATTTATTTCAGTGATGATATAAAGAAGCATGCTTGTAATTGTTAGCACTGGTTGTTGAGTGGAGTAGTTTGCCTGAAATAAGGCAAAAATTTACTAAAAATTAAATCTTTTATTTTTTTTTGGGGTTTTTTCCTTTTTGTTTTGGAGGTGACAATTGACATGAGCCAAAGCCACTCTGTTGATGTTACATGTTCTCTAATGGAAAGGGTTTGATACCTTACCCTCCTCAGTACTTCCTTGCACATTTTTTTTGACCTTTTTAGTTTTCAGCTTTTGTTGCTTTTACTTTGCACTTATATTTGTTGGTTCATTGCATTTTCTTTTAGTTCATATACCCAATGCTTTAGGCTGATTTTACAATGGATTGCACACATTTTTCATGATAAAGTATTGAAATGAAAGTCTTCACCGTGAATGCTTTGATTATTGCTTTGTTGAGCAAGGTTTGCTTTCAGCTAATATTTAGTGATTAAATGTGATTTTTGTTGGGATGGTTTTTCCTACATCGATAAATTAAAGATGGTGTGCACACTTATAAGCTTCTTCCCATTGCCATATGGTTTTGGGATGTATATATCCTTGTCTTATGAAGTGTGTGCACCTCGTGTTTCCCCGATAATACGCTGGCATTCACAATAAGTCCAACCTAATTAAACAATTTTAGTCGCGACTGGGTATTGGTCATGTTGTTGTAGTAAGGGGTGATGTGATTGTCTTACCGGCTTACCGCCAAATCTTTTGAGATATCACTTGAATCAGTATAAATGCATTTTTTTACACCTTTACGATGTAGCTAGTATGTAGATTTGAAAATCCATACAACCTAGCTGGTACAATACGATGCAACTTTGTTTCTGCACCATGGCTAATGCTCAAAAGAATTGCTAGTTTGAATTAATTAATTTTACTAATATCTTGTTTTCTGTGGTTCAATGCAGTCTAAGATGGACCGTCGGAGTTGGCCTTGGAAGAAGAAATCATCCGATAAGTCGGCTGCAGAGAAGGTTATTGCTACATTGGATTCTGCTGCTGGGGCATCTTCGACTTCTGGCGGATCTCAGCCAGATAAGGTTGCTTCTTGTTGGATTGCTGTGTATTTTATTTTCACATTCCGTTGTTCTACTCGTATTCGCTATGTATTTTGAATGCTTACATAGCTATTAATTGTTCTGTTAGATTCTTCTGATTAAAATTTCTGTAATTGGTAATTTGATGAACATTAATTCTTGTCTCTTACAAATTAACAGTTATGAGATTCTCTTCTGTGCTTTAATGTCTTTTAGCACTGTTTATTGCTAAATGATACTAAAACCAGTATTTAATGCATGTGATTCATTCCAATTAAATTTTGTCTCGATTATTCTTCTCGGTAATTTGCTATTGCCATAATTTCTTCTCAGGGACAAGATAAACACAAGAAGTCGAATCATGTTCAGATTTCCATCGAGTCTTACACGCATTTGAGTGGATTGGAAAATCAGGTGAAGACGTATGAGGAACAAGTGAAAGTATATGAAGACCAAGTAAAGACCTATGAAGATCAAGTCAAAACAATGGAGAATGAAATTAATGAACTTAATGAGAAAGTCTCGACAGCTAATTCGGAGATAACTACCAAGGAAGAACTTGTCAAACAGCATGCTAAGGTGGCTGAAGAAGCCGTTTCAGGTATCTGATTTTGTTAAATATCCTGGGAATATTTTGATGCAATTATCTTACATTTATTACCGAGTATTGCATCAGATTAACAACAAATCTCCTGTGAAATAGGCATTGGATTTGACAAACTTTAAACCATTAAAATGGACCTTTTAAGTCTTATAATATATACTCCCTCCACTCCTTTCTTATTGTCCACTTTCTAGTGGACACGCAAATTAAGAAAAATGGCAGTGGGATATTTTAAGTGATTATAATAATTGTAAAGGTGGGTAGTTGGGGTATTTAAGTGATTATAATAATTGAAAAGGTGGTAGGTGAGGTATTTTAAATAATATAAGTTGGGGTAGTCGGGGGTATTTAGGTAAAAAATCTTTGCCAAAAATAGAAAGTGGACAATTAGAGTGAACTAAATAAGGAAAGTGGACAATAAAAAAGAAACGGAGGGAGTATTTTACAGTTGGAGTAGGTAAGTAAAATATAAAATTAAGGATTGGAGTAGAAGTTTTAAGAGTTAGAATTGACATTTTAAATAGTGGAATGAGTGTTTTAAGGGTTCAAGTCGATAGCTAAAAAATTAAATTAAGTCTTGAAATGGGTGTTTTAAGGCTTGAATTCGGCAAGTATAAAATATTTTTGGTCGCATGCGTGAGGCGGCCGCATACAAGTTTTTGTGTCAGATTTAACTCTTGTTTCTATTGAAGTTTCACAAGTGCGTATCCTCACTGGACGTGCTCTCCTGCAGGTTGGGAGAAGGCGGAAGCAGAAGCTCTGTCATTGAAGAATCATTTGGAGACTGTAACTTTAGCAAAATTAGTAGCAGAAGATAGGGCTGCCCATTTGGATGGTGCTTTGAAAGAATGCATGAGACAGATAAGAAATCTGAAGGAAGAGAATGATCATAAGCTTCAAGAACTTACGCTAACGAAGAACAAGCAGTACGACAGAATGAAACATGAGCTGGAAACAAAGATGGCTAGCTTGGATCAGGAGCTCATGCAGGCTGAAAGCGAGAGTGCTGCTCTTTCCAGATCATTGCAGGAGCGTTCGAACATGCTTATTAAAGTCAATGAAGAAAAGTCAAGAGCTGAAGCAGAGATTGAGCTCTTGAAAACCAATGTTGAATCTTGTGAGAGAGAAATTAACTCGTTGAAATATGAACTTCATATCGTCTCCAAGGAGCTGGAAATTCGTAACGAAGAAAAGAATATGAGTGTCAAGTCTGCCGAAGCAGCCAACAAGCAGCAGATTGAAGGTGTGAAGAAAATTGCTAAGCTAGAAGCAGAGTGCCAAAGATTACGTGGTCTCGTACGAAAGAAGTTGCCTGGCCCTGCTGCACTGGCCCAAATGAAGCTAGAAGTAGAAAGCCTTGGTAGAGATCATGGAGAAACTCGTATGAGAAGGTCTCCAGCTAGGCCTGCTAGTCCTCAGTTTTCATCAAGTCCCCACATGTCTACGCTACCTGAATTCTCGCTTGACGGTTCCCAGAATCTCCAAAAGGAGAATGAGTATCTAACTGAACGGCTTTTGGCCATGGAAGAAGAGACAAAGATGCTGAAAGAAGCATTGGCGAAACGCAACAGTGAATTGCAAACTTCTAGGAGTATTTGTGCCAAGACCGCTAGTAAACTTCAAAGTTTGGAAGCACAAGTACAAATGTTCAATACACAAAAGGGTTTTACAAAGACTGAAATCGTTCAAGCTGAGCGGTCTTTTAGTCAGCATGCTAGTAATCCTCCAAGTATGACTTCCTTTTCTGAAGATGGTAAAGATGATGATACATTAAGTTGCGCTGAGTCATGGGCTTCCACACTAGTCACCGAGCTATCTCATAATAAAGAAAAGAGCAAGGATAAACATGTGAAAACTGAAAATGGAAAACATTTGGAGCTTATGGATGACTTCGAAGAAATGGAAAAACTTGCCCGTTTATCTGAAGATTCAAATGGTTCGATGTCCATCGCAGACCGTTCACCCAGTAAGGTTGTCCATGCTGATGTTAACAGTGCAATGATGTCGTCGAAGCAAGTGCATGCATCAGATTCACCAGCCAAACCTTCCGCTTCGGGAGATTCAAAACTTGAGACAGAACAATTGCCTTTGATGAACTTGCAATCAAGAATATCGAAGGTGTTTGAATCTGTCTCCAAGGAATCTGATGTAGTGAAAATTTTGGACGATATTAGACATGTTGTGCAAGAGGTGCACGATACTCTTAGTCCAAACTCGATAAACTGTGTCTTTGAGGAGAAACACTGCTCAGATGGTGGTGCTGATCAGCAAGCTGTACCAGAGGCTGTTGTGGCCACTGCAGAAAAGGAAATTTACTTTTCTGATAATGGAAAATACGAGAAACTTAATGAAGAACTAGCAGCAGCCTTATCTCAGATTCACAACTTTGTGTTGTTCCTTGGGAAGGAATCTCGAGCAGTTCAACCTGTCTCTGATGATAAAGATGCACTAGCCCATAAAGTTGAGGAGTTTTCAACCATCTTTAACAGAGTAATGTGCAATGAAATCAGCCTTGAAGATTTTGTTTTTGCGCTCTCCGATGTGATGGTCAAAGCAAGCAAACTTAGCTTTGGTGTCTTGAGCTACAAGGGTAACGAAGCAGAAGCGAACAGTCCTGATTGTATAGACAAAATTGCATTGCCCGAAAACAAATCACTCCAAGGAGAGAGTTATCTTAATGGATGTGGGCATAGCTCTGACTGTTCATCAAATCCTGAAGTTCCTCAGGATGCTAATGTTATGTCAGGCTTGGAGTCACGTTCATACAAATGCTCTATAGAAGAATATGAACAGCTGAAATCTGAGAAAGAAAGCACGGAAAGGGAATTGTCGCAATGCTCTCAAGATCTGGAAACAGCAAAATCTCAATTACGAGAAATGGAGCAACAACTGGTAGATGTCCAATCAGAGCTGGCATCTTCTCGGAACATGAATAGCTTGGCGGAGACTCAACTTAAATGCATGGCAGAGTCGTACAAGATGCTCGAAAAACAAGCTGCAGAACTCCAAAATGAAGTCAATACCCTGAAGTCGAAATTGGAATGTCTAGATAATGAACTTGAGGCTGAAAAACTAAATCATCAAGATGCTCTAGTCAGATGTAAAGATCTCGAAGAACAGCTACAAAGGTTAGTTTGGAAACTATATTTTGGTTGAACATTCTACTGTTGTTTCCTATTGCTTCCTTTTCCATGCCTTTTTTGTGGGTTTATCTCGAGACACAAATATTTAATAGCACCATGCCCGAAATCCCGATCTATGTTCCGTGTCGCTAACTTGCTCATTTGTGTTTTCATAGGAACGAGGGATGCACAGTGTGTTCTTCCGCTGCTGAGGTTGATGATAGAACGAAACAAGTACGAAACTAATCCCGTAAATATTTCACTTTTTAATGTCAAATCTGATTTACGGCTATTACTGTACTTCATTGCACAATTTGTGCTATGGCTATGTTTCGATCTGATTGTTTTTGAATTTATTTATCGAAACCTTCTATTTCTATATATGTACAGGAAAAAGAACTGGAGGCTGCAGCAGAGAAACTAGCTGAGTGCCAAGAAACCATATTTCTTCTTAGCAAGCAGCTGAAAACCATGCGTCCCCACTCGGAATTCATGGGTTCTCCCATCAGTGAGAGGAGTCAAAGAGGTGAAAGCCTCGATGAAGAAGAACCAACTATAAGCAGGAAGAATACGGATTTGGATCATGTTGAGATGGATGCTGCCACTTCCACTCATCTATCACGGCTAGGTTCTGGTTCACCTTCGGATCTCTACAACGCACCATTTACTACATCAGACACCGAAGGAAATATCCTGAGATCACCCATTTCGAAAAATGCAAGACACAGACCTACCAAGTCTGGATCTTCCACTTCTTCCACTCCCACACCCGAAAAACACTCGCGTGGTTTTAGCAGATTCTTCTCATCAAAGGGGAAGATCGGCTATTAAACTCCAACATGACAGAAAACATAGATCATGGGTTCTTATCCAGGTTATAAAATTCAACTCACTTACTCATTATAGTTACTTCTGAATCTTGTGTTGAAATTCAGATTGATCTGTTGAATTCTTCCAAGTATTAGTGAATATCAGAGGTCAAAATTTTTACTAGTTCTTCATATGTGAAATAGGGTTTAGAAAATCATACTTGAAGGTGGCCATGTTCTTCATATGGAAGTTAAAATTTTGTATGAAATTTCTGTATATGATGTTTACACCCCAAAATTCAGGGATGTTATGTAATCCCTCCTTCACTCACCCTCAAATCTAACAAGCTGTAATGATTGGTACAGTTTCAGACTGTTGAAACTGTAAGAAAGTTGTATTTGAAGTGTTTGCCTTCATCTTCATGTCTATGTTTAAGTTGCGCAAATGTATACACATGAAAGTTTTTTAGTACTCCGTTTCTAAAAGTTTCTCGATTTTTCTAATACGAGCATTATTAAAGATCATGGATGTGGGTCTATCATTTCTTGGTTTTTCACAGCTCAATATTGTGCGCCTTTTTCAATGTTTTCTCATTTTCTACTTAAATCATTATACTATTAAAATGGAAAGATATGTAATTTTTTAGTGTGAATTAAGTTCATACAAGACATTAATCACGAATTCACGATATACGGATCAAATATGGAGCTTACCAAATTAGCGAGGAAAATGTTTTCAATTGTGAAGAGAAGCGAAATCATTCCATTTGTAAAAGAATGAAGATGAGTTATATTAAATTGATCGAGTTAAGAGTTAAAAGTAAATTGATTGATCAAAGTTATTTTTCGAGATTCATAGGTGATTTTGTTTCCGATGATCAAAATATGGTGAAATAGTTATATTGCTTGTGTTTTTTATTTAATTTATACCGTTATACTCGTAAAGACTAAAATTTTAAGCAATAATAATTTATAAATTAACAACTTCAACTATTTTTTGATAAATAATACTTGAATGGATGACACGACTCATGACAAAGTCTCACACCAAAATTCGAGGCCAAATTGCATCTTACGTGGAATATTTGCAAATCTCAAAAGGTCCTTATAAACAAATAAATTTAATCCATAAGAGTCGCTGTTATAAAATGAATATTTTTGAGCTTTTTTTTTTTAATAATATAGTAACCCTTTTTTAGATATAACGACCAATAAAAAATCAATCATATGACAAGTTTAAATGATGAATAGAAGGGGTGGCACAATTAGATGATATGATATTGTACATTAAGCTTAGGAAAAGCAAGACAAGCTATACCGCCTTCCCAGAAATACACATGAAAAAAAATGAAGGCATTATTAGAAACTAAAGATATATAAAATTGTCTGAAAGTGATGGCAACTACATGAAAAACATACTGCTCGTTCACTTTCAGTCTAAAGCCCTAGAATTTAGATGAAATTACAAAGAAAGAAAAGGGTCGTAGACATGAGTAGAATTTACATCGCTCATGTACAGTGAAGAGTCAACGAACTAAGAATCGGGCTGTTCGGTTTTCATTGGTACTGGAGATGAATTTCTCGTAGAGTTTCCATTCTGAAGATAGAGGCTGTTAGCCACAAGAGAATCGCTTACAAGGCCGACATCTGGATCTGATTCGAAGTTTAGTGCTCCCCTAACTCTGCGACTACTGTGAATATAGCATGGTGTAATCAGGATCATAGCATACGTTTTACAAAGACACGAGGGAAATTGAACCTAGTAGATTTACATCTACTATATACCTATTTGAGTGGTCATTAGTGGCAATCAAATCTTTTGATGGGCTTTGATAAGCATTCATGTCAACCATATGCCTATTCAAGCGGTCATTAATGGCCGTCAAATCTTTTGATGGGCTTTGATAAGCATGCGTGCTTTCTCCTACACAAGCGTAGTAACTCTTGGAGCTGTTTGTTATTAGAACATCCATCTACAGTTGAAAATTAGAAAATAACATCAGATCCGTGAACAAGTCATGTAATTAGCCAAATCATACTATCATATAGCTAAATTAGTTGCTTTGCGGTTCATGTTAGTCAAGAAGCAGCTAACCCTTGGCTAGCAAAGCATTCCCGAAGTATTCAACAGAGAATTCATGAGCAACATTTACAGTATAGCCCTACAAGTAATTTTTTATCAACACTAGCAGGAAAGACAGCCTCAGCCACAACCAGTCTCCATTGGCCTAAAATACTTGAGCTTTGGAACTCATTTTTAACACGGGTAAGTGTCGGCGTGTCAGAATCAGGTAAAAATGCATTCATTTTGGTCCGAATGAAGTGTAAAAGTGTCCGTACCTTGTCAAAGTCTGGATATGACAGACATTTGACTTAAAATGAAGATAGTCCGAGTCTCTGAGTAAGCACTTGGCTTCATTCATAGTCCTAAAGTATGCCTTCTAAGGTCCAATTCAAAATTTAAAAGTATCTAAACACTATAAAGAAACTAATGAGTACCTTTGACGACCGCAATGGAGAAACATAGACATTTGTTGCAACCTTCTTCGGGGACATGTCAGGAAGATTTGGGAATGTAGATATTTTAGGTGACCCCGGGCATTGACCTAAGTCATCGATTATATTGCAATATCAGGAACTTGCTCAACTTAAATATGTGATTTCCAATATAATACTCTTAAAATATGTGTCAACACAATGAGAACATACCATTTTTGTTATTACTACTATCAGGAACCAAGTCAGTTTTCACACCAGCTCCTTGAGGGCCAAGCTCAACGAGAAGAGGCTTTACAGAAGGAATAAATACCTCGTTATAAAATGTTATGATATCAACATGATCCTGCCCTTGTCTCTGTTAGAAAACCACAGAAAGCTTTAGCCCTTCGAAGAAGTAGAATAAACTTCTGAGCAGACATAACAAATTGCTTACTCCATTTCTTCGTGGAGATGACCAATCAACAAATACACTTCGAAAAACTTGTGGTTTACAATGAGTTAGATTACGGTAGTTCAAAATAATTTCCCTGAACTGAAGGGGGTATTGAAGAATCTGCACAACAAAAGTGATTCATCAAGTTCATGATGAAGCATGGCTTAGGAGCTTTTACTTATTTCTGAGCTGTTATTTGAAAAAAGAGTACAAACCTTAGCAACTCCATACAAAGAGCAAAGGATTATTTGGTCAATGTGGCGATTGAAAAATAAGGACGTCCTTTGATTGAGAATTTTCTGAAAAAGGCAATATACACTCTCTCTCAGC
Source organism: Amaranthus cruentus (assembly GCA_019425755.1). Taxonomy (NCBI): domain Eukaryota; kingdom Viridiplantae; phylum Streptophyta; class Magnoliopsida; order Caryophyllales; family Amaranthaceae; genus Amaranthus; species Amaranthus cruentus. The sequence continues at coordinate 1,276,449 of CM033455.1, forward strand.
TGTTCCTGAGATTGTCTTTTGGCTTTTGATTTTTGTGATGGGGGACTCTCAGATTTCTTCTCAAGCTTTTCAATCATACCGTTGATTCTGACAGCAGCTAGCTTCACGATCTGATACAATACCAAAGGGCTGAGTGACGATTCTAACATAAGGTTTCTAAGAGCCAAATCAAGCAAAGAGTTTAATTCGTCCTATGTTGTTATTTTTAACAAGTCCATAAGGGGGGGAGCCGTGCAGGTGATGGCCATCTTGACAGTTAAAAAGATTACACAAGTCATTGAGTAACATCCAAATTAAGGTCCAAGTGTAACTAGTCAAATCGAGCAAAAATGTTGGACAATGCAGGGGGCAAACAGCAGAGATTGCTAAAGAAAATGAAATTCACAAGATTAATGTATAACAATGCATGCTTGAAACCATTAGACCTACAAGCCAGAAATGAGGGAGCACCAATCTCACTTTACGTTCCAGAGATTTGGTTTCCCAATTCCCACAATAATGTCTCTATAGAAAAAAAAAATTAAAATAACTCTCCAAGCCCCCCTACCTAAAAACAAAATACTTAGAGAGACCATACAAATTCAATGGCAATTGCATGAAATCATGATCCAGTTACTCAAAAACCAGAGACATCATCCAATTGCCAACAAGCATTCAATCTGCCAAAACAACTGAGGTCTCTTACCTTGCTGAAAAATATATTTACCCCAGTCTCTGCACATGTTTCTCCTCCACCCCCAGGACTCAGCCTTGTTGGACTGTGAAAGAGTACAAAAACCCAATTTTTAAGTTATTCTTCCAAAACAAATTAAAAGAAGCCTTCCCCATAAGAAAAAGGTGAAAACGAGATTAGTCCAAGCCCTCAAAAGTGACAGTTAATTCATTAGCATATATTACCTTGCAAATGCTGACTGCAAGGCTGGAGGAGTTAGCTTCTGCTTGAGATTGTTTATCAATCGCTCCTTCACCGGTGATGTGAAGGAATTGCGATCTACAAGGACACTTCGATACTCTGATAAAGTTCTCTTCGGGGACCTCATATCACCATTTTGTCCTGCATATGATGACAAAAAATTCTTTTTTACAATGCAATAACATTAGAACACAGATCTAAGTAAAAAGACCACTAAAATTCATTTTCATTTCTGAAGCCTAACGTCCAGCAGGCCAGTGGTAAGTTTGATCATCCAACAATCCCTGACCACAAAACATGAAAAGGAGCCTGTTCTATGATATATGCTTGTTTAGATACAATAGAATAAGCACAGCACATAGATATATGTAATGGATTTTAGTCGATTGCAAATTATGAGACTTGTCCCAAATCAGTTGTGTGGGAAACTTGTCCCACATTTGCCGTGTTGTAACTTCACGTAATATAGGATTAAGAATGCAACACAATCTGAAATGCTGATAAGCCACCAAATTAGTCGTGAGTCGTGACCAAAAAGGATGTTGGGACTAATGGGGGGTCAATTGTACCACAATCCATCACAATGAAAAATCCAAAACATTAATTTTCGCAAAAGAGCATTCAAAGGATCTCAAGTTACATAGTTACTTAGTACCTTACTCTCCCATAGTTAACTAATCTAACAGAGCACAAAAGGGCACAACCCTGCTCCAAACTGTCTCAATAGAGAGAATTATATACTACTAATTTGAAATTGCCTATAAGGACCCTTTTCCTACATCCAGAAAGCTCAACATGAACACTAATAATTTGCAGTTGTGAAATAAACCTACTGATTTTTTCCCCTCGAGGGGAGGGAGGATAAGAAGATTGAGTTACCTGGTGCAGCCTCATGTTTATGTGATGATGGAAGAGGCGGCAAGCCTCCACAAGAAATGTTAATGTACGCAGCAATTGCATCTAGGGATGGCATTGGTTCTGCCAGCAGCCCAAAACGATTTATTTCGGTAGATAGAGCTGGTCTTGCAATAATCAAAGAATTATACATTGAAGAGCCTTTTTCCCAAACCATGCTCTCCAAGAGCCTTTCTTCCAAGGAATTTAAATGCCTTCTAAGCTCTCTTGGAAGAGAATCTTCATGCCTAATAAAACTTTCAATCACCTTGCTAAGATCAAAAGCTGTGATCCCAGTTTTCTCTAATACCGCTGGAAACAACATTGTGACTGTTTTATGAGTGGCTAACACCAATTCTGCAGAGCATGCAAGCATGCATCTGTGGAACCTTTCATTAGTTAGCAAAGAAGTCAAATTATTAGCATGCAACAACTGAGACTCAGCTGTGCACATTGCCTCCAATACCCGGTAGTACAGCTTCAGCGCTTCTAATCGTCTTTGCTGAGCCCATATGTTGTCCGTTAAGTTGGAATTTGGTAGACTTCCAGCAACACATCTCTCCCCAAGAGCACTATTTGGAAAGATAGCCTCCATAATTATATGAGCCCTACGGACAACCTCATTACTTATATTCCTATCACATAACATGAAATACTTTTCCAGCTGTGGAGATGGCTTCGATGGAAGCGGCGATACAACAGTACGTAGCCACTTAGCAGTTGTCATTGCAGTGCTTACAGGAGTAGATGTTATTCTTATGTTGATACCACTGCGAGCCCCATTTATCAGTAGTGAAGGTGATCGAGAAGGCGAGAGTGGACTTGTAATTGTTTTTGTTGGAGAGGACATGTCATCAAATTTTCTCTAAAACGAGAGAAAAATATATTAAAATATTGATAAGCATCCCAACAATATCACACTCCCTCCTATTCACTTTAAGTGTCTCATTTCCTTATGGGGTCAAGTCACCCTAAACGTTCCATTTTTATTTTGGGTATGTTAATGCTACCAATTTACCCTACTAAACTTAACATTTTCACACCGTTACACTTATTTACCCCACTTTACCCCTATCAAAATTTATAAACACCACACTCTTTCTCTTTCACATGTTGTCTCAATTGTGCACCTAAAAAATAGTGAAAAGTCAAATGGCAAACTTAGGGTGAATAGGAGGGAGTAATAAGTTAGGTGAGCAGGTCATTTCATGCCTTTTCACTTTCTGCAACAGAAGAGATAGTTCCTATTCCATATATTTGCAAATTGCAATTGATGGGTAATGGTGAGTTGGTGACCACCCAAAAGAAACACTCATAAGTGCATAGAGAGAAATAATCCAGAAGGATAAATTCTAAGATATGGTATTCACAGGGTTGTCATATAATTAATAAGATGGCACAACAAAGTATACATGACTACCTTGGAACCACTTATGTTCACTGCACCACCTGAAAGACTCCCTGATCCTAGTAAGCTGTCATCCTCATTAACAAAGACTTTTTCATCTATATCACCCTTGTGCCCAACTGTAGCATCATAATCCTTCTCTAGCAAACGGATACAAGTTGGAAGTGATGAGTCTTCCAACAAATCTTCAAAGTAAGTCAAATCGTCTGCATTTCAACAAATTTTTGATTGAGCCAAACCTAAAATATTTTTAAACAGTAAGGAATGCATAAATGATCACACACACACCCGGGTCAATATTGTCTAGGTTTTCAGTTTTGCATTGTGAAGCTGAGCATGACTTTTTCTTCAAGATATTTGACATTAGCTCATTCGCCTTCTGTATCATTTCCCTCACCTCATCTTCAGAGGTGTGGTATTTCTGACAAAGTGACGCAACCAGGTTCACACCTTTATCAGATTTCTTCTCTGCAACAATAAATCCATATATTTGTATACTATTCTCAGAAGATACATCTCCCCTCCCTTTAAAGTAAAGTGCCAGGGGGGGGCATCAAATAAGCAAAAAAAATTGAGCCTCTACAGATTATAAACAGTACCAAACAATGGCGAATCAAGAACATTGAAGCTCCTCATATGAGTAGGGATGTGAATGATCAAGATGGCCTGCAACAAACTTAATGTATTACTAAGGCAGCATAATTCCTACTTAATGAATCAAAAACACAATAGAATGAAAAATTATTCAAAAAGAATATAGAAATAAAAACCAAAATAACTACGACATTACATTACCCCAATGCTCTTAAGGAAAATATGTTTACACAATAAAAACTCAGACACTAGATAATTGCAAATGTAATCATGTTTCTTGCATCTGATAAGGTTTTTAGAAGGGTCAGAGGATTCATCAAACTGATTTAGAAGTTACAAAGACAAAAAACTTTACAACCCAAACCAATAGTCACTTACCAACACAGAGACTATTCCAGTAGTGCTGGTTACTAGGTCCTTAAACCTGCTGAAGGCATGGACACGAAGGGACAAAAACAGCAGCCAACCAAACCTATAATACTCTGAAACACAACCAGAAGAACAACTTGCATCACCAGACGTTTTATCAGCTTCTGTTTTGAAAAATTCATGATATGTTCTCTTGTAGTACCTGAAAAGTAATGGAATCAATAAGACTTAGTCACTATATCGCTAGAATCAGCAGCTTAAATAAACATTACCAATAGTAATAATTATAAAATATAATATAATAAGGGAAATTGACAAGTTAAATATTGGAAACAATAAAATATTCCAGCATTCATAGTATAAAACTTCGCAGACCAATTTTGAACTACAATTTGACCTAGTCATTGATTGGTAGTGCAGATTACAAATTCGGGGTAAACCTCACAAGATTCAAAGGTATGATTCTATCCGTTAGAAAAGCAAATCATATGATGAAAATTTACCCAAATAGCCAATCATAGCACAGTGTATAGATTATTTTACATGGACGTACTACAACATCACAAAACCCCATCTGGGATTTAACGTACAAAAGTTCTCCATGTTTTTATCGTTTATTTAGATTACAATAGAAAAAAGTCTACATAACAAACTAAGAACAAATACAAGTCTGAGATGTTGTAATTTCTGACCCTTGATATGCAGCCATTGTACACATTGAAATCCCATTAAAGTTTCACTAAATTTTCTGTGCAGTTAGAACATCATTTTATTACACCAATGACGATAATAAGTGATTCGCACCTATGAAGGGTTTAGTCTAGGATATAACCCATGTAGGCAACCAACTTTGTGATAACAAAGAGGTTATTTCCAAGTGAACCTAAATAAAAGTAAATTTTACAAGCAGATACAGGAAAAACAAAATCAATACAGCAAATTTAATTTAAAGTCGTAACTACAAAAAATCCATGCAATGCATGGTAAAATCTGGGAACAAGGAACACATCAACCGTAATATTGACAATAATACAGCATGCAGACAGTTTCATAATTGTAAGAGCTTTTCTAACTGCTACACAAGGCATCGAAAGAGGACCTACTTGCTTAGACAGCTCAAGTGCACGAAATTGGCTTGCAACTCCTTTGCCTGATCAAGATGAAAATTGAAATGATTATTCAACAATAAAACAATTTAATGGGCAGTGAAACAATTGGGGGAAAATATTTAAACACAAACGACTTACCTCCAGCCTCTTCTCCCAATCTGCACCATACATATTACTTAAAATTGCACCAATCTTCAAGATAAACTGAGGAAGCTCTTTGAGATAATCTATAAGGCTGCAATTCATAAAAACAAAAACATCAGATACAAAACGACAACAGCAGTCCAGAAAAGAAATAGTTTCAAACAAAACATGGGGCGACAAATTACTTCAATTTCAAAGCTTTTAGAATCTGGCACAATGTAACACCTCTTTGATCTTCACTTGCATCAGTTGTAGTTAGGGTTGCACACAGTCCGGTCTGGTTTGGTTTGACAGAAAAATCAGACCATACCAGAAATTCCGGTCTGGAAAATTTTCAGACCGGTCAAAACACCAGACCGGACTGGACCAGACCGTTTTACTGGTCTACGGTTTTTTTTCTTTTTTATGTATTTTTTTAATTGAGAATCTAAGATAATGTATTCTATACGTACATTAATATTAATATACGTACATAATTCAAGGTACTTAACCAAAAAATAGCATCAAAAATACATAAACTGAACAAAAAACAGAACAAAAATACCCAAAAATATCAAACAAAAAACTGACAAAAATACCCAAAAATATCAAAAAATACCCAAAATATCAACATAATATCAACTGAAAAACGAAAAATAAACAAAATATCAACTTATAAATATTCGAAATACACAAACTGAACAAAAAAACCCTAAAAAAATCAAAAAATCAAAAAATCAATCAACATAGATTCTACACTTGATTCCGTGGTGAAAATCAACCGTCAAGTCGTCAAGTCGTCAATCGTTGGGAGTTGGGGCTTGCGGACTGAGTTGCGTGGATGGAGAAGAAGATGGAGATTGGAGACTATAAATTAAAATAGAAAGAAACTATATTAAAAACCAAGAAAGAAGCAAGAAAGAAGCTAATTGAGATGAAGAAACATTACCTGAGTGAGTCGAACAACAGAATGTTGAAGAAGGGAGCGCCGTTTGCTGAAGTCTGGGTTGAAGAAACTACTTACTAGGGTTTTCAACTTTTTTAAAGTCGGTTTATATCTATGAATCTATCTATCTATGTATTGTAATTGTAATTGTTGTTGTAATCTAAAAAGAGAGCATTTTTTTTTTATTTTTTATTTACTATTCATTTTACATCTAATGAATAGTTAGGCTTGAGCGCATGACACGTGTATTCAAAGACAACTGAGATTATTCCACGCGTCACATTTCTATTCAAAACATCATCCTTCAATTCATCATCCTTCAATACCCTACCCTTATTTTTCCTGTGTACTGCTCTCCTCTTCTCAATCTTCTACAACCGTGGGTTTGATCTACAACCCAGAAAATCAAAGAAAAAAAAAAGGAAAAAGGGAAAGAAAAAGCGAAAAAAAAAAACAGCCGTGGGTTTGAGAGCCGTCTGAAGAAGGCGTGGATTTGGTCGTTGTGACGTGGCGATGGAGGTGGCAGAAGGAAGCAGAAATAATTGTTTGATGATGATGAAATCAAAGATTACAAAATAATAGAAACTAAAGCTTAAAAATATATTGAAACTTGTTCTGATGATGAAGCTGACAAACTTCCTTCTGGATTGTTCAAAAGGAGATCAGTAGTTCTACAAACTGTTTTGGATTAGTTCCTTTGATTTCTTCTTTCACGGGACTTGGATTTCCATCAAATGCTTTGGCTGTTGTCAAACAAGGCCCATTAGCTGGAAGAGTACCCGGATTGTCTGAACTCGATGAATAAGGTTATAATTGCTTTTCTCCCCATTTCACTTTTTTATTTCTTCTTGAAAATCCTTTGTCTTGGTCAACAATACCACAAACATAATCCAAACAACTTGTTAAGCCTTTTCTGAAGCAATTTGGTTCCCTGTTTTTGCCTTCCTCTTCGTTCTTGAAGCTGTCAATTTCACAAAAATAAAATCCTTTAATTCCATTTCTATTCTAAAAAATGTTTTTAATAGTAGGTATTGAAGAATAGTGGTCGCGGACTTGAAGCCTACTGCTAATTTGCTATAGTGTGTCAGTGTGAGAACATGGTCTAAATTATAGTGGACAGCCTTACTTGTTTTGATATTATCATTCTTGGTAGAGTAGTGCATTATTTTTCTCAAGATAGTGAAGGCCGTACTCCATTGCATTTGGGTAGTTGATAATGGCCATCTTCCTATCTTAGAATTGCTTTATATCTGTTAGAGTATATAACATATTCTGGGGCCTCAACCATGAGAAGAGCTTAAGCTTTTGGTTGAGTTGGTTCCTTGATATGGTATCAGAAGCCTAACGTGACAAGAGGTCACCCCTCATTTAAGTGGAATATTTAGCACCAGGTATGAGGGAACCTGTGTTGCATCCACACTTCTAGTCCAAAGGGCTTTCGTGTGAGGGGGCGTGTTAGAGTATATAATATATTCTGGGGCCTCAACCATGAGCTTAAGTTTTTGGTTGAGTTGGTTCCTTGACAATGTTAGAGTATATAACATATTCTGGGGCCTCAACCATCAGCTTAAGCTTTTGGTTGAGTTGGTTCCTCGACATGGTATCAGAGCCAACGTGACAAGAGATCACGTGTTCGAATCTCAACCACCCTTCATTTAAGTGGAATATTTAGCACCAGGTATGAGGAGAGTCTGTGTTGCATTCACACTTCTAACCGCTCTCGTGTGAGGAGGCGTGCTAGAGTATATAACATATTCTGGGGCCTCAACCATCAGCATTGAGTTGGTTCCTTGACAATATCAAAGATGCAAATATGAATGTTAAGGTGATGTGTGGTGTTCATTTGTTTTATCCTTGTTGTATCTGTTTTTGAAATTTTACTCCTTCAGTCAAGATCAAGGTTTAGAGAACTTACTATTTTTTTTTCTCATTTGGTTCAAAACTACGCAGATTAAAACTACATAGATATTCACATTTAGATATCAGAATCTTTTAAGTTCAAGTTGTATATCATTGAACTATTAATAAATCTTTCTAAATATGTATGATTTTGTGTTTGATAATTAGTACTTGAGAAGTGTTTTCTAGGAGATTGGAGTGATGGAATGGGGTTCTGTTATACAAGGAATTCTTTGATTAGTATGAGTAACATTTCTCCTGTCTAATTCAAGGATTTGTCAAATTGATACAATCCTTTTGTGATATTAGTATGAAGTTTGAGAAATACACTACTAATGGGAAGACTTAGCATGTACTTGAGTTGTCATGATGGTTCATTAGTTCTCATAGTTTGCTACTTAGGTGATACATCATTTTTCTAGCTGTTCCTTTTAAGAGATACACCATTATCTTCCAAGGTATTATGAACTTATTCAAGAGATACACCATTACTTAGGTGTTTTGACATCCAGATGACGGGGTTGTTTGATATTTTCGAGGATTATTTTATGTTTTGTTCTGATTGCAATTTAATTTGATTTTCTTATTCGAAAGTAATTGCAAAGAATGTTGAGATCAAGCGAAGAAATCCACACGCAGGCAAAAGTTCAAGCAAGGTTTTTGATGTTAGGAATTCGATCACTGATATATGAAACAAAATTTATTCAATTATATATAAATATTTTCAGTTTGCTTGCTAATTTATTACATTTCTTATCAAAGATTTGGTTTTTATAAGCATAATCTCATTTGTTCCTTTTTTGGGTGGTGTTAGCTACTTTCAGTTTAGTTTTAGGTTTTTTTTTACTATCTACTATGAATTTGACATGGATTTTAGATTATTTTTGGAAATCGTTGGTGGGTTTTTGATATTTTTGGAAACTCGTGATGCTTTTTTATATAATCAGTTGTGTTTTAGGTTGTTTATTATTGTTAATGAGAATTTATTGTATAGAGTTTTTGGTTAAAGATACTTGGCATGTTATTTTATTTGGCATATATTGCCATATAGATTTATTTTGTTGATTAGTTATTTTTGTGATTATGTTTGCAGTTTTGTTTAATTCTATTGAAATATCTAAAGTATCTATCATTATCACTATCCATGGCTCAGACATGGATAGTGATAGTGATAGTGATAGTGATAGTGATAGTGATAGTGATAGTGATAGTGATAGTGATAGTGATAGTGATAGTGATAGTGATAGTGATAGTGATAGTGATAGTGATAGTGATAGTGATGAAGATGAGGATGAGAAAGGATCAGGAGAACCGATATTGCAGGTAAGTGTGTTATTAATTAGAATATTTATGGTAGATTTGTTGATGGTTGCAATTGTGCATGATATTGATTATCAGTATGATGGCTCTTGCATTCATAACTTCATCATAGTTTAGATCAATGTTACACGAAACGAAAACGAGAAACGTTAATTTAAAGTTTTAGAAATGTAGGAAACAAATTTTAGGGGTGTTTTGATTGTTCATTCATTTTGCGCGGTTTTTCTTTGATGTCTTGATTTGTTTTTTTTATGCTTCTCTTTGTTTTGTTTTAGTTGCATGATTTGCCACCATTGCCATTTTTCAAATTCAAAAACTCACTTTTGTTTTTTGGATGCTAGCTTGTGTTTCACCCATTGATTGTTAAGAATCCGTTAACAATGATCATCAGGTACTCTGCATCCAATGTAAGATCAGTGTCCATCAGTTCATAGACAAAGTAAGCATCTTTCTTTGGAGGTAATGGCAATAATGTGCATCCAACCAAGTAAATTAGTTCATGAAAATTTTTAGATATTACTCATGAAAAAACCATAAATTGAAATAAAATTAACATTCCTCATTTCAATTCTTTCCGAAATTAGCAAACGGTGTCGAAGACTGCATCGAAGTCGAAGACTGGGTTGGTATTCTTTTCTTCTATTGCTGATTTTTATTACTTTGAAATTCTAATAATACTTTTGATGGTGTGAATTATTTTTGTTATCTATTATCTATTAACTATCATACTTTCAGCAAGCGACACATACTCCTGCTTTCCCTGAGATTGTTCCACGTGCCATAACTCACGCTTCCCTTCATGTTTCTGCTGCTACCCTCCATTTTTGACTTTACCCTATTTCCTCTTTTCACGCTTTTCCTCTCATTGCTCTTCTACATTTATTGTTTTTCATTCAGGCAAATCATCAATTCTAGACCACCGGAATAATCACGGTAAGATCCTTTATTTTAATAATGCACATTGAAGTTTTTCTTTTACATTTGGTTTTTGAATGAAAATTAAGGGTTTTTATACGGTTTTTGTTCATTTTGAATGAAAATAAGGATTTTCATTAACTTTTCAGATGAAGATGAGGTTTTAGTTTTAGTTTTCAGTGTAGCATTACTACTTCTCAATATATCATTAAATTATTTAGATACAAAATGAACAGTCCGCACCAATTTTATCCTTGAGTTTACATTAATTTAATTCTTTAGATATAAAATGAAGTTCTGCATTTTTTTTCCTTGAATTTAGTTTTGCCATTTTTAATTTGGTTGGTGGTTGGATAAGATCAATAAGTGTGTAATTCAAGTTATGAAATTTCATTTCTCTATGATGAGCTTATGTTGCTTCATTATGTGTCACTTATGACTTTGGATGATGAATTATGCCCTCTATGCCTGAAAGCCTTACTTTCAGTAATGTACAAAAGAAAGTTATTCAGTTGACAATGTGCTTGCACAACACAAATACAAGAATTCAGTTGTTGTTATAGACAAAGTTCCTCGGGCATCATTTGCATGTTTACTTTCCAACTCCCATTAACAGACAATTTGTAAACAATTAAATTGGCTTTGCTGATAAACTATTTTTTTGTTATATCTCGATATGTGTAGGCTGTTTGTACTCCCAGTTACATGTCTCCTAGGCTCCTTATTGATATTCCTCATGGTGACAAATCAGATATAAGGTCAGTTGGCATTGCTTTGTGGAAAAATCATCATACAAAGTTGCAAATTTATTACGTGTTTTATCTTCTTTAGATTGTTAGATTTACTTTGGTGCTTTGATTTATTGAGTTAATTCTTCTAAACTGTGAGATCTGTACTAATTATGTATGCGAGTTGCTCGTTATTAAAGCAATGTGTTCTATCATTGTTGTTTCGGTGTGAACTTAGATGTGTTACATTTTTCTTTTAATAGTCTATAGTAACTCATAGATACATACCATTTTGTACTTACAAAATCCAGATTGTTTTGTTGACACACACCAACAGTAGTCAATAATTTTTAGCAAACTCAAAAGTCTGATCAGCAGAAGCGTAAACATTAGGTTCATTACCCTCTTCAATCCCACATTACAGTCTGAAATGAACTGTCCAAGCAGTTGTCATAGGTCGGTAGCAACAGGTGTTTTGGTTAGATGTCGCGTGCATCAGTTTTTCTGATCAGCTACCGCGCGTTGCTGCTGCACTGTGCTGTTGATGTTGCATTGTTGATCCTTGATCCTAATTAGTAATTACATTGTTTTATCTGTTTTGTAACTTAATTTGCGTTTTAGCATCTGCTTCATATTGATTGATTTCATGTAATATTCTATGATTATTTGTTTATTCAATTTTATGGTGGAATTTCTTGCTTAATTTTATTCTTGATTGTGTTTTGATGTGAGGAATTCAAACACTTGAATATAAAACTAAATTTGCCATTAGATGTAGCTACTTTTTTGTTTTCTTGCTAATTTATTACATTTCTTTTCAAAGATTTGATTTTTATGGGCTTATTCTCATTTGTCGGTACCTTTTCTGGGTGGAGTTTAGCTTATTTTTAGGTTTTTGGTTTGCTATTCACCTATGAATTTGACATGGGTATGCATTTATTTGATGATTTTCATTCTTTTCAATGTGATTTGATTTGCACTTAGTGGCAAGTTAGTGCATTATGAATTTTGAGTTTTTGAGTTTTTCTCACTATTGTTCACTTTTTAAATTTGCTTCTGTGTGTAACTACTAAATTTTATTTGCATCAGGGGTATTTGTTGTCGTTGCTGGGACCTAAACCTATATCGTTAGCAAAGCAGTAAACCTTGTTCTCAAGGTAATGTGTTTTGAAAATTCCGCTTTTATCCTCTGTTTCTAAGTTTAAAATAGTATGGTTGAATTTCTTGCTTAAGTTCATTCTTGATTGTGTTTTTATGTGAGGAATTCGAACACTTCAATATAAAACGAAATTTCTGCAATTAGATTAGATATGTTTATGTTTTCTAGCTATTTATTACATTTATTATCAAAGGTTTAATTTTTATAGGCTTAATTTCATTTGTTGGTTCCTTTTCTGGGTGGTGTAAGCTAATTTGAGCTCAGGTTTAAGGTTGTTATTTTTTTGCTATTCAACTATGAATTTTACATGGGTATGAATTAGGTGTAATTTTGTCTATAATTGGGTTGTTTGAAGCTCAATTAAGTTGTTCTTTTCAAGTTTTGGGTATGGCAGATATTGGGTTTTTGCCGCGGTTTTGTGCAGGAAGATCGAAATGGTAGGTTTATCAATTCTACTCAAGCTGTTTTCAAGTTGTTCTTTTCTTTATTATGCTCTATGGTAGGTTTATCAATTCTACTCAAGCTTTCCTTTGTTCTCTGCAATGTTCTTGGATCCTCTTCTTGGTTCTTCAATGGATAATTTGTTTGTGGACCCTCACATGTAATCAGCTCTCTTATCTTGCTTCCTATATCATCAACCTTCACACCTTCTTCTTTGACCTCTTCTTTTTCCTCTTTATGGAATACAAAGGCCATTAATTCATCTTCCATATCTTGATGTAAAATGAGAAGTGAATACCCTTTGTGACTACATTCTTGTTTCGGATAAAAACGTTGATCACAAATCTCACAAATTCCTCTTCCAAACTTCTCATAAATTTCATTTGTGGAGGTCGTTTTGAATGATTGAATAATACCATTCTGGACATCTTTTTGGAGCATAACTAAGGGATGAATTTTAGCCCCGAAACCCTTAAAAAATGCATCAAGATCTTCTTGATCCATGTTAGGGTTTTATTTTAATGCCGCAAGTGTACGGGTGTCGTAGCACAATTACGGGTCGATTCACAGGGAGGCAGGATCAATATAAGAGTCGTTCAATTAATCGCTTTAAGAGCAAAAGAGTTGTTGGTTGTTGCTATAAACTATGTGAAAATGGTTGAGAACTATGTTGATATCAAGATAATAAAAGAGACTAGGACATAGGAATTCCCCACTAATAGCATGTGATTATTTTGATAAGGATTGCAATTGATTCCGTTGAATTGATTCACTAATCTAATTTTATCACTCCTTTTCGGAATGGTAACATAATTAAATCAAATTAAATGGGTTCTCTCAATCTCAACTTTCGTATTTTGATCGATTAACATCACAAGATAACATACTACTCAATCTCAACTTTCGTGATTTTGACTAAGGAGACATATTAACTTGTTTTATCATCCAAGACTAATAATATTCTCATCCCTCAACTTTCGTGATTTTGGTATTAAGAGAAATTAAAAAACTTTAACTTGAATGATCATACAAAACAATTTAATCAAATCAACTCAACATCACAATCACCAATCCTCATCTAGCAATCACATACATATTAGGGTTCAAATCCAATGTCCTAGCATACAAAACTACTCACTAATCATGGTTATAGAGATTTCTATGCATATTAAACTATCATGAAACAAGATATAAGACATAATTTAAAAACTTGAATATAAAGGAATACCTTGACAATCGAGGATTGAAGAAGAAAATGTAAATTGCAAATGAAATCTAAAATTAACAATCTTGAAATTCTTAAAGGAAAGCTTAAACTAAAATCTATGGAATACAAAGAGAAACTAGAGTTGAAAGAAGAAAAACTGCATAATACTAAATTAGGGTAACCTCCACTTAAATAGTGGTTCCAAAAATTAGGTGAAAAGACCGTTTAAATTCCATCAGACGAAAAGCAACGAGTCGTCGCTCTGGGTCTGACTGGCGAATTTTGAATGGCCGCCATTTCCTGCTCGGTTGTCGGATATGGACATATAATATACCGTTGGAAAGCTCTTGAAGTCTACTTTCCAATGCCGCAAACCTTGCATCAATGTGATCTCTCTATCAAAAGTTATGGCCAAAAGAGTGAGCATGTATCAAATTTCTTCTCAAAACTTTTGTCTTTTATCACTTTTCTACTCTTTTCTCTTTTGCCCATATTCATTGTAAAACATCTTCAAGTGAGCAACGATCTCTTCACTTATTTAAGGGGTCTTAGGCTATTTCTCCAAGCCTTCACCCTCTTATTACTCCGTATACTAGTAAAAAAGCTTCAATTCCGCCTCGTATATCATAGGACTACAAAATTAAACACATGAGACAAAATTACAACAATTCACTACTATAATCCCTAAACACCTCTAAAACTTCATGTAAGGAGTGTAAAGATAACACGGATAAGTGCAAATAATTGCACTTATCAATCCGGAATATGTGTTTGTGGCTTGTCATCACTTCGTACTCGCCTATCAATTCTTTCTTTTTGATAAACCCATTCAAGAATCGTCTCTTCTTGATCCAAAGTGTGTAAACCGGTTGCCTTCTTGGAATTTTACAGACTTGATTTAATCAGCAAATTTCCTTTACAATTTAGGAATGTTATTGGAATTCGCCTTGTTTTAATGGTTGAGGATGAAGAAGCCGCAATGCCAAAGGGTCATTTGCTTCACACTTGCAGTTGTTTACCCAAAATCAACCCCTCAAGTTCGCTATCTGTCTACTTCAAACTTTGAGCATACTTAAGCTTAATTGGCGTACTGCTCTCAATAGGAATACCAAATATAGATCCAAATTATGTTCATGACAAAAGTAAGCTATTTTATTTCAGCTTTCTTTAAGCTTATGTCAGTTGGTAATAATTTAGTTCAATGCAACACAATATGGCTCGAAAAGCTCAGCAAGATTATGAATTATTGCATGAAAATGGCTCATGAATCAGCCAAATACAAACTAGGAAGAAACACTTAGAATCAATGTTTATGAAGGTAAAGTAAAGCATGAAAATAATCAGTAATAGACTAATGGAAAGAAAATCTGTCTCTTCTCTTTCGATTCTGGTTAGCTGATGCATTGAGCCCTGTTTTAGCACTTTGAATTGCTTTGTCATCCTATAATACCACCTGAATAAGAAAAAGAAATCTGTGTTGATTAAATTGAGACAAAATTGTGTCTATCCTTGAAAAAATTTGTTCTCTCACTTTTCTATCCTCTTATTATTCCTAATAATCTGTGTCTTGGTTTTGAGAAATTCTGAGTATGGCTTGGGAGTGTTGTGAGAAGCGTATATTTTTGCATAAAAAAATTCGGTTGGTGATCACCAACTTAAGAGAGTACTCAAACATCCTACTCTAACTTGCACTTTGGAGGAGTCAAAGGTTGCTGCTGTGCTGGTCGAGAAATTGATGGCTGTTGGACAGCTATTGTTTGTCAACGGTCTGCTTAACGATGTGTGCTTAGATGATGGCCTCGCTCAGCCTAATGTTACACAATACTTCTCACTTGGCACTTAAAACGACTCAACGTACAACTCTTAAAAACTAACTAAGATACATTATATTTTTCAAAAACTAAAACTAAACAAAAATACAAAACATTAATAAATATACTAAATTCTAAAATCTTACAATATAAATTAAAAATAACCTATTAAAAGTATGAAATTCCTCATGAATTCCCTTTATATCTCATCTTTTGTAAGGTAATTTTGATATTTGTTTTATTTCTTTATTTTATATTTGTTTTGTTTATTGTTCTCATGTTTGTCTTTAACTATTCTTGAATATCTTGTCGTTGAGATATTTCCCATGTTCATTATCCTCACTGTTTGTTGTGAACTTGTGATGCTATTAAATTGATTTTTGTGATCAGGCTTTTCCCTGATATTTTGAATGGTTACATTTGAATCTACATGTTTTGGGATTGTCTGAAAACACAGCAAGGGACAACGAGAATACTAGAATATGTTTCTTCACATTTTAGTTCATCTGTTTAAATCAAAGATTTTTAATTCCTTTAACTCAACACATTTTCTGCATATTCAAATTTTAATCGGTAAGATGTTGTTGATCCTAATAATCAAGGTTTAGAAAATTGAAAAGAATAAATGGGTGGATGAGAACTTACAATGCACAACTACAAGTTTACGTGAAGAGGGGCTGATTTGAGCTTCCAAATTGTTGTCCTTAATGAGTTTATCTACTATTTTTAGCTTGGCACGTAGTACTGAGACCACCTTGACATTGGCAAAATTTGAGGAACTGTGTCTTGTTTTGTAGTTTCTAAGTGAGCTAAATACTTTATGATGTTAATTTTTGTTTCATGTATTTGCATTGCTTGCTGCATTGAGTTGTTCATGGAATTTATCTAATTGTTGAAATCATGTTTAATCTCTGCTTTAAGGTTTCTTATGCCTTGCTTATTCACGAGGAACTCTCAGCAAGGATCATGCATCAAGCAAATTCTTCTCTTTCTTGTATTTCTATTTTTAGTTTTACTTTGTGATGATAGTTTTAATCAATTCAAATGATTAATTTGTTTGTAATAAGATCTCAAATGTTTACCGTTTGTAAAGGAAATGCTTGATGATCTAGATTTATATATATATATATATACCTTTGGGAAACAACTCAAAATGAAATAACATCAAATGCCTGGATTGGTTTTATGATTTTGATTCAATCATATTGGGGCTTATTCTGAATTGTTGGAAATTTATAATAAATGAGCTCACTTATAAAGTTGTTGGTGACTTACCAATTGATTTTGTATTAAAATTCAGTAAGGTTGCGTTTGGGAACATTTATTTCATTTCGAATTGTAGATTTTAATTATGGATTCATTAATTAAGAATTTGAGAATGACAAGGTTTGAGAAGTCATTCTCAAATTCTCATTTTCAACCAATTTTATAACCATAGTGGATTTGACTCAAATCTAAATTTAAAAATTTTTGATTTGCCAAACAATGAATTTGAGCCAATTTTAAATTTCCAAATGAAATCTTTATTCCCAAACATGGCATAAAAGATTTGAGAGCATTCATCCATCTTTTTTCTTCGTTTTGAAAATAAATACACTTGTTCATGTATATTTCAATACTTTTTCATTTATTAAATAGTTGATTTACAATGGTATCATAGCATTTACATTTACATTTAAATTGGTTGGTTTCTTTAACAACCCAGCTAAGCTTTATGACTAAACATATAAAGTCTTCAATACGTTTTCATGTCTTGCTTTGATGTTACTCGCTCTTACTACCTCTACATACTCATCTGCAACACATTGACATTATAATATTTTCATTTGTATTCTTGATAATAAAAATGTATAAAATAAAACAATAATATCTAATAGTGTAACTTGGGGGACCGCGTGCGTAGCACGCGGCCCCACAACTAGTATTACTATAAGGTAATTGGGATTTGGGATTTGGGCCGCCAGAGTCCAGACTGTTAAAATAATCTAGAAAAATCTAGAATTTTAATTAATAATAAAAATGTCTAAACTAAAAAATAAAAACATCCAAGATAATATAATGGAGGTCCCTAGAATATCTAAGATAATAACTAATTAAAAAATAAAAATATCTAAGATATTAAGGTAGAAGTTCCTGGATTAGATAAAGTAATTAAAAAATAAAAATATATAAGATATTTTATTAAAGTTGTAAACAAACTTTCACTGTAAATACCCATGGATGTATTCGCTTTTACTTTCCTCTACAAACAAATCATATACTACTTTGATCTCCAAATTTTCCTGCACAGACTTCATACTTGGGCCTTCTAATATTATTACGGTTTTCCGGTCCGATCTGGTCTAAAAATTTTAAAACCTAGACCGGACCAGAAACCGTATTTTATTTTTAAAAAAACCGAACCAGACCATTTAGACCGTAGACCAGACCAAATACTTAAATTACGGTTTAGTCCGATTTGGTTTGCGGTTTAGACCAAACTCTATTCAGCCCCAGTCGTAGTTCTTTCACTCAGTCTCTTACTAGTGTAAAGAACAAAAGCGAACAAATATTTCTGTAATTCTTCTGGCTGGTGACAGAAAAGATAAAAAGATTACACTTCCAAACGAACGCAATCGACCAACAAAAGTTTTCTTTTTAACTAAATATCATGTACCGATGTGCTTCCCATAGTAGACACATTATTCAGCATAATACTTTTGCAATCTGTAAAAAGCTTCATGGCTTCCGAAAACGTTTTGCCATCAATGCAAAACTAGTTCTGTAAGCACAGTTTCAAAATAAAGTTAGACTCTAAAATCCTACAATAAACCATTCAGTAACCTAATATTGGAATTTAACAAATTATCAACAAAAAAAATATGACCTAAATTTTGAAACTTGCTTTAATTAGCAGGTGTAAAAACTTTAATTCAAACATCAACAAAAGAACAAAATTTTGAGTGACTAAAGCAATTAGAGATTCAATTTACTAGTATATTACAAGACTAAAATAGAAAGGAGATAAATCAAATAGGGGAATTTAAAAAAAAAAAAGAAGAAGAAAAAGCACAAAACCTTGCAGAGTTCAGCATATTGAGTTTCGATTTCACCACTGTTTACACAGTTAACTGATGTTGTCTTCGATTCATCCATTTTTACAACAGATGGACTCATAAAATTTCAACCAAAACCCTAAAACAAAGATCTGTAGATCTCTTCGATTTCACCGCCGACAATGTCGCAAATTTGTAGATCAATCCACAAAAAATAAAAAATTGAAAACCCTAAAATCGGTAAACCCTAAAAGAGAGAAAAATATTGAAATATGTAATTAAAAAATTCTTACCTTGAGTAAAAATGGAATTGAAGAAGAAAAAATTCCTTTATGTTTTTTTATCTTTCTTCAGACTTCAATGAAGTTTTCTCTTTCTTCAATGAACGCCTTGTTTTGGAATCTTCAATGAGATAGCGCGGGAAAAGGATAATGGTATGTTATTATGTATCATGTATGTATATCATGTCCATCATGATGAGTTTTATCACTATCATACATACATGAATTATCCAATCGGGACTTGCCACGCCATGTAACGTTTCGTTGTTTTGCCGCCAAATTTCTTGAGGTTGCTTATGAAGATTATTTAATTTAAGAAAAAAAAATAAAGTTTTAAACCTTGTATCTATCTCTTTTGTAAGGCCCAATGTTTAATTACATTTTCATTAAAAAAATAAAAAATTGCTTAAGTTTTATAAAATGATCTCTAAATTATTTATAATTTCAATGTTTAAAATGTTGTTTGTTATATTAATTTTAATTATGAACTTCATTTAATTTTATATAGTACCTTTCAATTTGTATATTGAGTGTATAAATTAGTTTTATGTCAAGTATAGTATTTACCTACTCCATATTATTATGTTTTTTTAGTTTCCTGATTGGCAATTAAAATCATAATTTTCATTGGTCATTACCCCATCTAACTAGTTGCTCTTTCTTCTCATATGTTTCGTCTACTTAATTCAATTAACTAAAAATTAGTTTTTAGACGAGACTAGATTATAAATATGCCCTAACTTAAAGTTCAATACATTTGTTTTAACTATGTAAATATGTTGGATTTGGAAACATATGATGAATGTGATAATGTTACATACAATATGATCCATCACAATCACAATATGATCCATCACATACTCAGTATATCCCGCTCATAGAAAACTATGGTCAGGATCTAGGGAGGGAAGAACGACGACAACTCATACCCATAAAGGAGAGTGTGGTCAAAGAGTCCCCCGGCTCGAGAAAGGTATTCTAAAGGAGAGAAACCTACAACATACAAATAGAGTTAATAAAATACGTAAAAAAAAGAGTTAAAAAGATAAAAGTAAATGACATTTTTACATTGTTTTTCCTTGGAATTTCAAGACTTATAATTAGTGGCACATCCACTGCATTAATATAGGAATTGGGATAGAGTATCTACTAGGAGTATTATCTAAGCATGCTGCTTAGCTTAATTCATTAGTCCTTCTTACATAACTACGTAATTTAATAGTAATTGAGTTTTTAATCAAATGACTCGGATTATAATTTAGGCGAAAAATTCCTCGACATTCGTTTGGTAGCAAATCCCACCCCCTTCAACGATGAATTTGTTAGCTAATTTAATTGTTAGTAAATGACATTATTTGTTGTTTTATACTTCTTTCGTTACACTATACTTATAATTGATAGTAACATTATAATACATATACAATATAACACAATCAGGTGCAATCGTGTAAGTAAATCAAAACAGAGGTAATCTATTGTATTTATACAAGCTTAGATATAAACTTAATTTTACCAATACAATTACATAAACACATTTGGTAAATATATGCATAATCAATTACCTCTTTATAGCTACTACTCCATTCGTTCCCTTTGATGTTCTTATACGTTTTCTACAAATTTCAAAATATATGTTAGGATTCAAAATATTTAAAAAAACATTTTATAAAAATATAAAAAACATAATAAAGTTTTATATGTCAAGACGAATATTGTTATATATATAATTTAGCTTATAGATATGGATGAAAAATCATACAAAATTTTTTTTTGTTAAATATATAAGATATATATTTGACGTGAACATAAAAACTAAATATGAGTATAATTTTATCAAATATTTAATGTATACTTATATACTCCCTCTACCCTTTTTTATTGTCCACTTTCTTGTGGGGACGCAAATTAAGAAAATGGTAGTTAGGGTATTTTAAGTAATTATTATAATTGTAAAGGTGGTAGTTGGGATATTTAAGTGATTATAATAATTGAAAATGTGGTAGGTGGAGTATTTTAAATAATATAAGTTGGGGTAGTTGGGGGTATTTAGGTAAAAAAATCTTTGCCAAAAATAGAAAGTGGACAATTAGAGTGAATTGACTAAATAAGAAAAATCGGAGGGAGTATAAGTTATATTTAAAGATGGTTTTTTGTGCAATATTAATATAAATTCCTTTTGGAAGTGAAAGATTAAAATGTATTCTTTTCATTTTTTAATGGAAAGGAGTTAGATTCATAGAAATTTTTAAGAGCAATTCTAATTTGGAATACTTAGCTTAAGGGGTTGTACTTAACAATCATGGATTGATAAAAAAACAACTAATCATTTAGTTGGATCCATTTTATAGATATTTATTAAAATAGTCTTTATTTTAAATCAGTTATTTATTTAGATATATATTTTTATAATTGACAATGGGAAATAAGCTCTCTTTTAATCTAATCATCCGCTTAACTTGTTTGAGTTGGATTTAGTGGTAAAACAAAATAATCTTCTTTTCTCAGATCTTGCTCAATCTTATTATCGGAGACTTATAATCGAGGTTCTTGAACCTAACAAGTTGTATGTGAAGTGTGATGCCAAGGAAATGGACAACTTGAATTGAGGCATTAATACTTCAAGTGTTTTACGATTGGATGTCGATGCGTTCAAGATTGTGATTGCCATTATGTACTTTGTTCAAAATGTTATGTTATAGCGAAGAAGTCAAGACTCGAAGGCAAAGATTAAAACCTTGGGCGACTTTAAAGTCAACTTCATAATTTTTCCTATACTTATTTATTATATTGTACTTCTATTATTTCAGCTATCATCCTTAAGAAAAATCTCAAAACCTTAACCGAAAAAAGATGGTAGATAGATACATGAATTAATACGAGTTCCGTGGTCACCCACAAAAGTATTTTTTCCATTTATTTCGATTTTTAATCATCGTAACCTGTAAATCATAACTCATATTATTTTCACAAATGCACCCCTGGTCATTTCGGTTCT
The DNA here is from genome assembly GCA_019425755.1 of Amaranthus cruentus. Lineage (NCBI taxonomy): Eukaryota > Viridiplantae > Streptophyta > Magnoliopsida > Caryophyllales > Amaranthaceae > Amaranthus > Amaranthus cruentus. Next base: position 1,298,596 of record CM033455.1, read on the forward strand.
TTATCCTTAAAATTTTCGACTTTAAACTTTTTTATATTCCTTATAAATCGATTTATATTTTGTTGTATGCACAATTGACATAACAATTTCACATAAGAAAGGAAGTATTCCTAAAGGTGCACTAGCATAAATATGTGGTTTGTGGTAATGCAATAATATATAAAACTAAGAAAATTTGAAATAAATAAGATTATTTATCAAAAAAAAGCATACAATAAAATCAGAATCAAACTTATTCCAAAACTAAACGTGTAATCCGCAAACCTTATGTTCGGGTTGTTCGCACTTAGTAAGTGCGAACAGACTGAAAAACTGAAATAGGCTGTTCGCTGTTACTAACAGCGAACAACCTGTTTTAGGTTTTCAGTCTGTTCGCACTTACTAAGTGCGAACAACTCTTGTCTTAAAATCAGCATTTTGACCCTGTTTGACCTGTTCGCAGTTACTAAGTGCGAACAGACACTTGATTTTTTTTGACCAGTTTATTACTGTTCGCACTTACTAAGTGCAAACAGACCCGAACCTATGCTCTGGGGTATCAGGCGCTTATATTTGAAATAAGTTTGATTTGAATCTTATTACATGCTTTTTTTTATTAAGAGTCTTATCTATTTTAAATTTTCGGAAAACTAAGAGTATACATACACAAGTGGAAGTGGCCCAACAATGATTATAGTCAAGTGGTCAACAAGCATCTATTGCACTTTATAAGTGGTATATGGTTCTTCTTTGCTAAAGGAAACAACAACCAAAATTCAATGTGTGGATAGCCTTTGATATGCCATATTCATCCACAAACAAAGAAATGGTCACCCCATTTGCGAATCTATACTTAATACAATCCCTTCTACATTCCCCAATAATCCCAACAAATTTGTACTTCTCTCTTCATTCCAACCCCAAAATACCCCATTTTTCCAAACAAAGCTTCAATCTTGGTACAAAAAACCATGTCTTTAACCATTAAATTACACATTTCAAACTACCCTAGTTTTTTTTCTCAACCCAAATTACAAAATCCCACCAAAAATCTCCCTAATTGCATATACCAAACAAACCCATTAAGACCCCTTGTTGTCTTTCCTAAGAAAATGTCATCAATGGCTACCTCTCAAACACAAAACTCAACTAGGGTTATCAAAAGTTCTTTGATTGACCCAGATGGGGGTTCATTGGTTGATCTTTTGGTGCCTGAAATTGAGAGAAATTTGAAGGTTGTAGAGGCTGAATCATTGCCTAAAGTTAGTTTAACAAAGATTGATTTAGAATGGGTTCATGTTCTTAGTGAAGGATGGGCTAGTCCCCTTAAAGGATTTATGAGAGAAAATGAATATTTGCAAAGTTTGCATTTTAATTCTTTGAGAATGCAAGATGGGTCTATTGTAAATATGTCATTACCCATTGTTTTGGCCATTGATGATCAAACAAAAGAGCAAATTGGTTCTTCATCTAATGTTTCTTTGGTTGGCCCTAAGGGAGATTTAGTTGCCATTTTAAGAAGGTTTGTAACTTTTGTTTCTGCTTGTTCAATTCCATTTTTATTCTTTCAGGGGTTTCATTTTGTTTTTTGTGCTTAATTTATGCTTTATCTTTCATGAATTTTTTATTTCAATAATTGTCAAGTTTGAATTTTTATTTGCTTACTAGCATATTTTCCAAATGATGTTGGTAAGTCAACCTTTTATTATATTTAACTTGCTATTTGATATTATAGAAGTATATTTTATTGTTGAAGATTGGCTGTGGCCTGTTGAGAGTTTGTCTTAATTAAGTGTTTTGATCAATAACTCGAGTTAAGGGACTTCCTTTGATTGCAACTTGCTCGTGATGAGGGTATTGGTTTGCCTTCTTTCCCGCCCTTCCTAGACCTTGTCTTGGGCGGGACTTATTGTTATTGGGATGATGATGATAAATAATTTATTGGTTAATTAAACTCTTATACTTGCTGTCCACCATTACCATCCAACAAATTTTCACCATAAACAACAAATTCCCACCATTATTGTCCAATCTCCATTCTAGAGGTTATGGCAGTATTAAGCAACCATTGATTTGCAGACAATTTCAACAGATTTTTGCTCAATTAAAAATCAAAGAAGCACCACATATCCAAGCTTGGTACCACATTAATTTAAGCATGAACTAGTGACCCTTGTTCAAGAGGTTCTTCACCCTAAGATGTGAGTGGAGGTAGCAATAATGCTATAATAGCTCATAAGTGAAGCAATTAGATTTTTAATCTTATTGAAGAAGTGGATAGCTTCAACTCCACACCCATATCATGAATACCCAGATCAACGTTACACGAAACGAGATTCAATTCGATACGAGAAATGAAAATGAAAACGCGACCCATATCCCTATTTTTCATATTGAGCCCTAAATGCTTCTAAAGAAGTGGAGATATAACTATACATTCTCGGCCAAAAGATATACCCATATGTCATTCTTATTTATTAGAATAAATTTGCTCTGCATTGTATGGTTTTGGTTAAAGATCTGTCTTTATCGATTTTAAAATCTAGAATACGTTGCCTTTGATAATTGACTAATGGTCATGAGTATCCTTTCCTAACAAGATATATGATGGTTACAAAAAAGTTGGATGATGTAACATTTGACAAATAAGAACTATGTCATTCAATGACTTGCATCTGAAAGGGATGGGATTGTTATACTACATGAAATATTATGGCAATAGTACGAATCTAATATTGTATGACAGTACTTGTGCTTTTGCTGTGGAACAATCAGTTTATGATCCATTAGATTTTCCTATACTCATTGTTCTTTACTGTCCTTTGGAAATTTATTCGGTTCATTTTATCACAACCAACTTCTTTTGGATAATTTATGTCATGACCTCCTGTTGTAATTGAAAGGGTTAGGGGGCGGAGTCTTTTCTCCATCGTATTGTCATGGTTTTTATGAAAGTCGTGGATAAGTATCTAAAGCACAATAGAATGCAACCCCTCAAAAGAAGACAATAAAGTGTTACTATTGCAACTATTCACCCCTAAACACCCCCTTTTTCCTTCCATATAATCGAATTATGCTTAGTTAGCATTGGCTTCTTTTGTTGACAAATGTACGGATTCAAATTTCTCTCCTTTTAAAATTAGTGTATCTATGAGGTGGATGATTGTATTGTGAGCAATGACTAATCAATGATTACTTCTAGAATCATGGCATAGCCATATACTGCATGCCACTGTATCTTTACATAACATTAAAATTGGGTTTTTTCCACACTAATGGAAAAAAAACCTTTGAGAATTGAAACCGTATCTTTGCATCTGGGACTTGAGGCCAGGACTCTGACTAGAGAAAGCTAGTATGCAGATAAATTTCGAAACCTTTTGCATGTTGGCATTATCCTTCTTTGTAGACGACATGTTTATATAACTCACTGCCATTTTTGGCAATACTTTTCAGTGACATTGTAGGGTTCTAAGAATTTGTGATATACTTCACACTTGATAAATCCTTAACCTTTACCTTCCCAACTAAGATGACTAATATTAGGTTTGCAAGAATTTATTTGAAATGCTCGAGTTAGGAATCAGATTGTCATTCGGCATGCAACTTGCCCTTCATAGCTCTCCCTATGGACTGAGTAGTCTAGACAGAGGGTTAAAGGAGAGCCAACAAATGAGGTATTACCAGGAAATAACTTTGATAGTAGTTCAAAATGCGAGTGCTTTTGAGAAAATTTACTACTTCCTCTTCAAACTAAATTATTACTCTAAGCGAAACTCATTATTCTGCCAATATGGTAAAATATGCCTTTTGAGATTAAGTATAATAATGTGGTGCTAGATTGATTTTGAAAATGCGAGTGCTTCTGAGAACAATTTACAATCTCCTCATCAAACTAAGGCTAAAGTATTATTCTGGTCGAAACTAATTGTTCTATCAATACGATAAATTATGCTTTTTGATTTAAGTAAAATAATGTGGGTGCTAGATTACGTTAATAAAAAAATTATTTAGGAATGAATGGATATGGCAATAGGTAGGAATGAAGGAAGGAGAAGAATTTATAGGGACAATCATTAGAAATGATTTTCTTTGTGGTACAACAGTGATTTCTTAAGTTGATTTGTTCCAGCTCTTGTAAGCGACTTCATATTGTTGGGATTAAGACTTTTGCAATGTTTTTTTGTAAATATTTTTGGTATCTACCGTATGCTATGGGGACAAATCTGATGGTCAAATTGATTGAAATCTAATTTAAGCTGGTTTGGTTCATGAACCAAACCATTTTGACCAATTATAACTAATATTTTTTGAATTGAGCTTGTTTTACTTATCAAAATTGATCGTTACTGTTAAATTTGATTTATGTTGAAGTAAACTTTATTTTTATGATCAAAGCTGATTTTAACCATTTCTGTGTTATTTTTGTTCTTTGGAGTTAATGATTAATGGTTCTTTTCTTGGAGCCAAAGATTTATAGTTATTTGGTTTTAAAGTATAATGGACTATAACCTATTTTATAATGGGTATTTCTTATTTATGTTAAGTTCTAAATGATGTTTCCTATCAAAATTCCATGGGATCCACTTAATGACATTGAGAGAAGAGGTAAAAGACTATTTTTGTTGGAGCTACTGATAACAATGATTAAGATGATTTTTATTGATTTTATCCTATTTTTAATGATTGAAGTTGTTTTTTTAACAATGAACACTGGTTTTTATTTAAGTCAACTAAATTTAGTTTTATTCATTAAAGTTGATTTTTACTTCTCTAATCTTATTTTTTTGAATTAAACTTCTTTGAACAAAATATTTTTATTAAAAATTAATTTAAATAGATAAGTGGACTATTGGACATATTTATGAGAGAAAATTGTTTCTTGGTTTGTTCACGTGCAAAGATTGAAAATGCACCAATCGGAAAAGTAAAAGTTTAGAATTTTGCGGAATTTTTAGCAGGAAAAGGTACATGACTTGAAGTGAAAATGATAGGGAGAATTGGGATTTTCAGCAGTATTGACAATAAATAGGAACTAATAAAGGAAAATATATGTGGATGATTATTACCATTGATTTTCTTAGTTGAAGATTAATATTAGATTGAGTCAAATGAAATATAACCTTTGGTACCAACTATCTATCACATCGATTTCTCTTTGGTTCATGTAGTCGGCCTCATATGTTGAATAAAGGACTTGACATCATTGACGTTGTAGTCTTGTAGATATGATGCTAGATAGGGTTGATTGGAAAAGGTGCTTTGTTATAGATCTTGCATGTTTGATAATTTGTTTTGGTTCATGTATGCGGCTCCATATTTTGTGATTAGGGCTTTGACATTGTTGTCTCACACTGATGTAAGTTCAAAGGCACCTAAAGCGTAGGTTTTGAATCAAACGGGGAGTAGTTGGAATTTAAGTTTTTTTTCGGTGTATTGAACTGATGTTTGAACAAAAATATAACTATTAATCTCCAAACACACTCAAGACTAACATAGTCTTAATACACTTGAATAAGACATAGTCAAATTGGTTTATGAATCTTAAAGCTACTAAAACATGGTCTTTCTCAATACCAATACATCATTTCTTGTGATCATCCACTTAGGTAAAGCTACTAAAACATGGTTAGTCATACTAACAGACAACAGCACATATAATGTTACAGTAGTCATCTTTCAACTTAGATGAAAACATTTACCTTTGTCATTGTTATTGATTCATTGATTGTTCCTTCTAATTAAGTGTTTATTGTCACTTTTTGCAGCATTGAGATTTACAAACACAATAAAGAAGAAAGAATAGCAAGAACTTGGGGAACAACGGCTCCAGGGTTGCCTTATGTTGAGGAGGTAATTACGCCCGCTGGAAATTGGCTCATAGGCGGAGATCTGGAAGTACTGAAAGAAATTAAATATAATGACGGTCTTGATCACTATAGGATTTCTCCTAAAGCTCTCCGTAAGGAGTTTGATAGACGTGAAGCCGATGCAGTTTTTGCCTTTCAACTTAGAAATCCAGTTCATAATGGGCATGCTTTGTTGATGAATGATACACGTAGAAGGCTTTTGGATATGGGGTATAAGAATCCAATTCTCTTGTTGCATCCTTTGGGAGGTTACACAAAGGCTGATGATGTGCCCTTGGATGTTCGAATGGAGCAACATAGCAAGGTAACAAGTCTCTCTGTAAAAATCCAAGCTTATACTCGAAGTGTAGGAAAACTGGGCCTTAATCATGTAATGCTTCGAGTACAAGTTTGGATCTTTTCTCTTGCTTTCTTTTTTTTTCCCTGTAGGATTAGAATGCACATTGTACACAACCAATTTGATTCTGCTTTGACGCCATAATTATTAAATGTTTTCTTATGCTCGCACTCATTGCCGGTCCCTAGCCCGGATAAAGGAGGAGGGTAAGCGGTCCGAGTAAACCTTAGTCACATCCCATGAACCAAAAATCAACACTTGCGGGGGTGTCCCTTACCTAATTGGACGATCACAACAAATGATGTATTGGTTAATGTAGCCGACTACAATCTTTTGGGATTAAGGCTTAAGAATTGATGGTGTTGTTATGCAAATGCTGCAAATAGAGTTTTGCATGCAATTTTTTATAGTTTTTCAGACGCAGAATAATATTCTTTTGGGGGTTTATCAACTCACAACGGAATAAACGAAAAACTAATAAACTTATATGTGCTTCTGTGTAGAAAATGAAGTGTATAAATCTGCAATCTCACCTAGTAATATATTGACTACTACAATATTCGTCACAGAAAAATTAAACTTCTGAAGGTTTTCTGTCATTCCTTTTATCTAGGTTCTAGAAGATGGGGTTCTTGATCCCGAGACTACCGTTGTATCCATTTTCCCATCTCCCATGCATTACGCTGGTCCAACTGAAGTACAGTGGCACGCCAAAGCACGGATTAATGCTGGTGCTAATTTTTACATTGTGGGTCGTGATCCTGCCGGTATGGGTCACCCAACAGAGAAGAGAGATCTCTACGATCCTGATCACGGAAAGAAAGTGTTGAGCATGGCACCTGGACTCGAGAAGTTGAACATTCTACCTTTCAGGGTGGGTCATGATTTGCTTTTTTCTGTCAGATTTATATTTTTCTCCTACATTCTGTGGTCTTAAAAGTTTTTCCCATTGGCATGCTAAAATTGTCTTTTCATTATCAGATTTTTCGTTATGTTTTTCGAAACTAAATGTAATTGCTGATCCAACACCCTACAAGCCGGTTTATCGATAATATGTTTGAACTGCCATTTCGGACCCATGTTGGTAACTATAAGAAAATGATCCATGCTTTGTTTCGACAGCAAAAAGCATACATAAATGTCATGTCTGTTGTTGCCTTGATTTACTATTAAAACTTGCTATTTTGGTCTTTGAAGTTTGCCTTGTTTTTGTTGTTTGTATGATTTTATGTTTCAAATTGTCTTTTGCGTACACAAATTCTTGTGAGTCGGTCCCACCATGAGACTCTCTCCATACATGAGCTGAATAGTCCAACTAACATGATTATAAGCATATGGGCTCCTTATTTTGAGGTCGTCTCCCCGAGAGACTGTTTCTTACAAGAGTAGCTCCTACCAGTATATATTCGGGGCCCCGGCCCATTTTCTTTTTGGGTCAGTCTGAAAATTGTGCAGTATGTTCATTAAATTTTATTATCTAAGAGATGTATGGGGCTATTTTGGCTGATAATTATAGAATGATTTTTGCTGTATTATGTATGATTTTTTTAGACTCGTCACACCTCTAAAGAATACATCATCTTGCAGGTGGCAGCATATGATACTGTCGCAAAGAAAATGTCGTTCTTTGAACCTTCTCGTGCGAAAGATTTCCTCTTCATTTCTGGAACCAAGGTAATTTTCCAAACCTATTCTTAAAATGCTAATACTTGATCTTGGACTAGTGAACGATGCTCTTTCTTGAGTACTGTCGGAAATGACTTATCTGATGCAATGCTTCTTATGTCAACGCGTGAATCGGGATTTTAGCTTAGTCAATGGACCGGACCCTAAGAAAAAATTTGGACCTCACTAATCTGCTTAAGAAGAATTTCTTTTGAATCAGCGGGTCGATTTTCTTGGCGAATAATAAGATTGATTGGTGGATTTTAATCTTCTGAAGGTTTTCTCCGTCATTCCTAATTAAAAGCAAAGAAAATATGTGGGGTGTTTAGTTTAAGTGAGGTGGGACTATTTAAGTGAGGCTAAGAATCATCTGTACTTACATGTTTCTGTTTCCCATCTTGTGTCCCACTTTTTGTTGCTGTAGACACAGTACCGACACAAAATAAATTAAAATATTATTGATAAGTATATATGCAACAACATTCTGTTACCCCAACGCCTTTAAGCGGCTCCTACTTAGACGAGTTGGGGGTCAGATGTACGCAATCTTACGATTGTTAGTGACAAAAAAAGGATTATTTCCGATTGACCATTAGTAGCAAACATCATCAGCACTTCACATAAATAAGTAAGGTACATGAGCCATAAGATTAGAAATCAAGGCTATTCGATAACACATTCATCTTTGAAGTTGAGCTTGTTTAACCGGTAATCACTTTTCGGTAAGATTTCTTTAGGAGCATCATGACCAATTTTCTCTTTCAATCTACTCTTCTAATGATATGGTTTGTGATAATAGCCAGTTAAAATGGCGAAATCTTTCTCATTATCGGACTTGGAATGGTGCTTGGAACTCTCATGACTACCAAAAATCTCCTTATTCGTCTTGTGTACAAAAAATGATTCCAAGGGTCTCAAAATAAAAGGACGTAGGTTGGTTCACCACCTAAGTGCTAGGGGACGGATCTTCACGAAATCAACATTTTGCGAAAAAATGTCGTGTTCATAGATTTTCATTACCAGAAATTCTCGTCTTCCCTTTTGATGTTGGTGCATTCTTGTAACTTGATTGTTCAACTTCGGTAATATTTTCAGATGCGAACTTTTGCAAGAACGGGAGAGAACCCACCTGACGGCTTTATGTGCCCTGGAGGATGGAAGGTATTGGTCAATTATTACGCGAGTCTACAAGAAGAGGAATCTAAGCAGCCTGCTACCGTATCTGCGTAGATGCATCAAATGATACCGCCTTAACAACAATGCTCGAACCATAAAAGGCTTTCTGGTTGATTAAGCTAGCGTAGGTCATTGAGAAATCCTCTGCTCGGAGACTAGCTCGGCTTTTGCATGTGTTTTTCTTCAATTTTTTTCATTTTCCTGATCAAATGCTGATTGATATTTGATTTTGATTAAAATGTTAATTATTTTGATCTATTTTAGTCTACCAGAGATATTAATTATTGAGATTGATGTTGGCGTTCCGTTTTTGTTTCCGTTGTTCGGTCAAGTCGATGATTATAGGGTTGTTTGGTAATCGTCGTTGCAGTTGGCTTCTCCGATCAACTTTTTGAGTTTATCTTTATAGTGAACTTTTTAACGAGCTTGAAAGTCATAAACTGAACTCATTTTTTTACAGTTTCACCGACTATAAGCTAAAAGTCAAAAGTTTATATTCACAATATTAATAACAATTTAGTATTTATTGCTTTCAATAGCGCTTTGTGATCTTACTCCTCTGTTTCGCACTTCCACTTAGATTACTTACGTGAAAACTTTTAAGATTAAATGTTGCAATTAGTATATCGATAAAGGCACACATATATCACACATGCAATTAGAAAAATCTTTTATTATAAATTTTCCATAAAGTTGTTTGTTTAGTCACCATTACTATATTGGCATTGCCTTAGAAATTAGGAAACCCTTGAAGAACACAAAGACCCAACATTACTATTCTCAATTGTCAAGTGTCCCCAGCTTGAGTCTATGATTTGTAGCAATCATCCTCTACCTCCACATGTAATTGTCACCAATTTTTCCTTTAAAAATAGTAGGAGATTATTGTCATTTATTGGCGGATTTATTTAACTTGTTTTAACAACTGAAAGCATTACTTTTATTAGTTCTTAATCGAGAAGTTTGGTAAACTTTCTTGGTTGTTGTCAACTTCACGTGTCCCTTGAAATTTGTTACATCGAAAACCTCTTTTTGATTTGCGTAATTTAGCAAATTTAAAGTGACAAACATAAATATAAGAAAAAGTTCTCTAACACGATTTTTCATTTTAGCTTAAAATTCATTCTTCAAACAAGTTTTTTCGCTGTTTGTTCGACCTTTAAACAAACCAAAAGTCAGCCAAACAATCGACATAAAGGCGATCATGAAATTAGGGCTATACTTATCAAAACAGTCGATTCTCGAGTCAGTTTTCGCAAGAAATAATTATAATAGAGATGAACCTTAACACATTACACAATATTGGAATTATAATCCTAAAGATTAGAATACATGTGCTCTCTTGAGAAACCGTCTTTTGTAAAGACGACTCTCAAAAGTCCAGCCCAAATCTATATTTAGAGTTGTAACAATATATATTTAGAATTGAATTGGGCTTTTGAGAGCCGTCTTTACAAAAGACGGTCTCAAGTAAGAATTTGTAATTGGCAGGTGAGATATTAAGGTATTTGAAGACAAAGACAGTTCAAAACAGTCCACATTACATAAGTATTAATTTTGTGTGTCTAAAATCAAAGGTTGAGATTATAAACAGTGTGGTTTGTACCCTTTTTCAACCAATAATCCACCCTGGTTTGGTCCATCTTGCCTCTTACTAGCATAACACTTGAACCATTCTACTATTTCTACTTACTTCTTAGTTACACTTATTTGTCACTACTTTTACATTCAATTATTCATCAAGGACATACATTTAAATGATATTTCTTTGAATTTTTTATTTATATTTGGTGGGCGTTATTAGTTCTAGACACGTGTAAAATATTCAATCGTATATGATGTTATAAGGAATGGGTTTTGAACTTAGTTTATGTTACTTTTTCTTCGGTTGTTTTGCTTGCTTTTTGAGTTTTTAGGCCTTAAAATTTAGAAAAAAGTAAAATAAATTTCAACTTAGATATTATTGTATATTTTTGCTGGTTTTCTATTGGTGATATATCATACATAAGTTTATAAGTGATAATCTGTTGTAGTCATTCTCGTTCATAATAAAAAATAAAAAGTATTCCATAAAAGCTAAATGATAAGGTATTATTATCCTTGTAACAACCAATACGTCTTCCAAAGCTATATAATTAGTTAGTTACACGATGCCTTTTTGTAGCAACATTTTAAGTAGAGGTGTTCATTCGTATCATCAGGTGGATTCGGATTAGGTATTTCGGATCGATTTAAAGTCGAGTCTTATGAAGTTGTGTCTATGTTACTTTTTACATAATCATAAATTATTTTTAAAATGGGATCAAATCGAATTCGATAATAAAATCGAGTAAATATCAAACAATTAGATTTTTTTAAAAAACACCTCTACTTTTGAGGTAAGGGGCATGTGAGGATACGTAAGAAGCTAAGAGACTAGACATCTAAGTAGCCCTTTTTTTCATTACTTGGTTGAATCAGCAAAAGGGAAAATTGAGTCAAAAGGAAGATAAAGGGTAGTTATATTACATAACCAAAGCCAAAAAGGTTATTGTTCATTGTTGTTGTTACTATGTTGTCTTTTATTTGCTCCTACACTTTTACCATCTTCAATAAATCCAAATGTAACATGGGTGCTTCATGTGATGTGCAACAATCCTAATTTTTCACTTTAAAAGTAAGTTTTTATCATTTTACCTTTTGTAAATACAGGGTCGGTCCTAGGTTTTTAGTGGCCCAGGGCGAAAGATTATTTATTGGGCCCTAAATTAAAATTTTTGGGAGGCCTTGGGCGTAGGCACGCCTTGCCCTTGCTTAAGGTCGGCCCTGTGTAAATATGTGAGAGTTTTTCTATCATTCGTGAACTAACTTAATATACTTAGTCACATCTCATGATTACGGATCAAAATTAATTCTCGTGGAGGCGCCCCCTACATTGAAACTAATGTATTGGTTCATTAGCTAATCACAATCTTGTGAAATTAAGGCATGAATGTTATTTTTAATGTTGATTATTTTCAGTAGTAAATTTTCCACAATGTGTTATATTAGAGAATATTCAAGGGCGGATCTTCTTTGCGGTCGGAAGAGGCCCACCTCTTTAAATTTTTTGGGTCATTTTATAAAATTAAAATATTATACATTTTACAATAAAAATGGGTTTAGAAGGTAGACACTAAAGAGTATAGAAGAATTTTTAAGCATGAGGTTGAGAATTTGAACTGGCTAGATCTCTTAATTTATTTATTTGGACAATAACCCTAATCCCTTATATTTACGACATAAGATCCGCCAATGAGAATATTGAATAGTAATGATAATCATTATAAGTAAATAAAAAGTATAATTCTTTGAGTAAGGATTGAGTAATTTAAAGTAAAATTATTTGTATGACAATAATTGTAGTCGGTTAAAGTAAAAAAAATCGTGTTAGATAAAATGACAATTCCGCCTTCTATCAATTTATTACATTTTCTTTTTCTTTTTTTTTGAATTTAAGATAAAATTATAAATCCAATAACTAATTAAAGAGGAATGATAAATGAAATAAAATTCCCTCAAAAAAAAAAAAAACAAATGAAATAAAATTCCTATAAAAAATGAAAAAAGAATTGGTACAAAATGTGTAGTGGTTATGTTTTTGTTGATGTTAGAATGGTGGGATACTCTTTTTACCTTATTCTATCCACTGTTATCTACGAATTTGCAAAACAATATAAATCATAGAACATGGGATTTCTGCTTTTTGTGCACAAACGTATGGACCAGTCCTACGTACGAATGCACCTTTAAGCTCATCATTCTATTCCCTTCGGCATCCGTCTCATAAAATTTGCTACAAATGCATGCCGTGAAAATACAAGAGAAAACCAAAAAATTTGATATTTTAAGGTGAGAGCAACGTGAATGAAAATTTTAAAACACTACTTAGTGGAATAGATTTATCGACATTTAATTTAAATGTCGATACTTCAAATTTCTAATAGTATATATAGAGGATATAGTGACATTTATTTGACCCTTTAGCGGCATAATAAAAAATGACACTAAAGCTTTTTGCGATATAGGATTTAGTGACAATTCTCATAAATGTCACTATAGACTATAGTAACAATTACATATGTCACTAAAGACCAAATAAAGTGTCGCTAAATCACTTTATAGTGGAACTTAAAATAAAAACTAATAATTATTACCCTAAAAATATGATTTAGTGGCATTTTTTTAATGTCACTAAATCTAATATCGCTAAAAGTTAAATTTGTTGTAGTGAAAAATAATAGTTATGACTAAAAGTAAAATATAACAAATCTCATGGCTCATGGAATGGATTAAATTGAAAATATAGCAAAAACCGTGTGAGAGATGAATTACTATTTATCTTTTTCTGATATTAGTTTTCTCATCTCGTTGGATCAACTAATTAATTGCTTGTATAAATTCTAAAGTCAAATACCTTTTTTGTATAAAAATTAAATACTTGCCTCAAAATACATTCAAATACTTGAATTGACATTTTTATTAACCGTTACAAATCAAGTGTTGATAGTATATATACAACGCCGTCTCTAGTGTTTAAGAAGAATATTCAAAATATTTATTCTTAATAAGTAATACTAAGAAAAAAATACACAAATTAATTATACCTATTAGCTAGACAAATATAGAAATACACAATTATTAAAATAACAAAGAATCTCCCAAGAGCAAAAATTTTGTTACATACTTGCATTGTTTAAATGACAATGTCTATTTGCGAAAAACCTAAGCTGATTAAAAAGATTATTCGATTCTCTTAAAATTTCAAAATTATTTAATTTTTGTATTAAGTTGATCACCACAAAAAAATTATTTAAAATCTGCAATTCGGCTACACGGTTCAAAAATACTTGGGCAAATCATATTTGGTGAACTGAATTTGTGGATAGTTCCCTTGCTATTTAGATAAGCTTTTCCTCCTATGCTTCTGGTTATTGTCATCACAATTCACAAACCAGCTTGCTAACTAACTTTTGCATTGGATAAACCCATCCTAACTGGCAAAGAACCACAAACGGTTAAACCAGCTGAGAATTTATCGGCTCAACCCAGATGATCATGAGGTAACATTTGCAAAATCTAGGCAAAGTAGAGATTTGCATAGGGCCCAAAGCTAGAAAGACGTCCAATACATCAATTCAGCAATGTTGTCGTGTATGATCTTGAACACTGCTTATAAAATTGTAACTTTATTTTTGCCAAACGCCCATTAAAAACCATCTATAGAAAGGGCCAATTTCTTTCATTTTGCCTAAGATCCTTAAAAAATCAGACAAATGTCCCTTCTTTAGTTTAAACCTAAAGCCTCATAAAAGGAGATCTCTATATCTATATAACCATATTGAGGTACCTAGTTTCATGTTATGTCATATATGGAATATTTTTTGTGGTAATGTAAATTTATATTGGGACTACAATCCAAGTCATAAACTAAGAACAACCCTTTTGCCTCCCTTGTTGTCATGGAAATTTCATACATTTTTATAGTTTCATGTACATTCAAAAAAGTTTGTTGAGAGAAAATGTCCTTATAATTTGATTCAATATATCCATTCATGGACTATGCTTCATGGTTGCAACACATGGGGAATGTTATATGAAGAATATGTATGGATTATATAATTAGGTGATCTACAATGATTAATACTTGATGCCACACGCATCTAAGGCGTGCAAGAGTAGAAGTCATATAATTAGAACAGGGCCACTAGAATATATAACATATTCTGTATATTGAAATTATTATTGTCAGTTTAAATTTTTAATTAAGTTTGAAATTAATAATCCCAATTTATAAGAAAGTTTTGTACTACATTCACATTTAATTTTTAAATATGTGTTGTGTAAAGTAGTTTGTTATGTGTATCATCATAATATTCACCGCCCATTACCTTGGATGTAAGAAATTTTCATGCTCATATCTAGTCATGATCCACCAAATTCATCTTGATATTTTGCCCCGTGATCGCTAAAACCAATATGGTGCCCAACTTGCGACATTTTACCCTCTATCATTCATGAAAACAATAAACAAATATCAGTTGCTAAAGATTTGACTTACTAAGTGAATAGCAGATTATAAATAATATCTTCCATTATTAAATTTGTTACACTTATAAAAAGTAATCACTTTAAAAAAAGAAGTAAGTTAATTAGTAAGTGCGTAACAACAAAAAACGGATGATAGTATTAAATTACAGAATTGAGATTCAAACCTAGCTAAATCAAGTAAAACCACTTAGGTTATGGTATAGTATGAGTAGTAGTAGTAGTATGGTTGTATTAGTACAACACATTGCGATGAAAATCAGTCCGTCGTAATATCGTTCGTCCCTAAAGTTATTAATCCATCGCAGATACGGTCACGAAAATTCCGTTGTGAAAACTAACACGTATTTTTCCTCTGAAGTTTATTAGGAATAGATTGTATATCCTTGTAGTGGTAAATGAACAAGGTAAGAAGGGTGGACTTGCAACAGGAACAGAGGTCAGTGTCCCCTGGATTGTAGGGTATGGGGGAAGATACACAATTTGTAAATTCTAAATTCTAAGTAGATTTGTTTAGAGATGTGGCCGGTCACCAAGTCTCTTGTTTTAGGTACACATACGCACATGTGAGCGTCAATGCTTGTTCTGTCCCTATTATGAACTTGCATGCCTCATCGGTCTCAATCTTTTATTGCATTACCATTTTTTTTATTTGTACCTAATTAAAGATAAGCTTACTTCATTTGCAAGTGGTAAAATTTGAGTTTTATGGAGGGAATTTATGTTTAATATGTTCAAGAATTTGAATTCACTAGCCACATAAATATTATTCCTTCCTATCCGAGAAAGAAGAAATATGACACAAAGATTAAGAAATGACGGAGAGATATAAATTGTGTACGTGAATGTCATTAGAAGATACAAAAAATGGAAGAAAGTGGTGCAAATACAAATTAGACTTTTGCGACATTTGATTTAGTGATATTAAAAAAATGCCACTGATTCATATTTCTAGTGTAATAATTATTGGTTTTTATTTTAAGTTTCATTATAAAGTGATTTAGCGACACTTTATTTGGTCTTTAGTGGCATATGTAATTGTCACTATAGTCTATAGTGACATTTGTGAGAAATGTCACTAGATCCTATGTCGCAAAAAGATTTAGTATGACTTTTTGTTATGTTGCTAAAGGGTTTAATAAATGTCACTAAATCCTCAATATATACTATAAGAAATTTAAAATATATCCCACTAAAAGGAAATTATGTTCTAGCGGTAAATGTTGAAAATTCGTAAATAATATAACATTAAAATTTGGGTAATTATTCAAACTTTTAGAGTATATTTTTTTAGTGACATTATAATAAGGGTAGATATTCAGTCCCCATAGTTACATATTGTTGATGATATGATCGTAAAACTAAAATTCAAAAAACACACATACCAATTTACATAAAACATGTACCCCATGAAAAAACTCATATATATACTATATAAGTTTTGCGGTGGATAAAATATATGGTCTCAAATTGAAGGTATTATCTTAAAACAAAATTATACAAAGTATATTTAGAACCACTAACTAGAGTCAAATGTTAGGTTGCATATGAGTACATGCACAAGCATGATTAAAGACTAAAGAGTGAGGAACAGAACAAGTTGAGGTACAGTCTAGTACACTTCATGTTTGTATTCTTGAACTAAGCAGAAAAGGATGAGAGGAGTAAGTAGAGCCACCTAAAAAGAAGTAGGTTGTAGTTATTCCCTTTTGATTTGCATCGAAGAGAAAGAAGTTAGTTTTTAAGAATGTGGTAATAAATAAAGGAAAAAAATAAATTGTGTGGTGCAAATTAAAAGAGAGTAAAAATGTATGGATGAGATTAAAAAAAAGTGGTGGGTCATCACCCAAAAATAGAAATAACGCAAATTAAATAGAACGGATCAAAATGAAAAATACTGCAAATTAAATGGGACGGAGTGAGTACTACTTTTTCTATCTTATTACTTCTCCCTTACAATTTTTTTTTATCTAATGGACCACCTTATTATTCATGTCAGTCTGCCCATTTGTGGACTTAACATTTATTATTATGGTTTTGTGGATTTTACTTCCTCCATAAATCTCTATTTATTTTTTTATACAAACTTATTTTGCGATAATATATTTAACTCTTTCCTAATTATATATTATTTGATCACATGAATTTGGTCCTTCTCCATCTTGCTCAATTTGCCCCATTTTCTATCTTTTAATTCATCTGAATTTGATTTAAATTTTCAGATATGACCAGGGCTAGCCTTAGACATTTTGGCGCCCTGGGCGAAATAGCATAATGGATCCCTTTTCTTGCAATTTATAACCTATATGGACTTTCTACCACCATTAATTTTGTTTTTTTTGACATGGAGCCCTGGACGACGGCCTCTTTTGCCCACCCTTAGACCTTGGATATGACTTATGCCCTCTATATTCTCTTTTTTTCTACTATTTCAACCCATTATGCTCAAATTTATAGTTTTTGTGTCAAAAGCAAATAAAGTTGTTAGACTGAGATACAGGAGTACATCTTCCGGCTTAAAATGTGGATGTAGGTACTTGGCACTAATAAGTCCACTATAAGAAGTTAATATATAAGATTCGAACTCATGACATAAGCCTTTGATACCATATCAAAATATCACAAACTAAAGAAAAGATTGCAATATATGTTATATCATCAAAAGGTTTTTCTTTTATCATTATAATTGTTCCATTATTTTTATAGGTATTTTTTACTTTTAACCTATTTATTTTTAAAGGTAGTTATTGTAAATTGGGAAGGGTATGGAGGTGAAATGTGCCAATTGCCAAAGACAAAGTTCCAAATTGGGAAATGATCCCAAACAAAAAGAGCGGACAAAACCGAATATCCTAGCTTAGTACCTTGAAACTCTAAAATTGTGTCCAATAGTATTCGGAAAAGTGGCATTTTTTTGTAATTTTCATTATCAAAAAATTGAATATTAGATATTTTATAGAAATTATAAACCAATAGAATAGAAAACAAATTAGAGGAAGGGAACATTCCTTGACACAATAACCACTCCCTATACACTTGTTCCTCTATCTCAATTCTCATGATCCTTCCCTATTCATTTACTCAATTTCACCGTTGTAACTTTTTTCTTTTTAAGTGTATATTCTCCTCTATTCATCCTATTAATCTAGAGACATACTTCCTCCGTTTCATAATACTTGCTACTGAATGTGACATGTTATGTGGAAAAATGTCACTATCAATAGCAAGTATTATGGGACGGAGGAAGTAGTTATTGGTTATCAACTCGTACTTATTAGAGATATAGTTAAGTTAAAAACCAATGAAAAATGGTATTTTGAGCGTCGTTTCCGTATTGTCTTTGAATTCAATTTATCAAATAACTTAAAAATCATCTTCAACACACATTTTTTTTGATTCTCATTAGAAGTGTTTATTCAGGATATTGAGTCAATTCATGCCCGTTGTTTCAAGTCGTTAAAAATTGGGTCTTGTGTCCATTTTTTTTCATAATTGTAAAGGTCAAATCAAATTCATTTACAAGATCGGATAAATATTATCGCATCGACAAGTCTGTTTTAAACACTTTTGATTCTCACGTAGACCTATTCTTCCCACAACCTATCACCATCATCATTGTATTCAGTGAATCTCGCTCATAGAAAAACTATAATCAGAGTTTAAAAGAGAAGAAACACGACAACTCATACCATAAAAGAGAATGCGGTCAAAGTATCATCATTACATTCAGTATCACGGTTTGGAAAGACAAGAAAGACGACAACTCATATCATAAAAGAGAATGCGGTCAAAGTGTCATCATTATATTCAATGAATCCCGCTCATACGAAAACCATAATCAGGATTTGGGAAGAGAAGAAAGACGACAACTCATACCATAAAAGAGAATGCGGTCAAAGTATCATCATTATATTCATTGAATTCCGCTCATAGGAATACTATAATCAAGGTTTGGGAAGAAAAGAAAGACGACAACTCATACCATAAAAGAGAATGTGGTATAAAAGAGAATGTGGTCAAAGTAGTATGTGATAAACTAATAATAATAAAAAAAAAAAAAATCTTTGTTCATCACCATCCTACCCGGTGTATCCTGATCATAGAAAACTATAAACAAGTTGGACAAGGTATGAGGAGAGAAGAACGACAACAACTCATATCCATAAAGAAAAGCGCGACCAGAAGGAGTACCCCTAGCAAAAGTCATGGCATGAAAGTACCCAAAAACCACCCACCCGTGGTCTGTCCTTTACCCCCACAACCCCACATGCTCCTGTTTCTTCTCTTCTTTATATACACTTCTCCTTCTCTTCTTTTCCTCTCCCTCAACACCAAAATCCCTTCTTCTTCATCTAATAACAGTAACACCCCCCAAAAAACCCTTCAATCCCCACCAAAAATGGCCATTAAAAAACCAGCAAAACTCCCACAAACAGCAGTTCTTAAACAAATACTTAAAAGATGCTCAAGTTTAGGCAAAAAACAAGGCTATAATCAAGAAAATGAGTACCCAGAAGATGTACCAAAAGGGCATTTTGCTGTTTATGTTGGATTCAATAGAACAAGATACATTGTTCCAATTTCTTTATTAAGTACGCCTCAATTTCAAACTTTACTCCACCAATCTGAAGAAGAATTTGGTTTTTGTCATGAAATGGGTCTTACCATCCCTTGTGATGAACATGTTTTTGAATCTCTTACTTCTATGCTTCTTGGATAGTTTTTCTATTTCTTTAGTTAATCCTATTCCTAGCTACTAATTAATCATGGGTTTTTAAACTTTTTTTTTATCGGAGTAAGGCTGGAGAATCCCGACATGTAACAAGTGATGGTGAAAGAAAAATTGTTTTTCGGCTACTAAGTTAATCCATGATTCACGAGTTTTTAAATTATCTTGATTAATTAGAGGAACCCATTTGGAGATTATTTTTTGTTTTTTCATGGGTTTTGAGGAATTTGTAAATTTAAAATTTGGAGGAGAATTCCATGTTTTTTTTATGGGTTTAGTTTTTATTATTAAATAGTAGGAGTAATTTTATCTCACGGTGGTTGGCGATTTGTTGTATGTTGCCCTGTGAGAAAATTGGATGCAAATTATTATGTTAATGAGATGAAGTATATTTAATCAAATCAAATTATGACTGTTATTATTTTTTTTAATGAATTATAATTGTTATTTGTTATGTAATCTTTTTATATACTACATTTTTTTCTGAAAAATATCAATTGATTATGTCTAATTTCAATTATTTATTTTTATTCATTTTATAAGGATAGCGAATTAATTACACTTTATTATGAGTTAAAGGAAGATTGTATAGTAAGTCGAACAGATAACTTAAAGTATAAATGAAAATCAAAAGGGAAGTTGAAAAAAATGTAGCATCTTTACAAGATAGCCGCACAACGTAAAAAGTTAAAAAGCCGAGGAAAAATAAGAGAAAAGAGTAGTACTCCACGTACTTGTGCTAAGTTCGTGTTGCGGAATATAAATTAAATTTTATTTGAGATAGTGTCAAAAATTAATATTTAATAGTAATATATTTCTGTTAAAAAGTATGATTTAATATTGAGACGTGGGAACAAAAAAGATAAAACTAACCCAATTTTTGTGTTTTCTTTTATTTTATGGCCAAAATTCAATTTTTAGGGTCAAATATCATAATAATGATAAAGCTTAAATTTTGCAATAAAGTTTACCCACCTTTCACTTTAAAAGGATTCTTAGGCTCAAATTTGATAATAATTGACTATTATTATCGAATCTTACAAAATTACAACATTATTGACCAATTTATTTTCAAATGTACTTCAATTGTAGTATAATTTATAAAAGTTAAAGAAATATACTAAACTGAAAAAAAAGAGAATAATACATATACTTCTACAAAATTGCAAAGATATCAAAGAAACTACACCAATTAAAAGTAGTAAATCAAAAGTATAAATATCAATATAAATTAAATGCAAATAATAGAAAAAGGGAGAATGTATTTAATTTTAAATTAACAACATCAAACTTTAATGTATTTCATCTTTAAGTTGGCATCAATTATTGTTACTTAGTACTCATTTTAATTTGTTCTTAGGAATTTTTTCAAATGTATTTTGTTTTCTCTAATATGAGATATATATCAATGTTGAGAATGTACATACATTCATGCATTAAAATTTTCTTGCTTTCTTTACTTTATTTTGGTAATATTAAATTGGAATATACTTATCGTCAATATCAGTATATAATTAAAAAATATAAAATGCATACACTTAACTTTATAAACCAAGCAGATACTATCTCAAAATCATATAGCATTGGAAGAAGGTCGGTTCCAATAGCTTATAGAGTGTGTTCATCATCTGGATGTCAGACCTATCTCAAAATACGAAGCCCACATTCTTATTTCCTCTTTAAGTTGTATCAATTGAGTTATTTAGCCCATATATGTAATGCGTCTCTCGAAAAGACCGTCTCTCACAACAATTTGCGTTTTCTAATGTTTTGGTCATCTATGTTTAATATATACTTCCTCTGTTCCAAAATACTTGTAATATTTGCTTTTTCACGTGGTACAATGCACATTATGCACTAATTCAATCCTTAATATCTTTAATTATGTATAATAAAAAATTATAAAAAAATAATATAAATAATCTTTGAATCGAGACGAATCAAACAAGATCCTAGTTATCTATATTTTAACTTATAAATTACAAATTAATCACAAATTAAAAAAAATAATTAAATAGTACAAGTATTTCCAATGTTGCGGAGAAGTACAGTTCAAGTATAATTTCTGTAATTGTATTTTTAAATAAACAGTGACAATTAATGGATAATAAAGTTTTACTCAATTTTTTTTTTTTTTTTTGAGTAAAGTTTTACTCAATTTTATTGTTAGTACTTAGTACGAAGTATATAGAGTAATATTTTAGGTTGTGTACTTATACCGTACATATACATAATACAATATCATTATTACGTGACAGAAACAACGTGATACAATCCTTTTCGGAAAAGAAGAAAAAATAGAATCTTAAAATTTTTTTATTCTAATATGCACTATACACCATATATTTTTGGATTTTTTTTTTGAGCCTACCATATATTTTTGGATATGTTAAATAAACTTGTCAATTTTTTTGATACGAGTAGTTATACGTAGAAGTGTTCATTTAGGTGATTAGGTTGTTTTAGAGTCAGTGTTTTGGATCATTTTAAAATTAGATTTTTTGTTTATATTATTTTTTACAGAATTGTAAATCATTTTCGAAGTCGATTTGAATCGAGTTTGGTTACAAGGTCGGGTAAATTTCGAATCATCGGATCTGTATTAAACATCTTTTTTACGAAAATCTATTGTATAAGTTCAACGTTATTATTTATTATAACTTTATCTAAGTGTGACAAATAAACTGAAATGGAACAATTAATATTTAGCAACAATAGTACGTTAAATTCAAATAGATAAAGAAAATACATTGGAATTGAACAATTATGTATACTATATATATTGATAATTCAAAGAATAAATTTTTAAACACGTTCTTTTAATTAACATGTTAAAGAAAATGAATAGAAACTATATTAAAATAAATAACAAAATGAATATCTCTTGTATTAATTAAGTTAAATGTAAAAATTAAGTTTAAGCAAGGGTCAATCAGTTTCAAGAACTAATTATTACTTTTTTTTCTGTAGGTGGTGAAAATCAAATTCTTATAGTAAAAAATAAAAGAAAAACTTTCAGCTATTAATAGACTACATATGTGTAATAAAAATTAAGAAAATAATGTGTATGAAATATAATAATTAATAAATGAATTTTTTTATATATATTTTTCAGCATTTAAAAACAAATCACGTTATGTTATTATTACTTTTCAATAGATATATTGCCTTAAGCATTGTGTATATTATTTAAAAATTTAAGCAATTTTTGTATGGGATATAAGAAGCCCAAATATGTAAAAAAAACATCTTCGATTTGAGGGATTCTTTGGTCGCACTCTTCTTTATGATTATGAGTTAACACCTTCTTTCCCTGCCCAGACCCTGATCATAGTTGTGGGATACACTGGGTATGATGATGATGATATACTAAGTTTTTGCCCTATACTGGGGGTGTTTGGATGTTTGTTTTTTGGTTAGCTTTTGGTTGTTAGTTGGTCAAACATCAAATAAAATATTTTGTATATGATCGTTGAAGCTAGCTGAAAAGCTAACTTTAAAGCTAATATAAAAATGCTACTCCAATTAGCTTTTTTGTTGGCTTTTGGTTTGTTGACCTACTTTTCTCTAATAAATAACCAACAACCAATGTCTAAATTTATCAAACACCTTCATAAACATTTGACTTTTTCAGCTAGCTTAAAAGCTAACAATATTCTAGTTGCTCAAACAAATCAACTAATAAAGCGAGCCAACAAGCAATTGGCAAACACGCCATTATCTCAACGACTTTTGGTTCTTGGCTCTTGGCCCTAGAAGTACATGAGTGGGGTAATACGTACTCCTACTACTTATGTTTCATACTTTCTCCGTTCCATAATATTTGCTACTGATTATGACATTTTCCCACACAACATGTCACACTCAATAGCAAATATTATGGAACGGAGGAAGTAAATACAATGCAAATGCAATGGATGAAAAATACATACAAGCATCATAATGTCATGTGGAATTGTCCTTAAGACCTTATATAGAAGGGAATGCTAAAAGCCATTATGATGATGTTTGTCCTTAATAACATTGTTGCACGCTACATTATACGGTTATGCGTTATCAATTTCTCACCTTGTCACCTGTAAAAATTTATTCCATCTATAAATGTTGTGTACTATTTCTAAGGTCTACGGGTATTCATATATTTCGTACTTTTCTACGCCCGTAAGTTTCCTATCAAGGATATATTCATATCCGTTATCCCAGGCAAGACCCATTACGAACACATGTATCTTATAATATACGCTACTTTATAACTTATATCCTTATATATCAGGGACTGTTTGACAAACAATGATATTTAATTGGAGTAACTTGCTTGATCATTAACGGATTTTGAATATACTGGTGAAGCAACATGTTGTAATTCAACTGTATCATAGCAACAACTGTTTCAACTAGTAACTTACCAAGCACTATCGTTGCATGGTTTTACCACCCAACCACCTATTTGTATCCAAATGAAGTTAAAAGTGCCCAACGTGCATGCTACATGAATCAATATATATATTTTACTCCTTCTATTCTACGGATTTTGCTATAATTTTTTTCGTCTATCTTATAAGTCTTGCTAGTTTTTTTAATGGTGAAGATACGTGCTCTTTAATTTACATCCACACATTTTAATTACTTCTTAATTTTATTCTTAAATTTATCTCACTTTCCAATAAAGCATCATTTTCCCTCCTCCGTCTAGTTATATATATTGATTTATATCAAAATTATACTTGTAACAACAATGTTTTAATCTCACTTAATTTGAAGCATTTTCCATTTTGGTACGTCCCATTTAATTTGCATCATTTCAATTTTAGGACTATGACCCACCACGCCCTTTTAATCTCATCCATATATTTTAACTATCTTTTAATTTAAACCACACAATTCATTCTCTCTCTTTATTTATTACCATTATCTACCTTTTTCTTAACAAATAATGATTTTTCTCTTTGATTTAAATTAAACGGGACATAGTAGTAAAAAACAATGGGTACATAAGTACACTCGTCAAAAGATTAGTGAAGAAGAGGTAAATAGACAATAATTGTTGGTATGTTGACCTTATAGGAGTATGAAAGGGTTAGCCGTATTAAAGCAGTGTAATAATGCAATAGTGGTCCAATGTATTAACATTTCACCAATCACCAGTCACCTCCTACTCAAACAAATATTAGTACATCCTAAGTTTTTATTATAGTAGTCTACTCCATAATACTTGCTATTCAGTGTGACATGTTGTGTGGGAAAATATCACTATCAGTTGCAAGTATTATGAAACGGAGGAAATACCTATTTTATTTGATTTTTTATGCAATTAAATATATTTTTTTAATTTTTAAAATTATAGAAAAATTTATTAAAAAATTGACAGCGCTGTGAATAATCGCATCATTAGATTGTTGTTTAATAATCCAACATTTATCTTTAGTTCGCTATGAATAATATAACCTTTGTATTAGTTTGCTGACAGCATACCCTATTTGTACCTATTATTTGTATTTTGGTATGCTGTGGGCAAATGTATGACAAGTATGTAATAAGACAATTTAAACAAGATTTCACTTGACTATATATATGTTTTCTTACAGATTAATTCTAAATTTGTAAAATACTACCTCCTATTCTGCCTAAATGTCTCATAATCTTTTTGGCACTATTCACTCATTACTCTTAATTTGTATTTTGCTCTTAATCTATAAGTTAAAACATAGTCATGTGGGATCTTATTTGATTCGTCTCAATACATGAATTAGTAATATCAAATTTTTATAATTTTTAATTAAGAATAATTTGAGATATTAAAAGTTAAAATGTTACCTCGACAAGTGTGAAAAATTAAATGAAACATTTAGGCCGAATAGGA
This sequence comes from Amaranthus cruentus, assembly GCA_019425755.1. Classification (NCBI taxonomy): domain Eukaryota; kingdom Viridiplantae; phylum Streptophyta; class Magnoliopsida; order Caryophyllales; family Amaranthaceae; genus Amaranthus; species Amaranthus cruentus. The sequence goes on from CM033455.1 coordinate 1,324,278, forward strand.
GAGAGTATAATATAAACTTGAACGATTAATAACCATAATGATGCCAGTATTTCAAATCGAAAAAAATATTATGATTGGTTAGAGTGCTGACACTGTGTGTGCGCAGAAGCACAGCTAACCGTACGTACCCTTTGACAGGACATACTTTAACCGTTTCAATGCTTTCTACTTCCCATTTTCAAATACCAGGAGGTAGTTGGTTAGTTGCAGTTACACTCTTCCCAATTCTCAAGGCCACTTCAACTTCATTACTTTTAGATTCAAATTTTGAAGTCTAGGTTGGTGGAGAAATAATTGTATGGTGTGATTGTGTGGATTTAGTGCACACTAAAATAATATGGATTAAGTTTTAACATTTTTATTTCTACTTTCATCGGTCTTTACTCACTTCACTCTTTATTACTTCCTCCGTTCCATATTAGTTGCACCATTTGCATTTTCACACTCTCCAATGCACGAATTCAATCTTTAATATCTCTGATCATACATATCGAAAAATTATAAAAACTCAAAATTAATAAACTTTGAATCGAGACGATTCAAACAAGATTTCATATGATTATGTTTTAACTTTTAGATTACCGACAATATAAAAGTCAATTTGTTTGATGAATAGTACCGCAGTCAATAATGTTGCAAGTAAAAAAGAACGGAGGAAGTACATGAAGTAGGAAAAAAGCTTTTTGAAAAACATAATTTTAATTATTTTTAAAATTGTTTAATTTTAATTTTAAATTTTAATTTTTTTTTTAAATTTTTTGTTTATTAAATTTTTATTTTTCTATTTTATTTTTTATTTTTTAATTTAAATTTATTTTATTTGTTATTTTGTTTATTTTTTTATTTTTAAAATTTAATTTTAAAATTAATTTTTTATTTTAAATTTTTTAAAATTTTTTAAGTATTAGAGTGGAGTAGAGTAAATGAAGTGTGAGAGTGTAAGAATGGAGTGCAATGAGCGGAGGAGTGAAGGGGAAGGGAATGTAGTAGTGTGAAGTAAAGTGTAAGAGTTGGTCGGATTTTTATTGTGGACCAAGTCCATATTAGACTTTTTCAGGGTAGGAGTGTTTCAGCGGGTCGGATTTTTATTTTGAGCTTTTATTCTATTTGTTTTTAAAAGGATTTATAAATTACGCGTTGAAAATGAGTCGAATTAGAAATGGGCTCTACTATAATAACATCACAAATTCTTACTTGAGACCGTATATATAATAGACGTCTCAAGTTTTAGGGCTGAACCAATATATAAATTAAAAAAAAAACTAATTAGTGGTTTTGTAAGTTAAAAGGGAGATATGGGCTGGGCTTTTGAGAGACGTCTATACTATAGACGGTCTCTCAAGAGAGGACCTGTTATAAAAGGCCTTAATAAGGTTCGGAAACATACCCTTTTGAATAGTATGATTGATGAACAATTTAATTATTGTAAATGACAATGTCAATGAGGATTATTTCTATTTTTGGGTTGAGCCGATTACTTTCTTTTAATCTCATCCATATGGTTGAACTATATTTTAATTTCTTACACACAATTTAATCTCTCTTCATTTAGTAAATTATAAGACTTTTAACGTTATGTAAATGATACGAGCAAGAATAATAAGGTAAAAATTTATTTAGGATCCATTTCTAATCGACTAATCCTATACACTTATGTATATATTTACCAAACATCTTCATAACCGACTTAACAACTACCAAAAAGCAAAATTTGTCAGCGATTACTAAGGGTGTTCAATGGGCCGGGCCCCATTTTGAGCTCTTATTCGACCTGTTTCTATAAGAGCTTTGTAAGGGTTGGGCCGAAAAAGGACTATACTATAATTAAAATGAAGCGGACCATAAAAGGGCTCAATAAGGGCTGAAAATGGGCCTTTATAAATAGTCTAATTTAAATATTATAAATGACAATGTCAATGAAATTATTAATATTTTTTCAATCTAATTATTATAACTGATAATTTAATTGTTATAAATTGATAAATGAGGATTAAAATAATTTTTAGTATAAAAAATGGGCCAAATTGGGCCGGACCGGGCTTTGAAAGCCCGACCCATTTAATGTCCATATTAATTTTAAAGAGCCCTTATCCAATCCGACCCATATTTACTTTAGTTCAGCCCGACCCTTATCCGACCCATTGAACAGCCCTAGCGAGTAGCGATTACACAACTCAACGTAATCAGCGAATAGCCAATAATCAACGAACTACATTGAAATTATTTGAAAGCATGAGAGTTAGTTTCACTTGTTTCTTTATGCTTATTTATTGTTCTATTTCTTCTCAACAGTTCTAACAAAAAAATTTCCAGGGAGATGTCAATCATTGTCTATTCATATCTATTTTTTAGTTGCCACGCATTAGAGACAACAAACAGGTTATTAACATAAGTTTGTAAAAGTGTGCCCCATTTGATGAATTATTTGAATTTCTAGAATGTGTCTTTTAGTTGTATTGATGAGATTAATCATCCTAATAGCACACCAATTTCAGAGCTTTAATCGCAAAAGATTGGTGTCGGCTATGACCTATGTGAACCAATATATCTGTTTTAATGGTTATTCACATTGATTATTCTTATTCGTTTTAAATTTTCTACTATTTTAATTTGTAAATTTAGATATTTAATATATTTTTCTACTCCTGTTCTCCTAGTCATCCTTGATCTCCCTCACTTTCTTTTTAAGTCTCCTAAACTTCAACTTTCTATGTTCCTTAACGGTTGCCTAATACCTGTTTTTGCAAATACCCATATCTTCTTAAACGATTTTCTTTCATTTTTATATCTCCTTTTCAATTTTTTTCTCAAGGTATGCTCATTAATCCATTGAAGCTAGCATTCACATTTTCGTTACTCACATCTTTCTACTATGATCCTTTTTTAGATCACACCCAACATTTCGATCCCTATAGTGGCGCTGATCTAATGGTCGTTTGATAAAACTTGTTGACCTTTACCTTTAAGGGCACATCTCGATCACATAATATTCTAGTAGTCGCTTTTCATTTTGCCACCCATACTTAATTGTATGATTCACGTCTTGTTGGATGTCCCCACTATTCTGAAATATGGACCAATTTATTTGAAGCATACTTAAAGCAATTTCTTTTTTTTTTTTTTTTTTTTTTCCTTATTGTGCCTCTCGTTATTGTGTTTGTGTTTAAATTACATTCCATGTACTCTATTGCTCCCTCTTAATTTGAAGCCTTATGACTTCAATTCTTATCTATCTAGGACCTCTTCTTTTATCGATCGGGTTATCTCATTTAGGACTGCTGAGAAAAGAAGGGTCGCAGGGCCGAGCCTTGATGAATGCCAATTGTGATTGGAAATCCTTTGCCCCACCACATATCCTAATATTTTTCGTTACTTCTCGATACATATGTTGCATTATATCCATGTATTTCTGGAATTGCCCTCTATTATGTCCACCAAATACTTCTCTGGAATCTGGACACCTTGTCGTATGCTTTTTTCAAGTCATTAAAAATCATGTACATGTTTCTTTTTTAGCCATATAGTACTCCACTATTTATCTCATAAGATGAATTGCTTCCATTGTAGATATCCCTTGTTTAATTCCAAATTGATTCTCTGATATGGATGTACATCTCCTCCTATGTATGTCTGTCACTCTTTCCGAAAACTTTATAGTATGGCTAATAAGATTTATTCCTTGATTTTTGGAGAAATTTTGGGCATCCTCTTTGTTCTAATATATAGGCAATAGAGTACTTCTTCTCTGGTCATTGGACATCTTCATGGGACATCTTATTTGTCCTTCAAATCTTGTTAAATAAATTAGTTAGCCAAATCACTCTAATCGTCCTTAAATATCTCCATACCTCAATAAGTATTCCATCTGACCCAACCGTTATCTTTAGCTTAATTATCTTCATCGCTTCATTCAACTCTGATTTTTAAGTTTAAAAATATAGTTAAAACAGAAGGGTTTGTACTTCTTTAAGCATGAGGATAACTGAAATTCCATCAACATCATGGAGTACTAGAGAAAAACTTGAATAAAAGTTAATAGAGCATGACAATTTATTTTGTCCACAAACTCTTTAAAATTTTTCTCACTAATTGAAATTGAGTATCACTCGACCGTAAATATTCATGGTAAATATCAAATAAGACTATCAAAATACTTATATAAACACATAAAAATTAAAATTAATTTGACTCAATATATTATATCAAGAAACCAGCCTAAAAACGATAGAATTACTTGGGCATTTTGATGCCAATCCGTCTTGTATGAGACCATCTCACGGTGAGACGACATTAAAACAAGAAGCCCATAAGCTAAAAGTTTCTATTATTAGACTATTTAACTCAAGTATAAACACATGTCTCATGTCATACAAAAATTTGTATTTTGATGCTACAAACACAAGTTCATGGATGTGATGATGGCCTTTTGTACTAAGAGCCTTTACAAAATTTGAAAGCGTATAAAAAAGGCCAATAACACTTGGGCAGTTTAGAAAGGGTTCAGAAAAGGCCCGAATCTAAAATTTTGATGGTGTTCTAGTCAAATTCAAAACACAAATTCTCAAATGATACAATTTTCATCCTGATATTATTTTGTTAAATTGATCCAATATACACTTATCGTTATAAAACAATCACTTATAACCTTAAAGTGATCACTTACAGTGTTGAAGTAATCACTTTTATAATCTTAGAGTAATCACTTATAAACTTAAAGTGATTAATTAGAGAAATTAACTAATAATATGAGCTCGCTCATAGTAAAACAGACTCATACTCAGTGAAACTAAAGACGTCCCCTTTAACAAGTATTGTACAAATGAAGATTTCTTAAAAGATAGATGTAAAATAACAATGGAAACATTACCTAGAATAAGCTAACTTTTTCATGATTTTCCTACAATAATCCCACCTATTGATTAACCATAAATAATCTCAACTTTAAGGGGTATTTGACTAGAGTAAACTTGAGTAATCCAATGACTTGCTATAGTAGGTAAATCACCAAAAAAGTAAACCAAAAATAATGTAAATTAAAATTACAAAAAAAATTAGAAAATTTACATAAAAAATTCAAAATAATAAAAAAATCAGACTTTTTTTTCAATATTTTTATAATATTTTTTTCGATATTTTATTTTAATTTATCTTTTTTTAGCAAAATAAAAATCGTAATAGTAAGACACCAGTTTACCAGGTTTGGTCAAGGAAAATACCATTCAAAATTCGAAATATTATTTATCAAAATCTTAATTTTAATAATATGAAATTGACAAAGCTTGTTAATTTGCATATAATTTGTGTTTATTTTTATTTACTTAATAAACTAATTATTAATCAGCCAAATGTCATGGGAAAAAGTGTGTAGTTATATTCTCCAACAAAAAGCATTAAGAAGCTTTGTAACATACTAATTACTCATAAAACCTAGAAAAAAATCATTACTTAATTAATTAAAAAAAACCTCTTGTTCTTAATGATTCACCTTATTCAAATATTTAAAAAAGTCATACTACGAAACATTCTAGGGAGAGATATATCTATCATATCTTCATGAAATTTCAATCTCTTTAGGTGGTCCTTGTAAAATGTTACATCATTTTCTTCTTGTTCTTTACTAAATTTCCTTGTAATTTCATTTTTGTTGTTTGATTCTTAATTTTGTTGTTAAGAGAGTTATGTGTTAGTCTAGTGGTCGAGATTTTTTTCTTTCATTCTTATGATTGAAATTTGATTCTCACGATTTCACCACCTATGAAATTTATTAATTCCTCTCATTTTATTTGTAGGGATTCTCTAGCCTACCACTACTTTAAAAATATATTTGAGTCGACAACATGAATCAACAAAATATTTTTAGCGATCGTGTAATGACTAGTATATTCTTCTCCAATTATTTCAATTTTCTACCATTTCGACCGGTAAATTTAAATTATTTCTAATGTTTTCAAATCTAACACTCCAGGTCATCTTCATCTTCCCCATCTTCTTTTTAAATCCTCTAGATTTTAATTATCTTTCTTAATAATTTACTAATATTTAATCGTTGCACATGCGCAAATCATCTTATAAAACAAGTACTTTTTTCATTTTCTTATCAAAATTTATAACAAGGCACAGTTAAACTCACTCTTATATCTTCACTATATTTCAATTTCTATTCCTCACAATATGCCCAAATAAGTGAACTCAACACGAAACTCAAATATTGATGTCGTTTTGTAAAATTTTTGGTTTTATGATCCATCAGCTGACTCACACACTCATCCAAGTCCCTTTTTTGGCAGTTAAAATACCAGAATTCAACTATAAAGTCGTTGTTTCTGGTACAGTTTTTCAAAGTCTAGTTACTTGAGCAATGTATTTCGTCATCCTCAATACGTCACCGTTTTGATTGATAGGTAAAAGGGTACAGACTTGATCAAATCCTATAATCAGAGAAGGATAATTGAAATTAATTACTAGAAAAATTAAAATTTAAAATTCCCACCTTTGCTCTCTCTGATAATAAAATCTCACATTTTGATTAATATATAAAAAATCCACCTTGGTATTCATTCAAAAATAATTTTCAATCGCTTTCTGTTGCATCGTATATAACTGCACACAAACTACTTGTTATTGCCTAGGCCGTTCATGATCCTAAGCAAGATAGACATTTGTCTAGGACCTAAAGTTAGAAAGAGTATAATACCTCAATTCAACAATTGTGTAACGTATGACGTAGAATACCACTCGACACTTCTTATTGCATGACGTATCAAGAAGGGGCCTATTTTGCGAAATACAGAAACACCCATCAAAGACCGAAATTGACCCTCTATAAAAAGGCCTATTTTTTCATTATGCTTGTAGGCCAAATAAAGTATGAAGAGCGACACTAGTTATTGCACGACACAATTGCTTCAATAGAGGGTCACAAAAATAAATATTAATATCCATAGTAACTGAAAAGTAAGATGAATAAATAATATAAATGCGATATTTTTATTATCAAATATAACAAAAATTACATTTTTAGATTTGAATTTTCCTAATTATTAATCAATTGCAACCTAACTCATGTCCTAATCTGTTACTACTTGCAAAAGTAAACGGGCTTCTATCTTATTGTTCAGTCTTCACTCAAATATTACTACGTGAAGAAGATATCTATGTAATTTAAAATTGATTTTTTTAATGTTTAAATTGAACATAATTTTGACGCACTTGTAAATAAAATATAAATAAACTTCAAATAGTAGTAACAAATTAAACATTTTCAATTTTGAGTTATATAAGCATCAAATTATATTGTATATACTACAAAATATACTTTATTACTTTATTATATTGTATATTTTTTTAATAACATTGTGAAAAATAGCATTATTATTTGAGGGGAATGATAAAACCAAGTCAGATTATATTAACATTATTAATTTAATTTAACCGAGTCAGGTTCTTATAGACATATAATTTTGATGGAAAAATCTCTTGACAATGACAAAATGAATCATTCGGGTCATGAAGTATAAGAACATGTTTATTCCCTACTTACATTCAATATATGTAATCTCAAAATTCTTTAATTATGTGATCCCCTTTTAACTTCAAAAGATACCAAGATTATATGTTCGCAATTTTATCTTTGAACATAAATTTAATTTTAACTAGTCACTGTCTATGTAAAGAATCAATTTTCAATCTCTTAATCTGTAGAGATTCTTTAATCAACCTCAAATAAAAAAGTAAAATTAAAATGTTAACTCAATAATAAATTGTTGTACAAGACGATCTCACCGAGAGAAGCGTCTCATACTTGAGTTAAACATTTAATTAAATACGTGTTATGAGATGCGCTCACTAAATACAATTTTTCACAAGAGTAGTCTAAGTCTAACTCAATTGAAACTTTCTATGAAACCTTCTCACGGTGAGATTACCTTAAAACAAGAAGCCTATAAGCTAAAAGTTTATATTATTAGACTATTTAATCCAAATATAAAACATATCTCACAGTAAAACCGTCTCATACAAGAATTTATTTTCTTAAATATCCCAAGAAGATCAATTCCTCCCTTGGAAAAGAGGTTTCCCTTAACTTGCCCACCAAATTGCCCATGGGCCATTTAACATTAACCGGCCGATTAAAAATTCAATTCCCGTTCATTTTCATCACCCCATCCCTAAATAATAGAATACCTAATTACTAACTGCGAATAGGGGTTGATCCAATTTAAACAGTTTTTCCTCCGTTCGCACTTATTAAGTTTGAATAGCTTGTTTGACTTTTTCTTTGACCAATTTACCTCTTTTTACAGTTGCTAACTACGAACAACACCAAATCCGAGCTCTGAAGCCGGAGGCGCTGACATTTAAAAATAAATTTATTTTATAATTATTTTTAAAATAATTAAGCTTATCTATTTTAAATTTTCATCATCTTCATCACCCCATCCCTAAATAATAGAATACCCAATTACCCATATTAGACGCAACAGCTACCCAAACTCCAACCCATTTCCCTTTCCTAATAGGGAGATACCATTTCCACGAAATTTTGCCCCAACTAATGTAATATTATTAACTTAAATTTCCACTCTACTATTATTTTAATTATAATTTGTGTAATTACTGATATATTGTACAAGTAAGATCCGTATATTGGTTATTTTCTTTTATTTTATGTGGTCTTAAACCATTGACATTTATCGGTAAAATAAAAAAGTCACTGACGTGTTATTAGTTCAATAAGACTAAAATATTACTATAAAAATATATACCTAACAATCTACGTAGCGGATTTCTGGTACAAATACTTATATATTTTCAAAATGTTACAAATTTAAGTGTTTCAAATTTAAAAAGTAAAGGTTTTAGTTTAAGATTTCTATACATTTTTTGACAACAAATTGTAATCAACAAGCATATGGGTAACTCTAGGTTAATAACGGTTATTTGCCATCTTGATAAATCACACTCATGTGGAAGGATTTGATAAGGTGACTTTTTTTAGATTGTAATTATCTTTTTGAGTTTTACTTATTTTATTAATATATTTTTTGTCTTTTATGGTGATTTACAAATCACCGTGATTGATTAAGATTTTCTAACAAGCATATAATTGTTACTTTAACAAAACATTATTAATTTACATCCTCAATTAGACAATTAAACATATCTGAGAGACGTCTCTCAGGCTCAGTTCATCATAGCTTATTTTCTACTCTTACTTCATATTTTTTTATGGGTCAACCTAATAAAAAATGGTCTCTCACAAGAATTTGTAAATTTAAAATTATTTAGACAATTAAAAATAACTGTTACCTGCACAACTACCTTGCGCCAAACGGACACAATATCATCAAAAACAAAGAAATTGGATACTTTGAGTAAGAATATATAAGAACCGCTAACATTATTAGGTCTTCCCAAATTCGCTTTAAATTTTTTTTCAAACGAAAATTGATGGGAAGTTAATTTCAAAAACAGAGGTCTCTCTTCCCATACCTTTCTTTCTCCTCTCACTCCCTCTGCCGGCTTTGCAGCGGTTCGCCGTTGCTCTCTGGCGGAGATTGAAGTCTTCCATTTTTCTCTTCCACATCTTCCTTGTATTTTTCATTTCAATAGTCGCGGAGAATACTCTACAAAGGTGCGAATTCATTTTTAAATTTGTATTTTCCCTAATTATTTTATTTGTCTTCTTGCAATCGTTTTTTTTCGAATTCGATGAATTGCTTCTCTGAATTTCATTTGTAAATAATTATCATATTTTTTGCTATTTTGACCTCGTTTATTAGAATTTTCGAGCTACATATTTGAACTTTGATGCTTTTATTCCTAGATTATATGTATACGCATTGCTCAGTGTGCTTCATTTGTAATTCTATCCTTTTTGTTTAATTTTTTGATCAATCATGAGTATATTTTTTATTCTAAGCATCAAAGGATGTGATGTTCTATTTTTCTTCAAGTTGATGTATCGAACACAGAAATTAATCATAAATCTTCATAAAAAGAGACTTGGGAGTTGGCACAATACATTTTGATGTGATTTACAATTAAAAATTTTCCGTTGTAGCTCATTAGCTTCTACTTCCTCCGTTACGTTATACTTGTTGCATTTAACTTGCATTTTAAATTGTTATTTTATTTATTTATATCTTGAATTCTGCATATCTAAAAATTATAAAAAGTTAATATTATGAAAGTATGCGATTAGACGATTCAAACAAGATCCCATACAACTATTTTATTACTTACACATTAGTCACAATGTTTAAAATAAACTTGAACAACGAATAGTACACATAATCGAACTTTCTGCTTGATTTGAGTTACATTTTGGATTGATATAGATGTTAAGCTACCAACTCAATCAAAAGCTTCTGCTTGATTTGAGTTACATTTTGGATTGATATAGATGTTAAGCTACCAACTCAATCAAAAGCTTAAGCTGATGGTTGAGGCCCAAGATATGTTATATACTCTTAACCCACTACCTTACACGAGAGACCTTTAGAAGTGTGGATGTAGCACAAACCCTCTTTATACCTGACGCTAAATAATTTCACTTTAAATGAGGGTGGTTAAGATTTGGACTCGTGACCTCTTATCACGTTGACTCTAATACCATATCAAAAAACCAATTCAACCTAAAGCTTAATATTAAGTTTTAGATAATTGCTGATTGCAGGTTTTGATGAATATATAGTGACACAGGTAAAAGCTCCCTAATTTGTGATGTGACTTACGGTTGATTTTTTAATGGCATTTGGTTTCTTGTATGTTTCAGGAAACAAAATGATTGGGTGCTTTCTCTCCAGAGGACTTGTGTAAGTTACCTAGAAAAACTCTTATATCCCGTGGTTTTGATTTCGAGTAAATTAAATGATTAATGATGCTATACTTCTGTTTGCAGGATGATTTTTGGATATGTATGTCCAGCTTATGAGTGTTTTAAAACATTGGAGAGGAATAAACCGGACATAGAGCAACTCCGTTTTTGGTGCCAATACTGGTAAAACTAGTTTAAGTTGCCATCTTTTTTTTGTCATTCTATTTACAACAACATGCGATTACCCCTATTCCAAGTGATTTCTTTGTAGAGGAATTGGGGGATTGGATAAATGCAACCGTACCTTGTAATAACAAAGAGGTTTTACTTGTTATTGACTAACGATTGATAGTAATCATGTGCAACTTCACATGAATGAGAAGCGCAAATGTTTTAATAAGAAATTTTATTCCATTAATGAATTTCATATCGAAAAATTTGGGATGATTTCAGGATTTTAGTAGCTGTAATGACGGTCATGGAGAGGTTTAGCGATGCCTTTGTTTCATGGTAAGTGGTCAGGAACTTTTCCTTTGATTTTATATTATGTCACAGCTTGCTTTAAATTGAAATGTTTTGGAACCTTTCTTCTTTATAGGGTTCCGATGTACAGTGAGGCTAAATTGGCGTTCATAATATTCTTGTGGTACCCTAGGACAAAGGTAATGGTATGAGCCATATAGATTTTATAGTTGGTTGTCTAATGTTTGTGTACGCTGTCAATGGATGTGAAGTTGTTCTTATGTGACGGATTATTCTGTTCCAGGGAACAACATATGTTTATGATTCCTTCCTTAAACCGTATGTTTCAAAGCATGAGACCGAAATTGATCGCAACTTGCTGGAATTAAGGACGAGGGCTGGGGATTTGGCTTACATGTACTGTCATATGGCAGCCAGCTATGGTCAGACGAGAATTTTTGAAGTTTTGCAGTATGTTGCATCGCAGTCCACCCCAAGGCCTCGTGCTAGACAGGTTCATCTCCTCTCTTTTTGACTAGCATTATACTTTCACGAGACAGTACTATAGGCTTATAGCAACATGTTTGATGTTGTTAATTTGTGTTTGGGTCATTAAGAAAAACGATTCGCCTGATGAATTCATAATCAATTTGATAAGAATATAGGAACTAGTTGCAACTGCCAGAAGATTACTATGTGACTATGTGGGAAAGGTCGTGTAGACCTTATGATCTTAACCCTCCATTTCAATGATAAATATTGGCCCAGTACGTACTAGAGCTGGACTATTGTTCTTCAGTTCATTTTTGATATTGTGATCCTTTATCGATTTTTGACAGTTTGATGTGATGATATGGCACTTATAAGCTTTCAGATCTCATCAATTGTTCTTTTTATCTTTTTCTGATTTTCGGAATTATGAGGATACTTGAACTTGAATGCTTAATTTTACAAAATACTTTTCCTCTAGGTTCTGTAGGAAATTTTCCTGATTGCTCTAGGTAGTATGTGATGAGCTATGTTTAGGACTTGAGATTAAACAAATTTTTATTCTGCCTTTTGATGCTTCTATAGAAAGGACATTCCAAATGTGTTTAATGTACTTTCTAATGTAATTAGCAGTGCGTGTTTATCTTTTTTAGGTTGCTTTTGAAATGTGCTTGCATTGTTCTGGTTCCAGAAAAGGGCATGTATTGTAATTCTTGTCACTGCAATCTCAATCTTAAGCTCAATAGGTACTAATTTGCACCTTTTTCTATACATCTATGACTGAATTGTTGCCACAGCATCCGGCAAGAAAAACCCAGCAACCTCCTGCTGTTACCAGAGCCACTGCTACAGCTGCTGCTGCTAAAATTGCTACTGCTCCTGCTAATGTTGCTACTGCGGCTGCGGCTGCTGCTACTGCTACTGCTGCTGATGTTGATGCTACTGCTACTGATGCTGATGCTGATGCTCCTGCTCCTGCTCCTGCTCCTGCTGCTGCTGATCCAGTAACAAAAGTGCAAGCTACAACACAGGTACAAAACGAAGAGCCTATGTCTCCTACTTCAAGCACATCTTCCAGTCAAGACCAAGAGATGGAAGAGGAGCTGACCTCTACCAAAGAAACATCTGCTTTTGCTCCCCCTTCACCAGCCCCAAGTACTCTAAAGAAGTTGGTGTCAATGCCTCATGGACCCAAATGTTCTAGCCAATCAACAATTAACAATGGTGATTCCGATCAGATTGTTACAGCTTTCACCAAGGCTGAAAAATCACCAGCAAAGCGTTCAGCACCTCCAGAAGATACGGTAATGGAAGAAACTATTCGAGTAACCCGAGGAAGATTGAGGAAGACCAGGTCCACTGTAACGAAATAAACGACTTGTGCCACACTTCATTCTCCTTTTCAAATGTTAGTAAACTAGCTGTATGTTGGATATGCACCATGTATTTATTTAATATGAAAATATAAAGGTGGGAAAGCTAGGGGGAGGTTCATGTTGTATATTTGTTACTTGCCTTCTTAACAAAAGAAAATAAATCGTTTCTTATCTTGATTTCTCTGATCTCATTAGCCATGGTATGGTGATAAAGTAGCGTTTCTTGCGTTGTTATGGCGTTGTATGGTAATTGCTTAATTGGCCTCTTGGTTGGGAAACTTGTTGACTGATCAAGCCAGTCCAAAAGCCTCAAGCCCAATGTTTATAATAAATGGGCTTTCCAAATAATAAAAAATTCATCAGTTCTTATGTATACATTTTCTCAAATTTCATACACATATTTGCCCATTTGACTACGTATTTAAACTCATCTTCAACCACTCACTTATTACAGCTACTTTAAAAAATTTCATTATTATATAAAAGTATGACAATTAGTGTATTATGGAGGCAAGGCCGGTGGGTATTCGGGCGGAGTAGGTGTGCATGGAGTGGATATATCCTTATACCACAAGGTCTAAGGTGGACTAGGTCCACGTCAAATTTTGGGTGGACCAAGTTTTTACTCTCACTTTCTACTCTACTTCTAATCTTTCACTCCCTTACTCTACTTCCAAATCCATTTTAAAAAGAAAAAATTTAATTTAATTTTTTAAAATTTTTAATTTACATTTAAATTTTTTATTTAAAATTTTAAATTACTAAAATTTTTATTTTAATTTTAATTATAATTTTTTTATTTTTAAATTTTTTTAAAAAATTTAATTTTCTTTAAAAAATTTAATTTTTAATTTTAATTTTTTTATTTTTAAAAATTTTTAATTTTTAAATTTTTTTAAAATTAAAGCTTTTTTTTTAAACTTTTTAATTTTAAAATTTTATTTGTAGTATTTTATTTTTAAATTTTTTAGTTTAAAATTTTTTTTAAGAGTGAAAGTATAAGAGTAGAGTGAAATAGAGTGGAAGTGTGAAGTGAAGAGTGGGGAGGGGAGTAAAGTGGAGTGGAGTGTAAGACTTGTCCACGCTAATATGAGTGTGGACAACTTCCGGCACTGAGTTTTTGGGGGCCCGGGGCGAAATATATTTATGGGGCCTAATTATATACAAAAAAGTTTTTTTATTAGTTTTATTGTAATTTATTTAGTAAATATGGGGCCTCTTTTTAAAAGGGTTTTCTAATTTTTGGGAGTGGGTCCTGGGCACAGGCCCACTCCGCCCCCTCATTAGGCCGGCCCAGTGGACAAGTCCACACAAGTCCTTCTCATCCTTATACCCACCACCTACTCACATATTATACTCGACCACACTTGACATAATCATACCCACGCACTATCTATCAAATTTATATCCACATTCGCTTCAACTTGTGTGGATAAAAATTATTAAATTATACCAGTCTGTCATTTTAATCGGATCCTTGTGGGTATTTTATTTCAACACCACCCTCATGCACAAAGAAATGCCGAAGAACTTTTGCAGTGGATAAAAGTTAATTGATGTAAAAATATATAAGAGGACAAGATCATGAAAATCTTCCCATTTTTATGTGACTGTTGTTTTTGGTTAGCCACTTAGAAAAAGTTACTTTATACATAATTATTATGAAATTTCAAATTCAAAATTAAATGCAATGTAATTAGTATTACAAAGTACCAACAAAAATTATGGGAAGGACAAAAAGAAGCATAAAGGATTATTTTGTATGATCATCTTCATGCTTTTGTTCCCTTTCAAAATCAACTACTACATTTATTTTCGCATCAAATCATTATCTTGTTTTCCATTTGTAGGGTTCAACACTTTCTCCACCATCTTTTTTTATTAATATAAAATCTTTTAATTAATTAATGGATTAATGGACAATTATCTCATCAACTAATTAGCTACAACTTTCATTAACAAATCAACTAATGCACTACAATGGGATCAAATTTGTCAAGTAACTAAGTAAATCAAAAGTTTAAACTATGTTATATACTCTAACATGCCCCTTTATATGAGAGCCCTTTGGGCTAGAAGTGTGAATGCGACACAAATCCGCCTTATACTTGGCGCTGAATATTCCACTTTAAATGAGGGATTGTTGAGAATCCAACCTGTGACCTCTTATCACACTGGCTTCTGATACTATGTCAAGACACCAACTCAATCAAAAGCGTACGTTGATGGTTAAGGCTCCAGGATATGTTATATACTCTAACATTATGTACTCTATTTGCCCCTAAATATAGGAGTTATATAGACTTTTTTCAAACTTGACACTAAATAATTCCACTGAAAAGGAGAATCAAACTCGTCACCTAAGCTTTCGTTAACATGCTAACTGCTAAGAAACAAAACGATTAAAGTAAGTTGACAGTTGAGACTCCACGATATGTTATGTAACTATCTTAAACCTCAGTGACTTGAGTAAAACTTAAAGGGGTTACAAACTTTTTTTAAGAAAAAAAAGAGATTTGAAGAGATGAACAATTTTTTTTTTATAATAACTTATTGTTAAAACAGAGCCGTCTTGGACATTTGAGTGGCCCTGAGCGAAATTAATTTATGGGCCCTTAATAAATATACGTGTCTAAATAATTTTTTAGAGACGGTTGATAAAATATTATATTTTTGAAAAGATAGTTCTAATTTGTACAAGTAAACTAGTTAATAGAGATATAAAGAAAATCAACAACACTAATTGTCTAATACTTATATTAAATGTTTCTCACTTGATAATATAAAAATTTAATACAATATTCATTAGTATACTACCCGCCATAACTTTAAAAAAATTTAAAAACAAGTAGCCACCAACAATCAAAACATGAGCAAAATGCAATGAAATACGCAAGTATATAATTAAACAATTGGACCAAAATATCTAAGATGTTGAGCAATAACAAATAATCAAGTGAAGAAATTTAATTATTTTACATTTCTTACACTTACAAAAATATATATAAATAAAATCATTACTTTGTATACATAAACAAAAAATGAGGAAGTCTGAGTAAATAACGGTTATTTGTGAAATTAACAAATCACTCCTATGTGGTGAGATTTGATAAGATGAGAGTTTTGTGAATTTAATTTAACTTTTTTTTATTTTGTTTATTTTATTATTATTATTTTTGTCTTTTTGTGGTTATTTACAAATCACGGTTATTGATTAGGATTTATCGACAAAAAATTAAGAGCACTTAAAAACGGTGTCCTAAGCTATAGCTTAAAAAAACTAACAATAATTAATTGGGCTAGAATTGAAACAAATAAAAAAATTAACAAATAATTAAAATAATAAATAGAAATGTACCAAAAAAAAATTAAAATGTAGAATGTATAAGACTAAGTAAGGAAAAGAAATGTAGACAAGAGTACAACAGGATTTAAATATATATATATATATATAAGAAGTTTAGAAAAGGCAAGAAAAATCGAAGACAAAAGGATTTGAATCAAAGATCTAGGAAGCACAAGTCAATAGCTTTGCAATAAAGACATTTTTAATTATCATTCACAGTAATTGCATCATTGCGTAGTAACCAGAAACTATGAGGCCCCAATACTATAGAGGCCCTGAGCAGGAGCTCCGGCTGCTCCTGCTTATAGCCGGCTCTAGTTAAAGCAATAAACCATTACATCTTCAAACACATAAAAAAACACTTCTTATATATAAACACGTCTTAGAAGCTCATTGTTCATTAGTAACATAATCGATGATATGATATTTACTTTACCTTATAATTGTATATGATTTGACACGACTTTAAAAATAGATTTACAATTATGTAAAATTAATATAAACTCAAGACTTGATTTTAAATTGACCGTAAACATATAGTCCGAAATTAACCCAAAAACCCAATAAACAACTCTAATTTCATATAATACCGTACTCTAGCTATTATCTTTTGGAAATGATTTATAAAAGGATTTATCAAAGGATAATTTGTTCTAGTTCTAAGTTTTCTTAAGCTTTAAAAGTTAGAGGGGGCTTTTGGCAAATTAATTTATTGAGCAATTTTAGCTTATTTTGATATAAATAAAAAGTTGGATGGTCAAACCAGTTAATATTAATATTTGGTGAATTAGTTGGTTGAAACAAATTATTGATATGAATAAGCTGTTTTTGAACAAGCTGCTAATAGCAGCGAGTTCAAAATCAGCTGGTCAAACCAGTTAATAAAAATAGCTGGTCAAATCAACCACTATAATCAGCTATTAGCTACCAACTATCAACTATTTGTCAAACACCTTCAGAAACTACCATTATTAACTGATGCATTCATTAATTACAGTGAGTATAACAAAATGTAAACTAAGAATTTAACAAAGTGAACACAACTTTGAGTCAAAAGAAGCATTAAAGAGAAGAACAGCACAAAAATAAAGGTAGAACAATTCCCAATATTTAAGATATCACTTCCTACTAATTTATTAAACAACTTAAGTACCATTCGTGCACCCTATAAAACGTAATATGAGGTACTTGAGAAAAAAAAAAATCTCACTTGATCTGATGGGTAAACTATCTATTAATTCTATAATTATCACAAAATATACAAAAAGGTCGTAAGATTATTCGATATCCAACCGTTTGATACTTGGATAAGTTGATCCCATAACAGCTTTCTATGGTTGTTTTCATCATGGCTTCTTATAATAAATAAATCCAATTTACCACTTGCCACCCACTTTATGAGTTTTTTGGTTAATGTTACCGAATTGTAAACGGAGTTATTACATCAAATCCATTATATACATTTAACTAAGCGGTTTTGTATGATATCGTCTAGACGTCCTCAAAGGAAAAAGTCCATAAGCTAAAAGTTTCTATTATTATACTATTTAACATAATTTGAGGCATGTCTCACATTGAGACCATCTTTGTTGTGATGAGTTATCCCACATTGACAAAAGAAAGATGGTGTACACTAGAGCTGTTCATGGGCGCGCTTGGGCGGGTAGCGGACCGGGTAGCACCTAAAAATTCTACCCGCGGGCTCAAATATCCAAAAGCCCGCTCGCATTTGCGGGCATATTTATTACCCGTCCAAACTTTAAATTTTTTTGAAAAACGTTGTCCATGCCCGCCCGTTTTTCGAGCCGGATTGGGCGAGCCTAGCGGGTAGCCCGCCCATGAACAGCTCTAGTGTACACACTTTATAAGCTATTGGAGACCTTCTTCCCATTGCCATATAGTTTTGGGATGTTATATATCTCATTGGCTTATGAAGTGTGTGCACCTCATGTCTCCCTGTCAATATGCTGACATTGACAATAAACCTAGCCTAATTTAAACAATCTTATATAAGAATTTATATAGATTTAAACATTAAGAATGAATTAACTCAATCGTTAAGAATTTTTTTTTAGAAATTCGAATTTCATATATGAAGGATTAATTTCTCTTTCTTGCTTTTTTAATCTCTGTGTTAAAATCTATTTTTGTGTAGTCATAGGACCGATGAAGTAATATTTGACTATAATGGACAGGATAGGGTTCTCCACCATCAACCTTGAGACACAAATTCTACTACTAGGTCAAGTACTTAGCTTTAATACACTCTTTTATAATTAAATGTCATATTTGATAATTTATTAAATTTTAGAAAAAAAAAAGACAATCACATAGAATCACATAAAAGAATAATCAGGGTAAAAATTTTGAATAATTGAATAAGCAAAGAAAAACTTTACCAAATAAGAAAATAAAACAGAAAAAATTGTCCTGAATAATCCGACCTATAGCCCATTTACTGTGAATAATCCCAACTATTGATTATTTCTAAATAATCCAACCTTTGTATATTTTTTGCTGATAGCACCCCTTGCCACATTTTAACCGACTATTGTAGGTACCTACTAGCTGTTACGTTCACTTATTCTTTCTCCTTATGCTTCTTTATTAGTTTACCCTAACTCCTCGTTGGTGGTAGGTAGCTATAGTAGTCGGTTAAAATGTAAAAAGGGTGTTGTGAGCAAAAAAATTCAAAGGTCAGATTATTTAAAAATAATCAATATTAGAGATTATTCACAGCAAATTGATACTAGATCAGATTATTCAGGACAATTTTAAAATAAATATTCTAAAAAAAATATTATCGAGCTAGTATTATAGTTGACTACTCGTAACATGTAAGACTCTTTTACCACTTTCCTTAAACAATTAGTTGTTGCATAGAGATTGAATTTTAACGAACATAGTACTTTAAGAGTTTTAAGTCTAATAATAGTAGTACTTATAAGTTAGCATGTGCTCTAGCTAGCCACATGAATCTTCCTACGTCTTTTTTCTCAACCTTGCTTAACTTTTGAGAACCTCTTAGAAAATTTACTAGGATATTGAAGATTCTAGTTTTTTTTTTCTTTTTGAAATTTTGAGATTTAAATATAAATAACTAAACTAAAGTAAAAATAATATAAATTAATGTTAAATAATATTTGAGGTTTCAGGTCTTATGCAGTCGGACACCTTACACATGCTCATAATCAATCCTAAGTACTGCTAAGTTTTTTATCCTACGTAACTTATTTTCCCTAACACTATATTTATTTCTTTTTAATTGTACTATGGCAAAAAAACATTCGGCAAGGTCAATATGTACTACAGAGCAGAGAAAAACATAGAAATAAACTCAATAAAAAGTACTTTTTTTTGGAGAAATAAAAGAGCTTTCATTCATCCACAAACCAATACAAAACAATCTAGGGTAACCAAGTACCTACACATGCATCAATATGAAAATGAGGCTCACTTTCGAGGAAGGGTATCCTCACCTCATTCTTCCTATGCAACGGAATAAGGCCCCCAGAAACAGACCAAAAGGTCAAACGAGCAAATACAAAGACAGAGCAACACAAAAGGCAAAAGCTAAGGAGCTTAGAACTCCAAAAGCTTTTTGCACCAAGATGAGCTCATATGAGGGGAGTCGGGATACAGACTCAACAACCTACATCTAACATCCAACTTTACCTTCTTTACAAGCAAAGAAGGGGTAATCACAAAATCATGCCAAACACGGTCATTTCTAGCTCGTCAAATCTGATAGATAAGATTACAAAGAGAGGCAATAATAATCTTCTTCAGGAAACGAAAGACCTTCCACTTGCTTGGAGAAATAGCCGTGAGGGATGCAATAGGAGCTATACCAAGCCATGAAGTCAAAAAAAAGTTCTTTTAATGCAAAATACTTCATTTGTTTCTTTATAATGGCTACACTATGATAATTGCACCATTACAAGTTAATTTTTGATTCGCATTATTAACAACTTTTGTTTAACCTTTTTTAATGATTTATCTTTAACTAAAAAATATAGTTACAAATTTTACAATATACGTAATAGCTAGAATCTTATTGAATTCGTGTCAAGCTGTAGCTTTTAAATATGTATAACTAGAGTATATAGATATCAGAGTTTAATTTGACGTACTTATTTTAATTTAAAGAGTCAATCCACTATCTATAGACAAAATTTGAATTTAAAAATACAAAAAATGTCCCAAAAAAAAAAATAATAATAATAGAAATAGAAATAGAAGAAAATAAATCATAAAAAAGACACTCCTAGTATTCCGCACAAGGCAGGATCCGGGTGAGGGGTTTTCTTTTTTCTGAAAGATGGGGACAAATCATACCCATTCCTCAAGGAGAGAGTGCAGAGAGATGTGCACAGTCAAGAAACCCCCTAACTGATATCTGTGCCCAGTAAGAGTCGAACCCCAAACATTCTACTCCACATATAGATGATCTATCCATTGAGCCACATGCAGAAAAGAAATCATATAAGACAATATCATAAAATAGTAAAATGGACCAATAATAATAACTAATACATAATCTTAGATTTAGCTAATAAAAAATGTAGTAAGAGCACCCATTAGCTTAACAACTTCTCAAAGTTAAGACCCACCACCACTAACTTATTTACTTGGCATTCCTTAATATCTTCCATCTTCAATCCTTTATGTATGACACATTACACCATAATACACTCCACTATGCACATGCCTTTTTCCTTCTAAAAATCTCCCTTCTATTTTCTCCTTTCTTTTCCATGACCATTTTCTTAAGTCTTATTTTCATGGGTATTCTTACATTCATTCCCCAAGAAAATTCCTCCACTTCTAAACCCAAAACAACCAAAAATGGCCTAAAACACCGTAAAAAGACCCATCAACCCATGGAGACCCAAAAACAAGCCCAACAAAACCCGAAACCGAAACTGAAACCCAACCAAAAAACAAAGAATAACCAATCATCATGGGGTCAATTTAAGAACCTTCTAACTTGTAAACAAGTAGAAGGTTCTAGAGTTCATGACCCGTCTAAAGTCGGGTCATCATCATGTGGGTCTATGTGTAGTTTTCGTGATGTGGTTCATGGAACTACTAGAGTGGTTCATAGGTCAGATAACTCTTCCCCTGAAAGTAGCTCATTGGGTCAAGAAGCCCGACTATTGAACCGGGCCAAAAACGGGTCGGGTTCGGTTTCGACTCGGTCGTTAACCGGGTCGGTTAAATCGGGTGCTAGTGGGGCTACTACACATTCGGTCTCTTCTAGAGGAATGCCCTTGAGAAAGTTATCTGGGTGTTATGAGTGTCACATGATTATTGATCCTAGCAGGTGTGCTTGCTTTTAATTAATTTTTCTATTTTTCAATTAAATTGCTATATTTTTCTCTTTCAATTAAAATTTATTAGAAAAATTTAATAGTGTACATAGCACATTAATTATAAGCTACAATTATCACATTTTTTTCCAATAGTTTTTGCTTAATTTTATCTTATAATTTAGATATATATAGATAGATGGTTGATAATTTAATGCTAGTATTTGATAAATTAGTTAGCTGAAACAACTTATTATTATTTCATATCTAATTTAAAAAATCAGTATGTTCAAATTAATTGATTAAATTAAATCAATTAATAAATTGGCTGGTGAAATCAAGAACTCCAATCAACTTGCCCGTGTTTGACAAACGCAAACATTATATTCTCCATTTAAACATAAGAATCCAATAAAAATACAAAAGTTTTTTGTACTATATATTTGGTATGATTGGTTAGTAATTTAAGTATTAATTAACAAAAAGTTTAATTTAGTTAAATTATGAATTGTGGGATTAAAATGATGAAAAATGAAAAATATAGGTACCCAATAATACCAAGGTCAACTGTATGTGCATGCCCTCATTGTGGAGAAATATTTCCAAAGATTGAGAGTTTGGAGCATCATCAAGCAGTTAGACATGCAGGTAACTAAATAATATTTCCTCGGTTACACTAAACTTGCTACATTTCACTTTTTTACGCAATTTAATGTGTTATTTTGATTGTTTATATATAAATTTTACAAGTCTAAAAAATATAAAAATTTGATATTATGAAAGTATACGATTACGCGATTCAAACAAGATCCCATTTGACTGTATTTTTTCTTATACATTAGCCGCAATATGTAAATTAAGCTTGAACGATGAATAGTGTTGATAACGAAAATGTAGCGAGTATTTCAGAACAGAGGAAGTATATGTTTGTCCACCTTACTACGAGTAATTTTATTTGTTTGTTCACCATGTTTGGAAATCTTTTTTCACAAAGATACCTTCATAATCCCTTTCATTTTCTCTGAATATACTCTCTATATATTAATGACAATAATAATTTCCTTTTTTTTCCTTTACTTTATCTTTAGTATAAATGTTTTTTCTCACTCATAATACTGATATAATCATTATTTCACATTACTATAAAACAATAATTCTAATTTTCTTAATTTGTGTGAAAAATCTAGAGGTGTTCATTCGGGTTATCGGGTTGATTTCGAGTCGGCTCAAAATCGGGTTTTGTGTTCACCTTGGTTTTTACATAATTGTAGATCCGGGTGTCTATCGGGTCATCGGGTCTATTTTAAACACCTCTAGAAAAATCTATAGTGTATATTCTTTTAAGAACGGGGGAGTAGGGTTGTTATCTTTATTTTATGCTAAATTGATAATTTTTTAATTTTATTTTGTACCAAAAAGTGTTAAAAGAAAATGAATTTTTTGGGTACTTGGTCGTTGGCTTATAGGATTCAAATTTTAATTTTGGGATATAAATGTGATGTCAGGGCTTTAAAGATAGATGGTACTTTTATGAAACAACTTCAATGGCCTACATTATATTAATATCACTCAAAGCTAAAAAAAACTACATTTTGTTTAGGATACATGTTTTATAAAATATACTTCTAATAATTTGTTTTGCCTATTTTGTATTAATTTTAAAATTAAAAATGAAAGCTAATTTATTAAAATGATGCAAAGTGAGGGGTAAATTAGTACGAATTATAAATGTATTGTATGCAGAAGGCAAGTTACAATGGTAAAAGCCTAGCTACTATTATAAATTTAATCGTTTAGTTTGATTTCTTTAATATGATATTCATTAGATGCCCGAGTTATGAATTTAATTACAATTCACCTTAAATTTCAAGTCGAATTTTATGTGTCACGTATGTATGAAAAATGATTGTGTATGCATCCCTACTATATAGAGTCTCGTGTAACGAGTGCGATGGAGTGCTTTTGATGGAGTTGGTTTTTGACGCGTGCTTTGCTTGCTAAGCTATCTAGATTTAAATACAATTTTTTGATTTTGTCAAACACTTAAGGAATAACAACTTTTTTTCTTTTTTTTTTTCCAAAAGGAGTTTTTATATTTTTCATGAAAATATTGCCATTACATTGAAAATAAATTATGTGAATAAAATATAGCTATGATAAATACTTGATATATACAGTCAAAAATCGTATTTTTGTTTCAATATAAGTAAATATTACCTTTATTATATTAGAGTATGACTCTATAAGTTTGATTCTCATATAACTTTTTACTTCTCCCGGCTAATCCCGCAATAAATAAAATAAAATTATAGTCAAAACAGTCAAAAGTTTGTTAATAATTATGTCTCTAGCTGGCTAGTGTATGATTTGCACCCCTAAATATTGCTACATGGAGTGTTTTTTTTACTATGACTTCCTAGGTAGATCTAGAAGTACACCAGCTAGGTCACATTTAATCCCTCTTTCAATTTAAAGATATAAAAGAGTATTTATTTTCACCCATTAGAAATATATGCAGATATTATTGAATATGTTCATGATATATTATTATTATTATTTTTAGAAAAAATAAAAGGGGTAGTTGATGGGAAGTAAATACAGTGATAATGAGTTCAAACAGTTTTAATAAATTAAGATAACAAAGTTTTAATTATGTGATATTATGGACCACCTTCAAGTAATTTCAAAAATAAATATACAAGGAGTTAATTCGCCCACCGACAAAACACACAACCATTTTTTTTTTTGAGATAAATTAATTAATTTGATTTTATAAGGTGGAACATTTAATATCCTAAATACATAATTTTTTTTTTGCAATGATGAATTCCATAATTTTGTACTAGTTAGTGCATTTTGTACAACGTTAATTACTGTAAACTTTAATTTCAAAAGTCATTTGTTCAATCATTTCTTAATTTAAAAGTAATTTTGAAAATAATATACACTTTTTTGTATTAAAGTATCCATTCCCTCCATTTTTCAAGATTCCACAGCTCTCATTTTTAAAAATTGTACTAGTAATAATTGTTTTTTTCAAACAAAATTTAATTATTCAGTTGTCCAATCATTTCGTAAACGCCGTCAATATTTGAAAAAAAAAACATTATTTATCATTAGATTAACTCAATTGAGAATTCAATCACGTTGGTTTATGATATCATTTTAAGACACCAATCTGCTCCAAAATATACTCTATGTTCTGTAATTATCAATATTGTTATTATTAATTTATTATCCGAATTAAAATTACTAATTTATTATGATATTTAATAGTATCGGAGCTAGGTCCAGAGGATTCGGGTAGGAACATAGTGGAGATAATATTCAAATCAAGTTGGTTAAAAAAGGATAACCCAATATGCAAGATCGAACGGATATTAAAAGTCCACAACACACAAAGAACAATCCAACGGTTTGAAGATTGTAGAGATATAGTGAAATTAAGAGCAAAGAAGAACCCAAGATGTGCGGCAGATGGAAATGAATTACTAAGATTCCATTGTACAACTCTTAGTTGTTCGCTTGGTGCACGTGCTTCTTCTAATCTTTGTAGCTCTGTCCCTTCTTGCGGCGTTTGTACTATTATTAGGTAATTTCTTCCTTCTTGCTCTTTGTGCTTAGTTAAGTACATCTATAATTTCATCTTCTTCTATTTCATTCATCTAACATTTGTTTTATTTACCATAAAAGTATAAAATCATTACTAGAGTTTTAGTTTGTCCGGTCGAATTTGCATATATATAGGGCTAATACCGGTATGAGTTGTGGGAATTTTAGATACAATAATTTGTTATAGAACCAACTCAACCAAAAGTTTATGCTTATGGTTAAGACTTACCTCGTATCTGGTGCGAAATATTTGTATGAGTTTGAGGGTGTCAAGGAACCAACTCAACCAAAAGGTTAAGCTGATGGTTAAGGCCCCCAGAATATGTTATATAGCTAACACGCCCCCTCACACGAGAGCCCTTTAGGCCAGAAGTGTGGATGCAACACAGACTTTTCTCATACCTGGTGCTAAATATTCCACTTAAATGAGAGGTGGTTGAGATTCGAACCCGTGACCTTTTATCACGTTGGCTTCTGATACCATGTCAAGGAACCAACTCAACCAAAAGCTTAAACTGATGGTTGAGGCCCCCAGAATATGTTATATACTCTAACAGAGGGGTGGTTCAGATTCGAGCTTATGACATTTTTGTTACGTTTGCTCTGATACCATATTAGACTACCAATTTCATAATCAATAGAATTAATTATTTAATTAATAATTAATATATCAAACTTAGCGGGCGGACGGGTATACCCGGTGTATTTTTTGGCATAGCTACCCGCCTATTTATCTTGGCGGCGGGTATTACCCGTCCAAGTTTAATTTTTTTTTTCTGAAAAACGTTGTTCAAGTCCGGCCGTTTTTCGATCCGAGAGGGTCGAGCCTGGCGGTTAGCCCCTCATGAATAACTCTAATGGTTAAGTTAATGTAGTAATAGGGATGGAGCGATGCACCGATGACAGTACTTAATAATATGTTGGTTTTAACACTTTTACGATAGACATAATTTTGATTCGAATGAAAACTTTTATAACTCGATCAATAAACTAGGATTATATTTATGAACAAGTCTAAATTTCGCTATTATGGATGCATGGAAGACGTTTTTCTCCATCCTATACATTGTGTTTTGCGGTTAGATTCAAAAATTAGACGAATACAAGAGCTAAGGACAAAAATTATTTCTTGTGCTAAGTTGTTCTCAACCCTTAACCCACTATTATATGAACCGTGAACATCTCCACTTGACTTTTTCTCCTTATTTTTTTGTTTCATTTTGGCATTTTCTTCTCAACTTTTTTGCTTCCTCTTATACAAGGCATTACATCAACTTGTAAACTATAGTCGAATCACCAAACACTCATTGTTTTATGTTTTTATTATTTTATATTATTAATAATATGGTATCATAGCCCATGTGACAAGATGTTACAGATTCGAATCTCAACCACCTTTAATTTAAAGTGGAATATTCAACGCCAAATATGAGAATGACATGTATTGCATCCACACTTCTAGCCTAAACTTGTATATATAAGGGGGTGTGTTAGAACATATAATATATCATAGGGCTTCAACTATCAGTTTAACTTTTGATTGAATTAGTTCTTTGACAGTTGAATTGAAGTTATCCATTATCTCTATCTTACATAAAAATTTATATATTATATATTATTAGTGCTTATTCGTATTGTTCATTTGTTTGTTTATGGGTGGATGTACAAAAAGGCATGGATTCCAAGGAAACAAAGGAGTGAGAACAACAGCAAGTAGCGGAAGGGCCCATGATTGCTTAGATTGTGCGGATGGACGAAGAGCCATGCTTGTGTGCCGCGTGATCGCCGGGAGAGTCAAGCGTAGCGCTAATGAGGCGCCCGCAGAAGAGGACATCATGTCCCTTGAGGCTCCACCCGGCGGCACCGCATCGTATGACTCCGTTGCTGGGTCCGCCGGGGTGTACTCTAACCTCGAAGACTTGGTCGTCATCAATTCTAAGGCTATACTTCCTTGCTTTGTAGTTATCTATAAAACCCTCTCTACCATCACTTAACAAATGACTATGGGCTAATTTATACTCTCTCCGTCTAAGTGAATTTGTAACGTTAACTTTGACCTGCTATTTAATTTTGCATTTTCTAAAATTAATTGTTTGGTCATTCGACAAGAAAAACGTATCAAATTTATAAAGACGGAGAGAGTCTATAGTTTTTAAAAGTGGTGATTGGCTAACTAGAAGCACAAATTAACCCACTCCAGTCTTTGAATCAAGCTTCATGTTACAATGTCTAATCTATTTTACACTCTAGTGTTTGCTCATTGACTAGAAAATTAGATTGTAAGGTAGATTTGCCATTAGCATTGTGCTAGCCTTAGAAGTTTGTATTAATCTTGTTATGATTGTGTGTATTTAAAACAAAAAGAATGTCATTTTGTGTTAGAATTTTTGTTTGTTGTACATATATGATGAGTGTATAATGAATTCACATTATATATGTTTTTTTTCATTATGGAGCATTATTTATAAATACTCCCCCACCTCTAAGTTAATTTGTTGTATTTTTTGTTTTTGTCTAAACTACTCCCCATCACTTTCATTACTTTTTTTGTTGTTATAATTGCTGAAAATAGTAATTCAAAATTAATGTAATTCTGATAGCTAGTAAGATATCTTGACAAATTTAACAGCGTGCTTGTTATACATTAATTATTTCATTTTCTTTATAAAATGCATTTCAATATGTTATTATTTAGAAATGTGGTATTAGGTGGTGGTGGAATTTTGTGAACAAAAACTCATTTAATTTGTTTATTATCATGAGAATGAAATGATACATTTCTTGAAAATTTACGCTTCATTCTCATTAGTCATTATCACTATTCTATTTACTATCAACAACAAAACAGATCGTTCACCTACCTTTTTTTTTCTCTCAGTATCATCTACGAATCTAAATAGTTTATAATATCATTCTCCTAACATTTAAATTTCTCCATAATCCATGTACTAAACCAATAATACCAACTCTAAGATACCGTACCGTACCTCAGGTTTTGAACATGTTCAACATGTTCGACTGCACATGACCCTAGAAAGTTAAAGTCTCAATATAAAATTAAATAATATATGTTAAGTGTCAGAAAATTAATATTATACTTCTTGAAATTACACAAGACATTTCAAAAACTTGTTAATTTTTGCTCCACCTCTGAATTTACGTATAACTTCCTTTGATTGAAGTTGATGAACTAATCTATATACTATAAAGTGAGTGCATTAGATTTGTCGTATAATCTTAGTACATTTCCAACAACTACAAAATAAGTAGATCCGGATCCATCTTGTGTTGTCATTTGTCTGTTTCTTTATATGTATTATTCATTCTTCCATCATTAGTTTGTTTATTAAACATAAAGATTCCAAATGGATCAAATCTAAGTTAGTATATATGGGTGGAAATTAGCTAAGCTAACGACTCTGTCAGTTTCTTCATGTGATAAAAAACACATAAGATTCATTTCACTTTCTTTAATTATATAGAAGTGAAATTAAAAAAAAAAGATATTTTGAAATGATACATCGAAACTCAAAAGAAATCTAATAAGACATCACTGGATTATAAAATTTTCTTATACGTATAGCAATGAAATATTATTGGGGTTTAATTTGTAAGTCGGTCAATGTTTTTCGTTTCAATATAAATACACTCGCCCTAATAAAGACTATTTAAATCAAGATGTATTAAACTCATTAGTAAAAAAAAAAAAACAACAGCATATTTAAGGGTAGTTGTTTTTTTAGGCCTCAAAATTGTGAAGAATATAAGTGGGTAAAACATAAAAATTAAAGTTATTTTATATTTTTACTCTATACTAAATTATAAAATTTTCTGATAAGTTTATAGCTACGAAATATTCTTAGGATTTATTTGTAATTTTCGGTTTAATATACATACACTCCCTCTAACAAAGAATATTTAATTTCAATCAAGATGTATTTTAACACCATCGATAAAAACACACCAGCAATCTACGTATGGTTGTACTTTTTAGGCTTCAAAATTGTGAAAAATATTACTCATGATAATATGGTTTTTGTTGAACTTGATCCTTTTGGATTTTTTGTAAAAGATTTGGCCACGGGGAACATCGTTTTGAGATCTAATAGCACGAGTGATCTAATAGCTCTGATACCATGTCAAGGAACCAACTCAACCAAAAGCTTAAGCTGATGGTTGAGGCCCCAGGATATGTTATATACTCTAACACTAATAAATAATTAAATTTAAAAAAATTATAATATATTTTTACTCATAAATAATTAAGTTGTGAATTAAAAAAATAGAACAAAATGGAGGAAATAATTGATATAGATGGAAAGGAAAATGTATAAAGAGGATCACGTGAGAATGAACTCCAAAGAAAGAGCTTATAAGAAAAAGGTTGTTTGACTTAGACAGAACAAAACTCCAATAGACAAGGGAAGTCTGTGAATTAATCAGAAAGCTAGATGACTAGATATTATTAATTAATTTCTTAATTCAAATACACTAATTAGTAATTAATTAAGTATTTATAATTGGTTTAAGGATTAATAGGGCTTCACATGCAAGCAACAGTACTACTAGTGTCTACAGAAATAGAATAGGCACATGAATAATCTTGTTTGCTTCTCTTTGTTTTCAAATGCTTAATTACTTATTCTCTATCTCTATCTTACGGATTTTGCTATATTTTTTTTTGTATTACATCTGCAATATATCACTGAAAACTTTGCTACTAACAAAATAAAAGTGATCGGAGTATAAACTTATAACAACAAGCTGGATACACGTAAATTCTTACAAATTACACTACAAAATTAATTTTAAAGGAAAATAATATTAAAAATAATAGATTGAGAAAGCTTTTTGTTTATTTCCGAAACATTGAATCTCTATATCTATAACCAAAATTTCCTGCTGCAGAAATTCCAACATGTCTTTTTTCTTGAAATTATATTTTTCCTGCCCATGCATTTGGCGACAAAGTTGGCGACCATAAATCTCTGTCGCCAAATGTTTGTCTCCAGCTGGCAAGTGGCAACAGAGTTGTTTTGTTGCTATTTTTGTCACCAATATTGACACCAATGTTAGTAACACACTTTTTTTATCGCAATTAAATTTAGTCTTTTTTGTCGTGGATTATTTTGATAAATAAAGAACAATTTTTATCAATATGTTTAAATGCAAAATCACTACCAATATAGTAGGAATAACTAATTTGTGTTTCTCCGAATACTAGTATAAGGGAACAAGAAGATGCCCCCTTTGCCCATTAATTAGATAGTATCTCAAGTAATTAATGTCAGATTTAGGGGACCATTAATTATATAATTAGTAATAATAATATTTGGAATTGATTAAAATAAAAAAAAAACTTTCTTTAACATGAATTTTGATTACAATAATTATAATACTACTGACTGCAATTAGTAAACTTTGATACTGTAACATCGATAAATATATTCACGCGTTCACAGACTTGTCACTTTAATAACATGCATTACATATAAAGGGAACTACTAATTATACTAATTGTAACATTTTGAAGGTTAAGTTTTAAAATATTCTATATAAAAAAGAAAATTTGATATGATTTATAATGTATATTAAGTTTTTGGTTGAGTGGTTCCTTTACATGGTATCAGATACATGACAAAAGATCACGGTTTCAAATCTCAAGTTCTCAACCACTACTCATTCAAAGTAGAACATTCAGCGCCAGGTAAATAAGAAACATGTCAAATAATTAACTGAACCAAAATCTTAATCTGATCTGATGGTTGAGGTTTCATGACATGTTATTATATACTCTAACAGAAACCACGTAGCAAAACAAAGGGGGTAATAAATACTCCCTCCAACAAAATTCAATTGTTCCATTTTCTTATTTGGGCAATTCACTTCAATTGTCTCATTTCCTTTTTTGTCTATCTTTTTTTACCTAAATACCTCCACTTTTTCAATCCCCATTACCCAACTACCACTTTTACAATTAATTTAATCAATTAAAATATCCAACTACCACCTTTTTAGTGGATCCCATCCCACTCTTAATATCCGTGCCCAACTCAAAAGGAACAATTGAATTGTGTTAGAGAGAGTACTATTTTCTTAGTTTTAACGAATTTTATCTATAAAACAAGTATCGCTTTCACCTGGTGAAATTCTAAATTCGAGTCTCAATAATAATTATAATTATATATAAAAAGTGATTTTGACAAATAAAAATTAAATCCTCTGATATCCAGCTCTGATCTTAGCTTCTTGTGATGCTCAAAATTTTGAAATTATGGCGTGAAACCAAAAAAAACTTGTTCATGCATGCGGTAGTAGGTTTCGATGCAGGGAAGAAGGAGTATTAGGCACTGAAATCAATGCATCATCGAACTCTACATATATAAATTCATTGTTTTCAACTCTTTTGTCCTAGGCTCGAAGGTTCTATATACATGCAGTTAAATTTATGTAATTATGTAATTCCTGTTTTTTTAGTTTGTATCTCAACCAAAATCTTAAGCTGATGGTTGAGGCTGCATGATATGTTATATACTCTAACACGCCCCCTCACACGAGAGCCCTTTGAACTAGAAGTGTGGATGCAACACAGGTTCTCCTCATACCTGGCGCTAAATATTCCACTTTAAATGAGGGGTGGTTGAGATTCGAACCCGTGACCTCTTGTCACGTTGGCTTCTGATACCATGTCAAGGAACCAACTCAACCAAAAGCTTAAGTTGATGGTTAAGGCCCCAGGATATGTTAGAGTATACTCTAACAGTATCTTATAACTAACTTTTTAAATATTACGGTGTCGATTTTAAGGGGCAGAAAGAGTATTTAGTGTTTAGATAACAATAAGGTTTGTATATGTAATGAAACAATCTCACTATAAGATGAGCCTATATAATTAGCTATTAAGAAATTAAATATTTTAAAAGTATAAGTGACCACTTTAAGATAATAACGGATCACGTTGAGAAATTGAGAGTATATTAGACAAGTTCAATAAAAATAATTTCATCGTAAGACTGTCTCATTTGAGAATTTGTATTTAGGTAAAGTACATGGAATTCTTATAAAAAAATATACACAAATTTTTATCAGTGACAGTCTCTTTGAAAGACAAAATTTAATTTTGTCAGCTCATTAATATCTTTTAATTTAATTGAACTTTAATGAATTGAGCACAAATGACCAAACAGAAAACACAAATTTTTGTGAGAGACCATCTCTAATTGGGTTGACCCATTAAAGAAAATATAGAGTAAATGTAGGCAATAAATTTTAATGGATTGGGCCTAAGAGTCATCTCTCAGAAAGACGGTCTCTCAGAAAACTGTCTGAACTGAAAAATATATAAACTTAATATTTAAGTACTAGAATTATTTCATAAAGGCCTGTTTGATATTGGTCCATAAGTTCAAAATCACCCGAAATAAGATATTAATTGGCCTGGCCCAATTAAGACATCAGAGTGATTTAGGGTTTGAAATTCAAGAAATGAATTGGCCCAAAATCAGTCATGAATGTGTTGTAACTTGTAAGTGTGGATTAAGTCAAAATATTTTTGGCCCATTTGTCTATACAATCGTGAAGTTTGAAATTAATATTCGTTGTGTGGAAAATAGTTACTTTCTCCATTTCACGGTAATTGCTATATTTGTCTTTTCACACAATTTAGTGTGACATTTTAATTATTTATATATTAAATTATAATATTGACAAATTCTTTTTCTAGACCATCTTATTGTGAAACGGCTAATATAGATTGGTCAATTTTACATTTCTCAAAATTTAATGAAAAAAAAACTGTTTTCATCTAGTTTACTCCTATGTAAGTTTACTTTGGGCTTCTTGTGTTGGCCCAACTCACAGTGAGATGATCTCATATAAGACCTGCCGATACACATTTAAAAATTATAAAATTTATTATTATAAAGGTATGCGATTAGACGATTCAAATATAATCTCACTTGACTATATTTTTTTCTAACACATTAGCCGCAATATATAAAGTAATTACATTTAGTAAACCATAAAAACATTAAACTCTCAACCAAAAAAAATTAACAAAGAGGAAATTATTATTATTATTATTTAATTAATACAAAACACAAAACACATAAAACATCTCAAAAAAAAAAATACAAAATTGAAAATATATGTTCGTTCTAAGGAGACTTAGCAGAAAGAAGTTGAGAATTCTTCTTATTCTTCCGTGAGAAAATCCCACCAATTAAAGGTATCAATGGCTGTCTTTTAACCTTATTCTTAACAGAAGAATTTCTCTCTAAAAAGGGTCCTCCATTATTCTTATAATTATATTCATTATTATTATTATTATTATTATTATTATTGTTATTATTATTATGAGGTACAACTACTTCGGAAAATGTTGCATTTGCAAATGTCACATATCTTCTATTCTCATACTTAACTCTTGTATTATTATTATTATTATTATTATTATTATTATTATGGGGATCCTCCATTTCATACTCAATCATTTGTTTCTCGGATTCTTTCTCAAGTTTAAGTTCATGTAGTTCTCTTTTGGTCTTTTCAAGCTCTTCTTGAAGTGAAGATAAGCATGTTGCCATTACCTTTGTTTCTTCTTGGGCTTTTTGTAGGCTTTGTTTTGCTTCTTCTAGCTCTTGGGTTGTCTTGTTTGCTTGTTTTGAGCTCGTCTCTTCCTCGTTTAGTACTGAATTATTATCCATCTGCATTAATTAAGATGATTCTGTTAGAGTATATAATGTGTCATAGGATGTCAATCATAGGCTTAAACTAGCTTTTGGCTGAGCTCCCTCCTTGACGTACATGATAGCAGCGTGACAAAAGGTCACGAGTTCGAATCTCAACCACTCCTCATTTAAAATGTACTCCTAATATTTAGCGAAAAGGGTTTGGGCTCTCGTGTGAGAGGCGTGTTAGAGTATATAATATATTTTGGGCTTTAGTAGCTTTTGGTTAAGTTGGTTCTTTGACAACATCAAAACAAAGACCATAATTAGACATGAACGAAAGTACCTCACATTGAGATCGTCTCATATAATAAATCGTATATGTAGGCTATAGTATGACATGTCACCCTCATTGTTCATCTCTTTGAATAGCATAAATGAAAAGAAAAAAAAATTGTTTGATGAAACTAAAAGTGAATTAAAATGTAATTATGAGATTTAAAGAAAATCATTGACTATTAATCCACATATAAATAATGCAAAATAAATGAAATGGACGGCATAATATCCTACTCGGTCTGTTTCTAATTTTTGTTATCTACTTTACTTTTTCCTCCTTTCAGTGTAGATCTTGAGTCTCGATATCTCTAAATATATATCATACAAAATAATAATAATTATATAATATAAAACTATGCATCAAGGTTAATCTAATAAGATTATACACATAAATATATTTTATTTTCTATTTGTCACCGACTATATAGAGATATTCTTTAAGCTTCTAAACTTTATGAGAATGTTTTCTCATCAAGTGATTAAATTAATTAAAAGTTGAAACATAAATGAAATACAAATACATGCAATAGATACATTTCCTAAAATGAATAATTTATACTTTTTTTAATAAATATTTTTAATAAATTATTTACATGCAAAAACTAGTAACGATATAATTTATACTTTTTTTAATAAATATTTTTATATTTAGTTTTTCTTATATTTACCGCTTAATAGTTTGTATATATCACTATCCTTAATATTAAGGTCAAATTTTAATTATAGATTCTTGCTTGAATTAAGGTTTCTTCCAAAGGATCAAAGTGTTTGATTCCTTATTAAAGCTGAGAATTAAGTAGCTAGCAGGCAGCACAAATAGGACCCATTTTTATATTTGTTGCTCATTGAACTACTTTATTCCCTAGCTATTTCTAATTTTTACTCATATATTATCTTCAAAAAGGTTCTTTTTTTTTTTTTTTTTTTGTTACTTTTCAATTCTTTACAAATTAATTACAAAAATCTTAAAAATTCCCAAATAATTTTTTTTATTATTAGAGATGTTGAATTTGGCAGATAACCTTTAATTTATTCGAAAAAAATATATATATTGTCTTTATTTTTGTTCTTTGGTTTAATGAAAAATTAATTAAAATAAAATATTGTACAATGGAAGGAAAATTATTTTTCATCCCTCCCCAATAATAAATCACAAATTCTCGTGAGAGACGGTCTTTATGAGAGACTATCTCTAATTGAACTGGCACATAAAGAAAAATTTAGAGTAAAAATAGATATTAAACTTTAATGGGTTAGGCCTGAAAGACGTTTTTTAGAAAGACGGTCTCTTAGAAGACTAGCTGATATTAAATTTAGACTCTACATATCCGAAAATAGTTGATTGTTTAGAATGGGGTATTGTCCTCTAAATATTACGCATGACTATTTAGCCATGTTATATGCATTATTTTAGATTCATAACTGACCATCTCAAATTAAAAAAGATAGAGAGCAATACAATCAAGTAACATTCATATTCATCCAATATCAACATCAAAGATAGAAATTTTATTTAGCTATGTAATAATCATTTGTATTGCATGCATTGCTAATGATATGTGATAATGATAGAAATTTCATTACTTAGTTCAAGAAAACAACTATCAATTAAACATTTATATTGCATAAACTAACTCGACTACCATTCTTTTGTTTTTATACAATATAATTCAGCATTAATATATAAAATGTTTGATCTAATGACTCTGCCCATGCTAGGTAGAACCGAGTTTAGATTCCACCTATTTGCTAACTTGGCAATGAATAAGTCATTAAACAACTTTCAAAACAGATTCAGTGACTCAATATTTACCCAATTTTGTAATCAAACCCGATTTGACTTAGCTTCAAAATGAACTGAAAAATATGTAAAAACTAGTATGGACACCACACCAGATTTTAAACCGACCCGAAAGATATGACTCGAAATCAAGCCGATAATCCGGATAAACACCTCTAGCATGAAACATTAGGGTTATTACTTTCAAACCAAAGTAAGATATTTATGGAATGATATTGATACCTCCTTGAACTTAGTATTAGCATAAACTTCCCCAGCTAAAACTCGTTCACCAAACAAAGAAACGGCCTCTTTGACAGATCGAAAAGGTGCGCGTGTGTCGATTTCCGCTCTCGTATTCACCACGACAACCCCATCTCCTCCGCCCTGCATCCGGCCCGAGAATTTTGATGTAATTTTTTTTCAAAATAGTGATTTTTAGAGAATTATTGTAAAGGGATGTATATGAGTTGATAATGAAAGAAAGGGATATTTAAGGGGACGTAGAAATCTAATGGGAAAAAAGCTTCTTTTCTTGGCGTCCACTTCACTAGAATTATGTTAGTTATAATTTATAAATAAATGTATAAAAGGAAGGTGTAAGTAGTGAGTAAACTAGTTGGGTGGGGAATGCTATAGGTTTGTTTCTTAGTACTAACCTCTTATAATTGGAAATTTTTAATCTAACATTCTAACTTTGTGGGTCCTATTTGAATTCAATTCTACCTCACTAAGACTAAGACCTTTTACCTATTGAGATCAATGAGGGTTTTTTTTATTGCCAAGGGAAGTGTTCCATTCCATTTAGGGAACCTAAACCTTAATTATGTAATGAGTATATTGGGAATATATATGTTAGAATATGTAAGATAGGCTAAGACTTTAACCATTAGTTTAAGTTTTTGATTGAGTTGGTTTTTGATATGGTATCAGAGGTTAGTATGACAAGAGAATATGGGTAATTCAAATCTCAACCACTCCTCATTTACAGTGAAATGTTCAGCGCCACTATAAAGAAGACATGTGTAGCATCCACATTTCTAACCCAAAGGTTTCTCGTGTGAGGGGGCGTTTTAAAGTATATATAACATATTATGCGGCTTCAACCATCAGTTTAAGCTTTCGGTTGAGTTGATTTTTTAATTATAACACAAAATGACAGTTTAGTTTGTATACTGTTTAGCGCACGTGTAGAGATGAGCGTTTAAACCACCTTATTCTTATATAGACAAATAAACTCATTTTATTTTTAAATAAAGTGAAACAAATGGGACCTAAGAAGGCTCTAGTTAAATTGAGTATGAGTGGATACTTGATGATGTGAAACTGAATTTAGCTCCAACCGAATATAGATACTTGCCTTCTTGTTGTCATACTTGTGTGTACCTTTGTTTAGGATTAGAACTTTAGAACTATAAATAATCCAAATATAATGTTGGACAAAGATTTTCTCTTGATTGTATTTTTTGTATATACCAATTTTTGTGTGACACGTTGTCAAGAGATGGGTGAATAGCTCAATCAATATAATTATGTATATTGATCAATTTATTATAATCTTAAATGAGTTAATTTTAAAAGGTTCAATTATATTTTCAAAGTGGTCAATTCTATTCTTCAAGTACTAAATTATAAATGATTAATTAATAACTTTATAAAAATATAAATTTTGACTTTAAAAGTATCAATTATGATCAAATTGATTAATTTAATTATTAATCGTGTATTGTAACAAAATGAAATTGGGTCGATTAGACTATTCTTACATATGTGATCTTACGGTAAAATTATCTCTTTCAAGACCGTAATGTGATCGCATGTAGAGTACTAAGTACTAACAAAATTGTAGAACTATTTGCAATGCATCTACCACGCACCGTAGAACAATAAAGCTATTAATTTTAATTTGAGGAGAGGGTTGAAAACGAAAATAAATAGAATTATAATATCCTTTAGATGTAAAATCAAATGAAAATCTTATATATAAGACTTTTTTTTAAATTTTATATATATATATATATATATATATATATATATATATATATATATATATATATATATATATATATATATATATATATATATATATATATATATATATATATATATATATATATATATATATATATATATATATATATATATATATATATATATATTAGTATACAAACAAACTATTAAATTATAAATTAAGAATATTTTTCACAAATTAATACTTTTTTTTAGACCTTTATAATTTTTACTTTTCTAGCCTTATATTGTTCTTGGATATTTTTTATTTTATTGAAATTAAATGATTTTAATGCTTCTAATCCTTTTTTCTTTTGAAAGGAATGCTTCTAATCCTTTTAAGTTTAAATACAATTTTAATGGGATTTTACCCTATATCTTTTTAAATAGTAATAACTCCTTTTAACAAAAATATATTTTTTTTATTGGTACAAAATTAATTAATACTTTTGCTAACAAAAATTATCTATTTTGAGGGTGTTTGGCCTAGCTTTTTAAAGTGTTTCTAAAAATGGAAAATATTTTTTGACAAAACATCTAAATTCTGGAAATAGAGTTTTAGAAAAAGCCCAAAACTCCCCTTTATGTGTTAAAAATAATTTAGAATTCACTACTATAAACAGAATTCATCAAACCTAAATCCTACTTCAGAAAACAAACTTTTTATTAATGTCGTCTCAGTGTGAGACAATTTAACATGGGCTTTAATTATTTGTTACATAAGTTTAACTCAATTAATTTCATTTTAAATATATATATATATATATATATATATATATATATATATATATATATATATATAGAGAGAGAGAGAGAGAGAGATTTAGGATCAAATGAGAAGGGGTCTCAAAATAAGAAGGGTGAGAACTAATCTGAAGCGTTCATTTTTTAGATCAATGGACAGATTTAATTTGTTTATTTTATAAGTTGCACGCGGTTCAATTTGCTTTTTTCGTGTAATATTAACCAATTTTTTAATACTGAACCGGTTATGAATAAAGGTTACTATGTTCTTAGAAAAAGATATTATGTTATGAATAAAGGTTACAATGATTATGTATAGTTACTGTTTTCTCTTAATCTTATACAGAACACCGGTTATGAATAAAGGTTACTATGTTCTTAGAAAAAAATCGTAACTTTTTAAAATAAACATAGTAACCTTTAATCATAATATATATATATATATATATATATATATATATATATATATATATATATATATATATATATATATATATATATATAATATATATATAAGATCTATATTAGGGTGAGAAGGTTAAAAACAATTCGATAAACTGATTTCCTAATCTATAGAATTTAGATTCTCTCGTTTAAACGAAAAAGTCATTAATAGTTAAACAAAAAAAAAGAAAAAGTCATTAATAGGAAATAAAATTTTGTAATTAGGTTATAATAATTTCCACTGTAGAATTTCATTGCCCCACCAATTGATTATCTTTTTATCATCAAAAATTATCTTTATCGATTTCTTTTCAGTTTTTCTCATATAATTTCCCAAATTCTTGATCTTTATCACACTCCAAAATGTCAGTAATTTCAGCTTCAACTTTAGGATCAATTTCCATCCCAAGAGGATCAAAGATCAGGGGTTCTATGATCCAACCAAGGATGACCGTCCGATCTGGCAGTGGAACAATTTCTCCTGTCACTCAAATCTTGACTAAGTTACAAAAAGAGTGTGCTACACCTCTTCCGGTTTTGCGCCACGTGGCGGATTCCATGGGTAATGATATGAGAGCTGGCCTTGCTGTTGATGGGGGAAGTGATCTTAAGATGATCCTTAGCTATGTTGATACTCTCCCAACTGGGTATTTTTCAATTTTTCATGTTTTTAATTAATTCTATTTTTGGGCTTAAAAAGATCAAATATTTGAATTTTTAGATATTGTTTTAATTATGTTTTTGGGTTTGTTAGATCATTGAGTGATTTCAATTTTTATTTGTTGTGCCATTAAAAAAATGTTAATTAGGTTTGATTATAGGTCAATTTGGCAAATATTTGTCGATACGAGTTGTTAGCTGGTTTGAACGGTTGAAAGTATTAGTTGATTTTCGAGTTATTGGCACTTTAGTTGTTAAGCCCTAGAATAGTTGGCAATTTATTAAAGAAAAATGAGTTAAAAAGGAAAATCAATAAAAAAGATAGTAGCTTTTATTGTTTTGATTATAATAAGTCTGTTTCTGAGTAGGCTTAAAAGCATTTATCAAAGAGTAGTATACAAAACTGTCTTTATCAATTACCTTTTGTGCCTGTTATATATCCAAAAATTAAGAAAAGTACAATGGATAATTGTATTTTTGTTGGACTATTACATTGGACTTGGGAGTTTGATTTCTAGTTAAGCTTGTATTTTGATAGAAGTATGTTAAATAATAAAGAACTCTTTATGTAAAATTGAATTTTGAGTGAATTTTATGATTGTGGTTTGTACTTAAAGTAGTCTATTTTTGTTCATATATAGCAAACCCAATTTGGATGGGACTATATAGAGTAAAAATACGGTAACGGTCGCAATTGTAGTAACGAACGGTGAAGTGGTAACGACAGTGATGCAGTTATCGTAACACCTAAATTTCGTCAAACCCATAAAATATTCCTTTATACTGCGCGGGAAATATTGGTTTGTTATTTTTTAAAACCTATACAACACGCCCGATAATATGCAATGCACCCTTGTTTTTAGACTATGTATGGGAGTAAGACTTTGTCATTGTTGTTTAGGAAGTACTCTTAATCCCAAATTTTTTGTTCATCAAATGGGGATGAGGAAGGTTTTTGTCATGTATTTGTTATTCCTATTTGTAATGTGATCCTGTAAGCCAAAATTTCTTGAGTTGATTTGTTTTGCTTCATGTAGCTAACGCCATATTTTGGTATTAAGACGTTGGCATTGTTGTATACGTATGAGCTAGAAAATGGTTACTCTTTCAATATCTGGAATGACGAAATTGTATTTTTTTGGTGTGTTCAAATACTGATTAGAAAATAGATTCTAAAATTTTGATTGTATGTTGGTGAAAGGAATGAGAAGGGATTGTTCTATGCATTGGATCTTGGTGGAACTAATTTCCGCGTGTTGAGAGTACAATTAGGCGGAAAGGATCAGCGTGTGATCGCTGTCGAAGCCGAACAAGTCTCTATTCCACAGGAGTTAATGTTCGGTACCTCTGAGGTCTGTTGATACGGATACTTTTATTGTCTATACTAGCATACAGAGTTGTTGATTAGACCCATATCGACAGGAGCTCTTCGATTTCATTGCTTCCGGTTTGGCCAAATTTGCTGAGAAGGAGAGTGGCGTATTTCAACTCACGCAAGGAAGAACCCGAGAACTGGGATTCACATTTTCATTTCCAGTGAAACAAACATCGATAGATTCGGGGATATTAATGAAGTGGACGAAAGGTTTTGCAGTTTCGGGAACGGTTAGTGCCTCTAAGACCTCGGTTCTTCAACTTTTTCAGCTGTTTTGTGTTATATGAATCCTTGATACTGGCGACAAAATATATGAATTTCTATGTTATGGGTTCAGGCAGGACGAGATGTAGTAGCTTGTTTGAATGAAGCTATGCAAAGGCAAGGTCTACAAATGCAAGTCTCGGCTCTGGTATGTGTTAACTATTTCCACCTTGCGGTGATTGTTTCTTTAGCCTTAGAAACGCATTATGAGTGCTGACGCTCTTTACTTATGGACGATTTAGGTTAACGATGCAGTAGGAACTTTAGCGGGTGCAAAATACTGGGATAACGATGTCATGGTCGCTGTGATATTGGGAACCGGAACAAATGCCTGTTACGTGGAGAGAACAGACGCCATTCCTAAACTACCGGGCAAGAAATTGTCGCATTCAGGAACAGTAAGCCAAAATCCTATCGATGAAAGAACCCGACTAGCTAGCTTCCTTTATAAATTTTTGATGTTTATGCGATCTGTGATGTACGTTTCAGATAATTAATACTGAATGGGGAGCTTTTTCGACTGGAATTCCGTTGACTGAATTTGATCGGGAATTGGATGCCAAAAGCATTAACCCTGGTGAACAGGTATGTTCTGACTTACAATCACAAACGTAACTTAGTACTCTCCCCGAAAACATCATCATCATCATACCCAGTGTATCCGCTCATAGACTATATCTATGGTCAGGGTCTGGGGAAATTTGCATCCTGTTACAGATATTTGAGAAAACAATATCTGAAATTTGCATCCTGTTACAGATATTTGAGAAAACAATATCGGGTATGTACCTTGGCGAGATTGTGAGGAGGGTGCTATTGAAGATGGCCGAAGCCGGTTCTTTGTTTGGCAGTAGCATCCCCGAAAAGTTGCAAACTCCTTTCTCACTCAGGTAATGTTATTGAAATTGCATCCTTTGAACCCGTTATATCATCACGTAGTACTCTCCAAATCATGTGAAATTGTGTCGTTTTCTTTGTTGATTGAGTTATGATCTGATATTTTCACCATACTTGTTGGCTTGTTGCTTGATGTTCGAATATTTTGAATCTCATAACTAGGCCTGTGCAATGGGCCGGATATGTACTAGGCCAAGCTGGGTCTTACAAAATGAAAAAAAACGCGTGCTATTGCACAATGAAGGAACTCTTGTGGCCATAATTACTAAATACATCGTCATTGTTATAGCTGTGTTCATATTGTAATAACCTTCTAGATTGGCAGAGTACCCAACTCGTCTTTTCATATTTTGTCAATGAACGTTAAATATCTGCGATGGGTTCTTGTATTTTGTTGCTTTGCTAAATGTCCTAGCTTTATACTAATAGAGGGCACATTTGAAGCCCCGCTGAAATGGGACTTGGGGATTGATCATACGCAATATTTCCTTCGGAATTTTAAAGATGTTGCTGATTGACATTCGATAGCAGATATCATCCGAAATTTCACATAATATGAAGTGCATGATTCTTGGTTCCGTTGAGAATGAACATTGAACGTTATA
The DNA here is from genome assembly GCA_019425755.1 of Amaranthus cruentus. Classification (NCBI taxonomy): domain Eukaryota; kingdom Viridiplantae; phylum Streptophyta; class Magnoliopsida; order Caryophyllales; family Amaranthaceae; genus Amaranthus; species Amaranthus cruentus. Next base: position 1,367,481 of record CM033455.1, read on the forward strand.
ATACGTTCCTCATCTATGTGTGAATAGCTGTATAACTCACTTGTCCTGATGCATTATGTCGATTTTTCCTTAACAGAACTCCACATATAAGTGCTATGCAGCAGGATACGTCGAGCACTTTGGATGCTGTCGGATCCATTTTATGTAACGAAGCAGGAGTAAGTATGGAAGATTCGATATGCCCATGAAACATCCGAATTGCCCGGTGATTTATTAACTTTCCCCTTATGATCAATCAGGTTGAAACGAGTACAGCAACACGAGAGATAGTCATAGAAGTTTGTGATACAATAGCAAAACGTGGTGGCCGTTTAGCAGGTGCGGGAATCGTAGGGATATTGCGAAAGATGGAAGAAGATAACAAAGGTCTCATATTCGGAAAGCGAACTGTAGTAGCAATGGATGGAGGATTGTACGAGAATTATCCTCAGTACAGAAATTATCTCCAGGGTGCAGTTACCGAGCTTTTAGGACTAGAACTGTCGGAAAAAATAGTCATTGAACACTCGAAAGATGGTTCTGGTATCGGAGCAGCTCTCTTAGCTGCGACAAACTCTAAGTATAAACTCGAATTCTAGTTTGAATTTTGCCACTTATTGTTAGCTATTTTCCTTCGGCCGTTTTATCTCTAGGGTTCAATATTGATTTATAGAGATGGTCGCATTTGTATTATCGAGCTACTTCAAGTAGTCGTAAATAGGTAATAAGTTGTTATTTTTTTTATTATTTCTCGATAATGCTGAATAAAAGTTTTAATTTGAATTATAACGGACTAATAGCAAAATGACTTTATATTTATGTGTACTTGATGATCAATTGAAAGCATTTGTTATTATTAGAGTAAGGTTCCATACAGCAAATTTCCAAAATTCTGCTATCATTTCACTACAAAACTAAAAGTACTCTACATAATGAATGAAGCATTATGTCTAAAAATTTGGAGTGTAGCAATTACAAAAGAACACCCTTCCTTGCATACGGCCCTTAATACATACCAAAAAGACGACTGTTGTAAAACGAAACCCTTTACGCAACTCAGTACCAAGGTATTGATCTTTACATGTGTTTTCTTGTTCACGTTTGCATATCGCAACTGTCAATTCATTAGCAACTCTTGATTCTTCAACCGACTCTGTTTCCCGTTTGGGTATTATGTTATGCCAGTATGATCATCCAAATATGAAAAAGAAATTCACGATGATAATTTACCTAATTCTCCCTTTCGTAAGCTCCCCTCTCAATTAAAGAGCCACTCATTGGAAATGAAATCGACTACCTTTGTCTTCACATATTCAAGTGGGTTGAGTATTTTGTAACTTTCCACCAGATCTGGGCAAGGGTGGATAACGTCCAAACAGTTGTTGCTGCTGCTGCTGCTGCAGTTGGAGTTGTTGCAGTTGCAGTTGGAGTTGCAGTTGTTGTTCCGAAATGTGAAAATACTTGGAACCAATGGATTCTAGAGAAGGTAAGGGGGCAGGGAGGTGAGCCTGTTTGTGATTCATAGAGTGCTGATCCCGTATACTGTTATGCCAGAACTGTGCAGCTATTTTGGTTGTCAAAATCTGCTGCTGCTGCTGCTGCTGCTGCTGGTGTTTAGAAAGTGGCTGTTGTGTAGTTCTTGCTGTGCCCATATGCGTAGACCCGCAAGGATTATTAAGATATGGAGGTACTCGTAAGTGACCCTGTACCAAGTCCACATAATAGCTTCAGTTAGTGATATTGTAGATGCATTATCTTGTTTAAAAAATGCTAAAAGTATCAAATATAGAATTATGATTTCCGGGCCGTCAACAGCCAGTCTCAAATATACACTACTCTTATGTACAGACGGCTTTGGTAATACAGGACAGTAAGTATTGAGAAGAAAAACATTTAGCTACTACTTTAAAAGGCAAATTATTGCTAGATCGTCCGTAACACAGGTGAATGGACATGTAACTCGACATGGAAGAAGGCACTTCATGAGGTCATGATCAGAATACGCTGCATCCAGAGCATCACATTGTTTCCTGTCATTCGTCATTCGATTCTTTTCCAGGTTCATATTATAGTGTCACAGAAATATGATAACATAAATGCAACTCAAAGAAGGCAGCCTTAAACAAGAAGACAAGAGAAATCAAATATAGGAAATGATCTTATCTTGAGAGCGAAGAATGGGAGATACCTGAGGTGGCACAAGAGGTAGTGCTATTGACACTGCTGCACCTTGATCCTTGTAAGGTATGGAAGGAAAATGATTTAGCGACATCAAGGAAGGCATGTAGGCATTATGTTGTGCAACGGAATTAAGTTGAGGAACATGTCCTTTTGGTTCCATAGAAATGCCCAACCTATCTACACCATTGTTTACTTCTGGGGCAGCTCCAGTTGACAAAGACAAAAAATCAAAGCTCTGCCCAAGCCAAGAAATAAATCAGATCAACATAAAAGTACAACAATTGCAATGATGAGCAGATGAAATTACCTGTTTCTTTGAGTCGTGGAACCCGGAAACAGATGGTCCATCCTCTTTAGCAATACGTTTCTCATGGAGCATAGGTACATCATTTGCAGTTTTAGACATAGAAGAAGCAGAACCGAACATGTGGCCAGCAGTAGGAGTTCCATTTAAATCTTTTCCTTCTGAAGTTTTCAGCACCTGAATCAAATGACTAATGCAGACATGTGCAACACATCTTTTCCATGACTTTCTTCCGCCATTTATTGAGCAAGGCACCTGAAAATGTTAATGAGATCAAAGTGGAGCAGTCAAAATTGAGGAAAAGGAAGTGGAACCTGGCTGTAACTGTCAAGAAGTTCACTAACAAAGGAAGAAATTTCCTCTTGAATTATATAAATAGTTCCTAATACTAGAAAAGCTAACCTTGCCGGAAAATGTGATATCATCATAGGAACCAGGACAAGATAGGGAATTATTATTAAGCCAAGAGGGAACAAGTGTAGCCGAAGACCTATAAAAGGTAAGATAGGATATACCTTAATTCAGTTGCGTTGTTTAAGAAGATTATAAAATTATGTTCGAAATAAGGGGGAAGAGAAAATTACTGCACAGGAAATCCAACTCCTGAACCATGCAGAGGTTTTGAGGGTAAAGCAGCTGATTAAAATATCAACATATTAGCTTGTGAATAGTAGTAAGTTTGTAATTGAATAGACATTGAAATTAAAAATATGTCAATACCAATATCTCCGCATTCTGTAGAAGTAGAATGCTCTTTGTTTTGACAATTTGCTGAATCTGATAACTGTAGTAAAAAATATAGATTTAAAATTGTTTAGCACAAGAAATACAAAGGACAATCAACAATAATACGTATGGCCTGAACAATGCGTACTCGTATATTAATGTGCGATTCTTTAAGCTCTGATTTCTCTGGTTTGGTCTCTCCTATCCTGCATCAGAAAAACGAGTAGAGGTCTCTCAAATTTCAGCATATAGTAGTCAAAATCAGACATTCTTGCTTACACAGTGACGCAGTTCAAGAATCTTCACACTCACCCGCTGTCTGAATTTTGATCGGTTGAACCACAAAGTAAACTAGAATCAGTCCGCTGTCTGTCATCACAAGCCCTGAGAAGTGGAGGGAACTGAAAAGGCACCGGAGGAACTGATACTTTTATGTTTGGAATAAGTTGTCTTCTTTCAGACAATTTAGACCAAATGGGACGTGCAGGATCAGCAGTCAGTGCCTGATCTGTGGTTGGTGTAGAATTAGTTGCATCTGATTCCTCTTTTAAAGTCCTAGCTTCTAATAGAATAAAAATTTTAGTGTTAACTATCAACGAACAGAACAGAGATAAAAGAAGCATGAAGGTCCAAATATAGCCAAAAACCTTGAGATGAAATTGTAAGATTGATGTTCACTTTCTTCAACAAGTCCAGTGATATTGGTTCCAAAGTCTCGTTGTTCGTTTTATTATCACGATCAAGAATAATTCCTTTCAATGCAAACAATGCCTCAGCCACCTCTTTCTCCTCTTTAGAAAGTGCCTCTGAAACATACCGTTTCGATGAATGATCTGACCAACCACTATGCTGCATAAGAAATGCGAAAATTCAACCATGTCATTTTGCAATTGAGAGTATCTATATACTTCAATGAAAATGCTTATGAAAAATATAGAGAACAAACCATGGTTACCTTAGACTTCTTCAAAAAATCATTCCTGATAGATTCAGACCCATTTACCCTATTGTTTGATCTCTTCACGCCCAGCAAGGGAACTGAGACGAATTCACTACATCCTTTTCTAACTGTTGCCAAGAAAAGCAAAATTTACATTCCAACAAAAACTAAGGAAGCAGATTAAATCAAAATGTAGTAATCATTTAAGTACTATAAAAGCTTGACTAGAATTCATTCTATACCACTAAAATTACAACAGTGTCTTTCCTATATGAAGAGTAACCAAAATTAATTTCTTCTTCTTCCTCGCCAGTTTTTCTGCTCTGTTTTTGTTTGTTATGGAAGCAAAAGTTTTTCAAACTTCAAATTCAAGTGAATGAGTTTCTATATTCATTTCTTTTCCAAACAAACAAGCTAAAATTAATAACCCAGCCCAACGAAGCGGCACACAAGGCACAAAGCAAGACACCCTTTTTAAAACTAAGATATTTGGTAATTGGTATAGAACTTGACAGCTTTACCAAATATCATTTGTAACAAAGAATTAAAACTAAGATATTTGGTAATTGGTATAGAACTTGACAGCTTTACCAAATATCATTTGTAACAAAGAAGTTAGTGACGGTTATTCAAAAAAAAAGAAAAAAACTTAGTGACGGAGTACTAAATTTAAAAGGATTGAAAAAGGAATCCGAGTACAGTGAACATGAAAGTTGGAATTCCCATCTAGTTAAAAAGAAGTACAATAACATGCAGAATCTATCTATTCTATAATCAGAAAAAGAAACAAAAAGGGTCCATAAGGCAGCAAAGTACACACTTAAAACATGAAATTTCAAAAACTTTCCCAGACCCACTTCTTGCAATCTTGTACAAATGACAAAGTCAGTTAAAGCACCAATATTTTAATTCATGGTAGTAAACTAGTAATAAAAACAGAATCCCACAGTTCAATTAAAAAACCCAATAAACATAATTAAAATATCAACAATTCCGGCGAAAAACAAACAATTTTTTTTAACAAAAACCCCAAACATACCTGAACGTTGCTTCTTAGGAACTTTAGAAGCACTGAAAATCTAAAATAAATAAATATAATTAAAATATAATCCATTAAATTAAACTATCTTTCTTTAATGAAAAAAAATGGACATAATTCTTTGAATCAGATAAAATTACCTTTGTGGATGTGGGAAGCTTACTTTTCATCGCGGTTACAGTAGAGGAGTGAGAGTGAAGCTCATCTTTTCCGTCAAAACCCCTTTCTCTCCCGATAACACTCAATCGTTTCACAATCGTCTCTTTACTCGTTTTCTCCTTCTCCACGTTACCTTCATAAAACCCACAAAATTATCCAAGAAAAATTGAGAAACAGAAACGACCATAAAAGATGTGTAGATAGAGCATACGGTTTATCCATAAGTATGTTAAAACTGGCCTATCATCATAATCAAAAATACATAAATTGAAATTAAAAAATCATTATAATATGAAGAAAAATAAGAAAAAATTACACCAAAATATTGAAAGAAGACAATGGGAAATGAGGTCCATTTTTTGTCATTATTCTTAAAAACAAAGGGTAATAAAATGAAGGCGATGTGTTGATTTTTTTGAAGGAAATTACCGGATTTTCGATTGAATACATGCCTCACGTCTGAATTCTTGTCCATTTGTGTTAATTTTCTGTCATAGAAACAATCTCAATAAATAGAAAGAGAAGGCGGAAAGAGTGCCGAAAAGAGACCGAAATGCAGGGTTTTTTTAAATCCTACTCCATACTATTATCTCTCACTCAATTTACCAATAATAATCAAAACAAATCAAATCAATCAATTAGAAAATTAGAAAATTGAAGGAAAGTCGCTTACGAATTCCAGTAGTAGTGGAAGTACTAGATATCTCTGCAACTTTTCCTCATTTTTCTCTATCACTTAAATGCAAGTGCGAGAGTTAGGTATGAGAGAGAAATGAAGAGAAAGACCACAGGCCAGAAAAAGAATAAAAAATAGTAAATAAATAATAAATAAATAAAATATAAAATAAAAAGAGACAAAAATGAAGAAAAAAAAAAGCGGTTTTCGTCTCTAGAGTAAAGAGAATCGGATTCTTCACGAAACAAAGCAGTGTTTAAAGAGAGAGAAAAAGAGAAAAGTTAAATCTCGTGAAAGAAATTTAAAATTTTCTATTTATTTCACTAATTTACAGATTTAGAAACTAAGAAATATAATTTGATAATTCATATGTAAAATTGAACAACACTCAGTATAATCCAATAAACATGAATTTTTTTTTAACAGATTTGCAGTGTTGGAAGCCAAAACACAGGAAAATATGAAAATAGAAGTATGGAATCAAACAATACAGTAATTGTAATTCATAAACACTTAATTTTCATAAAAAAAAAATTCGGAAAGATCTTCAGTAATTAATAACCGAAGAACAAGGAATAATGAGCACTTGTATAATCAAATCAAATGAACATTAAATTTAAAGTGAATTCTTTCTGCAAAGATCACCAGAAATTGGAATTAGACGAAAAACAAGGAAAAATGAAAAATGAAGAAAATTACAGATTTAAAGAAATTTTAAAACTTACCTGATTTGAAGAAAGAGAGAGGAACTGAAGCATTAATGGCGTAAATATCTAAATCAATCCGCCATAAATCAGGGAAATGGAGAAGGTCAGTTTTATTTGGAAATGGCGATTGATCGCCGGAAGTTGATGAGATGAATGTGGTGGGTCCCAGATTTTCCGGTGAGTTGAAGCGGTGGAGAGAGAAACAGAAGGATTAAGGAATGTGTGAGAGGAATCGTGTAACTGAAACTGAAATTTGGTTGCCACATCAACAGCCATTTATAATACGGGATATTATAATATGCCACGTGTCATAATTGGTTTGTTCTTTTGTCACTTTCTGTTGCACCACTTATTTGGCGCTTCGTCTTCTATGTAAGTGTCTAAATTTAGGGTTACAGCGGTAATTACTAGTGTCTAAATTTTATATTTAAGCCGAGATTGTCTTAATAAAGAATTTGTCTAAGATAGATGGATTGATTGTAATTTAATTAGAGACCAAATTTATTGCGATATGTAATTAAATTGCTACTAAATAATTATTTAAATTGTTTTTATTAGTCTAATTAATAAAATAGAATTGTGAGATTAGGAATAAATTTGTTCAAGATTAATTTGAGTTTAATGCTTATTAATTGAATCAATGGGACAAAAGTACGCAATTACCTATATCTCATTTTATTATTTTATTATGCATTTAATCTGGAAACAGAACTTGTGGAGTTCGTTCCAATCGAACTCGGTCACATTAGTTGCAGAATCAGAATCATATCTTATTCTTTTTTGAGTAAGGGGACTCTTTGGCCGTGTTCTCCTTTATAGGTATGAGTTGTCGCCGTCCTTTCCTCCCCAAACTCTGGTCATAGTTTTCTACGTGCGGGATATACTGGGTATGATGATGATTCTGAGGTGTAATCTCTATATATAATAAATATTAGTGATAATTGATTTCCATATGCAAATTGGGTGATTATCGATATCTTAAGACATTTAGTTATACTCATAAATTTACAGTTTTCAGTCGTTTAGTTACCAATTTTGTCATTTATTATTTTATTCCAAACTGTATAAAATCTAGAATTAATTAAAATTATTGATCGAAATTTTCTTGTGCTCAAGTGGCATCTACATAATATGTGTTCCCAAATTCTCAAATGAGACGTTTTCATAACATGATCATCCCTATTAGGCTGACTCAATATACATTTACTGTCTTAAAGTAATCACATAAAACCTAAAATTGAATTTATCATCTTAAAGTGATTATTAAAAAAATAGATTAATTATATTCATCTATCTCATGATGAGACGGTCTCATACAAAGACGAGCTTATATATGTTTTTTTTACAACTTATAAGTTCGAAGTAAGGGCGTACAAAATGAGACCGGACCTAAATCGGACCAGACCGGTTGCATCCGGTCCAGGCTCCGAGTCTTACATATTCATCATTCCGGGTTTTCGATCTGGTCTGGTCTAAACCCGAAAAAATCCGGGTTAAGCCGGATCAGACCGAATGTACATAAAGATGATTTTGAAGGGAAATAATATTTACGATTTTATGTATATATTTATTTGGAGAGCTTTTTTTATTTTTGTTCTCACACAAACTAATATTTTAATTCAAATATTTTATTTTTATAATAATTAATTTGCTAAATTATTTTAAAATCTTCCATTTTAATTTATTTTTGATATCAAAAATTATTTTTGATCTAAACCTGGACCGGACCGGAAGGAATTCGGGTTAGACCGGATCGAATGGAACCGGTCCGATCTCCAGTCTTAGCATATTCGAAATTCCGATCTTTCGATCCGGATTTGGAGGGGTGAACACTCCTAGTTCGAAGTATAAGCATAAGCATAAATAAAAGTGCAAATATACATATATATACACACCTAGTCTCCTGAGACATCGTCTTTCTGAGAGACATGTCTCAGGCCCAATCCATTAAAACTTATTCCCTATATTTACTCTACATTTTCCCTAATAGGCCAATCCAATTAGAGATAATCTCTCAAAGAAAACATCTCTTACAAGAATTTGTGATACATAAAAGTGCAAATATATACATTCTACAGTGACATGGGCTTTCATGTTTAAATTTTCAGTGGCGTCAATCCAAAAATGGGGCTAGACTTCACATCTGGGCCGTGCGCGATTACTGTATACTTGTATCAGGCGGTCTTGAGAGAGACCGTCTTATTCTAAGACGGTCTAATATTTCAGCCCATTGCATTTTCTTTTTTTTTTAATTTTCTGGACATTTTTCAATTTTATTCTTAAAGGTATCAATTTTGACCTTAAAGATATCAATTTCAATTTTAACGCCACAATTAATCACTTATAGGTTCAAATTGAAATTTATTTTAATTGATGTGTTTAAGTACTACTTTGCGTTGAAATTGATACCTTTAAGCTCAAAATTGATACCTTTAAGGTCCAAATTGCCAGAAAATGAAAAAAACAAAAAAATGGAATTTGGAGGGCGCATGTGCTATACATGCCTACAATGGGCCGGCCCAATTGTAGTCTTAGAATAAGACGGTCTTACGCAAGTTTTTGTGTATTTGTATTCATATTAGTTTTAGTACGCAATTCTTATAAGAGACGGTCTTTTTTAGAAACACAAATTCTTGCTTGAGACCGTCTATACAATAAACGTCCCACGTTTTGGGGCTGGTCCAAATTATAAATTTTAAAAAAAACTGATTGGTGGTTTTGTAAGTTAAAAGGGAGATATGGGCTGGGCTCTTGAGAGACGTCTATACTATAGATGGTCTCTCAAGAGAGGGCCTGTTTTAGAAATCATCTCTAATTGAGTCGGCCCATAATGAAAAATATATAATAAGAGTATGCATTAAAAATTAATGGAGAAGGTCTGAAAGACGTCTCTTGGAGAGAAGGTCTCTCAAGAGACCGACTGATTTTACTACTAAGCTAGCTCTATTTTTTTGTTGAACTACCCTTGTAAGAAACCATCTTCTGGTGAGAAGGCCTAAAAATGAAATTCATATTTTCATGATATGATATGCATTAGATTGTCAAACTTATTCTTACTGATTTTTATATGCTTTTTAATTTGTGCCATTTATTTTTATTTAGCTTAATTGTATTTTACTAAATCCATCTTGAGTTGTCTTAAATAAAAATGATTTATATAAATTGGACAAATTTCAGATTTAATTACACGGTTTGATAATAAAAATTAGAATTAATATTCTAAATGCGAATAACATAAAAGAACGAAAGGAGTATCATTTATAACTATAATATTTTTATTGATTGATTATTTAATTTTTTAAGTTAAGCATTTACTATATTAGAAAATTATATACTTTTATTCCATTTTTTCAATTATTTATAAATGATTTTCAAATTTTTAATTAAATATTATTTAATGTATGGAACAATTTGAGCTAGTTGATGAACACTATATAGTTATTCATCAATTGATAGATTACAAAAAAAAAAAAAAACAAAAAAAAAGGAAGAATGGGCTGTAATGTAAGCAGGCATAGCAGATGGCTGCAAGCCCATGCATGAATCATGCATAAGTGGAATATTAGGTGTTGATGAGCTTTGCTTAAAAAATAATGTGATCTGTTGAGAGATCGTCTTTTGTAAAGACGACTCTTAAAAGTTCTGTTCAAATTTATATTTAGAGTTGTAATAATATATATTTAGAATTGGACTGGGGTTTTGAGAGTCGTCTTTACAAAAGACGGTCTCAAGTAAGAATTTGTGTTAAAAGATAAAACATGAGGTAATCTTATTATTAATCCAAGGGCTCAAGTTCCATAAAAAGAGTAATTAAATTTAGAGGTATTTTTGTAAGAGATTGTTTCTCGGTGAGATTACCTTAAAACAAGAAGTCTTATGGATAGAATCAAGAGTCCAAAGTTTAGAGAGAAGCTAGACGCTGCTCCATTGTCTGGAAAAATACGTGAAAATAGGTTAAGATGGTTTGACTCTTCCGTTAAAAGAATAGAAGCGCATTATCATAATAGAGGGTAAGAGAAGTCGAGGTCGACCTAAAAAAACGTGGGTTGATAAAGAACGACCTGAGTGAGTTGCGCCTCTCCACGAACTTGACTAGGGATATAAATAGTTGGAGACGTCACATCTATATATATTTTAGACTACTAGGAGTATTAGTTTCGTTAGTTGCCTTCTTGACCCATTGTCTAGTTACTTCTTACCCACTCCGTTTTGTTTTTTTATATATTTATCGTGGTTTTTATTTTATCTATCTACTACTATATTTTTATTTTATGTAGACCTAGTTTTTTTTAGGAAGCAGCTATTCTCTAGAAAATCCTAATCAATTACCGTAATTTGTAAATCACTATAAAAGACAAAAAATATACTAATAAAATAAGTAAAACACAAAAAGATAAATTACAATGTCAAAAATGTCACCGTATCAAATCCCTCCACATGAGTGTTATTTGACAAATTGTCAAATAACAGTCACTTTTCTCCCCACTTACCAACTAAATGCAGCCACCAAAAAAATAAAAATAAAAAAATGGTCTGTAATTGAACTGGCATCCATAAAGGTAATTAAGTACTAATCCACCTAACCTAATCCCTTTGCTTAAGTCCTTTTCTTTATTAAACAACCCCTAATACTCTTTTAGAGTTTTGGTAATGCCTATAAATAGACCATCCTTACACTCTTAATCTTATCAACTAACTAAAATAAATATAATTTCTTAATTAATTATAGTATGGCAGTGTTTCACAAGCCTCTAATCTTCTCAATTTTCTTCTATCTCATCATTTTTCTGTTTGTGCAAGCTCATCAAGTGGTTAGTCAATTCACTTTTCTATTTAATTTATTAATTTTTAAAAAAACTTATATCCGACACGAATATGGGTTAAGTGTACGTGTTACTCAGTTAATGTGATACTTTTAGTTTAAAATTAAGCGTTAAAGTCTTATACGTGCACATATCAAGAGTCGAAAATCCACGAGGACACCTAAAATAAAAATGAAAAATTCATATAACAAATAAATTAGATCAAGAATACTAATATTTTGGATTACATTTGCAGCAGGGTGCTCAAGGTTATTATGGAGGTGGTCTTATGGGTAAGCTTTTTAGTTTTTATTATAAAAACTATGTATTAATTAATAGTAATATGTATATATAGTACTCCTTACTATAATTAGTAGTAGTAATATAGTTTTCTTAAATTAGTAGTAGTAATATAGTTTTCTTAGAAAATTTGATCATAAGTAATATATATTAGGGTATTTGATTTAGCTAGTTAGGGTAAGAGGAGTGGTAGCTTTAGCTCATACATAAAAAATTTAGAATATTCATTTGTGTAAGAAGAAAAAGATTAATAACATGTTTATGATAGAATATATAATATTCAGATGAAATTAATTTGATACATCTAAAATTATACCATTAATAATTGAGTGATAATAACAAAGAATAATACGTAATCATCTTAATTACTTTTTCATACTCTAATATTTTAATTTAATTTAGTTATTTGCTATTAAAAGCGCTATTTTTTTCAATAGTTATTTGCTATTTAATCATCTTACTTTTCCATAGTTAAGAAGTGCATTTATAAAGCAGCATAAAGTTGTCACGTCCCCATCAAAACTAATGATGAAACTGATCTGAAGAAAAAACAATTATCTAAATATAATATTTTAAAATAATGAATGTCACAAATACTTAACAATCAACCTCTGCATAAAGCAACAACAACTATCGTAGTGGCCCATCATAGCATAGTTAGTATGATGGGATGGGTCCACCTCATATTTAGGACTATTAGACACTAAATGTTCTAACAGAACTTAACTCGTATTAATTAGTTTGATTTGAATGAAATGTTGTTATATATTAGATTGTGGAGTGGCATGCAAAGCAAGGTGTAGCTTGGCTTCAAGACAAAAGATGTGCTTAAGGGCGTGTGGAACATGCTGTGCGCGCTGCAACTGTGTGCCTCCTGGTACTTCCGGCAATCAAGATCTTTGTCCGTGCTACGCCACCATGACCACTCATGGTGGCCGCCTCAAGTGCCCTTAACATATTTTTAAATAAATTGTGCATCTGTAATAAAAAAGATACGTAAAATAAGAAGGATATGAAGAAGTATTATACATTATTTTCAATAAGATCAAATAGTTAATGTCAATAGGAATATTAAGAAAATGTTAAATTTTTTGGGTCATTATGTTAAACAAGGAATTTTCAAGAAATGTTATGATTTTATAATATAGTAATTTTAATGTTAAATTATTAATGGATGTGCATATATATGGTTAATAAATGAGATATCTATATCTTTTCAGTATAGAAAAGGGGCCACTTGTAGATTTTCATGTCATTTTAGGAGACATTTAATTTGATTAACAAATTGTATAATATAAACTTCAATGTTCTCTTTTGTTTATCGTATTTTCAATATTTTATTTAAGAAATTAATTAAAGACAAACTTGAGAAATGTTTATTGTTGATATTAATTAAATTTATTTATATAAATTCCTATTAAGTTTGTCTTGATCATGTATAGTATTTAAATAATTATATTTTTTATAAATTTTTATTATATATGCGTATAGTGTATAATGTATGTGTGAATCGGATAATTAAAGTTTAAAAATATTATACGAAAACTATGCAAAACGCAAATAATATAAACAAAAAGAGAATAAGAATTTACAATCTCTTAGGGGAGATTCCAAAATCATATATTATTAATGTTAGCTCACCTTACAAGATAGACAGATTATAATGCAACACAATTCCATACGTAATAAGCACCCCCTTTTGTTATTATTGTATAATTCGGCTTATAATAAAAACGCAAAAATGATTGCTAATTCTATTGTTTTTTCAATTCACATTATAATAGTCACTCCGAACTTTTTGAGTTGAGAGATTTTTTGGCTGTGTAATACTCCAAATTTAGCTTGAAAAAGGATTGATAGACTATTCATATCAACAAAATGCATCTTCTTTTCATGGAAGCTTCTTTGCTAAGAACCCCACAGTTAAGACTTAAGTGTGCTTAGACTTAAGTGTGCTTAGTGGGGAACAATCTTAGGATGGGTGACCTATTGGGAAATTTTCCCGGGTACGAACGAGTGAGACTAAAGTGCGCTGGAAAGACTTGTGTTGCTCTGTGGGCCCAGTCTACAAACTCTATGAGTAGTCACCGGCGGTCCATCCGGGGTGTTACAGGCTGCATCCTTTTTTAACGGGTATAAGTTATCGTCTTCCTTCCCTCCCCAAACCTTAATTATAGTTTCTATTAGCGAGATACACTATACGATGATGATTAGAGTAAGAAATACTGTATATGATAATTAAATTTTATCTCAGTTGGAAAGCAAATACTATTATGGTATGTTTGGGAATGAACATTTCATTTGCAAATAATTTCATTTGCAAATATGGATTTGACTTAAAGTAAGTGTTTGGCAATAACAAGAATTTAAATTTGGATTTGAGTCAAATCCACCAATGTTATACAAGTAGTTAATTAAATTGAGCATTTGAGAATGACACCCCAATCCTTGTCATTTCAAATTGTTCATTATGATTTCATAATTAAAATCCACAATTTAAAATAAAATGTATGTTTCCAAACGCATTCTTAAAGATTTTAAATTTGTTTTCCTATTAACTCTCTCCTTCGGCTTACCGTGCAATTGAATGCACTTTTATTTTCTTATAAATAAATTGTTGCAAAACTCATAACGCAATAAAACGTAGGAATTTTTTTTTTTCGAATTAGTAGAAAACGCGTTTCCTAGCTTATCTACTAACCTTCATATAATCACACTATAAATACAAACTTATTTTTCTCATTTCTAATATATATTAGGAGTATATATTTATATTTATTCCCTAAAACATTTCTTAATTATCTAACTCCGTTAAATTATATAACTATGGGTGTCTCCAAAGCTATATTTGCTTCCATTATCATCTCGTTGTTCCTCATCCAGTATTTGCATGCTTATGAACCGGTGAGATTGCTTTGTAGAACCAAATTTTATCTCAGTTAAAGAGCAAATATAAAAAAAAATCATAAGCTCGGCCTACAGAAAAATTCTTTTGCATAATATATATACTGCATCGTCTCAATGAATTAAAATAAGATTAATAAGATTAGTATATATCAAAAGTGATATGCATCAACTTCACCTCTCCAAGGACCTGACCAGGGATAGGGCCAGTTGGCGGCGCCTTATCCAAGTCCTAGATTAGTAAACCTATCCCTTTACCCCCTCGTTCGTCTTTATCCTTTGCCTTTTTATCGCTTTTTACCTGTTTCTTTGATCTTATCTTTGTGTTTGTGTGTGTGCTTCTATTCTATTTGCCAACTGCAGATTCCTCTTGCTAAAAGACCGTTCTCGAACCGGGGGACTCTTTGATCGCACTCTCCTTATGGGTATGAGCATGCCATCGTTCCACCCTCCCCAGACCCTGATCATATTCTTTGAGCGGGATACACTGGGTATGATGATGATGATGTTTTATGTAAAAAGATTTATAAAATATAAATAACAAAGCATTTTTAGTGAGAATAGGTCAACACTTCAATCTTCATAAGCTCCATAAAATTTTAAAATATTATGAATTTATGTTAGTGTGTATAACATGATAAATAATGTTGCAAATTAATTCATTTGGTGTTATTTGTTGAATAGGTCAACACACTAGGATTCAACCAAATTGGGAAAAACATAGGTATGTAACCTATATCGTTATATATTTTTTTATAACAACGTAGGTATTTGTGTTTTATATTGAGTATATATCGCATAAAATATTTAAAAAATTTTTGAGTTTAGTATTATAGATGGTTATTAATTAATGCAGTGTAAAATTTTTTGTGTTGACTGTGAAAGTAATTTAGCTACTATTATCGCAATCGCATTTATATAATGTTTACGCCTTTAAATATAACGTACTGATAAATGACAGTGAAGTAATTTAACTATTATTATCGCAATTGCATCCATGTAATGTTTACGGCTTTACTGACAGTGATGTATAATGAAAATGTTAATCTCGATATGCAGATTGCGGGTCGGAATGTAAGAGGAGATGTAGCATGTCATCAAGACAACATTTATGTTTAAGGGCTTGTGGAACATGTTGTGCTAGATGTAGTTGTGTACCTCCTGGTACTTCTGGTCATGAAGATGTTTGCCCTTGCTACGCCAGAATGACCACCCACCATGGCCGCCGTAAATGCCCTTAAAATTATTTATGGGGTACACAAAATTATGAGTTTATGGTTGTGTTTGAAGTTGGTGAAAATAAGGAATTAAGGGGTCCACAGTAATAGTGTCTACATATATACAGATTTTATAAACTCAATATAATTGAGATGCAAGAAATTTAAAATTATCTTTATAATTTTACATTATAATTGTAATGAATTGTGGTGTGGAGCAAGCTAATATTGAATTGAATATTGTGGTTTGAAGGTGTAACGATGAGCTAATTATATATGCAAATGATAAGATCCGATGCAAGGCAATAAATGCGGGAATAAAAATTTACGAGGTTTATTAATGTAGGTATATTCTTCTTAAAAATGTTACTTCCTATTTTGATATAAACAAAAAATATTGCTCACGGTTCTCTTATAAACTTGATTTACCTTGAAGTTCAGTTGAGAATCAAGCTTATATGAGAATCGTGAGAATCATGTTATTTTTTGGCAAAAAAAAAAAATACTTTTAAGAAAAATTCGAAATAAACAAAAAAATATGACAATAAAGTGTTAATTTTAAGATAAAACATTTTTTCTAGAAAAAACCAAAAACATGACAAATTAACAAAAAAAATGTTTTCTTTTTTTACATAAAAAATTTTAATTTTTGACAAAAAGTATTAATTTTAGGAGATTATGATGTTCTTCATATAAAGTTGGTTTTCACATCAACTTCAATATTCCTACCCACCACTTTTTATAGTTCTCATCCACACATTTTCTTCTCTTTTGATATCATATCTATGATTCAATTTTTTTTACTTCAACTAAACACTTTATATGTATACTTCAAAAAAAAAAAACCCCTTTATATGTACGTGAACACTAAATCCCCCAAATAGGGATTTTAAGGACATAGGAGGGCTATATATTGTAGTTGAGGCGATAATAAGCATTATCTTATATCGTATTGTTGTAGAGATGGCTTGTGTAGTTGGGTATCATAATATTGTGGCCAGAAAGAAAGAAATATCATTATGAAAGGTAAATAATGTATGAGAATACGAAATATATGTTATCAACCTCAATTTTTACCAACCTTCAATATATTTTTCCTCACTAATATTTGTATATAGTACTTGATTTTGATAAATCAAAAAAGGAATTTGTACATTGTAACAAAATCACCTTTTAAGAACGAGAAAATTTAGGGGGCCAGACGCTACTAATGCACAAAAAATTTGATCAAAATTCTATAACTAAGAAAATTTTTTAGAGAAAGCGAAAAGGGGTAGTTCAAGAGAATATGTCTACCAATGAACAAATATCCTTGCACCTTCATGTTGATTATGCTGGTGCTGGATTCAGACAAATCAACCATAAGTCCATAAGCAATCTCAATGAGGCAGCTGCTGCAGTACCAACATCAATGTCACGGGCACTGTCAGCACAAGTAAAAGTGTATCCATCAATTGGATATCGAGATATCGTAATGCAAATCACAAAAAAGCACCAATGCCAATGGCAAACTATTAAGCATCCATGAACACCATGTAACAACCTCAAACGAGAGAGAAATAAGAGAAAACGAGGTGAAGTGTTCTCCCCCCTGCTCCACTAGACAGCAGACATAGGAATCTCATTGCAGATAACGTCTAATCAGAATGAAGGAAGCTCTTTTCAATTTTGTATCTTTGTAAGATTCATAATAAAATCCAAATTATTCAACAATCCTAAGTTAACGGGTTTTTCATGGATTTATCTGCATAATACCAGAAAGATACAACTGAGTAAAAAAGAAGAGTAAACGAGAAGGGGGGTTGTGAAATGTTTTCCAAACAGTTTCGATTCAAAAATATCCTAATTAGAAACCACAATCCTGTAACTTCTTTCGATCTCCAAATAGTAGTCAGCAAATGATATAACCGTTCTATTTGTAATTCCGTATCACAAATTCAATCAGAGAAAGCAAAGTGTATTTTATCACCCATTCTGGAACCACCATAAACATTACTTCTTTAAGAATATGCAACTCTTCGATAACATAGTGTTTAAAAAATTCAAATGATTGAAATACAAAGATCTGATTTCTCACCTTAAATAGCTCGAGATCAAAAACAGGTTTGTATCTCCTTAATTAATGGACAGCATAGCATCTAGGTTCTTCTGAACCACCCACCCTCTTGGATATGCAACCCCCTGAGCATCCAAGTGGAGATGCCAGTTCATAACCTTCCCACAGCCAACAGGCACACCTTCCATTTGACTTTCTTCTGCAACCAATTGCTCTATAAATGTTGTCTCCTGTATGAACGACCACCAAAAGGAACATGCTTATAAATAGCAACCACATTTATCAAAAAGCTCAACAGCACCAGCAAAGAAGTGTAAGCCCCACACAACAGGAGTACAAACATATAGTTGGAAAACATGAATGTGCATGTCGCGTTCATAAAGTAAATACCTGGAAACCCTCCTTCACAGTGTCCAGCTGCCTTATTGGATCCGAAAAAGGACGTTTCCACCTCTTTGGATCCCACAAGATAGTACTATTAAATGCAAATCCAGACATATCAACATGAAATCTCCGAAGTTTCTTACTTTTCTCATTTGTGTGCCATCCAATTACGTTACTCCCATTGCATACTGGACCTTCAAGTGTTGCCTTATTTTTGTTTTGTGCCAGCATTGCAACAGGCCACGTGCCAAAACGACTGCAGGACTTGCAAAACATTTGACATGAGGAAATATTACAAGATAACGTATTTTATAATGATGACAAAAAGTGACAAAACATCGGGATAGCAAAATCAACATACATCTAGCTTTTGGTATAAAAAAGACCAATAGCTCTTTTTGCATATTACAATTTAGCTAGATATATGGACCTGACACATCTTACAATCACACCAAAGGTGAGCATGAATTACTACTTACTATCATATAGAACCTGTTGGTTTAAAATTCATTTATATTCGCATAATTCCATGAAATGAATCTATGTCTGCAGGGCGTCAGTATACCAAGTAAGACATTTTAACGGTAATGATCAAATAACAATACTTGACTCATAAGCAACTGATTGACAGAATGTTCATAAGAGGTTCTTAATGTCAAGAAACATACACTTCAGCCTTACAAAGAGTAATTTTCTCCAGGGGCAGAACATCAAAGGGAAATTCTACAAAAATGGATCGTAACTGATGTTTTCCAAGTGAAGCGCGATATTAAGCAAGCCACAGCTCATAAACACTACGAACAGCCCTTTTCCTCTCCAGTCAACTATCCTAGAATAAGCAAACAAGTAAAAACCCTTCTAAAAACATCGCATTTTCTGATATCAATGAACCCATGATCCTTGCTATCACAACAGATTAACAGTACAAAATTCCACATTATCTATGCCAAAATTCTGCTTTCTATCTCATAGGCAATCAAAAACACATATGTCCATCACCCTTGCTTGAATGAATTGACAAACAAAAAGCAAGGATTACTGAGAAAAAAATCTTCAAATGATTTGATATATACATAACCAATGATAACTTATAGTTATATTGTACTAATCAAAGATTAAGATATATACATAACCGAAGATAACTTATATAGTACACAAAGCTTAAGTCTTAATCCCATACATAACCAATGCCTTTTACGGGCCGTTTATTTTCCGGTATTAAATAGTGGGAGCGCCTATGGAAAGTTAGTGTAATTTCGGTAGAACAATCAATTGACAAGCAGAATGGTTCTCATTTACTTTAAAAAATTTTTGTGAACAAAAAATACATTTTTAAGATTAAAACATCATCATGGGAATGATAATGTAAATTACAATAAAATTTACTCTACAATTCATTCTCATTACCACCATTTATTACCAATAACCACCGACGTACAAACAAAACAATATTGTACTAAATTACTAATCAATGACTCAATACATACATAACGGATACTACCTAATAATGTACCTTATATAGTTAAAACTAACAACTATGCCAAAGTCTTAATCTTAATTTCAAAAATATGCCAAAGCCAAAGCCAGACCAAAGCCAAAGCTAAAGGATAAACACTGTGGCATCTTATGTCATGAGCCAAATTGATATCTTAACAGCTACATCTATCAAATCCACATGCACATTCTACCAGAATTAAGCAAAATGGTTGTCAAAATCAAACAAAAACAGAAAGATAATAAAAATACCTTATAAGTCTGGTTCTTTCAAAGAGTTCCAAAGAGTATATATTATCATCATCAGCAAAGTAAACAATGCCATCAAGTTTATGAGTTTCAATATGTTCAAGAGCAGTATTCCTTTGCTCAACACCTCTATCTTTAATATTCGTCAAATTCTTGTGACAAACCAAATGCCGATACATCACTCCACTATTCCTCAAAATCGCCGCAGTTTCCGACGATTGAGCACCCATTTCCACCACAATCCACAACATTGGCGGATTTACGAGCTTCAATACTTGACTCAATCTATTCAGATAGTAAGATTGAAGTATCCTATTATAAGTTGGAGTAACAACAATCAAGAGTTTCTTAGATTTATGATCAAATTTCTCTGCTAATACCGCATCAAACTTTACCTCAATATCCTTCATCTGCTCCATTGATTTTTCTTCACTTCTGAATATTTCTTGCTGAAGTTGAGGTTTCACTTCAAACGAAAAATCATGAGTTCTAACATCTTCAATCTGACCAAACGGTAAAATACCTAACAAAATTCCGATGAGAAAGCAAATTACACAACGATAGAAATGTCTCTTCCATGAGTGTGGCTGTGCTCGTCGCGAATTTCGGAGGAGACGTAATTCGGCGAAAAATCGCCGGAATTTTACGAATAAATTCGAATTTGAAGGTTTGTGAAATGCTGAATTATTGTTCAGTGATGATGGAGTAGAAGTTGATGATCCATTTAGATATGATCGATCTTGATGCGCAGGAGACAAAGTTCGTCGAATTGATGCCATAATTTTGACGAAAAACTCAAAAATTGAACTTCTGATTGATTACATATTAGTAAATGTTAAAATTTTGCCCTAATTTTCGAAATCAAACAGCCGCTTTTTGGTGTGGATTTGAAGTGCAATAGAAAATTTAGATTAAATCTAGAAGTAAATAAATGGAATTTAATGAGTCAATTCCGAAGAATTAGGCTTGAATTTGATATTACAATGAGTGATAATACATAAGAAAGATACAGGAAATGTAGGTTTCTCTGGGAGATGGGAAGTGTCTGAAAGCATTTACGACGCCAGATAGGAAAAGGAAAGGAGAGATATACCCGCAGTAGTGGACCAATGTGCCGATGACACGCTGTATTGCAAGAACATTAAGCCCGGTGCTTCTATGATTCTTTTCCTTTTTTACATCTGAGGTCTACCCAAAATTGACTCCATTAATCTAAATTGGTACTTTACGTTTCATTTAATTTGCTACATTTTTTTTTGGTATGTTTCACTTAATTTGCATTATTTTTATTTTTGTAGTAGGTCTCACCACTCCTTTTTAATCTTATCTATACATTTTAATATCCTTTTAATTTCAACCATACATTTTAACCTCCTTTTAATTTCATCCATACAATTTATTCTCTCTTTATATCTTACCATTATCCACATTTTTCTTAAAAGGCAACACTTAGCTCTAGAGAGTATAACCTAAGCATGATAAATTAGTTTAGTCCTACTTGTTTCAACTCGATTCGAGAAAATAATTCAATTCAAATTCGAGGAAAAAAAATCAACTCTATATTCCGAGCCGGATTCCAATTGGAGTCATATTTTATTGAAAAAATTAGACAATCTGACTCAACCTAGACTCTGAATTTGATACAAGTTAAAAATTTATGACTTGTTCAAGTATTTATATTTATAATTCATCTTAAATAGTATGTTATGTTTATGAATGTACATATCACTCTTAAGGAAATTTGATTCTTAGAAAAAAAAAATACCTAGAATAATCTTAACTTTTTCATGATTTTCCTACAATAATCCTACATATTGATTAAACATGAATAATTTCAACTTTAAGGGGGTATTTGCCTACAGTAAGCTTGGGTAATCCGGTGACCTGCTATAGTAGGTAATTCACCAAAAAAGTAAATTGAAAATAAATTTAAAATTAGATAAAAAATTTGAAAATTTACATAAAAAATTTCTAATTAATAAACAAATCATGAATTTTTTTTATGAACATTTTAAAAATATTTTTTCCGACATTTTATTTTTATTTATTTGTTTTAATAAAAATAAAACTTGCTATAGCAAGTCATTCGGTCATCGAGTTTACTCTAGAAAAATACCCTTCAAAGTTAAAATTATTTATGATTAATCAATAGGTGAGAATATTATAGGAAAATCACGAATAGATTGGATTATTCTATATAATTTTTCCTAGAAAAAAAGTCAGTGAATGTGAAAATAAAGTCCAAGTATTATTCAGAGTAAAGTCAAAGCTAGTGAGTATTAACACAAAATTTAATTTTTGGATACTCTATAATTTCACTAATTTCTTTCTATATTTTTATTATCATTATTTAGACTCATAAGATTCATTTGTAGACTTTAGTTTGCACTTTATATATCACTTGAGATTCACCAAGAAGATGGGAAATAATTTTTAATCATACAATACTATAAAGATGAAGTAAAATTTTAAGTGTCATCCTCTAAGGAGGCATGACAAATGGAAATTTTTAATTGGTTGAGAAATAACTCTATGACTAAAAATGGTAAATGAATACTATAAAAATCTTAGGAAATTTCAAGTGTACGTCATCCTTTAAGAAAATAAGTATAGTAAATATTTTGAATTAATCTTTTGTATTAGGATCAGAAATAATATTACATACACAAATATTTTGACATAATTAATTTAATAATAATAATAATAATAATAATAATAATAATAAATAATAATAATAAATAATAATAATAATAATAATAATAATAATAATAATAATAATAATAATAATAATAATAATAATAATAATTTGGTGATGATAATACTGCGTTTTTTCATCAGAGTATCAAGAGTCGATCACGGCATAATAGGATTGCCTATATTAGATTCCAAGGGAGAGATATCACGGTGCCTTCTGAAATTCACAAGGCTTTCTTTGACTTTTACTCTGATCTATTCTGCGTTGAGGATAAGGGTAGGACTACGATCAATGTTGACACGGTGTATCAAGGCCCTGTCCTCTCCACACAACATTATCAGTTACTGGATCTTCGATTCTCTCCTACTGAGATAAAGCAGGCTCTATGGAGTATACCAGATGATAAGGCACCAGGGTTGGACGGTTTCAATAGCAAATTCTATAAGGCTACTTGGGAGGTAGTGGGGGATGATATTGTTGCCGCGATTAATCAATTTTTTGAGAATGGCAAGATGCTTAGGAGCTGGAACATTACGGTCATTACGTTAATTCCGAAGGTGAATAGCCCAGTTTCCCCAGGTGATTTCAGACCGATCTCATGCTGTCATGTGTTATATAAGTGTATTTCTAAACTTATATGCTCTAGGCTGAAACTGGTGTTAGATTATCTGATTGATCAGGCTCAAGGAGCCTTTGTTGCTGGTCGTAGTATAATGCATAACATTTTATTATGTCAAGATATCATTAAGCATTATTCTAGACATGGTTGTGCTCCGAGTTGTCTGATGAAGATCGACTTATGCAAGGCCTATGATTCGATGAACTGGCAATTTCTTAAAGAGATGCTTGTGGCTCATAATTTTCCTCATCACTTCATCAAGATTATCATGGCTTGCATAACGTCTACGAGTTATGTCCTAATGATAAATGGCTCTCCCACAGACATCTTTGCAGCGAAAAGAGGGTTAAGACAAGGTGATCCACTGTCTCCCCTGTTATTTGTGCTTGGAATGGAGTACTTTTCTAGAAGTCTGAAGAGTCTCATCGGCACTTTTGGGTTTCATCCTCGATGCAAGTCCATTCACCTTACACACCTATGTTTTGCGGATGATTTGATGATCTTCTGCAAAGGTGATATGTCCTCTGTTAGGGTTATTTGTGATTGCCTCAAAGCTTTTTCCAAGACTTCGGGGCTTCATGCTAATGCCGGAAAGTCTGCTATCTATTTGGCTGGGATTGATGATACTCTAAAGGAGGATATTCGGGATTTATCTCAATTTACACTGGGTACACTGCCCTTTAGATACCTTGGTGTCCCCCTCTCCTCTAAGCGCCTTAGCATTGCTGAATGTGAACAATTGGCGGACAAGATGACAAAACGCATCAGTTCTTGGCAGAGTAAGCATCTCTCGTACGCTGCGCGATTGCAACTCATAAGCTCTGTATTGATAGGGATTACGTCGTACTGGTGCCAAATCTTTATTCTTCCGAAAAGAGTTATCAATATTATCAATTCCATTTGTCACTCTTTTCTTTGGTTTGGAGTTGCTCACTCAGCTAAGCCGGGCAACATCAATTGGAAGTCCGTCTGTACTCCCAAAAAAGTTAGTGGCCTTGGGTTACGTAATGTCCAGCTTTAGAATCAGGCAGCTGTAGGCAAGATAGCGTGGCACATTCATATGATGCGGGAAACTCTGTGGGTCAAGTGGGTCCATGGAGTTTATACGAAGGGTGCGAAATGGGAGATTTTTAATGCTCCAATTACTGCTAGCTGGACCATTAAAAAGTTGTGTCAGGTGACGGCCCGTCTTAGACCTTGGATATGCAAGGATACTTATTCTATCAAAGAGGTATATGAGTCTTGTTTAGGGACAAGTCCTAAGATGCATTGGCGTAACCTTGTCTGGAATAGGTTGTCCATACCGAAAGCTAGATTCGTCTGTTGGCTTGCTGCTCGTCAAGGGCTCAAAACAAAGGACACACTTAAACGTATTGGTGTGGTGGATGAGGACTCATGCCCTTTATGTGGTCAATAACCGGAAACACACAATCACCTATTTTTTGAGTGTCCTTTTAGTATATTATGTGTGGCTCGATTAAAGTCTTGGACAGGAGTGGCTTTTAAATCGTTTGATCGTATGGATTTTAGAAAACATGGACTTTCCCGAGTCAAGCAACGAGTGATGAGCATGGTATACGCTTCCGCTGTATATCATATTTGGGAATGCCGGAATGAGGCAGTATGGAAACACTTTGTTCGCTCACCTCGATGTATTGCTGAGGAGATTAAAACTGAGGTATATCAGAGGTGTCATGCCCTGAATGATACTGCTACAGGTTGATGATTGATGCTGCTATGTGCACATTTCTGTTTGTTGTTTGCAATTCTTGCCTAATTACTTGCTGCTGTGTGTACGGGTATTGTTTGTTGATTGTGCGTGTGTGAAGGATGCTGATAAGTTGCTTCATGAGGATGTTGTGTGTTGTTTGCTCTTGAGCTTTTTTGATGATTGGATGTGCTAGTGATAGTTGCTGTCTGCTAAGTAGCCCATTCTATTTTGTTATTGAGATGGTGGAGTTGGGTTTGCTTATTCATGCTGAATGGTTGTTGGGTCTGCTGTTTTGATAGTCTCTGGCTGTTGTCGAGTGTGGATGGCTATTGATCCTGCTATCATCCTAGATAATATGTTGCATCTGGTGCATTTCCTGTCTTAGAGCTGCTGGTTATTTGGAGTACGTAGGCTGCTGCCTTATGTGTCTGCTGATTTCTAACTTACTGTCTACTTTTGTTGAGCTGCTGTCTAATATAATGTATGCTGCTTGGAGCTGTTGGTGCTAGTGTATTGATGCTGATGGGTTTGTTTATTAAAGCCCTGGAGTGCTGCATTTCTGTGCTTGTAATTTTGCTGATCTGATGCTTATTTTGTGCGGATTGCCTTCCGTTTTTGAGCTGCTGGTGTGCCTTTTGGTCTTTGATGCTCGTCCTGCTGCTGCTAAGACTTGCACTCATTGGGATTTGCTGATGGGTGCTGCTATTTGTGTTACTGTTTTTGGGATGCTTGCTGATATGATGCTATCGTTTATATGAATTGATGGGGGCTGATGCTAGTACTACTAATGTTAATATGTTGTTCTCGATTTATACTACTGTTAATATGCTAATGTGGGAGTCAAAGACTGCTGCCTACTACTCTTTGCTATGGTTCCAGTTGAAGGTTGTGCTCTGCTGTGTGGATCATGATGGGAACCTGCTGCATTCTATTGAATGATGCTGCCTTGTTTCTTTGTGCAACTGCTGATGCATCATATGTTGGTGCTGCCATTACTTTGATGTATAATTTGTTGCTTTGTATAGTTTTGTTTGGCTGGCTTTATTTTGTCGGCTTTTTTTGGCCTCGGTTTTTGCCCGTATGCACATGAAGAGTGGGCCGTGGAAACCCTTCCTAGAAGGTGGGCCTCGGCTCCACACTGATGCAAATAGGATTTTCCGAGCTTCTATTGACTTGATGTATTTGGTTTTTCTGGTAAATGAAAAAGTTTTTTATTTGCCAAAATAATAATAATAATAATAATAATAATGGAAGTTGAGATATGTATATTTTTTTAAAAGTTAATTAATAATTAAAAATCAAAAATATGAACAATACTTAATGTATTGACTAACTTAATATCAATACGTAAATAAATAAAATTATGATTTTGATATCTAAATTTTCAGTCTAATTAGAACTATTATTATTTATTACTTCATCTTTAGTATATAATATACTACCTCATATTCAACCCATTAGTCCAATTTGGTTTTTCACACTTGCCGAGACAACATTTTAACCTTTAGTATCTCTAATTGTTTGTAATTGAAAATTATAAAAAGTAGATATTAATAATCTTTATATTGAGACGAATCAAACAAGATCTCACATGACTATGTTATAACTTATAGATTAAGAATAAAATACAAATTAAAAGTGATAAGTGAATAGTGAAAAAAAATCTATGGAACTAATGGGTAGAATAGGAGGGAGTATTGATTATTACATGTTTTTGAAAATTATATTTATTTTTATCTTTATACTAAAATTCCGTGCATTGCACGGGATATTATACTAGTATTATTATACTTCAACGGTCTTGCAATACGTTTTAATTACTTTAATGTTAGTGTTGTGAATTAATATAGTTTGCCTCTTTGACATTTTTATTTACATATTGATTTCTTTTTAATTTTAATATCATCCATGTGATTAAAATATTTTAATGTTATTAATTCTCCAAACAGAAAAATGATTTTCACTTTTAAATTGTTAACTTTCAAAATTATCATTTTCAAATATGTTGATTATTTTTTTCAATATATAAATAATAAAACATATAGAATCACAAATTGTACTAAAAAGTTTGAAAATTTTCAAATGTTACGACTATAGATAGTTTGGCAAAGGAACACATTTACTGGCTAATGAAAAATTACATATGATCAGAAACAATATAACCTTCTGCATCGTTCCGTATAATAATATCAATTTTTATTAACCATAAATAATACTCCCTCCGATTCTTTTTTATTGTCCACTTTTCTTATTTAGTCAATTCACTTTAATTGTCTACTTTCTATTTTTGGCAAAGATGTTTTACCTAAATACCCCAACTTATATTATTTAAAATACCCCACCTACCACCTTGTCAATTATTATAATCACTTAAATACCCCAACTAATCACTTAAAATACCCCAACTACCATTTTCTTAAAATTCGTGTCCAAGCAAAGTGGACAATAAAAATGGGTGGAGGAGAGTATCAACTTAGGGTGTTCCCCTAAGAAATCCCAAACATGTTAAAAATCAAACTAAAGAATATTATATGACAAAAATTAAATAAATTAGCTAATAAACTATAGTTGATAACCCCTAAATTGATATTTTCATGATTAATTAAAAATTAATATTTTTATAGAAATTTTTTTAAAAAATTATATTATTCACTATAATATAAAAAAAAAAAAGTCCTAAATACCGAATAGACCCTAAACTAACTCATTGTTTGCGACTTTGCGTGAAACCCTTGAATAGCAAACCCCCACGGACCACGGTGGTTTTATAGTGGAGTATTATTCAATTCGGGTGGGCCCCTCCGGATTTACAACTCTCTCTTCAAACTCCCTATGGGTGATAAATTGTTGTTGTATTAATCGCCGGGATTGGGTGATAAATTAAAGTTGATGGCGGAAATAGAAACGACCTATGAAGATCTTGGTGTTTGTAATCGGGTTTTGGTTGCTTAATGTTGCTAATTATGCCATTAAATGTCTTCAAAGCTCTTCTGGCTGATCTTACTGGTATGTTCTTTTTCATTTTTGTTTGAATTTTAGTTTAATCACTGTTATCTTTTGATCGGTTTTGTTCGCCTACTCCCTCTCCCTTATTTTAAATTGCTAGAAATTAAAATTGTTGATATAATGTAATTGTTTTGTTGATTAGGAATTAGCTTTAAAATATAGTTGTTGGAACTTAGAAAACTAAAATATCACAAAGCATACCTGACCAAACCATTTCAAGACGATTTAGTTCGGATTAGGAAAAATTTCTGATCGAAAATTATAGTTTCAACTGATTAAGGTGATCAGTGAATCTCTAGCTAGGATTATTGCAAAGTATGACTTTAAGTCGAAGTCTTTTGCTACTTTGTCGTGAAATTTGGAACGTCATAATATCATGTTATGTATGGAAAAGAGTAATTTGGATAAAGTCACTTGTTATGTATACGTGAACTTTGCTTTTTATTTAAGCATGGTGTTTGATGAAACATGGTTTAGTCGTCCAATAGACTCTTAAATAGCTGTTGTCAAAGCCTAGTGAGGAAGATAGGCGCTTTGACTTTGTCTTGGAGTTGTACGGAAGGATTGGAAATTAGAGTTGATAGCAATCACGTGAAGATCAATACTGATCAAACAAGCACTCAACATGCTACTTGAACGAGCTCAAGTATGCTCGAACAAGCCGGTGAACACTCCTAGCTCGGTTCCCTTACACATTTTTGCCAGCATTTACTCAATGTTGCCACTCAGTTACTTATAAATACAAGCCCATGCTAATTAAGTAGCTTATTGAATGGTTAGTATCCCAAGAGAATTTATCAGTTAAGAAGACCTTATAAAGTATCAAATCCTCGTTGGTGCATTTTATGTTGCGAGAATGAGAAGATAATGATCATTTATTCCTTTATCGGAAGATGGCTAGAGAACAGTGGCAAAGGTTGTTTAAGATTAGGGGTGAAGAATGGATTTCTGCAAGAAGGATTGGAGATTTTCTTTTGATTGACCATTGTGGTATGGGAATGGATAATGATCTTTAAAAGATGATTTTTTATTTTTTATTTTTTATTTTTTATTTTTTTATTTTTATTTTTTTTTGCAAATTATATGGCCTATATGGTTAAAAGGAAATGGAGAATTTTCAATGATCAATTTTTTCTAGTAGAGGTGCTAAGGGAGAAGGTGATTTTTTTTAGCATCACTTTGGGCTAGGGCATATGGATTATTCATCATTGCGCTAAAAGGATTTATGAAGCAAAAATTGGAATGTGATATTTTAGCTATCTTTAATTGCCTTTTGGAATTTCTCATCGCATGGGTATATGGCCGCATTTCTTCATTAATGAAAGAAGTTCTTTACCAATATATATATATATATATATATATATAAATATATTAATATATTAATATATAAATATATATGCTTAATGAGAGAAAGAGGAAGGACTAATGATGATTAGAATTTCTAAGGTTGTAGGTTTATACTATGATCTTCAATCAGATTTTGATTGCACATTTTGTATCTTCAAATTTACCATTTGTAGGTCTTGGTGTTTATATTTGACAAAGTTTTTTTTTTTTTATGTTTCTGTGGAGTTTCATGATTGTTTAGAGAATCACATCTTGTCTCATTTTAAGGGAAAGTACCACTTATCTAGGAAAGGTCTTGGTTTGTTTCTCACCTAATCATCACCTTCTCTCTGTCTATTTCGTGTAACAAAAAAGTTTGTTTAGTTAATTTGAAGTTTAGGACTCAAGAGCACTAGAAATAGTGTTTATTAGCTTGGATTGATGGGTAATGAATTTAGTGTTATATATGTCTAACTAAGGAGTGCAATCATACATATAGATATGATACTTGTTACACTGGGAGAGTTGCTTGTTGTGCAGCCACCCTAGCCACACTCCACATGCAGTGCAAAGCCATTGACATGATGACTGCTGAGTTAAACGCAACTTTGGGATCTTCGAATTGTGGCAGCTCGCGTCAAGCTTGCTAAAACCTTAAATATGCTACATTTCAATTTCTTAGAACTCCTTTTGGGCAATCGTTTTCTACTTGCGTAACACTATTGGGATGATTCAGACGTATTTTAGTGGACTGGGTTTAGGTAAATGGGCTAAAAAGGTTTAAATGGTTAAAATTAATGTGAAAACAACAAACTTACAAAGCGAAACAACATTTGAGCACTTGAGCTTATTTCCAATTAATGTAATTCAAGTCTCGCATTTTTTGAGTTGATCATTGCTAACCTCGGAAAACGAAGACACCTTTTTAGGCATCTACACCGGGGTAATGATATCACTCTAACCAAGTCTCCACCAAGGTTGCATATATGCAAGGAGTGTGCGTTAGGTTTATGTCAGCTTCATTCTGTTAGAAACTATGAATATTGATTTTTTTCCATTGCCCCAATGCGTTATGGGAGTTTGGTGGGTTCTGATATACACAATCTTACTCTTTTAGTCTTAACAAAAAGGTTGTTTCCGATTGACCCTTCGTAGCAAATACCATCTACAATTTCACATAAAAAAGAAGTACATTTGATTTAATGAGTCATTTATAAAGTTGATTATACTCCAAAACCAAAGAATTGTCATCAAGGAGGCTTGAGAGATTCCAGGAAAAATTTTCAATCAATGATAATTGTGACTGTCGGAGTTACCACATAGATTAGAAAGCCTTGAGCTGTAAGCATCTCCTTTCTAGAGACCCCCATCACTACAATTATCCTTCTTTTTCGCTCTTTTTCTCTCTCAATTTCTCTTCTCTTCATCTTGTTCTTAGTTTTGTTTTTCTTTCTTAATCTTCTCTTTTAAAATCTTCAAACTTCTTCAGTTTTATCAACAAAATATCGTACAATATGCATTATGCTGAGGATCCCTGTGAAGTTTATTGGACTGAAAAATTTGCATTATATCCATTTTGTGCAATGAATGGCTTGGTCAACCTTTGAGCTTGAACAATAGCTACATCAAGGCTCATGTAGCAACCAAAGCCTGAATTTATTTATTTATTTATTTATTTTTTCTTCTGTTGCAGCAATTTTCCCCAACAGACTCATATGGAACTCTTAACTTTGCAATTTGCATTACCCGTTATCTGAGAATTCTCTAGTTTGCATTCATCTTTCTGATAGAATACATTATTTTGAATCTTCTTTAGCCTGATTGCCTACGAAGTAAAGAAAATTTAGTTCATCCTAATTCACCGACCTAATAATTTTGCAATCTGTCTTAAAGAAGACAAATTCACTTTGTTGTGAAAATGCATTGCTAATTTGTATTTTTCTCAGGATTTGAGGGGATCTAGTTTCTAGATGCAGAGATTTTTGGCATTTTGGAAGATGCTTATGAGCTCAGTTGCTTCGGTATCATCAAATTCATTTATGTACTCACTTCAGATCATTGAAACCTTTACCTTCTTAGAGAAACTAACCGTGGGAGGACCACCCTTAATATTTTTTAGCTTGTACTTATAGTTATTTCGTAGACATGGCGACTTGTGCTCTTTAAAAGCATTGTAGAACACAAAGGATCAACAAGAGATCAACTAGGGCTATGTCCTCCTTGGCCTTTTTTCTTGTATTGTTTGATCATAAATATAGTTATTAACTTATGAACTTATAAAGAGGAATTACAATAGAGAGGTAGATAACTAAAGTTAATGTGTTTGAGGCTAGCATTTCTTGGCTTTTTGAGTTTTCCTCTATTTGGGTTTTGATCTTGGTTTTCTAAGCTTTACATCTTCTGTTTTATCAGTACATTAAATCTGATGGTTAATGGGTTCTATTTAAACTTCTCAAGAAAGATGAGATATATAGAATATAGAATAATAAGAAAAGTGTGTTGTTTATACAAATGTTGAATGTTGACAAATGTGCTGTCCAATATGTCCTTTATGGTATACTTTCCTTTAGAAATCCTTATCAATTTAAAGACTTTAACAGCTTACCTTCCATTCTTTACAAATCATTGTGCAACGTCCTACCTTTGTTACAAAACAGAGCGAATATTACCGAGTAATCAAAATCATCTGGTGTCACGATGAAGATTAATATTAGTAAAAGGCATAATGTTCACAATTGAAGCGTTTACCACCTGCGGTGCAGAGAACACTATTAATGGTGAAGCATCGACATATTGGTGGTCCTTGAAAATTGAGAGATTTGATCGCTCTCATGACTCCTTTAGGTGCAGAAATAATCTCCGACTGTTGACATTGTTAAATATTTTGACTTTTGTGTCTGATGCCTTCACTTCATATTTCAAACTATTATCAAAAGGATCCACTCCCCGTTGATCCTCTTTGAAGTTACCTTCAATCTACTCAATTTCTCTTTTCATAGCATCCCTCAAAAATAATTACCGTTATATGGATGTATTTTACCCAAATATGTGGGTCTACCTCCACGTTTCCCTCATAGTTATTTCCTTCGTAATTTTTTGTACATAGGTTTGAGGGATTTTGAGACGCTGAGCTGTAGTAGTTGCTATTAAAAGAAAAACAGAAACAATATCTTTATTCTTATTGTTGTTTACATCCGTCCACCTAAATCTTGTCTAGGTGGGAGCCAGTTGGTGACATTGATTCAATAAAATGTTGTGTTGTAGCTGTGATTTTTCTAATTTTGGTTCAAAACTCTTTTTGATGTTTTTGAAACTCTTTTTGTTATTGTACTCTAGTCTTGTGAGTATATATGTCTAAGATTTAATAATTTTCAAAACACTCTTAAAGTTCTCAGTCCCAACTCCCAAGCTAGTTAAAGGAGGATGGTTGTGACTTGTGATAGGTTAGTGACAACCAATGTAAATGTCGTTATATCTTATGTTATAAGATGAATTCAAATTAACTTAAGAGTGTCCTCTATTTTTGTTAAAGGAGGTTGACATATATATATATATATATATATATATATATATATATATATATATATATATATATATATATATATATATATATATATATATATATATTATAAAGGTGTTACTTATATGAGAACTGTGAGAACCAATCTATCTAACAAAAAAGTGTTACTTTTCTATTATAAAGGTGTTACTTTTAGGCAAAAAAGTGTTAATTTTTTCCTTTAAAAAAGATGATACTTTTTGGACAACGAAATGTTACTTTCAAAAAAAAATTATGAACAAAACTCACAAAATGGTGTTACTTTTTACATAAAAAAGTGTTACTTTTCGGAAAAAACGTGTTACTTTGTATAATTTGATTTTTGAAAATTTTTATGACAGTAACACTTTTTAGCTAAAGAAACAACTAATTTTAAAGTAACATTTTTTGCTTAAAGTAACATATTTTCCGTAAAAAAGTAATAGTTTTTTATCATGTAGACTGATTCTCATATATGCTTGGTTCTCACTTGAACTTGACCCTATATATATATATATATGTTTCAAATATTCCATCATCATAATTTTTTAAAAAAACAAAATTATTCATTAGTATGATGATCTTAACAAATTATTAGAAGTTTTTCCCTTTTTTTTCTTCAAAAAGAAGTCAAAGAAACATTAATTCATAAAATTAAACTTTAGTGATGAATAATTATGACTAGAGAGCAAATTTATGGTTATTGTAGAATCGCACGATCCTACGATTCGATTTTACCAATTCGACCCTATCTCTCTGAACGATTCTAAGTAGATACCCGATTTTAACAACTGTGGTCGCCGCTAGCATGCCATATCTCTATATATATTGTATTAAATGAACAAAGATTATTAGGTTTGAGAGATAAGAGACCAAAAAAAGAAATTGACCTAAGCTAAGATTGACGTCATGAAATTTTGCTAAGTGAAGTATTTAGACTAGGTTAGTGTTATGGAAAAATGTAAGTTTATTTGTACGCAGGAGATGAAATGGGCTAGAGAAAAGGCAACAACTTTCCAAAGAGAGGAGATATAATGCAAACTATGGTATCTTGAACATGATAGGAAGATAAATAGAGTTGGTATTATGATGGATGAGTGGTTAGTCAATGATGTGGTATAAATGTGTAGAATAACTAATAGAATTATGCGGGTGATACTTGCACATGGAAGGAAAATATTGGAATGTTATCAGGAATATGCGCCTGAGAGCTAGTATAGAAAGCACATAAAAAAACAATTTTGGAGGAGTTATATTGTCTGATGATCTGAATAATAATGTTGGGCAAACACAAAGTGACTTTAGGAGTGTACATGGAGGCTTTGGATATGGAACGAGAAATGAGGAGGGGAAAGTCTATTTTGGAAGCATATAATTTGTTAGTAAATAATACATGATACAATAAACATAATGTAAATTGATTTATGAAAATGAAGCAAATTAACCTGAATCTTTTACTTGTTACTTAGGAGTAGTATGAGAAGTTTCCTAAACTTACACTAGGTAAATGGGTAGTATCATGACACAAATTCCTAGTATTTAATGTTTGAATGCAATCAAACCCGAACAAGAATAAAATCCACGGATAAGGATGAAATACATAATTTAACCAAAAGAAGAAAATATTGAAACTTTTGTTGGTAAAGTCGTTAAAGAAGCTTGTTGGACAAGCAGAGAATTAAGATTCAACGTGGAGAAGTTGGAAAATTATTATTTAGCTTTAGGAAAATAATGGAGCGATGATAATATTGCAAAATACAAGAAAGTCCATATGACAAAGCTAAAAGTATTCGAAAAGTCCATGCAACACGCTTGATTAAAGAGAAGGGGGAGATTCATACGGTGACAAAAAAGTGAGGAGATTAGAAAGAATTTTGCTATAATGGAGTGTGTCAATGATGAAAAACATTCTAAATTGTAGAGATCAATGATCGATTGCAGTACTTAACTAGTTGTTTGTTTAATAAGTGTCAAGAAGGGACAACAAAAGACATCTTAATAGATTTGGTGGACAAGAATAGAGGATTCATGAGAAATAAACGAAGTGATGGGGGAAGAAGCTTTGAAGGAAATGAAACAAAAGAAGCAATGGCTGTGATTCCTATTTAGGCTTGAAAATATTTATAGAACATAGGATTGAATTAGTTTACGAGTCTCTTTAACAATGGAGAACAAACAAGATGTTACTCAAGCACCACTACAATACCAAATTAGTAATTACCTATTGAAAAGATAAGGGATGCACATACTAGCGTTGTAGTAAAGGGTGATGAAACATTGTCACAGAAATGTACTAATTTTTTCGAAAACCAATTTAGTTTTATGCTAGGATGATCTACTATGAAAGCTATCCCTCCGATGTGGCATCAAATGGAGAACTATATGTCAAAGAAACAGGGTTTGCAAATGGTCTTTGTCGATCTAAAGAAGGTGCAAGACAAAGTATCAAGGGGAGTACTTTGGTGGGTTATGGAAAAACAATATATGGCAAATAAGTATACAATTATAGTCCCAAATACTTATAAATTAGTAAAATCCAATGTCAGCAAATTTAGAGGAGTGACCAAATGTTTTCCAATCTTGATTGGTTTACATCAAGCTTACGCTATGTATCCTTTTGTAATGGTTCAAGATCATTTTACGAAGATGTAGGATAGATTTCAAATGAACACATAAGAAAGGGCCTTGGGGTCACAAAAATTGAAGATGAAATAAGAGAAAACTGTCTACATTGGTTTGGTTATGTGCAACAAAATTCAAAAAAAGCACAAATTATAATAGTGGAAGGTTAAATCTTTGAGAAGCTCTGAAGAGCAATAGTATGACTAAAGATAATTTGAGTAACGAGAGTGAAGAATGACATTAAAAACTTAGGATTTCTGTTTCATATGACAAAATATTTAGGAATAGATAGGGGAGAATATATGTAGATTGATTTTGTTAGTTGTAGATTAATATGAGATGACGCGTAATAGAATTTTATTTTTGCTGGCAACGATTTCTCTCAACCTGTTTATCTTTGTTTATGTAGCCAACCTCATATTGCCGACCTTAAGAATATTACATTGTTGCTGTTGTGGCATGTTATACGTACTCATAATAATTTATATTTGATTTTGTGATAAATGAAGCTCTATGATGAAGGATGCACAAACATCGTGGCTTAGTGTATGCTTTGGTGAAAATGCAGGTGTTTGTGTTCTTGGACAGGGATCATGTCATCATGGGATCAACTATTAGGTGGGGGAATTTCACCATCTACAGCTGTAGCAGGAGTTGCCTCATTTGCTAGTGGACTTATAGCTATTTTGGCGCTGCCACTATCTATAAGTGAGAAAACAGAATTCATGCAATGCATGTATGAGGTAATTAAGAGTTTTATTTTTTGTGGCTATTCATTTATATATATGAGAGCTTGAAGGTCATCATGTGAATTATGAGAATTTATACATAGTGATACCATTACTTATAATAAAATGAATTGGTTCCAATTAAATGGTTTGGCTATACTTTTTACAGCATGCAACTTTTATACATTATTCTCTCTTGGAAATTCAAATATAAAATTTTCTCTTATGGCCAGGTGAAAGTTAATAGCTAAAGAAAAATTTTATTTGTTGATCCCAAAATCTTCTGAAATTATGCATATGTACATATGGATTTTGGCACAAAATATCTTAAAGACCTGCCAGATGAATAAATCTTTAATTACTTGTACTCATAGGCAGAGCTACATTAGGGTAAAGGTTGGCCATGGCTCACCCTCAAAAATCACCGGAAGTGTAATTTGTATGGCTTATTTGGTGCACAAATATTATGAATTTATATTATAAATCAATCACTTGTTGGTTTTTCTGTCAACATAACAAAATTGATCAAATATCCTAAAATTCTGGTAATTACGACCCCCTTGTCTAAAATCTTTTCTGTGATGTTAATATGAATAATTTGGCCCTTCCTCACCTAAATCCCGGTTCTCTTTTTGTAAAATTGCGTATATCCGACCCCAAAATCCTTACTCAATGAGAGCTACTTGGCATTGTGGTAATGACATGTTGGTGTCCTATATATTACATAGGAGTGTATTAGATTAGTATACATGCGTGTGGGTAGAAGGAGAATTCATTTCTATGACCATTGGGATTAAGGCTTTGGCTTTGTTGTCTTCTTTTGATTGTACACATTGAGCACTTATTACTGGGGTAGTTTCTTATATTATATGAGCTAGATAGGATCAGTACACTGGTCTGAATTTTCTGATTCATTTTAAAGGCGAACAGTACTCAACTTTTCAGTATTCACTAGCTTCCAACTTTATCTCTGTTTTTATCTGAGACTGTTTAATGCAAAATTTTTCTACTAACAGATGTTACGTATTTGTCTGTAGCACAAATTCAATTCATGTTCTTGTATGTTCTTTTAATGAAATTCTTTCTGAAGGAGTGGACAATGTACATGTTGTACAACAATGCTAAAGCCTTGATGACAATAATATGGACTGCATGATTCAAAACCATCAGTGTGATAATCCTAGCTAGTCAAGTATATTTCGACTAATAATAATAGTAATATCTAATATTAATCTACAAACAACAAAATCAATGTTAATGATCATCTTCCTATCTATTATGCTACTATGAACCCCATTTCTGTACTCCGATAGTCCAATTATCCAGGTCATTCTCGACCTACCTCTTCCTCGGCTCTTCAAAGTTCAACAGTCCTCTCTTCTAATTGGTGCATTATTTAATCTTTGTACATGATAAAATCAATGTAGATGGCTTTCTCTCACTTTGTCTTTAATATCTGCACTCTAAAGTTCTTTCTTATGTTTTATGTTTTATGTTTTAAATTCTAGCCTTTAGGATATTTCCCTTCTTTCATCTTAACATACACATCTTAGCTACCTCATTTTCGACAATAATCTCTTCACAAAGCTTTGCAGACGGACCCATACAATAGTGCTGGTCTAGTGGCACTCTACTAGAATTTTCGACCTTAGCAGCTAGCTTCGTTCATATAATATTCTGTTTGCAACTTTTTACTTGAGTCGTCCTATACTTGATGAGTATCTTCTTTTTTGTGGAAAATCAGGCCAAAGTTCTTAAAGCACTCACATGATAGGAGTTTAAAAGCTCCTTTTTATCTAACTATACAACACCTGTATTATAAATCTTTGTACCAAAACCGGCATTCTATATACTCTGTTGAAAGTCACACATGTTACTTTTAAAATTAAAATTAGGGGTGGTAATGTAGAAGTCAGAATGTCCACTGCTTTCATGTCGAACTTTTAATGAGTATTGGATAACAATATTGGATGAGAAAAGAGGAGTTTGTGTTTGTTCAATCATAATGACAAGTAAAAAATCAAGGAATTTGGTACGATTACAATGTCTATAAAGCTCAATTTTGATGAAAAAATGGAATAAATCCTGCCTGCTCCACTGTCTGAGCAATATTGGAGGAAACTATTTGTAGGTATAAAGATATTATAGTATGATCTTTCCTTCTTTTTAGGTATGTAATGCTTGAGCCTGAGAGAATTATTAGAGAAAGCATAATACAGTAGTATACTGTGACAGGAAAGAAAAAATCACTAAGCCATCCATTAAGACTTTGCGGCCATGACCTCTACAGAACTTTTCAGTAGATTACGGACAAAAGAATCCACATTTGTCAACCACTCTTTGCTTTAAGCCATATGCTTAGGAGTTAGGAGTACACATACATGTAGAAGGAAAACATGCTTTGAGATGTAATTGTAGCACAGTAGGAATTGGAATGATAGAAGAATGAGCGTTAAAGGGACAGGACATAGGAAAGGTGATACGAAGGGCAAGTTCTTGCGCAATGTACAATGTAAATTTTCGCTTAATAGGGTCTGAGCCAAGAATGTATCTTTCCCACTGAAAGATTGTTATTAAGTATGTTGTACTGATCAAATTTCCCAACACCTAATGGAGAATAATTACTTTGGAAAAAAGAACATGTCATGTCTTTAGTTTGTGTCTCTTGATGAGAAATCACTGTGAGAACAGCGGCAGCAGCATCTGGTGTTGGATATATGGAAGGTTTTCTCCTAATGACAACCTTTTTGCCAACCAAGATGCGCTGTAGGTAGTTAGGATTTATTCCTTTTTTATGAGAATTAAACGCCGTCTAGGTGAGAATTACTTAATGGATTTGAGAGTGGTAGTATAAAAAATGTCGATCTGCCCTACATGTTTGATGTGTCCTTTTCATGATTCCTTCTTGGTGCTGGAATCTTAAGCAGTATTATGTCTTAAAAATCGATGCATGAATGTAAGTTGAAAAATTTGCCCAAGTGGTGGGGAATCCTTTGAAATGTTCAAATTCTACACCTATTGAAACCTTGATGGAGACGCCTCTTCCATGCTCATGATCTGGATTTTGGCCTTTTGAAACCCCTATTTGTTGATTTTCAATGTGGATTGTTTTTTTTATTATCTTCTTTTCTTTTCCTCTTTTTTGCTCATGAATTTTAGAATATATTCCTTAAGATTTTTATATCCAAATTACATGTATTTTACTGGTTTATGGTGTCCTCATTGTTTATGCCTGCAGAATCATGTCATGTGACCTGTAATTAGCCATGTTTTTATCACTCATAGACTTTACCAATGAATGAAAATGGGGAATTTGGGTTGATGAGGGACAAACTTTATGTTATGAAGCATGATCAAATCTTACATTTCAACTCAATTTGCATCAGAGTCTAGTATCAGGGTGTCGTGTTCGTGATCTAACTAAGGGGATTAATCGTCTTATAAATCATGATTATCCTACCAAATTGTTTCAGTATTATCATTGTTTAAACTAAGTAGTGCTCAAGTTGTAACCTTTAGAATATACATATCAATCTTTATAAACTTTCCCGCCAAGGCCAACTGAGTACAACTAAGATGTTTGCATTCAAGGGTTAATCAAAATTCAAGAACGACCATTTTCTGCTATGATAATGATAAAATTGTGTACATCACGATCTCCCAAACTCTGCCTAAGGGAGAGTTTCTTGACATTTGAGTGATGGAATATTGTTGTCACAAATTTTAAATATTAATTTTCCTACTGCCTACTGCAGTACATGTGAGTTGAAATCACCCCAACTTGATCTTTGAGCTTGTCAGTTTGTATCACTTGTATATTGTAGTGTGTTACTCCACTATCTCAGCTATGAAATATGTGAATTAATCTCCACCTCACATATATTTTTTGATGCTTTCAACCTCCCTACCTCTTCCTCTCTTCTGTTTATGATCACTGACTACTGTAGCATAGTGCATCTTAATGGAGCTGAAGATATAAATTCATTTGTCAGTGTTTTTTGGGTACAACAACGTCAAAGACTTAAATCCCAAAAGATTGGGGTCGGCCAGATGAAACAATGGACCGTTTCAATGTCCGTCCACATGAATTCTTCTTCTCCGTTCATTTTGATTTTCTACCATCTCAATCTATGAATCTAAATCGTTAATATTTTTTTACTCCTACCTCCTAGTCATCTTTGT
Source organism: Amaranthus cruentus (assembly GCA_019425755.1). Lineage (NCBI taxonomy): Eukaryota > Viridiplantae > Streptophyta > Magnoliopsida > Caryophyllales > Amaranthaceae > Amaranthus > Amaranthus cruentus. Next base: position 1,408,025 of record CM033455.1, read on the forward strand.
ATTTCTTTGCCCTATTTTCAAGTCTCTAGTGCTATAAGTTTCTGTTTTTTCATCGGTTTACTAATACTTTGTCTCTGCACATTCCCAAACCATTTAATAGATTTTGTTAGGTAAATTTGATAAATTTTAAAATACTGTGTGTGGGTTTTTTTTGGGGAGTGTTTGGTTTTCCAGGAAATAATTGTGAATGACAGACAATAATACAAGAAAACTTGAAATTTTGAGGGAAAATTTGCAGACTGTCAAACAAGAGAAAAAATAAATAGGGAGTGTGCACTGTGCACCAGATAAACTGATAGTGAGAAGAGGTGGCAGGCAGAAGCAGAGGAGGGCAGAGAGGGATCCTATTTTTAATTTTCTTTTAATTTTATATATTTATTATTATTATTATTATTATTATTATTATTATTATTATTATTATTTGTTAATATTATTATTGGTTGGTGCTTCAGAAACTGAGAACAATGCACTTGCTGCACCCATTGGAGGGACAATTTCAATGGCTGTTATAGGAAGAAGGATACAATTTCAATGGTTGTAATTAAAACACGCTCTTTATTGGCCTCTTCTGTGTTTCCTTTTGTTCCATCTGCCTGTTTCTTATAAGCCTAATCCTTCTGTCACTCTTACCAGTTACCAGTTGCCCACTAAATCACTCTTTAAAACCTCCCGGGCCCCCTGCATAAACCATGCATGTTTTTTTTAACTCTTAGTTTCAATTATCTCAATGCATTTAAGTTGTTCCCGTCTTGGCGGGATTTTGTGGCACAGTACAAGTTTTTGCTAATTCAAGTTGATTTAGTTGCGACTTCGTTCATACTGATAAAATCGTCGTTTTATTGTTGTATTCTATGGTTTGGAGATCAAATGCATGTAATACTTTTATAATAACGAAGAGGTCACTATGATTTAGTGAGCTGTTTTACTTAAGTCTTATACTTCAAAATCAAATGATTAAAAGTTTTTGACTTCATTGAAAATGAATAACTCATTTAACCCTTGTTTTTATTGGTTCATTGTTTTATCCAATTGACCCCTACCGTCCCACAAGTCCATTATATCATGTTTGTCTTCACCCTAAATGATTTTATAAGGGTAAAATAAGTAGCCCTCAAAACTTGCTAAGTTTTGAATAGTTTAAATGAGGAGAGTCGAGTTTTTATCTTTACCATTGTTGATTCTGGATTTATTCGTAGTTACTTTGTCTAATTGTATTTGTTATATTTTTCCTAAAAGTTCTCACATAGGAATGTTGAAAAATCCCATGTAACAAGCATAAATAGAGAGAACAAGTTTTAAGAATATTCTGATCTGATCTAAATACGTATTAATCTAAATACCTAATCATTTGTGTCCTTTGGTCAAGTTCTCTAAAAAAATGTAACATATGAGGTAAATATACACATATATGAGGTAAAGAGAATTGGTGTTTGGGATAGGATGTTCTAGCTAATTTAAAGAGTGACAAATAACTACACTAATATGTGTACCTCTACATAATAAGGGGCTAACAAAAGACTAGAATATCTTATCAAACCGACCCACAGCTTTCTCATAGAGGAGTGACTAGTGTGGACTATAATTGTTGTACCCTATAAGAGAAGACTTCTTCGTCATTATGAGTTACCCTATAAGAGGAAAGGAGATAAAAAAAAAGTTGGATTTTTTAATGGGATTAAGAGAGATGAATTTATGAATAAAATGAGGAAGCTTAAGAGTAGATTAGAGAATCTCCTAATAGGTAAAGGGAAAAGGAAATTCTCCTTTCTGTATACGATGAAAATCAAACCTCTCACACCTCTCACAAAAATGAAAGGAAAAATTCTTAACAACTAGGCTAAACTAAAACGAGGAGTGAAAGTGGTTGTATTTACAAATCACGAAAAATAGAACATGCGGGACATTGTAAAAAATAGTGTGATAATTCACAAGGACCGAGTGGATAATCAAACCTCTTTCCATTTAGCCCAGGCTTGTCTAGGCTACGCTTACGACATTTGATTAACAATATTAAATTGTGTAACATAGATAATAACAGAGTTGGTGTAGCACAATATAGAAATGGGTGTTCCCTTATCATTAATATTTAAGATTTGACCCTTGATAGTGGGATATTTTTTTTAAGAAGACAGTGTATGGATGGATCTCCAAACATTCTTGATATGGTGGATTGTGATTTGGGACAATGAGATGATTATTTGTGATAGAGCAAGTACAACTTTTATCATGCAAATGTGGACTAAGAATTTGGCTATACTCAATCTTTGTTTGACTCTCTTTAATTAAAGCAACTCTCCTTGGAACACGATTGTTAAAAGGCTAAAACGTGAGGATTTGGGCATAAAATTACTACTACCTTTTATATTGGTCTTGTTGAACGACATTAGGGTTACAGAATATTGTTTATATTAGTCTTGTTTGAATCTTTGTATTGATTTTTTTTATTAGCGTAGACTAGAAAATCTCTATAGGTAAGAGAGAGATAATTAATCTTTCTTATAGGTGTGATAAGAATTGAACCTCGATTACACGGTAAAAAGAAAACTCCTCAATCACTAGATTACTCATGATTTTTCGTAATAAATTTAGAAATGGATTAGACTTGCCAAGTTGACATCCAACACTCAAAGGTATATTAACCGTGCATACCCTAAAATTTTAATTATGGATGTCACTAAAATTGTAATCAAACAAAAATATAAATAATTGAAGACGTCCTAACATTTTCCCTAATCATATTCAACATATTTTTTTTTTACAATTTTTCTTAAGAATTCACTCATTCAATATAATTTGCATTTTATGATGAAGTCTGGACATCAAAAAAAAAAAATTTCTACATAGTTCCGCCTTTGGGTGTATAGGATTTCTACTATTGTATGATGTTTCAACGTCATTGCTAACTTGTATTGACTTAAAAAAAAAGTAGTCTTACTTGAGATGTTACTTCAAAACCAGCTACCAAAAACGATATATGCCTAATTTTCTTTTTGTTTTTTATGTATTTTTTATGGGTGGTGGTATAATTTACTAATTATGCTCTCATAGTACTATGTACAAATATACCAAGGTTTGTTGCATTTATTTACTTGTAATCACTCATATTTTGTGGAGTGTAAATATGTTATACTTGATTTGATTTTCTTCTTTTTGTGAAATTTTAGGTTGTCTCTTGTGAAGAGTCAATTTGTGTACCTCATAAGTATGGTTTAGAACATGCCAAACAAAAGTTGGCAAATTGATATATAAACAAATCCAAAAAGGGCTCCAAGGGTAGGAATTTCTCTCACTCTTTTCCCATTTTCAAAGTCTCTTTATTCAATCTAAAATAACTGTACATTTTGAAGCTTCTTGTGGTCATAGAATGGGTTCCAACTCAATTGGGATATTTAAAATATTTATATTAAAGTCGTCTTATTAGAGACAATTTCTTACAAGGGTTGTTGAAAGAATAATGTTTGATTTAATTATAAATCTTGTACAAACCTTATTAGATGAGTATGTCCTATCCGACTATCTTCAAATGCATTGCTAGTATGTTTATTTGTAAAACGAGCAAATAAATATGGATCATTGTAGAAGAAACAATCATTTATTTCGTTCAATAAGTACAAAATTAAACAAAAATGTACTTTAAATATCATCTTATTATATTTTGTTTGGATTTTGTTCATTATCATAACAAGCATTGCATCATAAGAATGTAAAATTAATGGATTGTGTTCGACCAATAAAAAGAAAAGGACAAATATAATAGGGGTTAGCCTCCAAAATTTCCATAGAAAAGCTAGTTTCTAGCTCTAACTCGAGATAACAAGTTTACCTAAATGAAGCTTTTTTTCATGATCATTTGTTGACAATCTAACAATACTTGTACGATCACAATTCACATGGCGGGTTGGTGCAAACACCATACCCTAGGAAATTTGCAAGAATTTTTAACAATGTAGTATTAGATTGCTAGAAGTAAGAGGACATTTTGTCCACCAATCTCTTCTCATTGTTAAACAAGTACTCAAGTCTCTAGTTTAACAATGAAAAGGTGATCAATTCACATGATCAATGTTTGTGATCTTCTTGATGATACATAGGAGGGTTTTAACTTGTCATTAGAAGATCCCATATATATTTGTCTTATAGTGATTTGTTTAAGAACTGATTTTGAACATATCGCCATATCGGGAGCAGTTTGTTCAAAAAAAATTGATTCATGGTAAGAAGTTGTTTCAACTAGCAAATATACCGAAAACTAGCATTATATATTTGACCATCTAACCATCTATCTATATGAAAAATAAACTAAAATTGTCGAATAAATTAGTTTACTAAACACCCCTAAAAGGTTGAAAATATTTTCCCTCGTATTTACAACTCTAATAATCCATCTAAGAATATAATTGCGACATCCTTCTCTTAAAAATATATCACTATCATTTTTTATTCGGTGTAGGCTAGATAATCTGTATAGGTAAGAAGAGTGAATTAATCCTTGTTGTAGGCGTAGATAATTGAACTCCTTTTACAATAGTGAAAAAAAACCTTCAGTCACTAAGCTAACTCAAGGTTTTTGCAGGCTGAGGGGAGAGAGCAAAGAAAATCGAACTTAAAATCTTACTTGTGAAAATGATACATGCTGCAACTGATACAAGACATAATTCTCAATGCGATTCCACTACTTAATTACCCCTCTTTAATTAAATTAAGTTAATCATATTAATGAAGTTGGCATCTTTTTATCATAAAGGGCTACATATAATACTTTAAAAAAACAAAAAGGTACAATTTAAAAAAATTAGATGTTCTTGGTCACAATTTAAGAGAATTTCAAAATTTTTGAATCTCTTCTAAAAATAGAATTCCAATATTTATATTTGTCATTTCAAACTATAGACTCATTTCATTCATTCATTTATTCCACTCCCAATAAAAGTGAACATTTTCTCTAAATAAAAAGAAACATGATAAGTGGTGAGCTTTTTATAAGATTATCTAATCTTCTAATTAAGTCAATGACAATATTATTAAAAATTAAAGTAGTTAATATAGAGACCCACCTATTTAATTAATTAAAATAATTATATTATTATGGATAACATTATCATTTAAATTATGTTGCTTTAGGACGTTGGCGGTTAAAAAAAATTATACCGGCCATTCATTAATTCACTAAGCTGGTAACTGTTACAGTCAAGTGAACAGTAAAACTATAAATAAAATGAAGAAAATGAAGTAAGATAATAAAAATATTTTAAAAAGTACAAGTACATAGCCACCCTTCTAATTGTTTTTTCAAAAGTTGTTATTTTATGGAAAAAAGCATAATTTACTAATGAAATAATTAAGAAGGGTAAGTGAATAATTACAAACAAAATCCAATAGGTTATAATAGAGAATCATATTTTTGTTTTAATTGGTGCAAATACTACTTTCCTTCGGTAAGGTACTCGATTTAACTATTCAAAGAACTTCCTCTAATTTTTTTAGCTTACTCTGTAAAAAAAAAACATTGCAAAAGAAGGCATGTGATGAATGCTTATATGAATTTGTATAAAGGGCCGAATCTAAAAGTAAATTAAAATTTATCAATTTGATAATGATTTTGAATTGAAACAAAATAACACACTGAAAGTCCATATACACCGATTGTTAGAATTTTGTAAATATTAGTTCCAAGATAAGTCCATGAAGGTCTCAATAAGTTTATATTTGCAATAATTGTATTTTATGATCTCTTAAAAGGTTAAAAATCAAAAATAAATTTGTTTTTAACATGATCCTTTAAATTCATTTTGTTAAATTAGGTTGGACTTATTGTGAATGCCAGCAATTATCGGGGAAAACACGAAGTGCACACACTTCACAAGCCAAAGAGATATATGTCATCCCAAAACCGTATGGCAATGGGAAGAAGGTCTTCAATAACTTATAAAGTGTGCATACCATTTTCAATTTGTCGATGCTTGGATAACTATCCAACAATTTTGAATTATATATATATATATATATATATATATATATATATATATATATATATATATATATATATATATATATATATATATATATATATATATATATACTATATATATATATATTATATATATATATATATATATATATATATAATATATATTATAATATATATATATATATATATATATATATATATATATATATAATATAATATCATCTATGTCACATGGAAGTCATTTGAGTTGAGAAGATGTAATATATATTCTTTAAAGATGTATTGTATTGTTTTCCGATATTGTCTTTGAAAACAAATAATTCATTCAAAATTATCGAATTTAATTATAAAATCATGAATAAGAATTTAAGGCTGAGTATAAAAAAAATTTGATTATGACAAGATTTGAATTGTTTTCCTTAAATTTTCAACTTAAATGAAGATTTTTAAAACAGGGAGGACTTGGTTGAAATCTAAATTCATCAATTTATTGATTTGCTAAGACTATATTTTGAGTCAATTTTAACTTTCCAAATTAAATCATAATTTTTGAAAAAAAAATGAAAATATTCATGAAACTATTTTATGAATCAAATGCATACTAAAATAGAAATAAATAACATTGAAAATAAAGAAAAAGCAAGAAATTAAATGAAAAAGGTTGAATATCTGATCTTATCTCAATTAAAGTAAATATTATTTTTCAACTCAAAAAAAAAATATTCAAAATAATCCTATCTATTGCCCATTTGCTATGAATAATCCTTACTATTGATTATTTCTAAATAATCAAACGACCTTAAATATTATTTGCTAACAACACCCTATTCACATTTTAACCGGCTACCGTAGGTACTTACTAGCTGTTACACTCACTTCTTCTTCTTTCCCCTTATGCTTCTTTATTTGTCTAACCCTACTCCACTTTGATGATAGGTATCTATAATAAGCGGTTAAAATATAAAAAGAGGTGCCGTCAGCAAATAATATACAAAAATTAAATTATTTAAAAATAATCAATAAAATTTCAAAATCGAATCTCACTTAACTCTTCTATTTCTTCGGCCTACTCTATAGTTGCAATCCTAACGGAGAAAAGGTCGGTTCTTTGAAATGGAATTCTTTCCTCCATTTCACTAGTAGATTGACACGTCGGGGAATTAAAAATGTAGGCCCGTGTGCACTAATCTTATTTTACAGGCCATGTCAACTCTCAAACTATATATATATACACCTCCTCATGTCTTCTAACAAAGTAATTGTTTCCTAACTGAAAGACACACAAAAAACTCCCTCAACTTTGTAACTACAAACTTACAAACATGTCCAACTTTCCTAAACCATCTTCCCCTTCTCCTTCTCCTACCAAAACTCATCTAAATTCCATTGATGATGATCCTCAAGAACTCCATACATGGCCCACCCTTTCTGAGGTACGATTTTTCTTACAATTTAAAGCTATTGTATCCAGACTCAAAAATATTTATTCGTGTCGATAATCTGATACAGTTTTTGAGATTAACAAAGAGTCCGAGTAATGTACATTTAAAATACATAATCACCATATATGCAATTGAAAAGTGCCCTTTTTATTTGATTTTTGGCCTGGCCTTTTATCCAGCTCAAAAAGTGATTTTTTTAACAGGCTTTTGCCGTTGTGACCTATTTTCTCTCTGACAAACAATATAATTTTAGGTTGTTCATGTTAAGGAACCAACTCAACCAAAAGCTTAAGCTGATGGTTGAGGCCCCAAAATATGTTATATACTCTAACACGCCCCCTCACACGAGCCTTGGGCTAGAAATGTGGATGCAACACAGGCTCTCCTTATACCTGGTGCTAAATATTCCACTTAAATGAAGGGTGGTTGAGATTCCAACCCGTGACCTCTTATCATGTTGGCCTCTGATACCATGTTAAGGAATCAATTCAACCAAAAGCTTAAGCTGATAGTTGAGGCCCAAGAATATGTTATATACTCTAACAGTTCAATCAACAAACAACTCCGGCCAATAATCATCCGCCAAACAGAGTCAATGCCATTTAATTTACTAATGCATGTATTCTAATAAAAAATTTTGTGTATTCTTTCAGGCAGTGCAAGAGATGAAGGCAATAGGAAAAATATCAGGCCCAACAACACTAACAGGACTACTCCTCTATTCCAGAGCAATGATCTCCATGCTCTTCCTAGGCTACCTCGGCGAGCTCGAGCTCGCCGGAGGCTCCCTCTCCATTGGCTTTGCCAACATAACAGGCTACTCAGTCATATCAGGCTTAGCCATGGGAATGGAACCCATTTGTGGACAAGCATATGGAGCAAAACAAATGAAACTTCTAGGCTTAACCCTTCAAAGAACAATCCTTCTACTTTCCTCAATTTCAATACCCATTTCCTTAATTTGGTTCAACATCAAAACAATCCTTTTATGGTTCAATCAAGATGAACAAATCTCATCAATTGCTAACACATTCATTGTTTGCTCAATCCCTGATCTTTTCTTCCTATCTATTCTTCACCCATTAAGAATCTATCTAAGGACACAAAATATAACATTACCCTTAACTTATTGTACCCTTATCTCTGTTTTTATCCACATACCCTTAAATTTTCTTCTAGTAGTTCATCTCAAAATGGGTATTTCAGGGGTTGCAATAGCCATGATATGGACTAATCTAAATCTTTGTATTTTACTTTCTTCTTTTATATACTTTTCTAAAGTGTACCAAAACTCTTGGATCACCCCAAGTATAGATTGTCTTAAGGGATGGTCTTCATTACTTGGACTAGCCATACCCACTTGTGCTTCAGTTTGCCTAGAATGGTGGTGGTATGAAATCATGATTATACTTTGTGGTGTGTTATCTAACCCAAAAGCAACATTAGCATCTATGGGAATCCTTATTCAAGCCACTTCATTTATCTATGTTTTCCCATCATCATTAAGCTATGGTGTTTCGACTCGAGTAGGTAACCTTCTTGGGGCGTACCGCCCCAAGAAGGCTCGAGTAGCCATGGTTGTTTCATTAGTATGGGCTTTTTTGCTTGGTCTTAGTGCTACCATTTTTACTACCCTTATGAGAAATCAATGGGGTAGATTTTTTACAAATGATCATGATATCCTTCATTTAACTTCAATTGCATTGCCTATCGTAGGCCTTTGCGAGCTCGGTAACTGCCCACAAACAACTGGTTGTGGGCTGCTCCGAGGGAGCGCAAGGCCTACAATTGGAGCTAATATTAATTTGGGTTCCTTTTATTTGATCGGAATGCCGGTTGCTGTCTTTTGTGGATTCGGTTTGAAAATGGGTTTTGCTGGTTTATGGTTAGGACTATTTGCAGCTCAAATTTCGTGCGCGCTGCTAATGCTTTTTGTTCTTTGTCGAACGGATTGGGTTTTTGAAGCAGACAGAGCGATGAATTTAACAAGTTCACAAAATCCGCCATTGTTACCGGTTTTATCGATTAAGCCCGTAGATATAGATATCGATACGAATGTGTGTAGTAATGAGAAAATATTGTATTTACCTGAAAAAGAAAAGGATGGTAAGATTGAAACAAAACCTTTGTTAATCAACTCTTGTAATGTATAATTAAAATCTCTTAAGTTATTTAGTTATTAGTAATTAATTACTAATTAGTATGCACATTTAAACTTTAACCCACATTTTTGCCCATTTAAACTTATCGAACTCACTTAAATTTGTAGTACTTGTGAATGATGTATTTTTATTATTTATGTTATTATGGGAATGGGAGTAATAATTATTGTTGTTTATGCAAAAGAGAATATGTATTTATTGTATTCTATTCATAGTTAAGTGCTAAAATTGGGAATGTGGCATCTGGTTTTGCATGCTTTTAAGAATTTGATTTTGGCATCCTCACCCTACTTCGGTAAATGATTCGGTAAATGATTGTTGGTTGGTGCTAAAATTGAGATTCCATATTATTATGAAAATGTATTTATTTTTATTTATTTTTTAAGTCGAAAAATAAGCAAATAAAAATCCTTTTATAATGGGATGTAATAACTCTACCACTAATGAAAAACGCATAGTAGACATATTTATATGTTAAATCAATTCTAAATAATATAAAACCTTTATAAATTAACTAGAAAACAAATATTTGAACAAAACATAATCAAATGTCAAATTCTGTCAGAGTGGGCTTAAAGTCTAGTCGAATTAACGGATTTTCTTATATGCGACTTGGGTCTTGGAGCCATAGTCAAAATATATAAACGGATTCTTAGTCAAACTTTCTCCTCGAATTAAGTCGGACTAAAATCATTTCTAATTGGGTATTACACCTGCCCAAACCTATCCCTTTGAACTAGGATTCATGTTTGTAAGATTCTTGTTGGTAAGTAGTGCGCAATAATATTTTTATAGTGCATAGTGCAAAAATCATTTATGGTTAAATTGGTGTTGGAGATGAGAGAAAGTGGCAAGATGAAACTTTTATTGTGTTCATGCTATAAAAGGTTACAACATTGACCAACTATAAATAGAAAACCAATTAGGAGTTCGTATAAAACACTGCATCAAATTCATCTCCTTTTTTATATATTCAATTCCCACTAATTTATACTCGTTTATTCTGTTTATTTTGCTATATAAAAATTAAAAATTCTCATATTATAATTTAAAATGTTGTCGTAGATGCGAGAAAAATGAGTGCTACTTATCATGTGACTTATAGATATATTATTTAGGAAAAATTACCTAGAATAATCCAAACTATTCATGATTTTCCTACAATAATCCAACCTATTGATTAACCATGAATAATCCCAACTTTGAGGGGTATTTTCCTAGAGTAAACTTGTGTGACCCGATGACCTACTATATATAGTAGGTAATTCACCACAAAAATAAATTAAATATTAATTGAAAATTAAAAAATATTTTTGAAAATTTACATAAAAAATTTCAAATAATAAAAAAAATCATAAATTTTTTATGAATATTTTTTTAACATTTTTTTCGACATTTTATTTTAATTTATCTTTTTTTAAAAAAAAAATAAAACTTGCTATAGCAAGTCATACGGTCACCGGGTTTACTCTAGAAAAATGTCCCTCAAAATTGGGATTAATCATGGTTAATCAATAGGTGGAATTATTGTAGGAAAATCATGAATAGTTTTGATTATTAGGTAATTTTTCCTATTATTTATTTATTTTATTTTCACGAAAATGGAGTTTCTTCCTTATTCCTCCACTTTCTTTGCCCACCAATTTTTTGATTTGAAAACTAGCACTAATTATATCCTTGATTCCTTTATCAATGACATCTAACATAGAAAACCTATTTGTGTCTCCTATACTCTTAATTGCCACTAAATTTTAAAAGCTTAAACACAATTTGATTTCTTTAACTTATTGTAAAAAAAATTTAATTTTTTTCTTTTAATTTACTAGATTTTTTCTATTTATTTTAGATTGTCTTATTATCGCCTCATTTCCTTATTTAAAAATTAACCCCTTCACCTACTTTAAATTTTATCAATACTTTAAAACCCATTTAAAATACTATCTGCATAATTAAATTCATCTTTTCATTTTATAGCAAATTTATTACACTAAAGGGAAAATAAAAAATAACAACATTTTTAATTATATAAAAAAAAACAACCCTTTCTTTTCTCCCTAAAACAACTCAAACTCATTGAGGCTATTTTAAGGGGACAAAAGGAATATTAAGAACTAGCTCTCATTCTCTTAACAATTTTTCATTGTTATAATGCCAGCCCTAACCCTAACATTCATCAAGGCCGGGCATATAAGGGGCAAGAAGAGCCTGTGCCCTGGGCCCATTCAAAAATTTAGAAAAATAACGCTTTAATATTTAATAGCTAAGAGCATATACTATCTTGTTTAGTAATTAGGAGCTCATAATTAATGTTTCGCCTTGGACCTTTTAAATTTCACAATCAGCCTGCATTTATATTTTATATTCATCATCTTAATTTGTTACAAACGAAAAATTTAACCTAAACAATCTAAAGAATATTTAAAATGGTAACACAAAAATGTTAATTAATTAGAAGTAAAATATTGTTCAAACGAGGCAATGTTGTATTTTCCGACATACGTTGAGTTTGCTATTGTTTTCACACTTTTAGTCTAAAGAGCTCTCGTAAAATTCGATATAAATAGATACAGTAAAGTAAAGAAATGAACAAAAGAAAAAACAAGTATGGTTGAGTTGGAGCCTTGGAGGAAACAGCTCAGATAGATGTAATTGAAGGGGAGATGAATGGCATATAATAATTGAAATAATATGACATAGGAAAAGGGAAAACCCTAGATGAAGGGAAAAAAGGGGGCCCGTTTCAAATTGAATAACAAACAAATAATTGTAACGTATCTATCATCAACATCGTACTCAGTGTATTCCGCTTATAAAAGCTATAAATAATTTAAAGAAGAATAGAAGATGACAACCTATACTGATAAAGTCGTCGTCATCATCATCTTACTCAGTGTATCCCGCTCAGAGAAAAACCTATACTGATTTAGTATATCTGTTAAAATCTTGCTACAATTTTTGATTCATTAATAGCCTCCTTTTTCTTATCCTACTTTCTTCTCTTTCACTCTTATTGTTGTACAAAATTCCCACACAACAACAAAGATTATATTTGACTTCTTTCATTTAATGTGGATCATCTCAATCATATGCATTCTATTTGTATGTATCATGTATGTACTTTCTTATCTAGCTAATACTTTTTGTTATGTGTTTACCTCTTTTTTTTCTAACTTATGTATAATTTTTATACATATATAGTATTTGTGGACGAAATGTAAGATATTTTAAAATGTAATATAAGTTTATTTTTCACACAAATGATTATAATATTACAGATTCGTCTTCTGTATCTAAAAGATTGCTCGAAGTGTACGTATCACTTTTTATGCAACATATTGTGGAAGAACCGTATTTTAAAATTGTTTCAAAATTCAATACATATTTATTTTGCATGATCAGAAATGTTATATTCTTACATATATACTAATAGCAGTCAATAAGTCATTTGTATCTGAGAAATTATTCGAAATATATTTCATTGTACATTTAATTTCTAATTAATAATGAGATAATTAATATATAAAGCTTATCTATTGATATTCAAGCAAAGTATAGAGACGAAAAATGTTTTGATTAAATTTTCTTGTGTTTTTATATTAATTAATGTGTATCCAAATATTACATATATATAATTTTAGTTAAATTTTATACTAACTAGTCTCTTTGCGTATAATTACAAAAAAGTTAGCACCAACTTATTAATTTTAATAAAGCTAAGTATTTAACATATTATTTTAGGGTCTCGTTAAAAACTTAATTTTTTAGTTGGGTTTTTTACTTGATATAATATCAAATGAATAAATCAAATACGATGATAAAATAAGTGAAATATTACAAATGTCAATTAATATTTTTTGAAAAATCCATAACAACGACCAGTTAATACTTCTAAGCGATCAAACCAGCTCCGACCAACAACAATAGATTCAACTTTATGTCATTGGATATGTAGCTTATGTACATATGATTACGAAATAATAACATGCAAAATTAGTTAACAGTTAGACGTAATTGACTGGTAAAAATGTATTGATTGCGTAAATCATTCAATTCAAAGTTAGTCCACTTTACAACCCAAGCAATCCAAGAAAGAAAAAAGAACCAATCAAGATTTATATTCAGATATTATTTATTAGCTTTGCAAAATCATCACTACAATCATACATCTATATCATCATATGCATGGAGGGAGAAAATATTTATATGTATGTGGTCCATGAAGACTATAGCTTAAATTATTCCGCAATTGTCTCATCAGAAACCGTCTTTTTAATAGACGCCTCTCAGGCCCAATTCATTAGAATTTAATTTGTACTCTTATTCTATATTTTCCTTTATGGATTGACCCAATTAGAGTAGATCTCTTAAAAAGACCATCTCTCACAAGAATTTGTGTAAATTATTTACATACCCTATTCGGGTCGAATTCAGAATACTAGTATAATATGTTCTGAAATCTGAATACTCTTCTCAACATATTTAAGGGTCAGAACACATTTAAAGGTTATTCATTTATAGGTTCCCAAACATGGCCTTACAAAATTTAATATTAATAAGGTTTTGAATTAAATGACTCGAACTATATGATTTAGGCAAACTCAAACCTAAAGTTTCCCATAATTCGCCAGATAATTCGCTTTTTGAAATTATCATTTCGCTCAAATGACCCTATAATAGCCCAAAACTGACTCGGACACGGTCCCTACTCATTATCTGTGTTTTATATTACACAATTTAATAATAATAATAAGGTTTTGAATTAAATGACTCGGAATGATTTAGGCAGACTCAAACCTAAATTTTCCCATAAATTCGTCAGTTAATTCACTTTTTGAATTTGTGATTCCGCTCAAATGACCCTATAATAAACCAAAACTGACCATAATTCGCCTTTGATCCCCAATTCGCAAGGAGATTAGTAAATCATATGACAGTCTCCCAATTAGAAGAAATTGAGTATATATAATTATTGAGCATGATTTTAAATAGAAAATAGACCATTTGAATTGTAACTTTAATTTGAAATTTAAATTGTGTAATGCATGATCATATATTGTAGGAGGTAATGAAATGGGGCCTGTTTGAGTATTGAGGAGAAGCAAACACCTTGCCTGTTGCTCAATAATAATAAGTCACCATTGTAGCAACATCTTTTAATGTGTATAGATAATGTACTAGCTCCATTATAATGAAGCCTACTTTAGGGTTTGATGAATCCATGTTCCTAGAGTTTCCCAACTCTACTCTAATAATCAATGAATCCTTATCATCAAGAGGGTACACTTTAATTTTGCTGATTTTGATATTTTTGATGATGGTATTTATAGTGTGTGAATTATCAAATAATCATTTATCATAGCAGATTTTAAAATACTAGTATAGAGTGAACTAACTTAACATTAATTTTTATTTGTGTACTTTATTAATTTAGTTGTTATTTTTCCGTGTTAATATATGTTAGAGAATTTAAAATTAATAACAACATTAATTAAATGATTCGGGTCATAGCTTAGATAGTGCACATAACATATAGTAGGGCTATAACCATAATGTTAAGAGAAGGTTAGGCCCTAAATTCCTCGTGATCTATCAAATGTCTTCTTGAGGATATTGATATTACAGCTAGTCTCTTAAGAGACCATCTCTTTGAGAGACGTATTTCAAGCACTGTCCGTCAAAGATCGTCTATGACTACTTACCATATTCTTACCTACTTATACTATCATTAATGCTTATTTATTATATCCTTAATGTCTAGTTTCAATATCTTAATTAATGTCTGCTTTCATCATTCTTAATGCCTACTTACAATATTTTTGGAAAATATATAACGGGTCAGTCCATTTAGAGATGGTCTCTCAAATAGACCGTCTCTTACAAGAATTTCTGATTGATATTATTGGTGATCAATTGGCTTTTGAAAGCTCAAAACACTAAAGATTCTTTGAGGAATCCTTTCACTATGTAAATTAATATTGTTCAGTAAAGTTATAGTTATAGTAGCTGTTGAAATATATTTTGTTGAGAAAAAAGTAAAAGTATTTTGATTTGATTTCAGAAAGCTATAAATTATAGCGTTTCGTAAACAGTTACATGCACCACTAAATACTACTTAAACAACTAACAAAAACTTAAACTGCACTAAAGACGCTCTAATTAGACTATTAATGGACGAGCAAATATGTTTTAGTTTTAGTTGTCTTTTGGGCCGGGATATAAATCTTACTAACGTACGCCCTTCTCTATGTGGTGGGATAGATATATGTTGGAGCAAAATGGATTGATACACAAAAGAAGGCGTAGTTATGTCAAATAAGTTGTCCATTCATAGACAAAGTTATGCATGAGGTCATAGCATTTTCATGTCCTTAATGCTAATTGAAAGTCCTCATCAAAAGACATTCAATATTATAGAACTTTTACTTGGACTTTGAAAATTCGCAACCAATGTTATTTGTACTCTACATTCAATATTATAGAACTTTTACTTGGACTTCACATATCCGTATCCGATCCTTCATACTCGAATAATGGTATGATATTTAAATATTTCATTTTAGGCGTAAAATTGAATATTCAGACGTATGTGACACTTAGGCACGTACCAGTATCCGACATCAGCAGCGAGTCCAAATAAGAAAGTTTGTTGCTTTAACTTCTTAGAAAAGATATAATAGAAGATAAATTTGATGATAATATATATAGTGCACTTGTAGTCATCTAAGACTAGCAAGTAGCATGTTGCACATACAAGATATTATACTTGTGTTCTTTAATTTGCACCAACTAAGAAGCTAAGACACGGTTAAATATGGGTCCTCACTACTCACTAATTCTTTGACACTTTGACTGCTACCTAGTGATCTAGTCAAACGCCTTAATTCCAAGAATACAAGATCATTATGCATACTGTTAATTAGTTGAAGAATTAATTCAATCAAAAATTTAAATTAATTATTAATATATTAAAATTATTATAAAATTTATTATAGATTCAGAACTGTTACCATTACTTTTATAGTTTTATTACATATAAGAATTTGTATTATGCTCATATATAATCACTTTTTTTCATTTTCATTTAGGACCTTAAACAATCCAACTCCGTCGTATGATAATACGTGCGCTTTAAGTTCTGTAACGTTACAAGTCCAATTCAACTAGCAAATTAAGTTGATTATTAACTCTTTAAATTTGAGACAAATCTTATGATAAGATAGTAAGCAATTGTAAATCACACAATAATTTAGGGCTTGTTTGGCATAGGGGTAGTTGTTATGTGGGTAGTTATAGATGCAAAATTATAGTTATTAGATATTTATTTGTCTAATTAAGTTTATAAATCATTACAATTCAGTAAAAGTAGCAATTACTATAGCTCTTAGAATATAACTTGTTGAGAAAAATGTAAAGAAAATCTTGTAATTAATATACTTCTATATTACTTCTCATTTTAAAAACTTATAAATTACGCCGTTATAAAATATCTATTTACATCACTGAACCACTAATACCTGTTTTGATTATTGCGTCCAACTCGATCTTTACAAGAATATACAATTATAATTTGTGGACCGGCCGGCCAAATTTTAAAAAAGCACTAAAGGACGGCAGGACGCCACGCACGGCCGTTACAATGGACTGATGAAGAAGCCATAGTGGGCCATGTGAGCCACTCAAAGGCATGCAAATTGGTTGTCATTTCTGCATGATAAACCACATATATAGCCATAGGTGGATTGACAAATTTGCTAAAAATCTTGTAATAATTAGAAAAATAAAATTATTTTGTATTTATAATTATCAAAATATTATCAGCGGAAATAATATGAAAGATTGTCAATAATAAACCAACAATTAATTAATTGACTCATTGAAAATAAAAATACCTATTATTTAACTTTTAAGTAAACCCACTCATACCGTATGATTGCTGGAAAAAATTATAACTTTTTTCAACCTTTCTTTGTAAGTCAAAAAATCAGAAATAAATAAGAATACGTAAGTTTAATTTCATCAATTATATCTATTAACTGATTTTATTTAAAAAATATAAATATGTTTATTTTGAGTGGAATTAACGAGGAAATATCAATTTATTATTTACAATTTTTACCAATAATTAAATATTTACTTGGGTTTTGTAGGATAATTGATAAATCAAATAATTGGACCTACATATTCATAACTTTTCTCATGTAAGAATGGAGTAGCGTTGATGACACCCAAGTCATAAAAGCTAAATAAGATAAGAACTACTCATGCTAGAGGATTACTCCTAGCTTTTATGCTCGTATAAGCAAATGCGTCACCATTTTCCATTAGCCACTCTTGTGAGATACCGTCTCTTAAAGAGACGTCTTCAAAACAAGAAGTCCACATTCTTATTTTCTCTTAAATTTGTATAAATTGGACTATTTAGCCCATATTTCTAATGCGTCTCTTAGAGGTACCGTCCCTCAGAACAATTTGTGTTTTTTCATAAAAGATTGATCTTACCGTTTTACAAGGCTTTAAATATTAACTTTATATTCAAATTCTTAAATTAGACGATTTTATAGCGAGATCACTTTTATTAGGCTGAGATCAATTATGATTTTAAAGTGATCAATTAGAAAAATGAGTTAATATTAGCTCATTGTGAGACTGTCTCATATAAGACGAGTTGTAAAACAAATTAACGATGTAATATTTTTAATAAGTAGATTTTTGATAAAATTAGCCAAAATATTATTTTTATCTGAAAAATACTTCAATAATTATGTTTATCTAAAAAATTGTATGAAACATATATGTAGTCGAAGCCATTCATATAATTAATCGTCATGAGTGGTTGTCGTGTCGTTAAGAAATAAGACCCATGATAAAATACATGCATGAGAGATGAAGTACTTTTTAAACACAAAAATTCGAGTGAGACCGTCTGAATTGTGAGATGTGTTTTATTGGGCCGGCTTAATTATACATATATTTTTTTGACCAATTATACAAAATTAAAATTTCAATTTCAAGAGCTAAAAGTCTAATTTAAAGACTTAAAAGACCAATTTTAAGGATTTGAAATTGACATTTAAGTCATGGAACTTGATAGTTTTAAGACTTAAAAAGTCAATTTAAATACTTAAAAACCAATTTTAAGAATTAAAGACCAATTGCAGGATATTAAATTCTCATTTCAACTTTAAAATAGGATGACTCAAATATTGAAGTTGATAGTTAAAACTTTGAAAATGACATTTTAAGTCTTAAAATTGAATTTCTAAGCTTTGGAATTTTCCTTTTGAGTCTTAAAATTAATATGTCAGATTATCTTTTAAAATTTATTAGGCTTGGGCCAATTACATGGCTAAGACCGTCTCACAAGAGAGTAACTGCTTTTTAAATCACTTAAAAAGGAAGATTGGAGTGGGGATGAGAAAATTTGAAAAGGATAAGATTATGAAACAAAAAAAATAATGAAATAAGAGCCAAATCAAAGTATTCCAAAAAGTAAGCGTCTACTAGGCCTGGGCAAAGGTTCGGATATGTTCGCAGTTAATAAGTGCGAATAGAAGAGAGATTTTCAAAAAAAAGCCAGGGACGTTCGCAGTTAGTAACTGCGAACAGGTCAAAAAGTCAACCTAGCTGTTCGCACTTAGTAACTGCGAACAGCTCCAGACCTGTGCTTTGGGAATTTGACGCTTATTTTTGGGTTAACTTTGATTTGGCTCTTATTTCATTATTTTTTTTGTTTTATAATCTTATCCTTTTCAAATTTTCGTGAGGATGATGGGTAAAGATTGGTCCAACTAGACCCAAACCCATAGATTTTAACAATTTGGGTCTGAATTCAGACCCACCAAATTTAACAGGTCTTATTATTATAATTTGGCCCAAATCAAGCTAAAGTTTCAGAATGAATGACCAAGGAAACACGACCCGAATCTAAACCAAAAATAAAAGCCCTAAACCCAACTTTTTATCTTTTTAACAAATTTTTTATTAAAATCGTCTTATTATGAAACGGATTTATAAAGGGAGTCCAAATTTGAAACATAAATACTTTCTCTGCTCCACTATACTTGCTATATTTGACTTTTAACGCAATTCAATGTGTTATTTTGATCACTTGTCTATCGAAATACAATCATTTTAAAATTATATAAAGTTAATATAATAAAAGTTTGCAATATGATGATTTAAACAATATCTTACTTAACCATATTTTTCCATACATATTAATCGTAATATATAAAATAAGCTCGAACGATAAATATTGTAACTAATTTAACTGAACTGCGTAGCATAATACTAAATCGTCATAATATTAAAATCGTTTTAAATGAGAATTTGTGCTTTTATTATGTTTCCCTCTGGTATGGGTAAATGATGATATACATATACCTATATAAAAACCAATCCTATAATAGGCGTAAGATAAGGTAGTTTAATTGTCATGTGGTTAAGGCTAACTTCCAATGAAGGCCGCCAATCTCTTGTGCTAGAATATTGTTCGTCACGGACAAACTTAACAAAATATAAATACTAAATATTATTATATATTAAATACGAAGCGACAATTAAAGAGATAGGAACAATGTCTTTTGAGAGTAGAAAGTGCATACTCTAACTATATTTTTCATCAAATTAGTTATGTTACATTTTTATATAGAGATGATCAACAGTCAAAGATTTATTGAATTTGTCTTAAACTCAACTACAATATAAAGATTTGAGTTTTATTTATTGAGAATCGATGAATTTGAATTTCATACCTATATCTGACAAATAGCCAACTCAATCCTAACCTTAACCTGGGAGGCCTTTCTTTTGATTCATTTTCCATAATTTTAAGCAATTTAGGTTGTATCTTTAATAATTAATTATACAATTTACCTATTTTTTAAGAAACATATTTTACTTTCTAAAATCTTTGCAATGTATGAGACAAAGCATTAGATATGTATTAAAATTTTGTATACTTATTTATGTTTGCCTATCAAGTGGGCAATGGTTGATATGCCTTAACCTATATAAACTAATACTATGTTAGTTTTCATTGCCATGTGGGCTAACTTCCAATGAATTAAGGCTACCAATCTCTTAAGGTTTCCTTTTTTTTCTTCCAATAGAGTGCTAATGTGCTATATATATATATTCTATCGTTATACTTGATTTTTCCAAAGCGTATTCATATTAAGTATTGCATTCTCCTATTCACCAACACTTGGGTTGTACTTTTCTTCTACTTAATCACTATTACATTGACCTCTGATACCAAATCAAAATACAAATCAAACTAAAACATTAACTCTGAAACATATTACATTTTCTATCGAGTTATTTATCATTACACCATTTACTCGATCAAACATAAACATTATCATCTCATACGTAAACCAAATATTTACATCCATGATCGTAAAACCGACATTACAATCATCCTCTTTGTGCATCATTTTGAAGTCCATAAGCTCTAACCCCAAGTTGATACTTAAGTAGAGCAATTAAAAACTTTAAATTTTGATCCAAATCCAAAATACCAAACATTCCCATCATTGTATTCCTTCTTAAAATATCGGCATTTTGAATAACCCTAGCCATTGAAGTCTTAAGCTCTTGCATTACCTCATCAAATTCGGACACTTCCCCATTAACTAGCCCATCACCATGCCTATCTAGACTCGATAACATACGTGATCCCATACTGTCTTGCACCATTACTAATGCTTCCATCAAATTGTGCTCTTCTTTAATAGTCTCACTCTTTAGTTTTTGTACCTTCTCGACTTGGGAAGGTTCCATGTTAGAAACGGAAGCTTCTAGAAGGGTAAATGCTAGGGTGGGCTTAAACCCACCAACCCATAAGAAGGTTTTCTCTAATGTTGTAAGCCATGGTGGGGAAAAGAGTAAAATAGTGTCATCCCATATGATTTTGGACTTCTCTTCATAGTAATTTGCATAATGGGAATGTAATTTTTTAATTAGTTGTTGTTTGTTGGCTGTTTCAGTACTATATTTGATTTCAACTAGTTGGTTAAGATAGGCTTGTTGATGGTCTAGCCAATTTTGTAAGAAAATAGTGAAAGATTCACCACTTGATGTGTTTGACATTGTGACTTATTCTTGGGTAGTACCGTAGTATAGCCACTTCATTTATTTGGGTCTATTTGTAACATTTGTGAATTTTTCATGTATTTATAGCCAACTTCATCCATATTTACATATTTTATTTATTTTAGTACTTTCTCCTATTCACTCAAGTTGTCCTATTTATTTTTGGACATTATTCACTTATCACTCTTAATTTGTATTTTACTCTTAATCTATAAGTTAAAACATAGTTATGTGAGATCTTGTTTGATTCGTCTCAATACAAATATTATTAATATCAACTTTTTATAATTTTTAATCCTCAATATTTATTAATTAGAAAGTAATCCTTTGAGGGGAAAATACTTAAATTCTTATTTTCGTTTTGGTAACATTGTTTCCAACAACTAGCTAGCTTTTAATATACTCTCTCCATCCTTCTAAGAATTTTGCAGCATTTTTTATTTTAATTAGTCCTTTACATAAAATTTTATCCACACGTATAAATTAATTGTCTTCTCTCACCCATATATTTTTCCTACTTTTGGCCTATAAATCACACTTTTTATTTAGTTTTATTATTTTCTTAATTTGCTCAGATTTTATCCTTGTAGTAGATGCTATGAGCCTATGAGACACGAAATACGAAGCAATGCATCCATCCTCTACTTCACCAGGAATGTCTTTGTGTACATGCGTATTGTGACAAAGCCACATGGAGGGCTACCAGGGAAATCAACACGTGTCTAGATTGTGTTCATTGTTCAATAAGATCTGAACCGATATTTAGCTAATTTTGAATAATTGAAGACTCGACTTTAAAAATTAATATAAACCCATAATCAGATTTTGACTCGACCTGAAACACGTGACTCAAAGTCGATCCGATAGCTTAATTGAATGAGTGATCATTAGCATTTTAAATTGTGGGCAGTTTCCTAGTGGAAGAGGAAGCTTTATGCTATGGAAGAACACATGAAGGCCGTCTGAAAAACTGCATGAATATGACAATCTTCAGCTGACTTCCACTATTTTAATTTTGTATTCTTCTATTTCCAAAAAAAACAAATTTTGTATTCTTCCAATGTTTTTTTCTTTCATTATTGGACATAGTAAAGTTACATTGTGGCAAAGGGTATTCACAACATTCTACATTTACTAGATTATGTAATCAAATTTAATTCCATTCGACATAAAAAATTAGACTAGCATAAATATGAAAATGTATTTGAACACGAGATGCAATTTTAAACTGACCAAAAAAATTTGACTCGAAATTAATCTGTTGATCTAAATGAACACCTATAATTATAGCTAATAGCCTATGTTTGCTGATTTTAGTACTGATACAACTAAGTTACTCACTATCTCTTGCTAGATAAGAGGATAATGATTGTTTTTTTTTTTTTCGTGTTTGTTTAAAAACAATCGGCTAGTGTCTTGAGAGTCGTTTTTTAAGCCCAACTAATTAAAGATTATTAATGTTTACTTACCATATTTTAAATGCCTACTTACATTATCTTTAATGCTTACTTATCGTATCCTTAATGCCTACTTTCAATATCTTAAATGTCTACTTACATCTTTCTTAATGTCTACTTACAATATTTAAAAAAAATATACTACCTTCGATTCATAGAGAACGGAACATTTGTTTTTTGACACTATTCACTCACTACTCTTAATTTTATTTTATTTTATTTTTAATCTATATATTAGAACATAGTCATGTGAGATCTTGTTTGATTCGTCTCAATGCAAAGATTATTAATATTCACTTCTTATAATATTTCGTTAGGTATAATAAGAGATATTAAGCATTAAATAAGTGTATTGGATAGTGTGAAAAACAAATGTCACATTCTCTATGAATAGGAGAGAGTATAATAGACCAACCCAAATAGAGACGGTCTCTCACAAGAATTTGTGAAAAATAATTATATAATGAGACATTTTGGCAAAGTTCCGTTTAAGTTATGATTCTAGAAATTTGATTAAAAATCCTATTCAGATTAATTTTTGAAATAAATAACATAATCATAATCATAATTATAATCATCAACCAGTAATCCCACACAAAAATAAAATCGGGATGAGAGATAAGAAATAATTTATAATACATGTATTCCTCTAAAGATAGTGAAAAGAGACTAAAATATACTCCATATAACCATTATACATAGTCAAAAGTCTATAAATAGTACTACTGACTTTTTATAACATGATAGGCTATCCAACAAGAAGAATTAAGTGAAAATTAAATTTATGACCTTTAAAGAAAAAATGATAATCTAATTTCTCCAACAGAGTCAAGAATTAATTTCCAATACTTTATTTAATTTTAAAAGCGATATTTTCTCCTTTTCTTATATATAAAATAAGAAATTTTAGGCTAGATATTAACTCAACAGTAGTAAATTTGGAATGAAAAGTTATATAGAAGTATTGAAAGGCGATAAGATAATACTTCATCCGTTGTCTACTGTTTTCTCCATTTGGATATTCCATCTTAAGGAGAGAAAAATTTAATTAATATTTTTGACACATATTTAGAAGATAAAATATATTCGTGTAAGATCTCGTTTAAATTTATTTTATCTCACATATTTAGAAAAATTCGTCTTAATATATACTATTTTATTATCTAATTTTTGTAATTTTTTATTATTTGTATTTAGAAATATTAAAGTTTAAATTTATTCTGAAAAATAAAAAGAAACCAAAAGAGTAAATCTCGTAGAATTTAAGAATGTCTCTAGCTAGCTAACAGTCATGAAATCAACCGCTTAATTTGCCTCATAAAAGATCAAAGAAATAGTAGTGATCTTGTTGATACATCGAATTCGAGCTTAAATGTCTCATTTAATTTTTTTGCACTATTTACTGATCACTCCTAATTTGTACTTTACTTTTAATCTATACGTTAAAACATAGTCATGTGGGATCTTGTTTGATTCATCTCAATACAAGGAAAATCAATATTAAATTTTTATAATTTTTAATTAAGAATATTATCAGGGTTAAAATGTTGTCTCGACAAGTATGAAAAATTAAATGAGACATTTAGGCTGAATAAGAGGAAGTATGATATGATCGCTTATTTTGATATAGTATCAATTTAGTTTTGAAATTTTATGTCATTACTTTTTAGTTGAGACTCGCTAAATTTTAAATGTATTTTGTACGTTAATAAATTTTTTTACAGCTATTGATATGTTGAACCGACACAAATCCAACCAAATTAAAATGACTTGATCTAAAAAAGTTCTGATCTGACCAAAAAAACCCAACTCAAAATAAATATGTCGACTATTTCAATAGAGCAACTCTTGTATGAGACAGACTTACGATGAGATAGACATTTTTATACACAAATTCTACTGAGAGACGGTTTCTTTGAGAGACCATCTCTAATTGGGTTGGCCCATTAGAAAAAATATAGAGTAAATATAAAAAATAAGGGCATGCTTGAATTGAGTGTAAATATTTAAGGGAGGAAATAAAGTCAAACTTATGAAATGAAAGCAAATAGAGATGCATTTGAAGTTGTTGAGATAGTTGTGAAGAAGGTAAAATGAGCATGAAATAAAAACAATGATGTAAAAAGAAGATATTTCCCCTATTATGTAGGTAATACATTCCCCCATCCTCCCCTAGGATAAATATTTACCCTACAAAATTGAGAGCTCCCTTCATTTTTCATTACTTTGCAATCATTCTTCCACCACTACAAAAATCAAATTTCACTAATTTAACATTTATCAACTTCATTTTCTTTCCTTGACTTTTTTTACTCCCTTAAATATTTACACCCAATACAAGCATGCCTAAGTTTTAATAGATTGGGCCTGAGAGATGTCTCTCAATAAGACGGTCTCTCAGGAGACTGGCTGATTCTTATAAAGAGCCAAATTTTATATGAGTATTTTAATTTTTAAGTACAAAAACTAATATCATACAATTCATTTTCTTTCCTTGACTTTTTTTACTCCTTTAAATATTTACACCCAATACAAGCATGCCTAAGTTTTAATGGATTGGGCCTGAGAGATGTCTCTCAATAAGACGGTCTCTCAGGAGACTGGCTGATTCTTATAAAGAGCCAAATTTTATATGAGTATTTTAATTTTTAAGTACAAAAACTAATATCATACAATACTATAAAAGTGTTGGAAAATTCAATGTGTCATCTCCTAAGGAGGTATGACAAATATAATTATTTTAGTGGATGATAGTTGATTATATGAAAATATTTACCTAATTTAGAATTTTGTTAATTTAAAAATTAGAGCTAAATTAGGTATACTATGGAGTATAATTTATTATAGAATTTTATTAGTTTTAACTAATTTAACTTAGCTGGGCTTTGATGGAAGGTGAAGTTCAGGTTGGGCCAAACATCAATTGGGCCACATTGCTATCCGCTATGTTAAGAGGTCCAAATGCAATATGCGACGAGTGAGTTTTACACATATTCTTTCCATGAGACATATTTAATTCATACTCCCTCCAAATCAATTATTTGCTTGGGCACGGTTATTAAGAGTGGTGTGCGGTCCGTTAAAAAGGTGATAGTTGAAATATTTTAATTGATTAAATTAATTGTAAAGGTGGTAGTTGGAGTATTGTAAGTAGTAAAAGTGAAAGTATTTTGGTCTTTACTTGTGTAACACATGGGGTATTTAGGTAAAAAAAAAGGATTGACAAAAAAGGAAATGTGACAATTGATATGAATTTGCCAAATAAGAAATTATGACAACTAAATTGAATCTGAGGGACTAATTCATATAGATCTAAATACTTCAAAGAATAAAAATTAAAAGAAAAATTCAATGTAAGCCTTTTATTTTAAAATCATCTTACTGAAAGACAATCTTTCATAAAATGATTTAACAGATACTCTCTTGAGAGACCGTCTTTTGTAAAGATGACTCTCAAAAGTCCAGCCCAAATCTATATTTAAAGTTGTAACAATATATATTTAGAATTAGACTGGACTTTTGAGAGTCGTCTTTACAAAAAACAGTCTCAAGTAAGAATTTGTGATAATTGATATTTTCTCTTGCCCCACTTCAAAATTGGTTTATGATAAATATATATTGTTCAACCCATCTTGTATGAGACCGTCTTACGGTGAGACGACCACAGAACAAGAAGTCCATAAGTTAAAAGTATATTGTTTATTTCTTAGAGTTTGCTACTAAAAGTGATATTTTCTTTCACTAACATAATCACTTTAACATAACACAAATTCTTACTTGAGACCGTCTTTTGTAAAGACGGCTCTCAAAAGCTCAGTCCAATTCTAAATATATATTCTTACAACTCTAAATACAGATTTGGGCTGGACTTTATATATATTCTTACAACTCTAAATACAGATTTGGGCTGGACTTTTGAGAGTCGTATTTACAAAAGCCGATCTCTCAAGAGAGCACCTGTTAACATAATCACTTTAGTTTCAGTAGAAAACTCAAGTCAATAAAGAAATGTTATTTATTAAAGTTACGGAACTTATAATTTTTGACCAAATACATGCAATGTCATACTTTGTCATGTACAAATGTGGTGAATGTAATAGGCTCATGGTCCAGTGTATCAGTTAGCGGGCCATGGCACGTCATAAGTTGGTCGTGCCTAAGAGTGTTGAATAGGTTGGGTCTTTATTTTAAGTTCTTATTTCGGTTATTTTTAGAAGGACTTTGTAAGGCCCGAGCTTGGGCTCTACTATAGAAAAAATGAAGCGGACAATGAAAAGGCTCAATAAGGGCAAAAATAGTCTTTTGTAAATAGCATAATTAATGTATACAATAAATATTAGAAATGACAAATGTTAATGAAAATTATTAATATCTTTTCAGTTTAATTATTGTAAATGATTATTTAGTTGTTATAAATTGATAAATGCGGATTAAAATTAATAATTTTAGTAATAAAAATGGGTTGGGCCAGGCGGGGCCGGACTTTCAACCCCAGCCCATTTAACACCTATATTAAGTTTAAAGGGCCCTTATCAAACCCAATCCATATTTACTTAAGCCCCACCCAACTCTTATTCATCCCATTAAACACCCCTAATCGTGCCCAAGCGTTGTATGTGCTAGTCGGACAAACAAACATGAAAGGACCAAGGAGTTAACCATCCTAACAAATTGCAAAATAGACCCTCTCTTAAGAGACCGTCTATACTATAGACGTTTCTCAAGATCCCAACCCATATCTCCCTTTTAACTTACAAAATCACCAATCAGTTTTTTTTTAATTTATCAATTAGGTCAGCCCCAAAACTTAAGACGTCTATTATATAGATGGTCTTAAGTAAGAATTTGGGATCGCAAAATTAAAGCATTTCATTTTGGGTTAAATATGGAAATCATAATCCATAACAAACCTTCTAGAAGCTAGATTGTGATTTGTGAATAGTTTATTCATACATACCAAATTTATCTACTCTAAATAAATATTATTATCTTGTTATGAATAATAATTGTAAAATAATTTAGTCATTTTCACAATTTATCATAAGTACACTTTAATTTTTATACAATATGTTACTACTTAATAAGTTAAAATTCCTACGCCATTGCAATATTATTCTAATCATACTCTCAATGACAACTTATACGAATGTTGTATAACAAGAATATACAAATACCACACGCTACAATAATTAAAGATATTTGATTTGTCTTATTCCTGTTTATTTATGCATGCTTGAAGCTTGACAAACATCATAACTAATTGATTTGAAGTTTAATTTATTTTCAATGATAATCATCATCATCATCCTACTCAGTATATCTCGCTCATAGAAAACTATGGGCAGGGTTTGGAGAGGAAAGGACGGCGGCAACTCATACCCGTAAAGGAGAGCACGACCAAAAAAAGGAGTCCCCCGGCTCTAGGAAGATAGATATACATACTTGCCACGTGATGTTAAAAAAACATAATAGATCCAAAACGCATGTAAAACAATATAAAACTTAAGAACAAAAACAACAAAACACACAAGAGACTAGAGCGGACAAGAAAGCACGGACGTTGCAAACGACTCTAAGAAGAAAAGCCGAAGTCTAAAACCTGGATGTGACGCCTCCAACTACTCCTATCCCTAGTCAGGTCCTCAGAGAGGTTTAACTCACGTAAGTCCACTCTTATTTGCTCCTCCCAGGTTTTCTTGGGTCTACCTCGACTCCTCTTACCCTCTACTATAAAGCTTTCGACTCTCCTCACGGGGGCGTCAAAAGTCTTTCTCTTCACATGTCCAAACCACCTCAATCTGCTTTCGCGCATTTTTCTAGAGATAGGAGCAACCCCTAGTTTGTCTCTAAACTCTTGGTTCCTAATTCGATCCAACAAAGTGTGTCCGCACATCCACCGCAACATACGCATCTCTGTGACTTCCATCTTATGTTCAAAACTCTTCTTTACGGGCCAACATTCTGTCCCATATAGCATAGCCGGTCTGATTGCTACTCGATAAAATTTTCCCTTTAACTTATTTGGGATCTTCCTATCACATATCACCGCGGTAGCTGCTCGCCATTTGAGCCAACCTGCCTGGATATGATGATCTACATCTCTATCGATCTCCCCATCCCTTTGGATGATCGATCCCAAATACTTGTACTTGGTCGTACTTTTAATGACTTCTTCCCCGATGTAAACTTTTGGTTCCCCTATCGATTGTGTCCCACTAAAGTCACAGCGTAGGTACTCGGTTTTCGTACGACTAATGCGCAAACCTTTACCTTCTAAAGCTTCCCTCCACTCATCCAATTTACTACTAACTTCCTCTTTAGTTTCTGCCACCAGCACGATATCATCTGCAAAAAGCATGCACTACGGAACCGTCTCCCAGATAGATTTAGAGATCTCATCCATAATGACAGCAAAAATAAAGGGGCTTAGAGTCGATCCCTGGTGTAGACCTACTTTTACCGGGAAAGGCTCTGTTAACCCCACTGGAGTCTGAATGTTAGTCGATACTTTGTCATACATATCCCGTATAACCTCAATGTAAATAGAGGAGATACCCCTAGCCTTGAGGCTATCCCAAATGACTTGTCGTGGTATGCTATCATACGCCTTCTCCAAGTCTATGAATACCATATGCAGGTCCTTACTCCGCTCTCTATATTTTTCCATCAGTCTCCTCAAAACATGAATTGCCTCCATGGTTGACCTACCTGGCATAAAACCAAATTAATTCTCTCTAATCACAGTTTCCCGTCTGATCCTCTTCTCTATCACCCTCTCCCACAATGATAATCAAAATATTTAAATATTAATTTAAATAATAATTCTCTTTTTGTTACAAGAAAACTAATAGTAATATCTTTTAAGTCATATTACAAACTATTCATCGATTCTTAATCTATAAGTAAAATTAACATTTTTTAATTTTTTAATTAAACACAATTTGAGATATTTATGATCAAATACGTACATCAGCAAACATGTAAAACTAAATAGATTATAGCGAATAGAAGAGAGTATGACATAGCAGTATAGTTTGGAAAAGGAAATAATATATGTTATTCTTAAGATGATTTAGTGATTTATAAGTTTTACATGTAATTTACCCTATAATTAATAATTAGATAACAACTAAGTTTCAATAATTGATGGCAATTAAGACTTAGCTAGAAAATTTATTTAAAAAGTATATAGATTAGTACCTCTTTTTGTTTAGCTAATATAATCTCTATTTAATTTCTTTAATAAAGTATTCAACTTTTTTTGTCATTTAATTTTTGGAAAATTTGTTAAAATTAATGCCAACTCTCTGAGAGACGTCTTTCAGACCCAATCCATCAAGGCTTATTTTATACTTTTACTATATATTTTTTTATGGACCAACCCAATAAGAAATGGTCTTTTAAAGAGACCGTCCTAACTCATTCCGTCAAAATAATTCATAGTATTGGTGTACTTAAAATAATTTATACTATTGTAGTAACATTTTCATATAATAATTCAAAGTATGTTTTTACAAAACAATTTAGGATTATTTTGAGAAGATGAATTAAATTTCAGATTATTATGAGAGTGTTATTCCAATAGTATAAAATATTTTTAGTTAGTCGATAATAAGGATCATGTTTTTCAAATTATAGCGAAAATTATTTTTGAAATTGGTGGTGGGCATGTGATCTATTATAATTCTGATAATAATTAAACCATATAAATTTTTATATATTGAATAACTATTTTAATCTTTTTAATCTATAATCTCACGGTCCCACTATTTGCACAAGTATTTCTTTAGTTGAAATTATCAATGAAAGTTGTAAAGTGTCCAAGATTCATGTGACTAATACTCATTCTTATATTTTCATTTTCTAATTATAAAGTTAAAATTAAAATTCCAAAAAAATAAAATAATATTTATAGCGTTTGTGTATCAAATTTTACAACAAACATCACTCTTCACAAATAAGCTCATAACTTCGTGTCTCATTCCTCTCTTTTTTCTCAACTTACATAATAATCCGAAAAAAAATTCATAGCATTTAATTTTTTTTAAAATGAAAATACTCCTACCGTGGGTTCGGCCTATGACTGTGGATATCAAGTCAAATACGAACTCCTTCTACCTATCTTGTATATTGTCCTTTTCGTTCCGTATTAGAATAGAAATTTATTCGGTCTTATATTAGATAGGATTCGACGAAAAAAAATCTTCATTTCATAAAATAGAAGATATATTCTTTATTTTTTTTATATAAATTTGACCTGGCCTTGTAAACTCTGCCTTTTTCCTTTTTCTTTAGAATTATTTCGAATTTTAAGATTACACAGAAAACCTGATTCACCTATAAAAGATAAATCCCATTCGTGGGCTAACTATATTATAAATTATTATGATTAACATTTTTAGTGTTTTTAATCAATAAATCTATCTATATAACTATTACTAAAACAAAACACGGATGACATCATCACTCTTTAAAATGCCTTACGTGTTACAATCTCAATAAAAGTTTTCCCTCCAAAGCTCAATGGTGATGTCATTGTTGTAATGACTAAATGTTTATAATTATGACTATATTATTATCCCTATTAATTAATTATTTTTACTTTTTTGGTTATATACTTATATTATTTAATGTATTAGAAAACCATGTATTTTGTTTCTTTTTTTTCCAATTATTTATAAAATATTTTCAATTTTATTTTTTATTAAATAATTATAAAATCTTAATTTATGCAATTATATGTCATATGTCAGAAGCATCGCACGGGCACTATCTAGTTTATATTAATTCAAAGTAATATTTTAGCTTTAACATTTTTTTTGAGTGAATTTTTTAGCTTTATCATGTAGTTTTTGAAAGTTTATGGGAGTAGTTGGTATAATAGGCTAATAGGATTAAGGAATGTTAAAAGTTGAGGCTAATTAGCAAAGCTAGAACGTGGCCTAGCTGCCTTACAAAGAAAGGGCCAAAACCATTAGGACCAAATTAATCCTTTGTTACATAGTGCTCCTACAACGAAATCATCAAAAAGTTAAGCACTAATGATAAAGATGGTCAAAAAGGCTATAAATAATTAAAAGATAATTAATTAATTAATAGTACAAATGTACAATTACTCAATTAGTCTACAACTAAATGACAAAAAAATGCCACCCCATATATACTCATAGGCGCTTAATCTCCACTAATTGATCAATGCCATAAGTAGGAATGATTTGACTTAATAGGAGTATTAAATATTCACAAAAATTATTATATCAGACTTTCTTTATGAGACAGTCTCATCATAAGATGCGTCTTACATATAAGTTAAATAGTCTAATAATGCAAATTATTATTATATGAAGAATAACTCGTAAATATTGGATCTATTATGCGTTGTTTTTCACCTCGCGTGGCGGGTACATATCTCCATCTTCCTGGAGCCGAGGGACTCCCTTTTGGCCATGCTCTCCTTTACGGGTATGAGTTGTCGCTGTCCTTCCGTCCCCAGACCCTGCCCATAGTTTTCTATGAGTGGAATATACTGGGTAGGATGATGATGATAATATTACTTTCAACGCTATAGCGTATTGGTATATTTTGACCAAAATTATAAAAGCTTTTAGGTCAAAATGTAACGAACATACTGAAACGGATGAATACTTATTGTGATGTTAATTGAGATTTAAGATCGGCGTGTTGAATCTTATCGGTTAACATGTTGTGTACTTGTGGTTGAGTGTAATAAATTAACATGGACAATATTTTTTGATACTAAATTGTTCTTCTCATTTGAAATATCGAAACAAATTAATAAATTTGAATATTCAACCTAACTTTGTAATCAAATTTGTTTTTAACTCAACTTTAATAATGGATTTATAATTAGATATAAAAACCAACGTAAACATATAACCTAATTTTAAACTGATCTAAAAGGTCAAAACACTTGGTTCGAATATATATGTTTAATTTTCATTGGTTAATATTGTTTTTTTTTACTGTTACTAGTAGTTACTCACTCTGTTCCTTAAAGAAAATCTCATTTGCTTTTTTACAGTGTTTTATTTGTTCTTTACATAAAGAATCTTTCTATATACTTCATTTGTTCCATTTTAGTTGCACCATTGGGTTTGGCACAATATTTAAGGGCTGTCAAATCAGTATGATAAAAGTAGAGATGATGTATGATTGATGGTGATATGTGGGGTAGAAATAAAAAAAACTTGTTATAAGTAGATAGTAGTTGTGACTTGTGGGTATATTAAATAATTAATGGGATGATGTATGATTGATGGTGATATGTGGGGTAGGAATATAGTGAGGATAAAATAAATAGATTATTTTTGCCAAAAATAGTAATGTTGCTAGTAATATGAAACTTCCAAAAACGGTAAGTGTTGCAAGTAAAATGGAACGGAGGAAGTACATCACAAATTTTGGACGAAAATTACCTTCTTCATCCTTATTTTAATATTTTAATAATACTTATGGATTTATGGTTTCCACAAATCTTTCACTAACTTTATTTTTAATATTTTTATATTATTTATGGAGGTCGCATATTTCTCACTTAATTTATGAAAATACTTTTTTATTAGTTGTGGTCTCTAATCTTTTCCACTAACTTTCTTTAATATTTTTTAATATTAATAATCTCTAATTTCCTCTAATACATTTATTATTTAATAAAATAATAAATTTACTATCAAAAAAAATTATATTTTTCTAATTCTCGTGAACATTATTTTATAACGGAGGGACTAGTTTAACAATTTAACATACTTGATGAGAGTGGAAGCAACATTAATAAAAGTGGAGCCAAAATTAAAAAATTATTTTAATAAAAATCAAAACAATCAAATGTGGACCTCCACGTTTGACCAATGCACACGGTTTGCTCCGAGTCTCCCATTGCCACCTTAAATATAAATAATAAGGAAAGCAAAAAGTAAATAAATTCTTTTCAACCGTATATTCAATCTAAGTGAAATCATAAATTTCTTTTCCAATGTGACAAACTAGGTTGTAGACTTGTAGTGGACTTATATCAATCAATTAAATTTAACTGGATTTATTGTGAATGTCTGCATATAATCGTGAAAATGCTTGGTTGCTATAGGAGAAAAGATACCATTAACTTGTAAAGAATGCACACCATGTGAGATTAAACAGTTAGGGTAGAAATACATTCTTTTTAGACTTGCCGACCATTAGCTTTTTAATCGAACCTTTGCCTCAGATACCATGTTAAATTGGATTGAACTTATTGTGAATGCCACTATGCCAATATATAATTAGAAAAATACTGGATAACGCAGTTCATAAACCAAATAAATATCATCTCAAAACCATTTGACTATATATAGAAGAAAGGACATCATTGACTTATTATAAAGTGTGCAAATTATCTTTAATTTATCGATGTGGACAAAATCATCTCAACATCTCACTTAACTACTGAGTACTGATGTTAAGATGATAATTAAAGAAGTAAGTCACTAAGCTTATATGTTAATCAATATCTCAATAAATTATTGATGTAAGAGGAAATGCGGGCATTTCCCCAATGCATTGTTTTTTCAAATAATATTCTCTTCTAAAGGGATCTTAAACTTGTGTTTGCCTAGATCATATTTTAAATTATTTTATTAAAAATTCCATAGCATTGTTGTAGAAATCAAGTATTTAACTATTTTATATTAATATTCTGAATTTAACTCTGATACAAGTTTATTATTTATACCTTTCTTTTTTAGGATCTTGAGCAAATTTCAAACAACAATTTCTGATATTTTCCTTCTATTTCATGTTTCAAATCGTGACGAATAAGATTTGGCGGGGAAGAACGTGCTTGCCTTTGATTAGTAGGAAGTGGAAGAGGATCCAAATTTTCTCATGCATACGGATTTTGTGGAAAACTATAAATTTCTATTTGTTGCTTTTTTTCATCATTATCAAATTTAAATATTATAAATTCACTTATTAAAAACAACAAACAAAATTCATCCAAAACGTTTAAGATAATAATATATACAGTATAATAATATAAGATATGATTTTAACATATCTAAAATACTAAAATATGCGCATACCAAATTACAAACTAATTTGAAAAGAAAAAAAAAAAACATGTTAAACCAAAATTCAAAGCAAGCTATAATAAGTATATTTTTTTATTGATTCTTTGTTTTTAAATTCACCATTTTTCTCAAAACATCTAATTGTTGCAAACTTTTTTCTAACAAAAATCTCTACAATTATCGGCTTAAACAAACGTTTTAACAGACAACAATTTCAATTGGTTAAATCAGCCAACTTCAGCCAACAATTGTAGGCTTGTAGCTATTAAATATTTGAGAAAAAATTATAATTTCTTCATCTCATTGTTTGACTTGGACTTTTTATATTTATACTTTTGCGGTCTTGTCTTGAAACTTATCATAATCTCATCTATAAATTAATCACAATATTTATATCTTTATAACCTCATCCACACATTTAATTCACTTACTTTTTTTTAAGGAAAAATTATCATTAATAATTCAATCTTTCACCCATTTGTTGTTAATAATCTCACATTTGAATTATTTCCAAATAACCTAACATTTGTCATAAATTTACTCACAATATACAAAATTAATACTAATAGGCATTAATAAGATATGTTACCAACAAACTAAAACAAAAGTTGGATTATTCATAATATACCAAAAACAAATATTGAATTATTAAAAAATAATATAAAGGTGAAATTTTATTTCACAGCAAGCAAAACTTAAGTTATTAATCTCAATTTTTTTCTATCTTTTTGATCCAACTATGCAAATTTGATTTTGCTACCCAATGGATAATTTACAATGCACACACATAATCAAAAGGATGAAAATCATTACTTATTCAATCCAAAATCAATCATTAAAAACTTTAATTTTATAAAATATTTATCAAATCAAAAAAAAAATAATAATAAAAAAATTCATAGGGAGCATAATGTGAACACCCCGCCATAATTCTCTGTTTTTTCTACCTTCCAATCCAACTCTACTTACTACTTACTACTTAGCATCATCTATAGTCCCAATTCCCAACTACACTCCCTAACAAATTCTCCCACCCCTTTTCCCCTTTTCTCCCATTTCCTCCATCCATGGCTTCCAAACTCCCTTCCTTCTTTCTCCTTTTTCTCTTCCTCTGTTCTTTCAGTTTTGCTTCCTCAGATGAACTCGATTCCCTCATTACTCTCAAATCCTCTCTTCAATCTTCCAATCCCAATCTATTTTCGTCATGGATTTCTTCAAAACCCACTTGTAAATTCCCAGGAATTTCATGCAATTCTGCTGGGAATATCACTGAAATTGATCTATCAAAACAGGGTTTATCTGGTAGTCTTCCTTTTAATGCTATTTGTTCTTTATCTTTTCTTCAAAAACTATCTTTTGGGTATAATTCTATTTCAGGAAATGTTACTGTTCATCTCAGAAACTGTAATAATCTTCAGTATTTGGATTTGGGTAATAATCTTTTCTCTGGTTCATTCCCTGATATTTCTTCTTTAAGTAAATTGAAATACTTGTACTTAAATTCAAGTGGGTTTTCTGGGAAATTCCCATGGAAATCTCTCGATAATATGACGGGCCTTATTCAACTTAGTTTAGGAGATAACCCTTTTGAAATTTCCCCATTTCCCAAACAAATTACCCAATTGAAGGAATTGAATTGGTTATATTTAACAAATTGCAGTATTTCCGGGTCAATTCCACCTGAAATTGGGAACCTAAATCAGTTAATTAATCTTGAATTATCCATTAATTTCTTAATTGGGTCAATTCCATCTGAGATTTCCAGTCTTACAAATCTATGGCAACTCGAGCTTTACGGTAATCAACTCACCGGGAAAATTCCAACTGGGTTTCGTAATTTGACGAAATTACAGCGTTTTGATGCTTCAAATAATAGCTTAGAAGGTGATTTATCTGAGCTAAAATTCATGAATCAGCTTGTATGGATTCAACTATACTTGAATAAACTCACCGGTGAAATCCCCGCGGAGTTAGGAGAATTCAAGAATCTGGTAAATTTATCTCTTTATAGTAATAATCTCACCGGAGAACTTCCCCAGAAGCTTGGATCATGGGCTGATTTCAATTTCATCGACGTTTCGACCAATTCTCTTTCCGGTCCAATCCCTCCTGATATGTGTAAAAAAGGGACTATGAAAAAGCTTCTAATTCTGCAGAACAAATTTTCCGGCGAGATTCCGGCGAGTTATGGTAACTGTACAACATTGACTCGGTTTCGAGTCAGTGAAAACTCACTTACCGGAGAAATTCCGGCTGGAATTTGGGGTCTGCCGAATGTTAATATTATTGATATTGCTGATAATCTGTTTCATGGTTCAATTACATCAGATGTTGGTAAGGCTAAAAATTTGAATCAAATTTATGCTAGTAATAATAAATTATCCGGTGAGATTCCGGCGGAAATCGGAGATGCTTCGTCATTGCTTTGGATCGATTTGAGTAACAATGAACTGATTGGACAAATCCCGAAAAGTATTGGTAATCTTGAGATGTTGAACAATCTTTACTTGCAGGGAAATCGCCTTTCTGGCAATGTTCCTGCTTCGCTTGGGGATTGCCTTCGTCTTAATGATGTAAATTTAGCTCGAAATTCGATTTCCGGTGAAATTCCGGCAGTATTAGGTTCATTGCCTGCGTTGAATTCGTTGAATTTGTCGCATAACGACTTATCTGGGTTGATTCCCGATACACTTTCGTCTCTTAAGCTTAGTTTGCTCGATTTGTCGTACAATGAGTTATCTGGTGAGATACCAAAATCCCTTTCGATTGAGGCCTTTAGGGGAAGTTTAGTTGGTAACGCGGGGCTTTGTAGCTCGCGTTTTAAGGACTTTAAATCGTGTTCATTGAGGCATCGAGATTATCATACTTTTGTTATTTGTTTAGTTCTAGGGTTAGTCATGTTGGTTAGTTTGAGTGGTTACTACTTGTACACTAAGGTACGTGGTGATCGAAAGAGCGAGAAACGAGCGTTGTCTTTGAGAGATGATGATTCGTGGAACATGAAGTCGTATCATGTAGTTACCTTTACTGAAGAGGAGATTCTTGATTCGATCAAACCGGAAAACTTGATAGGGAAAGGAGGGTGTGGAAGTGTTTACAAGGTTGGGCTTAAGGATGGTAAGGAGTTGGCCGTGAAGCACATTTCGAATCATGATTTCTCCGATGATGGGAAGAAGAATCGTCCGAGCACTCCTATGTTGGACAAGAAATGTGGGAGTAGTAGGAAGATGAAAGAGTTTGACATGGAGGTACAAACATTGAGTTCAATAAGACATATCAATGTGGTGAAGTTGTTTTGTAGCATTACTAGTGAGGATTCAAGCTTGTTGGTCTATGAATACTTGCCCAATGGAAGTTTATGGGATAGGTTGCATACTAGCAAGAAATTGGGATTAGATTGGCAAACTCGATACGAAATTGCTTTAGGTGCTGCTCGAGGATTGGAATACCTTCACCATGGGTACGACAAACCCATCATTCATCGCGATGTTAAGTCTAGCAATATTTTGTTAGACGAGTTCTTAAAGCCTAGAATCGCCGATTTTGGCCTCGCCAAGGTTGTTCAAGTGAATTCAACTCGTGATTCAACTCATGTTATCGCGGGAACACATGGTTATATTGCACCAGGTAAACCAATTTTCGGTTTAGTATTTTAAATTAATGTTGAAATCGATATATATGTCCTTAACTTTACAAATCGCATTTGTTCAGAATATGGATACACCTACAAAGTGAATGAGAAGAGCGATGTTTACAGCTTTGGAGTTGTTCTCATGGAACTAGTGACGGGGAAAAAGCCTATTGAGTCGGAGTTTGGTGAGAGCAAGGACATCGTAAGTTGGGTTTCGAGCAAGTTGAAGAATAGGGAAAGCGTGTTAAGCATAATAGATTCGAGTATACTCGAACCCATGCAAGAAGAAGCGATCAAGTTGTTAAAGATCGCAATCCTTTGCACGACCAACCTACCAGAACTCAGGCCTACAATGAGGAGTGTGGTTCAAATGCTCGAGGATGCCGAACCATGTAAATTGGTTAGCATCATTGTTGCTAAAGATGGGACTACAAAGACAATAGAAGCTGAAAAAAGCAATTACAAGCCATAATCATTTGCTAATTACTTAGTTTAATTCATTAATTAGAAGTAATTGTGCTTACATTAAGCATCACTAGCTTAAGATCAATAGAGCAAGGAAAACTTTACTCGAATGATCTCACTAAAATTGTATAGGAAGACTCCATGAAATTAGCATTGTTAGATTTGTTTGTAGATTAAATAAATTTTTGTAATGTACTTAAGATATATTTATAAATTAGTTACCATTCCAATTTCTCTCTTCTTATATTTTTTTCCGTAACAATGTAACTAAGGGAATTCTAGCTTGCTTTGTTACTACTAAAATATGAATTCCGCTAACGAATGCCTATGAGGCTTTCGTTAATAATGAGAATATAAATTAATTTTTAATAGTCAAGTAAAAAATAATTAGATGTTGAATTATATAAGTATTAATTATATTATTTAAAATAGCATTAAATTTTAAATTTATCATTAAATCACGCGTTAGAATTTATTTAAAAACCCATTAAATATGAATTCCACTGATAAACATTCTTGAAGCGTGCATTAATGCAAATATAAATTAATTTTAAATAGTTGATTAGATAAATACTACTTAGACATAAAATAACATAAAATTCTAAGATTTATTGTCAAATTATGCATCAAAATATAATTTTTACTTATTCTTATTAATGAACACTAGGAAGATACATATTAGGTTTTACTTCTAAATATAGAAAGTACTACTACTACTAAAAGAAAAGAAAAAAATGGAATTGTAATAAGCTACTAGCAATTTCAAAGTTGTAATCTTAATCAAGAGTATAAACTATTAACTCTATGTCTCAACGAAATAGTATTTAGTATAAATAAGATGAAAAAAAATAAAACTGTATTTTATAAAAATTAAGATAATATGCGAATGAGAAAAACAAATAAGTTAATTTTACAAATAAAAATAAAAAAAGACATAAATTATGATCAAAACTAAAAATAAGGGATTCAATGAGATAAACTTAAAAGGGTTTTTCTAACCTATGCCATAATGACATAGGTTAAGAACATTAAATTCTTTTATAAAGTTACTTTATCTCTTGAATATATTCTTGGGAATAATAATTTTATGTATACATTAATTAAAATAAGTATAAAAAAAAATAAAAAAGAAAATCTTTAAACAAAGTTGGTAGATGAAGATAATTAATATTCTCTTAACCTATGCCTTATGGCATAGGTTAGACAAACCGAACTTAAAAAGGGTTAATTCTTTTATAATGATTAGTAGATCACTAATTATCATAACCACTTTAGGGGGACAAACCTTTTGGCTTTTAGGCTTTGAAAAAAAAAAAGAGTTGTTTGAAAATTCTATGGTAGTAGTTCTAATGGTTTTCAAAGGAGCCAAAATCTTTGACTGCCTAGTGAGCCCACACTAGCAATTAAGGATGGTATTTATAGCTTTAGAATTCTATTCATCTATTAGTAATCCAATCTTTTACCTATCTGCTATAAATAATCTCATCTTTAAATTATTTTTTTAATAATTTAACTTTTGTCCTTATTTTGCTAGCAGCATAATCTTTTATTTTTTAATAATTCAACCTTTGCCCTTAGTTTGCTAGATGCATAATTTTTTATTTTTTAATAATCCAACCATTGCTTTTAGTTTGCTATCAGCATACCCTATGAGTATGCTGATAGTAAATTAAGGGCAACGGTTTGATTATTAAAAAATAATCTAAAGGTGAAATTATTTACGGTAGATGAGTAAAAGATTGGATTATTTATGTCAATTTTTTCTTTATTTTAAAGATTTGAGTCTCTTTATTCCTTATAAAGATTTAATAGGTTTTAAATTTACTGATAATTGTTTTTACAATTTTTAATTTTGGATGTGTTAATTTTATGAATTTTAATTTTAAAATATAATTTAAAAATTCTGAAATTTAAAGATATTTTATTCTAAAATCTCAACTTTGAAATATTATTTAAAATCCTATTTTTAAAAAAATTTCAATGAAAATCTACATGGACCATTAAAATGATACCACATATTTCTTATATATTATATTTGTCATTAATAGGTTAGGTATTTTAAATTATGATATTCATAAAGTTGAGATTTTTAGATAAAAACGTAAAGTTAAAGTTTTTATAATTAAAATAGCTATAATGTAAATTTTAAAATTAGTTTTTCTAAATTCAATAAGGATAATTAAATTTTAGATTCAGCCTTACCATAATTTATTTATCGGATCGGTTTTAGGTCAGGTGTAAAAAAATAGGATTTTGCTTACATATTAGTTTTAACGTACTTTTAAATTATTTTTAAATCAGATTAAAATCAATTTCAAATATAAAATTAGATTAATATCAAATCATCAAATATTTTCGAAACACTTCTAAGAATACGACATGAAGTAGTTGGATATAATGAGCATATAAGCAACATGTGAGCTTCTCAACTTTATTAGGTACAAAATAAATGGTTGTTATCCTCCAATATGATCTTCAAATAAGTGGCTAATGCACTAAAAATAGGGGGCGACTGCCGCTTATTGTAATGGTTTTAATCTTACTCCTTATTATCTTAATGTGCCGCACTCTAAGATCCTTCTATTTAGTCTCTCTTATTCAGCCTAAGTGTCTTATTTAACTGAATATATTTATCGATACATTATTTCCATTGTTAATATTTTTATGGTGTGAAAAATTATAAAAAGTTGATATCAATAATTTTTATAACGTAAAAAGTAAAAGACCTTCTCGGTATCCCGCACAAAGCAGGGTTCGAGTGAAGGTTTTCTTTTTCTTGAAAGATGCGGACAAATCATACCCGTACCCCAAGGAGGGAGTAAAAAGAGATGCGCGCAGTTAAGAAACCCCCAATTAATATCTGCGCCCAGTAGGGATTGAACGCCAAACCTTCTGCTCCACATGCAAATGCTCTATCCATTAAGCTACAAACGCTTTAAATTATAGATTAAAACTATATGGAGAGGAATCATACTTTCTAGCATGACTGTGTAATTGCTTATAGATGAAGACTACAATATAACTTAAAAATAATTAATAAATATTGTAAGGTCAAATGAGAAACTTAACCTTAATAGAAGGTAGCATACTGGTATATACATAATACTTCCTCTGTTTTGAAATACTTGCAATATTTATTTTTTCACGCAATAAAAAAGAATAAAATTTAAAATTAATAATATTTGCATTGA
Organism: Amaranthus cruentus; assembly: GCA_019425755.1. Classification (NCBI taxonomy): domain Eukaryota; kingdom Viridiplantae; phylum Streptophyta; class Magnoliopsida; order Caryophyllales; family Amaranthaceae; genus Amaranthus; species Amaranthus cruentus. Next base: position 1,450,502 of record CM033455.1, read on the forward strand.
GACGAATCAAATAATATTTCACTTAACTATGTTTTAACTTATAGATTAAAAATTTAATCATCACACATTAAAGATAATGAGTAAATAGTGAAAAATTTCTAATTTTACTAGTAATCTGAAACAGAGCAATTGATTACAAGAAGCTTTCCTTTTTTAAATTACTACTAGTACTTCATACCTCATTAACTACACTTTTATTTATCATTATTTAAAGGTATATTAATTTTTTATTATAAACTATTTTCTTACTATTTTGCCAAATTAAAATATAGCAAGTATCATGAAATTAGAAAATTCTAAATAATAAAGGTTATTGCAAATAACCATAAAAAGACAAAATATATAATATTAAAATAAACAAATTAAATAAGAAAAAAGCTAAAATAAATTTTTAAAACACCTTCTATAAAATTAGGACATTATTATCATCTTACCCAATGTATCCCCTCCGGCCATAAAACAATGAGTAGGGTCTGAGAAGGGAAGGAAAGAGACAACTCATACCCAGGAGAGAGCGACCAATGAGTCCTCCAACTCGAGAAATTAGGACATATAAGTGTAATAATTTATTACTTTCTTAAACAGCCGTTATTTACCTATACATTCTCATAATTAGAAATGGCATGTAGTACTTGCATAAAGCCTAAAGGAAGGAGAAGGTCCAAGTAAATAACGGTTATTTATAAGGATAACTAATCACTCTTATGTGATAGGATTTGATAGCGTGACATTTTTTTTATTCTAATTTTTTTAAAAAATTTTATTTATTTTATTATTAATTTTTTTTTGCAATATTTTAGTAAAGGAAGTGGCTAAGCCATGGTGGTGGACAGACACATAGTTGATGTTAACAGTGGATGTCAATATTATGATGTGTGACTGATTTTAATTTGAATACATGAATGGTGAAATTCAATGTACCAAAGATTTTATAAAACAAGTAGCCTATTTTAGGGGATTGTGGCTCACCATTATTTCCTACTAATTAATACATAAACCACCATTATTCAAACTTTGAAAAATATTGGTGGCTATTCACATTTTAATTTTATAATAAATTTTTTAGAAAAAAAAGCAACTTCACAATAATTGATATGCGTTCGTATATGTCTTTTGTTAATAATAAGGGCAATAGGAATGATCATGAGTTTAAGATTCTATTAGATCCGCCTCAAATTAATTGTCCTTATTTTTAGAGTTTGAGTCTAATTTTGTAGAATCATCGAATTATGGTGACAATTTTTTGTGATTATGTATAACCAACACAATTGGTAAATTAGATTAATATAAATTTAATAAAAGATAAACTAGGTTATAATGACGAAAGAAATACATGCATGATACATGCATGTCTTTCGTAAATTTGTAGTGGTACTAAACAAAACACATAAATTTTTAATATCATTTGTAGGTATAATTAGCCTTAAAGAGTATTTGGATGGTTAAACCAACATTCAATACTAATGTTTGGTAAATAAGCTGGTTAAAACATTTTATTGCTATGAAAAAACTGTTTTTTCAATAAGCTACTCATAGTAAATTAGCAACAGATTTAAATTTGCTGGTCAAACCAGTTAATAAAATTAGTTGGTTAAAATCAGCCACTATAATCAACTATCAACCGTTTGCCAAACACCTCCTTTGTGATCCTAATTTTATTTTTTTAAAATTCTTATATATAATCTTTACATATTCTTCACTAATTTTATTTTAATATTTTCATAATGTTTATTTTCCTTACATGTTTATCTTAACTTTTTTCATATTTTTAAATGTTGGTGCAGTGGTCCCCAATATTTTTTCAGTAATTTTTTTTATATTTAAAATCCGTCCCTATTTTTTCATTAATTTTATTTTTAAATATATACTATCTAGACCATTTAAAAGGTTTAACTTTTCTTAGTTCTCACAAACATTCCTTATGAAAATATAAAAAAAACAAAGAAATAAAATATAACTTTAACACATCTTTACTCTTTGTATTCTGTCTTATGTCAAAATAACACTACCTTTTAAGTTGATCACCCAACCCAACTCAATTCTTAATTTCCGTGTCATTTCGACTTGGTGCAAAATCAAATAGACAGAGTGACGAGTATAGATGAGGTGATAGGTATCAGAATCATGGGTAAAGAACGGTAATAAAGGAAAGAAAGTGTGATAAGATCTCTAAAGGTTATATCAATGCTTGTGCTTATGCGCCTGTGCAAAGCACTAGTGTTTAAATGGATGGCCTTCCTTCTCAACAATCACATGGTTTTTAAGTACTCCTTTTCACAATTTGTGTGTATAAAATCACTCTCTCAAGCATCAGATTTTCACCTATAAAGTCCTATTACTATCCATATTCTCTAGGAAGATCTAAACATCTAATCAAATATTTTCTCTGTCGCTTTTAGACTGCTACTAATAGTGATTTGTTGTGAGGAAAAAATTTGGTAGTAAATTTTTTTAAAGGGACATAATAATACATTTAGGGTCGGCCCTAGATATTTTGGGGCACTGGGCGAATTAGCACATTGAGGCCGTTTTCCTTTGTAATTAATAACCTATATGGACCTTTTACAATCATTAATTTTGCTTTTTTGACATGGGCTCTGGACGATGACCCCTCTTGCCCATCCTTAGGGCCGACCTGAATACATTGGTATGAGTGATTTTGTTATGATAGTGAGATATTATAAGGAAAAATATCACTCTTGGTAGCAATTTCATCTAATCATTGAGAAATACACCCAAGTTGTTTATCTTTGATTATATTAATGTGTCATTGATGTTAATTAAGTGGTGATTTGATATCATTGGCAAATAAATTACTAATGATTACTTATGATTTGATGTTAATGCCCTTTTATCTTTCATTTTAGCGCCAAAAAATTAAACGAGATGGCCTTTTACGGTAGTTTGAAAGGAAGAAATTAGGTGAGAATCAAATTCATAATCTTATTTGGAAAAAGTGGTACTTACTCTAACTTTTTTACTTATTTGTACGTATTCTATTAATTCTATTTGTAAGCTGCAAGTTTCGCTCTCTTTGGAGGCCTTTTCTGAGCCGATGACTCTTTTTGATCGCACTCTCCTATATGGGTATGAGTTGCCATCGTCCTTCCCTATGCAAACCCCGATCATAGTTTTTTATGAGCGGGATACACTGGGTATGATGATGACGATGGTACTCACTCTAACTAAAATAATTTTTCATTCGCATATCGCTACTCTAAAATCATCTTGAATACCTTTCATTAACACATCTTTTCTCACAATTTTGTGATCCAATACAGGAACTAAGTTTCCAAACCCAATAGAGACCAGGAGCAAAATAGTACTAGCAAACAAGATTTTTGCCTGCTATAAGTAGTTTTCGGCCTGCTGACTTTTGCAATCAGCCCAAGAAGGGTCCAGTGGAAATTCTAGGCATGTGTGCGCAAGGCCCAAAATTAGGGTGGCTCAATTTTTTTAAATGATAACATAATATATTCAAGTATATTAAGATAGCCTTTCAAAAAAAAAGTATATTAAGATAGGACATATTGTACAATCTTTTGATATAAAAGAAAACAAATTCTTTATTGAAGCTGTCTCACTATAAGACGAATTCAATTGGGTCAGTCGAGACTATGACATTGATTACTCTAGAGTCTAGTCCCAACTCCCAATGGTCCCTAAATCCTTCTAGTGAGTCACTAGCTTCTACTGTTCTACATGTGTGTTGAACCAACTCGGCTACTATTCTTCCATGTTATATGTTACACAACTTACAGAAAACTGTCGTCTTAAAACAGAAAACGCCTTTTGCTGACAGGCTTGTCTTGAGTATCATTCTTTGCAGTTTTCCGTAAGTCTCAGGATATGTCATATATTGTATCACCTTCAACCATCCCTGCTATATGTGCCTTGAGTCGTGGCGATTCATGTGTCGACAGAGGTGGTTCTAAGTGTCTCGGGGTGATAGACGACTATATATGAGGCGTGTGTTGGGAAGCCAACGAGCAATTGAAGATGTGAAGCAAAGAAGTGCACTTTAGAGGCAGTAGCCTACCACGACTCGATTGACACTGGAGTTTCAACAGTAAACAACAGTCGGCTGCTGCTGCTGCTGGTTCCGGTTTTCCCACACTTATGCTTCTGCAGATTGACTGGTGCTGTGGTGCTGTTCTGCTATGTGTGTTGCTGTCCAGGTGATGTCAAGGGCTGCAAAGCTTGTAATGGTAGACTTAAGAGAGTCCGTACTGCTACTTAGAGCCTATGTTACTTGGACTCTGGTATAGATGTCGGATACTGGTACGTGTCCAAGTGTCGAATACATCTAAATATTCAATTTTACGCCTAAAATGAAGTGTTCAAGTGTTCGAACATCAAGGATTGAACGCGAGTACGTGAAGCAAAATGAAGAGTCCGAATAAGATAGCTTAGAGCATTTCAGCAAGTGTATTTGATACTTGGGTGTTTTTTGCTTTAGGTGTATGTATAGCCTTGCATGGCTTTAAGGGTCTTTTGTAGCTTCTAACGAATTGGTGTGTGTTGCATAGCCCACTCCTATATCTCTTCCTGAGTGGCCTGTTTTCGGAGGGTCATGTTCCAATAGATTTTTCTCCTCCTAGGAGTTTTTATGCCAGCGATTTTGGCTTTTTCGTACAGAATATTTTTTTTTCTACGTTACTCCCTTTTTTAAGAAAAATAGAGCAAGGAAAAAGTGTAGGAAAAGAGATTAGCATGAAGACTAAAGACAGAGTTTTGACTCATACTTCACCATATAGGCCATAAACATCTATTGACCATCATGTGTCAAAAATTGTTTAACAAATATGGCCTTGTTCTCATACTTGTCATGGGAATACACCCATGTTCAAAGTTCCAAGTCAATAGAATGTAATAACTTGAAGTAACTCTTGTCACCTAGAGAAGATAGACAGAAAATCAAATGCTTCCTAAACAATAAGTAAAAATATGCAATAATCAAAGCGACACTTTTTACCGTCAATGAGATTATTCGCATAACATTTTTTATATTACGAGGAAAATTTAGATCAAATCATCTCCATTTTGTATAGCTACTCTCAAGAAAACGAGCCTAAATAGTAACTGATATAAATGGTTGGGGTTTTAACTCGTGACTTAGATGTTGCACAAACTTCCTATTAAAGAGAAAACAGGACCATCTAGATAGATGCGCCAGAAAGGATCTAATTCATTAGAAACGTATCTTTGATATGCAATTTGAAGGCAAAAGCCAATCGGTCAATTGAAAACAAAGAAAGGCAATCTTACGGCATTTTGGGTCCCAATTTCCACCAAATCAAAACATATAATGTCATAAAGTATGATAAATCAGTCACAAAATAACAAACATTTTCTGTGTTATACCTATCAAGTGTTAGTGGGTACAGCATAAACCCCATCATTATGCTAGATATGTGCATCAATAAGCAAAGAAAGAGTAAATATCGACAAATTTTTTAAAGGTCATGTGCAATTTCAAAAATTTTGATATTTGTAACAAATTTTGTATCTGTAAACACTAAATATATAATACATAATCTAATATTGAGATACCCAATTTTTTAGGGAATATGCGGCCGAACATGTTGAACATGCTCAGAACCTCCCCTGTCAATGAGCTTATGAATCATAATGCAAAAACAAGACCGCATCAGCATCTCATCAGTAGTGTTGTAAAGGTTTCAATGAATGAGCCAATATTTCCCGTGTTGTAAATGAGTAAAATGATTGCATTTTGGACCGTTTCAACGGTCAATATGACAGTTATGTTACCGATCATGACCATTATCGTATTTTTTGCACTATTATGAATAGCACTAAAAGGCATGTAATCTTCACCAGCAAAGACACTAAAACAAGCATACTTCTGACTTCTCTACTGATTACTAACTTCCATCCAAACATGAACCTTCAATCTATCTTCAGTTTATCCTTTTTCATCTTATTACTCTCAATGATCAACTGTCTCGGAGCTGCAACCGATAAGCAGTCTCAATACTTCACGCTTATGAAAAGTTCGCTTTCAGGCGATACCTTATTCGAATGGACTTCCATGGGAGAGAGCTCATATTGTAACTACACCGGAATCAGCTGTAATCTTCGAGGCCAAGTTGTTGAAATGAGTATTGCAGGCCTATCACTGAAAGGCTCGTTTCCTCCAGATGTATGTAACTACTTACCAGAGCTACGAATTCTTAATATCAGTGAAAATAGTATCACAGGCAGGTTTCCACACGGTATCACGAATTGCTCTCGCTTGGAAGTTCTTGGCATCAGCAATTTATTACTTGGTGGAAGTTTACCGAACTTTTCAGGCATGAAATCCCTCCGGGTGATGGATTTGTCGATGAATCGATTCAATGGAGAGTTCCCTCTATCAATTTTTAACCTCACTAATCTTGAGGAGGTTAACTTCAACATGAATGAACGTTTCAACGCGTGGGAACTTCCAAAGAACATCACTCAGTTGACGCGGCTTAAATCATTAATCTTGTCAACTACCATACTTCAGGGAAGCATTCCAGCATCCTTGGGGAACATAACCACCCTCGTTGATCTCGAACTAAGTGGGAACTTTCTCAAGGGAAAGATCCCTTCGGAATTAGGGATGTTGAAGAATCTTAAGACTCTCATGCTTTACTACAATGAGCTAAGTGGAAAAATACCGGATGAGATGGGAAATCTTACAGAGCTCGTGGAATTAGACATGTCGGTAAATTTACTGATAGGGAGAATACCAAATTCAATATGCAATCTTCCCAAGCTTCAGGCCTTACAGCTTTACAATAACAGCCTGACAGGCGATATTTCAGCGGCTTTAGGGAACTCGAGTGTTTTGAATACATTATCTATCTATGAGAACTTTCTGACCGGAGAAATTCCACGGAATCTTGGGAATTCAACAACTATGTTTGAAATAGATATCTCGGAAAATCAGTTCTCCGGTGAACTGCCACCTGATGTCTGCAGAGGAGGTAAACTGTTGTACTTTCTCGCTCTTTCAAACCTGTTCACTGGTACTATACCTGAAAGTTACGCAGATTGTACATCACTAATACGATTTCGTGTTAGTAAAAACCGATTGGTTGGCTCAGTACCTGAAGGAATTTTCGGTCTTCCTCGTGCAAACATCATTGACTTGGCTGACAATCAAATGATCGGAACAATATCTAAAGCAATTGCAAATGCAAAAAATATGTCAGAATTCTTTGTTCAGAATAACAGAATATCAGGAGTTCTGCCACCAGAGATCTCAGAAGCAGTTAATTTAGTGAAAATCGATCTAAGTAATAATTTTCTTTATGGTCCTTTACCAGATGAACTAAGTAAACTCAAGAAGCTAAATCTCTTAATGCTCAGAAACAACAATTTCAGTTCCTCTATCCCCGACTCACTGTCTCAACTGAAGTCACTAAACATTCTCGACCTGTCAAACAATCAGTTGACAGGGAACATCCCCGAAAACCTATCTAAACTACTTCCCCACACTATTAATCTATCAAATAATCATCTTTCTGGTCCCATTCCACTCCCACTTATGCAAGGAGAGCTGGAAGAAAGTTTCTCGGGAAACCCAAAGCTCTGTCTTGCGGTACATAATGATTCATCGTATAGAAACTTCCCGCTTTGTCCAGAAAGAAACCAACAAAAGAGATTGATTTGGGTAAGTGTGACATTGGCCTCAGCTATTATTTTGATGCTAATTGCAATTGTGATGTTCTTAAAACGCGGCTCAATGCATAAGAAATAGGATATAGGATATAGGATATAGTTAGGTTTATAATTATGCTGCTACTCAAGTAATGTAATAACCTCCATGGCTCCATATGTTAAACAAGCTGCAGCTGTAGAGACAGCAGCCTTAAGTCCTATATAGTATAGGTAAGATTGTATTACGCATTGTTGGAGACTTATAGCATTTTGGGAAATACGCGGTATTTGGAAACAAAGGCAGCGAAGGCAACGAGTTGTTGATAACAAAATGAAAGCAGAACTGATAAGTTGTCGTCTCCTGGTCTGTCCCTGTAAACTATTGTGCGTTCTTGTCTATAGCTTTGCATTGTTTTGTAAATAATAAAATTGTAATCTTCCCAAGGGACATGTGGCTGTGTATTATTTTGTCCATGAAGACAGTGATGTTTAAACTCAATAAATAGAGTATTATGATCGCAGAATTAAATAGTAGAATTGTTTTGTTTTTCTCTCTTACACAAGGTGCTTGAAAAGGTCCTTTGAAACACATTTTTATGTTTTTTGTACTGATATCTTGTTCATTATTCAAGTTGTGATGTTGTGCATCAACAATGATTTATAATGTAGTGGTTAGCTGGAGCTCAAAACGAAGTTCCATAATTATTACCCATGGCACTTTGTGCATCAAAAATGATTTTATGTGCTAAGAAAGTTTCCTAGAAACTTAACATTTCCCGTTTCCGACCCTTCTCTTGGAAATTGTTACTTAATTTGATACTTTGGATCATGGTTCAATCATTGTTAATCATTTAAGGAAGACTCAAAGAACAAGTTGAAGACTTTTACTCTCGAGAATCATTGGTTTTCGTGTTATTTATCTTGTATAATTGTATACAAACACTCTGTATTTATAACACGCATCGGATATGCTTGTTAAATGTGCCCTGCATCAAGTTACGATTGTGCGGGGACTTAGTTAGTCATTCACTATAGGTGTTCATTCAGGACATTAGATCGGTTTTGGTCAAGTGTTTCGGGTCGGGTCAAAATCACGTCTTTTTTCCACATTGGTTTTTACATCATTGCAAATCCTTTTTTGAATTTGGGTCAAAGTCAGGTTTGCTACGCCCAAATTTCTAGTCGAATATGTTTTGAACACCTCTATCATTCACCTTGTTTAAAATGTGAAGCTCTTGGAGGGCTTATGAACATGTGTATTTGATTTACATATGTAGAGGTAGAGGATTGTTAGATGGATTGTTATTTTTTGTGATTGATGATGTTGAGGATATGAAGAATATAAAGATGTATCTTATGGGATCCAAATCAAGGTGGACATTGTTAAATCTTAAATGTGCATTGAGTCAAGTGTTTGGCTCATATGTGGGCTAGGGTCAAAGGATGTGTTGTGATGTATAAATATGAAAATGTTCGGAAGCGAGAGATAGCAAGTTGAGGAAAGAAGCAAATAAAATATGTGAGACAGAGGTGAGGGATGACTCGTCCCTCAGTTGCGTGCTTTGCACTGTTTCAAGCGTAAGTTTATTGCGTGATTCGCATCAAAGTATTGTTGTTGTACTTGATCAATGATCGTTAAACCTTATAGGAATCTTCCCTATAGTAATTCCCATTTGAGTTCTTGAAACTTCACAATTCTTCATCAATCAATAAAAGCAATCTAGGTCTAGTGAGGACGTAAGTCGTAACGCACGTTGAGAGAACCTCGTTAAATCTCTGTGTTGATTGTTTATATTTTTGCATTGAATTCCCTCAAGTTTGTTTTCAATTTCAAAACCCCAATCAAGGCAATCTACCACTAATCTTGGGTGTTCAAGATATTGTTCTTCATCCTTGAATCAACATTACAACAATACCCATGTATCTTCACAGTCTATATTTTAGATTTAAGCCACCCATTTGGTACTCCCTTCTTCCTTCTTTATTTGTCTCAGTTACAATAGCCACATATATCAAGGTGGAGGGAGATATGGTACAATTTTTATATAGTGCGTGAATGGGTGGAGAAAGGTTGGTGTGATAAATGGTGGGAGGACCAAAAGGTAGAAAAGTAGGGGTACTATAGAGAAAGGGGTATGCCAAATAAGGAAAGATTCCAATAGAAACAAAAACATGGACAAAGACAAAATAATCAGAGGAAGTAGATTTTTTCATAACCCATCTAAACAAAAGGTGCACAACTTTAAACTAAGGTACTGATAGGAGTATTATGTAACTGGAGAAACAAATAACAATAATCAGCAACTTATGTGTTTTACCAGATAACTCGGCTATTATTTTTCCTTAACTACTCTCTTTTAATATTTAATTGAATGTAAGGAAGAAAGAAAGAAAAAAATATACAGTACTTTTGCAAGAATCGGAGCTTTCCAGGATTCCAGCAGCAACTAGAACAAATAGCCAGAAATAAGTGTATAAACTGTAAATACATATGCCAAGCCCCATCTCAACAATGCCCTTTTATTTAGAACCTGATAGTGGATGTTAAATTCACTCTTCAGTCTTACTCAGTTTACTACATTTTCCTTGTGAATGTGAGAGCTTTTTAGTGGACATGTGGAAGTATGACGAAGGAAGTGCCAGCAACTGCTCCCAGTTAGTTTATCAAGTGTTATGTCAAGAACTATATCCTCCTGAGTGAAGGTGATCGCCCAAGCGATGATCAAGAGAGGATGCTTAGAGAGCTGGTTGGTGGTTGGCTCGATGGTCGGACGAGTGCCCACATGATGCTAGGATAAGCATGTTGTCCGAGCACTTGGTGTTTTTGGGCGAGCAGCATGTGGCTGAACCAAGCAAGGGTTGTAGAGGCGATTAGAGGTTAAGTCAATCTTGCTGGGACATTAGTAGGTGCTCGGACGAGCACAATTTTTGCTTGGACAAGCATCACTTGTCAGAATTTAGAAATGTGTCTAGAACGCTGTCTTCATTCCTAGGGATATAGAATGCGTTGAATGTCAAGAGGAAAGGAATGACCGTATGAGAAGTAGTGCAAGCTTTATTCTAGGGGTGGTTGAACCAAGAGAGAGTGAGAGCTTGTCTTTTTGAGCAAACAATAATGAGGTGTTTAAATTTTGAGGGTAAACGCTTAGAGAGTGTTTGAGGAAGTTTGGATTCATTGTAATTTGTCAAATTGCACAAAGAAATACAGAATAATTTGAATGTGGAAAAGCATATCTAAGATACCCAGATACACTCGTGTCTTGTGTGTTTTCTTGCACTGTTGTGTTTGTGTACTTCTTGTTCTTGTGAGCATTTGTCCTTTCTTCTTTACTTTGAGGGCCAATTTCACAACATCAAGCAATGGCATATAGAGGTCGTTTGAAAACTTAACAGAGAGACAAGGGTCTCAAGGATCATAAGTTTTTATATACACCCTTTATCATGGAAAGAAAAGAAGCATCTCCCAACCATTTTGTAAGCTATAAAACTATCAATCTCTTGAATCCCAAACTTTGTTTGGTAATTGGTTGGCACTGCCTACTCATTTAGCCTATGTTTTTCCCTATGAAAATGTGCAGTTCCAACCTGTTTTAGTCTTATCTGAGTCCCACCTCACAGGCAGCACCTTTATAAGCATGTATATTAGATACTTGCAGGAAAACTTTGCTCAATAGATCTCCCTAGGTTGGTCCACAAAAAACCTCATCACAGTATTATGATCAAGAACCAAAAAAATGACAAGGTAGCCATGTGAAAATGGTTTTTGGGAAGTTCAACCACTTATATGCCAGTAGCCTAGTACGGCCCATTAATCCTTGATAATCAGATGACAGTATGTGGATAAATGAGATAGCTAACCCAGCACCTTTTCTACACCTCTTTAATCTAGTAAGTCAAGCTTTTCTAACAAGCCTTGTTCTCTTTCAAGTGTATTTTACATCAATATGCGTAGTTGAAGTCAAGTTAGATTTCACATTCATATCATAAATCATGTGCACACCAAGTGACAAATTAGAAGTGAACTTAAATTTCCGGAATCCTCGTGCAAGAGTTGCTTGATTGTTAAAAAATTCCTATCAATCCTTTTTTTAACTTCTACCATACAGAATTTTCGCGCACAGAGTTAAGAAGCATAAAATGCAAGAAACAGAATTGGTGAGTGAAGAAGAAGACCTTAATTGATCAAATTCGTAAGATGTGTTGCAATGATAATCAACTACTTGAATATAATACACCCTCCTAGAGCAGAGCGACATTGCGTGAATCATCAACTATTGCGTCATAGTAGAACTATGTCATCCTTGAAGGCGGAGATTTGAGATATCCTGAATGATTTAACATTACGAGATCATCAAAATATTGACTTCGAAATGGTCAAAAATCATAATGTTAGATCATTGTTAAATTTCTGGTTAAGGTAATATATGTATTGATGATCTTAACTATGAAGCATAATTTCCATATAAAAACATGTGTCGTCATGAGTCATGACCAAATAATCAAAAAAACAAACAAGTTGTTAAATGAATGAAAAATAAAAGAACAAAATAAAGAGATAAGCAATTGAGCTAACAGCATCAGATCCCATTAAGACAATTTACTTATCCATCAAACATCTAACACAAAAGACCATCTAAGGGCAGTCCGGTGCACAATGCATCCCCAAAATGCGAGGGTTCGGGGTAGAATCCCACCACAAGGGTGTAATAGAGGCAAGCCTTACCCTACATTTTTGGAAGAGGTTGCTTCCACAACCCGAACCATGACCTTACAGACACAGCGACATCAGAATTACGTCAAGGCTCCCCTTCACACAAAAGACCAACTAGAAGGGGAAAAAAACAAAGAGTATAGAATGCTATCACAAAAACAAACCCTGATATGCACTTATTCTCAACATAATTACACATACTCCTCACACAGAAAATTTAAACCCCTGGTGCAGTGTAATATAATTCGCTAGTTAATTCGCCTTTTGAATTCGCAATTCGCTCAAATTTACCCAAGAACAGCCTAAAACCGACCATAATTCGCTTTATTCGATTTGCAAATCATGAGGAGATTAGCGAATCATGTCACACTGCCCTGGTGCACACACCCTTATCAGACAAGTCAGCTAGATTATTATGTCTGTAAGAAACAAATTAGCAGAGGATCATGCTTAGCTTTCATGAAAAACAAGTGGGCATGTCTTGACCTTGTAATTACAGATATCAATCGGATAACGTTTTCCGACTGAGAAGAACTTGTGCACTTGTTCATTCTACATCATGCAAATGCAAGGATACATACATAAATCATGGGAATCCTTATAAATCAAAACATTTCAACATCCAGAATAAATTCAAGTAAATGATCAATTATCAGTCATTTTCAAACAAGAAAAAGCCTTTCTTAAGTTTAACCTGTACAAAAGATGAATTTCCAGCCTTATGTCCAAGTCAAATAAGGTTTCTTGTATTAACACCACTAAAAAACATTCAAAAACGATTTTTTATTCAGAAAAACAAGAAATGATGCAGGAATGATTATTGCAATTTCCAAATTAATCAGAATGTTACTTTTGATAAAAAGCATTCATAAATGGAATTGAATTTAACCAATTTTACACTAAAACAGTTATAAGAATTCATCCAAAAACACTATTATTGATGCTCTTCCACTGGGATTGAACATATGCCAGTCCATTTACAGAAAATTTATATTATACAAACAAAGCTTATCAGGTCGAATCACACTTATCAATTATTCTGTAGAGATTTGAGAGATTTAACAAAACAGGAAAAAGAAAGAATTGTATTATAAAGGAGAATTCTATATAAAATATGATAATGACTTAACAATTTAATACGAATCTCTTGTTTACTGCATTATACAATAATAGCAATTCTTCAATTAAAGGACGAATTCAGCCATCCAAAGCCTAACACATAACCTCAATTTATAGCCACCAACATGACCTTTTAAGAAATTTCTGCTTTCTGAAGTGCTAAAATGTCCAATAAAATGGTAAAACAAAGGATATTATATTGTCAAACATACATTTCTTTGGTTGGATTGTATACTGCAGATGGAGCCACGGATTTTTGGAAAAATTAAAATAAAAAATTTTCAGCTTTGCCCCTTAGATAATAAAAATCTCACATTTTGCTTAATACTCCCTCCGATTCATTTCAGTTGTCCCATTTGCTTTTTCGCACTATTCATCAATCAATTTTGATTTGTATTTTATTCTTGATCTATAAGTTAAAACATAGTCATGTGAGATCCTGTTTGATTCGTCTCAATGCAAGAATTATTCATATCAACTTTTCATAATTTTTATTTAAGCATAATTAGAGATATTAAAATCTCACATTTATATCATTTATTCATCTAAGTGTGAAAAAGCAAATAGGATAACTGAAATCAATTGGAAGGAGTATATAAAAATCTCACATTTATATCATTTATTCATCTAAAGTATTTCCCGTTTGCTTTTTGTTGCATACTTGTATAGATAGATGCACCCAAAATTTTTTTACTTATTGCACGACGTATCTACATTAGTGAATGGTCACAACTCACAAGAACCAATATTAACTGGTAAAAGAACCGAAGATACTCTAGAGGAATACTCCCTCCGTTTTCATATGTTCTTCTCACTTTCCCCATTTGGAAATTTTTAAAAGTTCTTCTCATTTAGAATCTTTCTATTTTGGTAACCAATAAAATAGAAGGAAAGCATTACACTTACACTCTAATCTATAGAAATTAATTTACATTTTAATTCCCAATGTATTTACTTTACATGCACCCAATGAAATTTAATAACATTATTACACTTACACTTTAATCAATAAAATCTTTATTTTTTTATATTATTTTACTCAACTCTCATAGTATCTATTATGTAATTATAATTTATCTTGATTTCTTCCTATATTCCAAATGGGAAGAACAAAAGGAAAGGTTTTTACATTTTAATTTTCCATTTATCGATTTCGGACATAATGGACTAAAGTAAAATTGACTCATCAAATCATTTGCTATTTCATATTTATGGAGAACCAATCTTGCTTACAAAAAAGTGTTACTTTTTACTATAAAAGTATTACTTTATAAAAGTGTTACTTTTAGGCAAAAATGTGTTACTCTTTTTTATGATTTTACAGAAAATATGTTACTTCGGACAAAAAAATGTTACTTTTGTTTTTAAAAAAAACTGGTACTTTTTAGCATAGAAAGTGTTACTTTTAGAAAAAAATATTTTTATCAAAAAAATAAAAATATTAAAAAGTAACATGTTTTTTCCAAAAAGTAACACATTTTAATGTAAAAAGTAACACCTTTTTTATGAGTTTTTTCTTTTATGAAAAATTTTTAAAATGTTCTTATTTTACGACATAGTATCATTTTTTGTATAGATAGTGACCAAACAAAATTAAACAAAAATCCTTCTCATCCTTCTCATTTTAAGATCCTTCTTATTTGATCCTACATCTATATATATATATATATATATATATATATATATATGTTAAAATAGCCCCTTTTTTGTCCGACCTATATGGAATACCAACTAAAAATGAGTGCTAAATTTTTTAAAAAAATTTCTCATAATATCACTGCTAAGAATACCAACTAAAAATGAGTGATTAATTTTATCCAGACCCTATCTTCAATAATTCAATTGAGATAGCTACAAACATCTACATTTCGAAAAAGATTGTGTAGGAGAATAAAATTTCCATTTAAGATTTCAGGAATTTCTAGCTGTCAAAATCAACAACCATTACTAAGTATGAGTGGGCATCTTCCTTTAAATTACATTCCACCATATCATTAAGAGCATCCAACTCAAGCATGAGATTCTAGAATTTGGGCTCACAAACTTTACTGGGTTTTCCATCAAGGCCCATCTTGGGTACTGTCTGATGTCCCTTCATTTTTTTTACAAATTTTGAGAGACTATCTTTTGTAACAAGTTTTATCAAATAATAACCTTTTCTAAAAAAAAAATCAAAATTTTCTTTCTATTTAATTAGTGCATAAAACCTTCATATATTGTTGGGATCAAAGATGCAAAAAACTATCATCTATAGCTCAAGTTCTTATTTAGTAAGGTAGTATACACGTTCTTTTGAAACTCACAAGTTCTTTGTTCTTTCAGATAGTGTGTATGTTCATGCTTTGTACTTTATATTCTCGTATTCAATTCAAAGAATGAAACAATCTCTATTTAGAGAAGTTCACAAGTCCTTTGTTCTTTCAAATAACATAATAAGTTATTTTGAAACTTCCTTCATTTATGCATATATTTAGTTAGTCACACACTCACAGTATTTGTTGTTTTTATCTATCTTATATAACCGCATGTTCTATCATATAACGTAGCATTTTCTTTATGTAACTTATAAATTGTTTGTTCTTTCAAATAATATAGCATGTACTTTACATTGTTACCTTATGTTTTAAAAAAAAAATTACAACTAACCATCAAGGATTAGCAAATACTCTCTCAACCCCACGAATTTGTAACACGGAATAATGGCACAATGATTAAGAAATAGTGGGGACATTTAAATTATTAGGATGGGAATGAATGTGAGAGAAAGAATCATAGAAAAAGGTAGGAATATTAATCAAAATAAAAATGTTGCAAAATAAAAGAATGGGAAAAATAAATATTAGCAAACTTGAACGTAGGGAGTTACTAATGTAATCTCCTGCTACAGAAAATCAATTTGGTAGGTGGGGCCAAAGAGCACTAAATTAGTTTGTACGGATCATTCAGATAACTATATACAGAGAAGCAAGCACTTAAAAGCTTAGTGCTGATACTCCAAACAATAAACTAGTTGCAAAAAAAAGCATTCTTTAAAATTTAAATAGTGATAAAACAGAATTTTAAGTACTAATATACCTGTATTAACAGTATCCAATGAAGGGGGAATGTCCATCTATCCACAAAGTCATGCAAACAGACCACCTGAAACACAAAAGCATATGGTTCTTTTAAAATGTACATGAACCTAAACAGGAGAAAACAACCAATAAGTAAAGGCAAGTGAATTTGAGGGAAAGAAAAAAAAAACAAAACAAGAGCCAACTTGAAAGTTGAGATGTAAAATTTTGTGTAAAGCACACTAGGAAACAATTCAATCCTTATAATTATCAAATACAAAAATAATAGGCAAGCTTGATCATGGTAAATACTGATCAAGGAATATCTTTATATGAACAGTTCTTTCAAAAAATAGAGGAGAAAATGAAAGAAAATCGTGATCTGGGTATCTGCAAAGATAGGGTATTAACGAACCGGTAAGTAAAATAGAAAGTTGAAACTCGGAGGACTTGACAAGAAGGCGGGATTACCGAAGATGAGCTGGAGGGCCGGAGTGGAAATTATATGGACTTACAGGTTGAGATGGTTCATGTAGCGGACCCCAATCATTTGGGATTAGGCTTTAGCATTGTTATTGACAAAATCTAAATTAAAATTTGTGTAAAATACAGAGTATAATAAGGGTATCAATAAAAGGTATTGCGTTCTGGTGGTCCAGCAGTTCTGATTGATCAGAACATTATACTGCTATACACTCAAATTCAGACATTTTAACAGTGAAAAGGCACGTATATAATCTTATTCTCTACATATGTTGGTGGGTACAGCATAAAGCCTCTTTATACTAATTATGTACCCTCTCCCTTTCTTCAGTAGTGATTAGTACAGGAAGAACCTTCTTTTTCCATCAAGTCTCACTACTGCTGCATCCAATTATCTCCTCAATCATGCTAGCTATATACATACTCTCTTCTTTGCTCCTTTACCTGCAACCACCATATTAGACAAATTTCTCTCCTTCCCCCTTCAAATTTCTTCCACCAAGGACAGCCATGGCTTGTGAATCCTTCTACTTACCTTCTTTCATATTAATACTTTCACTTCTTAACTCTCTTCAAGCCACTGATAGTTTTAACCCGTCTCAATATTTCACCCTTATGAAAAACTCTCTCTCGGGTGATGCCTTGTCTTCCTGGAATTCCCCAGGAGAAAATTCATTTTGCAACTACACGGGAATCACCTGCAATATCCAAGGCCAAGTCACAAAGCTTAACATCTCAGGCTGGTCGTTAAAAGGCTCACTTCCACCGTATGTGTGCTCTTACCTGAGCGAGCTGCGTGTACTTGACGTTAGCAATAACTTGTTTCAGGGAACGTTTCCAGATGGCATCATCAATTGCTCTCTTTTGGAAGTGTTGAACTTGAGTTCCTTGTATCTCAGTGGCAAACTGCCGAATTTCTCCCGCATGAAATCCCTCCGTTCGCTCGACTTATCATACAACTTATTTGACGGAGATTTCCCCATGTCCATCATGAACCTCACCAATCTGGAGGCAATCAACTTTAATGAGAACAGCAATCTGAAACGCTGGGAACTTCCGGAGAATATTACACAGCTGAAAAGGCTTAAGTCGTTGATCTTGTCAACGAGCATGGTTCAAGGTCAAATTTTACCATCTTTAGGAAACATGACATCTCTTGTTGATCTTGAACTGAGTGGAAACTATCTCCGTGGTCAGATTCCTCCCGAGCTAGGAAAGCTGAAGAATCTGAAGTCCCTCATGCTCTATTATAATGAGCTCACAGGTTCCATACCAGACGAGTTGGGCAATCTAACAGACCTTACGGATATGGATATGTCAGTGAACAAATTGACAGGAAGTATACCGGATTCACTATGCCGCCTTCCCAAACTCAAGGGTCTGCAGCTTTACAATAACAGCCTCACAGGAGAACTTCCATCTGCCTTGGGGAACTCGACTACTTTAAGCTTCATATCAATCTACGATAACTTTCTTACAGGTCAAGTTCCCAAAACTCTCGGGAAGTTTTCACCTATGGTTCTATTAGATCTGTCGGAGAATCATTTATCAGGTACATTGCCCCCAGAAATCTGCAACGGAGGTAAACTTGTGTACTTTCTGGTATTATCTAATATGCTTACAGGAGAAATACCTGAAAATTATGCAAAGTGCACATCACTTGTACGTTTTCGTGTCAGCAACAACCTCTTACAAGGGTCCATACCAAAAGGACTTTTTGGTCTTCCCCATGTATCAATAATTGATTTAGCGGTTAACCAATTGACGGGTCCTATAGCCCCATCAATAGGAAATGCCAAAAACCTATCAGAGTTCTTTGCTGAGAACAACAGATTATCTGGGACTCTACCCCTGGAGATCTCTGGAGCAGTCAGTTTGGTAAAAATTGATCTTAGCAATAATCTTCTGTTTGGCCCTATTCCTAAAGAAATTGGTGACCTCAAAAAGCTAAATCTCTTATTGTTACGTAGCAACAAGCTCAATTCTTCCATTCCCGATTCACTAGTTAAACTGAAATCCCTAAATCTCCTTGATTTGTCAAACAACCAACTCACAGGACATCTCCCTGAGAGTCTATCTCAATTGATCCCCAACTCTGTTAACTTCTCATATAATCATCTTTATGGTCCAATTCCATCTTCCCTAATTGAAGACGGTCTAGAAGAAAGCTTTATTGGAAATCCAGGGCTGTGTTTAACAGCATACACTAAGTCATCATTTAGAAACTTTCCACAATGTACCCAAGCAGACAATCAGAAGAAACTGAACCTGATGTGGTTAACAGTGGCTTTGATAATTCTTTTCGTACTTGGAACTATCTGGGTATTCAAGCGATGGTTAAGCAAAGGCCAATCGTTGATAGGACATGACGAGACCATGTCATCATCTTTCTGCTCATATGATGTTAAAAGCTTCCATCGAATAAGTTTCAATCAGTGTGAGATCTTAGAAGCCATGGTTGACAAAAACATACTCGGTCATGGAGGATCCGGAACAGTCTATAGGATGGGCCTAAGCAGTGGGGAGATTGTTGCAGTGAAGAAGCTATGGAGTCGGAAAACAAAGGACAATGTCTCGGACGACCAACTCTTCGTAGACAAGGAACTTGAGACAGAAGTTCAGACTCTAGGAAACATAAGACACAAAAACATTGTAAAACTGTACAGCTACCTGTCAAGTTTTGATAGTAGCTTGCTGGTTTATGAGTATATGCCAAATGGAAATCTCTGGGATGCGTTACACAAAGGAAAGATCTTATTGGATTGGCCAACCCGCCATCAAATTGCCTTAGGAGTTGCCCAGGGCTTAGCTTACCTGCATCATGATCTACTGCGACCGATTGTGCACAGAGACATCAAGTCATCCAATATCCTCCTCGATGTTGATTTCCAACCCAAGGTCGCAGACTTTGGTGTGGCCAAGGTTTTGCAAGCCAAGGGTGGGAAAGATTCTAGCAATACAATTATTGCAGGCACATATGGCTACATGGATCCTGGTAAGTTTCAGTTTCTTAAATATACAACATATGTCATTGACCTTCTTATAGAGCACCAAAACACGTTCTGAATGTCATTTTTGTCCATATAAAGTGCATTTAAGCGTCTACGTAGAATGATTTACATGATTAAAAGTTCTCTAACATTGAATTTTTCTTCAGACTATGCAACTACATCCAAGGCAACAACTAAGTGTGACGTCTACAGTTATGGGGTAGTGTTGATGGAACTTGTTACAGGGAAGAAGCCGGTGGAGGCAGAGTTCGGTGAAAATAAGAACATAATAAATTGGGTTTCCACCAATATAGAAACCAAGGAAGGAGCAATGGAAATCTTGGACAAACAAATATCGGGTATGTACAGGGAAGATATGATTCAAGTGATCCGCCTAGCCATTCGATGTACAGCTAGAGCCCCTACCCCTCGCCCAACAATGAGTGAAGTTGTGCAGTTTCTAAGCGAGATAGACCCGTGCAGATTCAATTCTAGCAAGTCGACAAACAACACTAAAGACACAATATATCCCACAAAAATAAATAAAACATGTCAACTATGACCACACAGTAGATAGAAAACATCTAAAGCAAAGCTATTGAGCATCTGTACAAAAAGCATCATCTAGGAGACTCTTCATAAGGAAATTAGGCCTCTTTTGTTTCTTTTATTAAAAAAGTAGTAGGTAGATTCTATCGTTTCTTTTTTTTCTCCCCCCACCTTCCATCCGAGCCCTCTTGTAAGATATGAGGAATGTAATCAATATAACTGCTTTCTAGCAAAGCAAGCATCTACATTGCACAAACCATAAAGGAAAATAATTCTTTAGCTTTTAGTTTTCTGTTTTTTCCCCCGCTTTTTATCTCTTCTTTATCTTATGAGTGTGACAAAAGGAGAAAAGGAAGCTTTCTGAAAAGGAAAAAAAATTCTAAGTGGGTTTTTAAATCTAAACATAAAAAAACAAATGGCATTGTGGAGGGCCCAATTTAGCCATTAGTTATCTAGCATATGTAAAATAGAGAGTAAAACAAAGAAAGATGATTGATTGAGGATCAACTTTGTCTCAGGCTGAAGGGTAAAGCACAAACTGCATTAGAAAGGAATTCATTATGCTGTTTTGTTTAATCTTTTATTTAATACAGGTGTTGGAAATTGAAATAAAGAAAGCAACAGCCTCAACGAACCACAGATAGTGTGGCCATGATACCCCAACTCTTCAATTGAGCTCACTTATTCAGCAATACTTCTATTTTTGGGGTAAAATATGGTAATACTTCTATTAATAGAATCACTTGCTCAGATTATTGCATTTGTTTAAACAAATCATTATAGATTCATAGTCAAAAGATCTACACTTACAACCTCAAGCACCTTTTACCGCCTTTTATAGATATAAACTCGCAAAAAAGACAATATACTAATCACTCAAAAAGCTCACAAGAACAAAAAATGCATAATTTCCTTCTAGTTTCTATTCCATTATTTAGTAATTTAGCCATTAGTGAATCTATGATATTAGTATAGGTTGGGCTGAACAGTCACTTTTTGCTTGTGTGTTTTATCAACTCGGTTATCATTATTGTGTTTTACATGTTACATAATTTAATAATTATATTATATAGGTTTTTAACCAAATAACCAGGGTCAAGGCTTACACAGGCCATAGCCTAGATTCTTGTGCTAAGTGCTAACTACTAGGTGCAGTTACTTCACTTCTTAAAAACTGTCAAGACCAACATCATATGTGGTTCTCAAAGTTTCTATCTTTCATACCTTAATCATACCACATTGCTCAAAATTAGTTAATTCAAAACAAACCAACATTGAATACGACACATATTAAGCAAATTTTTTAGAAACTTTAGTCACTCAAAGTAGCCAAACCAAAAAAAAAAAAAACCAATTGCCACCTCTAGCCAAAACTACTACCATTCCCAGGATTTTAAAAGGGTATTAATAAGAACAACAAATGAAAATTAGGTTATCAGGACAAGCCAATCTCACCAGCAATAGCTAAAATATAACTAATCTTCCACAAAATGGTGTAATGATTAGTACTCATAGTTAACCAATGAATCACATCAACTAGAAAACCAACATTAGTGGGCAGAATATATTAATCTTTTACTGCAAAACAAAAAAAAGCATTACAAAATACAAGTCAAATTGGAGTAATTCAGCAAAATCGATGATGGGTTTAGTAAAACAGTCAATTCATCAAACATGTGGAGTGTACAATTTTCAGAACAAAAGCGCAAATCAAAGTGTATAGCATTATGAAACAATAACTCATAAAATATGCTATACTCTTCACCTTTGTATATGTGCTGAACCAATTCAGTCAATTTTACGGATTTTTAGGGTAACCACCAAGAAATGGGTACAGAAAACATAATCTTATACTCCAAATGATAATGGATTGTACTCAATAATCATAAATCTGCAATTCGGCCATATTTGTTTTCCAGACGACACCCAACTGTCAATTTGCCGTCATTTAAAGATTTTTGTTTAAGCAGTAATCAAGATCAAAGGTTTCCAGGCTCAATTGAAAATTATATGGGTCAAACCGTCAAAGAGGTGACATAACAAATTAATCGGAGTAATTATAGAATTAAATTTCTTTTTATCTACAATATTTCATTGTAAAAAGAAAATAGGATGGTTTTTATAATTTAAATAAAATATTCTTACCGTTTGTTTGGTTATTAGATAGTGTCAGTGCGATACACGACTTTTCATAAATTGTTGACATATTAATACCGAGAAAAATTACCTTGAATAATCCAACATATTCGTGATTTTCTTATAATAATCTCACCTATTGATTAACCATTAATAATTCCAACTTTGAGGGGTATTTTCCTTGGGTAAACCTGGTAACCAAATGACTTGTTATGGCAAGTTTTATTTTTTACAAAAAACAAATGTCAAAAAAAAGTTAAAAAATGTTCGAAAAAATATTTATGATTTTTTTTATTATTTAGAATTTTTTATGTAAAATTTTAAAATTTTTCTCTAATTTAAAATTAATTTTCAGTTTACTTTGTTGGTGAATTACCTACTATAACAGGTCATCGGGTTACCCAAGTTTGCTATAGGCAAATACCCCTTAAAATTGGGATTATTCATAGTTAATCAATAGTTGGGATTATTCATGGAAAATCACGTAGATTGGATTATTCTAGGTAATTATTCCTTAATATAAACTAAAAAATTTTATATATTAATATGTCAGCAATTAATATAAACTAAAAAATTCATTTCAAAACAAAATATAAACAAAAAAATTAAAATTTTAAGAAATTAATTTTACATTATAGTTAAATTTCATTTCACTCTGAACAGTTGTATATATTACGTACATTGTATGATGTTTTGTGCGCGCATAGATGATTTTGAAAATTTAGTTTATGACACATAAATTATAACAAAAGACAAAAACGATATTATACTTTAACCATCTCGAAATATCCAATAAATCAAATAATACTCAGTTAATAAATAATATTGAAAAGATTTTATAAATAATTGAATAAAAAAGAAATATAATACTATATGATTATCTAATACAATAAGCGAATGACCTAAAATGTAAAGAATAATAAATAAATTGTAGTAAGTCAAAAATATAAAAATAATTTATGGAAGTAATATCCAATTTTAGAGGGAAAACTTTTATTGAGAAAGTGACACTTAAGCAATTTTTCAAAATGATGATGTCAGTCGTGTTTTGCTTTAGTGTTAAATTAGGTAATACCCGTGCGATGCACGGATTTAAAATAACTTTATACTGTTCAAAAAAATAAAATGTTGCAAATATATCTTCAAAACTGTCATCCATGATCCAACCTAATACTTAGAAAGATAATTTTATTGGATGGTATCTTTTAGCTTTACTTGTTGAAGGTTCAACTTATTTAATATAATAATGAATTACCATCTGATCAACCTACAAATATAATTTTTTTCATTATTTTACTTTTATCATTAATTATAATTATTATAATAAATTGCCCTTTTTTTTAAAAAAATATAACATATGTATCATACCAGCATATTCAATTTGCCAATTTTATTTTTAAAATAGAACATAGAGTCAAACTACATGAACCGGAATGCTCGACTTTCTTAAACAAATTTCATAGATGGTGTGAACAATTTATTTATTATTGATTAAATAAATCAATTCCAATGTATTTAAATGTATTTAGGTATTATTGAGGAAATTAAATAATTTCAATGTATTGATTATGATAACATTCATTAGGATTAATTAATTACAATGGAAATTCCAATTTCATTATTTAAAATAGGATGACATCACTATCATGTTTTGGAGGGAAAACTTTCTTTTACAAAGTGACACCTCATAAATTTAGAGGTATGATGATGTAAGCGCTTTTTATTTTAGTAATAGTTATAGATAGATTATAGATTATGGTAATAAGAATGATTTACAGTCTAAATTTTCATAATTTTTCATTATCACACAATGAATTGATAATGCGTTGGAATGAATTTTTTGAATAAAATGAGATGATTGAAGTACAATAATAATGACTACATGGCCATAAACTAGTTAAAAACTTTTTACACTAAAAGTACACTAAATTTTCATTACCATTCCCCTATTTATATGTAGATGTATCTCAAACTCAGCCCAATAAAGATTAATGTCTACCTACCGTTTTCACAATTTTTATTATCCTTAATGTCTACTTACAATATTTTAAATGTCAACTTACATTATTCTTAATGCCTACTTAATATATTTTTAAAAAATCATACACTATATTAATTTTGATGTATAGTATAGAAAATTAGAGTGAATATGAGAGTGTCATTTGTAATTATTTTATTGGCCAACATTATAAGAGTATTTATGGCAGGAGTATTAATTAAATGATTTACAATTCAATGAATTTTTATCTTGCTTCATATTAATGGCAAGCATTGCATGAATTTCAATACAAATTTTATTTTAATAAATGCAGGAATAAAAGGCATAAATATAAATGGCAAGAAATTCAATTCAATTCTATTACAAATATAAAACGCTGG
Source organism: Amaranthus cruentus (assembly GCA_019425755.1). Classification (NCBI taxonomy): domain Eukaryota; kingdom Viridiplantae; phylum Streptophyta; class Magnoliopsida; order Caryophyllales; family Amaranthaceae; genus Amaranthus; species Amaranthus cruentus. The sequence goes on from CM033455.1 coordinate 1,475,575, forward strand.
TTTCAAAATAGCATAGCAAGAATAATGATTGCATAAATTTCAATTCTAACAATTTTATTCTTTATAAAATCATACACTATATTAATTTTGTTGTATTGTAAAGAAGATTAGATTGAATAAGAGAGTGCCATATGTAATTTTTTTATTGGCCAACATTATCAGAATATTTATGGCAGAGATATTAATTGCATGATTTGCAATTCAGTCAATTTTGAATCATTTATGGAAATAAAATGTTGCATTCATATTAATTGCGAGAATTTCAATTCAGTCAAGTTTATTCTTTACAAAATAAAAATTTGGATTTATATTAATGGCATAAATATTCATTGCAGGATTTTCAATTCAGTCAATTTTATTCTTTTACAAAAATAAAACGTTGGATTCATAACAATGGCGGGAGTAATAATTGCAGGAATTTCAATTCAAACAATTTTACTTATATATAAAGAGGTGTTTCAAAACCTATAAACTCTTTATTAACAACCTATTTTGTGCTTTTTTATATTTAATTCTTTTTTAATTACAATATATGTATGTAAATACTTTATTACGCACCTTTATTTAACATTTCTAAAATTTCATTAAGATATAAACGTATTTAAAAATCCATGCATTGCACGGGTTTATATCCTAGTATTTAATAAGTCGGCCCAATTAAAAATGATCTCGCAAAGAGATCGTCTCTCACAAGAATTTGTGATTTATATGATTTGTCTTGAACAAATATTTTAACTAGTTGGTTCTGTTTTGTGAACCAAGACTTGCTATTTATAGAAAAATTGAAATGAATAAGCAAAAAAATAAAATAAAAATTCAAAAATTATAAACATTTTGAAACTTTTTCCAAGATAAGCAGTTTTGCTCATGACCTTAGGTTTGGATATGTTCGCTGTTACTAACAGCGAACAGGGACTTAAAGTCAAAAATAGTAACAGCGAACACCCATTTGTCTTTTTTGAGCCATTTGCCTTTGTTCGTTGTTATTAACAGCAAACAGGTACCAAACCTCAGCTTAGGAGCAAAACTGCTTATCTTGGGAAAAAGTTGTAAAATATTTCAATTTTTTAAATTTTTTTATTTTTTTGCTTATTCATTTCAATTTTTCCTGTTTAGATTAATGCTCCGATTCGATTTGAACCGGGCTTAAGCTTATATTTGGATTAAGCATTGTCAATGTGATATGGGCCTAGTTAGAACATGTGCCTAAGGTCCAAAAAAAGCTTGTTATATTAGACGGTCTCACCATGAGACATGACTCATATTTAAAGTAAATAGTCCTATGCTTAAGACTTATAACTTGTGTTCTTCTTGTTTTAAGGTTGTCTCACCGTGAGACGGTCTCTTATAAGACGTGTTGTGAAATATTTGATGAGAATAGCATTCATTCGTGTATATTATTTTAGAATAATGAAATAATTCTATTTTAGAAGATGAACTAAAATACTTAATACAATCGTAAATGGTCCAGTTTGGTATAAGATGGGAGTGTTCATAATGGACCGATTCGAATTTACTTGTTTTCCAAATACTCAAAACATGGTCTTATTTCGACCCAAAAAATCGGAGATTTAGAATTCAGATATCTTCTATAACACAGATTGGATATTGGATGCTTTTTTTAAAAAAAAAATAACAATGTTTTACATAGTTATTTATGTTCACTTTGCTTCCTTTTTTTATTAAGTTTATTTTGTAAAATTTGAAAAAATCATTTTGGGATTATGATTAATTGGATATTCAAAAGTCTAATTTAATTGACAGAAGATTAGATATGCAGCTAACTTATTGTTGAGAGTGGTACATATTAGTATATTCATAACCAAGACAATTTTTTTTTTAAATGTGCATATACGAAGTATGTAAAAAAAAATAAAAAGGTCAGAAAATTGGATATTTGATTTTGCAAATATACCAATTAGGTATCCGGTTTAAAATTGGATATTCGATCCGAATTATCCTGTTTTAAAAATCTGATAAAATAATCGACTTTTAACGGGATATCGAGTATTTTGGATTTTTGATCTAATATTTTTGAACACACCTAGTATTACTATTAGGTATCAAAAGGTGCTTATGGAAATGGAAAATTAGTATAAAACATATTGTGGGGCCTTAATTAATTTAATCTTTTAGTTGAGTTGGTTCCATAACATGGTATTGAAGCCAACGTGACAAGATGTCACAGGTTGGAATCTCAACTACCCTCATTTGAAGTTAAATATTCAAGTATGAGGTGGCCGTGTATTGCATCCACACTTTTAACCCGAAGGGCTCTCATATAAAGAGACATATTGGAGTATATAATATATCTTGGAATCTCAACAATCAGTTTACTATTGATTGAATTAGTACCTTTACACTTTTGCTCAATTGCACTTCATATGATTTAGTTCAATTCAATTGAGTTGTTTTTCAACCTAAGAAAATAGGTCTTTATTGTGTTAAACAAGATATATTTCCCAAATTAGAATAGGAAAAGTGAATTGATCCTCTTACTTTCAATGGTTGCAAATCATTCTTAATTATGCACTAGGAGATATAAAGCATAATAAAGTTTTATTTATGCATCAAACATGGTGAAGTTTTTTATTTATAAAGATCCTATGTCTTCTTTCTTTGATCCATTCACTAAAAGTTCACTTCATTTCTCCATTTTTGTTCCTTTTTATCTCTTTCCTCTCCATTTTTTGTATGGACTTAGTCTACACTATTTTAGCGCGCATTAATCTAAAAATAACAAATATTTTAAGGTTGATACACACTAAAATAGTGTAGACCAAATTTATACAAGACTTTCTTTTCCTTGACGACGTGATTTTTCCCTATGTCCTAAATTAAGCAATAAAAATCATTTTCAACACACAATAGCATCGAGGGAATACTATGGGATGATAGCCGATAGAGATATGTCATTAAAATATTGTTTTGAAAACTTTTCCACAATTGTACAATAATTTTGTCTTTTTAGGTTTTTCCATTTGATTACCTTTAAGTTTATAAAATATTTAAAATATAAAAATAAAAATTAGATAATTGTCAAATTATGTAAGAATATTTTCATATATATGGACTAGACAAGCAATCTGGTAAAGTAGAATAGTGTCTTATACTTCATCATCATCATCAAACCCAATATCCTACTCTAGGGCTGGGTCTGAACAAGGAAAGTTGACGAACAATCCATATCCGTACTCCTTTCACAGGAAGGACTAGAGGAAAACCCAAACAGAAGAAAACTTGTATATAGAGAATATTCGTATTAGGATTATCAAAAATGATACATGTATATGTTATTATTATTGCTATTATATTAAAATATTTTTTGTTAAAAATATAATAGTTGATAAAATTGATTATAACAACACACTGCAGGCTGCAAGATTTATGATTATTGTATATAAATTTGAACTTTAGCTTTTACTCTTCATGTAACTCTATCAACCTCTCTTAATCTCTTCCAAAAAATAAATCCCCATTGGTTTTTGTCATATTTTGTGTTAAAAAAAATCGATGGATGGAGTAGTCATTGAGAAGAGAAGTGAATGTTTAATTGGATAAGAAAACATACATTAATTATATATAGGGAATAGTTGTCGGAAACTACATAAAACAATAATAAGATTTTTGTCAAAAATTATTTAGAAATTTTTTTGTCAAAAATTATCAAGACAAAGTAATTTCTTTGTTATATAAATTTCTAAGATTAAGGCTTTGACATAGTTATGATTGTCAAGGAACTAACTCAACCAAAAGCTTAAGCTGATGGTTGAGGCCCCAGGACATGTTATATACTCTAACATGTTTTCTCACATGAGAGCCCTTTGAGTTAGAAGTGTGGATGCAACATAGGTCCTCCTCATACCTGATGCTAAATATTCCACTTAAATGAGGGGTGGTTGAGATTTGAACCCGTGACCTCTTATCACGTTGGCTCTAATACCATGTCAACAACCCACTATATGGTAGCAGGAAGAGTAGCTCACCAATTATATATGCAAGTTAACAACCCACTATTTTGTCGATGTAGGATCTTGTCTCACATGTGAAGTATTTCCAACACTCCCTCTCACATGTGAGCCACATCATACCAAGAACCACCTTCAGCTCTGATATCATGTCAAAGAACCAACTCAAACAAAAGCTTAAGGTGATAGTTGAGACCCCAGTATATGTTATTATATACTCTAACAATGGTTCGTTAGATTATTATTATGATAGATGAAATATGCATATATCAACCGGGCCATAAAAATAATCCGAGTGTTATACATTCACTGTTATCCCATTCAATCATTTTGCATCAACTATAATGTTTGTAAATTGCTATGATATCACACACGCACACATGAAAATGTCCTCTTTATTTTCTCTTATGCATCATACTAGTTTTATTAAAGATAATTAGTTTTTGCAATGAAAATTAAATAATAAAGTTTGGAAACACATAATGTGAGAAGTTTAAGATGATGTGAGAAGACGTTGAAGACTATGAATGAAGGCAGTGATGTAAGCATCTTCAACCCCTTGTTTGAGCAAAAACTCCTTCCATTTTGTATGGTTAGTTTTGAGCTGTTTTGCCATTATATTCTGTGTGTCCATAACAATCATGACAGCTTTACAAAGTGCTTCTTTAGTAAAGAAACCGTCTTCGTCTCTCTTTTGAATCTCGAGTCCTAGTTTCAAGTCAAGGCTCATCATCCTTGCATTGACAGATTGATCCACAACAAGAGGTAACATGACAAGTTGACAGTTGGTCACCATAGCTTCTGATAAAGAACCAGCTCCACAATGGGTTATGAAGCATCCCACTGAGGGATGTTGCAAAATAAGGTGTTGTTGAACCCAACCTATGTGAATTATTCCTCTCCCCTTTGTTCTTTCTGCAAACCCGTCAGGCAAGGCTAACTCAAGTGTGGGGCAATCATCAGGAAGTTTCAGAGCGGCCAAGAAGGGCATACCTGTGAATTACATGTGAATGTCATCGATCTGTATATATAGTAATTGTTGGGATGAGTTATCCCACATCGACAAATTAAAAATGGTGTGCACACTTTATAAGTTATTTGAGACTTTCTTCCCATTGTCATATGGTTTTGGAATGGTACTTATCTCCTTGGCCTTGTAAAGTGTGTGCACCTCGTGTTTTCCCCGATAATTGTTGTCATTCACAATAAGTCCAGCCTAATTTAACATGATATCCGACCCGATGGTTCGATCAAAAATTTAAAAATGATAAGTCCGAAAAGAATGACATTCCTACCCTAATTGATTACTCCCACGTGCAAACTTGACGGGAGTTCGCATGTAGGGGTGTTGGGATGAGTTATCCCACATCGAAAATGGTGCGCACACTTTATAAGCTATTGGAGACCTTCTTCCAATTTCCATATGGTTTTGGATGGTATATATCTCATTGGCTTGTAAAGTGTGTACACCTCATGTTTTCCCCGATAGTTGTTGTCATTCACAATAAGTCAAACCTAATTTAACAGCATGCAATGCATTTTAAAAAGACAAATACCTGTGAGCTCGAGTCCCAAAACAAGCTCTTGGAACTGAAGAACTCCAAGTGAAGCTTCGCTCCCAAGTGCACAATACAACACAGTATCTTTTCCAAAACCCTGTAACCAAGTGTTGAAATACTCATCAAGTTGATCATCAGGCATTTGAGGCACCACTGGTCCAGCTAGCAACACTGGTTTTTTTAGATTCTTTTGGACATAATCACAATACGTCCCTTCCATCTCTCTACAAGTCTTTACCCCAATAGCATCACATTCTTTGAAAGCTATTTCCACTCTTTCCAATAGTGTTAGTGATTTCTCTTCACCTCCGAATCCCCTTTTAGATGAGTTTGCTAAACTACGAGCCTCATGGGCTTGCAGCCTTATGGATGGCATTGGATATCCTGCTGGTGGCTGCTTTAATTCTTCCTCTGTCAAGCAGTTGATAGGAAGATTCCTTGGTTGAGGGAGCAAGTAAGCAACCGTCGACAAGTACACAGTGGAATAAAATACAGACTTAATTTGGTGTTTACGGGCTATTTTTGGTACCCATTCAACAAAATCAAAAAACACAAAATCAGGTTTAAGATTTGAGAGATGGGTATCAATTGTTTCTGGGATTCGCTCTATGGCAGACATTATAAGGTGCCGGTTAGAGTCAGATACATCTGCTGTTGTTTCGGCTCCAATGGGAAGCCCATCAACAGCTGGGACTGTGATGGGAATCAAATCAATAAGGTGTGGGTGGTGGTTGTGAGAGACAAATTTCAGTTTGGTTTTGGTAGGAAGGAAAAAAGAGATTTTGTTACCCTTCTCAGCTAGTTTGTTTGCTAAGTGAAGAAATGAGGTAATGTGACCAAAAGCAAACCATGGCCACATTGCAATATGCAAATTGCCATTATTTTCTTTAGACATATTTGATGTATTCATTTTGATTCATCACAATGGATGGCTTTTATACTTTAAAACCTTGCATCCAACAAGATAACCTTTTTACATTGATGTATATGGCTTAACCACTTTTGGTAAATGGTAGTTGCTAACCTCTTAAGTGATCTTAACAGATTTTTAAGAATAGCAACAGACAGTGTCGAGAAACCAACTCAACCAAAAACTTAAGCTAATAGTTGAAGCCCCAAGATATGTTATATACTCTAACAGACCCTCCTCATACCTGGCGCTGAATCATCATCATCATCATCATACTCAGTGTATCTCGTTTATAGAAAACTGTGATCAGAGTCTGGGGAGGGAAGAACAATGGCAGACTCAAACCCATAGAGGAGAGTGCGATCACAGAGTCCCTCGGCTTGAGAACAGTCTTCAAGAGAGAAAACCTGCAGTTGATAGATAGAATAGCAAGCATACCTGACGCTGAATATTCCACTTTAATTGAAGGGTGGTTGAAATTCGAACCCGTGACCTCATGTCACGTTAGCTTCAGATACCATGTCAAGGAACCAACTCAACCAAAAGCTTAAGCTGATGGTTGAAGCCTCAGGATATGTTATTTACTCTAACGGACAGCAACACATGTAATGATGTAAGGATGCACAATTTCCATAGAGTAAGATAATGTGATATGAGGTATTTCAGGAAATATGATTGCGCCATCCATTCTTTTCCAGTTTTAATTGATTTGAGCTTTAGATAAAGTTATAGCTGATAAAACAAGTATTTTCCCAAACAAGAAATAAAGTGAGAATAATAGATCATCACTTTTGTAAGATTATCAACATTGGGAAGGTAGCTTCCGAGATCAATTATCCTATTCGTACTTCAATATTTGTAGTATTTTACAAATTTACAATTCCCGTAATTCTCAACTCTAAATTTATTTTTTGAAAATATGGAAAATTTTGGAGAGAAAACATGTTAGAAAGTAAATTAGTTTAGGTTGCGTTTGGAAACATCCATCTCATTTCGAATTGTAAATTTCAATTGTGGATTCATTAATTAAGAATTTGAGAATGACAATGTTTGAGGAATCATTCTCAAATTTTCATTTTTAACCACTTTTATAATAATAGTGGATTTGACTCAAATCCAAATTTGAATATCTTTAATTTGTCAAACACTAAATTTGAGTCAAATCCATATTTTCAAATGAAATGATCATTCCCAAACAAACATAGAAATTTATCACTAGTGTTTGACATTTGGTAGATTAATTATATATGTTTTTTCAAATAAATCTAATAGGGTAATATGATTATAAATTTTTATTATTAGTATGATTTTATAAATCTAGTGTTTGTACTTTGAACCCAAATCTTTCATACTCCCTCTCAAATAAATTTAGTGTTTGACATTAAATATCTAGGGATAGCAAGCATCAACAAAAATTGTGTGGAGTTGGAATTCTTATGAAGATCAATTGGGACTGGAGGCTGCTTCATCGATTGCCATTCCTGCTTTCTACCCATCATCACATTATATGATATAAAATCCATGCTAATTATGTGTTGATATCTTATAAGGGATGAAATTCAGAAAATAGCTTAGGAAGTGTTAGGATTTATAGATTTTGTTCCAAAATGATAAAAAAAAAAAAATTAAAAAAAAATGTTTCAGAAAAAAAACAAAACCGGATAGGAAGTGTTTGGATTTATGGATTTTGTTCCAAAATAATAAAAGAAATAAGAAAAAAAACACATGTTTTAGAAAATAAACAAAACTGGATATTCGATTTTCGACCCGGTTCAAACCGAATACCCGAATTCTGGGTATCCGGTATAAACCGGGTCGGAACCAGATCGCAACTTTAGGTACCCGAAAAAGCGGGTATCCGGATTTTCGGATCCGGGTCGACCCGGTACCCGATTTTGAACACCCCTAGTGGGTAGTACTAGTATATACTTTCTCCATTCTACTAAACTTGCTATATTTAATTTTTCACGCAATCCAATGCGTTATTTTGATCGTTTATATATTAAATTATACAAGTCTAAAAAATATTAAAAAATTGATATTATGAAAATATGCGATTAGACGATTCAAACAAGATCCCACTTGACTATATTTTTTCTTATACATTAGCCGCAATATGTAAAATAAGCTTGAATGATGAATAGTGCCGATAACGAAAATGTAGCGAGTATGTCACAACCGAAGAAGTATAAAAACTTACCAGATTGCCCCATATTTACATGTACCAACTTGCACTATACCTGCGGTGTATGAAAAAATATCAATTCAAAAAATAGATGACCCAAATGGATTAGAAAGTTGTTATATAATCATACAATTCTATAACTTTGTTGCTAAATGATAATTTGCAGTCTTACAGTCATTTACCAAATGCAACAAGATTATTGGTCCTTCAATAATAAAGTAATTTATTTCTAAAAGTATATTACTTTAAAAAAATAAATAGCTTTCAGAAATTGTTTTACATTAATACAATAGTTATAACATCACACATAAAAATACTGGAATGGGAAAATAATAAACCTTCTAAAAATATTTTAATAAGAAAATATTACTATTTTTCTTTATCACTACATTTACGGGCAAATTCAATAGTTGTAATAAAATATTGTACATCAAAAATAAAATCAATTAAAATACAATTAATTTCCTATAATATATAAAACAACACAAGATCACAATACTTTCCTTTTATACTAAATAAAATATAACTTTAGAAGTTACATTTCAAATATACAATTGCACAATAATTTAAAAGTTACATCTCAAATAAAAAAATCCATTCTACAAAAACTCCGTGCGATGCACGGTTTTATACTAATCTTCTATAATAACTATTACTAAAACAAAACACTACTGACATCATCACTATTTAAAAATGCTTAGGTGTCATAACCTCATTAAAAATTTTCCCTCCAACACTCAATGATGATGTCATTGTTTTTATTTCTAATTTTTTATCTTTGACTTTATTGCTCACATCATCTAATGTATTAAAAATCATATGTATTATTTCTTTTTTCAATTATTTATAAAATCTTTTTTATTTTATTTATTAAATGATTATAATTTAGTTTATTGGATATTTTAAGATAGTTAAAACATAATATACTTTTAGTAGTATTTTTTTTGTTATTTATACAATTGGTTACATGTAATGCTTGGTTCTAATATCATTCAGGTTGTGACTATTTTTATGTAGGTCAATCATATTTTTCATGACAAAAACTATTTTTCATTTAAATTTTTATAAAATAATCTTACATATTTTTATGTTAATTTTGATTTTGAAATGTGTTATTAATAGTTGTAGTAACTTATATAAATTAATGTAATTTATGTCGACAAAATTTAATAAAATCGTGCATCCCTAGTTTATTATAATCTTTAAATCAAACAAAGTCATGAGATAGCTCTTGGACATAATTGAATTATAAAACAAAACTTTTTATTTGACAGGACTAAAAAAGCAAACTTTGTGCAGCATCATTAAATGTTGATGAGCAGAAGCGAATTCAAAAAATTAGTATAGTGAGTCGAACACTCATCGATCCAACTTAGCCAGCTAATATTTTTCTATTTTATGTATTATTAAACAATTCAATAATTGGCCGGATATTTAATTAAATGATTGACTCATGTCATTGGGTCAGTCTTATAAGAGGACAAGAAAGGCCTACTCCTTGGGCCTATCTTAAAAAATACGTTTTAATATTTAATAGTTAGGGGCCTATTATAGGAAATATAATTATTAGAGGCCCATATATAATTAATGTTTCGTCCCAAGTCTCTTAAATCCTTAGAGTCAGGCCTATGAATGTTATGATCTAGGTAGAGGTGTTCATTTGGGTCATCGCGTTGATTTCGGGTCGGTTCAAATTGCGTTTTGCATCCACCTTGGTTTTTGCAAGATTGTAACTCTATTTTTAAATCGGAGTCACTACAAAATAATTTGCTTTTAATTTAATAGGATATATTTAGCGACATTTGATTTAAATGTCGCTATTTTAAATTTATAATAGTATATATAGAGAGGATTTAGTGGCATTTATTAGACCCTTTAGCAGTATAATAAAAAATCACACTAAAGTTTTTAAAGTTTTTTGCGACATAGAATCTAGTGACATTTCTCACAAATGTCACAATAGACTATAGTACAATTACATATGCCACTAAAGACCAAATAAGTGTCGCTAAATCACTTTATACTAAAAGTTAAAATAAAAATTAATAATTATTACTCTAAAAATATGAATAAATAACATTTTTTTAATGCCACTAAATACAATGTCGCAAAAAGTTAAATTTGTTATAGTGCGGTCTGTTTCGAACACCTCTAGTAGTCATCTAGGTAAGTTGGAGTCTAGATTCTCCTCAATTTGACGAGCATTTAGGAATTGTGATTGTAAAAACTCGAAGTTGAATGGGTTGCACGTAGTGTTGCTATCAAAACACAAGACCATCAGCAGCAGCACCCAAAATTTTCTTTTTCTACGAGAATCTTGGACCATTTTCCAGGTCTGTGAAACTTTTTGGGTTGAATGGTACAGAGTACTTGAACATTAGAATCTAGTTGCTGTATTAGTTGTACTGGATTGAGACATTTAGCTAAGAATATCTAATATTAACCATGTTTATACAAGTATTGTATGGTTCTAAAATGTTAGAGTATATAACATATCTGGGGCCGCAAACCATCAGCTTAAGCTTTTGGTTGAGTAGGTTCCTTAACATAGTATAATCAGAGTCAGTGTGACAAGAGATCACGGGGTTCGAATCTCAACCACCCCTGTCAATGAACCAACTCAACCAAAAGCTTAGGCTGATGGTTTGAGGCCCCAAGATATATTATATACTCGAACACTAAAAGGAAATAACATTATAAATAAAGGAGCAAGAATAAAGTGAGTAGAATCATATACAATGCAAGTACTTCATTATTTTGCCTTCTTCATATATATATATATATTTTACGTTAAGGATCGAATCTACAACTCAAAGATTGGATGTTAGGAGCTCTTATCACCAAACATTAGGCTGAGAAAAGCGAAAGGCTAGGAAAGAAGACTGTGAGATTCGAACTTGGGTTCTTTCTGAAGAAAGCGGTATTATTTTTGCTTTTACTTATAATAGATAGACTATATTATTGTAAGAATATGCGTTTTTTGTTTTGTGGTCGTTATACTGAGATAAGAGTTTTTATTAAAGAGGTTAAATTTTAATTTATTTTTTATAGGAAAAAAAGCCGTGTTGCACTTGATAACTTTTACCCCTTTAACCCGATGAATTAGTAGAACTATTTATATTCATTTGTTCCCTTAGCATTTTTAATATTTGTGTCATAATTTTATAGTGTTGCAAAGGATGAGCCTTGGATGTGGTTTGAAAAATAAATTCATTTGAAAAATTTTGAAGAGGGAGAAAAATTCTAAATTGTCAACAAGACTTTAAAAAAAAGTCTTATATGAGTCTAAATAATTAATGCATAAATAAAAATTGGTGAAAATTTATTATATCACGCTTCAAAAATTATAATTTAAATCCGAAAATATTTACACCATAAACAGGATAATTATTACAAGCTCAAATAAATAAAGAATAGTAACTTTTGAGACGTCATTATAATGAAAGTTTAACTTTTGAGTTTTGTTATAAAGGGAAAAAATGCTCCATCCTTAGCCATTTGTAATAATGAGGCCTTCCAAATACATAATATGATTGCATAATTAGTAACTAATTAACATCCACTAGGGCACTTGCATATTCATTAAATTTTTTTTGTACCATATTTGGTGCAAAATGATTTATTTAGAAATGAAAATTGATAAGAATTGAATTAATTAGCATCAATTAACAAACATATAATTTCATTGAACATTCATTGGATTAGTCAATACTTCAAAAATAGGAAATACAAATTGAAGATGATGAAGTTATGCTTGAAAAAGACTAGCCCAAAAGCTAAAATTGGCATGAGAAACACAAATTAAGATAAATCAAATTCATTTATAGAAAAGACATGTCCTTTGAAACACATCACCTCAATAGTCACTACCTATCATAATCTTTTAAACCTATAAGCATGATTGAGATCCGAAATAGTATAGATGAGATTTTAACTTGTGACCCAAATTTCTAATACTATGTCAAAGCTAAGGATTATTTGATATATTAATTATTTTAATTTTTATGTGTTAGTTGAGAGTATAAAAGGTAGTCCATATGTAAGGCGCGCTACACAAGGTCAGCCCTAAGTGAGTGCAAGTCATAACTACGTCCAGAGCCCACAAAAAATTTTAGTTTTCAAAAGTCCATATATATTCTTTTGCCCCGGGCCCTTAAAAACTTAGGGCCGGCCCTTAGAAACCTAGGGTCGACCCTGGCGCCTCATAAAGTTGATTTACCTTATCAATGATCTCTCTAGCTAACACAAGTATTGGATTCTCTAATCAAGTACATGTATCTTAGCTTGGTGACTTGGAGCTAGGATGGTACTTTTTCATTCTTTCAGTTGTACATGCTTTAGGGTAGGTAATATTCATATGGTGGATTTGATCATTTGTTTATTTTGATAAGAAAAATGAAATATTATTATGCAATTGTGGAATTTATGTCAGCCTATGGTTTATTATTTATTAGGAGTAATATTTTGTAGGAGTAACCTAAAACAACAAAACAAAAAAACAAAATATATCATTATATATAAGCTTGTGTTGTTTATTAAATGGTGGTAATATTAATTAATGATTTGTATTGTAAATTTTCGAGAAATGTTTTATGGTTTATGTCATTCATATGTCGATGAAGCTTTGGTTATACAAAAGCTTCTTTGTATACCGTCTTTTCAAGTAGTAATATGTTGGAACGAATTTTGTAAAGAAAATGAAATGATTAACGTAAAACTTATGAAGAAATTTTTCTATTTAAATCACACTAACTTTCTATTATCATTTTCATCTTTAATAGCGAAAACAATGCCTAAATTTGTATAGCACCAATGCCTAAATTTTAATCTTAAAATTTAGAATGGATAGTTGGATACTTAACTTTTAAAAATTATACAATCAACTAAAAAATCTGAAAAATCACACGTGGCATCCTCATTGGTTAATTGTATTAACAATGCATTGATGTGAAACAATATGTATTTTTCCCCTTAGGTCATTAAATAATTTTTTTTACTCTACACAATTAACAAAAAAATTTCAAAACTTTGTTATAGTTTCGTATTTAAAATTATTCTAAGAATGTTTAACATTTTAGGTCATTATTTCTTTATTCTACAATTAAATAAATTTTTATATAAGAATTTCGTGAATTACACGAATTTTAATACTAGTATCCATAAAGTAACTATTTTTTATTTATGAAAATAGTCAAATTAGTTCTATTAAGTAGAATTGAACCAGCTAACTTCAAAAAAAAAAAAAAAAAAATTGAACCAGCTACATTTTCATGACTAATCTATGCTTTTTGACCTTGTGGGTGTGTGTTTTCAACAATTTGAATATCTAAGTAGGAATTTTGGTGTTTGTAATAACTTTTGCTATCTATTTGGAATCTTTTTGTATATATTTTTTAATTTCATCTTTTTCTTTGCTCTTATCTTTGTTTTTGTGCGTATGCTTTGTATTCTTTTTGTCAGCTGCAGGTTTCTCTATTCGGAAGACTGTTCTCGAGCCGGAGGACTCTTTGATCGTTCTCTCATCTATGGGTATGAGTTGTCGTCGTTTTTCCCTCCCCAGACCCCGATCATAGTTTTTCATGAGCGGGATACACTAGGTATGATGATGATATTTTCTATTTTCGTGTTACCAAATTGAACATAACTAAAGGAAAAATAAAATTATTTACTAGGATTAAGAAGACAAGGTAAGTAAAAAGTCAACTATACACTACAAAAATTTTGCAAAATTGCGACTCAGAAATACCGACTGCGGTACTTTAGTCGCAATTTCCGACTAAAATACCGACCAAAAGCATGTGGTCGGTACTACCGACTAAATACCGACCAAATGTGATATGGTAGCAAACCACAGACTAATTTGCGACCAAACCTATAGTCGCTAGATTAACGACCAGCGAGTTGGTCGGTAGTTGGTCGGAAATTTCAAAAAAAAAAAAAATCAAAACAATGTCCATAAAAAACTTTTCCCCGACTGATTTCCGACCAAGCTTTGGTCGTTAAGTAGTCGGAGGGTTCCTGATTTTGTCTATAAATACCCCTTCACGTCATTTTCCAATTGCCCCTTTCGCTCTTCTCTCTATAATCTATATGACTATATGTTTTTTTTTTGTCATACTCCTCCTCTCACTCCTACTTGAGTGAGAATTAGATTAAGTAGGGGTGGAGGTGGAGTGTGATAAGTTGAAAAACATTAATAAAATGGTTCAATCATAATAAAAATATGGCAAAATTTAATATTGATCTTGGAGAGGTTTTAACTTTGTCATGTTTTTCACTTGCCCCGTTCTTCGCCTGTACCCACACTCGAGTTTCATCACTTAAGTGTGGGTACACGAAAAACGGGACAAGTTGCGAAACATAAATCTAACGGTTCGGTCCATCGTTTCAAAAAAATGGCAATATTTGATATTAAAGGTATCAACCACATTATAACTCAAAATGGCCAGAAAAAAAGCTCTTTAAAGTTATCTTGGTTTCAAGTGTTTGCTTCAGGCTATTATCACTAGAACTATCGAGATTGTAACAATTGTTCTAGTGATGATAGCCCGAAGCAAACACTAGAAACCAAGAAACTCAAACCTGCACTTTGTGAACAAGTCAAGTTAGAACCGTCAGTTACTGCTTTTTAGCTTCTAGAAATGCCCAAAAAAACTTGGTGTATCAATAGGTGTACGTGTCAAGAAGTAATAGGTTATGTTGATTAACATAGCTATTTTTTCACGAAAAAAATTATAATGAGCTTTTTTTTCGTGCCGTTTTGTTGTAATAATTATCAGTACTCAATTGAAATATATGTTGTTCTTACTTATTGTCCTGTATGTTTACTATAAAAATGTGTTAGAAACGCTTAAAATATGTTTCTCAAAATTGTAGAAAATGAGCAACGTATTATTTTACTTATATTTGCTACTGAAAAAGAATAATTTTTGATTTGCAAGGCGTTGGTTTGCCCGATAGTGGTACTTACGGCCTATTCTACTACCTCTAGTTCATCAACGGATGGCTCCCATTTGTTTTAAGATATGAACAATGTCAAAAAACATATAGGAGCCATTTAAGGGTGAATTAGAGGGAGTATAGGTTGTAAAGTCCACTATCGAGCAGCTAACGCCATTGCAATGAAAAAAATTTTCTTAGTAGAATCATCATAAGTAAAGATACGATGCTTATTTTCTATTTTTTTGAGAAACATACTTTTAACGTTATTAATTTTTATAGTACATACGACGAACTTAGTAAGGAAAAACACAATTTCAACTTAGTACTAATAATTTTTTAAACAAAATGGCCGGAAAAAAAGCTCATTTTAATTTTTTTTTTTTTAAGTACACCGACTACACCCCGACTACACCTTTAGTCGCTGGGTAGTCGGTGACTATGGTCAAATGGCAGGTATTGTTGGTCAAAACCACTTATTACCTCAGTATCCGTGTGTATAGCGACTAACTTGCGACTATGAGTGCAGTCGCCAGTCAGTCGGTGATGTCAAAATTCAAAAACTTTTAAGTGCGCACATCTTTTCATGACCGACACTATACCGACTATGGTGACAGTCGCCAGTCAGTCGGAAAATTCTGCACCTGTTCTATAAATAGCCGTTTACGTAAATTTATTTTACGTAAATCTATCTTACGTAAATCTTTCTTACATTTTACTTCCTTACTTTCTCTTTACATTCTGCAACAATATATTTTTTTCACTTACGAGCAATGGACTTACGAGCTGAAAGAAGTTGGATGTACCAACGAAGTTCTAAAGGATTTTTTAATATCAGATATTTAGAAGGGGTCGAAGAATTTATACAATTTGCAAAGAAAAAAAATCCAATTGAAATTAGGTGTCCGTGTAAAAAGTGCAGTAATCGTGTAAAAAGTTTGACTCACATAGGAGATTTTTAGATAGTGCACACCGATTTCGTAGAAACCGGGTGCTTTTTAGCCGTGGAGTTGTTGAGAAGGCTGTAAGGCCCGAAATACGTACGGGAAATGAGCTTTTGGAGGAGTTGGATCGTTTTGGGTTTTTAAGGGTGTTTGAAGACGATGCAGCAGAGTACAACGCGGATGTAAGTAGACATTGTGTTGGATGGAAGAAGAGATGTATCTTTTGGGATTTGCCGTACTGGAGCACAAATATGATCCGTCACAACCTTGACGTGATGCACATTGAGAAGAACTTCTTTGATAACATTTTCAACACAATAATGTGTGTGCCTGGAAAAACAAAGGATCATCTCAAGGCACGTCAAGATTTAGCCGAGCTCGGGATCCGTCGAATTGCATCCGTTGGTTCTACCATCCCAAGGCATCATACACACTAAGCGAGAGAGCAAATGGTCGTCATTCGAGGTGGCTTAAAACTCGAGATTTCGATGGGTATGTCTCTAATTTAGCCAGGAACATCGACATGGCTAAACATCAGGTATTCGGGATGAAGAGTCATGATTGTCATGTGTTCATGCAACGAATGATTCCTGTTGCGTTTCGGGAGTTGCTGCCAGAAAAAGTATGGGAAGCTCTTACTGAAATTAGTCTGTATTTTAGAAGTCTTACTTCTCCGAGCATTTCTGCCGCAGATATGTGGAGGTTGGCAGGAAATTGCGTTGTGCTCTGTAAGTTAGAGACTATATTTCCTCCAACATTCTTTGACGTCATGGAACATCTGCCCGTTCATCTAGCTTACGAGGCGAGGATTGCTGGCCCGGTACAATATAGGTGGATGTATCCCTTTGAGAGGTAATTACTAATTACACGTCTAAAATATTAGTACTATTTACTTTTCTGATAACTTTTTGATAACTTTTTACATGTCTTTACTGTCGGCCGGGTGTTTTGTCCATATTTACCCAATCAAATTTTATGGTGGGTAAGGCTTTTATGATGGATGAAGCGGATCTCAAAATTGCTCACACTTATGTTACTGGAAATTGTCGGAGGTGAATCAATTTTATGATCAATTCGTACACTTAATCACAAAGTCGAGCCTAATCTAAGCTGAGCAAGTTGACAATGTGGTGAAGACCGGTTGCACTATGGTTTAAGCAGTTGTAAGTACCGTTAAATGTCTTTAATTTGTTGTGAAAATTAGTATTACGATATTTCGTTGAATTATTGTTCTTGTATGCGATCCGAGGGCGGGTTTCTAGGCGGTGTGGATAATGCGGATATTCTAAGGACGGCGAGGACCTTTCGAAGCACGCGTCGCTATGATGTTTGTTACGTGAATGGTTATAGATTTCACACTATCTCTCATTCGCAAAAGAAATCTTACGAAACGCGGGGTGTCGTCAAATCGATGATACTGATCCGGATGAAGCAGGACTTTTACGGAAAGTTAGAGGATATTGTTGACCTCAGTATCGAGCACTTCCAAATAAAGGGTAGCTTTGTTCAAATGTCAATGGTTTGATCGGACTACCACGGATCTGACCATGATGCGAGAATCCATCAGCGTTACAAGGTGGTGGCGTTCATATTGGTCGATTTTATAGAAAGTCGATCCGTTTGTCCTAGCCTCTCAAGCTTCCCAAGTTTATTACTTATCTTATCGGTTTAAGGCAAAACATGAAAGGCATTTGTTTTGCAAAGTCGGATCAAAGCAATTTGAGAGGCTTTCCAAGCTGGAAGAGATCAAGCCGATTTTGTGGCAAATGAAGATGTTTACGACCTACAAGTCTCGATTCGCTGATCCATTTGGAGAACTTTTACACTTAGGCAAGCGGATCATGATGGCGGGAAAATAAAGACACAACGGCGAAGATCTTGTATTATCGGCGGCTGATGAGGTGATGGCGATTATGTAACCTAGTATTACGTATTTAATAATAATATGTTTATTTCTTATTATTTTTAAATTAGGTTGTAAGTTTTATATATTTTTTTTTTGAAGAAGTAAGTTTTATATATTTATTTTCAAAATAAAAAATAGTTTATATATTTAAATATAGTATTTAAGATTTTATTAATTATAATAATATAATAATAATAATAATAATAATAATAATAAATAATTAATAATAATAAATAATTAATAAAAAAAAGCGAAATCGAAAGTTAAAAGGCATTGGGAAGGTAAAAGCGCTTTTTACCATACGAAAAAGCTAGACTACTGGTGAGTGCACATTAGTCGATTACTTGAAAGATTGTTTCACTTTCCCCATATCGAAAAGTTCTGCAAGAAGTTATTATGGCGTTGAAAAATTGCCGACTAACTCCGGACTACCTATAGTGCGGGTTAGTCGGTGATGTGAAATGTTATTTCATTTTCCGAAGCTTTACTGAAAAAGTTCGTGAATTAATTAGTTGGTGGTTGAAAATTTCTCACAGACTAAGGGCCAGACTCTGACGGTGTAGTCGCGGTCGATCGGTGACTTGAAAAGTCTTTTTGAATTTTTAGCGTAATTCTTGAGGCGATTAAGGCATTAGGCTAAGCGGTAAAAGTTCACTTAGGCGGCCATCGACTACGTTGTAGTCGCGACTTAGTCGGTGATGTATTATATATATACCACACTTCACCAAAATCCGTTCATTTCTTTTCTCTCCTTTAGTTCTTTCTGTTCTTTTCTCTCTTTAGCTACCATTCTTCCTACTATTCCTACCATTCTTCCTACTCTACCATTTCAATTTCCAGCTACCATTATTTTGATTCGACTACTTTCCAAGTTTTCAAGGATTAAAGGTTAGTTTTTTAGGTTTTTTTTTCAAAAACATGATGTTCATATGTTGATTGATGTTCATATGTTGTTTATGTGATTTTTAGGGTTTGATGTTCATATGTTCATATGTTTTTTTTTTCAAAAACATGATGTTCATATGATGTTCATATGTTTATGTGATTTTTAGGGTTTTTTTACATGTTTATAATAATAATCTTGTTTTTACATGTTTATTCATCGAATGTTTATAATGTTTTTAGGGTTTATTTCGTTTATTTATATATTAATGTTCATATGTTGTTTATGTGATTTTTAGGGTTTGATAATCTTGTTTTTATATTAATGTTTATTATGTTTTTTGTATTTAGGGTTTATGTTGTTTTTTGGGTTCGTTTTTTAAATTCGAAATTTCGAAATATAATCTTTTTTAGGGTTTTGTTTATTTTTTTTCTGAGTTTTTTTCGAAATGTTAATGTTTATTTTTAGGGTTTTGTTTTTTTTTTTTTTTCTGCGTTTTTTTCGAATATATATGTTTTTTTCGAAATGTTTATATTTTTTTTTCGAAAAATCCTTGTTAATTAGATGCCTAGGATGAGAAATACTTTAGGACAACGTATAGACCCCCGAACCGGTCAACCATACCACCCGATGTGTACGGTTGCAAGCGTACGTTCGACCCTGGCGCTGCACCAAATGCGGAATTAGAAGAGCATTTTGTGCGGTCAGATTTTAGGGCTGCAGTGGGGGCTGTCAATCCCTCTCCGGTGTCATCACGTGCTTCGCCACGTATCAATACACCGGATGATGACACGGCCCAAGGCCCGCCACGGGATGACCCTCCCCCTCAGCCGCTGCATGCACCACCACCCTGCGTGGAATAGCGAAGCACGCTTGCCACGACACGGCGCCAAATATCAACGTCCATTCGTAGGACGTTTGAGGCCTACCAAGATCCTAGAGGATATGCTTGGAGGTTCCTATCTAGGGCTGCTATCGATTTCTATTGGCAGCAGTTTCAAGTAAGTCTATTTACTACATTATTTGATTAACTTTAAGTTGACTTATTTGTTCAACTAATATTAATTGTTTTTGTCGTTTCAGCAACAATGGACTTGGGATCCCTCTATCACTTCCAAGGTCCGCACGGAGTGGGAGAAGAGGGCCAAGCTCCGGTACAAGGATCTTATGCATCTTCATAGGGGCCGCTATGAAGATGACAATGAATATAAGCCCAAATGGGCCGATAGTGAGGCTTGGAATGAATGGGTAAAGGCCTGGAAAAACCCATCATACCAGGCCCAGCGGGAGCGAGGGAAGAAGAACCGTCGGCGGGGCAATGAATTGGGTGTCGCAGAAGTCACCCATACCGGCGGCTCCGTGTCTGCCCGTCGGACATTGCGCATATTGGTATATTCAGTTTTGTTGAATTTGAATTTTTTTTCTAATTATTAATTAATTACTTTGTTTAACTATTAACTTTGTTTTCACAGGAAAAAGAGCAAAACCGCATGCCGTCCTCTTATGAGTTGTTTCTACACACTCATAGAGTGAAAACAAAGGACGGGTTGCAGTGGATCAACAAAAAGTCCAAGGATGTAAATGTAAGTTTAATTGTATGTTGTTTTTTATATAATTTTTTGCTTTTTTATACAAAAATCCGAATTTCTTATATAATTTTTGTTTTTGTTTAGGGCGAGTACGCGCCTCGTGCGAGCTTCCTCTCGAGGTCGAAGAGGATATGAATGGCGCTATTTTCGGTATCAAACATATCGAATCGGATGAGCGCGAAGAAGCCCAATAAGTCGTGTTTGGGGTTGGTGATGCGCTGCGTCTATTACGTGATGTTGTGGCGCGGAGACTCGCACGCCACTCCTCCCCAGAGCAATTCCGAATGGCGGTTGGATGAGCTTCGGTACCATTCACGAAATTACGCAAAGCCTCAATCGAACATTCGAGGGAGGAGTTTGACCAGCTAGTTGCGAGCATAGGCTGGCAAGAGGTACAACACCTTCTTAGCTTTATGCGCACGGTTTTCGCCGAAAGGGGCTTGTCGCAACCTCCTCCTCCCCCCGATCCTTGTATTTTTACTATTTTTATTTTTTTAGTTTTATATGTAAAAACAATAAGTTGTATATATTAATTTCTTTTTTTAATATTTTTATTTATGCGTTTACTATTATCTTTTATTGCGTTTATTTATTAAATTGGATCGATAATTTATTTGCGTTTTTTTATTAAATTGGATCGTTAATTTATTTTAATAATAAAATAATAAAAACAGGTCAAATGTGGTCAACGACTATTGACCACATTTGACCAGTTTTTATTTTTTTTTTATTTATAATATACCGACTAGCATCCGACTGTATGTTTAGTAGGTGACTAGTCGGTAAAAATATTTTCAGTCAACAGACTATAGACTTCACCGACTAAATTCCTACCGAACGTAAGTCGTTAATCAGTCGGTAAAATTACGCGCTAAAATGTGGTGAAAATCTGGTCACATAAAAGTTTGAAATTTCCGACCAAATTCCTACCAAACATGAGTCGTGAATTAGTCGGTAAAATTAGGCGCTAAAATGTGGTCAAAATCTGGTCAAATCGAAGTTTGAGTTTGCCGACTAATCTCCTACTACGGCGTCGTCGGAGCTTAGTCGGCAAATGATTAAATTAATATTTCTTAAAAAACAAATAAATATCAACAAAATCGGTTTTTGGTTTGCAGCGACTAGATAGCTACTAATACTTAGTCGGTAATTGCGACTAAGCAACGACTACGTGCTGTGGTCGCAGGTTGCGACTAAATACCTACCATGTTCATGTTGGTCGAGCTTGCGACTACTTTATCGACCCAGCTCATTTACCGACAACATTAGACCGACTAGTCATGTTTAGTCGCCGCTTAGTCGGTATAGCGGTATACCGACCGAATGCCGACTAAAATGCGTAGTCGCAAAACTGCATTTTTTTTGTAGTGATATAAAATTTACAAAAAGAATGTTTTTTAAATTTTGGCAATGATATATTGGAGAAAGTCAACCAATGGTCATGGTTGTGTAATCAATTGGTAAGACAAGGACCTAACAAATTAGAATGAAGAAAAATCAAAGGAAAAGTATAAATTAATAAGTGGAAGAACTATGCCCAAAGAAGAAGTGGAAGTATAAAATGTGAAATAGACTTTTAATGTTATGACTTAACCATTGCCCTAGATAGTGCAAGGACATCAATTTTATCAACAACTTGTATTTACAATTCACTAGTTCTCAAATATACTGTGTCATAGTGAGACAATATCTATTTGGCTGGTCCAATAGACACTTATATTTTAGAGTGATCACTTAAGTTATAACATTAAATTGATCAATTACAATTTTAAAATAAGTACTTTTTATCCTAGAGTAATTACTTAGCTTATAACCTTAGAATGATCACAAACGATCTTAAAGTAATCAATTAAAAAAATAGATTAATTATATAGGCTTGTTTCGTAGTGAGACGGTCTCATACTAGACAAGTTGTTTACGATTAGATTTTAATGTATGCATTTCAAAATGAAGCATTAGTGGTTAAGATAAAATCATTTAAGTTAAAAGAAACACCAGCTTAACTTCACGTGTAATTATTACTTTTTTATTTTTTTTACAAATGAATTAAATTGATTTGATTATTATGATATATTTTTGTTGTAAATATCATTATATATAGATCTCAAAATATATTTATGATGGAGAATATCTTTATGTATATTATGTAGAATATTTGTAAATATTAATAAAAACAAATTTTAGCTTATTAATTATTTTTTAAAATATTTTTTATTTTACACTTATGATTTTTGGCAGGAAAAAATGAATGTGATTGCGATCGACAAGTGTCCTCAAAAATAACGAATTAAGTGTATAATATAGATAGATAGATAGATTACATTAATAATTAATATTAATTATGGGCGGTTCTGGGCCCATTCTGGGTGCCCAACCGCACAGGGCCACGAAAATATAAGGCCTCATATATTAATCGCATGCTGTAAGTATCAATGAGTAAAATTGTCTCAGTTGGCCAGACATTGTCTTACTACATCCGTTGCCCTGTGTTCAATACTTGTTGCATCCAAAATTTTTGTGACAAATTAATTTGCACAAAATCTCAGGGAAGACCGTCTATCCCATAGACCATCAAAATGGGCCAGCCCATTTCCCATCCCATTAACTGATTTTTTAAATTTAAAAAAAAAAATTTTAAAAAAAGAAAAAAAAACTGATTCCCAATATTTTGAAAGAAGAAACCGTCCATTACTCATCATTACTCATTTCATCTTCCTAAACTACTCATCATTACTCATTTGGAAAAGGAACCATCCATTACTCTTCAACCTTCACGCCATTTCGCCATTTCTTCAACCTGCAGGCCTCTTTCTTCAGATTTTCATATTGTTCCAGATCTTCTCCTGCAAAACAAGTAAACAAGTTCATCAATTCTAGGTATGGTTTTTTCATTTTTGACATTTTAATGGGTATTTCGAAATTTCCAGATTTTAATGGGTTTTTTAACTGGGAATTTCGAAATTTCCAGATTTCGAATGGGTATTTCCAGATTTTAATGAGTTGTTTAATGGGTTTTTTTTGTTTTTGTAATGGGTTTTAAACTTTTTATGAATTTAAATGGGTATTTCGTATTTCAGTATATGAATTTCCAGATATTCTTCTTAATTTATGAATTTAAATGGAATATCAACATTTTTTTAAACTTTTTATTCCGTATTTTAATGGGTTTTGTTGTTTAATTTTTTGTTAATTTGTAATGGAATATCAACATTATAATTTCCAGATCTTATTCCGTATCTTCTTCTTAATTTCTGATGGAATATCAACATTATAATTTTTTGTTATGATTTTAATGGGTTCTGTTTTGTTATTTGCCATTGTAATGGCTTTTGTTATGATTCTAATTTTTTGTTACTCCTGAAATTTAGTTAACAAAATTCAGAAATTAAAGCATAAGAAGAGGACTATGGAAGAGTTAGTTAACAAGTGGAAAATGCAAAGCTTAATGGCACAGTGAAGGCTTTAGGAATCATGCTTTTGTTCTCTTGGTTCATCTGTTTTGTCATTGTATTTTTTCTTACTTAGCAATGTACTAAATTTCATTATTGAAGAAGTTGAAGTATATTTACTTATTTGGCACAACCCACTGTGTAAGTAACTCTTGATTTTACTCCACTTTTTAATATATTTGGGGACATATAGTTGCTTATTGGGATTTATATACAATTACATTTGGTATTATAATTGAGTACTTGACATAAAGTTGAACGTCCGGACTCAGACAATTACGTGCTTATTGTCATTATAACTCCAAAACTCAGTCATTATAATTCCAAAACTTAGTCATTATAACTCCAAAACTTAGTCATTATAACTCCAAAACTTAGTCATTATAAATCCAAAACTCAGTCATTATAATTCCAAAACTTAGTCATTATAACTCCAAAACGTAGTCATTATAACTCTAAAACTTAGTCATTATAAATCCAAAACTCAGTCATTATAATTCCAAAACTTAGTCATTATAACTCCAAGACTTAGTCATTATAGTTTCAAATATAGTACATTATAGTTTCAAAATATAGTAATATATAGTTCCAAATATAAAAGATTATAGTTCCAAATTCAATATATTATAGTTTCAAATATAGTACAATATAGTTCCAAATATAATACATTATAATTCCAAACCCAATAGATTATAGTTCCAAATATATTACATTACAGTTCCAAATATAGTACATTATAGTTCCAAATATAAAAGACTATAGTTCTAAATATAATACATTATAGTTCCAAATATACTACATTACAGTTCCAAATATAATATATTATAATTCCAAACCCAATAGACTATAGTTCTAAATATAATACATTATAGTTCCAAATATACTACATTACAGCTCCAAATTCAATACTTCGTTGTTTACATGTAAGTGCTTTTGTGTTTTCACCATGGAAATTCACTGACCTCATCATCACCACGAGAACAAGATCGATTTCTCCCAATTGCAAACGTGAGTCGTATAATGAAAAAGGCTCTACCAACAAACACAAAAATCTCAAAAGACGCAAAAGAAACTGTTCAAGAATGCGTTTCGGAGTTCATAAGTTTCATAACAGGAGAAGCTAGCGATAAATGTCAAAGAGAAAAAAGGAAAACCATCAATGGCGAAATCTAAATTTTGGAGTATGATGAACAAAAAAAAAAAAGAAGAAAGAAATGAAGAACAAATCATGAACAATAAAAAAATTTAAGAGAAATGATGAACAAATCATGAACAATAAAAATCAATTCAGTAACATACCTTTCGCCATTGATCAACCGCCATTGTCTTTTGGTGTTCAAATGGTTTTGGGGAGGAGGTTCACCTATGCAGAGGGAAGGATGAAATGACAGTTATGAATTGGGTTTCCAATGTGGTTTCTTTAATTTTTTTTTTCCTTTTTACATTTTCTACAAAAAAAAACCTCCTGAATTTTGTTGGGCTGGGCCTTTGTGGAACCCGTCTATAGGATAGACCGTCTCCCATGAGACTTACTGATTAATTTTTGACTGGGCCCCAAGCACTCTACTCTCTCCTCACGTGTACTCCAACTTTTCAAGCACACAACAATAATTGTCATTTATGATTTTTATTTCAACTCTCTCTCATCAACTTTATTTTTCATCATTTCCAAAATAATTTTTTATCTTCTCTAATCTCTTTCTCAAGGTTTCCATCTCAAATTTTTTATCCCAAATGTTTTATTATACCGATAATCTTTGAAAACTTTTGTACTTTAATTTTAGAGTATAATTTAACAATTTATTTTGTATTAGGAATTATTGTAAGTTGAAACTATTTTTTCCAATTATTTATGAAGGACCCCATTTTGATCAAAATTGCAAATAAAAACCGGGCCTTAAAAATCTTTACTCCGCCCCTGATATTAATAATCCTATATAATGCTCATCAATTGATTAAAAATTCATCTTTCCATTATTGTATTTTTATCAAACGTCGTTATTCGATCTCTTTAATTAATAATCCCACATATTGGATATATTCGGTCCAAATGTATCCATCTTAAATTGCGTAAAATAGAAGATGGATTATTTAGGTTCATTATATTTTCAACAGACATATGCAATATGTGAGATTATTTTTATGAATAATTAAAAGATATGTTTATTTTCAGATGATCGGATGATTTTTAATATATACAATTTTTTAATTTTGAGATGGTAACATTTTTGTATTATGAAATGCAATTAGTCAATGGTATGTTGGCCATAATTATACAATAATGGTACATTATTATAAATATTTAACACATTATCTATTACAAAATGGTAGTGAAATCAACAAATTAATTAGCTTGACCTTAGTCTAATTATATGAATCAAAGATTGCTTACTATAAAATAAACAAAGCAAATAAGCAAAGTACATTGATTGATTTTTATTATTTGATTAGGTTTATATATTTGGAGTATAAAAGTATTTATTATTCCCTCTGTTCTTAAAAGTTTGTCCTATTTGAGTTTTTCACACATATTCAGAAAAGTGGAATCTTTTGTAGTAAGTGGATATTATTTTAATTAAATAGTAGTGTGAAGTAATGATTGTATTGATATTATGATTGAGAAAATGTTTAAACTAAAGATAAAATAAAGAAAAAAAACGATCATTGTCATTAATGTAGAGAGAGTATATTTAGGGAGAATAAAAGTGATTCTAAGGGTATATTTGGAAAAAAAAGATTTCCAAAAATGGAAAGTATTATAAAGTGGACAAACATTTAAAACTACTCGTTATAGTAAGGTGGACAAACATAAAAGAACGGATGAAGTAACATTTTTATGATCCATCATCCATGTAGTTTTTTTGTTTCAAATTGTACATTATTCACTATTAAATTTTTTAAGATATGTTTAATTTTTGGCAAGGAATCATTTACCAGATTAAGAATTTGTGAGTCATTACCTCAATTATATTGAAATTAAAATTTTTGGGTAAAAATGCGATTTTTATGAACTTTTACTCCACTTTTGTCTACACATTGATATAAAAAATGACAAAAATTTAAATGCATTTTTTAATAGAATCAAACATATATAACGATATCCTGATGAAAAGCTAAGCTAAATTCCTTATGGAACAGAAAAATATTAAAAAACCATTTAATTTGAGTAAATCGATTTTTTTAAATTATGCACCTGGTGCGTAGATTTAGATAATTAAATAAGTAAATTAAATTGAATTAATATATTTTCTAATGATTTATTACAGTTGTCAAATTTAGAAAATATTACGAATTATATTTCATATAATTTTAGAGAAAAACTGAAAATAAATTTCTCATATTAAATTATTAATTATGCCCGAAATTAAATTTCTCATCTTAATGATACCCGGAAAAGAATTGCTCATATTAATTATATTGAAATGTTAATTAGTATCATTACTAGATAATCCCCGTGCGATGCACGGTTTTTTTACTTTATTATTTTACCTTATTT
This sequence comes from Amaranthus cruentus, assembly GCA_019425755.1. Classification (NCBI taxonomy): domain Eukaryota; kingdom Viridiplantae; phylum Streptophyta; class Magnoliopsida; order Caryophyllales; family Amaranthaceae; genus Amaranthus; species Amaranthus cruentus. The sequence goes on from CM033455.1 coordinate 1,503,403, forward strand.
TAAAAATACAAAGAAAATAATTTGTAAATTATTGGTTATTGATTTTCAATGAATTATTAATAGCATATAATAGCTAATATTTGATTTAGTTTTGACTTTAAAAATACTTTTTTATAAGTTATGTATGATGTTAAATAATATTATTTTTTATATTATTTAGGAAAATTTACCTAGAATAATCCAAACTATTCATGATTTTCTTACAATAATCCCATCTATTGATTAACCATGAATAATCCCAACTTTGAGGGGTATTTTCCTAGAGTAAACTTGGGTAACCCGATGACCTGTTATAGTAGGTAATTCACTAAAAAAATAAATTATATATTAATTTAAAATTAGAAAATATTTTTGAAAATTTACATAAAAAATTCTAAATAATAAAAAAAATCATAAATTTTTTATGAATATTTTTTAACATTTTTTTTGACATTTATTTTAATTTATTCTTTTTTAAAAAAATAAAACTTGCTATAGCAAGTCATCCGATCACCGGGTTTACTCTTGGAAAATGCCCCTCAAAGTTGGGATTATTTATGGTTAATCAATAAGTGGGATTATTGTAGGAAAATCATGAATAGTTTGGATTATTCTAGGTAATTTTTCCTATTATTTAAATTTTATTGATCACTATATAAGATTGTAAGTGACAAATATTTATTTTTTGTTTCCAAAATGAAAGTTAGCAAATTATTATTTCAAAGAACAAATTTTTTGGTTTCTAAAATCAAAGCTATCAAAAGTTACACACATCTCATCAAACAATTTAATGAAAGCTAATATAATGTTAATTCACATATTTCCCAAACACTTTTATTAGCATATAAAATGATTGTTCAGAAAAAATTTATTAGCAAATAATGACATCACCATTGATAAATGGAGGGAAAATATCTCTTGAGAAGTTGACAACTCATTACGTTTTGAGTTTGTTTATGTCATTCGTATTTTGCTTTAGTATAACGTATAGATTTTCCAAATCTAAAATTAAACAGTTTAATAGGAAAGAAATGTCAACGAAAATTAATAACTATTAGTGTAGAACCATCCTAAAAAAGTTTTGATTTTTGTGAAAATCTAATTAAATTCAATTGATCAAAGCCAAATTGATCAAAGCCAAATTGATTTGGCCCATTTTTCTTAATTAAACAGGTAATTTTTTCTTAATTATTTTGTAATTTTTTAATGCATATAATGTCAATTATTTAAAATTCTAATTTAATTTAATTCAATTTCATCATTTTAAGATTATAAATAATCACTTTAAGTCAAATAAATATTATTAAATCAGCCTAATAAATATAAGGAAAAATTATATTAAACCACCTAATCTATACACTGTTTTTTAAAAAACTACCTTATATAAATTTTTTTGCAAAAAACCACCTTACATAATACATTTCTTTGCAAAAGACAACCTGTTAATCTATTTCGTTAGTTGACTGGCATGTTTAACGTTTGACCATTTCTTCTTCCTGTCGTGTCTGTCACGTGAGCTGAATCAAAAACCCATCTTCTTCCTCATTAAATGTCGAGCAAAATCAAAACCCCCATTTCATTTCTTCTCTCTTCTACCATTAAAACCCTAGATTCAAATTCAACCAATATGATTATCATCAATGAAATGTTAGACTTTTATGTAAGATAATGTCTGATTTTGATATTTTGTTCTTGTTTATGTATACACTGATCTTGTTCTTGTTTGTATTATTGATTTGGGTATCAATTGGTATATTTTGTTCTTGTTTTGTGAAGCATACACTGATCTTGTATTGATCTTGTTTTGTGAATCACACAGCAGCATACACAATTGGTATATTATGCACTAATACACAATTTGTATATTATGCACTGATATTGACCAGCACAGCACAGTATGTGCTTGATATACACTGATATTGGTATATTATACACAATTGTTTATGTGCTTGATTTCAACAGCAGCACACTGATATTTGCTGGTATTGATATACACTGATATGCTTGATTATGTGCTTGATTATGCACTGATACACAATTGTTTATGTATACACACCGATTGCTTGATTATTTATGTGAATGGTATATTTGTGTATTTGAACAGAACACTGATGTGAATTGCACTAATGGGTTTAATGAAAAAGAGAGAGCAGCAATGGTGTTCGAATGGGTTTAATGAAGGAGCAAAATTCACAGCAGTAATGAAGAATGGTTTTCGAATGGGTTTAATGAAGGAGCAAGGAGATGGTGTTTAAGTAAGGCACGTGACAGGCACATGCTGGTCAAATGTTAAACATGCCAGTCAACTAACGAAATAGAGTAACAGGTTGTCTTTTACAAAGAAATGTATTATGTAAGGTGGTTTTTTGCAAAAAAATTTATATAAAATGGTTTTTTAAAAAAGAGTGTATAGATTAGGTGGTTTAATATAATTTTTCCTAAATATAATCTCATCCATAAAAATCGTCTGATTTTAAAATTTGTGAAAAATATAATAAAATAATACTCCATATGTAACTGTTTTGACGATTTGAGTCAAATTTGGCTGATAAGTCAACCTACCATACATAAGATAAGTCGTGTTGTCGTAAAATATCATATTCCCCACCCTCCCACATACAACTGACTTTAGAGTTTAGAGTTTAGACTCAGCATTCTAATTTTTCTGCTAAATTTTTTCTAATGTTTTTAAATTTGACACATTGTAAAAAATGTAAAATAGATAAATAAATAGGATAGGATAGATATTCAGATGAGATTATAAAACAAATAGGGAGTACTATAATTATGAAACATAATATATTTTGACAAATATTAATAATACTATGTCTCATTTTCTTTTTAGGCTGGTTTAATACAATTGTCGCGTTTCTATTTTAAATAATGATTTTTGACACATGTGAACGTACACTTTTTTGTTATGATTGATCTCTTCTTAATTTGTACACGTGCGCACTTCTTTATGATGGTCCCCTCTTTAATTTATACATGTAAAAAGTAAAAACTTTTTTTTAGTGGTCCTCCTCTAATATGTAGAATTTAGACGCTTTTTTTATCATTGAAAATAGTATTATACTATATTAGGTAATGTGATTAAGGAGTAATATATAACGTAAAGTTTAAAACATAATCTTGTTTACTACGTAAAATATATCTTTATTAATGAACGATTCAGAAAGTTATATTAGCAAGATCTTTTACAAAGATGTTGGATTCCGCCATAAAAAAAAAGAAATTTAGTTCTATGGATAATATGATGATCGCTTTAACTAAATTTATTAAAATGTACAATTCGTATGGTAGAAATTAGAAATTTTTTTCTTATCTGATGTCTCACTTCTAGAGCAAGTATAACTTTTCAAGAAATGTTTTAAATATTAGCAAACACACACCTTTTCTCAACTTATCATATAATCGAAAATAATGAAAATTAAAAGCGAGAGCCAAAGGCAATTAATTAACCCTTATAGCAAATTCAATGCAATTAATAAAAGTTTCTTATTATGCCTTGTAATTATTTTTATTTCTTTTTTCTTATTTATTGTTATTTCTTCTATATCTTATCCATTCCCTCAATCTTTTACTCCTTCCTCCCTTCCTAATAAAGTTTCCACAAGAAATATTCATAAAAATTAAGAAAAATAGTATCTTTTATATAATTAATATATTACTTATTAAATAATAAATCTGATAGAAAACATGAGATTTATAAAAAAATAAAAAAATATTAAAAAAATCACAAATTCTTATTGACACCGCTATATAATAGACGTCTCAAGTTTTGGGGTGACTCAATTTATAAATTAAAAAAAAAAAAACTAATTGGTGGTTTTGTAAGTTAAAAGGAAAATATGGCTAGGTTCTTGAAAGACATCTATACTATAAACGGTCCCTTAAAAAATGACCTAAAAACAATTAATGAAAAAATATAAAACCACATCTAATAAAAAAATATTTTTATAAAGTTGGTGGAAACATACCAATCGAGTATTATAAATAAACCCCTCACCCGCTCTATGTTTCAGCACCAGCCTACTCATACCTCAACTAAACAAATCTTTAGAAACTTAAAAAAGAGAGAGAAAAACAGAGCTATGGTTACACACAACAACAATGAAGGTTTGTACATTGAACAAGGTGTTCATCCTCCTCATTTCGACAAATCACTTGATGATGATGGCCGTCCCAAAAGAACTGGTAATTTCTCTTTCTGTTCATATCAATTTCCTCCATTTTAATCCAGATGCATGCATCACTCGTGAAAACTAATTTTCAATTCAAATTGTAAATTCCAAATCTCTTTTTTCATAAAAAACTTTTTGATTTTTCAAATTCAAATTCATTTCATTTTACACAAATAATTAAGTGATTTAAGTATTAATTTCAAAATTTATCTTCCAAAATAAACAAATTGAAAGTAATTTCAAGTCAATTTATTACAAACGCAAACATAATTCCTCCAAATCAATTTATCCTTAATTCAGTAAAAACAAATTACATATAAGTATGAATTGATGAAATGAAATGTAGGGACGGCGTTGACGGCGAGTGCGCACATAATAACGGCGGTGATAGGATCAGGAGTTTTATCGTTAGCGTGGGCGATAGCACAGTTAGGATGGGCGGTGGGTCCGGCGGTGCTGGTGGCGTTTTCTTTGATAACGTATATGACTTCTACTATGCTTGCCGACGGTTACCGGTCACCAGACCCTGTTACCGGCAAGAGAAATTACACTTACATGGAAGTTGTCCGAGCCAATTTAGGTATTTTATTTCACCCTTCTTTTATTCTATTTTCGCAAATTCCTAAGCGAGAGAGTGTTATCATGAAACGGTCTCATATAAGAAATTTGTTTAATTTTATCCAATCTTATCCGCTCTTAAGCCTGTTATATAAATCGTCGGGTGTGAAATCACATAATAATATTGAGGTAATTAAATGTCATTGTAAGCCTCAATTGATCGTTTTATGAAATTCCATAAAAAATTAATCAAACTTATTAGAATTATGGTCATTTTGAAAACTGTATAACTGATATAGTAATAACTAAAAATTAAAAATCACGTTATTTTTTTATTTTTAACTTTTGTAGAAAAAAAACCTTTAAAATTAAAAAAAATAACAAACAGACAATTTTTAGTTTTTTTTACTCCATATAATATCGTTAGTGATTATAAATATAATTTTATACGATTAAATTTAAATTACTGACATCTATATTTATTTAAGAAAAGTTAATATTAATAATTCAACCTTTTACTCGTCCATTGTGAATAATCCCATCTTTAGATTATTTTTTAATAACCCGACCTTTAACCTTAATTTGTTAGCAATATAATTTTTTATTTTATAATAATAATAATAATTCAACGTTTGCCTCTTGTTTGGTATCAGTGGCGGATCCAGGGTCCGGAGTCTCAGGGGCACCAACTAATAGACGAGATTTCAGCAGAGTTTTATTTGTAAAATTAATAACTATTTTACTCTTATTTGCTAAAATTTTAAATACAACATACCACAAAAAGAAATGGAACAAGTTAAATCAACTGAACTTATTAAAAAAATGAGATAAAATAAATAAATAAGACAAAATTACTAAAATGAGGGACTATTAATTTTACACTTTTACTCTTACCAATAGAAAAGTCTACGTTAAATATTTTAAAAAAAACGCCTAGGGGCACGTGACCCCGGGTGCTCCAATGTGGCTCCGCCACTGCTTGGTATCAGCATACCCTATTAGTATGCTGATAGTAAACTAAGTGCAAAGGTTAGATTATTAAAAAATAATTTACACAAAAAGTAAATGGGAAAAACAAAAAAGAACGGAGGGAGTATAACTTAAATATTAGATTATTTACGGCGGATGAGTGAAATATTCGATTATTAATATCAAAATTTTCCTTTTGTTATACTCCCTCAAATTCATTTAAAGTGTTTCTAAGTAACTTGTCGATACACTAATTCAATAATCTAATATTTAAGTTATACTCCCTCAGTTCTTTTTTGTTTTTCCCATTTACTTTTTGCACAGTTTTCAAAGGAACTTTCGAGCCTAAATATCTCTAAATATGCATTATAAAAAATTATAAAAAATATATGATAAAAAAGTATACATTAAGACGAATCTAAAGAGATCTCATATGGATATATTTTATCATCTATAAATGTCTTAAAAATCTTAATCAAATTTCTCCCTCCAAAATGAAATATTCTAAACGGGAAGAACAAAAAAGAACGGAGAGAGTATATTTTAAAATTATAAAATATTGATATTAATTAATTAACATTGATATAAATCAAAAGAAATCTTAGTTGGCTATATTTTAACATATAGATTAAGAATAATACACAAATTAAAACTAATTTGATGAATGGTGGAACATCCCAAATGAAACACTTCAAAATGAATTGAAAGGAATGTTAAATCGGATTTTGAGTCGGATATTTTAGGTCAGTATAAAATCAGATCTTCAATCCGTATTGATTTTACATGATTTTAAATTTATTGTAAAGTATATTCAAAGTCGAATTTAGTTAAAAATTAAATAAGTGTTAAATCGTCTGGTCTTTTTTTTACAACGGTAGCTGACTACAAGTCTACAACTACTCTTCACGTCACATACCCCTTTTTTGCCCCCATTCCCATGAATTGAGGAATTGAAGAATGAGGGGAAAAGAATGGGCCAATTGTTGCTCATTTACAATGTTGTTGGTGTGATTAGCATGCATGGATTAGAGAAAAGAGGGATCATTGTTTTGGTTTCTCCATTCTTGACTATGAGTGTGCTTTCAGATATGGTCTTTTATTGCGAGAGACCGTCTCTAGATGAGACGAACTCATAAAAAAAAGCTCATATGTTAATAATATGTTTTAGTTGGACTGTCTAATCCATATATAGGGTACGTCCAAAAAATCGTCTCATACAAAAATTTGTGTTGAGATATAACTTTAGCTAACTGATTGTTTAAAAAGTAAAATAAAAAATGTAATGTTATTATCGAAAATATATATTTTAAATTCGAGCACACTCTTATCATAACGATAAATATTTGATAATTGATAGTGAGTTTATCTTCTTGGTGTCTTGCATTTAAATCATATCATATATTACATCGCTTTTGATCTTGTATTTAATGCGACTTAATCATACTTTTTCTTGTCTTTTCGAAATTACATCACGTATTAGTTTATTGGCATCTATACGATCACTTATATTGTATACTTAATTGTCAACTCTTTCTTGTCTTCTCAAAATAGAACTTGAGATTTACACTCAACAATTGTTAAACACTATTTTTGTCCTTTTGAATCACCGTGTCATTACATTGCTCTAATCTGCTAGAATAGTCTTCTAAAGAAACCGTGCAAACGGAAAAAGTTATGAATTGATGATGTAAATATTTTGTCCTTTAAATTACAAGGTAGATTAAAGGAATGACAGAAACCAAGTAAAAATGAATCTTGAAACTTTATCAAAGAAATATATATTTAATCTAACTGAAATATGATCCGATTCTTACTAAAATGTGAGACGAAGTTAGAGTTGTTTCAACGTTTTGTGTAGCATGAGTGTTTGTGAATAGATAGCTTAGGGATTAAAACGTCTTAAATATTGACGGTTTTGTTGTACGTTACTAATAATGTTGTTGGTTCAGGTGGCAGAAAAGTCCAACTATGTGGCTTGGCTCAATACGTTAATTTGGTAGGCGTATCAATTGGATACACCATTACTGCCTCTATTAGTATGGTGTAAGTCAAAGATTCCCCATTTAGCTCTTTATTACTTTGTCAATTTTAATGTGGTTTTTGATTATTTAGTTGCATCAAGTAAAATAATACTCTAGTTTAAAAATCTAATAATTCAATATATTTAGAAAACATGATTTATTTTTTAATCACAAGAACATTTAGTGTTTAGTCGCAAGTTAACGATATAAGTTAATCCTAAAAGATTGAGGTCGACTACGTCATATATGAATCAATATATCGGTTTTAATATATGGTCGTCCACATGAATTTTTCCCCTTCATCCATTTTGATTTTTAACCCTCTTAATTTGTAAGGTTCTATCGTTCATATCGTTTTCCACTCATGTCCTCCAAGTCATTTTTGGTCCTTCTCGCCCTGTTTTTAAGTCTTTCTAAATTCAGTTTTCTATCTTCCTTACTGATTCGCTTAATATCCCGTCTTTGTATTTGTCCAGCCATCTTAAACAATTATTTCATTATCTTTTCCTCTGCCTCATATTAAACAGTTCTCTTTCATCTTTCACGTACTCTTGTTTGTCGCAATTTTAACTACTCTTTAAAATTATCGATCATTATATTGTAACCAATATGATTGTATAGTGCAATTTTACTATATTAGTCATGTAATATCGTTTATGCTGATAATAAGTACCAAAATGTGTTATATACTCTATTACGCTTCTCATAAAAGAGCTTTTTAGGCTAAAAGTGTAGATATAACATATACTCTCCTAACTCCTTATATCTAACGCTAAAATAGTACTTGAAATGAGGGATGAAAGAGATTCAAACTTGTAATCACGTTAGCTCTGATACCATATCAAGAAACAAATTCTAACAAAAACCTCTCATCTAAAAACTTAATGTTAATATTATATTTTTCATACATGCATATTTCATTGTCTTCAATGAATTATCATTATAAAAATTAGCATGCATTTTTATTGCAAATATTATTATATATAGAATGTAATTAATTTAATGGTTATGTAATGAAACAGAGCGGTGAAAAGATCGAACTGCTTCCACAAAAACGGGCACCATGTGAAGTGCAACACATCAAACAACCCATACATGATTATATTCGGGTGCATACAAATTTTGCTGAGCCAAATTCCAAACTTTCACGAACTGTCTTGGCTATCCATTGTGGCAGCTATTATGTCTTTTGCTTACTCTTCTATTGGTCTTGCCCTCTCTATTGCCAAAGTTGTAGGTATGTACACTTTCATCATCTTATATATTGGACCACCAACTTCTATTCTTTTCTCTTTGTTTCTTTTCCATAGAGTGTTTAGGTTCACGTCTATCTAGGTTACTTAGTGGTGTTTAATATAGACTTCACGATTCGATATTTATTTGATTTTGTAATCAAATCTGACTTTGCATTGATCTAACTTCAAAATGATTTAAAATTATGTGAAAAGCGACGTGACCACAAACCCTGATTTTAAACTAATCCGAAACACCCGACTCTAAAATCTAAATCGAACAGATTATTCGAATAAATACCTCTAGCCTAGGTTATGGCTCGACTCCCGAGTCATATAATTAAATCTTTATTAATGTTGAACTTGTAACATAAAATAGAAAAAAATGGTAGTCAAATTGATTGTTAAATTTGTAACTTAATTGTAAACTTTTGATATTTTCTTTTTTATTTAAATAGATAAACTCAAACTCAATCCAACTAATTGATAATTAAGCAAAATAAAATTATTTTGTAGTGCATTAAATTAAATATTTTTATCATTTAAATTTTTACCATTTATACCAAAAAATTCAAATTAAACCAAACTAATAGATATATACTCCCTCCGTCCCATTTAATTTACAACATTTTCTATTTTCGTACGTCCCACTTAATTTGCATTATTTCTATTTTTGGACTATGACCCACCACTTTCTTTTAATCTCATCCATACATCTCAACTTTCTTTTAATTTCATCCACACAATTTATTATCTCTATTCATTTATTACCATTATTCACATTTTTCTTAAAAAACAACATTTTTCTCTTTAATGCAAATTATTTAGGACATAAGAAGTATATATATCTATTTTAAGCTTGATAAATTACTTCTATTTTTTATTGTAGTTCACTTAATAAATTTAGTGGACTTAATAAATTTAATTTATATCTTTAATTTCAAAAAAAAAAAATTAATTTATATTAACGGTAGAGATTAAAATATATATTTGGTTATGAAGGAGACGGGGTAGGGAGAACTTCACTGACAGGAGTAACGGTAGGAGTGGACGTGACAGCTTCAGACAAAGTATGGAGATGCTTTCAAGCTTTAGGCGATATTGCCTTTGCCTATGCTTATTCTAATGTCCTTGTTGAGATCCAGGCAAGTCTTTTTCAAATCTTTTCTTTAACTCTAATGTAAACTTTCTTTGTTCCGAAATGTTCACTACATAATAATTATTGACAATATTTACGTTCAAGCTTATTTTATATATTGCGCCTAATATGTAAGAAAAATATAGTTAAATGAGATCTTGTTTGAATCATTTAATTGCCTACTTTCATAATATTAATTTTTTATAATTTTTAGATGTGTATAATCAATATATAAATGATCAAAATAACACATTGAATTGCGTACAATATCTAATGTAGCAAGTATAGTAGAACAGATAAATTACCGACTCTTTCCGTCAATTTGAGTTTGCACACAATATGATTTTAAACTTTCATATATTTGAGTTACATGGGACATATTTGAACAAAAGGAGTACTTTTTTTAAGAGATACAGTATTTTCATTTATATGAGAGCTTTTCAAAAGAAGTACAACTATTAAAAAGCAGAGGACATTATATTCTAGACATTGCATGATCTTGTTATTAACTTCTAATTTAGTTTTTTTTGTGTGTTAGCTTCTTATTTATAGTTGATATAAAGAGTAGTTCATCTAAAAAATAAATATGTAGTAAATGACTTTTAAGGACTTAAAGCATCAAAAACATCTAAAACTTATTCAAAAAAACATCCGACACTTATAACTAGCTAGTAACTAAAAGTCTAAAACAGTCAACATCCATTTGCCTAATCCGTCGTAATAAGTAATAAATAACGTTGAATGTGTTATACTCTTTATGTTCCCTTCAATTTGCATTAATTTTTATTTTGGATATTTTCACTTATTTTGCATTATATCCTTATTTGGAAATTAACCCCATCATCTTTTTAATTTTAGACCCTAACCATAGTTTTAGGCAGAATATACTGAATATCATCATATATTTTCAAAATGTTTTATACTCTCTTAACAATTACTCTTTAATTCAATCTCAGTATAGACAGGAGTATTGTGATTATGCCAAATATTATAATAAAAAGACATGCATGAAGATTGTGATAATGAATCAAAACCAGAAACTGAAAAATGAATGGGTTGGGCATGCATTTAAATGTAAAGGCATGTTTGCAGTACTGCGTGTAAAGATTACTGCATACTGGTTTGAGCGGTTACAAATCAGATCCGCCACGTGCAACGGATCCGGATCCTTCCTATTTAATTCATGGACATTGTCAATTTGTCATTGACCTTGGTTTTCAACTGGCCCCACCTTTTTAAGTACTTTAATCTCATCATTCATTTTCTCAATTATACAAGTACTCCGCTCCGGTCCTCTTCAACTAATTTTTCACCGACATTCCGTAATTTATGACCAACAAAGATTAATTTCCTTTAGGCAAAGTGTTAGTTGTCACAACTAAAAAAAAATTGGGAAGTGTTTGGCAAGATTGTTTGTTTGAAAATTTTAGCTTATTCTGATACAAATAGGATGATTGAGTGATCAAACCATCAAATGCTAATGTTTGATAAATTAGCTGGTCGAAAGTTGAGACATCTTTTTATTATGAACAAGATGTTTTTTAACAAGCTACTCATAGCTATCAGCTACCAACTATTAGTCATTTGTCAAACGCCCCCAATATCTCATTCTTATCTTTTTTCAATCTTGACGTAAAACTTTGTTTATGTTTAATTAGTGCATAATTTAATAGCCAACAACCAATAGCTAAAACCAACAACTAACATTCAACAAATTAATGATTCAGCCAACAACCAACAGCTAAAACTAATAACCAATATTCAAACACACTGTTAAAAAATTGTTGAATTTTGAACAACCAAGTGTTAAATACTCTTTTCAAAAGTAACCACCTTTCTCACATCTCGTAAGTCATAAAACGTTACGAAGAATATAGTTAGGCACATAGAAAAGATATTAGGTGTGAATGTGTGAATGTGATATACCACATGATTTCTTATTTTACATGTTAGTTGTAGATATTTGTCAAGATTAGGTATCATTGTTGTTTCACTATAAGTACAATATTCTCTAGGGCAAAAGTGTTAAAGTTGCACCAACCCAATTTTTATATAGACGAAGTTCAAAAAGTCTAATAAAATATATATAATTTTATCTTTATAATAACGTAGAAATCGTTTAATTGATTCTTAATAACAAACAAAATCTATAAGACTGCAATTTTAATAACTAGAAATACACGTAATTATACAACTCAGAAGAAAAAACTTCTATGGTTATTTCTACCCATAAAGAAACAGAATGAAATATAATAAATTCTAATAGTGTGGTCTTCTAGACATGATATGAATGCACATGATCAAGTTGATCACGGTAGCTTGGTATAACGTCCATAATTGATGAAATAAATAAACAAAACCAAATTTTTGTATCCATCTATAGTGGGAAATCAAATTAGATACTACTACTATTCTACCCCTACTTGTAAGTCTATACCCGTGAGTCATGATATTATTGTTATGTGAGACGCCTCTTATATATAGACATGTATTTTATCCTAACTAATATAAATTATTAGTTTATAAACTTTTTGTTTTGAAGTTGTCTGGTCGAAAAATAGTCTCTCACAAAAATGTTTGTTATTGTCATTTTTAGCGATATATTGGAATATAAAAGTAGGTAGGCAAGCCCATATAGGACAAAAGGAAGCAGAAAATTGACGACCTTTCGAACCATTGACAAGACCCATCCCTAGCTAGGGACCAATGTTATGCTTGGCCCACTAAGAAATCGAATCATAGGTTGTAATGGTTGGTTTGTGATCTTGGATGGATATCATCAATTCATATAAGTTGTTCTTAGGGATATTTTTTGTTATTCCATGATTTATCGCCACTTAAGGATGTTGAAATGTTTTGTTTTATCTAGACTAGATGTTACACCGTAAGTCTCATACTTGATTTGATGTTGGTTGGTTGTAGCTTAGATTAAGAGAGAATGTGGGGTTACATTTGAATACTGAAACACAAGATAATTTGGATTCGTGTCTGCTTAGGTTATAAGTCTGTATCATTTAATTTAAAATCTATTAATGTGGAATTGCGTAACATACATGATAAAAATAAGGAAAAATTACCAGGAATAATACAACCTTTTGCTTATTTTCCTACAATAATACCAACTTTTAATTAATCATGAATAATACCAACTTATGGGGGTGTTTCCCTAGAATATACCTAACATGTTAAAAATCAAACTATAGGTGATTATATAACCAAAAAAATTAGTAAATTAGTTAATAAACTAAAGTTGGTATTATTTTAGGAAAAAACACCCCAAAGTTGGTATTATTCATGGTTAATCAAAAGTTCGTATTATTGTAGGGAAATTAACAAAAGGTTGTATTATTCACGGTAATTTTCTTAAAAATAAAACAAAATCAATAGGACAACCATGAAAAATTTGAATTAAAATTATAGGAGAAATTTGGACTTGAGCCTACCCTGACGATGTCACTTGATAAAAAATCCTATTTATCTTCAATCGTATATAACACAAGAGAAAATTGGTTCAATCCAAGTAGAAATGAGTGTTTGGTCTCGCATCGTGGATAGCATGTACTAGATGCAATCATTGTTCTTCTCTATGTGCCTCAACCATTAGTTTTAGGCATAAGAGAAGACAAAGATTACAATTCACTAGTAGTATGGGTACCACTTGTAAAACTATACTATACTATCTCCGTCCTTTTTTGATTATTTTGATAGTTACACGTTATGAGGAGAAATGTCACTATCAGTAGCAATTTTAAAGAAACAAAGTAGTATTTAAAATATTGGAAAAGCAAGTTTAGATTAAAATTCTAACCTTTAGAGACCATGAAAATGTAAGTGAACAAAAAAAAGGTGATGGCATCTTTTCAAATCAGAGTGGTGTACAAAGAAAGAATTTTTGTTCTTTTTTGATTATTGGGTAGACTAAGGAAAAGAAAAAGACTAGTTATTAATTGAACTCATCATCTTTATATGAAAGTGATACTTGCTATTCAGCTGAAACAAGATCAAAATCGCCAAAAAGAAAAAGAAACTAATAGAGGTATAAGAACAAAATGTTGATATGCTCTTACAGTTTGTAAAGATGAGTGAATTGTCTTCATTAGTAGATGTTGCTTTGGCCTTACGTACGCAAAGATTTGGGGATTGGAAGTCGAAACTATGATTATCGCTTAAGGGATCTCTATAGAATGCGTACTAATTGTAATAATCGAGCATTTTGGTAGCTCAATGCAATTAATTGACTCCCAACTGAATTTCCATCTAGACGAGCTAAGTGAAAGTTAACAGCAAAATTAGTTTCTATACTCACTGGTATTGTGTTGTAACAGCACCCAAGATGCATGATCCCTATTCCCTGCTAACATTTTGTATCAAAAAAATATATCCTTTTATGTTGAATTCGTTTCGTTTAAATGTTTTTTCTTCAACATAAGTTGCTCACATGTTGAGCTCGAATGAATGTTGGCGCGCAGGACACACTAAAATCATCCCCTCCGGAAAACAAAGTAATGAAGAAAGCATCCCTTGTTGGAGTATCTACTACAAGCCTTTTCTATATCCTTTGTGGTTGCTTTGGTTATGCTGCATTCGGTAACAAAGCCCCTGGAAATTTTCTCACTGGATTCGGATTCTATGAGCCTTTCTGGCTTGTTGATTTTGCTAACGTTTGCATCGCTGTTCATCTTGTCGGTGCTTATCAGGTAATACCTTTTAGATGATTTTGACCGATTAAAATTGATTTTTACTCTGTTGAAACTCGTATCTTTTTGGTTAATGATTTTGTTTTGGAGTTTTAGAAAAACGAGCCTAAAAGATGTATACGAATTATGTAGGTTTTCACCCAACCCGTATTTGGCTTCGTTGAGTCATGGGCAAGGAAGCATTGGCCAGAAAACAAATTCATAACAAGGGAACACCCAATTGTGATCCCATTTGGAAGTGGAATTTACTACCTCAACTGGTTTAGGCTTGTTTGGAGGACAGCATATGTGATAGTAACAGCAATATTAGCTATGTTATTCCCGTTCTTCAACGATTTCCTTGGCTTACTCGGGTCATTGTCATTTTGGCCACTTACCGTGTTCTTCCCTATCGAATTGCACATCTCACAAGCTAAAGTGCCCAAGTTCTCGACCAAATGGATCGCCCTAAAAACGCTTAGTTATGCCTGCTTGGTAGTGTCATTGATAGCTGCAGCTGGCTCGATTCAGGGACTTGTCGGTTCTGTTAAGAAGTATAAGCCCTTCCAAGCACAGAATTAAGAGTTGTTCTTAATTCTTTTGGTTCAATTTGTTGAAAATAGCAACAAAAAAGTGTATTTTGAGAGCATTAAGTAGTGCTCTCAAGCAAAAGGTAGACTTTGTATTATAGAATTTTCAAACCCCCTAAGATGAGTGCCTTTGTTGTGTAATTAGTGGCACTAGGTAGATGATTGGAAGAGTAAAACTGATAAGTTAATGCCTTAATTATGAATGCAAAGAATCTTTAAGCTGCATTTAAACTTTGTTTAAAGTCTTGCTTCCTTGTGAAATCACGAGTCAACGAATTGAATCGCTTACAACGTTATCCGAAGATTGCGAGCTTCACATCAAGTCGATATAGCTATAGTCTTACGCAGGCACAAAAGCAAACAATGTTCTAATGAAGATTCATTTGCGTGCCTATGAAAAAAAATCGACGGATATCAACTACTTCTACTTAGTAAACTCCTTACACTTACTTGCTGATAAATTGTATTTGACTTGTATACAACAAGACCCATAAGAGGAGAGTTGAATGCACAACCTGTATTCATTCACGTGGCAATCAACAACTTTCTAGCTAGCAGCCTAGCATCATGTGAAGCCATTGTTTCCTTGAAAGGACATGGGTTACCAAACCTTCCTATCTCGCTTGTGACGAAGATAAGATACATAGCCACACTTATAATTGATTTTCTTTTCGAGGCTTGATTGGCCTCTTCTCGATCATCAACTGTTGTTGTAACTCGAACATGGTGCGAACTTTCAACTCTATGGAGACGTCGGAGCCTCAGCCTCCTCTTGGGCAGTGGGCACCATCGCGTGTACTTACATTGTTAGTTATAAGAGTCGTCTTTGGGGGTGACCATACTCGATTTGTCGTACACAAGATCTGATACTATGAAGGATTTATATGATAAGCAAGAAGCAGCTGACTGATATATCAAAACAATATCAGGAGCCATCCATTAGGCCAGCATATTGTTTTCACATAACTTGGAGAACAATTAGGGACTAATCGAGTGAAAATCAGCACGTGAAGTTTTTTCTTACCAAAGGTCAATTGGAAATACCTTTTTGTTCACTAATAAGGATAAGGTTGCGTATATCTCACCTACAAGAACCCGCTAGGTATGAACCACTTAATAGTATTGTATAAATTGAATGTTGTGTTGTTGTCTTAGTGCGTTTGAATCGTCACTATCGTTTGAGGTGTTTATTCGGGTCACCAAGTTGATTTCAATCAAGTGTTTCGGATCGGTTTAGAATCGATTTTGTGTCCTCATTGTCTTTAATATAATTTTAAATTTATTTTGAAGTCTGGTCAAGTCGGGTTCGATTATAAGGTCGAGTGAATATCGGATTGTTGGGTCTGTTTTGAACATCTCTGTCTGTTAATTCACTCTTATTATGTTCAAATGCCACTCTTGCCAACCTAGTCTAGACTATACTGTAGAATGGGCCGGATAAGAATTAGGTCAAACTCACATAAAATGGCAATTGGTCCGCGTTAAAAAAAACATGTACAAATGGGTTGGTCCTTCTCGGCCCACTCCAACCTAACTCCACCCATTTATAGTTCACAAATTCTTGCTATAGACCGTCTATAACATAGACGGGTAAATATGAGCCAGCCCATTTGTTAAACGAGTAACTGAATAGTTATATCAGCCATTCGTTTGGCCCATTTAAAACTCACATATTTTTAGGTACGGATCTGGACTTGCAATGGGCCCAATCCAAATACACAGCTCTAGTCTGGACCCATGATAAAGATTACATCGCATCCCAGAGGGAGTAGATTGACACTACAATTTAGATCGAGATGGAAAAATATGTATAGCTAATTATGGCAACCCGCCAACATTACGACCATCAAAAATATCGACAACATGTAACTTAAGCGTTTAAGGACCAATGACATAAATATAAATAAGACAAGAGGCAAATAATAAACAGCAATTATGCAATATCATAAGATAACTACAATTAAAACACGTAATAAAATACTAAAAATAAATAAAATTAGAAGTTACACAAAAAATAGGAGAGAGGTCAAGAACAATAAACAAAAAACATAAGAACTTAAACTTAGAAACTTTGTGAAAATGATTTGCAAGCTTGGAATGATAACCCACAAAATCTAATCAAAACAATTAATGAATGGAATCTGAAAACATATCTTGAGGACGCCCTAAAGCGCTTATGCCATCATTATGAATATACAAACCAAAACTGTGAAATCCTAGAAATATTCATGCCTAGTTGACAATAAAATTAGTTTTCGAGAGTTTTATCAAGTATAATCATAACAAACAATATGCATAAAAGGAATAAAATTGGGGTTTATCAAGTATAACTTCAAAGTTGAGAGTTTTATTAGAAATGAGTTTCATCTCAATTGCAGTAAGTATTGCATTTTTTAGATATGATGATCCTAAAATCGAATCTCACATATCTTTCTATTCTATCAACCTATCCTATAATTCAAATAAAAGTTAAGAAAGTTTTATTGAATAATTTATATTTTTAATAAATAATGAAAGAACATGATTCTTATCTAATGAAAAAAAGAAGAGGATGCTTTTGGATGACTTATTCTTTTCTTAATTTGTTTGGAATACTTGTAGACTTAAGATCCAAAGTAATAACTTTACAAAATGATATACTCCGATCAAATGTCTTATTTGTTTTTATTCATTCTTTCTATTTATTTTTCTACGAATTTCAATGCAAACTTAAAAATTAAATAATTTTAGTTGTGATTTTTAGAAATTCAAAAAAAAATAATGTTTAAAAAATATATATTGAGACAAATCTGCTAATGTTATCAAGATTCCACATAAATATAATTTTTTCATATAAATTGGTAATCAAAATTTAACATTAAAATTTATAAATTCAATTTGAAAAAACATATAAAAATAAAAAAAATATAAATTTTCTTTATTAATACTCCCTCCATCCTTTTTATTGTCCACTTTGGTTTGGACACGGATTTTAAGAAAATAATAGTTGGGGTATTTAGGTAAAAAATATTCCTCAAAAATAGAAAGTGGACAATTAGAGTGAATTTCTAAATAAGGAAAGTGGACAATAAAAGAGGATAGGGGTGATATGGAAATTTTTGATAGGAAGAGCTTCCTTCTAGAGCCGAAGAAAGAAGTAGAAAAAAGTCAAAAGATAGACTTTCCACCGCATTCTCGTCATTAAAATATAGAAATTAGGTTTTCACGTAATTAAAAGAAAAACGCTTTCCTTGGGGAAGAAGAAATGAAATCATTCATCCTTTTATATTAGTCTTAATGCTCAAGTCTTTCTCAATAAATTAATTAAATATTGGAAAAAAAAATAAAAATCCTCAAGTCAATTATTATCTGCTGACTCCTCAATATATACCACACTTTTACAAGGCTCCTATTCTATTTGATATTTTTCCATTTCAACTCCTTTACATAAATAATTACTCCTTAATTATTGATTTAATGAATTATATTTATGGTCCTTACGGTCTGTATGATTAGTGGTAATAAAAGGTGGTAATGAGAATGATATAGGAAAAATTTTCATCTTTGATTATGCATAATTAAAACTTATAAAAGCTCGATATTAATAATCTTTGCATTTAGACAAATAAAATAAAATTTCTTAACTATTTTTGAACTTATAGATTAAACGCTAATTCTTAGATGAGTCGGTCTCACAATGACACCATCTCTATTAAGTTGACTCAATGCACTTTTTGTTTTAGAGTGATCACTTATAACATTAAAATGATCGTCTATAATTTTGGAATAATAACTTTATATGTCGTAGAGTGATTACTCATACCTTAAAACGATTATGTATGATTTTAAAGTCAACTATTAATGAAATAAGCTAATTATATGGGTTTGTTTCATGGTGAGACGGTCTTATACAAGACAGGCTGAAAAGACGATTATATCCCAAAGAAACCGACTTAACCAAACAACCGGGTAAAATCCGGGTTGAATACACCGGTTCTATAAATATGAAACCTTGTTTTTCTTAATTCTTTTGTCCCCGCCGGCAAATTGTAAAAAGTCATTTTCTCTCCTCTCAGATCTCTTCTCCGGTGATGGAGCGCTTCGTTCAAGCAACCTCTGGTTTTGGGCCTGTAAATACCACCGCCATTAATTCTGAACAAAATCCTAAGAATGATTCAAAAGAATGGAATTGTTATAGAGATTGCGTTTCAAAGGAATCCATTATTCACAACTTCAATAATTTCAAGAAAAGTCAAGCGCCAGAGAGGTTGATGGAGTGGTCAGATGAGAAATGGGTGGAACTTCCAAGCCATGTTGTTTCGAGTGCGAGATCGGCGTTTTCGAAAGGAATTCCGATTATTGAAGTTGAAGTTGACGGTGACATGTGTATGTTTGATTTTTATCGGATGTTGAAAATTGAAATCGGGAGTAGTGGATTGCAACGATCTATTGCTTGGATTGATTTAAAGGGTAGTTGTTTTTTTCCTAAATTTTTTGTTGATGAATCTTTAGTTGATAATTATAATAATTATTCTGATGATGATGAAGAATTAGTAGGTGAGAAAGATGAGTGTAGTAATAATGGTATAAACCCTAAGATTGAAATTGAAATTAACATAGATAATATAAATAATGTTGATAATAAGATTATGAATAACAATGACAAGAAGAGGAAGCGGGAGGGCAAAGTAGTAGTTAATGATGTAGAGGATACTGCTGATTCTCGCAACAGTGGAACTGGTTCAGAACGGGTCAATAAAAAACCTAATTTGCATATTGAGGATGAGAAACCTATTGAGAAATTTGAATGGCCGAGTGTTAGGTTGATTAATGAGCAAGAAAAGGCGTTTTCGGATGTCAAGAAATTGTTTTTGAGTGGAATGAAGATGGTGGATTCCGGAGTTGAGGTTACCGCCATTCATAAGCTTACTTATACTGGACCTCTTGAAAAGGCGCGGGCTATGGTTTTTCACAAGACAATGCAGATCACTCAGGCTGCTCGTGGAGGTCAGTCCAATACTGTTTTTGCGTGGCATGGAACATCCAGAAAGGGAGTTTCAGATATATTAGCTCATGGGTTTGGAGTTCCGAGTAAGGTTTCGGATTTACAAGCTCATGGTGTTGGTGTTTATTTGTCTCCAGGTCGGCTGCCTCATCTTAGGTAATGGCCATGAGGGTTCTGCTTTATGTTTCTACTTAATTTTGATGCTGGTTTCTGAAACAATGTTTTAACTTTTGGTTGTTGAATTTGTCATTCAGTGATTTGTTAGCTCAGGCAGATGATAATGGTGAAAAACATGTTTTATTGTGCCGGGTTGTCTTGGGAAATTTGGAGAAAATTGATGCTGGATCTCAACAGTTTTGTCCATCTAGTACAGCTTTTGATAATGGGGTGGATGATACTGTGAATCCTAAGTGGTTTGTAGTGTGGACGACCAATATGAACACTCACATACTCCCTGAATGTGTTGTGAGCTACAAATGTTCCAATGTTTTGCAAGGTGAGTTGAAGTGTTCCTCGTTGTCCTGGAGGAAACAAAAGGAGTGCAGGTTTAATTTGCGGCAGGCAATTTGTCGTGGCTGATTTTTATTCGCTAGTGTTTCTGTTTTCAAATTCGTTGTTCTGTTTCCTTTTAGGAACTAAAGAGGGAGATGAGGAGGTCATGAAGTGGGCACCTGAGGGACCGTCGAAGTTGTTTTTTTCTCAATTGGGGATTGCACTTCCAGCTTCGAAACTTGAAGAGCTGAAGGCTCTGTGCAGGGCATTTAAGGTATCTTGATGATTTCTGTACTTTTTGAGTAACTCCTAATGAGCATATAATTTCTTCTTGAGTGGATTAGGTAGATAATCATTTATTCTAGGTTCATGGATACGTTATTAAGTTAGTTGGTATTGCTGATGTAGGTATCTGTTTTTCTTCTTAAAGTTCCTTTTGTCAGTGTTTGCATGTTTAAGTGGTTGCAAGTTCTTCCATAGTGTAAATTGTGGAAGGTTCTGTTGTTTCATCGTGCCATTTAGTGGTTGAAGTCCTTCTATCGTGTAGATTATGCAAGGTTCTGTCTTTATGCTGTGTGAACTGACCAATTATAGTGACTACAGTTGCGCTACATGGTGTCCCCCGACATTGAATGTTTAGTTTTTTTTTTTTTTTTTTCTTTTTCTTCTGATTACGTTTTTCCTGTTCTTTCAGGCTGGGGAATTGGCTAAAGATTTGTTCGTCCAGCGTTTGAAATCAGTTGTTGGCAATGAGATGCTATATTCTGCTATGGCTAGGCTTCAAGGTTCAAATTAAGGTTTTTCTTTTGTTTTGAAATATTTAGAACTATCCCTAACATGGTTTGTTCTAAATATGTTCGAAAGAGGGGAGGCTGCTTCATACACCAATGTGTCAGTAGAGCTAGTAGAGGGAACACATGGCATTCTAGCTTTTAGCTAGAAAGGTGGTTTAAGGGAGGGAGGTTGGACGAGGGTTTTGGTTTCTATACCTATCTCTTAGCTCTTGCTTATGTTCTTGAATCATATAGTAACAACAATGTAATCTGTTAGATTTTAGCAAGAAACATTAACATATTCCCTTTAGTTCGAGAATTTGGAGTAATTTACTCTTTTGTTATTAAGTCATACTGTTATTTTTGTTATATCTCTTGATTTTATCAATTTCATGTGATGTAGGGTTCTCTGTTTGTTGATTGACATTAATTGTGACGTAGGGTTCCCTTGTTTGTTGATTGACCATCTTATTTTTATGCTTCTGCGAGGGACACTTCAATTTGTGCTAGGGATTATGCCTGTAGTTGGATGTTTTGATCTCACTCCCTCGGCAGACATAAAGCCTAATGAATGTACTTTGCAATTGTGTCCGATTTTGGATCTTAGGAATGCAGAGTATGATTTTATCAGATTTGAATATTGGATACTGGATAGTGAGTTCAGTGATCGTTGTCTTTCTACCATGCAATACTCAACTGTCAGTTGACGAGTGAAGTTTAATAGTTTTTCTCCCGACTAATCTTTAGTTTCTTCTTGAGAAATACTTGAAATCTGTTCCACTTTTGGATATAAGGGATCCAGATCAGATTCAACATTGATATTGGATAGTAGCTGTGTGATCTTTGGCCTTCCAGCACCCACTACGTAACTTTCAATTGACAAGTGATGATCGTAAGTTTCTTTGTATTGGTTAATGGGTTGTATTCACTGCAATCATTTGTTTAAACCACGATCGCAGTTCTCAACTATCTCTCTTTCTCAATAAGTGTTTAATATGGTTTGGATGGTATATTCTCTTTTGAATCAAACTTGGAAAGCTCTGGCCTCAGGTGCATAATAGTCTCTATCCATAAAAGAACTGCACCATTGAGTTATACAAAAATGAACGATTATCCTGTATTAACATATGAGGTATACACACTATAATGGTACATGAATCTGTTTTTCACTATATCTGAGCATGCTTATGCTTGTGATATACTCCCTCCGTCCTACTCACTTTGCATCAATTGCCAATTTAGTCCGTCCCATCCATTTTGCATCAATTCTATTTTTGGACAATGACCACCACTTTCTTTATATCTCATCCGTACATTTTAGTTCTCTGTTAGTTTTATTCTCACAATTCATTCTCTCTTCATTTATTACCAATATCCACTTTTTTCTTAAAAATCCTTTTCTCTTGGATGCAAATCTATCCAGACAAAGGAGTACATTATTTTTGAATTTCCCATATAAATTATCGTTTGCACGCCATATTCTCATCCGCTCTGTGATGAATCTTGTTGACATATTTCCATGGCACATGCTGACATGCATACTGTATGGAGTAAACTTTCGTAGATATATTGTGGAATAAAATTACAAAATTTATCTTGGTTTCAGTCAAGGAATTGGCATAAACTAATACGTGGTTGGAATTATCTATTATGCTTTCAACTTTTTATGAGCTTCAATGTGTCAAATCCTGTGGCCTCTCTGTTGTAATACTCTTGGACCTTTAATTAGTACCTTAAGTCTTTGGTCATTTGATGTGGGTCATGTTGGTGTTATCTTGGTGTATTTAGACTTCATTGAAATATAGTTCATTGTGATTTGTTTTGTTTATAGATGCTCCTGAGGTTTTTTAATTCTGCAATCTTGCCGAAGGCCGATCAATTTTAACTGCATAATCATTAAGTTTCCACACATTAGCCTTGAACTTTTGGTTTACTATAGGTGGTGATCCCTGTGCCTTATTTCTACTTAATTAATGTTGGTTTTATTGGATTCTGTTTCTTTATTTGTTGTATCGACTTTTGAAGGGTGTGTTGTGTATTTTTGTGTTGGATATAGGAATAGTAGGTCTTCCGTGGAAGATATTAGTTATTTTCTTTATGGAGGATTGATACTTTTTTTGCTCTTAGAGAAGTATGACTGAAACTTTCTGATATTACGCTATATACTGCAACTAAGCAAATATATAATACATATTTTCTGTGTCCTCTTAAAGCATGATTTTTTTTTTTAATTTTTGTGTGTGTGTGTGTGTGTGTGTGGATCTCTCTGTATAATAAGATCATGAGTTGTAGGCTGTAGGTCCTTGTAGGAAGGGATAAATTTTGCTGGCATTTGAGTTTTGTGATTTTTTCTGTTTGTTACCTTGAATCCTCATTATTGTTGCCTTGCTGGGAGTAGGTTTGTTGGTTTTGATGAAACACATAGTATAGAGGCTTCTACATTTTATGTTGCAGTTAAAGCAGGATGTATGTACTATGTACCCTACAAAGTGAGTATATTTAACTTTGTTCCCGCTTCCATGGATCTTCCTAGATTGGAATCTCTTTCTTTTACATCGATGACATAGAATCTCATAGCTAGGGAAGATTAGATTCCTTCATCGTTTTTGTTGTTTGTGTTCTATAGAAACTGAACTATTTTGATAAATCATCATATAGGTGATGAATTGATATTTATATCATAGTTATGTTGGCCGATGTCTCTATCGAGACTCGGGAAGTTATTCTAGTGATAATGGTTTTGAACTGATCATTATTATTTCGTGCTGAGCAATTCCTCTTAACAGATCTCTTTCCTTTTTTGATACAGGACTTGGTTAGTTGCATAGCTTCAGCTTTGTAAAGGTAATTGCCTACAAAAGTTTGCTGGAGCTTCATTTAACAGAACTATTTCAGTTGTTGGTGCCAGGGTAATATGATTTTAAAATGGTGGAGCTTGTGGAACTCTTCGCCAATCAAACATGTTTTGAATGACAGATGGACTCCTGGTGTGTTAATATTACATGTTGAATTACATGATGTATTGGTCATTCTTCCTTCCTTGGTAATTGGTACTTGGTCGTATGTTGCTGATAAATTCATGGAAATTTGTTTTCATCTGTTCATCATAAAATATTTCCTTAATGATCTCATGTTTCTTGGGAACTAAGAACCTGCTTATGGTTTTGGTGTAGCAGGTAATTGTTTTGCTTCATTAAGTGGCTTTGTGGTTGATGCTTGACCTTTTATAATCAACAACTTGTTTTGTTTTTAGTACCTTGACTGTAAATTCTGTTAGAAAATTTTCTTTCTTGTCAGTTCTTTGGGTTTATTTTTATTCTCATTAAAAGGATTTGATTAGCATAGGAAGGTCTAGAAGGTTTATGTTTTATGTTTAACATTATCATGAAAAGTTGGGGGATTGTGAATTATGATTGATTGCAGATCAGTGAAAAAATAGTTAAAGGCGCGTGACTGAGAGCTTTGATGTAGGGGGACTGGGAGGGTATTCTCATCGTTAAGATTAAGATACCCCTTTTTTCTTCCCCGTTTTGGCTATAGCAGAAAATATTTGCTTCTACTGAATGGAGAGGAACTGCCGTGCAAGTGTAATATATTCGATGGAAGTGTTGCTTAACTTGGAAGGAGATTAATTTGTTTCTGAAGTTTCTTTGACCTTTGAGAATCTTGAATAAGTTGGTTTCAAGTAGTATTAATTCTTTTTTTTTCCGTTTTTGGCTTTATAGATAAAATTATGCATGGTGGTGTAGGCTAATTATGCATGTAGCTGTTGTGTTTGCGATGTGAGGGTTGACCTGAGTGTTCCTTTCAGTACAATATGAAAGCAGTTTTGCTTATATTTTCTGCACCTATTGTAGCAATACATCTTATCTATACAAACTAATTGTTCTGTGGGACTGAGAATTTTCAAGGGTAGCAGCTTATTATATTTTTTTGTTTTTTGCCTCACACTTATTCTTTGGCTAGACTAGTTTATAGATGGCAAATTTTACATCTATAAATAGTGTAAAATTTGCACTTGCAATGCTAGCCAATCTATAAATAGTGTAAAATTTGCACATGCAATGCTATTCTGGCCTAGCCTTGCAATTGCAAATTTTGGACTGACCACTTACAAACCAGAATAGCATTGCAAGTGCAAATTTTACACCATTTATAGATGGCAAACGTGTCAAATGTGGTTCCTGGTTTTTTTGTGATAATTTTGTCCCTTTAGATACAAAAACTTTCTTACTTGTGCAAGTAACTGGCTGATTTTTGATCTGTAACCTTTCTACTTGTCCAAGCGCAACAATGGCTATTATTTGTGGTGATTTTAGGCTCATTGTGATGATTGTGGCCTCTCTAGGCGTGTTCAGTGTAGCCAGCCTTAAGTATGGTCATGCAAGTGTTGATCATGGAACTTGGAAGCTGTGTATTGGTGCTCGGATTCTGATTAATGGTTTGTTTTACTTTAAGCCAACTGATTAGGAGTTCTTAGTGTGAGCTGATGTGGACTCTTTGATTCTTCTTGTTCCTTTTTTTTTTTGTGATGTAACAGTGGTTGTTTGATTGACAGATTGGCGACTCTAGTGGGCTTTGGTTTACGGTTGATACGTTCTGGATATTTTGCTACCTAGTTCATCTTGCTGTATCAAATCTGATTTCCTGTAACTTTAATCAGTTTCCTTTGCTGTATGTTTGTGATTAGGGTTTTTTTTCCAGTTTATAATCTACTCTACTATATTTTTTTTAAAATATGGAGAGACCTACTTCATGTTTACTTTTTTTCAAGGCAGCAAAAAATATTGGCCAAGGCTACGCGAGACCAGAATTATCGAGAGTGCATGTGAGATTGGGCTTGTCAGCACTTAGCATTCAATTAAGTGCTTTAATTTACTGTATCATCAAAATTGTACCAGTTTTGAGAACACACACACATTACCTGATGTGTTGTCTTTGTTCTTGGCAGTAATGGTGGTAAAAAATGGCAAGAAAAGCTTCCATTTGCCTATGAGCTAGAAGCTTTGATTTGAAAACTTTGTTCTTCGGGGTACATGTGTTTTTTTTTTGCTGTTTATTTCCCACAAGTAAGCTGGCCAATGTTTCATATAGATGCCTGAAACAAACTGTCACTGCTGTTTCTTTTTCATGATTGTCTTGTGGGTTTTGTTGGGTAGCATTATTGCTTTGTTTACTCTGATGTTGTCTAGCTGTCTGAGTTGCATTTCAGTCATTTCTCGCGGAATTGCTGAGGTATTGATTTTCATGCTTATTATAGTCATTTGATTTTTTTTTTTTTCTTTTCACGTTTTTCATATAAGCTTAATCCTAAGGCTACTATGGAAAATCCTACTGTGAAACATATATAGACTTTTACATGTCAGTCGTTTGCAGAGCCTTCAAAGATGAAAATTCTGAAAATTGTTTGTTTCTCCGAGTAATGGAGAAGGGGAAGAAGGACAAGGGTACTAGATTTTCCAAACCCTAAATTTGAGATTGTTTGGCAATGGCTGGTGCCTACAACTGCATTGTTGATGTGTACACCAAAGAACTAATCGGAACATTCTACTGTTCGTTCAAAGGAGTAAAAGAACGACATTGTATTGCTCGATTGGAGTCCTCGTCATGCTTTCGTAGTTTGACAAGTTTTGTATTCCATCTAACTCTGTTCCTTTTAGGTTACTTCTCTTGCAAGGATGAATTCTGTGTGAACATTGAGAGATACAAGCTTTTTTGATGGATATGAAAAATTTATAGGAAGTTTAATTCAACTTTAATGGTTGTTCGTTGTCAGCAGTTTGAGTTTGATACAAATAACGATATGGAAATCTCTTGTAAGCCTTGTTTGGAAGAACTTCTCAGATGACAAAGTTCAATAATCTTTTATATGTCATGTTTGGGAACAATGATTTCATTTGAAAATTTAGAATTTGCTCAAATTCTTTGTTTGGCAAATAAAAAATTTTTAAATTTAGATTTGGATTAAATTTTACCATTGTTTTTAAAGTACTTAAAGTTGAGAATTTGGAATGACTACTTAAACCTTGTCATTCTCATATTCTTCTTTTATAATTTTATAATTGAAATCTATAATTTGAAATGAAATATTTGTTTTCAAACACTACATTAATGAATTCACTTCACTTTAAAACTGGTTATGTTAGGGATGGAACAAAAATTGACAAATTCTATGAAAGCCTTAAGTAATTTAAAATTGAGGCTCTTAATTTTTTGGGGGTGTATGCGGTCGAACAAGTTGAACATGTTCAATGTTAATATGAATTATTTTGAAAACTTGTTATGGGAATTCCGACTACTATGGTATGGGATTGGCATCATAATAGAAGACAGGACTATATTACCGTTATTTCTCATGATCTTCATATTTAGATTTTGGTATTTTACTAATTGGAAGGTATATTTGCTCCTGGATCTTTGTTTGTGAAGTAAAAAACGTTTATAAAGGATTAACAAAATTTTTAAGGCCGAAGAGGGTACTTTATTTCATTATACTTGTAACTAATAAAAATATTTTTAAACGCAAATTGTCACAATCAGTTGCAAGTATTTCAAAATGGTGATAATATTAAACATAATAATAAGAAATCATTTGAATTATACGTTATATTTAGCATTGTTAAACAAAAGCATTGTTAAACAAAATTTGACATTACGAATGTTTAAGGTTTAACTCTCGAGTAGTTCTATCATTGCGATTAAAGCTTTAAGATTGTGTAACTTTAAGTTAGGCTTATCATAAAATATAACTGAAATGGTTATTTAATGCATAACATGGATTTAATTCGAATATGTGTAATCACGAATTTTGTTTCGATTTAATATAGCCCACTTAAGTCAATTTGAATCCAAAATAACTAGAATTAATCATTTCTTTTATCAAACTTGCCTAAAACACGAATAATTGATCAACGTTGATCCAAATGTAATAGAACTATAACTTAAGTCAAAGTCAACAAAAACTTATAAAGATCATATATGACCAATTGTTCAACCAAACTTAATTTTAACGCGAAGTATGATTGAATTAGGATGAATAATAGATTTAATTTACATCTAATTTAAAATTAACTTATATCAAAAGATTATCATAATTTAACAAAACTCAAATTCGATAAAAATTAAACTCAATAAAACCTTGCCTAAAATTCAACTAGATATAATTGAATATACAACCCAACCCAATTCCAAAAAATATAATTTTTTTATTATAATAACTTTTGTAAAATACAATAAAATAAGTAAAATATTATATTATATAAAACAAAATAAAAATAAAAACAAAATGAGAAAGAATTGGTTTTGGACTTTACCACCTGAGCTTTATGAAGAAGGATGAACCTGCCCTTTTTATCGGCTAAAAGGTCACAGCCTCACTGGCTGCCTTCTTTGCTTTGGCCTTCCATTTGTGCCAAAGTCTACTCCTTTGTCTGCCTGCAGTTTCTTTCCAGCTTCATCACCATTGAATCTTTGTCCTTTAATTCTTTTCTCCTTAAATCGTTACCCTTTATGTAAGTTTTTTTGTTTGTTAACTTAGAACAGACAAATCCTTTCATTTTGTTGGAAAAACCTTCCATTTCAATGGCTTCTTTGCATAATCTTCAATCCCTATCATCTCAACATTCAACTTCCTTTATTACCCACCTGCAAAAACCCAATCTTTTTCACAAATGCAACAAATTTTCAATCAATTTCAAGTTTGTAGTATGTTCTAAATCATCACCCTTCACTGAAAAGCATTCAGTCGAAAGATACCAAAGGGAAAACTGGGTTTATCCTGTTACTTCCTATACACAATCGCCATCATCTGATGAAACCTTATCTCCGTCATCCTCCTCTGAGAGTAAGAGAGAAAATGACATTGCTTTGCAGCTTCCAGAATTGAAGAAATTACTTGAAGTTTTAAAAGAGAAAAGGGGAAATCTATCTAAAGATTGTTGTTTTGAAACACATGACGGAATTGGGAATGTGTTTTTGGTGGGTACTGGGCCTGGGGATCCTGATCTTTTGACTTTAAAAGCTTTGAAAATCATTCAATCTGCTGATCTTTTGTTGTATGACCGCCTTGTTTCCAATGATGTTTTGGATTTGGTGGGTCCCAATGCAAGGCTTCTGTATGTTGGTAAGACTGCTGGGTACCATAGTAGAACTCAGGAAGAAATACATGAGCTTTTGTTGAGTTTTGCTGAAGCTGGTGCTAATGTTGTTAGACTTAAAGGAGGAGATCCTCTTGTGAGTTTCTAATGCTAATATTGCTTAATTCTCCTTTTCTTATTACTTTGTGTTGTTCAAGTTTATATCATATTGTGGAGCTATAAGTATCTGCTTAAACTTTTGGTTGAGTTGGTTTCCGGAAGGTTCGTATGATTTTGGTTTTGACATTGTGCAAATTTTGGTAGATTTTCGGACGGGGTGGTGAAGAGATGGATTTCTTGCAGCAGAAAGGGATTCATGTCAAAGTTGTTCCAGGTATTATGTCTATTCTTGCCTAATGTGAAAGTTTGGATTAGTGTCACATGATTTGCTAATTGCCTCGCGAATAACAAATTAGAGAAATGAATTATGACCCGTTTAAGGCTATTTTAGAACCATTCTGAGCGAATTGCAAATTTAAAACGCGAATTAACTAGCGAATTATGTTTCAATGGTTTGGATCATGTAACCTCTAGTGATGAAATACCTATTACTTTGAATGTGTTGGGACTTTGTGATCGCTATAGTTAATTCAATACATAGCATGTGTTCATGAATGCAAAAGAAAACATATAAACATTGTTTGTTTACCTTAAATGCTGAAAGGAATGTGGGAGATTGTTCATTGTGTGTAGGTTGTGATTAAGTTTTTTTTTTATCCTTGCAAGGGTTAACACTTTGACATCTGAAAAACATTACTTCTTGTATGATTAGTGTAACTAATTCGCTAGCTAATTCGCTTTGCGATTCACTCAAATTTTCCCAAGAATGGCCAAAAACCGACCATAATTCGTTTATTCCGATTCGCGATTCACGAGAAGATTAGTGAATCATGTGACACCGTGTATGATTTTGTAGTGGCTTTCACATGGTAATCAATTGTTACCAAAGTCATTCAAAATCAACCCGATCTAACTTTAATCTGATGTGCTATACTTGTTCCGGCGTTGACCCGAGTTAAAATTTAGCTATGTAGTGATGCAATAACCATTGTAAAGCAAGAGATTTGAGGATGTTGTGATCTCGAATCCAAACGCACACCTCTACAACCTATACACAATGAATAATCACCCACCATTCCTTAACACTTCATACAATATTGGAACACAATAACTTTAACCAATTAGTGAGTTTGTACTAAGGCTCCATTAGATATGGCATATCCAAATATACATGAACTTCTCTGATATCATTGGTTTCAATTTGGACTTATTTGAACTCATTAGACCATGGTTTAGCTTATTTGCCTTTATATGAACATATAGCTTTACAATAAGCAAATATGTAAAAGAATTTCACTTTATTGGTTCTTATGTGTTTTTCTTTTTCCTGAACTAGGTTATATAGAACAGGCTTTCGATGCGTACTTGAATACAATGCAAGTACCAGAGTCTAAGCATCATAGAATATGAAAATGCTTGTTAGTCTCTTGATATGTTTTCTGTAAGATTTCTCCATTGATATCACTGGAAAAGTCAGATGACTAAAATAATCTATCTGTCATCTTTTGGCTTGACATGGAATCATCTATTTGAAGCATACTAAAATTGTTGAATAGCTTTTGTGTTGAATGAAGGCATGCACCATAAGCCTACAGTCACAATAAGATATTGTCCTTTCTAGAGATTTTGCAATAAGCTTTGTTTGCATCCACAAGAATCGGGATTCGGAACATCTTTTATGCTTTGATGTGTGAATGTGTCTCATTCGGAACATCTTTTACGATCTGTTCACTACCCTCATTCTGCTATTAGCTAGTGGGATATGGTTAAAGAATTTATTTGTCAGGATGTTACGTAGCAGTTGACATCAACTGCTACTCGTTCCTAAATTAGTTGATGAATTTAAGTTCGGATTATATTGTGTGGAAGTGTAACATAGTGATACATAGCCTGGGTGCATTATAGTAGCATTGGATGGATTGTGGTAGGCTAATTTTTAAGGTTTGAGAGCCTATAAAAGTGCCATGTGTGAGAAAATGTTGCAATGAGATGGGACGGAGGGAGTAAATTCATTTAGCCTTCTACTATCAGATGCTTTGATTTTTTGAGGATGAAGCAAATACAACAACATTTTATTACCCCAATGCCATTAAGTGGCTTCCTAGGTAGGTCGGATGTAGGTCGCCTTTGCACTGATAACAAAGAGGTTGTTTAGGAACGACACTTGGTAGCAGACATCATTAGCAATTTCACATAAATAAAAAGTGCAGACGGTTCAATGAGCGATTTTAATAGTTTGTTATCATGCAAAACCAAAGGTCTATAAATTATAGCTTGTTTTTTTCTTTCTTGCCAGGTATAACGGCTGCTTCAGGTATATCTGCAGAGCTTGGAATACCATTAACTCATCGAGGTATCGCTACCAGTGTAAGGTATCTCACAGGACACTCAAGGAATGGGGGAACAGATCCATTGTATGTCGCAGAAAACGCTGCAGACCCTGATTGTACCCTTGTTGTATATATGGGTTTGGCGACACTTCCGTCTCTTGCCCAGAAATTGATGCAGCATGGCCTGCCGACCAATACCCCTGCTGTGGCTGTGGAAAGAGGGACAACTGCTCAACAGCGCACGGTAAAACTATCTGATCTTTGCTTGATTCGGTTTCATTAAACTTTTCTGCAGAGGGATTACACGTTATGATCAAATGGCATAGCTTACTGGTGAACGCGTGCTTTAAAAATTTGACGAGCATTTCATATGAACACAAGCAATAGACTGAAATTACGACAATTGCTATGACTTTTGCATTTCCCTGCGGAAGATCACGTTTTTTTTGGGTTAAAGGGTAGGCTGAGGGAAGGGGGCAACGAGAATAAAACCCAGGTTCCTCCTAGGGAAAGCTATATATACTCTAACTAAGATAAGACTTAGATTCTCTGCATATCACATATGCTCTATTAAGTTTTCTGTGTCCCGAGATGTGTGATATGCTTTCGTTTTTGACTAAAACCAGCAAAACTAGAATTATTCTTATCATAAAATTGTAATATTACAAGAATTTAGGTTTGTATGAAAACTTTGTGGGTAGACGACTTCATATGGGAGCTTGTGCAGTTTAGATCTCGCTGTAACTGAAATTTTTCGATTGAACAGGTATTTGCGAAGCTCGAGGATTTGGCTGATAAAATCAAATTTACCGGACTGGTATCCCCCACGCTGATCATTATTGGTAAGGTGGTCGCACTCTCGCCACTATGGGTGCAAACCTGTGAGGAATCGGTTGAGCTTGCCGAGACAAAGTAGAAACAATTAAACATTATTGTAGAGTTGAAAATAGAGGATCAAGTACACTCTGGTTTTCCATTAGCCGGTGACGCCTTTGAAGAAGCAATCAGTTGCACCGGTTGGTAAAGACTCGTCATTGATGCTGGTAGTTGCACACTAGAAATGTTCAATAGACAGGTCAGGAACCGGCTAACATAGCTAGTACCTCGACTTGAAGCTCGACAAATTTTGCTTGGCCTGATTCGAAAGCTAATCGATTGGCCTGATTCGAATGCTTGAGAAAGTCATTGTGTTTTTATCGATTTTAATTTTGTTTATTGAGAATATGGTGGGTTCGAAGCAAAAAATCCATCAAAATTCGGCAATTCGGTGTTTGGTTTGTTGAAAAATATTAAAAATATATTTTAATAAAAATGAAAATTGAATTGGCTTCTATCAATTTTCTTTATCATTTTTAAAATTTGGAGGAAGATGTGGTAAATGGATGAAAATTTCTCTCTATTTAGTTTTTATTTAATAAATTCCTTTTCCACTTTGGAGTGGTTCTTACAAATTAATAACATTTAGTTTTTGATAAGTGGATAGTAACAACTTTTATCATGAGTGATACATCATGATAAGTACAAGAAAGAAAAAGCAACAAAAGGCAAAAAGAAAGTGGATTAAGATGATAATTATACACTAATGCTTACTTATACATAAAACACTTATAAATAATGTGTTCCATTTCAACCATTTTTTTATATTTAATGACACTAACAAATTGCTTCTCTATTTGTAAATTGTAATGTGTAATGAGCATAATACATGACTAACTATAAATTGCAACCTTTTTTTTGCGGTGAGAGTCTTAGTAAATAACGATTATTTGTGAGGTTTACAAATGACTCTCATGTGGTAAGATGTGATAGGGTGAGAGTTTTGTTATTTTAATTTATCTTTTTTACTTTTGTTTATTTTATTATTATATTTTTTGTCTTTTTATGGTGATTTACAAATCACGGTAATTGATTAGGAATTTTTGTTTTGCAGTAAGTTTATGTGTATACCATTATGAGTGTCACAATTTTTGAAACGCTCATTACTTTTTCCTTTTGATTTGTGTAATCACCCAAGTCAAATAACTCTTATTTCTTCTTTCATTTTCGTCCTATTTAGTTTTTTTGTGTAATCCATGTTGACTTTAGTATTAAAAAATTATTTTAGGCCATCATCCCCAAATAATGTTTGTTATGGTTGTAAGCTAATATGTATTTTTTCCGTCTTTTTAAGTTTGCATCGTACGATATAAATTTATTTATATATTTAATTAATTTATGTAGTATAAAACCAAGGAATACATGAAATACTCTTTTAAGTACTTTGCTTCCCTTTAAAATTGATTATGTAACACCCGGGTCCGACCCCTCGTACCACCGATAAATTCCTTTTTAAACTAAATTTGGGGTATCAGAGATTATGTCCTCCATTGTTTTTTCCACTTTCTTTTGCCTTGTGGTTTTAAGCAAAACAAACACAAATCTTTTATGTTGGTGGACTAAGAGAGAATAAAGATTCCATTCCATAGTATTTGGCATCGATGAGTGCTCTATTGAGCGCCGTTGACTTATGAAGTAATCATAAAGTCAACGCATAAATCTTCAATAAAACACTCACTTATAGACAAAGATGCTACCAAAGACTTAAGGTAGTAAGGTACTCCAATGAATTTATTCCAAAAACAAATTAATGGAAAAATAAATACTCTATGATTCTTATGATAAAATTAAGAGAATAATAGATTAGTCTGATAGTTGAGAATTTTTTTCTATCATTCTTATGATAAAATTTTAATTTTCACCATTAACAGAAATGATTTACTCCCTTCTCTTTCAGTTTCAATTCAAACCCACGAGTTCACCCCCCACTAGATTAATATTGTGCAACACATTAAAAAAAACTTCTTTAGTATATTGGTATTAAATTTTTTGTATTTTATAAAGTTCATCTTTAATTTATAAATATTTAATAATCTAATACTACTAACTATAACAACTTGATACTACAAAATTAGACATTAAAATTAATGTGATTCAATCTCACTTGATAATATTTTCTCGCATTAATAACTATTTGAGGCATTATACTGATCTATGAAGTAAATTGGCTACAAATTCAATTCTCGTTGCCTCTCTCAGATATTATATAATTAAAAAAGTTAGATACTAAGCGCAAAAGTTAACATTATTAAGCTAATGTACTCTCATGATATGATGTACTAACATATAAGAAATATCCACGGAGAATAAGGCCGGCCTTAGATATTTGGGGGCCCTGGGTGAAATAGCACATTGGTGCCCCTTTCCTTTGTAATTTATAACTTATATGGACCTTTTACAACCATTAATTTTGTTTTTTTGACATGTGGCCCTGGGCGACGGCCCCTCTTGTCCACCCTTAGGGTCGGCCCTGACGGAGAATAATTGATTACCCATTATCAATTATACGTAAATAGTAAATGATTCTTAAGAAAAGTATAGAGAATTTTTTTCCAAGAAAAAAGGGTAAATATACTTTCAATTTGCTAACATTTTATTAATTCTGATTTATTATTTGAGCTTTAAAATAATACTATCTATCATGAAACTAATCGAATAAAGATAAGTTCTTATATCAAATGGGGTCAACAATTTAAATAAGAATTACATTTAACAATTTTTATTCATGGTAATTGTATGACTATTATTGCCTTTAAAAATAAAAAATGATATTTACTTTAACTGATATAAAATTTGATTTTATCTTAAATTGATGTATCTTATTCTTAATTAATACTTAGTTCCTCTATTCTATTAATTACACCCACACCTTTTAAGCAGTTCAATGCATGTGTCGGATTATTTATTTCTAGGATATTATACAACTAAAAATTATATAAAAATATGATATTATGAAAATATGCAAAAAGACGAATAAAACAAGATTTCACATGACTATATTTTATCTCACATAATAGCCGCAATATATAAAATACCATAAAATGATAAATAGTAGAAATCTTAATTTGGCTGCAAGTAAAAAACAGACCAAGTATTTACATGTGTTCAATTATAATAACCCATCATAATCTCATGTCCCACCTTTTGTCCTCAACTTATCATTAAACCTTTAGTGAGCATAAAAAATCACGTTTCTAAAAATAATCATTAATTTGTTTTAATTAGAGTACAATTAATAAGTATCATTTTTGCATTTTAATTCGTTCCTCCCAATATAATTTTCTTTTTTCTCAGCTTACCTGGTAATTTAGAAAAAATCATTTACGCCTCATAGATTATAGTCTTATATCTTTGATCTTACTCCCATTTGTCTCATGAAATTTATCCACTTCTTTTCGATTCATCCTTTCAAATTTGTCCAATTTTATTTTTGCGTATAACACGTTCTTCATTAATTCTCAAAACTTTTAATCTATCTTTTCATCTTATTCATATATATTTTTTGTCGCTATTCCATAATATTTATTTTATTATATTTTTCTTGGTTTTTCTACTAAATAAGACAAATTTAGTAGGGTAGGGTAATACACCAAAAGGAAGAAAAGACCATTCAAGTGTCAATCACTTGAAGGTCAACATAAAGGATGGTCGGAGGCCACAAGCGCGTTAACAATGCATGAAGTTAGAAGTACTCCCATTTTCTATCCATTCAAAATCAACTTTTTTGTTTTGAGAAAATATTCAAAATCAACTTACTAAATGCTTAATT
The DNA here is from genome assembly GCA_019425755.1 of Amaranthus cruentus. Classification (NCBI taxonomy): domain Eukaryota; kingdom Viridiplantae; phylum Streptophyta; class Magnoliopsida; order Caryophyllales; family Amaranthaceae; genus Amaranthus; species Amaranthus cruentus. The sequence continues at coordinate 1,540,169 of CM033455.1, forward strand.
TAAAATAAAATAATATACTTCTTTCAAAAAAATAATATTACTAAATGTTTTATTATTTGCATTAATTACCTTGAATACTTTATCTTTTGTGTTATTTTAATTGAAGATTAAAAATATGTGTTACTTTTCTTTAGAAGGAACCTATATTCATTGTTGATGCCTCTTTCTTAACCATTTTCTTCTCTCAGTCTACCTTATACAACCACATCATAAAGAAATTATGTTTGTTAAAATTAACTTTTTTTTCTTAATCTTTTATCCATTTTTTGATTTCATCTATGAATTCATTTTCAAATCTCTATTCTATCTTATACTTCCTCCGTTCCGAATCACTTGCTACATTTTGTTTTTGGGCACTATTTATTGTTTAAGCTTATTTTATATATTGCGGCTAATATGTAAGTAATAATATAGTCAAGTAGGATCTTGTTTGAATCGTCTAATTACTTTCATAATATAAACTTTTTATAATTTTTAAATGTGTACAATTCGACATATAAATGAACAAAATAGTACATTGGATTGCGTGTAAAAAGTTAAATGTAGCAAGTATTATGGAACGGAGGAAGTATACGTCCTCCGTTCTAAAATAATTGCTACTGATGGTGACATGTTCAGTGGAAAAATGTCACTATCAGTAGCAAGTATAATGGAACAAAGGAAATAATACATATCTTAATCTATCTTATGCATATCTATCACCCTTCTTTTTTATTAATTATTTCATTTGCCTTGGAAAAACTATTAATAAAAAAACTAATTACTCATTCCAACTTTATGAAGGTTTTTTATGACTTTTAATTTTTAAACATTAATAATCATGCATTAACAAATAATTAATTTTTATTAAAATATTTTTATATTAGTTGATCTAATACTCTACGACTATGTGGTAGCCACTAGCCACTAGTGTATAGAGGTCTTCGTTTGAGTCATCAAATTATTTTTAAGTCAATTTAAAATCAAATCTTGTATTCAAGTTAAATTTTACACAATCATTAGTCCATTTTAATAATGAGTCAAATCAAATTTAGTTACAAAATTAAATAAATATCGAATTATTAAATTTCTTTTGAACAATGCCACTAACATGTTATGTTAGGGTACGTGGGGAATTCACAAGTCACAAGGCTCACAACAATGGTCATTCTAATCAAAATAAATGGTAGTTCTTCCAGCTAATAAATCTTTTGTTTTTTTTTTTTAAATTTGTTTTACTCAATAAATTTCTGGAACCCCCACCATCCCCTTTTTCCTTCATCTATAAATCCCTCCATTTCTCTCACACTTTCTTCCTCATTATAAATCATCTCTGTTATTTCTCTAGTCTCATCATCCAATTTTCAATTTTCCCTGAAAATCTCGATAACCCACTTTTTAATTTTCAAAATTTCGTTAAAATCTCGAATATAATCACCATCTTATATCATACCTTGAATTAATTTACATTTTAAAGGGTTTATTCAATTATAATGGTGGTAGAAGATATGAGGATCATGGGATTGTTGGAGGAAAACAGAGATTTAAAAATGGAGGAAGAAAAACAAGATGAAGAGAAGAACAGAACGGCGTTGTTTAAAGTGTTTCCAGAACCTTCCAAACTCATTGTAGGTTATGCTCTTACTTCCAAGAAGACCAAAAGCTTTTTACAACCCAAACTTCAGGGTCTCGCTAGGTATCTATAATTTCCGCTAATTTTTTTCGACATTAAATTGAATTTATATGAATTAATCCGACCATTGTTATTAATTTCTTCTTTTAATTTATGGGTAATGTTCTTCTTCATTGATACTTGCAATATGCATGTGTTATGAAATCCAATATTGGTGGGTGATAGTTTTTTCCCCTCATTTGTTCTTCAACCGTTGATTATAATTATCAATTGATATTGAGTGATTTTTCAAAACAGGGTTATTTTCAGTTTATGATATTCATTTCCGGCAAAATACTGGAAGTTCAATCTGATATTTGCTGTGGTTTTTTCTGTATCCAGTTTTTTTGTCGGTTGTTCGTAGTTTTATTGTACCGCCTCAATCTAGATTTTACTAGTTATCAAGTAGAGTTGTACATTTATCGCCGGTTTGGTAGGTTGTAATGGAATGAAAAACTAGTGTAATTTTTTGTTATTCATGCTTGTCCAACTTTAATCAGTATTAGATTGTAATAGAAATTTGTAAACCCAAAAAAATTTTTTGGGATCAAAGATTCTTTTTGTTGAAATTTTACTCTATAAATCATTTTCATTCATTACTGCTATTTAGTATTACTAACCAAACGGGCCGTTAGGTGTTTAGGGTTTCAGGTAGTCATGCTCGGTTTTAGTTAATCGGGTTAAATTTGAACAGTTGTTAGCTACATACCCAAATGGTGAAAATTATTGCTAACAAAGATCATATTTTATTACTAAAAATCCATATTTAGTTGTTACATGGATTAATTTTATGTGGGAAGTCATTTTTCAAGCTTTCTTCCTGCTACAGATCACAAATGAATATTCAGCCGACAAATTGCTAGTTATGGTTTTTAAATTTATGAAGTGGGCAATTAAATAATATTCATGGAATGCCCTGGATTGATTTTATTTTATTTGCTTTGAGTTCTGAATTGAAGATTGTGAGAAGTAATCTGGATTCTCAAAGGATTCTGGAATCAATTTATTCTCATCCTTTTTGCACAATCCTTGTGATTTCTTGTTTATAATAATAAAATTTGGATTACTTTCTTGATTGCTTTGAATTCTGTTGGTCAGAATAATTATGAATTTATTATGGATATAAGTTATGAGATTCTTCTGCTACAATATCATTTAAGAAAATCAATTTGTGTGTGGATTTTTGCTGGAATTTGGGTGAATGATTATGTTCTATTGAATTGACATGCTCTTGTAAGATGATTAAAAAACAAAAGTATTTTATTGTTTTTGTTTTGGATTGAAGGGATACGTCCCTTATTTCGATTTGGCCAAAGATTCATAGTTATCTGTATCAAAATGACTCGTTAAATAATGTGCATTTCAGATGATGTTTGCTAATCGGAAACATCCTCTTTGTTATACAAGGGTAATCGGAAACACCCTCTTTGTTATACAAGGGTAATGTTGCGTAAATTTGACTCTAAACTTCCCATAGGTGGGAGCGATTTAATGGATTTGGAGTAAATTATTGAAGTAATTATTGAAGTGTGTAATCTCATATCTTTCTAGAGGTTTGGGGCCTCATTACCAAATATTTTGGAAGATACTCTATTAATTTGTCAACATGGGTTCATGTACACAACACAACACTTATTCATTGTCAATTTCTTATGGGGATTTCAACTTTCAAGCCTTTAGAATCCCTCCTTTATTTGTTCTTATTCTTGGTACATGTCATTTCATTAGTCTACTCTCCCATGTCCTGATAATTTGGTTCTTATCAATGCATGTGGGAATTTGAATGTATGCCTTTTCCCAATTTACAAGCATTATATCTATACCTATACACACTTGTAAATTTCCTAAACCCCATCTACTCTAATTAAGAAATTATTGGTTATATAATTGATCTAATTAGTACACCTTCATTTTCATAAAATTGTCTACTTGTTTATGATGTGACCTTTCCGAGACTCTTCTTAAATACTCCCTCCGAATCTTTTTAGTTGTCCCATTTCTTATTTGGCAAATTCATATCTTTGTCTATATTTTTTTTTATCTAAATACTCCCACTTTTACTACTCCCAATACCAAACTACCAGCTTTACAATTAATTTAATCAATTAAAATACCCAACTACCACTTTTTTAATGGACCCCACACCACCCTTAATAACCGTGAAAACCCAAATGGGACATCTAAAATGATTCGGAGGGAGTATCGAGTAAGAGTGACATAAGTTTTGAATAGAGTGGCTGTGTTTACATGAATCTGTTCGTACATAGATTTAATAATTCCCCACTTGGATCACATGTTGCATGAGTTTGCTTCTGACCTTGTCAAAGTTTCCCATATTTAAATTTCCCAGTTTTCAGCTGAATTAGTGCTAATCATACACCTAAATTACCATTACTGTTTATTATATTCGTCTAATTAGTTTCTTGTTCGGATTGTGGCATGTCATCGCTGTTTCCCATGCCACGCCTAAAGCGGTGAAGCTAAATGTATGATTATGTTTACAGGCTGAAGGGTATAATATTTGTTGCTATTGATATTGACAAGCCTTTATCAGAACAAGGTCCGTTTGACATTGTATTGCACAAGGTAAATGGAATGCTTTCATGATATGTTCTTTGTTTCTTATGCACATGAATTTTATTGACGACATTTATAGCTGTTGTGATTTCTGTTGACGCCATTTCATGTAATTTTGATGCAGTTAACTGGGAAGGACTGGCAGCGGGTTCTTGAGGTTAGTGATGTCTGGTTCTATCATCACTTCAAAAGTTTTCGATTCTATATTTTGTGGAAATTTTTGATGTTTCCGTGGTTACTCAATCATTAAGACGTGTCCCCTTGCCTTATGGCAAATGCATCATTTGTCTTTCGAAACTGTAACTTATGTGATGTAATATACAGATTATAGAGCAACATTTTTTGACTTAAACCTTGTGTATCAAGAAGTATGATTTGTACATCAATCTTACTTCGATTTGATGAAAATTTTACCGCTGTTTTTTCTATTCATGATGGTTCTTTTTGGTATTGATAATCATGCTGTTCAATTTATAGTTTTTACATTCAAATTTCTCTCCATGAAGTTTGAGTGCATTTGATATTTCACTTTCGAGATGTTTCTGTTATCATACGCCACTATTGGTTCTCTACCCTTTTGTACGAGTTCTCTTCTTACCTTATATGCATTGAATATTTGCAGGATTACCGACAAACACATCCTGAAGTTACCGTGCTAGATCCACCGTATGCCATACAACATCTACACAATCGGCAGTCAATGCTGCAGGTTGTCGCTGACTTAAACCTCTCCGGCACTTACGGTAAGTTACATGAATGCATGTATTAGTCTTGGTCTGCCCATTTTTCTTGTGCCGATATTCTGGTTATCCGACTGTTAACATGCCAGCTGCAATTAAAGTTTTGATGATAATTATGCAGGAAATGTTAATGTTCCGCAACAGTTGGTCATCAAAAAGGACTCCTCTTCCATTCCATTAAAAGTTGCTAAGGCAATGTTGAACCTTCCACTTGGTATGTTCAATTTTGATCGTTTTAAGTTTTGCTACACGATAATATTAATCCGATTAGAACCAGGCATTACATGTACTCCCTTGCGAGGGAGTACATTGTTACTGGTTAATGAATAAAAACTATCACTAGCTAATGAATAAAATTATTGGACATGCATTTTTCAGTAGCGAAGCCCCTAATTTCTGACGGGAGTACAAAATCACATGAGTTATCACTTGCTTATGACCAGTATTCTCTTCAAAAGCTGGAGCCACCTCTCGTATTACAAGAGTTTGTAAATCATGGTAATATTTATGGAATGATTCTCATAGTTCTTTATGTTTCTGATTCTGTTCATGATCAATATCTAATTTCCAATACGATGGGTTGAATGTGCTTAATGCTTTTAGGTGGCGTACTTTTCAAGGTTTTCATCGTAGGAGAAGCTATCAAAGTAGTGAGGCGATTCTCACTCCCCAATGTTACTAAACGTCAACTGTCAAGAACCAGTGGTGTATACCGCTTTCCACGGGTATCTTGTGCTGTAGCATCTGCAGATGATGCAGATTTGGATCCTAATGTTGCTGGTAATCCCAAGTCCCAACTTTTAACTGCTTATTCACTATTTCCCTTTGCCCAAATTTTCGTAATGGTTTGTTTTCTTTTCGTGCAGAGCTACCTCCCCGGCCCTTACTGGAAAAACTAGCTAGAGAACTCAGACGTCGACTGGTAATTGTTTCTCGTTTAACGTATCAAAAATATTCTTTTGATTGTTCGCCTAATGGTTCTGTAAGGACTTAATGTTGCATGATATTACATTGTTTTCAGGGTCTCCAACTTTTCAATTTAGACATGATACGCGAATATGGGACACAGGATAACTTCTACGTTATCGATATAAACTACTTTCCTGGTGAGTTGACTCGTCTTTGCACTCTCAATTGCAAAAATACATTCCCTACTTACAAACGATCAAAGAAGTATTTTTGCTTCTGCATCTATCCGGAGCTAATAATCTAATATGCCATTTGTGCTTACGAGTAATATCTGAAGTAAGATGAGAAGCATGAATCGGAATAATGTAGAAGAAATAAGTGTGTGTGAGGACAATGCAAAGAAACTAAATCCTTTTCTATATATGGTTTGTGCAGGTTATGGCAAGATGCCAGAATATGAGCATATATTTACCGACTTCCTACTAAACCTTTACAGAGGAAAAAGTACAAGAATCATCTAAAAACTAGACGGCAAAGCTGTTGAAACTTTTAGAACTATAGAAAGCTTATCGAGTAATACCATACGCACGTCTCAAAAGGCCTCCTGTGAAACGGGAAATTTGAAGATCATCGCATTACGGTTAGCATTGCAAGCATTCGCTACAAGTGCTTGCATGTTTCATGTTTGGGGGGAACATGTATAGCTGGTCGACGAATATGCAATGTGATCCTTCGACGTTGAAGGTGGTTAACCACTGACTGATGTTCCTGCTGACTGCAGCTGCTTGTAATTAGACTGCAATGACTGCTAGTTGAACCCAAGTCTATGTATCATCAGTTGTATTAGTTACTAATTGTTCTTTTTACTAAACTAGCTTGTTTTCTGAGTTCCTTGACATGTACAGGAGACAAACTTGTATAGGGTTTTGCTTTACCACCTGTGATGGAATAAAATTAGGTGCAAATTTCCTTTTTTTTTTGTCCCTGAAATTACCTAATCAAGTGTATCAACACTTCAATTCCAAGAATAAGAGATTGGCTACAACCTACATGAATCATCCATTTCATTTCATTACTTCAATACTGTTTGAAAAATCCGATGGAGGGCAACAGCCAACAGACAAGGGAGGGAGTTGAATTTAGAGTTTCTATTCGTTTACTTAATCTAATCTAATGCTATTCATTCCTATCAAATATCAATGCTAATTACCAATTCGATTATGACGAAATGTAGAAAAATTACTCAATTTGTGGAGTATATTACCAACAAAATATAATGAACAAAAAATTATCTACTAATTAAAAGAGCATCAATATCACACCATTAAAAACTTGTACAAACTGCAGCAAACACCAAAATACATAACAAAACACAATACAGCAATCACCAACATTCCAGAAAAAGTAGTGAAAAAATCTCTGATTAACACAACAAAAACAAACATTACACAAAACATTTCACCAAACAATTAATAAGCATAGTCAAAAATCAACAATAAACACAAAAATTACTCAGCAGAAGGAGCACTAGAATCAGCAGTCGAAGAAGAATCAGCTTCATCAGAGCCAGCAGATACGAAAGTCCAATCCGGAGGAAGAGGAGGTAGTGGAGGATAAACAGTTGGACGACGTCGTACATCCCATGGCTGCGTCTTCTTCGGTCTTGTCTTCATATGGTGAGCTGTTGCTTTCTTTTGTGGCCTTGATGAACATTCTATGACTACACCGCCGCTTGATGGTTGCAATTTCACCGATTTTCCACCACCTCCATTAATTCCGACTGGTGGAGCTAAAGCAATTCTCGTCCCAAAAATGGCGGACACAGACATTCTCGATGCTTATCTTTTTTCCGCAATTTTTGTGAGAGTTTTTTAGGAGCTGTTTCTTCTATCTATCCGATTCCTATTGTATTCTGTGTGATTCTCGTTATGGGTGTATTGCCTTATCCGGATCCTTTCTTTATTGAAATGGGCCGAGTATTCTAGCAAATTGTGAAATTTTGAAATGAATAAGATTATAAAACAAAAAATCAGTGATCAGTAAAACAACTATTCCAAAACTAGCTTCTTGGGTTTGACAAGGTTTGGAGTTGTTCGTAGTTCATAAGTGCGAACAGAAGAGAAGATTTCAAAATAAAAGGTTGGACAGCGGTTAGTAGCTAAGCAGTCTCGATCAACGCTTGCTGTTACTAAGTCGCGAGCGTACCTGATCGATATGTTCGCGATTAACTAATGTACTCGCTTCCTTTATGATCTTTCAATGGTCCAATTAACGGTCATTTCCATTCCTCTATAAATACACCCTAAAACTTAATTCATCACATATTCTAAAAAGCTATTATCCCTTTGCTTAGGTAAGTTTATTTGTTAATATTCTTATTTATATAGTTATTAAGTTTTCTTTCATTTTATTAATGCTATTATTGATTTATATTGATGTGTTTAACTTATATGTTTGTGTAAATGAAAGATTCATTGCCCATGGATGAGCATTGTCATTGTGGTTATGAAGTCGAATTTGGTCGTGATTGAGCGATAGTATCCCGCGCAATATGTTGCTTGTCCACTATTCGAAGATGACATGACCTTAGGATGCACCTACTTTAGGTGGGTTGCTCCAGAGGGCACCGAATGGCAAAGAGCAATCATTGTTAGGCTTCATAAGGAGAATGAAGAGCTTAGTAAGGAGATAAATAACTTGAAAAGGGAAGCGATTGATAAGGCTCGTAGAAGTAAAGAAACCAAGAGGATTTTGAATAAGTTTAAGAAGGAACCCTAGATTGTAATTGTAGTAGTTAATTAACAAACTATGTATGTGTAATTGCATCATTAACAAACTTGGAGATCATTATAAGCTAAATAAAACATACAACTAAATATATACATATGTCTAAACCATACAACTAAATATATACATATGTTTAAAACATTCGTAGTCAAATACATACAACTAAATCCCGATCACTCATCTACCCTATCCAACTGAGTTGGTCTCCTAGGCCTCCTACGGTAGTAAGAGCCGGTTGCTTGAGTTGGTCGGGGAGGGGTCTGATATTGGGATGATTGAGATGGTTGAGTTGGTTGAGATGGCCCCGCATCGATAGCTGTGTATGACAAGTCCATCTCCTCCAGATGAGCTTCACGCTCAGTCGATGATGACCCGGCAGCAACTTTCGGTATGAAGTGCTGGAACTGCGTGCCAAGGAGCACATCCTGCGCAATCTCTCGGACCGGCTCCTCATGAGTAGTCCAGATAACGGCCGCCACACCTTGTGCCTGAAAATGTAAATTAAGAGCTTAGTTAATCTAGTATTACAATATGAAATCGAAAACTAAATAAATTAAATGTAAATGAAGACTTACAAATCGAGTCATCGTGGGCGCAGCAGGAATATATTGTGTTGCCTCAGTGACGCCACGTGGTGTCATCCATCGGCGTGTGATGGAGAGGAACCACTGCATGTAATCCGGTGTGGTCGGTGTCCCGACAGAATGAATTGGCGCACCTTGGGCTATAAACTCCAGTCTACGATCCCAACGGGCGATGTGGCGCCCGTTGATCTCCGACCAGTTAGTCGTGGCCTGGTTCTTCCGGGAGATGAGGTGCAGCTCGGGCTCGGTATCACAAGGTGAAGGGATGTTCTGTACCAACCCATATTGGCGCAGAACGCGGTCCGGTAGATGTACTTCGACAATGTCGAAGCATATGAGTGGCATAGAAGCCCTCCACGCACCCGACTGAATCCCCGAGTGATCAGGGACAGCTGCGTAAGCCTCGGCCGGGTACGAATCCCATACAAACTATAACATATGTACGTTATTGATGCGGTAAAGATCATAGCTTTGAAATAACGATATTGATTTGTTAAATGTTTACCTGATTCGGTTGCAGAAGATCTAACTTATCTCGGTAGAATCCTAGGCCGGTACCAGTATGTTTGCGCGTTCGGCGCGCAAAATTCCAACGCGAACCATAGGGAGTCTCTGGCGGGGGTTGCTGCGGAGGAGCAAACTCACCTCGACCAACCGATCTGTAAGGCTGGCCGATCAAAATGTGCTCCCACGCCCACAGCCATAAATATAAGTTATATATTAGTGTTTTATAATGACGATATTAGTATTATAGTAGAAGTTGTATATGTTATTATAATTACCTGTAATATGGCAAGTGGTCCTGCGATCTCCCTCGGTGTTTCTATTGATAATCTTGGTGGCATGTGATGTGTACTTGTGTCCTCCAAGGAACCATGAACTAGCACGTTCACGTCTTTGAACAAAATAATCATTTATCCGATAGAAGGTGAACTCAACAAGTGTGGTCAAAGGTAAGAAACGAACACCCTTTAATACGTAGTTGAAAACTTCGGCTAAATTCGTGTTGGTAACGCCATACCTATGCCCTCCATCATGACATAACGACCACTTGGACATATCTCCCACGTTATCAATCCAAAAAACGGCCTCTCTTTTAGCAGTTGCAATTGCCTTTAAGCCATTCATTAACTTAGCTTGTTGCCTTTGCTCAGCAGTTCTACCAAACAACTTTTTCAATTGAACATTACCCATAGCACGATTAAAGTTGCTAAGCAAGTGACGTAAGCAAAGCCTATGATATGCATAAGGTGGTTGCCACTCCGGCTCGTCCATGGTTGCTAAAATACCAGCGTGTCTATCAGAAATGACGCATAGACCGCACCTTCGTGTCACATGCTTAAGTATACAAGCCATGAACCACGACCACGCAGCTATACACTCCTTCTCAACCAAGGCAAAAGCTAATGGAAAGATTCCCTTATTACCATCTTGGGCAATGGCAGTCAATAAAGTATGACGATGCTTACCATACAAGTGTGTGCCGTCAATGGCAATAAGGGGTTTACAATGATTGAAGCCATCAATGCAAGGTTTAAACGCCCAAAAGACCCGTTGGAAGGTTCTAATATTAGGTCGTCTATAAACACCCATCTCATTGTCTTCCTTAAAGAACCAATCAACTACCAATCTCGGGTTCGAATGTTGCAAAGCTTTTAAAAATTGAGGAAGGAGAGTGTAAGAACCTTCCCAAGACCCATATATGGACATCAATGCTTGTTGCTTAGCACACCAAGCTCGTTTGTAGTTCACTTCAATACCGAAACGATCTTTAACCATCTGACGAACTACAGATACCTTAATTGATGGGTCTTTAGCAACACAATTTCTAATCACATTGTTAATAACAGAGGATGTCAAGTGGATGTGTCCAACCGAGACAGTGTCACTATCCTGAATACAAGACTCATGCTTCCCATTGTATGTAACAATAAGCCAGGAAGATGTATATAACCAGGATGTCAAGTGGATGTGTCCAACCCAGACAGTGTCACTATCCTGAATACAAGACTCGGTTCTATACTCCACATTTCTACGAATATGATACACTCTTATAGCTTCCAACAAAGCTTCCTTATGATCAAACCTCATACCCTTCTCCAACTCCCTTCTTGATTAAGTAGTATCCACAAGCCCAAATCCTCCATGAGTTGTCCTCCTCATGCTCATCTGAATGGACATTTTGCATAGGGTGTAGGGGAACAATATTTCCTAAAGTCATGTCGATTGCTAGGGCATCCTCATCCACATCCACATCATCCTCGGATGGATCATCATCAAGCTCATTACTCTCAAAACCATCATCCATATCTCCTAAGTTTACTACTTCATCATTTGAAACTTCATTGGGAGGGTTGAGAAGGAGTCAGAAGGGAAGGATTAAGCGGATCTTGAGTGGATATAGGCATAGGTGTAGGATTAGGATTAGAAGCTGACCACATTACCTAAAGGAACTACTTCGTAGATTTCTAAAGAATGGGAAATCTTTGAATGCTCCCACATAGCATCTAAAGCTACTCATCCTCAACAGGAAGGTGTATATTGTCCACTCATTAAATACTTGAAACTTATATCAGCGGTAAATTTTGTTGGATCAACCAAATCCTAGAACTTATAAAGGCGTTTAAAGTCAATCAATTCCATGTTTGATTTGACGCTAAACAACTTACGTCTACCACCAACATAATCAACATTCCCACTACTTTCTCGAATAGAACCATTCCAAAAACACACAATAGTCACACGAAGTGACGCCATTTCTACATCAATACAAACATAATCAAGATCATCATCAATCCCAAAACAACATCCTAAATTCTAATAATATATTTCTAGATCATAATAAAATTCAAATACTTAAGTAACGAATAAGTTCATATAATTCAAAAAAGTATTTTCAATTGTGTATTTTCAATAAATATCAATTAAGTATTTTCATTGGAGTAAATAATAAGTTCAAATATTTCTAAAGAATACATATCAATGCTCATCATCACCAACAACTAATCAACCAACAAAATAGAGATAATAGAAAAAAAAAATAGATTAAAAAAAAATACCTTTGAGCAAGCTAGACTATCCCAGACTAGATTTGAAGTGCTAAATTAGATTATGAAAGCAAGAATTGATGGAAGCAAGGTAGTTTAAGAGGGGTTTGAGGGAGAGAAATGTCGTTTTTTTAAAGTTAGGATTTATGGAATTGGGGAAATGGGGTATGGGAAGAAAGAAGCTGACTTAAAAACACTCATATCTTATTTTTGGATATAGTTTGATTTGGATCTTATTTTGTTATTTTTTTATATTAAAACTCTTATTTGTTTTAAATTTTCGCAAATTGTATATGAAAATTGGCCCAATATCTATGACAGTAGCTTTAGCCGCGCAACTGGCCCAGCCCCAATATTTCAAACCTTGAAATTGGTCTCTCTCTTAAAGATCGTGCGTTTGACCACTAAAAGCACTACTGCCACTACCAGAGTATTAAAAATGGATGGTTGAGCTCAATCAAAGCTTTTTCTGACGCTCAGACTCACCATCGCGACTCGGAGAGTCTTAGCCAATAGCTGCATTGACTCCGAACAAACAGAAAGTGATGCAACCGTTGGGCTGGTGGTTGATTCTACTAGGATCCTTAAGGTTAGCATCTGTTTGGTTCGGCTTCTTTGATATTTGGGCTCTTCGTCTTGCCGTTTTCTCTCAAATTCACAGTAAGCATTTTCATTTCATCAAATCATTTTTGTTTAATCTTATTATTTAAAAGTTAGAACTTAGAATCATACCCTTTTCGATTCGATCTTCATTGAGATCTTCCTATTCAACTCATTTATTGATTTGGGTGGATGGGTTATGCCGACAATTACCTAATTATAACTTCATGAGATTTTGGTTTAATCGTGGATGTTTTGTTGATTCCAATCAACTCATTTGCAATTTGGGGGGATCCCAATGTTTCTCACTAGATCAAGCTGTGGATTAGCTTATATGATTGACCCCAGAAAAGCTGTGTTGCAAAACCCTTCATCTCAGGTTTTTGAAGAATTTAAGATTAGAGAGAATTTGACTAACTCTTTCGATTTTGTTGTAGAAGTATTTGTTAGATGGGAAGACTAAATGCTCGATTTATAATAAATTACAAACAACGGTTAGTAATGTAAGTAACGACTTCATCTCAAAAAAAAAATTGCAAGTGATGACTAAGTCAAATTCACACTCTAGATTATTAAAAATTTATTTAGTTGTGGATGTTGTTTTTCTGCAGGTAGTTTTGATCTTGAGGCAATAACATTAATCACATTTTCTAACCTTTTGGTTAAAATTGAACGCTTTCCTCTAGTACTTCCTTTCAAGGAAGTATGGATATGAATTGTCCGTCACCTTCCCTCACCCAAGCCTTGGCATCAAGCAGGATATTGGGTTGATGATGGTGACGACCAAGTCAAAGTCTCAAATTATGACTATTTCTTCTCTTAATTATTTAAATTTTTATTTTCTAGTTTTTGCTGGGATTCCTCTTATGTGATCACCAATTTGGTAGTCCTGCTTATACCCATCTTGAATGCTTTGTTGATAAATATTTGCCTCGATTTCGATTTGTGCAATTTTGTTTAGATTTGTGGGTTGTGCCAGATTTGAGTTTGCGCTTCTACTTCAAATAGCAAGCTTAGAAACTTCTTTTCCTTCTTTTGAGATTAATGAATATGCTATAAGGCATATCATAGTGTGTTTGCTTAGGTTAAGTGTTTGAGTCTGAGCGACGAAATGATACATGGTTATAAAGAGCCATTATAGGATGTATGACATTACTGACGGATCCGAGTTTTAGGGGCACCAACTAACGGACGAAATTTTGACGGGGTTTCATTTGTAAAATTAACAACTGCTTTTTTAAAATTTGAAAAAATGACAAGTAGAATCATAGTAAATTTATCAAAATTGTGATCTTATTCTTGAAAAAGTTTCTCGTAATTAAATAGTGTTTTCAAATGAAAGAATGCTAGTAATTAACATCTATCTTAATCATATGCATTACCTAAATTAATAATAATTTGAATTTATTTATTAAATTCATTTCACTTCATTCAAAATAATGTAACTAGAGAAAAAAGCTACATATACTTTCAAAATAATGTGTATGTCGCAAATAAACAGTGAATTGATCTATTATAGTGCATGTTCTTTGTTAAGGTCGTCTTACCGTGAGATAACCTCAATTGGGTCGGTCTAAAGTATTTTTGTATAAAATGCTTCTCATACAGGTGGGAATTCAGTTTTCATTTATTTATTTATTTATTTTACTAATGAACTGCTTGTATGGGACCGTTTCACGGTGAGACGGTCTCATACAAAACTTGCTAAAATTTAAAATACGAAATACCTTAAAAGAAAATGAAACAAAATAAATCAACTAACCTAATAAAAAAAAGACAAAATAAATAAATAAGACAAACTTACTAAAATGAGAAAATGTTTATTATCAAAAGACTTCGATATTAAATTTTATGAGTTCTTAGACATTTATTCATTTGTACGGTGTCGTTTCTAGCATTGTATAGGCCCTAGGCAAACTGAAAGAAATAAACCTTCTCTATGGAGGGTTGATTCGAAACTTAAATGACTGTTTGGAAAAATAACAAAGATGGACTCTATATATATTATAGGATTATTTACCAACTACAGCCTCTAAGTTTACTCAATTTCAAATAAACAGCCGCGAACTTTGTTTATTACCAACTACAGCCTCCAACTTACCAAACATGACATCGAGACAGCCAAAACAACCAAAAATGGGTAAAAAATGGGGTTAAAATGAGGTGTTTTGGCTGTCTCGATGTCATGTTTGTTGAGTTGGAGGCTATAGTTGGTAATAAACGAAGTTCGCGGCTGTTTATTTGAAATTGAGTAAACTTAGAGGCTGTAGTTGGTAAATAATCGTATATTATAATTAGCATAAAATTGTGGACATGTCATATAATTCTTAAACGATATAAGAACAACTCACTAATTGGAAATTTTTAAGTGCCCACTTCTATTAACTAACATTTTATATTTTAGGGCCCTTTCTAACTCAAGGCTCTATGCAAATGCCTACCTTGCCCATAGACTGTTTAGGCTCTATGCAAATGCCTACCTTGCTCATAGTCGGAAACAGTCGTGCATTTGTGTAATTGAATATGTCACTTGTTGATATGAAATAATCAACCATTTTCTATGCTACATATACTTATTATGCTACATAAGAAATAGTATAGTTATTGTATATATCATTTCCCTGATGATATGACCAACAATTTTTTATTCTTTATTCACCTATAATTTAGATATAGTAAATTAGTACTTGCATATTATGATAGTTTGGCACATATTTGTGCCTTTGTGGGTTGAATCATTCAAAGCATCAGGCACTTTCAAGTTAGTAATCGCCAAATCTACACTGGGTTTTTAGCTTTCATTATTTCCCGGTTCATAAGTAATTGGCAAATAAAAGGGGCTGATAGCATGAATATGAAAACAATCGGACATCAGACGGTCTCATCGTGAGACATGCCTCATACTTGGATTAAATAGCCCTGTAATAGAAAATTAGGAACTTTTAGCTTATGTGCATCTTGTTTTGAGGTCGCCTCACCGTGAGACGATCTCATACAAGACTGGCTGATCTGACATTCTTCTTATACTGTCCATATGCTGGTATTCCTTTATGCATACAGTAGAATGTAGAAACAATGCTTTACTCTATAATTATTTTTCTGTGTGTAATTTAAATCTAAATATCCCTTACACTTTTCCTTTGCAGTGACTGAAGTTCATGGGAGGACGTTTGGAGTTTGGACTCTTCTGACTTGTACACTTTGTTTCCTTTGTGCTTTCAATCTTGATAATAAGCCGCTCTACCTGGGAACATTTCTGTCGTTCATCTACGCTCTTGGCCACTTTCTGACCGAATACTTGATTTATCACACTATGACGCTAGCAAATCTATCAACTGTTGGCTTCTTTGCTGGTAAATTCATTTTACGTCTATCTTCCTTTTTTCGTATATCTGATCTGCATTCATTTTAACAGTATAATGTCTCCCGAACACCATGTTTTCCGTATTGTCGAAAATGAGAAAGTTCTCTTTTAGGCTGAGTAAGAGACAATACGAGTCTGATTTTGTAGATTCTTTGTTCTCTGGTTTAGGGGTGTTTTTCTGATGATAGAATTCAGAAAATGGGTCTGGGCAACCCAAACAAGGAGGAGAAAAAGTAGTCCACCCATAAACTCAAAGAAGGTTCACTACTAAAACCAATTGGTAATAGTAGGAGTTATTCTTTGAGTATATAAAGTGATGCATCCTCTTCTCTTTTTCCGATGTGAGACAACTTACATGTGGGTAACACATGGTCACTTTAACATTGAGTGTTTGGTTTCTCTGGCTGTCTGGGGTCTTGGTAGTTCGTTTACATCTTTGTGCATAGGCTTTTAGACCTTTGATTTTAAACTACTTATTGATTGACAAAAAATACAACTGATTTAGAGGCTCTACAATTTTTTGGGCTCTTGTGTCGTCCGTGTATTGTTTGCAATTAGGGGTGTTCAACGGGCCGGGCCCCTATTTTGAGCCTTTATCCAGCCCGTTATTGGAAGGTTTTGTAAGGGTCGGGCTAAAAACGGGCTATACTATAATTAAAATGAAGCGGGTTATAAAATGGCTCAATAAACGGGCCTTTGTTAATAACATAACTAATGTATATTTTAAATATTATAAATGACAATGTCAATGAAATTATTAATATTTTTGAATTTAATTATTACAAATGATACTTTAATTGTTCTAAATTGATAATTGGGAATAAAAATAATTTAGTAGTATATATGGGCCGGGTTGGGCTAAGTCCGGCCCATTTTAAGCCCATTTTAATTATAAAAGGTCCTTATTCGGCCCGACCTGTATTTACTTAAGCCCGTACCAACCCTTATCCGGCCCATTTAACATCCCTATCAGCAAGTCTTCTGAGAGACCGTCTTTTTGAGAGACGTTTTCAGGCCCAGTCCATTAGAATTTAATTCTTACTCTTATTCTATATTTTTTCTTTATGAGTCACCCAATTGGAGTTGGTCTTTCAAAGAGACGGTTCTCACAAGAAATTTTTGTAATTGCAATGAAGAATCAAACTATTTTAAGATGTACTTTTTTCCTGAACCTATTTCACCCGGAGGAGGAAAGCTGTGTATGAGGATGGAATAGTGTACAATTTTCCCACAATCCATAATCAAAACTACGGAAAATTCATTTGCAGAAATCAATTTAATGTCGTTTAGGCTTCCCCAAATCAACCTTCAAGGCATCTTGAAATTAGTGAATTCAG
Organism: Amaranthus cruentus; assembly: GCA_019425755.1. Classification (NCBI taxonomy): domain Eukaryota; kingdom Viridiplantae; phylum Streptophyta; class Magnoliopsida; order Caryophyllales; family Amaranthaceae; genus Amaranthus; species Amaranthus cruentus. The sequence goes on from CM033455.1 coordinate 1,557,765, forward strand.
AAGCAACAAACACATCATCTGATACATGCTCATCTGCAAGAACTCTAGCCTGATAAAATTCACAATGTCACCTATTGTAATAGTACATTACTTACGCTGCTTTTTCTTTGAGCCGTTAAAGTCGCTTCTGCCTAGGTGGGTTAAGATGTTGTAGATGTACGCAACCTTACTTTTGTGCGCATGATTGACCCTTTAAATGTTAACACCTGTTTAACATTTAAAGGGTCAATCATGTTTACAATGCCAAAGGTTTATAGTCGTTTGGTTTCAGACTATAATGGACTATATTATAATAACTCATTGAGCTTTATTACAGGTACGTCCATCGTATGGATGGCATTGCAGTGGAATGCTCATCAAAAGCCATCCTTGAAGCAGATGTAATCGTAGATCAATTAGATGGCATTGCAGTCGGCTTTTTTTTTTTTTTGAAATGAGCATTGCACCGGAATTAGAACACTCCAATCTGAGAACTGTGAAGATGTTGAGTTGTACAAGCGAGTTGTTTTGGTCTGCTGGCAATGGTAAGCTGTTTTGGCTATGCTTCATCAATGGGAAAAACAACATATCTTAGATGGACAATAATTCAATAATTTAAAATTATATAATGTTGTGTTTGAAAATGATAATTTTGTTTGGAAATTTAGAATTAGCTCAAATTTAACGTTTGGCAAATCAAAAAAATTCAACTTCGGATTTGAGTCAATTTCACCATTGTTTTAAAAGTAGTTAAAGTTGAGAATTTGTGAATGATTTTCATATCTTATCATTTTCAAATTCTTCATTTATGATTTTATAATAAAATCTATGTATAATTTGAAATGAATTACTTATTCAACTATTTTGGGAATTTTGTAGACAATGCACAACATTCAAGTAAAAAACTCTATGTTTTCAAAATAATGCCACAGCACACAACAGTATAAGTATAAGAAAATATATATCATTCATCACATCATACCCAGTATATTCCGCTCATAGAAAAGCTATGATCAAGGTCTGGGAAGGGAGGACGACAGCAACTCATACCCATAAAAGAGAGTGCAGTCAAAGAGTCCACCGACTCACCACTGATCCTTCGAGAATGGTTTTATTATTTTTATTTATGCCTTTACTCGTCAACCTGCAACATAAGTTTGACCTATAACATTTGTTTTGCCTTTTTTTATTATTTTTTATTAAATATTTATAAGGAAATTTGGTGAGACATATATCATGAAAACGGAAAAGAGATAAGATACAAGAAAGAAACATCATGTAATTTTAATTGATAATGGTAATTGTTTTCATACCATTCAAGTATAAATTTTGTTTCAAAATCCCAAAAATTGTATAAATTCTTTTAAAATAAAATATAAGGTATTAGTGCTTTCCAATATAGTTCTTTGAGCTAGTTATGATTATGACTTTTAGCCTTATTTTCTTGTTGAATAATTGGAAAGTCGTGTGTATCATTTTTTTCCCCTCAAATTGCAGACTTTTATGTGTCTTATCTTCTAACAGGTTCTTTCTTGAAAGACCGTTTTTTTATAAAGACGACTCTCAAAAGTCCAGCTTAAATCTATATTTAGAATTGAAACAATATATATTTAGAATTAGACTGAGCTTTTGAGAGTCGTCTTTACAAAAGACGGTCATAAGTAAGAATTTGTGATCTTCTAAACCTTATCGGACTTGGTCCACAGTAATTTTATTGTGGACCAAGTCTTACACTCTCCACTCCACTCCACACTCTTTCACTCCCACTCCACACTTCCCCTTTATTTCACTCTACTTGTATATTTTCACATTTCATCCATTCTACTCTTATACTTTAAAAAAAATTTAGAAATTAGAACCATAAAAATATGAAAAATTTTAAAATTAAGAATTAAAATTAAAATTTAAAAAATAAGAATTAAAATTAAAAATTTAAAAATTTTAAATTTAATTAAAATTTAAAAAATCAAAATTTTAAAAATAAAAAATTTATAAATTTTAAAAAACTAAAAAAATTAAAATTTCAAAAATAAAATTAAAAATTAAAAAGAAACAAACAAACAAATAAAAATAAGAAAATTTGGGGACTCAACGGGCCCCCAAAACTTAAGCACCTGTTGTGGAGAAGCTGCAAAAATTAGAGATCACAGTGGACAGCTTCTGCTCACGGGTACACGGAGGTTTCAAGCATGCTGGGAGGTGGAAGCTACAGAGGCTGCTGCGGCTTTGTATGGGTTCGAACTTGCACATCGAATGGGGTATGAATGCGTTCAATTGGAAGGTGATGCAATCACTGTTATCAGGAAGATGCTGAAACATGAAGATGGCCTAGCTCCTGTGCATCTTATCTATGAGAATATTAATGTTTTTAGCAATGTTTTCACTGGATTCATGTGTAGCCATGTTAAACGTGGAGGGAATACGGTAGCTCACTTAGTAGCTAGATGGGATACGAGACCTCATGATGAAAAAGTTTGTATGTATCCTTTTCCCCAAAGCGTTCAAACTTTAGCGGATCTTGATTTAATATAAGTTTCAGGTGATATTAAAAAAAAATAAAAAAATAAAAAAATAAAAAAATTTCAAAATCAAAATTAAAAAAATTAAAATTAAAATTTAAAAATTTAAAAATTTTTAAAAATTAAAATTATTAAAAAAAAAAATTTTTTTCATTCGCTTTAGAATATGCGATAAAGAGTGAAAATGGTGAAGAGATTAGAAATATAAATCTTAAAACTTGGTAATAGCGTGGACCAAGTCGACGTTGTCATCATACATTAACGCATGATCTCTCTAATGACGAATTGTTATTCATATTAGGTCCAAAAAATGAGGCATTCATTGAAGAGCATTTAGTGATAAATTTCTTCCTTTCTAGAATCCCGACACTAACACCACGTAGATCTCCAACCTCCATCATTTTCACATACTTTAGTCGTACTTTTCCCACTATTTCCAATTATCTCCCTTATAATAAACTCCACTCCATATGTTGGGCGGTTTTAGACCCATTTATAATATCTAGTCTTCTAGGCCCTAGAAAAGATGACTTTTATATATTTTCTCCGTTTGAAATACTAGTACTCGTTATATAACGATCTTAAACATTATTTATCATTTAACCTTATCTATATATTATTGTGAATATGGTCAAAAAATATAATTTTGTTTGAATCGTCTAAGTGCAAACTTTTATAATATTGACTTTTTATAACTTTTAGATATGTATAGTTCAATATATTAATAATTAAAATAATACATTAAATTGTATAAAAAGTCAAACATAAACATAGCAAGTATAGTGAAAGGAAAAATATTAACAAACTCCTTTTATTTCATTATCTAAAAACACTTTTTTTATACATTAGTCAAGCGTAACACAATTTTACAAGCCTTCATGTGAGTTGTGATTTGTGATATTATTGCCTTATTGGTTATGTGTATAATTCGCTCTACAAATATATAATTAGTTTATTTTTCTAAATAATTTATTTAATTGTAATCGGTCATTTTAATGTTATAAAAGATTATTTTAAGACTGTGTAAAAGGTAACAACTTTAAAATTATAAGTGTTTAAGATTATAATCGATCATTATAAGAGAATAGATCTATATGGGTCAGTCCAATGAAACATAATTCGCTTGTTAGTTCGCCTTTTGAATTCACAATTCGCTAAAAATAGTTCAAAATAGCCTAAAATAGACCATAATTCACTTTTTTTTCGATTCACAATTCGCAAGACGTTTAGCCAATTATGTGACACTAAATCAATTTAATAAAAATAATCTCACCATAAATCCGTTTCATTTGATAATTTGTAATTAACTTAATCCTTAGGTCAAGATGAAAATTAGTATAAGCTACTTATGATCTAATTAGTCTTCCTCTATTTCATACTCCTATTTGTTGGTCTAAAGTCTATTAAACAATAAATTTAAACGAAAATTATACTCCCTCTTTCCCATATAATTTGAAGCAAAGAGAAAGTTAGTGTTTTTTTAGAAAAAAGATAGATAATAGTAATAAATGAAGAGAAAGAATGAATTGTGTAGTTGAAATTAAAATAGAGTAAAAATGTATGGATGAAATTAAAAAGAAGTAATGGGCCATAGTCCAAAAATAAAAATAATGCAATTAAGTGGGACGGACCAAAATAAAAATGCTGTAAATTAAATGGGACAGAGTGAATATTTAATTCGTTGGAAAAATTCAAAAGTGGGTCCACTTCCTTCATTTCTTCTAGTTTTACCCACTTTAAAAGTCAGCTTCTTTTTGCATTCCTTATTTGTTGAACATCTCTGAAAAAATATTAACAATGGCGGCTGTTGATGTTGAAAATGCAATGAAAATCAAGGAAGATTCCAGTGTTGTGAAGAACAGGAGAGACTCTATGAAGAAGCAAAGAAAATCGTTGATTTTGCCTAGATTTGGGTGCTTCAGATTGGATGATGAATCTCCAACCGTTGATCAGAAGTATGATGATGGAAGTATTGATATGGTGTCTGCTGGTGCACTGGAAGATCGTACAGATCCTACTCATTTGATCGTCATGGTTAACGGGATTATTGGAAGGTTGGTCTATCATTACACTTAATCATAATTTAATTTAATTATTTTGATTTGATTTCATTTAATTTAATTTAATTCAAATTAAATTAATCATATAAATATATTGTTAATCACCGACATTTTAAAATTGAGATGCAAGTGCAACAATAATGTAGTGTGCTTTTTTTTTTTATCGTTATTATTTACTCCTATTAATGAAACAGGATTAGTAAAAGTTAATTTTACAACTAATTAGCATTACCTCAAATAATCCCTTTGCCTATTTTAATTGATTACATTTGATTAGCTTACATTTGATTAGCTGTGCTCGATGGATAGGGTATAAGATTTGGGGTTCGACCCCTATTGAGCTCAGATATTAACTGGGGGTTTCTTGACTGCGCGCATTTCTGGGTATGATTTATCCACATCTCTGGAAAAAAAAAAAAAACCCACAGACCCTGCCTTATGCGGGATACTGAGAGTCTACTTTACCTTTTATTTGATTAGCTGTAATTTATTGGAAATTAAGTTTAAATATTATTTTCTTTTTCCTTTAAGTTTGCCCTAAATTATTTAATTTTTTGATATTTTTTGAATCATGTCCTAAATTTTATGGGATTGATGATTATCATTGTGCATATTGGGATGTTTATTTTTGACCTCCATTGGGTTCAATTGTTTGGGAGGGAAAATGTTTGATCGGGTCAAAATACTACTACTATATTGTAGCAAATTGGTTAATTTGAGATAATTGATTGGTTTGTTGGGAGAATGACAAAAAATTTGAATTGGGTGGATAATAGTATAATACTATTGGGAAATTGTCTATTAAATTAATACTTATTTGATCCGCTTAAGATAATTTCATTTATTGTTTGTTTATTTGAATAAACCCACCTTTAGATATGTTTGCTTAAAATAAACCTACTTATTGTTTATAAATATTTTCGGAGCTTCTTTGTGATCGAGTTATTAGGAATAAATAATAGTTGAGTTTATTTTTCAGCTATTACACCGAATATGTGAATTTATTTAAAAATAATTAATAATTGAATTTATTTTCAGCAGTGAAATTTACCATAATACTATCTATCAAAAGAAGAAAAACATGTACAAGAATTGTAAAGTAGTGGGACTACGTTGGAAATATATATATATATATATATATATATATATATATATATATATATTATATATATATATATATATATATATATATATATATATATATATGATCACATTAAAAAATATATATATACCTTATACGTGATCATATACAAGTTCAATAATAAAATCATCAACAAATAATTTCCAAATATGAAAAATCTAGCATGTTGATTGGAACAAAAAATTTTATATTAATAATGTAACAAATTAATAATGTACCTTTTTGAAATAATTATGGATAATGTTCAATTCTTTAGTTGATGTGATTTTTAAGGCAACTTCTAATTTATTGATCGTATACGTACTATAATTATAATTAGAAGACACCGTTTCTCACAACAATTTGTATATTTTTCTTAACACAAATGTTAGAGCTAGGTTAAACTTTTTATTCTTTGATCCTTGCCATTATATTAGGACTATTCTAAATATAGAAGGTTATTGATTAAGGTACCAAGACACATTTGCTGAGTGGCAATGCAACATTGCAACAAAAATTTTCATGCCAATTAATGCTTCAACATTATTGTTGTGTTCATGCTTATAGGAATATTACGGAAATAAAACGCGTTATGAAAGGTGTGAATGCCGTCATGTGACTAACCTTGACATGTTACACATGAACAGTTCATGTGTAACATATCAACGTTAGTCACACGGCGACATTCAAGGTAATGCTCTACAACTTTAAGAACACGTTTTATTTCTATCTTTTCCTTTAATATTAAATAAAACAATAATACTGAAGCCTTAAACTACAAACTTAACCACCACGCATATTAGCATTTTTAAGAAAATGGTTTTGTACATAAGTTGAATGCTGACAGATGACAGCATTGACTATTTGACTTATTGTACATCAGCCCTGCATGAACTCCTATATACAACCTCCATTTATTATGGTCAATCAATCATGCCATAGTTTTTATGCAGCTTTTCTTTTGATCTTGATTTAATTTCTCTTATGAAATGTATGCAGTGCACAGGATTGGAGATATGCTGCCAAGCATTTTCTCAAGGCATATCCCCAAGACGTTATAGTTCACTGTAAGCTTTCAATACTGAGCATCTCTTTACATTGATCAATACTCTATTTATCCCACATTTATCATGTGTTGATAATAGTTGTATGTCTCGTTTTTCGTTTCTTTCTTGCAATGTATAGGTAGTGAAAGAAATACTTCAACCTTGACATTCGATGGAATCGATATTATGGGAGAGCGGCTTGCAGATGAGGTTAGTGATGCTTGTTGTACATCTCAAACATTTTCAATAGCAAAGCCTTTTATTGGTTACATTTGCGATTGGCTTTTGGCAGCAAACATCATCTGCAAATTTATCATTAATAAGAAGTGCAAATGGTTGAATGAGTTTTTTCACTATAGTCTACTATAATCGATTAATCAGATACCAAATGAGTATAGAATCTGTTAGAGTGTATAACATATTTTGGGGCCTCAACCATCAGTTTCAGCTTTTGGTTGAGTTAGTTCCTTGATATGGTATCAGAAGCCAACGTGACAAGATAAGAGGTCAGCATACACACTTCTAGCCTAATGGGCTCTCGTGTCAGGGGGTGTGTAATAGTATATCACATACCGGTGTCTTAACTCTCAACCATCATTTTAACTCTTATGCTTTTGGTTGAATTGGTTGCTTGACAGAATCTTTAATCCTTGTAAGAATGAACAACATGTAATCAATCTATTTGGACTAACTCATATTTCATACTGATACAAGGTTTCTAATACATCTAACCACAGGTGATATCAGTCATCAAACGTTACCCAAATCTGTGCAAGATATCATTCATAGGCCATTCTTTAGGTGGTTTGATCGCAAGATATGCAATCGCCCTGCTCTATGGAGGAAATTATTTGAATCGAATATCCAAACTAGATGGAGAAATCAGAAGCAACGGAAGTACAAAAGTATCACCGGAAGAAAATTATATCGGTAAAATTGCTGGTCTGCAGCCGGTGAACTTTATAACAGTTGCAACTCCACATCTTGGTTCTAGGGGGCACAATCAGGTAATCACACTGCATTTTTCGTTATTAATGACACAATTTTCTGCACTCGGGTCATGGTCTAGACAGGCCCGAGTGTTGAATCTCCCCAATGGATGGTTCATATAGCTCACATGATATCGCCTTACTTTCAGGTTCCGATGTTTTGTGGTTTCCATACATTAGAATTGGTAGCGCGACAATTATCATGGTTTCTTGGAAGAACAGGACGGCATCTGTTTTTGACCGATAAAGATAAAGGAAAGCCCCCTCTTCTTCTTAGGATGGTGACAGATTGTGAAGATCTTCCATTTTTGTAAGGCTTCTATTTCTTCCATTCCTTCGGTTCTTTAAGAATGCAGTGTATAAACTCTGCCATTTCTGGCTTTGATTGTTTTTAATGATCAAAGATGTGAATGTTCTTTCAGGTCTGCGTTACAGTCCTTCAATCGTTGTGTCGCTTATGCTAATGTGCGCTTTGATCGTATCCTTATTTCCATCCGTTCTTTTTCTGTTTATAATGTTACTGATTATAGGGCAAACGTAAACTAGTGAGTGAGCCGAACACCCAGCTTCACATGTAGTTTTACGTGTGTGCTGAATCAATTAGACTGCTATCGTTCAGTGTCATATGTTAACACTAGACAAACGATTTAATCCTTTTGAAGTCCTTAGCGGTGTTTAAAGAGCTCGTAGGATGGTCGACATCTTCACTCCGACTTGAAAATGAACTTCCAAAGGTGATAATTTTACAGCATGATATTTTTTCAATCAAAAAATATATCATAATCTATTTTTAATGTTACAACAAGGTATTATGTTTGCAGAGACGAAATTTCCTTAAAAATGACAAATATCGACATGTAGCAAACGAAGAGATGGGAGTGGTCCCGGGTCCTGAACGAGCTTCGACTTTGAGGTCTATAATGTATGGATGGAAAAACGTTAGAACTCGAGGTTCGTTGTTTTAATCTTGCAACTAATCGTATACAGGAATTCAGAGTAGTTACTCTGTTTCAATGAGTTTGCTGCATTTTGAAAATGTGTAACAGAAATGATGGACGAAATGATGAAAGGGCTTACAAGAGTTAGATGGGAAAGAGTTGATGTTAAATTTGGTGGTGGTAGATATAGATTGCTTGCTCATAATTCAATTCAGGCAAGTTTCATTTTTCTATATTTTTAGTTTCTTTGAGTTTGCACCACTTAATTAAAAAACTGTTATATATTTGAATTATATGATGCAAATTTAAAGGTGCGTTTGATCAAATGTTATTTATATTCATATTAATTGTTTCTCATCATAATTTGTATTTTTGCAGGTGCAAACTTACTGTGTACATTCAGCAGGAGCTGATGTTATACAACACTTGATTGACAATTTTGTCTTGTAAAACTTTGTATAGTAGGGTAGCTAAACAAAAAATTAGAAAAAAAAAGGTGAAAAATGAAAATCGTACATATTTATTAGATGAGATTTTCAAATTTTGACATGTAAAATTTTCGCGATAACATTGTAATGGACTAATGGAGATTACATGTATACCAATCCTACTTAATTTTTATTTTATGTGTTACATGTTACGCAATTTAATATTCACATGTTTAATCAAATAGTTTGAGTTATGAATGAGATTGGTATATATAGATAGTCAAGATAGACTTTTCAAACTTTAATCCCACCTGATCGACCAACCATGACCTAATCGACTCGCCCCCATTTTATAAAAGTCGGTCAGTTTTTATTTTATCGCTAATTTTTTTGAATTTTAACCTACTAGCTAGTAGTATATCATTTTTTTACTATAATTTGAGACTTGAAAAATGCTATTAACACATTATAACGAGAATAAAATAATAACATATTTATCAACTCAAAAAAAAATTAGTAATAACAAATTTATAAACTTATGCTCTCTTCGTCTTATTGAATTTGCATCATTTTTTATTTTGGTCCATTTTACTTAATTTGCAATATTTTTATTTTTGAACAATAACCCACTATTTTCTTTTAATCTTATCTATACATTTTAACTATTTTTTAAATTTATCCAACACAATGCATTTCTTCCCCTTATTTATTTACATTTTATTAGAATTATACCAATTTATCCACAAAAAATGAAATTAAAGTAGGAATCACGAAGAAAGCGTGGAGAAGTGACAAGAATTAATGGTGTCATGTCAATGCAAAAGAAAAACAGTAAAAAAAAAAAAAAAAAAAAAGGAGAATCAAAGTTGGAAGTATTGAGTTGTCTGAAAGCACTTTAAGTGTAGGATCTATCAGATGCTAAAAGATCATGGAGTACTCCTTAAATTGTGTGGAATGGATACTCCATTAATTAGCAAATTTTGTGGCTAAAATGATATTGCGTCATTAAGATTTTAAAATAATAAAGGTAATAGTATAATTTTAGCCTTCCGCATGAGAAGGGTTTAATTTATTAAATGTTAATATTATTTGTTTATTTATTTAGTAGTGATTAATTATTATTTAATTTATTATATTGTGTGGATTGGATACTCAACTATGGTCCAGTCGCATATTTTGTGCGACTCCCCCATGGTCTGGTTGCACATTTTGTGTGACTGGGGCCTGTTCTTCAATTTTTTAAAATTTTTTTTGTATAATTTCGACTCGATTAATTACTTACCGAGTCGTATCCATGCTCGTTTTGGTTCGCTATTGTTATTCGATTATTACTTCTAGCTTGTTTTAGTTCATAGAGTTTTTTTAAGAGATTTTTAGAGATATGGTACAGTTTTTGAGTTTGAAAATTAAACAGGGACAATTATGGAAATACTTCCTCTGTTCCATAATACTCGCTACATTTTCCATTTTGGGAAATTTTATATTACTTGCTACATTTCCCTTTTTAGTAAAAAACTAATCATTTAAAGTTATACCTACTCTAATTTTTATCTTACTCTCTATATCTAATTACTCTTATTTTTCTTTTTCATTTTTCAATAAATAATATTAAAAATTTTTGAAAAAGCAACTTTCCACCTACTGTTCATCATTGCACAGTAACTTCTTAATCTTTGTGCCTAAGTAAATCAGAACAGAGGAAGTAAGTGAATAATGAAGGATAAAATAGGCTAGCGTAAATAGGGTGCTAAAATATCACAATCCACTTTGTTAGTAACGACGAGAAGAAATAGTACAACCTCAGAATCCATTACTACTATTGGCTACTGGAAATTGGAATGCCATGAAATTAACAAAAGGTACCGTGTTCATCTGGATAATCTATCCCTATCTCTCTTTCAATCTTCGCTTTCTAACTAATTTCACAGGGCTGCTGTTTTACTATGCTACTACTCGTATTTTTTTTTTTTTGAAATGTAGTATTCTACTGAGGAGCGTTTAATGGGTCGGATACAGATTGGGCCGGACCTAAGTAAATATGGTCCGGTTTGGATAAGGGCCCTTTGTAATTGAAATTAAGTTGCCCATATGGTTACTAGGTGGGATACGGGGATTACGCATGAAAAGATTTGTATGGAACGCTTCCCACCAAGCCTTTTAACCTTGGTGGATGTTGATATATATTACTCACTCCGAATCAATTTAGTTGTCTCACTTCCTTATTTGGCAAATTCATATCAATTATCTCATTTCCTTTTTTGTCAATCTTTTTTTTACATAAATACTCCATGTTCACACAAGTAAAGACCAAAATACTCTCACTTTTACTACTTATAATACTCTAATTACCACCTTTACAATTAATTTAATCAATTAAAATATCTCAATTATCACCTTTTTAATAGACCCCACACCACCTTTAATAACCGTGCTCGAGCAAATGAGAGAACCAAATCAATTGGGAGAGAGTATATATGAAACGGGTTAACTTCAAAAAAAAAAAAAAGAAAATGAAGAAATGAAAAGACAGCAATGGTCAGGCACTCAGGCATCACAATCTGCTCTGTCCTAGGAGTAAAACTGAAAGACCCATCCTTCATACAAATGCATTCCATGTTGTGTGGCAGGAGTCAGGACTTGGGCCAGGTCGGCCCTAGGTTTTTAGGATTTCAGAGCAAAAGATTATTTATGAGCTCTTAAATTATTGTGTACATATAAAAGTTCAAACCTTAACATTATTTAAAAATTTAAATTTATGGGGCTCTGGACGTAAGCACGTAGTGCCCTTGCTCGGCCCTGTTGGGGGGCCTAAGTACTTCATATTGCTCTTCTAACTCTAACCTTCCTCATGTTCTTATTTTATTAACTCTTATATGAAATTCATCTATAAATAAAGCAAAATAAGTGGAATTAATCTATAGATTATAGAAATATCATATAACATACAATATACACTATTACGCCCTTTTCATTTACGTAGAAGTTCTTGTATAAGATATGTAGGTGTAAATGTGACACTCTTAATATCTAATGTCAAATATTTACTTAAAATAGTGGGAACAATACAAAATTTAATCGTTGACCGAGACAAAGAATTGGAATTTAAACTTTAAAATTGGGGTGAAGGGCGATTGTTTGAACTATATATTCATATGTTAATTGTTAGTTATAAAAATATTACTCTTTACCCGTAATCAAACCAATATTACTCTTTACCGGTAATCAAAGTTAAGTATATAGTTAAAGGCCTTAATAATCATTAATAATCTATTCTCGGTCACATATAACTTACCACCATCTCCTCTTAAGTTTGCTACATTTTCAATTTGTTGTGAATCTCACTTAGTTTTTCTTCATATTTTTCCTTCAATAACAGTTCTCACCATTTTCTTCAATTTACGTCAACATTTATATTCTTATTTTTTCAAAAGCATCAAACAATTTATTAATTTTTGTCATATCATCTCAACAATTTATTAACATTATCATCATCAATTAATTTTTGTCATATCATCTCAACAATTTATTAACATTATCATCATCAACGTACCAGTGTATCTCGCTCGTAAACAAATTATGATTAGAGACTGAGAAGGAAAAATATACTCATACAGAAGAGTACGGTTCTCAACAATTAATTAATATGATGATACTATAAATAGGAAATTCAAATGGACATATTAGTCATTAGTTTAATAGATATATATACTTTGTGTCCTGTTCTTAAGGGTTACCCATTTCCCCCCAATTCAAGTTATTGTCCTTCAGACTATTGTTAGTTCTTCCCCCTGGCATTTATTTTCAGTCACTCAAAATCTCACACCTCATTACATTCCCAAATCCCACCTTTAATTTTCCCAATCCAATTCTTCCATTTTTCAGAAATGGGTATTCTTCAAAATCCTGTCTTTCCCATCAAAAACAGACTTTTACTCATGTCTTTGCTCTTATGTTTTGCTTCTACCTTCACCCAACTTTCATTCTTTACTCAAGGTAATTATACTACACTCTTGTATTCCTCTAGCCCTCTCTCTGAAGGGAGCACGGGTATGCATTATCTGTTAGCTTTCCTTATTCGTGTCAAGGAACCAACTCAACCAAAAGCTTAAGCTAATGGTTGAAGCCCCGGGATATCTTATATACTCTAACACGCCCCCTCACACGAGAGCCCTTTGGGCTAGAAGTGTGGATGCGACATAGACCCTCCTCATTCCTGGCGCTAAATATTCTAATTTAATTGATGGGTGGTTGAGATTCAAACCCGTGACTTTACGTCACGTTGGCTTCTGATACCAATTCGTACCTGTTTTCGAACGAGATATTGGGTTGGTGATGAGCGTATTTATGCATTTAAATCTTGTCATTAGTTCTATTTCTTAAGTCAAATTTCAAATTCTTCATGTTTTATGTCACAGGACTGCCAATTCTCCCACAAACAGATGCAACCAAGGTAAAAATATCAACCTTTTTCCATCAATTTTACCAAAAAATATATGTCCATGCTTAACGAAGCTGAAGAAATGGTTCATTTAAAAGAAAAGAAAAGAAAAGAAAAAAGCTAAAGGAATGGTTGGTATGTGATAAATTTGTTATTGGGTATATAGAAAAGACCAAAATTAGATAAGAGTTGACCATACACAAATCTGATGAGTATCTATCGTAAAGTCAATCTGTATTGAGAGTGTAGGCCATCAAGTTTATATGTCATTGAAGTGATCTTTAATTTTACTTTAAATTATATTAGGGACAATTAAAATACTTCTATATTTTTCAAATTCAACTAATTAACTTCGATGCGTGGGATCATATGTGGGTTATTTTTTCAACAATATGTTGTAAATTATGTTTGCAATCAAAGATCAATTGAAAATAATTTTTTTACTTTTCTAAATTTAACTAGGCGAGATCTCGTCTAGTGGCATCAGAGTAATGAAATGTTGTATTGTGGTAAGGTAATCTAATAATGGTTTTGAAATATTTAGGAACAAGAAGAAAAATTGATAGAAAGAGCATTAATAGGGTCAAGACCACCAAGATGTGAAGGAAGGTGCAACAATTGTGGGCATTGTGAAGCAATTCAAGTACCAATTGTGCCTCAACAAGGTTTCCCAAGAAGCCATTTTATGCATTCAAGACCTATAATTGCTTATTCAAGAGGAGATAGCTTGTCTAATTATAAGCCCATGAGTTGGAAATGCAAATGTGGTCACTCTATTTTTAATCCTTGATTCAAATTACTCTCAATTTTCTCTTGATTTCTTTGTATAGAAATTTGTATTATTAATGATTAATTAATAGAGTTTCTATACTCATAAGTCGAGCAAAATTACACGATAATCTTTTAGACCTTGTTTATTTTACAATTTTATAGAATTTTAGGCCTTAAATTCAATTATTAAACTAAAACAAATGTAATTTTAAACCCTATCTTGTACATCAGGAACAATCCAATTTTCCGCTCGAAAACAGGGTTTGTACGAGAGAATGTGATAGATAATTCATACTCGCTTGAAAACAGGATCATATATCTTGTACTTCCTCCGTTCCATTTTAGTTGCACCATTGGATTTAACACGTTTTTTAAGGGTCGTCAAATCAGTATGGTAAAAGTAAGGATGATGTATGATTGATGGTGATATATAGGGTAGAAATAAAAAAAAATTATTATAAGTAGATAGTGGTTGTGACTTGTGGGTATATAAAATAATTAATGGGATGATGTATGATTGATGGTGATAGTGGAGTAGGAATAAAGTGAGGATAAAATAAGTAGATTATTTTGCCAAAAATAGTAATGTTGCAAGTAATATAAAACTTCTAAAATTAGTAAGTGTTGTAAGTAAAATGAAACGGAGGTACTGCATGTTTAAAACTATCTATGTTGTAAACTAAAGTGTTGGCCATTAGTTGTGTTTAGTTTAGCACTAATTTGAAAATTAGTTGGATATAGTTGTAGATAGAAGGGATGTCAGATAGAAGGGCAGGTGTAAAAAATTGAATGAAAACTCGCCAAAGTATGTGAAATATCATGTCCTATTAAATTTACCATATACTTCAATTTAGACATTTGGTGAGAATTTAAAAAAAACAGACAAAAATAAATTTTTGTTAGACTTTTATATTCCCCGTTCTCTAATTTTTGGGAATGAAACTAAAAATTAATTAAGTTAGACTTTTATATTCCCCGTTCTCTAATTTTTTTTTGAAGTATTCCACTTTACATAAAGAGAAATTTGATTAATGTTTTTGAGAAATATTTAGAAGATAAAATATATCATTTGAAATGTTGTTAGATTCGTCTTAATATATATTTTTTTATTGTGTATTTTTTATAATTTTTTTATTATGCGTATGTAGAAATATTAAGATTTAAAATTTGATTCAGATATTGTACAAAAAGTAAACGAGAAAAATAAATAAGAACGAAGAGATTATTTGGATGAAAATAAGAGAAAGAATATGAGTCATAAACTATAATTAAATATACTTTTTTCATCCCACTCATTTTGCACCATTTGTAATTTTTGTGTGTTTTATTTATTTGTATCTTTTCTATTTTTGTACAATGACCCAACACTTTCTTTTAATCGCATTCACGCACTTTTTAAAAATTTTATCCACGCAATTCATCCTCTATTTATTAATTTATTATAATATCCATTTTTTCTTAAAAACTTTCGATTTCGCTTGATTTCAATTCTAACCGGATAAAAACGTAGAATTAATAAATTTGATAAGACAGACTAAAAAAATGATGGGATCAAGACCAGAATGATGAGCAAAGTGGGAGACGTGTAGCAGAATGAAATTGTATGATTAAATTTGTTACGTCAATGGATTATAAAGAGGCAGTAATCTGGTAGAAGTAGATCTACTGTAGCCTGTTGGGACTGGACACTGTCATTTGATATGTCAGCAAAACATAACATGCTAATTTAAGCTCACATTCACCATAGGTCATAAGATATCAATCGGGTCGGGTCGGATCGGGTCGAATTTAACTCAATGGAGGGCTTAGGCATCAAAGGAAATAAAAACAATGAGTGCATCTCACTTTGAAATTTTGCTTAAACTACTGCCCAAATAAATCAAATTCTCGAGTTTTGGCAACAAACTTTATTTTACCCATTATACACATTATGTAGAATTGTATAGTGAGTCCTTTTTTATTTCATCTAAACCTAGCACTGATATTGTCTTTTTTATTCAGGGTAGGCTAGAGAATCTATACATGCAATAAAAGAGAGGAAATTATCCTTTCGATAAATGGTGATAATCGAACTTCAGTCGATGAAAGGGAAATATCTCAATTAACCATTAAACGAACCCAAGATTTTCACCTCTAACATTGTAAAAACTCTAGGAAAACTTAATACATACTGATTAAAAGCAAATACAACCGCTAACAATGTCTGTGATTTCTCTATTTAAGGAAAGTTTACAATGTTGACAAACTTACAAAACTGTTTTTAATAGAATCGCCGAATGTCAATAGTTTAAAGTCCTACATTTTCTATACAAAATAATTAAGTCTCTTTAGATGCTAATAGAAGTTAGAACTGCTGAAACTATCACCGTTCTATTATTTCATTTTTCTACTGAATTCTGATTTTATGTTTTTTCTAAGCATAATACTTCCTCCGTTCCAATATAGTTGCAACATACGAAAAATAAGCACTATTCACTTATCTCTCTTAGTTTGTGATTAATAAGTAATTTATAAGTTAAAACATAGTCAAGTCAGATCTTGTTTGATTCATCTTGACGTAAAGTTTATTAATATCAAATTTTTATAATTTTATATTATACATAATTATCGATATTAAAGATTGAATTAGTACATTGGACTGCGTAAAAAAGACAAATGTTGCAAGTATTTTGGAACGGAATTAGTATTACAAAACTAATATTCCTAAAAATCAAAAAAAAAATTAGTTAAGCATTATTTTGAGCAAAATATCAATCACTTCACTTGTGATTGAAGAAAAGAATATCATATCTAGTAATTATAATTAAAATAATTAGTACTCTAATACCCTAATTCCTAACTAAAAGAAGGAAAAATTGTTTTTAAAAAGCCAATCTTTTGGCCATCTGCAAATAAAGAATCAACATTTCATTTATTCAATAAAAAGACAACCTTTGTCTTATTTTTGCAAATAAAGGGATAGCGGGTAAGTTTTCAACTCTAAATTTATTGAATAAATGAAACGTTGACTCTTTATTTACAAAAATGAGACAAAGATTGTCTTTTTATTAAATAAATGACACGTTGACTCTTTATTTACAGATGACCAAAAGGTTGACTTTTTGGAAACAATTTTTCTATTAAAGAAAGCTGAGTACAATTATACTCAAGTTTAAGTGGGAAACACAACTTCCATTTCAATTCAAGCATAAAACCTTTCTAAGCAAAACTAAGCATTACTCCTACAATTGAGTATACTATAGACTCTACACTATTTCTCTTTTCCACCATTAAAAACAAAAATAAAACTAAATAAGATAATTAATTTCCACCATTGTTGAGGGATTTCCGACAGTCAGCGAACAAATAAAGAAACCCAAAATAAATACGAGAAAAAGGGTTTGATTTGATTGAAAGATTGGAAATGGGAATGGGAATGGGAATGGGAATGGTTGGTCCATCCCTTTTTGTTAACTTTACTTGCAAATTAATTATGATCGTCTCGTAATTTACAATTTTTCCGTTTTTAATCTTTCTATAAATGAGAAAGTTCAAATCTTTGTGCTACCCACGTCGATTTCAGAACTTTAAATTCAACCCTCAACTGGTTTGTATTCATACTTTGTTCTGTTTGTCAATTTTTATCAAGAATTTACTTTTTTTCTTTTGACAATGATGAATTTTGAATTTTTATGGGTTTATGATTTTGGGTTTTTGATAGGGATCAAAAGGAAATATGGAAAACCCACAGAGTAGCAACATTGGATTTGATCAGGTATTTTTATTTGCATTTGTGTTTAATTTTCTGGGGTTTCTCTTTTTTTAGCAATAACTATGCCCCAATGCCAAAAATCCCACCTAGACGGGACTTGACAGTCGGATATAGGCAAGCGACATTACCTTTATTAGTGGCAAGACAAATGTCGTTTTGGATTGACCTTTGATAGCATACGTCATCTGCAACTTAACGTAGATGCACACTTGATCTTTCTAATATGGGTCGAATACGTGAACCAAAACAAATGATAGGTAGTTGCTAACAATGATTTTTTTATTTTATGCAATTTCATATTTGGGAATTTTGTAGAGGTTTCAATTTTTTGCTTGTAATGCCTATTTTTTAGTGTTAACTTTTGTTGGCTTTTGCTTAGGCTTAGAAAGGGCTGTTTGAATTTATATTTGGAGTCATTGGACTTCATTGTATGTTACTTTCCACATTTTAGGTGTGGGTATTGCTAGACTTCTCAATACATTAAACTTGGTGATTGTATATATGTTTGCAACTCTTTTCATTCATCATGGCTTTTCTTCATAGAAACATTATAATGGTATTTGTGACCAAACATAACTAGTCATGAGCATACCTAAATTTTGTTAATGACGTTGAAGTAATGAAATGTTTTTAGAATTCAGAAGAAAAACAATTGCGGAATCATGACATAAAACTTTTGAGTTAATCTATACGACCCCCTCGGTTTTTGTGATTCCCTTTGGTAATCACTATGGCTTAGAATCAACAAGATAGTGTAGCTATGGAGCACATAAGGCTTTAGATTTTCTCTCTTTTTGGTGCAATGATGTTATGTCATTTGCAAAAGACATTTATATTTAATATTTATCTTCTACTAAGAAGCAACAAGTCTTGTATGAGACCGTAAGATTCCTTTAAGACAGTAAGTTTGCATTGGGCCGACCCAAATGAGATGATTTACCTATGAGACAATCTCATTTGAGAATTTGTGACTAAGATATTCCCTTTCCAAATGTTTGTATTGAGAATTATGACTTGGTTCTCGAGACTTAGAGACTTTCACACATTATGATTGCAGAATGGGCAAGGAAATAATGGCAGTACAAGCAGTAATATTGTTGAAAATATTGTACTTAGCCATGACTTTGCCGAGGGCCTGCATTCGTGGCACCCCAATAGCTGTAAGGCATTGCTAGTGTCGCCTAAGTTTGGAGAAATTGAAGGGATGGGAGACAACTATGCTAGAGTAACAAATCGTAAAGAATGTTGGCAAGGATTGGAGCAAGATATAACCCATCGAGTTGTTCTTGGGACAACTTATAGAGTTACTGCTTGTGTTGGTGTGTCTGGAGATCATAAACCTTCAAACGTTCAAGCCACGCTGAGATTAGAATCAAAAAGTTCCGACACCAATTTTTTGTGTATTGGAAGGTGGGTTGGTTATTTTCTGTGTATTCTCAATTTGTTCTGTTTTACTCACTAGAAACACGCTGACCTTTTTTCTAGCGACTGGCGCAGGATTTCGGTTTCAGAGGGAAAATGGGAGACTTTAACAGGAACTTTCACACTTTCCGAAACTCCTGATCGCGTTGTGTTCTATCTTGAGGGACCTCATCCTGGTGTGGACTTACTCATCAAGTCTGTGGTCATTTCTAGGTCCAGCCCCATGGTACGTGAAGTAATCTTTTTACTTTTTATTATAAGGAATACAACCTAGATTATTCATCGACATGGAAATTTTCTCGATTATATGATTCAGCTATATTATTTCGACCAATAACAAAGATAGTGGATGAAGTTGATTGAAATTGAAACTTCTAATCTTATTACAATTATTAATTCAAGAGAAGTATATGATCCTCCATCTAGGTTGAGTTGCGCCAAGAAACCTGGCTTGTTAATGGTTCTAATTACATATGCTAGGTCTGTATGAGTTACTATAATTTAGTTGTCCAAAATTAATAGTGAAAAATAATCCTCACAATGATATTTTTGTCAGTCTCCTATTTGCGTTTAGTTAACTGCGTTATTTGGACTCGGGTGCTGATGTCGGATGTTGGTACATGTCCAAGTGTCGGATACGTCCAAATATTCAATTTTACACCTAAATTGAAATATCTAAGTGCCATACCAATGTCCAAGCATCAAGAATCAGACACGGGTACGTGAAGCAAAATGACGAGTCCGAGTAATCAACATAGGTTTAGTATATAACTCGTGATGAACTTTGTGCCATGACAACTCCCTTGCTAATTATCAGTAATTGCATTTGTGTTTATTTGATGCTTTCTATAACTTGCTCATGTTACATGGAGGTAAACTCTACCTTCATATGGCGGAGAATGGAGATAGACATTACTAAAACAATAATTGATATAGTATGATGGTTCAAACTTTAAGTCGCGTTTGATTGGGAATATTTATGTAAATTGGTGATTTTAGGCGAATGGAAACGCGGATGATACAAGAACCGACTTTCATGAAAACATTATATACAATCACGACTTCTTACAAGGTCTGAATATGTGGCACCCGAACAAATGTGATGCCTCAATCGTTTCAGCTGAGTCCGTAGGTGCAAAAGGAGCGTCAACAAAATTGAGTGGAGGTTATGCCAAAGTTACGGACAGGAAGCAGCATTGGCAAGGTTTGGAACAAGATATAACACGCCTTGTCTGTCCGGGTTCTACGTATAAACTTTCCGCACAAGTTGCAGTGTCGGGAACACCCAAAGCTTGTGAGCTTCAAGCCACTTTGAAATCGGAGTATGAGGGTTTAAATAACACCGAGTATTCTTCCATTGGAAGGTAATTGGTCATCCCCTATCCAGTTTTATTCTATAAAATCTCAGAGTAATTGATGTATGAACTGTTAATGCGCAGGATCTCGGTCTCAAATGAACATTGGGAGACCTTAGAAGGAACTTTTACGCTCGCAACAATTCCTAATCGTGCTGTGCTCTATTTCGAAGGGCCTAATCCGGGGATTGATCTGCTTATAAAATCAGTCAAAATTTCCCGCTTAAACGAAACAATGTGTCGGGTAACTTTATATTCTAACCTATGAAGCACTTTATGATACTTGATGAGAGTATTTTTTTTATTTGCTTTGAATGTTCGACAGACGACAAGCAGATGTGCGGATGGTGGTGATGAGAATATAATTTTAAACCCGACATTTGAAGATGGTGTTAATAGTTGGTCAGGAAGAGGATGCAAAATTGTGTTACATGACTCTATGGCAGACGGGAAAATCACACCAAAATCTGGTAAGTTTTTCGCAGCAGCAACAGAGCGAACTCAATTTTGGAACGGAATTCAGCAAGATATTACTCCTAGAGTTCAGCGAAAGTTGGCTTACGAGGTTACCGCAGTTGTCCGGATATATGGTAATAATGTTACCAACTCGGATGTTCGAGCTACGTTGTGGGTTCAAACACCCGATAAGCGTGAGCAGTACATAGGCATCTCAACGTAATGTTTCTTTCGCTTTGTCTTACTATCTTTCTCGAGTTTAGATTATGTCACATATTCTTCTAAGCCCTCATAATCTTTCATTTTTGTCGATCACAAATTATTGTAAGAGACTATCCCTAATTGCGTCAGCCCATTACTATCTTTATGTTTAATTAAGCTTCAATGGACTGTGTCAGGGAGACATCTCTCAGGAGACTGGTTGTTTCTCGATAACTAATTTGCTTTTTGATTCGGGTTCGCTCAAATGGCCCGGAAATAGCCCAAAAACAACCATAATGAAGTTTCCGTTCTATCTTGAAGTGTGCAGGCAACAGATAAAGATTGGGCACAGCTTCAAGGAAAGTTTCTTATTAATGGGTCCCCATCGAGTGTTGTTATTTATTTGGAAGGGCCTCCTCCTGGTACCGACATCCTCCTTAATAGTTTGGTCGTAAAACATGCACCAAAAACTCCTCCGTCCATTCCACCAGCTGTTCAGGTCAGCATCGAACATTTTCACTTAGAACTACTTGTACAAACGTTTTTTATTTGTATTACCGATGAACATAAAGAAACTTTTTCAAGATATACTAATATAATGCCCAAGATTCATCAACCTACTGCCATTAAGTGGCTCCTAATTAAGCGGCATTTAGAGGATGGGGCCGGATTATGCAACTTGACCCTTGTTATTGATCACACAGTGGTGGTTTCTAGTTGACCCTTGGTAGCAAATATCAATTGCAACCTCGCATAATCAAAAAGTACATATGACTTGAAAGTCGATACCGAAGAATTATAAATCTTTGGCCCATCGAAATAAGGGACAATATGATGCCCAAGTATTTACTTTGTATAATATACTTTTACAGAATGCGGCTTTTGGGGTCAACATAATCCAAAACAGTGAACTAAGTGATGGCACCAACGGCTGGTTTCCTCTCGGAAATTGTACATTAAGTGTGGGGAGTGGTTCGCCGCATATCCTTCCTCCGATGGCACGGGAATCTCTAGGACCTCATGAGCCTCTGAGTGGTCGTTACATCCTTGTCACTAATCGCACGCAGAACTGGATGGGCCCTGCTCAGATGATCACGGACAAGCTGGAGCTCTTTCTCACATATCAGATTTCCGCTTGGGTTAAAGTTGGATCGACTGCTTCTGGACCGCAGAATGTTAATGTTGCGCTGAGTGTGGACGGTCAGTGGGTCAATGGGGGCCAAGTTGAGATCAGTGATGACCGATGGCATGAAATTGGTGGGTCATTTAGGATTGAGAAGCAACCGTCGAAGGTCATGGTTTATATTCAAGGCCCCGGTTCTGGAGTTGATTTTATGCTTGGAAGTCTTCAGATTTTTGCTGTTGATCGACAAGCTCGGTTCAAACAATTACGAAGACAGACTGATAAGGTATTTCTCGGTGATCCAAACTTAAAACCAAAATGTAAAACCTTAGCATAACCTCAATGTCTTGGAACAAAATGTTGCCTTTAGTGTGCACACCTAGATGTGTTCATTCGGGTCAAATTTTTGGGATCGGTTCAAAATCAGATTTTGTGCCCATGTCGATTTTTACATTATTGTTAATCTATTTTTTATGGCAAGTCAACTCGGATTCGGTTATAGGGTCAGGTAAATATCTTGTCTACGGGTATGTTTTGAACACCTCTATGCACACCTGATACACTACAACTTGGCTGATGCTTTCGATTTGGCTGTAGTGTCGGATATTTTTCAGTTCACTCTGATCTTTTCTTTTTGCAGATACGTAAACGTGATGTGGAATTGAAATTTACGGGGGACAGTACGTTTGGGACCTTTGTTAAAGTCAGACAGACGAAGAACAGCTTCCCGTTTGGTTCCTGCATAAGTCGATCAAACATCGATAATGAAGACTTTGTGGCCTTCTTTCTGGAAAACTTCAACTGGGCAGTGTTTGGAAATGAACTCAAGTGGTACTGGACTGAAGCACAACAAGGAAATTTGAACTACCGGGATGCTGATGAGATGTTGGATTTATGCCAGAAGAACAACATAGAAGCTCGAGGGCATTGCATCTTCTGGGAAGTCGAGGGCGCGGTTCAACAATGGATTAAAAACCTTAACAAAAATGACCTTTCGGCTGCAGTCCAAAACCGCCTCACTAGCCTCCTTACTCGTTACAAAAGCAAATTCAGGCATTACGATGTCAACAACGAAATGTTGCATGGCTCGTTTTACCAAGATCATTTAGGTAAAGATATTCGAGCAGACATGTTTAAGACCGCAAACAAATTAGACCCATCTGCCCTTTTGTTCGTCAACGATTACCATGTTGAAGACGGAGATGATCCAAGATCAAGCCCCGAAAGGTATATCGATCTTGTAATGAACTTGCAAGAGCAGGGTGCACCTGTAGGTGGGGTCGGAATCCAAGGTCATATCGATAATCCAGTGGGGTCAATCGTTTGTTCTGCCCTCGATAAGTTGGGCATTCTAGGTCTTCCCTTGTGGTTCACAGAGCTCGATGTCTCTTCGATTAACGAGTTTGTAAGAGCCGATGATTTGGAAGTCATGCTTAGGGAAGCCTTTGCTCATCCAGCTGTTGAAGGGGTTATGTTATGGGGTTTTTGGGAGTTGTTTATGAGCAGGGAAAACTCGCATCTCGTCAATGCTGAAGGCGATATTAATGAAGCGGGTAAGAGGTATCTTCAGCTGAAACGGGAATGGTTGACTCGTGCTCATGGTCATGTTGACGATGAAGGGAAGTTCGGCTTCAGGGGTTTCCATGGAAGTTACGAAATCG
This sequence comes from Amaranthus cruentus, assembly GCA_019425755.1. Taxonomy (NCBI): domain Eukaryota; kingdom Viridiplantae; phylum Streptophyta; class Magnoliopsida; order Caryophyllales; family Amaranthaceae; genus Amaranthus; species Amaranthus cruentus. Next base: position 1,582,022 of record CM033455.1, read on the forward strand.
AGGTTCTGAATCATGGTAAGAAAGTTACCAAAACATTTGTGGTTGAGAAGGGTGATTCTCCTTTGGTGTTGTCTATAGATTTGTGATGCTGATGAATGTCTATATAATGGTTTTTGAGCATATTCAACATGTTCGACCGTACATAACTCCAAAAAATTAAGGATGTTGATATTGAATTATGTAGTATATGTTAAGTTGTGTTGTTGGTTGTGCTGTTTTTTCTGCTACATTTACCACTTTTAGAATTACGTATTTTTTACTGTAAGGATCAAACTCAAGAAATGATAAATTTGTAAGTTTCAAAATCAATAAAATTATGGAATTATGGTGTGCGTGGAATCTAGATCTGTGCCTGTTAAAATTATGACTCAAAGTCATTTGTTTAGAAATCCCCTTAATATTAAAGTGTGTAACATATGACAATGAGAATGACAGTCAAGTTAATTCTGTAACCATGTATATATGAATGAGTTGTATCAAAGTTTGTAGAGTGTAACCATAAAAATTGTGTCGTGTTATTCCTCATGCCAAACTGTATCGTGCCAAGTCCTGTTGTGAATAATATTGTGTTGTGTAATGAGCTTTAACCGTGAAAATTGTGTTGTGTTGACTGTTGAGCTAATTATGTGTCGTGTATCATGTTAAATCATTGTGCCAGGTCATACATGGGTGGCCCACATGACAGCCCGACCGATTTGATTATGAAGTATAATCGAATGCTTCATTCCACATTTAGTTCCAACTTTAATTCAAGTATGATATAGTATATTTCCCAATATTAATCTAAATTCATATGACAACTTATATTATCATCACAAGTCTATTATCTAGAAGATCCATGATGTCATAAAAGTTTTACTATACATTTGGTACAATTACAATATAAAAAGAACATCCCATTTGAAATTAATCTGATACTCAATCAAAAAATAGTAGGTTAAAAACTTAAAACTTAAAATTTTCAATCTTTAACTTGAAAATGACGTGATTTTAAAAAGTGAATTAAATTCGACCGTGAAACTTACCATTACATGTATTACTCCCCCGTTCTCCTCATTTTGGACTAATCCGCCTTAAAGAAAAAGTTTGAGTGATATATAAAAGATAAAATATATCTATGTGAGATTTCATTATATTCATCTTAAATATATTTTTTATCATATTAATCTTTATAATGTGTATTTAGAGATACTATGACTAAAACATTTATTTTGAAAACTGTGAAAAAAAGTATACGAAATATAATTTTTATAATTTAAATAAGTTAATAGTCTACATGCATTAGTAAATTGTATTTGATGGTCTAAAAATTATATATTCTTACGAAGTTTCTCTTTTTTTTGAATGAAAGTTGTCAAGAATATTGATGATCATGTTGTTATATTAATTGCATGTGCAGAAGATACTCCATCCCAATTTTCTGTCAGTTGGTACTTTTTTAAATTACCTGGTTACTTTGAATTAGCATTAAACTAAAATTCGTATTTATTAAGAAAAAGTTGATATTTGATAATAAATAAATTGTGTATATAAATGAAAATATAAAAAAATTAAAATGTAAAGTGAGATTAAAAGAAAGTAATAATCATTATCAAAAATAAAAATGATTAGAAAAGAGAGATAAATTAAAGTAGCTAATAAAGTTAAATCAAATTTCAATTGGTACTTTTTTAAATTACCCGGTCTTTTGAATCAGCATTAAAGAAAAAATGATTGTGTATATGAATGAAAATATAAAAAAATTAAAATGTAAAATGAGATTAAAAGAAAGTAATAATCATTAATTAAAAGTAAAAATATTAGAAATAAGAGAGATAAATTAAAACAGCTATAATTAAGTTAAGTCAAATTTAAATTTATATACTCCTATCAATTCGACATTATCTATTATTTATATAATTCGTACTATAACAACGTGTTTGACATTGATATTAATTGACGAAAATAAAAATGAAAATGAAAATGAAAATTTCTATGTAATTTAGCTAGGAAAATAACTTAATAAGGTTTATGTGATGCTCTTCAGCTCTTGGCATACTTAATTTTGTTTTTTTACAAAATTCATTTCCACCCATTATTATATTTTTAAGGATAAAGATTAAAACTAAACTTATTTGAGCAAATCTAGCTTGTATGAGACAGTTGTTATGAGGCAAATCCATATAAGGATCTCAAATTCAAAATATGAGTTTTAGTTTCTAAAGTGAATGTTTTAATTTAATACACTTAGAATATTTAGTCTATTTTAGATATGTCAAATTGTCTCATAGTAAAATTGTCTTAAATGTGAACTTGTGAACTTATTATCGTTATCACCACTATTTATTAGAAGTACGAACCATTAAACTGATCATAAAAGTCATCATATTTATTTTTTTCTACCTTAATTTTTTTGGTACTTGCCTGATTTTATTAGGTCTTTCTTGAGTCGAGGGTTTCATTGGTCACGACCCTCTCAACAACGAGATGATTTATCCTCTTTCAACCCTCTCAAAATCAATCCTAGTTATAGTTTTTATATGCTGGATATATTGAGTATGATAATGATAATTATACAATTCATAAGAATAATCATCCACTTAATTTGTTTGTTTCACTTTGATCAATATTGTGAGAGTATTTTGATCAAAGTATAACCAACAAATCGAATAATTTAATTTTTCACACTTGCCGAGATAACATTTTAACCCTTAATATCTCAAATTATTGTTAATTAAAAATTATAAAAATTTGATATTAATAATCCTTGTATTGAGATGAATCAAACAAGATCCCGCATGACTATGTTTTAACTTATAGATTAATTGTAAAATACAAATAAAGAGTGATGAGTGAATAGTGCCAAAAAAATGGGACATTTAGGCTGAATATGACGTAATATTATTTTTCTATAAAAGGAATATTTTTATTTGATACTTATATTTGTAAGGATTCGTTTCCCATTACACACCTTAATATAGAAATACTTTTGATTTTATTTTATTACTTTATTAGTTATTGACTTAATAATTATCATGCACAATACACATGGATATCAGGATATACATATATTTTTCATTATCGTTGAACATGCGTAATAATTAAATATTAATACCAATAATTAAAAGAAATAGATCTGAGAATAAAAATCCAAAAACAAATCATAATATTACTCCTCTATTTCGTATCGGTTAAGTTTGAAATATCTCATATATAGTGAGATAAATTTCGAACATGATTTTTCATAAATATAATAAAAAATTAAAATATACTAATATATGAAATCTTGTTAGATTCGTCTCAATATATATAAAGTTTTAGTACACCAAATACATTTTATCAAAAATTTCTTACCGAGAAAAATAATAATTATTTCAACCGTACAATCATACAAGACCCGATCAATAATTACTTGAATTTAAAACCTATAAGAAAAGTCACATGTAATAAAATTGGGTTGACCCATAAAGAAAAATGCAGATTAAGAGTATGCATTAAGCTTTAATGGGTTGGACCTGAGAGATGTCTCTCAAAGAGACGGTCTCTCAGAAGACCGGCTGTAATTAATAATATTATTAAAATAGTCTATTAATAGGAGTATTAATAGGCCAAGTTTCATATATTTGGATCTATCAAATTCCAAACTCTTAGTCTACCATTTATTCACCCTTCAATTCCTTTCTCCTCTCCTTTATTTAACCTTATAAACCAAACACACCTTAAGGAATTTATTATATTATTTCTTGTAATAATTTTTTTAATTATTTCTCCTCACTTTCTTTTTTATTTCTCAAAATTTAATTTGTAATTTTTCAAGTTGTTAACAGAGAAAAAAGATGATCAAGACTAGCTTCCGCCTCCTTAATTTTATCCAAAGCATTTCTCATTCATCACAGGTTCTTTTCTCTTACTTTTATAAAATAAATAATATTAATGATTTTTCCGTTCTAAAGTTATATACCACCACTACAACAAATTTAAATTTATGCGACATTAGATTTAGTGGCATTAAAAAATTGTCACTGATTTATATTTGTAGTGTAATAATTATTGGTTTTTATTTTAAGTTCTATTATGAGGTGATTTAGCGACATTTTATTTGATCTTTAGTGGCATATGTAATTGTCACTATAGTCTATAGTGACATTTGAGAAAAATATCACTAAATTATACTCCCTCCAACTCAATTCAATTTCCAACTCAATTAAATTGTCTCATTTGAGTTGGGCGCGGATATTAAGAGTGGGATGAAGTCCACCAAAAACGTGGTAGTTGAGTATTTTAATTGATTAAATTAATTGTAAATGTGGTAGTTGAGTATTTTAATTGATTAAATTAATTGTAAATGTGGTAGTTGAGTATTGAGAATTGGAAAAGTGAGGGTATTATTAAAGTAAAAAAAAGATAGACAAAAAAGGAAATGAGACAATTAAAGTGAATTGCCCAAATAAGAAAATGTGACAATTGAATTGAGTTGGAGGGAGTTTGTCGCAAAAAACTCTAGTCTGATTTTTTATTATGCTGCTAAAGGGTCGAATAAATGCCACTAAATTCTCTTTATACCTGATACCATGTCAACGAACCAATTCAACCAAAAGCTTAAACCGATAGTTAAAGCCCTATATATCTTATATACTCTAGCAAGGAACACATGTACTATGTACATCAATAGGATCGGTTTCAAAGTCCAAATTGCACTAAAATTGACTATATCAAGTCCCAATCCTGCCCTACCATTTTTACCCAATTTCTTCGTAGATCTATTGATTGCTTTCTCTATTGGTTCACCTAACATTGATTAGTTTAGTTACTCATCTTGTTTGAATGAGCGAGCTTGCTATATTTTTAGTTGTCTAGAGTTCAAAATAACCCGACCCGTCGACCCGATGACCCGCATCCTAAATGGCGGGTCAATGTATAAAAAACGTAAAATATTGCGGATCGGGTACCCGACCCGTCTTAACCGGGTCGGGTCATGGGCCGCAAAATGCATCGAACCGGGTACCTGTTGACCCGTTATATTAAATAAAAATTTATTTTAAAATTATTAATGCCAGCTTCTTGCCTAGTTACTGTGTCTATCAATACTAAATGTGATGACACCCCTAGTTGTAAACTTGTATATTTGCATTTCTTCTCTGTTAGTAACCTATCAAGCAATATTAAATATTTTCATATATTTACATTGCACAAATTTGTAACTTTGCATACTAGTATTAGTAAATATTGATTTTTTCTAAATTCTTCTAAAGGTCATCTTTATAAATAAATTGGTATTTTATTATATCACATATATAATAAAAAATATTATTGCAAGTCATCTTTTATACTTATGATACTATCTGCTTGCTAGGTCCTAACTACTAAGCTAGACAATGAATAGAAAGAATAGTGAAATATTGATTAGAAACTAAGACAAAATGCCATTAACATGTACAGTAACATACCACCCAATACTAATACAAAATGCTTTTTTTTGCTGTATTCAAAAAAATTCTGCCCCAAATTATTAATGTAATACTGCCAGTCATAAAATTTATGCCACAAAATTATATATAAAAAAAATCAACATAATTATAAATGGGTACCCAGTGTTCCGACCCGATTTATCCGGGTACCCGAAATCCGGGTACCCGCATTAATTGGGCCGGGACACAGGCTGTTAAAAAAGATACCCGACTAATCGGGTACTCGGCTTTCCGGGTACCCGAAATGCCGGCTACCCGCTAATGAACACCCCTAGTCTATACTTATAGAATTTAATTGAAAGTAAATAAAAGAAAATAGGTTAAAATATTCTAAAGAAATATGCGTAAAGGTAATAAGATTGTGTTTAAAGATAAAATAAGATAACCAGAAATAATGTATGTGCATTCTGAATTTCTGATATGGAATCCTATCAAAATAGTTCACTGAGTGAATATACAATGCCATTAACATCAATTTCGTTGAAAAACTAAGGTTTACATGTCAGCAAAGATACAAACTATAATTAATATATTTCAAAAAATATATATCTAAATTTTTTCATATAGCATCTCATTGCCCCAATTACTCTTTATACTTCCATGCATTTAGGTGACTTGTATTTTTTTTTTTTGGAAATAAAGCAACATATTATAAAGCTAAAGAGAGTTAGGGTACATCATAAGAGAAGGAACCAAGCTTATGGTCCTCCAAGCAACATTTAGGTGACTTGTATTTAAAAGGCAATTTATTGAAAAAAATAAAATTATTTTTAGAAAAAAAGAGCGTTTGTAAAGCTTCCAACATATAATCATAAATTGGCAATAAAATTTGAAAAACAATGTTATTGGACAAAGCGTGATATGACATGTAATAAAAAGAAAATTAGTAAGTCATAAACAAATTAATACTATATATACTAGTTAAACTCTTAAACATGTCGATTAAGATTTTTTTATTAGTGTAAAATGGATATTAATTGTTTTTTCAACAATTTAAGGGAAAAATTTCAACTATTTTGTAATAATAAAAATTGTCTTTTGTATCACAAAATTTTCCCATGAAAAATTTGATGAATATGTAACAATTTTGAAAATTTCTAGCTAGTAATAACAATCATTTGTTAAATTTTTGGATGCAGTATCTTAAGTTTGAAAGTCGATATTTTCACGCATCTCAGGCAATATCTCCTGCTTATAGGTATAATTTTTAACGGAATTATAAATTATAATCTTTTATTTTTAAATAATTATAAATTATAATACTCCCTTCGAATCTTTTTAGTTGTCCCATTTCCTTATTTGGCAAATTCATATCAATTGTCTCATTTTTTTTTTTGTCTATCTTTTTTTTACCTAAATACCTCCACTTTTACTACTCCCAATACTCAACTACTACATTTACAATTAATTTAATCAATTAAAATACCTAACTATCACCTTTTTAATGGACCTCACACCACCCTTAACAACCGTGAAAACCCAAATGGGACATCTAAAATGATTCGGAGGGAGTAATTCACAAATTCTTACTTGAGACCGTCTTTTGTAAAGACGGCTCTTAAAAGCCAGTCTAATTCTAAATATATATTGTTACAACTCTAAATATAGATTTGGGCTGGACTTTTGAGAGTCGTTTTTACAAAAGACGGTCTCTCAAGAGACACCTGATTATAATTTGGGGTGTTTTTTCCTTGACAGCCAAGTTAATTGTGATGATGAGTATGCTGATATTGATTGGGACAACCTTGGATTTAGTCTAATCCCTACGGATTATATGTACTTTATGAAATGTTCCCAACAAGATGGGTTTATTGCTAAGGGCCAACTTAATCCTTATGGAAATCTTCAATTAAGCCCTGCTTCTGGGGCCTTAAACTATGGACAAGTGAGCAACTTTCTCTACATTATCAGCTTGAATCTTTTGATAGTTCGAAAAAAATATCATCATCATCCTACTCAGTATATCTTGCTCATAAAAAACTATATGATTTAGTTATTCTATTATAAACATAAGTAAATGACATTAGTGATGTTACATTTTCGAAGGGCATATTTGAAGGAATGAAGGCATTTAGGAGAGACGATGGCCGAATTTTTCTGTTTCGTCCTGACCAAAACGCTCAACGAATGAAAGTTGGTGCTGAAAGAATGTGCATGCCTTCTCCTTCCGTCAGCCAATTCATTGATGCTGTGAAGCAGACCGTTGTAGCAAACAAACGCTGGGTATGTACGATTTAATTATTTTGGGATAATAAAATGTAAGTATTCTGAAATGTGCGTGTATTTCTCCTTGCAAGGGGGCATATGTATAATTTGTACGTTACCTTCCTCCGCCAAACCCAACTTATACAGAATACTGGGTTAATGACTCTTATTCTAAAATGCGCGTACTCTCTAGAATGATGTTATTAATTCATTTTAATTTGTAACAGATTCCTCCTCCTGGAAAGGGATCCCTCTACATAAGACCTTTACTCCTAGGAAGTGGACCCATACTTGGGGTGAGTCCATCACCTGAGTATATGTTCGTCATCTATACTTCCCCTGTTGGATACTATTTCAAAGTAAGATGATTGTTTTTTTTTAAATGTTTTTTATATACAGATCGAAAAACATACATGTTATATTAATCAAGTCACAAGTTTGAATTTTGATTCATCGCTTAGACCATCTAAATCGTGCTTGATCTTATTTCAGGAAGGCATTTCTCCTTTGAATTTGTATGTGGAGGAAGAATTTGATCGTGCTTCGCGTGGTGGAACTGGTGGAATAAAAACTATTAGCAATTATGGACCTGTAAGCACATTTCAACACTTACTCTAGGCCCGACAAAAGCTAATTCAATCTACTAATATGATCTGAATTTACCTGAAATAAGTGGATTTGAGTTGAGATTTTTGATACAATAAATTAAAGGGTCGATCCAAACTGATTTGTTTATTAAATGGGTTAGGTTAAGGTCATAGTTTTAAGCCTAAAATAAACTTGTATAACTCGTTTAAAGTAAATACAAAATAAACAACTTATAAACTAAATGTTTAAAATTAATGTCTCAAGGATAAGATATAATCAATTGTAAAGACCTTGAAATGTAACAAAAAACTTTAAATGGATTAGGTGGGTCGAAATCAAGTTGACTTGAGAGTTATGATTTTTGACTCAATTGACTAATCCAGTTAGGTTCGGATCAAGGAATTTTAACTCATTTATATGTGGCCCGAATACAAATCCGATCTGTTTGTTAAACCTAATTTCCTCGTCTTAAGAGGAACTTTTACTTGGATTATCTAATTTTGTTATGTATTAGGCTTTGAGGCCATTGATTCAGGCAAAGAGCAAAGGTTTTTCGGATGTTCTATACCTTGATTCTGTGCACGGGAAATACATTGAGGAAGTTTCTTCTTGTAACATATTCATTGTTAAGGTAATTATTCTTTAAACTTCATCTACTTGACTATTGCTTTAACCACAGTATTCCGTTAGTCTAATGTTATTAAATGGCTTTTACCTATGGCGGATTTAAGGGGCTAAATGCACCATGTACGCAATGTTATTTTCGATTAACCTTTGAATCATCTGAGTGACTAAATAAATCATTTTAATTTTCAGGGAAACACAATCTCAACTCCTTCGGTAAAAGGTACTATACTTCCAGGAGTCACTCGAAAAAGCATAATGGAAATAGCTCGCGATCTTGGTTATAATGTGAGTCATAGTATCATTCTTACGAAACCTTAAATCGCTATGTTATACTCCCTTCTATTCGCTCTAAGTATTTTATTTTCTTATTTGGTCAAGTCACTTTAAAATGTTCCATTTCTATCTTGGGTACGTTAACTTTACCAATTTACCCTTATTAAACTTAACCTTTTTACACCTACTAACTCCACTTCACCTATATTAAAACTTAAATCTCAACGCTACATTTTTTTTCTTTTACATATGGTTCTATTTGACCACCTAAAAAATAGAGAAAAGTCAAAATGAGACACATTGGGTGAATAGGAGGGAGTAGTATAAAACATATTTTGGACTCAACTATCAGCTTAAGCTTTTTGTTGAGTTGGTTTCTTGATATAGTATCAAAATTAAAAACCAACATGACAAGAAGACAAGGGCGTATAAGAGTATCTAACATATTCTCAGACCTTAACTATCCGCTTAACCTTTTAATTGAGTTGGTTCATTCACACAATATCGTTTAAACTAGTTTGTTTAAACTATTACAACTTGGTGAAAATGTTGATTTTAATAGGTTGAAGAACGGCTTATCCCAGTGGACGAATTGCTTGAAGCTGACGAAGTTTTTGGCACTGGAACAGCCGTTGTTGTTGCTCCTGTGGGTACCATTACTTACCGTGGTAAAAGGTGCGCAAAAATGTCTTTTTCTACTGGTTAGCGACCAATTTTTGAGTCGGATTAATTTTCAGTCACATATATTGTCACATTTGAGTAGATCATTTTGGATTTTGGTTAACCTATTGATTCAAGGTTTTAAAAACCTTTTTCTTATCATTAACATTTTTCTCAAAAAAAATATTACTAACTTTTAATATTAAAAATATTTTCTTATATAAAGAGTAATACGTCTAAATTAAAGCTACAACAAACAAATATTAACTGAAAATACAAAATTTAAGGTGCCTACCAAACACTGATGAAATGGAACATAAAAAAATTTTAAAAAATGAAGCAAGCATGTCAAAACAGTCAGATTTCTATTACACATTTACACTCCATTTGACCCAATTTTTTTTAGTGTAAGCCATTTTTGGATTACATGTCAAAATATTTGGGCCTGGTCTAACTAGAGTTGACATGTATGTTCGTCAACAAATTCTTACTTGAGACCCTCTTTTGTAAAGACGGCTCTCAAAAACCCAGTTCAATTCTAAATATATATTGTTACAACTCTAAATATAGATTTGGCCTGGACTTTTGAGAGTCGTCTTTACAAAAGACGGTCTCTTAAGAGAGCACCTGATGTTCGTCAGGTGCAATTTCTTAATGGGCCTAGTCATATTGAGTTTGGCAAGAGTTTTAAGTTAAAAGAAAATTTGTACAAGACCGTTTCATTTGTGAGACATGTCCATACAAAGAACCTAAATTTAAAGTGTTTTAATGTTCAAAGTTGATATTTTAATTAATATAATTCGATTATTTAACTTAATTTAGAATTGTCTCATGATGAGAACGTCCTCGTGATAATTAGAATAGTATTTTTAAAAATGCAGGGTAGAATACAGGACAGGTGAGAAGTCGGTATCGAAGAGGCTTTCATCAACATATGTTGCAATTCAAAATGGTTTGATTGAAGACAAAAATGGTTGGATGGTAGAAATTAATTAACAAGGATTCTACACTTGAATGCTTTAATTACCATTTTTAAGCTTATCTTGTTTAAACGGAGTGTTTGCAAATTGTAAAGCTTACAATTTACAACAATGATAATAGTTTAATCGTAAGAAAATCGAATTTGTCTCCGTTAAAGAGCAAGTATTACTATCTTCTATAAGTTTTAGACTCCACTTTTCTCAATCTATTATGTGATAATAAAAAATCTAAATGTCAAATTAAGTAATGTGTTAGTGTACTTGTGTAAACGATGTAAGTTACTGTCGTGGAACTCTATACAGTCTTTTTTGGTAAATGAAATAAGTACTCTGACAAAAACATGGTAAAAATTTTGTAATTATCTCAAACTAGTATGGAAACTCGTGCAATGCACGAATTTGTTAGTGCAAAATATATATAAAAACAGTTTCAAATAATAATGTAAGTAGTAACTACTGTATTAAATTTTTTTTTATTTACCTGATATATAACTTTTTTTCATTCAATTGAACATATCAAATTCGAAGTTAACTAAATAGAATTACTATAATATATCCTACAAATACTTTACCTAATTTAGCTTCAAACTTAAACAAAAAATATTAGATTTTAAATTTAATAAATATTGTCATGCCTCTTTAAATGATGACACTTGGAATTTTCCAAGACTTTTATGGTATTGTATGATGCCTCTTTAAATGATGACACTTGGAATTTTTCAATACTTTTATAGTATTGTATGATGATATATAACTTTTTTTCATTCAATTGAACATATTAAATTCGAATTTAACTAAATAGAATTACTATAGTATATCCTACAAATACTTTACCTAATTTAGCTTCAAACTTAAACAAAAAATATTAGATTTTAAATCTGGTAAATATTGTCATACCTCTTTAAATGATGACACTTGGAATTTTTTAAAACTTTTATAGTATTATATGATTGTCATGCCTCTTTAAATGATGACACTTGGAATTTTCCAAGACTTTTATAGTATTATTGTATGATGTATAATATGATTATTACTGCTTGTTATTGTTATGAATGTAGACACTCAAAGGCAGAGAAAATAATGCAGAGATAAAAGAAAAATAGAGCCAATAAATCACACATCAAATACTATAAGAACGATCAATAACTAAAGTGTTTGATGGGTACTTTTAGCCTTTAAGGTACCCTCTCGGCCTTTTCCAAATTAAAAAATTTATATATCTTAAATTTAACAATTACATTAAGATACACGGTATTAAACTCATACTTTAGGGTTTAATTATTTTCATTTATAAAGAATTTCCTCACTTATACAAGCAATATATACTCACAAGGTTCAAAAACACAAAGAAGGATTACTTTTAAGGGATAGAAGTGTCAAGTGTGACAACTATATTGTGCACACTTTATTTTGAGGTAAGGATAGTCAAAGGTTGAGTTGACTTAAATTAATTTATTTTTTAAAATTTGAATTCAGATTCATTTTGTTTGAATATTAGACTCAAATTGTTTTAAGGTTATAATAAGGAAAAGGAGAACAAGTAATATTTTATGGGCATGATTGAGAAACAATAAATGTTTGCAAAAGAAAAGATAAACTGATTAAATGACTAAATGAGAATTAACGAAATAATGTAAATTATGATAAAAATAAAATTGTATTAAATTTAAAAAATGAAATTAGATAATGTAAATAAAAAGTAAAAGCTTTTTCATATCCATTTAGCAATTTCAAAGAAAAAAAAGGGTTACATAACATAATATTACTATCTCGTCCTTAGAATTTACGTGCAAGTTAGAATACAATATTGATGAATACTCTCATAAATATATTTACATCAAAAATTACTTGCAAAATCTTTTATGTATGAATATTGTGATATTTCATACAAAATATTTATACTTTCATATAAAATTTAATTTTAATTTAATATTGGCCACTGGCCAGGTTTGGATCACATTAGAACTGGTATAAATTTATTTAGTTAATACATGTTAATAATCTATCCAGGTGATCTCTTGAGAGAACGTTTTTTGTAAAAATGACTCTAAAAAATCCAGTCCAAATCTATATTTAGAGTTGTAACAATATATATTTAGAATTGGACTGAGCTTTTGAGAGCCGTCTTTACAAAAGACGGTCTCTGTTGAACATGTAGTGTCTAATAATCCTAAGTTAATAATCACTAAGTACTATTAAAGTAGTGAGACAATATGTATTAAATTACATGGTCCAAAAGGGGCTCAAAGGAAAGGACAAAAGAACATTTGGAAAACCGAGTCAGCAAGAAAAGCCAACTCGGCTTTCACTTATTTGGGCTGAAAATGAGATTTTGTCCAACAGCAAAAGCTGAGTCGGCTGTGCTGGTCTTGGAGGAAAAGTCGACTCGGCTTTTTCCTCTGTTATGACCGTTGGTCTTTTTCCCGTTTCTTTGAGTAATTACTTTGGATTCCTAAACTAATAGCTCTTGATTTCTTGAGTTATAAGGGAGTATTAAGGAGAATAATACTCATGAATGTCATGAATTTATGGCATTGAATTGGATGATCATCAATTTGATTATTAAGGGTGATTATTGTGCCATGACTCTTAAGCTATACTTTTGTAGTATAAATAGGGTCTTGGTGATGAGTTGAAGGCACACCTTTCTGAAATTCCTCTACTCTTATTCTCATTTACTTGTGCTTTGTCAAGAGAGTAATTAACTTTTGATTAAGGCTTCCAATTCTTATAATTTCCAAACACATTGTTGTTAAGTGGTATACTCTAAGTACTAAGAGTATATTGTGTTGTTTGTATCTCGTTGTGAATTTCCAAGCTTCAATCCAAGTACCTTTGTGGGGGAAATATCACAAAAGGAAAGTGATCACACGCCTACAACAAGTATCGGGTTTCCGGGTAACGGTTGTCGTTACAAAGCAATCTTCAAGTAAATTAGTTTTGTTATTTGTAATTTCAATTTTGTCATCAACAAAGGGTTAAATACAAATTACCTTTTGTAATTTGTATTTTGCATTATTAAGCTTTTAATGGTCTCAAGTAAGAATTTGTGTTGGTGGTTTTGTAAGTTGAAAGGGTAATATGAGCTGGGCTCTTGAGAGACGTCTATACTATAGTCGGTCTCTCAAGAGAGGACCTGTTATATAAATATAACATAAAAATAATAATCGAGACGAAGGCTTTATTGTCACAAATCAGCAATATTATCTTTACTAGTCCATACTATATTAATTAATAATCACTTATATACTATCCATAAACCTTAATATCAATGATTATAAAGAATAAAAATACCATGCACGTAATTAATAATCACTAATATACTATCCAAAAACTTAATATCAATGATTATAATATATTAATTAATAGTCTCTAATTACTAAAATATATATCAATAGAGCAAAGAACAATCTGATGATCCGAAAAGATTTAGTATTATATATATATATATATATATATATATATATATATATATATATATATATATATATATATATATATATATATATATATATATATATATATATATATATATATATATATATATATATATATATATATATATAAAGGTTCAAGAAGAGGAATGAATAAATTTCTTTTGCTTAATTAAGAATAGTAACTTTATGTGTTTTTCTTCACTTTCATATCTCATATAACATATCTTGTGGTGGTAATCATTATCTTAAACTTTAAGTGATGCGAATGTCATTAATTCAAATCTAATTCATTTCTTATTTAATGTGAAATATTTAGCACTAGTAATATGAAGAAGGTCTGCTGGTAGAGTACTATATCAAATATCTCGGGGTTGTAACCATCATTACCATAAGTTTTTGGCTTAATGGATTTCCTAATTAACATGATGATATATTAATATCAGATACCAATGTGATGTGACGCGGATCAAATCTCATATATCCATTATTTCAAAACGAATATTAGCACTAGGAATGAAAAAAGTGCATATTGTAAAGTTGCATTCATACCTCTAACTATAAAAACTAGGAAAAATTGCATCTAAAAGGCTAACCTTTTGCCTATCTGCAAATAAAGGGTTAACCTTTCATTTATTCAATAAAGAGTCAACCTTTGTTTCATTTTTGCAACTAAAGAGTTACCAGGTTAATTAACCTGTTGCTGACCGGTTCCCACTTCCCACAAAACAGCCTATTCTTACCTCCAAACAGCACCATTCAATAAGAAGATAAAAGCTTCATTTCACTAAAATCTTCATTCAATCCAGCAAAAACCGACCCATTACAAAGTTTCAAAAACCGACCCATTACATAGTTTCAAAAACCGACAATGAAAACCAAATATTGTTCTTCTAGTACATAGTTTCAAAACAAAGCAATTCAACATCGAACCATTACATTACAACAAAATACTAACGCAAATAAAGCAATTCAAACCGACCCATTACATTACAAAATTAGCTAACGGACGCTTGAGTTGGTTGAGTTGATGCTTGAGTTGGTTGAGTTGATGCTTGAGTGATTGAGCTTGTTCCCGCAACCTAAAAAATTCAAAATCGACACACCTCTAAGAAATTGTCTGCGACCCACCTGGATTTCATTTGCCTGTTCTTTTGCATGTTTCTTGAACAATTATGCTCACCATCAACAGACTTAACAACATACACAGCTCTCCTTGAATCCCATCCACCATACAAATAAAATTGGCATCCTGAAACACATTTCACATTTACATATTGTTTTCTATTGTTATTACTAGAGGTTATTGTGATATTCCTTCCTTGTAATATCCCATACTTTGCCACTGCATTCTTAAAGCTTTGCCTAGAGGTGAACCTTTGCCCAACTTGCCATGTAAAGCTTTTAAAATCTGTATTGTCTCCAATTAAAGGCCCTCTATTCCTTGACTTGCTCGCATCACCATTTTCCTCTTCATCTGAACCTGGAGGTGTCTCAACATCATCTGAACTATCCCCAGAATCTGTTTGTTGATCACCATGGGTACCCTGAGCAGCCTCTCTTTGCACTCTCTCTATGGAATTGACAAGTTTAGAAATTTCCCCTTTGAACTTATGTCTAGCAGCTACAAACTCTTCATCACTGGATCCCTCTACATCTACTATCTCTTCCTCTAATTCGACATCGTCTAACTCATCCTCTAATTCGACATCGTCTAACTCTTCCTCTAATTCGACATCATCAAGGCCTACTTCATAATCCTCATCTTCTGAACTACTATTACCAGATGCAATCCCCTCTACGGATTTATCCCTCGTATCCAAATGAATTTCAGGCTCAAGAGGGTGGTCAACATTAGTGTGAGGAAACAATGCACCTTTGCTCCTAGGACTTCTCCTCAATGGTACATTAGTACTCCTTCTAGGGGTTAACTTTTTGGGTTGGGCCTTTGGAGTTGGATATTTATGAAGCACATAGACATTCACTGTCCTCAATTGCATTAGTGCACCATGTAACTCACGAACAACATTTTCCCCATCTATCTTCCTTAAACCATCTTTTAAAGTAGAACCTGGAAGCAAGTATAACAACCCTTCTATACCTCTATCTCCATCACACTTATCAGCTAAAGTCATCAAGTAATCCATGGACAAAGCATTTGGATCTACCTCCATTACTTTACCAAAACCTCCTACATAACTAATACTACTCCGAGCTTCCTTAAATTTACCCCCATACCAAATTTCAATGGACACCATTTCACTCATTATGTTCACAATTACACAAAATAAAAAACCTAATTTCTAAGCAATTAACACCATTTTCGTGCAAATTTCTAAGCAAATTTCTAAGCAATTAACACAATTCCACAATAACAATAGTTAAACCTAATTTCTAAGCAAATTTCAACAATTATCAACAATTAGATATCAATTACAGAAATTTAGGGTTTGAAACTTACTTAGATTGTGATGTTTAAGTGGAAGAAAACTTTGCCCTAAGTCTCCATTAATGTCGCCATTTTGGGGAAGAAGAACACCATTTTCGTGCTTTTTTGTGAGTTAGGGAAGAAGAAGAAGGATTTTGGGAAGAAGAAGAAGGATTGGGGACCGAAAATGAGAAGAATTGGGGAACGAAAATGGCGAAAAAAAGCTGGATTTTTCGTGAGTTAGGGAAGAAGAAGAAGGATTTTGGGTTGAGCAAATGGAATGTCGTGGGTTTCTGATTTTTTGAAGCAATTGGTAAAGTGGAAACCCATGTAACCGGTCACAAGTAAACCAACTCTTTAGTTGCAAAAATTAGACAAAGGTTGACTCTTTATTGAATAAATGAAAGGTTAACCCTTTATTTGCAGATAGGCAAAAGGTTAGCCTTTTAAATGCAATTTTTCCTAAAAACTATCTTATCAGAGAATGTGATAGAAAAAATATATATATATAACATATCTTAGTGTCGCAACGACGTAATAGTCTCTTTTTCTTTACAGTCTTATTTAATTCAACTATATTTAAATAAATTCTTCCTCCATTCCATAATACCTGCTACATTTTCTATTTTGGGAAGTTTTATATTACTTGCTACATTTCCATTTTTAGTAAAAACTAATCATTTAAAGTTCCACCTACTCCTATTTTTATCGTACTCTATACCTCATTTACTTTTATACCTAACATTATTTAATCTCTATAATATTCTCAAACATCTAAAAAACCTATTTTTCTTTTTCATTTTTCATCAAATAACATTAAAAAAATCCCTAAAAAGAAACTCTCACATGCTTCTAATAGTTGCACAATACTTCCTTAATATGTGTGCCGAACAGAGAAAGTAGTAAACAATAATATGAATTGATAGTTAAATTAGTATTACATGATGTCTAACATCACATAAAAATTATTATGGGACCCATGCATGGCATTCATATATTTTAAGGAAAGAAATAAGTAGAATAATGACTAGACCCAAGAGTCTATAAAAATCATGAAACATTATATATATATTAGATACCAAATGAAGAAAGACAAGAAGAAAAATCCTGTCTTACATACTGGTATGATTAATCATACTTAATTAATTATTATATCATAAAAATCATTTTACTTTACACCCAATATTATTTTAATTATCCACACATGACTTTTCTGAGTACTCTTTTGTTATCCTCTTCCTATCTATCATTATTCTCCTTCCTATTATCTTCCTCACCCTTTTCTTCTTTCTTTCTCTAAGGAAAAGATCATAGAATATTACAAGTTAATCACCTCTTAATCATATTGCTAAACATAATTAATTATTAATTATATTATATAATTAAGGAGAAATTAAAAGAAATGGGAAGAGCTCCTTGTTGTGATAAAGCTAATGTGAAAAAAGGTCCATGGTCTCCTGAAGAAGATGCTAAGCTCAAATCTTATATTGAAAAACATGGCACTGGTGGTAATTGGATTGCCTTGCCTCAAAAGATTGGTAACCCTATTTTATTCATCGTTTTTAAAATTTATTGTTTTAACTAAAAGTTTAAACTGATCGTTTTTGAAATTTATTGTTTTAACTAAAAGTTTAAGCTGATGGCTGATATTTTTTTCGACCTTTTAACTTGGGATTCTGATATTATGTCAAGAAATTAATCGATGAAACCGAAGTTTAACCTGATGATGGTTGAGATTGGTAACCCTCAACCATCATCAGGTCAAATCGGTTTCATTGGTTAATTTCTTGACATGATATCAGAAATACAAGTTATAAGTGCTACCTAGGTAAAATATTCTCTTGATCGTTTTTGAAATTCTCAGTTTAAGTTGATTGCTGAAGTTTTATTTGAACCCATAAATTAGGTTTTCGTTAGTATATCAAGAAATCATTTCGAGCAAAAGTTCAATTAAGTTGGTGATAGTTGAGATTGGTAACCCTAGCTATTTAGCTAAAATATTTTCTTAATCGTACTTTGTAAGAAATTGTTACAATCAAAAGTTTAAGATGATGGTTGGGATTTCATTAGAAATCGTGACTCAGTTTTATGACATGCGCCAAAAAGTTACTTTACCTGAAAGTTTTAATCTGATGGTTGAGATCCAATATTAGTTTTATTTATGATCTTTGTTTGTGAATTTCTAGGGCTCAAGAGATGTGGAAAGAGTTGCCGCCTTAGATGGTTGAACTATCTTAGACCTAACATCAAGCATGGAGGATTCTCAGAAGAGGAAGATAAGATTATCTTAAGTCTTTATGTGAGTATAGGAAGCAGGTATGATAATTTTAATTTCCCATTTTCATTTTTCAAACATTATATTGATATAGTATATAACATATTCTCGAACTTTAACCAAAAACTTAAGTAATGATTGAGATCTTAATATATGTTATATATTATATCGTATATTTATACAATGTAAACTGATGATTGAGATCCCATATGTTATATACTCTAACGGCCCGTTTGGTAATCGGTACTAAATGGTGAAAATGGTAATGGGAAGTTAGTGTAATTTTATAGGAATCTCTTAACGGTTATTTTTCTTCATAAAATTCATTCTAATGTATTACCATTTGAAGATGTGGTTTGAAGATGTGGTATTAGATGGTAATGAAAAATTGTGAACAAAATTTTTTTGTGTTCAAACTTTTATTACCATGGGAATGATATGATAAATATAATTAAAATTTACACTACAAATTAATCATTCTCATTACCATTAATTATTAGTACCGTTAACCAAACGGACCGAACCAGTTTTGTTGGTAATTGATAAACTTGTACACCATAATTTTGGATGAATAGGTGGTCAATAATTGCAGCACAATTACCAGGAAGAACAGATAATGACATAAAGAATTATTGGAACACAAGATTGAAGAAGAAGCTTTTAGGTAAACAAAGGAGAGATCAACAACAACATTCTAGAAACCCTAGCAATAATTTAATACTAAAACAAGAAGTAATGGATAACAAAATGGTTAATCCAATTTCATTTACTTCATCTTTATACAATAATCACAACCAATTCCCTTTCTTTCCTCAATTGAATTTGCCTAATTACTCAAATTCTTCTAATATTTTCCATGGAGTTAGCAATAATGAGGATCATAATCACACTTCAACAATGAAATTATTGATGAAGATTGAAGGGGATTATGATCATACTTTAAACCCTAATCAAATCCCTTTTCATAATCATCATTATCCTAATATTCATAACATTGATTATCCAAATAATGATATCTATACACATGAAGGTCTAATGGTGGAAGGGCAAAGTAGTACTTTCCCACCCGAAATCGAGGCCTTGATGAGTAGTAATAATGGCAACAACCCACAAAGGGAGGTTTTAGATGGACTTGAATTCTTGTATGGCGGTGTTGGTGGTGGTGGTGGTGGTGCCGCTGGCGGCGATTATGGTGGTGATCATTTGGTAAACAATCATGAAGAAATGATTTCAATGGGATCTCTTCCTAATTTGGAACTTGATGGTAATGCTTTGATTCAAGGTATTGAAGAAGAAGGTAGTCATTTTGAAGAGCATATGAGGTACCCTAATAATGTTGAACTATAGTATTCATTTTTTGTGTGTTATTTGTTACTATGTAAAAACTTTGGTGTAAATTATAGTGTGTATGAATTTATTTGAGTGTGGTTTTTGTTGTGTTGGACATTATTGTCTAGGATGAAACCTATTTTTTTTTCATGTTTGTGGTTTTAAAATTAAGCAAATTTTGATTCCTAGCTTATTAAATCCTATCAAATATTTCAGCATACATATTTTCTAATTGAGTGATCTGATTTACGTATATTGATGGTTGGAAAGTCGAATTTCTAACCATATATAAGATGATAAGGGATAAAGCATCAATCATATTAAACAATTGGCATTAATTAATTTTTCCTTTTATTATATTTGAAAATTTATGTTAAATAAAAAATAAAAAATATAATGAGAAAATAATAGAAGTCAGGAAAATAAGTGAATTTTTCTTGGAGTTAGAAAGAAATGGGATTATGGTTTCTATCTATTTATTGGCGTAAGTACAAGAATCCAATGAAGAATAAAGAATGAAGTGTTAGGTTAGCTTTTTTAGGTATATGTGTTAGCAAACTTCTTAGTTGATATACTTCTTTCATTACATAAAAGTACCTACAATTTTTATTTTTAATTTATTTATCTCATTAAATTTACTATATTTTTTATTTTGAAACTAATTCCTTTCTCTTTCATCGATCTCCATTCACATATTAAATGTCACTAATAAATTTGATACGAAAATTGAATCTTGTCTAAGACTTCAATAAGTAAAATTTTATACTTAGTAGCTATTTTCGTTGGATATAAATATTATTAGATACTTCCTCGTTTCAATTTACTTGCAATATTTGCTTTTTCACGCAGTCCAATGCATTAATTTAATCCTTAATATCTTTAATTATTAATAATAAAAAAATATAAAAATTTAATATTAATAATCTTTGTAATGAGACGAATCAAACAAGATCTCACTTGACTATATTTTAACCTATAAATTAAAAACTAATCACAAATTAAGAGTGATGAATAAATAGTGTCATTTTTACCAATGTTTCAACTAATATGTAACTGAGGAAGTATTAGTTATGAAACGCTCAAAAGTGTAAGTACAAAATGAAAAGTGTGAAGTACAAATGCATACAATAAGGACAAGTAGAGAATTAGATGCCCTAGCTAGCTAAGGACAGAAGAATTAAATAAATGCCCTAGCTAGCTACGTAGTCATCTGTCCCAACTATTTTGCATCATTTCAGATTACGATGTGAGAGTTTTTTCACATAAATGATACAAATTGAGTGAAACAGGAAATATAATATTCCTGCAGATTAAACTCTTTTGTCTCTGCTCAACAATCAGCATGCATAGTGTTCTTTGCTATAAAGTATAAACCATATAATATATAAATTTTTTATACTAATACCTGTTTTCTATATTTTAATATTAAATATTCATTAGTGTGTATTAAACTTGATATAAATCTGGCAAAATCCCAGAAACAGTTGGCTCATTGTGAAGTGATTTATATATGAAGAGCATATTTTCATGCACTAACAGTTGGAAATTGGAATGTAGTTTGTACTCGTGCCTATTTGATCAGATTCTGTTATTATATCAATGGTTAAGATGCATTATAGGGATTATCACAATTAGTTAGGATAATTATTTACACAAATTCTTGCTATAGACCGTCTATAGTATAGACGGGTAAATATGGGTCAGCCCATTTTGCAAAATAAGTAACTGATTAGTCATTAATCTTATTTTTATTAAATTTAAAATCATTGGGTCGGGCTGTTGGGAGAGCCGTCTTTGCCATAGACGGTCTCTGAGGAGACCTTCTGATTTATTTATGTTTATAATATATATTTTATATTTTATTTGCAAGTTTAGAAGTAGGATTAGTTGTATTATTCTATGTTAATAAATTAAATAAGTATATAACTATTATTATAAGAGAACATCTCTCAGTGAGACGGCCTTAAAGTAATAAGAATTTTATATTTTCATAATTTTATTAATTAGGCTATTTAACGACATTAACGTACAATACATAGAGTGTCTCACATTAAAACTGTCTCATATAATAATTTGTAAGTTTTAGTTAGATTTGTTTGGAGATGTATTATACAAATTAAATATCAATTCATTATAAAATAAACGTGAATAACCCAAACAAAAAAAAGATATAAAGCACATAAAAACCCAAGAAAAAGGTTCAAAACTAATAGTTTGTGATCACCAATGCAGCTTAGCTTGTTGGCTGTTGGACAAGGTTTGAAAATTTTTGTGTATTCCAATCACATAACAATAATTCTCGTTGTCAGAAATAGAGTAAAAATACACAATAATTTTTAAAGTAGTATTTAATTTGTAATACTTTTCATGTCAGTGCAAAATAAAATTTAAGTTTGAGATTTTCTTTGAAATCAATCGGATATTTTACACATGCTTGTTAGAGTATATAACATTTTCTGGGGCCTCAATCATCAACTTAAGCTTTTGGTTGAGTTGGTACCTTAACATGGTATCAGAGCCAACGTGACAAGAAGTCACGGGTTCAAATCTCAATCACCCCTCATTTAAGTGGAATATTTAGCACTAGGTATAAGAAGAGCCTGTGTTGCATCGTAGTAGTGGTTGCACCAATGAGGTAGCATTCTAGAAGTTTCTTGGTGATGCATTTCCTAATTGCATGCTTGGTTCAATTTCATATAGTATATGTGCTTACAGTTGTAAATATGATCCAGCAAAGTCACAGAAATATTGTCTCTTACGTTGACTTATTGCTTCAAAAATTTGATGGGGTCATGATTTGTTAGAAGTAGTTGACATAGTTCAAAGCTTGTTCGTAAGTCAACTCTAGAACAAATTTGTCGTAATTTTAGGTCGAATTCAATCAGGAAGAAATTTTAGTATGCAACATATTAGTATGAAGTCTATATATACTATAATTGGATTTTTTTTTCAACATTTTCATTTAATTAAGAGACAAAAATTTACTTTATCACTACAACAAATTTAACTTTTCGCGACATTGGATTCAGTGACATTAATAAAATGCCACTGATTTATATTTTTATTGTAATAGTTATTGGTTTTTATTTTAAGTTCCACTATAAAGTGATTTAACGACATTTTATTTGGTCTTTAATGGCATATGTAATTGTTAATATAGTCTATAGTGACATTTATGAGAAATGTCACTAAATCCTATGTCGCAAAAAACTTTAGTGTGATTTTTTATTAAATATGCAGTTAAAGGGTCTAATAAGTGTCACTAAATCCTCTATATACAATATAAGAACTTTGAAATAACAACATTTAAATTAAATACGCTAAATATATCTCACTAAAAGCAAGTTATAATGTAGTGTATCTTTTTGATATAATTAAATTATCTTTTCCTCTTATTCGTATATGATTAAAGGTTTAAATCCAAATTTCAATTAAGTCAGGTCAAATAGTTTATTATAGTATTTATATGCTAATATGTGTATTAAAGGCCTATAGATAACTCCTGATTAATAATAATGAGCTTAAGGACTTGTGAGCCTTTAAATGCAAATCTAGCTTAGGGGAAGACACAAATAAACATTTTTTTGATCATTAGTACACTACAAAAAAGGGTCGATTCAGACTGAATGTTTCTGACTAATATAAAATAGACGAAAATTTCCGAACAAACTGCGACTGAATTAATTTTTGGTGGGAATTTTAATTTATAAAAATAGGAAAATCCACCTTTCACTAGGCTTGAATAGTAGTAAAAAAGCTACTTTGGACGCTATATTCGCGAAAAAAAAAACATTAAAGATATAATTCGCAAAATCATCAAACATTAAAATTATAATTCGCAATTGATTCCTACTCTTAAACTGACATTAAAAAAAAACTTTTCTTATCATCCTTCTCCCTTTTTTTCTTTAAACTTGGTGAATAAAGTTTTGATTTTCACCGCTTATTAACGCGATGGAACATAAAAATAGTTTGATTCTGACAAAAGAAAGTCATAGTAAATAACGGTTATTTGTGAGGTTAATCAATCACTTTAATGTGGTAGGATGTAATAGGGTAAAAGTTTTGTGGTTTCAATTTATCTTTTTTAATTTTGTTTATTTTAATAGGAAAATAATATATACCACCTTACGGGTTGTATATAAGAAGGAATTTTGCATTTAATTTATTTAATTTAATATTATTTTTGCTTTGAAAACATAAGTATTTATTTATACTTTATTATTTTATCATTTATTATTTTTTGGGAAGTTAAAAATAATTATATAAAATATTAATTGTTTGCCAATTTCTAGATTAGATTCTCTTGAAAATTTAAAATTATCAGTGATAAATTTTTATTTTAATTTGTATGTACAACCCTAAGGGTTGTGCCGGTAAATATCATTATTCATTTTAATATTATTAAATCAGGTGCTCTCTTGAGAGACCGTCTTTTGTAAAGATGACTCTTAAAAGTCCAGTCCAAATCTATTTTTAGAGTTGTAACAATATATATCTAGAATTGGATTAGGCTTTTGAGAGCCGTCTTTACAAAAGACGGTGTCAAGTAAGAATTTGTGTTATTATTTGAAAAAATTGATATTAATAATCCGACCTTTCACTCATTCACCATGAATAATCTCACCTTTAGATTATTTTCTAATAATCCGACCTTTGCGATAAATTTGCCCACAACATACCATATTATTAATAATAGGTAGAAAAATAAAAATAAAAATAAAATAATAGGTAACAAAAGGTATGCTATTGGCAAACAAAAATAAAGGTTGAATTATTAATGTTAATTTTTCATTATTAATTTTTTTTGATGGTAATTTATTCGATTCTCACCGCGGATGAACTTACCATCCCCTACAAACGCATGGAAATAAAGAGGAAGCGTGAATGAAAATTGAGGAGATAGAAGCAGTGAGATAGAGGATCAGCCGGCGAGAAGATGACGGTGGCCGCCGTACTGCGGTGCGCAGTTTATTCTTCGACATTTCAGGTTTGCTTCCAACAACACTTTCCAATTTTCCTTCTTTTCATGGTTATTGGCTTATTCCATCGCCTTTTGTACTGCACACTGCCCACTGGGTTTTCTTCATTGGTGAATACTGAATAGTGCTTAAACAATTAGACTGATTCTACACATTAGGTTTCTGCTAGATAATGATGTACGAGGAATATACACTAGTAGGTGTATTTCATTACCTTAAAATGACAAAAACCATGTTGTATAGTTGAATATATTGCGAAATTACAACTGCAAATTGCAAATTGGCTGGAAATTTGTGTGCAATTGGGTTCTTGGTTTTCATTTTGTTGCTGGAATGTATTACAAATAAGTAAAAGTCCTGGAGATTCAACTTTTTATCCTTTAAGTTGTGTTTGGATGGAAGGAGAGATAGGTTAAAGGAAATAGGGAGGGAAATGGAGGAAAGCCCTTTTTATACATCAACTTCTTCCCACAATGGAAAGATTTGGAAAGAAAATATAATTACATTTTCCTTCCCTTTTTTCTCTTTTATAATGTTGCTCAAACATAATTTTTATTTTTAAGTAAGAAAATTTCTTATGGGCAAGAGGATGAAGGGGAATTGATCTTTAGTTGTAGGTGAGAATCGAACCCTTTCATGAGGTGGAAGGAAAACATTAACAGTTAGGTTGATCCATGATTTTTCTATCCAAACATTAATATTGGTTTATTATGAACACCTATGGGTTGAAAATTTTTCTTTAATTGACTATAGTTATGATGGATTGTGTTTTTGGAGAACGTTTGAAAATATTAGGGAGAGGGAGGAAGGGAAGAGGAGCGAAGGGAAGGATAGAGGAGGGAAGATATTGTCTTACTTCAGTTTTTCTAATGTACGAAGATTTTGTTTTTACAAAATAAAAAGAAGCCTTACCCTCCAATTTGTTCCTTTCATTTGCCTCCTGCCCTTTTGGCTATCCAAATAAAGGAAATTACTTCCCTTAATAGTTCTTCTCTTCCTTTTCCTCTACTTCTCTCATCATATATCATGAAAATAAGAATTTGATGGAGATGATTCAATGCTGCCTTGCAACTCAACAAATTCACAATGATCTTTTCACTCGATGTGTCATCCTTGCACTTGGAAGTATTTACTTAAGG
The DNA here is from genome assembly GCA_019425755.1 of Amaranthus cruentus. NCBI lineage: Eukaryota > Viridiplantae > Streptophyta > Magnoliopsida > Caryophyllales > Amaranthaceae > Amaranthus > Amaranthus cruentus. The sequence goes on from CM033455.1 coordinate 1,608,389, forward strand.
CTTTATATTTTGTTTAAGTAGGAGTCCAAAAGGAAGAGGAAGGTGAGGATAAGAGGAGGATCCGAGGATGGGAAGGGGAAATGGAGCTCCATTTTCCTCCAAAAATCTCCGTTATTAGGGGGATGTTTTTTATCATAGAAGGATGGAAGTTCTTCCAACCCTTTGTCTAGATGAGTGAACTTATCCACCTCCCTTTTCCTTCCCTCGCGTTGCATAATTTGCAGCCCAAGTTATTGTTTCGTGATTGTTTTGGTGAACTTTGGTTCTTAAACTTCCCCCAAGAAAGAAAAACATCAAATGAAACATGTAGGATCTTCAGTAGTTAAACTTTCTATCATTTAGTACTTATTATGATCTTGAAATAATTTTTCTTTACAGTTATCTTTATTCTTTTGTCCTTTTTCTTCTGGGATTCTCTAAGCCTTTGTGACTTTTTTTCATGTGTTTCTCATACTATGACAGGAAAAATCATTTAGTGTTTCTCCGTTTCTACCTCAAAAATGTAAGTTGACTCGTGCTACCCATCAGAATGTCTCCTACAATCCTTTGATGAAAAAAGTAATTGCTCAATGTGGGATGTCTGACAAGGCAAAGAAGCAAATGATTGTTGTCAAGGAGCAGTTACAAAAATCCCTGCCTGATTCTGTTAAAAACTTTCCGTGGAAGAAAGCAGAACACCAAGCATTGCAACGTTTGTTGTCCTTTAGCCGAGAAGCGTTTGAATGGTCTTTCATAGCGTGGTTCTTCTCGAGCTTTTTGTCAGACATTATAGTAATTATATCTAGGAATCAAGAATTGTTAATGCCCTTCGGTCTACTTTTTGGGTGCTTGATGGCTGACTTCATCAAAGTAACATCTGAAGAGGTGTTTCAACTAAAAGAGGTACTATGCTCTTGCAATATTTAGTCGTCGCTCTTTTTTGTGACTGTATGACAATCTCCTGTTTTATTTGATCTTCTTTATGTAGGTGCAAGGTATCAACTGGAATTTTCTGGGCACTGCTTGTGTTTTTGTTGTCCTCAAGTTAATCTCTGCGTCATTTGTGAATCCAACCTGGATATTCCTTTTGCATGTTGCAAATGGTGGCTTAATGCAGATTTTGTGGTCACGGTTTGGATATCAAGTTCAGGATGTAAAGTTAAGTGAGGATGCCTGAAGCCTGAAATGCCATTTTCTAGCCAGAGCATAACGTACTCACACACTATAGGTACGACCCCTTTGTGAAAATCTACTCTAGTCGGAGAAATCTACTTTGCAATTTGTGACCTAGGCGTAAAGTAAGATTTGTGTTGAATTCTTGAATTTGATTGATTCGTTTATTCGATACATAAGTGTCATTGTTTGCTTGTTTATTTATGCTGCGGAATTTTACTTGCAGACTTGCAGTAAAATCCTGTAAGGATGCTTGTAACTGAAAATTGTTACAAAACTGCTTGCAGGCCTGAAATTTAGTTATTGAAGGTGATTTACCTGGAAAAGGAGCGGAAGTTGCAAGAGACGATATTTAAGGCAGAAATGGATGCAAGTCGGTTTTGAACTCTCTTTTAAACTCAATTTGTTGGACCTTTATGTTAATCTCATGCGATGTTGAATTTTATTCTCTTGTAATCTTTTAGGGAGATACTTTTGTTGGTTGAGTTTGCGTACATCCAACTTCCCCAAATTCCACCCTAGGTAAGAGCCACTTAATGGCATTCGGGTAATGGGATGTTGTGTTGTGCTGTTAGTTGAGATCTATTTATATGATTTATAGATTTGGGTTAGAAATACTTGTTCATTATTATGATGGCATTTACAATGATAATAAGTATTTTTGGACCGAGTTCCTAAGACCACCTTTAGATATTTTTGAGTTGGTCCCGTCGGTTCTGGTTTTTGTTCCATTTTTCAGGAGTTGGTTCTAATTGGATCTGAGAAATTTGACTAAGTAAGCACTCATGGGTCATGGTCATCCTAACGACCACGATATCCAAAATTGTCCTTTATTATCATAATCCCTATCAGGCCACCACAAACATAAACATAAGTTATGCTTAAACCACTATCACCAAATTCTAATGATTCAAAAATTGGGTAGTGTAGGAACATTAGAAAGATGTTTTTGTTCAAATGTACAAAGTCTTACAACGACCTTCTACTTGAAATATGGAAAATCGGGTTCATAATGATGTGATTGTGCATCAATTTACCGATGGTAACTGATGAGAAGAATGAGCTTTTTTGTATCAAATTATTCTATCTACATTGATAGCAAAATGAATAGATTTTGGAATCGAGACACATTGAGGTGAGACTTGAGATGAGGCTCGATAAAGATGGCCATTCTAGTGTCTGGGTTGGTTTGGACCCGACTCATCCAAACTCTAATTTTAAGGTTCGGTCTAGTTTGGACTCTACTCTTATGGGGGGCAATGGAGATGGTGGTGATGACAATGGATCGAAAAGCTAGGGATCATGAGTTGGATAAGAAAATTTTGCTATGGAAGGGAGGAATCTTGGGGATTCGTTTCAGAGGTCGACTTTGTATGTTATAGGAGTTTTCGGGTTAGCGATGGATTCAACATGACTCTAGGTACAACCCGCTTGTTCTTGTTAAATCTTGTATGCTGCAGCCGAATGCGGCAATATATCATATCATTAGTCTTTGATGATGCTTTTTTTATAATATCCTTAATAAATTTAACACATTGCCCAGCGAAACACAACAAAGACTTTCACAAAATCTACCTATTTAGAAATACCAGCAAGCTGAAATAGCAGCCTGCATTTAGCCTTGTTTTTAACATCTGACTTGGGATTAAAAGAAAGTTATACAATCGTACACAACAAAAACAGTATTATACAGTAAATTTCCGAGCTATGACAATGATTCAGGTACAAATTTCACGTTACAATATAAAGACAGGCGGGTCTTCAGCATGAACTCGTTGATCTCAACGACCTATGAGGGCAGACAAGAGGAGCTTGCAAGGGTGAACCCGATAAGGTCACAACAAACACTAGCACTCTCGAGTGCTTTCCCATTTTCAGGTCGAGGGCTGCTGCCTGCGCTGCTGTTAGAAAAATAACCGAGTGCAGTCCTTTGAAGTACACCTGTTGGAGATGAAGCCAATTGAGGGCTTCCGTCCCTGTATCCCTTAGATAAGAGGTTCAAAGCCGGTACTTCCTTGTTTTTCTCCCCCAAGCTACTGCTCGTGGGGACCTTAAGGACCTCTCCAAGAGGCCCACCCATGGAAGTTTCCCACGAAATGGGGCTCCGCTCATTTGAGACAGCAGTATCTGAGCTCAAGCCCATCGGGACCGAGTCAAGTTCCCGAAACAATCTCAGGGGTGAAAGAGTATTTCTTTCACCTGTAGGAGAAGACGTTGAAGACATGAAATCAGCTGTTGTCTTGTCTGATTGTGTTTGTAACTTAGGCCACAAAATACTTGCGTGATCATCTGCAAATATGTGAGATAACTGTTGTGCATCGGATCCTTGGGCATAAGTTCTTGAGACAGATGATCCCGTCTTTGTGGTGCTGTAGATGGCATCAGACGTGAGAAATGCAAAATCTTCTACAGTTGACTCGGTAACAGAGAATGTATTCCCGGTGGAACTCAGGCTAATTTTAGGGGATAAAAGGTCAAGCCCTGTTTCCTGACCGGTCTTTTCTTTGTTCACCATAAGCCTGAAACGACGATAATGCGTTTTAGTACATCAATGATCAAACTCTAATACATTTCTACCAATTTATGTAATGTGCAGAAATCTAGGATGTTACCTGTTAACAAGGGAAGATGTAGGCTGCAAGTCCTTGCTTCGATCGAAATTTATAGCAAAGTTGTTGGACTGACCAGCTCCAGACACCACTGATGTAGACGAGGTGGTAGCGGAGTTACTAGCTTTGTTAGTGGTGGCTCCAGAGATGGGATGGCCAGATTGGCCTTCCACAGGCTTTCTTGAACGATGGCGGCCTCTGTTGATATGCCGCTCACAATACTTTTGATCAGGTACTGCATCTCTCGAGCACCGCCATTTCTTTCCATCCGTCCTACGACACCGTCCTGGCTCTGGATCAGTGTTGTTGGCTAAGCCAAGATGGAAAGGACCCCATCCATATCCAACTACAGCACACACAATCTAATATCAGCATGCCATTTAGCAATAGTACCCCAGAGTCAGTAAGTTTTTTATCATTCTGATTATTATGTGATCAATTATTTAAACGAGTCCAATTATCACCATTTGATGGTCCCTAATTTCATGGATATACTCTTGTGAGAGACGTCACTCGGTGAGACGACCTCAAACATATTCTCATAATATATATTAGATGGTTATTTAACTCATGTTTGAGGCGCATTTCAATTGGCCAAATATTGTTATTTGGCTAGAATTATAATGAATTAAAAAGTACATTAAAATGACTCATCAAATGATATGCATATTTTATTTCGATGTGAAATTGCAGATGATATTTGCTATCAAGGATCTATTAGAAAGAACCTCTGTTATAACTAACAAGGGTAAAGTTGCCTACTGTATATCTCCCAAACCCTACCTAGATGGGAGACACTGAATAGCATTGGGGTAATGAAATGTTGTATCAGCGTTTGTTGGTTGAATTTTCATAAATTTTCCCAGGTTTAGGTTGAGACTAAAGGCAAGTAAAACATGACAGATTTTCCCAATTAAAATGTAGTCCTATAACCATAAATTCACAATATGGCCAAGGAAAAGACATACACCTCTTTTAGCAATAAATGGTTTATCCTTTTGATTAAAGACTGGTAGGTGGGCATTTGTGGGAATCCAACAGGTGAATTAAATAAGTTATTAAGGCAAGTATATACTTTTCTATATAAGACATGTTTCACAGCTAAAGCCTAATACAGACATTCAATAATACTAGTGCTAAACCTAACCTTATATAGAACTCATTCAAATCTATAGGGTGCCTTGTCCTTCACATATTTACACTTGGGGCCATGGTTTCCTAAACTAACATAATAAATAGCTTATTTCTCCAAGTCAATAGATGCATATGAGAATCTAAGCTGGTCTAGTGATTGTAGGCTTTTCTTCCACCCATTTGATAAAAGTTTGATTCTCATATCAACAAAAGATTAATTCGCCTCCCATCTTAAGGTTTTGGCATTGTTTGTTACTATGTTATTCGGACTTTTCATTTTACTTTGTGTACCCGTGTCCGATCCTCGATGCTCGGACATTGGTATGACACTTAGAAACTTCATTTAAGGCGTAAAATTGAATATTTCGACGTATTCGACACTTGGACACGTACCAGTATCCAACATCAGTACCCTAGTCCAAGTAACATAAGTTTGTTGTATAAGGTTATTTATATAAAATCATGTTTCATTGCTTACTATAACTATGAGATCAATTGAAACAATGTGAGTATATGTGCACATCTTAAATCTAGACATAAGATATTAGACCATAGAAAAGTGATAAATAAAAGTCGACTGCATGAACCAAAACAAATCAATCGTTAGAGAAAGATCGTAACATTTGTAAGTCTTACATGTATTGGGTCTTAGAAGTCCACCAGGAAAAGTACATAACCCAGCTGATTCAAAAGCTCTTCTAATGGGAATCAAAAGATTAGGTGGTATAGGCTCATTTGCTATGATGTACTTGTAAATCAATGCTTGTTGCTCTAGCTCCAACCATTGAGATGGTGTGAATGGTCCTCTTACTCCATTCAGATAATATGTATTTGCAACATTTTCAGTACATGAATAGGAATATCCTACAATACACACCAACAAAAGAACACTTCAACATCAATTATTTAATACATAAACAACCCGTTAGGTTAGTGATATCAAATAGTGGTAATGAGAATGACTTATAGTGTAAAATTTTATTAAAAGTTCCATATTATTTATATGGTAATGAAATTTTGATCACAAAAAAAAATGTTTACAAATTCCCATTACCACCTAATACCACCTCTTTCAATGGTAATGTAAATGCATTGGAATGAATATTATGAAGAAAATAAAATGATTGAAGTTGGACAAGCATCGCCACTAACCAAAAAAAAATTTCAACCAAAGTTACATCTGTATTTCATTTCCATTACCACCGTTAACTCATTACCCATTAATATAAAGCACTAAAAAGATAATCTCTTTTGATTACATGATAGGCTAACAGAAAGAAGGTTACGTAAGAATCGAACATTTTTTGAAAAGAGGTTTTCGCTTTCCAATTGAGAGAAGACCCGATTCTCTTCTTCGAACCACAAGTGGGCGAAAGTCGTCTCATGCTAAAAATTCATTATAGTGTTACTATGGTGATATTTAGCCTATAATTTATCATTGATTACTATTAACGTTTGTTGATCTTAATAGTCAATATAAAAAAATTGCTCAAATACCCTAAAATTGTTTTTCATCAAGTCATGACTTCGCCTTAGTTACAAAACTCAATAATACTTTTGGAATATTAGATAAAAAAAGGTAAAAGATATAAAAGGTTCAATCTTTTTGCAACCCACAAGGAAACAACAACACCATTAACAAAAAAATAAAATAAACAGTGATAATTAGTGAAATAAAATATTAATCACTTAATTCACACATTAATTACCTGAAGTCTTATTGTAATAAGAATTAGGAAGCTGAAAATATGGAAATGCAGAGATTTGTGGGTTTTTATAGTCAAGTTTTGGGGAGGAAAAGCTAAGCATATTCAGTTCTTGTTGTCCATCAAAGAAAGCAAGGGAAGATGATGAATGCTTTGAAGGAAGAAAGTTTTTAATGGGTGTTAAATCCTCATTTAGTTTTGCAAATTTTGTGGGTTTACATTCTCCATGAATAGTATCATCTAGAGAAGTTCTAGAAGTTTCTTTTTGTTTAGATGGATGATCTAAGGAAGGAGAAGGAAACCCATTAGTAGAACCCGGAAACCCGCCCAAACCCAAGAGTCCAAACTCCATGAAAGTGAAGATTAGAGCAATGCAAGAAGGTGGTTTTGCATTGTTTTGGTTAAGAATGGTATGTGAAAGTGTTGAAGTAAAGACATTTGGGTATTGGGTACTAGGATTTTGGAATGAAAGTTAAATTATTTGTTGAAGAAATATAAGAGCTTTTGGTACTCTTTTTAAGAGAGGATATTTTAAGAAAGGGGAATAATTGGAGAGAGAAAAACAGTGAGTGAGCTAGAGATCAAGAGGGAGAAGGAAAGGATGCAACAATGTGTTCATTTTTTTGGCACAAATTCTTACTTGAGACTGTCTATGTAATAGACGTCTCAAATTTTGGATTGGTGATTTTGTGATTTTGGCACAAACTAATTTGTGATTTTGTAAGTTAAAAGGGAGATATGGGTTAGGCTCTTAAGAGACGTCTATACTATAGACGGTTTCTCAAGAGAATACATGTTTTTTTAGGTGTTCACTTAAAGGTGGATTTTGTGTCGTATGTTTTGCGTTCACATTGTTTTTTTATTTTTTTACATTTGTTTTGAAGTTGGGTTATGTCAAGTTCGGTTACACAGGTCGTATAAACGTGGGGTCATCGGGTCTGTTTTGGATATCTGTACTCATTTTCATTAGTACTCTTTCTATTCCGTCTAAATGTCTTATTTGCTTGGATAGTATTCGACAAAATAACTTGTTTTAAAATTTTAGCTTTTCATATGATTGGGTGACCAAACCATCTAAACCTAGTGTTTTGTAATATAATTGTTTGAAAAAGCCCATTTATATAAACACAAATTAAATCATACTTCATAATTTACAGCAAATTATTTACATCAGCATATTCAATATATATCAATTAATAATATCAGCTAGTCAAATCAATCCCTCCAATCAAGTACTCCCTCCTATTCACCACGGGAAAGTCTTAGTAAATAACGGTTATTTGTGTGGTTAATAAATCACCCTTATATGGTAGGATGTGATAGGGTGAGAGGTTTGTTGTTTTAATTTATCTTTTTTGAGTTTATTTATTTTAATATTATTATTTTTGTCTTCTTATAATGATTTACAAATCACGGTTATTGATTAGGAATTTTTGAAGTGTCCCATTTGCTTTTTTGACACTATTCATCTCTTACTTTTAATTTGTATTTTATAATTAATCTATAAGTTAAAACATAATCAAGTGAGATCTTGTTTGATTCGTCTCAATGCAAAAATTATTAATATCTAGTTTCTATAACTTTTTATTATGCACAATTACAGATATTAAGAAGTAAATAAGTACATCGGATAGAATCCATAAAACAAATGAGACACTTATTGTAAATAGGAGGGAGTATCAATTATCAACTAACAAAATTCCAAACAAGGTTGAGGACAAAAGGTTGAAACTTGAATGATATAACGGAGTTCTGTTAAGTTACTAAAATTCCGTTAAATTACTAGTTTTTTTGTAATCCTTGGAGTTTGGAATAGTAACCCCTAAAAAAGGATTAATTTTTGAGCTTAACAAATCATACTTGTCTTTTTAACAAGCTCAGTGTCATTGATTTTCCAACTCTTACTCTACTAAACAAGAGGATGATTGTAGGGGAAGCATTCTTTGTCCCTCTATCAAGTACTCATTAACAATTCACAGATTCTTACTTGAGACCGTCTTTTGTAAAGACGGCTTTTAAAAGTCCGGTCCAATTCTAAATTTATATTGTTAACATTTATATTACACTTTATTCAGAGAAATAAGAGTCAGATGAAAATCAATTTTAAAATCTTAATCGAGAAAGTAATACTTACTCTCCATGTGATACAAAACTCGAATTTTTTAATACTTCATCATCATACCCAGTATATCCTGCTCATAGACAAACTATGGTCAAGGTATGCGGTTAGAGAGTACCCCGGCTCTAAAGGGTATTCAAAGAGTTGATTTTTTTTTAACACTTAAATTCATTAAAAATGCCTACTAGTTATTACAAATAAATAGGAAAAATATAGGATCTATATTTTCTATATATATAGCTAGAGTTCTTGGAATCTTTTGTGTAATACATAAGATTTAATCTAATAAAGCATTTTTTTTATATTCATGTTTTTAAACAATCTTTACAATTTTTTTTATTTTTACAAAAATGATTTTGAAATTATATACATATATATTAACTTTTAAATTGACAAAATAATGGTTGAATTAGTAATAAATTTTGGAATACCGGTGGAATCAACGTTTTTATAACAAAGAGGACAATAGTTTAAACCTTTACTTTATTTAATTAACTTAGTTTTGAGATTTAATTCTTTTTTCCCTATTTTTAAACAATCTTCAAAAAAATAAAAAAAATTCTTTTTTCCCTTATTTTTAAAGTTACATTAGGTGTCATTTTCCTTATGTTTTTCTAGTCCTTGGATGAAATATATTAATTATTATTAATAATATATTTGTAAGAATTTAAAAGTGTATTTTATATACCAATTAATTAATATCATAAATAAATACTCAAATCAAAAAGTATCTTACAAGGACTTTAGGTTATGCAGCATTAAATTAAATTAAGAATATTAAAGGATAGATATTGACCATTAATAATAATAAAATACATCAATTAACACTTGACTTCATCAAAAATTATTAATTTAATATCATCATTTTAGATAATAAAAACATATTAGTACTTTATAAAAGGAGTAATCCTTATAGCTGAAAAATTATATCATAACTAAAGTAACTATCTAGATCCAAGTATGCAGTGAATTGTAAATACTACTCATTAATTATTTTCACTTATACTTCTTAAGTTCTTATATAGCTAATAATCCTTATATTATAGCTAATAATCCTTATAGCTAATAAATTAAAATTTTGTACGAGAGTTTGATAAATAAATATTTTACTTTATTTTGACAAAAATAGATGGTTGGATGGTTAAATCATCTAGTACTATAATTCAGCTATTTAAAAAAAAAATTCTAACAGCATATTCAAAACTAATTAGTCAAATGAGTTGATAAAACATATGTTTAAATCAGCCATTCCAATTAACTACTAACTATTAACCATCATCCAATTGTCAAACATGCTTAATTACTTTGTTTCATTATACATGCAATTGATAGTAATATTTTAGACTAGTGGAAGTTCTCTTTAGTTGTCTTTCTGGCCCTGATGCCTATATGTTGACTTACCTATTCCTTTTTCTTTTCTATCCATCGGGTCTTTTATGCTATCTCAATCTTTGTTTTAGCTATTATAGTTCCTTTGCAGGTAGTTAATGATCTCCAAGCAACAATACTAATCGATTTCACTCTATACAGGGCTCTCACTTTTTGGGGTAAATTGACCGCTTTCCTCTAGAATTTCCTCTCAAGAGAGTACAGTACGGGTGTGAATTGTCCGTTACATTCCCTCACTCAAACCTTATTTTTGAGTGTGACATTGAGTTGTTGATGATGATGAGCGATAATGTTTCATAATAGAGGTAAATAATATGGTCAAATGAGGTTTGATGGCATGCAAGTCATGTGTCTAGGTATGCTAGTTTGTACATAGTAATTTGCATCAAGATAGATGAGATAAGAGGTTAGCCAATGGGATCAAATTCCAATAAACAAAATGCATAAGTTAGCTAATGTCGGTATTAATTTAATTAGGTTGAAATTAGTAACAATACTTATAGTTATGGTATCAAGGATTACAACTTTTTAGGCTCTAAACCCTATGGAAAATGCAATATTTTATAAAAGATGTAGCCTAAGGTCTTATATACCATGGGTTTTGGGTTCGAGAAGATGACAATTCAGAGTGTGAAACCCTAGAAAGGATACTTAATTGCATAACACCTAGAGATGCTAGGTACATTAACATTAAATCTATTTAATACTTCCTCCGTTACGTAATACTTACTACTAATTGTGACATATTATGCAGGAAAATGTCACTATAAGTAGCAAGTATTATGGAACAAAGAAAGTACTATGAAATTACTAATCATTTATAGATTTTTTTTAAAATAAAATCCTTTATAGACTTGGTCCATGCTATTTTAGTATACATCAATTAATTATAGTAAGTATTTTTAAATAAACATACTTGATTGTACTTTTCAAATAAAAATACTTATAATTTTAATATCTTTTAAGATTTGTGCACATAAAAATACTGTGAAATAACTTCATACAAGACTTTCTCTAGAATTACTACCTCCACCAGTTTTACTGTATTTTCTATGTCCTATATGATATTGATTTGTTATAATTCTATTTTTGGTCGTGCCCTATAATATTTCTTTATTTCTCATTCATATACTCCTTTTTATTCATTTTATTTGTTTAACTTATATATATTAATAATAAAATATAAATCAAAATTAAAAATAATTAATAAATAACGACAAAAATAGATAAGACAAGTAAAATAAATAGGAGGGAATATTTAATTTATCTTTTCATGTTACTCAAAAAAAATTATATTTTCATTTTCATGTTACTCAAAAAAAATTATATTTTCATGTCATTGGTATACTTCTTTCAGTTGCATATGAGGGAGGGATCCTAAAATTGCTAGTCAAACCAACACTTTTTTCTATAGAATGAAAAGGGTGTGCATGTGCTTAAATCATCATCATTCATCACTCTTAAGGATAGAGATATGGATTATTTGTTAATTGTTCGACTAATTTTGTTCACTTAAAAATTTTCGAAAAAAAATAGATATTTAAGCTAATTGATTTTATATTCAAAATGACCATAAAATCTCATTGAATAATAAATTTTCTACATGCATAACAATATTTCTTATTTGTAGTTTGTAGATGATATACCGAGTCATTTTGATTGTTGGCAAGGGTAAAACCACTATTATAACGATTTTTATATAAATGATTTTGGCTTAAAAACTGATTTTTCATTTGAGCTAAAAGTTAACTTTTATTGGCGTAAAAGTCTATTTATCAAATATTTTTACAATTGTTTGATCAACTAAAAAGTCAAAAAGTTAATCAAAAAGCCAACAAAAATGTGAATGTCAACTGTTGTCTAAATCCTGCTAAATAGTTAACATTTAAGTTAACAACAATTAATGATTCAAATTATCACCAAATACCACTATAACTAGCTTAAATAGTTAACTTATCAAATTATCACTCAATATTTCTAATTGCACTAACTAATGGAAATAATAATATTTTAAAGAAGTACTCCCTCCTATTCTACACAAGTGTCCCATTTACTTTTTGGACACTATTCATCTCTTACTCTTAATTTGCATTTTATTATTAATCTATAAATTAAAATATAGTCAAGTTGGATCTTGTTTGATTCGTCTCAATGCAAGGATTATTTACATCAACTTTCCATTATTTTTAATTACGCACAATTAGAGATATTAACGATTGAATAAGTGCATTGAATAGAGTGTATAAAGCAAATGGAACACTTGTGGTGGATAGGAGGGAGTATTATATTCAAATTCAAAGGTTGAAAATTTGAGATTTGATGGTGAGACAGCGTGCATGATACTTTCCAAGGCTATGACACATGCATAGTGCAAACTACTTGCATAGATTTAATAAAAAGAAAAAGATGAAGGATTAATTTATTTGCTTAAAAAATGAACGTGAAACCACATGTTTAGGAGCTCTCGTTTCGCCGTGAGTCAAGTCCATAGTAAATGTCTATTATATTAAAAGTTTTTATTTAATTATTAAGCTACTTAATCCAAGTATGGGGCACATCTCATATTAAGACCGTCTCACACAAGAATTTGCGTATGTTTAGTTAGTTACCCCATTTACAAATAAACAAAAATTAAGAAATTAAGTAACTATTTATAAATAAATAACTTGTCTTGTGTGAGACTATCTTACCATAAAATCGGTTTACATGATTAGTCCTTCTAATTGTTCATATAAAAACTGTAAGTGATTACCTTACTACATTAAATATACATAAATCAATCGAATAAAGATAGTTTCACCATAAAACCGTTTCATTTAAAAATTTGTGATAAATAAAACAAAAATTATTGAGAGCAAAATAAAACAGTCAGGCCAAATCTAATATTAAAAATAAGATAAATTTATTTTGACGGATTAAAATAGAAAATCTAGCAAATTCATTGAAATGAGAGCTTTATAAGATAAACTTGAATAGTAGAGTAATATTGACTAGATGCTCGAAATATTCGCACGCATAAGTTTAGTTTGGCTGTATTATTATGGTCCTTTTATCATAAGCTTGTTTTTATTGGGATTAAAAAGTTATGCACTACCTTGTAATTATAAGTCTTACTTCCTTTCTTCAAAAAAATAAAAAAATTAAGTCTTACTTCCTTCGTTCCATAATACTTGCTACTGGTAGTGACATTTTTCTACATAATATGTCACACTCAATACAATAACAAGTATTATGAAACAAAGGAAATATATATTTATATATCTTCTCTTTTTTATAAGAAGCCAAATATTATATGAAAATCACTTTTATTATGTAATTCATGCATCATTTTTTTTATTTAAGTAGTCATTATTTGTTATAATGGTTTCTTATGTACTAGGATAAAGAATTTTAGTTATTTGTTTTGAATTTTAAGAAAATATACCTTTTTTATTTATTTGAAGTTGTGGGTGGTGGTTGTTATTAAGAATCAATCAAAAATAACCTCATAGTCTTAAAGTGATGATTTACATTTATAAAATGATCAATTAGAGAATGTGTTAATTATATAGGCTCACACTATAGTGAAACGGTCTCATACATAACATGTTATGCGCCTTAGTATGTGCTAAATAGCCCAAAGTATGCAATATAGACTTCTTATCTTGAAGTCATCTTGTTGAGAGACGGTCTCTTACATGAGTAATATGTTCTTGAATTCACAATTAATTTGCCAGCACGAATTATTGTATGAGACAGACGGTCTCGCCGAAGGTTGTGACTTATAGTCCATTTAATACATATTATGAGAACGTAAACAACTTTTTTGAGATATTATCATCGAGAAATAGTTTCTCACAATAGTAGATTATTTCCTAAAGTATTAGCAAAGCCTTAGGCACAACACAAAAATCCTTTAGGCCTACTAGCTTCATGCTCATAAATCCTCATTTGAGAGTTTGTGGTTTAAAAATTATTGTATGAGACAATTTCACCAAGAGACGGGCTTTATACATGGATTAATGCTCCATTCATTCATACTATGAAAATATAGACACCTTATTTAAGGTCGTGTCGTGTCAACGAGAGACTATCTCTCAGCAGACTAGGTTTTGTAAATACCCTTGAGTCCAAAAATGCTCTGGGCTTATTACCCTCAACCCAAACCCAAACCCAAACCCAAACCCAAAACCCCATCTGGGCCTACTCCCTAGTAACTTTACACGAAGTTACTACCCCTATGGAAAAATAGGGTCAGCGAGTGAGAAAAGGAAAGAAAGAACGAGTGTTGTTCGCACTCGCGTTCAAAAGCAACACTTCAGCTGATTTTAGGGTTCTTCAATTTTTCGGACTCTGCTTTCGATCTCTGTCAACAATGGCGGATTCCGATGTCGGTAAATTGTTTGTCGGTGGAATCTCAAGGGATACTACTGATTCGACTCTTAAAGATTACTTTGGCAAATATGGCGATGTCTCATTCTCCAATATTGCCATAGATCGCATCACTGGTTTCTCTAGAGGCTTTGGTTTTGTCACTTTTTCTGATCCTTCTTCTGTTGATCGTGCTCTTAGCGATCAACATATTATTGCTGGTAGAACGGTCAGTTTTTCTAAACCGATTTCTGTCTTTTTTGGATTTTCAATTTTTTGTGTTTGAATTTAATTTTTTTTCAATGTCGGTGCTTTCCTCTCCTTTCCACGAGCCCTAGATTTTTAGCTTTAGAGATGTTTGTGATTTGAATTGTTGAGATCAAGTGTTAGTATATGTGATATTATTCTTTTTTAATTATAATAATATAATATTTTTGGTATGAAATCTTAGATTCAAACAATTAGATTTAGTTTGAGTAATGTAATTATATTTTATTTGTGCATTGCTGGATTCCGATTCATTATTTTAGAAAAACTCGTAAATAATTGGGGTTTAGATTTTAAAGTTGAGCTTTCAATTATTTCTTCATTTCTTATTGTATTAAGTAGGATTAGTGTCTTTGAATTTATAACATTGGTTTTAAAGCTCTGGCATTTATGTGTGTATTTCCTGAAAAAGAACCGATCATTAAAGTATTGTCAAGTGGCTTCCGCCTAAGTAAAACTTGGGATCAATCATATACAAATTTAGCCTTGTAATACAAAAGAGCTTGTTTTTGATTGACTCTTAATTAGCGTTTTCCTTAGTATTGTTCTAATCTGTAAGAAAGGATACTTATATGAACAGTTTGAGTTAATTTGTTTTATTTGGTTTGGGTTGTATGAGATGTAGGTTGAAGTGAAAAGAGCTATACCAAGACATGAACAACAGTCAAATGCTCAACAACAACAACCGCAACAACAACCACAACGACAAGCCAACAATGTGAACTCACATACAAGTAAAGGTTATGTTAGGAACACTAATGGTAGTTTTGGAGCTAATAATACTGATCAATACGTACGGGCTAAGAAAATTTTTGTAGGTGGATTGTCAGCTAACTTAACTGAAGAGGAGTTTAAGAATTATTTCGAGAAGTTTGGTAGGATAACAGATGTAGTTGTAATGCATGACAACACCACTAACAGACCTAGAGGGTTTGGGTTTATAACTTTTGAGTCTGAGGAAGTAGTTGAGAAGCTTATGCAAAAGAGTCACCATGTTCATGAGTTGGGTGGGAAGCGTGTGGAGGTTAAGAGAGCGGTACCTAGGGAGGTAACTAGGAGTCATAATAATGGAAATAACTCTAGAGTTGCTAGTAATGGGTTTTCCCCAATTGCTTACCCAGATGATAACAATCGGCCGAGAGGTCCTGCTACCTATGTGAATTATCCTGGCCAGTATCCTCTTTCCGTTCCTTACCCTGGGTATTACTATGGTGGCGGATATCCTTACGGTGGCTATGGCGTTGTTGGTTATGGGATGCCCATGGTTCCTCCTAGGGCTCCTTGGAACGGTAGCGGGATGATGGGTGTTCGACCTTTACCCTATGGCACCGGTTTTTATCCTACTGGGGTCAATGGTGGGGTTGCTTTGATGGGAATGATTAATGGTTATAATGGTTTTGTAGATGCTCAGGTTAACATAAAACCAAATGAGGATCGTCAGATGAATGGAGTCGCTAGGTCGGAGGTTGATAACTCGAGTATAAGGACTGGTAAGTGAGTTGGGGATACAAGGAAGAATTTGAGAGCCGCGGATACACAACTGCAGTCAAAAGTTCTCCCTATTGGTCGGTCCAGCTAGTCCGATAGATTTAATTTCACTTGTATTGAGGAATGTTTGTATGTTCATGATTTATACACTGAGGGAGTTGAGGCTGCTTGTAGCAGTCTGTGTACAATAGTACTTTTGTAATCTCCTTCATCCCTGTCTATTCAATCGTGTTATATATCGATCTTTTTTATATCTCTTATTTCATCAATTCATTAACACTTGCAGTATAGAATCCAGATTTATGTAATATAATATCCTTTCTAATTGCAGAAAATTTTCCGGTTGATGCCTGAAATTTAATGATTTGATAGGTGCTTGTAACATGTGAATACTACTAATTTTTTTAAATGTTGAAAAGGCGAATTGTTTATAGAGTTGTTTGGTAAATTTAGGCATTGGTTGTTGGCTGTTTATTAGAGAAAAAGTGATTTCACAAGCCAAAAACCAACATAAAAAGTTAATTGGAGTAGCTTTTTAATTTTGGCGTAAAAGCCAGCTTTTTATTTGCTTTAAAAGTCGTTTACCAAACACTTTTGTTGGCTGTTTGACGAACCCACAAGTCAAAAGCTAAAAGTCAACTAAAAAGCTAATGTAAAAGCCAACTACCAAACACCCCCAATGTCTCACTTATCCTCACCAACAAAAACTTGAATTTATCTACTCTATTTCTATTTGTTCTTCCCATTTACTTTTCGCGCAGTTTTCAATGTAAATTTTGAACTTCATTATCTCTAAATACACATAACAAAAAATACATAACAAAAAAGTATAAATTAAGACGAATTTATCGAGATTTCATATGGATAGATTTTATCTTCTAAACATATGTCAAAAATATTAATTAAATTTCTCTCTTCGGGAGGTAAAATATTCCAAATAGGAAGAACCTCATATAACGAAGGGAGTACTTTTTGGCGTGTTTGATGTACTATCATGTATCACACTTGTGTTAGATATTATTGCGTGGGTCTATTATTTTAATTATATGGAGTATCATGTATTAGCTCTATGGGATGAGTGTGTGCGTGCGGATGAGAGGTGTTTTTTCAGATTATTGGTTATAAGTTCAAGTAAATGTGTTGTCGTCGGATTTGTTGTGATCATCTCTAGCGAGGATAAACTAGTAAAACGGTTCAGGATGTCCTTGGCACAACATTAAGACTAGGTTTTGACTTGAGTCGTAATAAAAGTACGTCTCTTTTGAGAGACATATCTCAAGTCCAATCCATTAAAAATTAATGTCTACTTAGTATTCTTAATGTCTATTTATATTATTCTTAATGCTTACTTACCATGTCTTTGATGCCTAGCTTTAATATCTTAAATGTCTACTTACATCATTCTTAATGCCTACTTACAATATTTAAAAATATATAATGGGACGATCCAATTAAAAATGGTCTCTGAAAAAGACAGACTCTCACAAGAATTCATGTAAGCTTATTTGACTTGAAAAAGAAGGCTTGGGAGTTGGGCCAATAATCTTCGTGAGACCGCTTCTCACTTGTATGACCGTTTCAAGTGAGACTTATTTATCAATTTAAAAAGATTAACTTAAAGACTTAAAAAAAAAATTAAAAAAAAAAAAAACTTAAAGACTAAAATGACAAATTCAAAGATAAAGATTAATTTCAAGGCTTTGGAATTGAAATTTTTAAGGCATAAAATTTTACAATTTGAATATTTAAAAGGTCAATTTTAAGACTAAGGATTAATTTTAAGATTTAGAAGACTAATTTCAACATTTAAAATTTTCATTTCAACTTTAAAGTTGAATGATTTAAACATTGAAATTGATATTACAGACTATAAAATTTATCTTTTAAGTCTTAGAATTAGCTTTTAAAGTTTTGGAATTGGCTTTTAAAGTTTTGAAATAGGTATTTTCGAATTTTAAAAAATTATTGACTTTGGTGAATCGCATGTTGAACATTTAGAGCATATAGATCTAGATTATATATACTACTTACTTAAAATAATAGTGGAACAAACATGCTATAAATATTTACTCAAAAAAAAACACATGCTATAAATATCAAGTCCAAAAATATGCCATAAAATCAGAAAAAAGGAGACAGAAGAAAACCCTGACTCATAGCTTCTACAGGCGACGAGCCGTCTCTTAATTTTGTTGCGAAATTTGGGACAGAACCCAAAACCATTCGGCTTTGGGCTGAAAGTCGAGTCGGCTTTTCAAGCGACGACTCGTTCCCTGAGTCGTCGTTGTCTGCTATTTTTGTTATTTTTATGGTTTTATTCGTTTTATTTGTTAGTGTTGCTTGATCCAAACATTACTCTAATGGTAGGAGAACGAGCTTGAATAGCTCTAGGGAAGGTAGTCCAGATTAGAATTTGACCTCGAATTTCCCTTGGTATGTTATATGAGAAAAAGTTGATAAATTTGTTATCGGATATGTATACGATAAGACTTATATAAGAATAGAGTTCACTGTATTTTAAAATCAATTGATGATGACAAATTTTTAAATGAAATCATCTCATGGTGAGAGTATTTCTATTGGGTTGACTCAATGTACACTTATTGATCACTTATAACCTTAAGGTAATCAATTACAGTTTTATAGTGATAACTTTGTATAGAACTAGAGGGATCATTTATAGCTTTAAAGTTATCACTTAATATCTTAATGTGATTAATTAAAAAAATTGACTAATTCTATTAAGGGACAAAGAAAAGTAAGGAAAAATAGTGGGTTAAAAGAAAAGAGAAGAAATCTTTATTTGTGGAGAACAAAAGAGGATTTAGCGGAAGAAAATGAGCAGAGGTCGTAAAAGGTAAAGGACCTTCTCAGTATTCCGCATAAAGTAGAGTTCAGGTGGGGTTTTTTTTCTTGAAAGATGCAGACGAATCATACCCGTTTCCCCAATGAGGGAGTAAAGAGAGATGCGCGCAGTCAAGAAACCCCCAATTGATACCTACGTCCAATAGGGGTCGAATCTCATACCTTCTGCTTCACATTTAATGCTCTATCAATTAATCCAGAAGCGCTTTTGATAAAATGACAAGAGGTTGTGATTAGAGTTAATAAGGGGCAGAAGTGGGTTTATTTATAAGCAAAATATTGGAACTTTTTGGCCAAAATTAGAGGGAATAAAGTGGAGAATTTTGTGAGAGATATCTAATACGATTCTTTATCATTTTTAATGGATAGGCTTCTCAAAATGCACATATATATTTTTTTTACACCTTAACCCAACTCATCTAACAAACAAATTAAGTCGAGTCAATATACTTAGTAAATAAGATAAGATTAAAAGTCTAAATATAAATTTACTTATTTGAAGTTAGGTTTGAGTCGCATCAGTATTTATCGGGTCTAATAAATAACAACACAAACATTTTTCATAATCTTTGGTTTTCCCCAAATTTATATTCAATTCCAGAATTTACCTAAAAAGACAATTCTTGTTTTAAATGCGACAAGATTTAATTTGGATGGTAAAATTATTTTTTAGTCTTGCTTTGCATTAGATTATTATTATATGAGTACTAGTATAGAAACTTGTGTAATGCACGAATTTATCATTATGAAATATATAAAAATACTTCAAAGAATAATGCAATCGAATGAATATATGACTTTTTAAAAGCGAAAATTAAAGACTGATTTTATAAATTATTTATTGAATATATCACTTTATTTTTCATTTAATTAAATATATTAAATTTTAGGTTAGTTATATAGAATTGCTATAATAAATTATAGTCCATAATATACCTAATCAATTATCATTCACTAAAATAATTATCTATACTATATACTAAATGCATTCTTCAGTATGACACGTGTCGCCTTCATGTTCATTGTTTTCCCTCCAAAAATTTTCATTTAGCTAAATTAGGTAAGTAGAATAATTAAACTTGAATGTCCTATTATTTAAATCAATTAACATGTCAAATGGCAATAAAAAATTGGACAATATGAAATCAATATATGTATGGTTAAAATATCATTCTATAAAAAAGTCAATAAAAAATTGGACAATGTATGGTCAAATTCTTTTCTATATCTTCTTTATTCTTTATTTATGTTATTTATGTTATATACATATATTGGTTTATATCATTCTATAAAAATGGCAATAAAAAATTGGGCAACAACTCAAAATTTATGTTATTAATCGTTCTACAAGTTCATTTAAAATTATTCAAGCCCAAAGTTTAATTTTAGAGTTTTAAGTGCTTGGCACGGGATTCAAGCTAGTATTTGTTATATCTTCGTAGAAGATGACACTTATAATTTTTCAACATTTTTGCGTTATTGATATTGGACGTAATTTGTTTTTCCTGTCATCATAGTGATATTGAATCCATGCCCTTGTGTGAAAGTGAAACCGTGGGTGAATCATCATTGAATGTGTAGACTTAACTGTTAATTATCCTTTCTCACGTGTTGCGCCGCTCGTGTGGATAATTGCATGCTTGGAGTCTCTTGACCATATTTTAGGAATGATGAGGTTTGCATTTAATTATTGGACAAGAACTTGGCTTTTGCTATTAAGTTGGAGTTAGGATCATGGAAATTATGTTGTGTTGGATTTTTGGTGTATTATGTTTGTAGTGTTAGTGCTTTGTGTTAAATTGTATTGTGTGAAATTACGTCATGACCAGTATCGTGTTGTGTCGTGTCGTGTCTGGACAGCCTATATGTCAGTCTGACTCACTTTCTGCTTTATGAAGAGATTATCATCATCCTCCACGATGTGAACACATTTGGGTCCAAGCTTCAATGGTAGATTACCTCCTACCTCTTTTAAGTTGTAATTTGCAGTTGTTATAAGTCTTTTAGAGTAACTATAATAGTGGACAAAAAAATCATCAAATTTTAGAGCAATCACTAAATAAAAAGTTGTTACAAATACAAATCAAATTTAAAAATTCATATGCTATCAATGCGTTCTTATTATTTTATAATGTTATATTATTAAACGTAATTTCATAAAAGTTATAATATTTAAAAGCATTTTAAACTTCGACATCTAGTTTGTTGTGTTATTACTACTTTCTCCAATTTCTCTCTTGATCTTATTCACTCCTTTACTTAATATATTTTCTCATAAAATTATTTAGAGCATATTTCATTAATTATACATATGATATCATATATACATTGATGTAATAATACTAGGATGATATATTATTATGTACATTGAAATTTAGCCAATTAAAATGTGCATTTACATATGATTGATTTATTGTAAGTACATGGGAATAGAAGTGTGCTCATAAAAGATCATGAAAAGACTAGCAAGTTATCGGGAGAATTGGATTATGCGGATAAAAATAAATAAGAGAAAAGAAAGAACATATATGAACACGAATAAAAAAAAAGTGATGACACTACTAAGCAATATAGAATTTTAGCAAAGTTAAAGAGATACACTAAAATAAAAAATATTGCAATCTCTTAGGTATAAAAATAGATAACAGGAGTATTGTATTTAAGTTCTAAGGGAAGAAAAAAATACCGCAATTCTTTTTATTTTCAACGAATGTGATTGAATTTTTTCAGAAATAAATGTTTCGATAAAATTAAATTTTAAATTTATTTTCATTTAACATAATTTCACGTTACTATTCATGTACGGTAATTTTTTAAATGTGAAAAAAACCTCATATTAGTGGGTGATTTTATATATAAGCGGCCTATAATTGCTGACATTATCAACATTTTTATGCTGTAAAAAAACTAATATTTAAGTGAATATTTTTGTCAATAAAAGAAAAAAAAATTAATTGAGGAAGATATCATTCTATGATTTCATTAATTTAAGACATATAAGTAAATGGTCATTTCCAAATTTTCACTATATTACAGTTTTTAGATTAAAAAATATAAAAATAAAAATTATATTTTTGCGAATATCATAGCACGACACAACACCACTTGCATGCTCATATTATGTCACGATAGAGCACGTTCCTCTAAATATTTGGTCCATTCTAACTAAACACAAAACCACACAAATTTTATGTCTATCTTAAATTCCTAAACCAGAGTCGTTCCATTTATTTTTGGGCCCCAGAGCAAAACATAAAAAAAGCCCCCTAAAAACTTAAGGCGTAACGCATAATATAATACACCTTTTGTTATTTATTGTTAGTATTTAAATTACTTTATAAAAAAACACTAAAAACTCATATTACTTAGCAAAAAATGTGTGTTATATATAAATTAAGTCAAATTGATATCACTTATATAAATAAAAATAAGTTTTTTGGGCCTTAAAAAATACGGGGCCCTGGGCGGTAGCCCGCTTTGCTCTTGCTAATAGACGGCCCTGTCCTAAACCCTCTCAAGACTCAAGAATCACCCCTCCAAGTCTCCAACATTCCGTGGATTAGAGTATTACAGTGATATATTTCCACATAACATGTTATATTTGGGCGTGAATATATCAGAACAGAGGAAAAGGAAGTTCATAGGGTAAGTAATAGCTAAATTATTATAAATTCAAATTCTTTAATGTAGTGTTTAGAAACCGTTAAATTTAATCCAAATCATAAATCATAAAATTCAAGTTTTTCATTTAAAAGATTTCAATTATAAAATCATAAATGAATTATTTGAGAATGACAAAGTTTGGGTAGTCATTCTCAAATTCTCAACTTTAACTATTTTAAAAACAATGGTGAAATTTAATCCAAATTCAAATTTGAAATTTTTTTATTCCTCAACCAATGAATTTGAGCCAATTCTAAATTTTCAAATGAAATCATTGTTTTCAAACATGACATAATTAAAGATTTGAAATTTTACGGGGCAAAAAAAAAACAAAAAGAATGATTGAACAAGTTCTTATGAAATGATTGTACCAAACAAGAGGAGTACAGGAGCAGTTGGCACTGCCAGTAATTACGAATTAAACTGCATTAAATAAATTAATCATGTCATAATTTGCTTGAGCAGGTAACCAAATTTACTCCTCCTAATCTATGGCGGATGGCCCCATTCTACAAACCAAGAGTATGTTCCTTTTTTCCCTCAGTAACAAGTACTAATCATTATTCATTACACACTCTCTTCTCAACTTCTTATTGGTATTTTAATTCTACTGTGATCGATACCTTACATTTAGGGATTTGAATCTTTTGTTGAATTTTTGACATTTCATCCTAAATTCAATTAAACAACTGTTTGATGCTTTCTAGGTTTATGCCCAAAACCATAAATTGTTTGATTCTCTACCAGTTTAAGGCAAATTTTTACATTTTTAAGGGGAATTTGTTGCTAATTGACCTTATTAATTTACCCAATTCGGATTATTAGCGAAAAGGGTTTTCTTTGTTTTTTTTCAATCTGTTCAATTTTCTTTCTAATGCTGGTGTTTGATTTGATGTTTGTGCAAATTCAATGTATTATTTGCTCTGAATCATTGATAGTTGAATACCCATTTGGATTTCAGTTTCCCACAACTATTCTGCTTAAAAAGCTGTCTTGAATCTGATCCTCCTTTCTTATTAAAGAAAAAGAAACCCAGCTAAAAAAATTCTGGGTTTTATGCAATTTGATATTTCGGGACGAACCACTAGAAGTTAGAACTGATCTATTGATTCATGTACCCGACCATAATTTTTTCGGGATTAAGACTTTGGGATTGTTGTTGTATAATAGAAGTAATTGAGATTTTATAAAAAAAAAAAACTGTTAGTGAGTGAAGGAAATCAAAAGTCCAACTCTGAAGAAAAAAAGTTGCAGAAGAAGAAAAGGGAATCTGCTTTCTTTATGTAATTCTGGTGAGCTGTTATTTACTTGCTCTAGTCACTATTTATGCTATTCATTTCTTCTTTGTTTGTATACTTTATGCCCTGAAATTTTCTCACTTTCCTGTACTACTCTGTGTCTCTGTCCTTTTAAATTTGCTAAATTAGGCGAGTTTAAGTGAGAGCTTTTTGAACGAGGTGTAGCAAATTCAAAGGGTCGGAGATTAGATATAGGACTAGGAGTAGATTTTATGCCTGATACTTTGGATTTCCCTTTTATTTTTGTGTTTCGTTGCATCATAAGATGCTGAATTAAGAGGTTTTCTTTTGCTTTAGGTCCTTTCTAGTCAGTGTGTCTACAAAAGCTGCAAAGGTTATTTGTTCCTTGTTGAGTTCTACAAGATATCAGTTGCTGATTTTGGTCAAAGTCACCTTTGGCTTTAGCTCACATAGCTCCTTTACTTAATTTATCATTTTTTGCATCTTTTATGTACTGGTTTGTTAGTGGTAGAGGTGTTCATTCGGGTCATCAGTTTGATTTCGGGTTATGTGTTTTGGGTCGGTTTGAAATCGGATTTTACATAATTGTAAATATTTTTGAAGTCGGGTCAAATCGGGTTCAATTACAAGTTCAGGTAAGATTCGGGTCATAGGGTTTGTTTTGAACACCTCTGGTTAGTGGTATATGTTGAGCTATTTTTACACTTTGGGTGTATTGTAGTAACTTACAATCTGGTTTTTTATTATTCTCTAGAACATGGGTGATGATGGGATTGGTCAAATGGATTTTCAACAAAGTGGTGAGATCATGCTTAATTCTCCATCTTCTAGCATGAATACAAGATCTATGACATTAACTTCAGTGTATGGTTCTGGTTGGGATCCCATGGTTTCCCTTAGCCAAACTGATAATTTTGGTGCTTCTGCTTCAATGGTTTCTCATGCCGAGTTGATTAAATCGTCGTCATATCCTCTTTTAATGGAAAACCATGGGATTAGTAGCACACACCTTGTAAATTACTCCGATCCGAACGTTGCTCAAATGTTGCCGAAGCTTCCAATGTTGGGGAACAGGAATTTCACTGACATTTCTAATCCCTTTGACGTTTCCGGGGGTCTACACACTCTTAATGCTCCCTTTTCACAAAATTATGCATCCGGTAGAAGTGGGTTAGATGAGAACGAATCCGTGGATGTTACACAAGCTAAGAAAGGCTGTCAATTTGTGGAGGAAAGAACGGTAGGAGTATCACCAAATGGCAAGAGGAAGCGAGGCTCGGACTCTCCTTCACCAGAAGAGGTAATTTATCTTCTTTATATTACTTGTATTATCTGTGTTGATTGTGCATTCTGATTGAATATTAGTCGATTTTTTGTTGTTTGATCACTGTAATTTGTATGTCTTATGCTATGTTACTTGGACTCGGGTACTAATGTTGGATACTGGTACGTGTCTAAGTGTCTTATACGTCTAAATATTCAATTTTACGCCTAAAATAAAGTGTCTAAATGCCATACAAATGTCCGAGCATCAAGGATCGGATTGGGGTACGTGAAGCAAAATGAAGAGTCCGAGTAATATAGTACTCTTATGTATTGTCGGGATTAAGTTTGGCATTGATGTTAATTATCATAAGAGATATATATGTTTCATAGCCTAAAAACCATGATGTAATCCTACTCTAGTTTGTTGGCTTTTTGATCCATGATTTGTTGCATTAGCTGATATCTGGCTTTTGTGCATGACAGAATACTAATGGAGACTTGTACAAAGACCATCTAAGTGATGCTTCATGCCAAAACGAACTAGACGATAGGAAAAAGAAAAATGACCGGAATGCTGCTGGCGATTCATCTAGTAAGAAAGTAGGAAAACAAGTAAAAGAAAATTCTCAAGACGAAGAAGCTCCTAAACAAAATTACATTCATGTGAGGGCTAGACGCGGTCAGGCTACAAATAGTCACAGTCTTGCCGAAAGGGTAATTTTCTCGCACACCTTGTGCTTGTGGTATCTATTCAAAGTTCGATTTTTGAACTTGTGCTGAAATTGGAAGTATATTCAATGGTCAGGTAAGACGAGAGAAGATCAGCGAGAGAATGAGACTTCTTCAAGAGCTTGTTCCGGGGTGTAATAAGGTGACTGAAATTTTCTTTTACCTAAGTTGTGACCATGGAAAAAAAATGAGGTTGTTACGTTACATAACGGCCGCTTTATAAAGGATTTTGAACTTACTGAACCGAAAAAACCCAGTTACGTTACATGTGATTTAAAATCATGTAATAACAACCATAATATGGTGTTATTCCAACATATTATCCATTATTATCTTTATTTAAAAGTGTATTACGCTCTAAAAAGCCTGTTATAAGCTTTAATTTGAATATATGCGTTCCAGAAAACTTGAATTCGGCGAAACATAATTCGCTAATTAGTTCGCCTTTTGAATTCGCGTTCACTCAAAATGGTTCAAAAATAGCCTAAAACGACCATAATTTGCTTTTTTCGATTCGCGGTTCGCGAGACGATTAGCGAATCATGTAACACCACGAGGTGCTGCTTCCGCGACATCGCGACCGTTGCCGCAATTGCAATGACTTCTGTGATGTTTTTCTATGGTTGTGGCTAAAAGTGATGTTCATGCAAACTAGGTTGATCATAATTTGCTTTCCGTTTTTTAGATTACCGGGAAAGCTGTGATGCTTGATGAGATAATAAACTATGTGCAATCACTCCAGCAGCAGGTTGAGGTGAGTAATCTGTTTATTGAAAAAACAATCACCAAATCAAAGTATATCTTCATATAAAATATTTGTGAACTATTATTGTACGGGGTAAGCTTATTTCTGGGATGCTTTTATAATCTTACAATTTAGAGAT
The DNA here is from genome assembly GCA_019425755.1 of Amaranthus cruentus. Classification (NCBI taxonomy): domain Eukaryota; kingdom Viridiplantae; phylum Streptophyta; class Magnoliopsida; order Caryophyllales; family Amaranthaceae; genus Amaranthus; species Amaranthus cruentus. The sequence continues at coordinate 1,635,269 of CM033455.1, forward strand.
GGATCCTTGTATCTTCTTACATGCAATTCACTTATTTTTACGCCCCTTATTTCGATAGGGCAAAGACTCATAATTCTTTGGTTTTGGATTATATTGTATTATACGTTAAAATGATTTGTTAAATCATGTGTACTGCGTTTTATGTGAAGTTTCAGATGATATTTGCTATCACGGGTCAATCAAAAGCAACCTCTTTGTTGTGACTGACAAGGTTAAGGTTGCGTACATAGCCTCCAAACCCCCATAGGTGGCAGCCATTTTGGCATTGGGGTATTTATTTTGAAATAACATATAGTATACATCAATTAAGTTTGTCTTTTTGATTGTTGTAGATGTATGAATTTTAGGTTTCTTCATTATACTTGTTTCTGTTAGAGCATATAACATATCGTAGAGCCTCAATCATCAGTTTAAACTTAAGCTCTGATACCATGTCAAGGAACCAAAAGCTTAAGTGATAGTTGAGGCCCCAGGATATGTTATATACTCTAATAGTTTCAATCTCGTTTTCTAGAAAACTAATATATAAGTATGTATCTAGACATACATTTTCCATGTGTTCGCTACCGTTTGTAACGTGTAAGATTTGGTTTGGGAACCATACGTCCGTACCTATAGTAACCCTTAAAACCTCAGGGATATCTAAAGCTAGCTAAACATTTTGCTTTGTTCTTTTGCAGTTTCTATCAATGAAACTTGCCACCGTCAATCCTGATATAAACTTCGATATTGAGCGCCTTCTATCCAAAGATGTAAGCACAAATCCATTGAACTCTTTATCATAAACTTGATTCTACTTTCCAAGCCTGATTGGTGACATTGCCCACATTTCCTTTGTGGTGCAGATTCTACATTCACGAGGTAGCGGCCCGCCTGTTCTCGGTTTCAACCAACCCATGAGCTCCTCTCATGCTTTCTCTCAGGGACTTCATCAATGTTTGGCCACAATGCCAAATTCAACTTCACAATATCATCACTTACCTCAGGTGAAACTCTGACAAAATAGCCTGTTGAAAAATAACTCACATGCGATCCTATATCGAAGAATAATTTGATGGGCTACTACTCCTAAGACCAATTGGTTCACAAATTCTTGTATGAGATGGTCTCATCGTGAGACATGCCTCATATTTGGGTTAAACACCCCAACAATAGAACGGAACCTCACCGTGAGACGGTCTCATACAAGACGGCTGATTGGTTTTAGAATGGAACCTCATTGGGTTTATATGCAGTCGATTTTCCTCTTATGCTTGCCTTGTTGTGTACAAGTCCAATAACAAATTTATCAGTACCTTGGTTAATTTGGTAGTAAAAACAAAACTGAAACACCTTAATTTCCTGGCATATACAGGCTGTTTGGGATAGTGACCTTCAAAGTCTTCTTCAAATGGGTTTTGACTCTAACTCAGCTGTCTGTGGTCTAGGACCAAATGGTAGGAAATAGAAATCTGTTGGACATATTTGCTCATTAATTTTATTTTCCTCAAATTCCTTTTCTTGTTATGATTATAGCTGAAACACTGTCCCTTGTAACCTCGGCAGGTAACTCAAAATCGGAAATGTAGGATTATTGTGGGAAATTTGCAAGTTCCGAACGCTCCTAACCGAAAATTCAATTTATAGTTGACTACGCAATGACCCGAGTAAAAAAAACGAAGGAAATATATATATTTGCAGGAAACGGATAATGCAGGCCTCGGTGTGGTGTTGTAAATGTGTTCAGCTCCTGACGTTTCCTCGAGTTTTAGAGAAGGTGATTTGTTAGGTTCACAAATTCTTTGTAAATTAAAAAGCTGTTTGATAGCCATTTGAACATGATCATTTTTTCGTACTAAGCGAACTCAAATATTTGAGATGTCTTAATCAGTATATGTACTAACTATTTTTTTGTAAAGGGATCGAGATCTAGTTTGATAGTATGAGATGTGAAGACGACATACCAACCGACACGAATTAGTAGGGCTCGACTTACGCCTGTAATGAGGAAAAATTTGAATGAGTAAATCGTTCTGTTATCATCTCATGTCTTATTGTTGGCATTGGGGAAGTAATAGATAGATGGTTAGTTTTCTAAAGAGAAGGTGGGTAAAATGTTAACCTATTTTCTTGATAAACATTCTCCAGAAAGTCTTAGTAAATAACGGTTATTTGTGAAGTTAACAAATGACCTTTACGTGGTAGAAGGTCTTAGTAAATAACGGTAATTTTACCTATTTTATTTTTTTTTTGTTTTTTTGATAATTTACAAATCACGGTTATTAATTAGGAATTTTTGAACATTCCCTCCCCTCTTGGCCTCTTTTGTTAGTGTACCAAATATATTTGGACCATGTCAATTGACTACTTGAGGATGCGTTGGTAGAAAATAGAAATGTACTTCATGTCTTAATTTTTCTATACTACTAATTTTTGGTTTTGCTTAAATTTTGCTACAATTTATTGTTGATATAGGTCACACATTTTGCCATTTTATCTCATTTAGATACTTATTGTACATTTTATTTAATAATTTCTTACATAAGTGTGTTTTGTCTTTGGAGGTGTTTGGTTTATGGCTTTTAACTTAATTTTTAGTTGGCTTTAGCTTTTGATTTGTTGGTCAAATAACCAAAAAAAAATTTGGTGAATGATTTTTAAACCAGCTAAAAATTTGGCTTTTGTACCCAAATGAAAAGGTTGTTCCAACTAGTTTTTTGGTTAATTTTTTGCTTGTTGGCTCATTTTTTTCATATAAATTGCCAATGATTGATACCTAAATATACTACACTTCTTCACAAACCTTTGACTTTTTCAACTAGCTTAAAAACCTACAATTTCAATTGGTAGTTTGATAGTTAGTTATATAGCCAAAAAATTATTTAGTAAATAAGTTTTGAGTACAACTAAGAACTACTCTAAGTAACTTTTTCATTAATTATTTTTTTCCTACATTTTATCAATAAAACCCAATATTATATAGCAGTTGACTTAATAAATAACAAAAAAGTCAATGCCACAAAACAACAATTGATCAAACAAATCAATCAAAACTACACAAATTTTCATTTAAAATGGTCTTCTTGTGAGATAGTCATAAATTAAACTAAATAGCCAAAATAATTTTATTAAAGCATCCACTTTCGCATTTTAAATACTCACTTTTATTTTAGACTTATATGAACATGTCTCACCTTGAGATGATCTCATACAAAAATTGCTCGTAAAACAATCAATAACCAACATTCAACAACCAATTACCAAACACCTTTTGCTTCGTTCAACAAAATCAATTAAATTGTATGTATATTTCTTTCTTTGACTCAATTTATTTTTTATTTTAGTCCGACCCAATAAATCTGCCTTAATTTTTTTATAAGACTTAATAAATTTTAAAATCTATATTCATTCTTATTTTTAATTATCAAACTACTTTAACTCATTATATTTAACGTTTTAGTCTTCATGCCAAAAGCAAATAGGATTAAATCGTTTTGGACCTAATATTTACTTTGTTAGAAAATCACACTTTCCTTATGAAGACTTTACTTTTTTACCGTGAGAATATCCTTGCTATTTTTCTGATAAAAATTTAATATTAAAAGTATTTGTATGATCATTATCTTTATCTTTTATCTTTATTTAGTAAAAGATAAACATAATTCAAAATCTTACCTTGCAAATCAATAGGTAAATTATAGATCTTACAATAATATCAAAAAAAAAAGATCCCCCCTTGTTAAACATTTTGTTGTAGAAATCTTCCCAGATTTCGCCCAAATCTTCCCCCAAAAAGGAAGGGGCAAATTGATTTCTGGGCAAATTCAATTTCCTTCCTCAAATAATCAACCGAAATTTTTAAACTGTAAACAAAAATTACAGCCAAATATTTAATTTGTCTGGGTTTCTGTTCATTAATTTGAATTTAAAAATTCAAATTTAAAGCATTCATCCCCAAGTGTCGATAGTTAGGTGTTTTCTGGGACATATTCAAATTAAAAAAAGAAGTGGGTTTGTTTGAATTGATTATTTTATTTATGATTTTGTCGGATCTTTCCGGGTTCTCTGTTTCATCAATCATCCATCGTTTTCTCCCTTTTTTCCCCTTTTTTGTTGTATAAATTTATTTTTAAAAAAACCCTAATTTTGACTTAAAATTAGGGTTAAATTCAAATATTATTTGACCTAATTAATCAATCAATTAATTAATTAGGAAAGAATTGAAATTGAATTGTACTGGGAATCAAAAACGTGTTGAGCTGTCTGTTACTACCATACCATTACCTCCATACCTGTCTATCACTTTCCCATTGCCGCTCTCTCTCTCTTCTTCCTTTATCTCTCTTCAGCAGCGTCCCTTGTTTATATCCCTCTTCCATAATCCCCTTTTTTTTCTTCTTCAATTCCAGCTGCTAATTAGCTCTCTTCCATTTTTGAACTCCTTAAAATCTCAACAATGGCTGCTTATACTTTGTAATCAACCAAATTTCTTCCCCCCCTCCTAATTGTTTTAGTTTTATTCTACATTTGTGTTATACCCGTCTGAAAAAAGAGCTTAGAAAAATGGTTCCATGGTGGAATGGAGGGGGTAAAGATCATCAAAAACATCATAGAGGAACACCTGTGGTTATCAAAATGGAAAACCCTAATTGGTCAATTTCTGAATTTGAAACCCCTTCTTCAGATGAAGATGATTTCATCCCTAGGAAATCTAAAAAGTTCCGAGGAAAAAATGCTAAACAGCTTACTTGGGTTCTTCTCCTTAAAGCCCACCGTGCAGCTGGTTGTCTTTCTTCTCTAGCTTCCGCCGTGCGCCGCCGTGTTAAATCTGGCCGCACCGACACACCACGTACGGAAGATTCTACACCCCGTACACGTCTCTACACTTTCATTCGAGTTTTTCTAGCCATTTCTCTTCTACTACTCTGCTTTGAAATTGCTGCTTACTTTAAAGGCTGGCATTTCAAAGATTCTGCGTTTTACTTTGATCACATTCTAATTTCCGGCAGTGGTACTACTTTCGCATTCCGGGATTTCTTCGGGTGGGTCTATAAAAACTGGGTCCTTATCCGGGTTGGGTACCTTGCTCCACCTCTTCAATGGCTGGCTAATATCTGCATTGTGTTGTTTCTCATCCAGTCTTTGGATAGACTCATTCTATGCTTGGGTTGCTTCTGGATCCGACTCAAAAAGATCAAACCCATCCCAAAAACGGATCAAGTCATCGATGTTGAGTCCGGCGATGGTGGTGGGTACTTCCCTATGGTTCTTGTTCAGATCCCCATGTGCAATGAAAAAGAGGTAATAATAATATATTCTATTCTGCTCTTTTCTGTAATTGAGTTTTTATTTTTTAAAAAAAAAACAAAAAACCCTAATTGTTGAACATTGATTTTGGGTTTGTTGATTTAGGTTTATCAACAATCTATAGCTGCAGTTTGTAACTTGGATTGGCCAAAATCCAAGTTGCTAATTCAAATATTGGATGATTCGGATGATCCGACAACCCAAATGTTGATAAAGGAAGAGGTCCATAAATGGCAAGCAGAAGGTGCCAACATTGTTTACCGTCACAGAGTTCTTAGAGATGGGTACAAAGCTGGTAATCTTAAGTCTGCCATGAGTTGCAGCTATGTTAAGGACTATGAATTTGTTGCCATTTTCGACGCCGATTTTCAGCCTTCTCCTGATTTCCTTAAGCGTACTGTCATCCATTTTAAGGTGATTTCTAAGCTCAATTACTCATTGATTATATATTTAGTTTCGTGGGCTATGTTTTTGAGCATTTCAAAATTTATATGTGATGTTATAACTAGATTACTCCAACTTGTATACCCATGTTTAGTGGCTACTTTATGATAAAATCCCAATATTTTTTTAATCAAATTGAAGTGTTCAAGTATCACATTCATGTCCGATGCTAAGGGTCCGACACGAATACTTGAGCTAAAGTGGAGTGTAACATTGACTTGGATTATTGATGTGTATTAGTTGAAATTCTATTAAATGTTAATTTTTGTTTTTCATTATGGAAAAGGAAAGTTTATGATATGGTTGGTTAATGTTAGATATGAATTTGATTGAAATGGGACAGGATAATGAAGAAGTGGGGTTGGTGCAAGCAAGGTGGTCATTTGTGAATAAGGATGAAAACTTATTAACAAGGTTGCAAAACATAAACTTGGCATTTCACTTTGAAGTGGAGCAACAAGTAAATGGGATCTTTATCAACTTCTTCGGTTTTAACGGGACAGCGGGTGTGTGGAGAATTAAAGCACTCGAGGAATCAGGTGGGTGGTTGGAAAGGACCACTGTGGAGGACATGGACATTGCGGTCCGAGCTCATCTTAAAGGCTGGAAATTTGTCTACCTAAATGATGTGGAGGTATTCCCTTTCCCTTTGCTTTGTGTCCCTTTCTTTCCAGTTGGATTGCCCTTGTGTTTGCTTTTATTAGCTTAGTGCCCATTACTTTTGTTTATATCTATTTCCTATGCTACTAAACCCGAACAGAATTAGCACTATTTTTGTTTCAGGTGGTCTCCGAGAGACAGGCCCAACCCATTAAAGCTTAATTAAACTAAAAAATGATAATGGGCTCACCAATTTAGGGATGGTTTTTCACAAGAATTGGTGTTTTTGTTTTAACCTTAGGGATTAATATTGATCATCGGAATTTTCATATTTTGTAGTGTACGTGCGAATTACCCGAATCCTATGAAGCTTATAGAAAGCAACAACATAGATGGCATTCGGGGCCTATGCAATTATTCCGTCTATGTTTGCCCGACATTATCAGATCAAAGGTAATTTTAGAGGATAAATCTTTTGCCCTACTTTCGGAATATGATGAATTTGGCGGTTGTAGTTGAGTATGAATTTGACTCTTATATATGATGTGATGAAATTGCAGATATGCTTTTGGAAGAAGGCCAATATGATATTCCTCTTTTTCCTCTTGAGGAAGTTGATTTTGCCCTTCTACTCTTTCACACTCTTCTGCATAATCCTACCGATGACCATGTTTATTCCTGAGGCGGAGCTCCCGGCTTGGGTTGTATGCTACATTCCCGCTACAATGTCTTTCCTCAACATCCTCCCCGCCCCAAAATCCTTCCCGTTCATTGTCCCGTACCTTCTATTTGAGAATACAATGTCGGTCACAAAGTTTAATGCCATGATCTCCGGTTTATTTCAGTTGGGTAGTGCATATGAGTGGGTTGTAACTAAGAAATCTGGGCGTTCATCAGAAGGCGATCTTGTCTCTTTAGGTGAGAAAGAACAGCCAAGCCATGAAAAGAGCTTTTCGGAAACTACCCTTGTAGAAATGAAGGAGGAACTACGAAAACAAGACCTTAAAAGTTCGAAAAAGAAGAAGCACAATAGGATTTACATGAAGGAGTTGTCGCTCGCGTTTCTTCTATTGACGGCTTCAGCTAGGAGTCTTCTCTCGGCTCAAGGCATCCACTTTTACTTCCTACTCTTTCAAGGGATTTCCTTCTTGCTTGTTGGTCTCGATTTGATCGGTGAACAGGTTGATTAACGGAAAGAAGATCGGACGATATACAAATTTAGGACTTTTTAGGAGATACAATCAATGAACAGAGTTAGTGCAGCTTAAAACTATGGGGGCATACAAAACTACCGAGCCTGAAGAAAGCAAAACGAGAATACAGGATATCGCGTGGTTGTTTGAGAACGAGGAGGGACGAGAGAATGATGGTTCGTATATTTCCTCCCACCCTCGGGTTTTCGAGGGATGACAAGTCCCAATGGTGCAACAGAATGATGCTCAAGTACTCGTCCTACGTATTATGTAAAGTGTAAACGGAGTTTTGATCGCGATGCCTGACGCGTTTGTGAAACAGAGATGGTATAGTGCCCTGTCTATGTAAGGAAATTTGCCCATTTTTTGATTTTCTTCTTCTGTAATTTATTGCCTTTCTCATTCCTTTTGGTTCTTTGGGGGTCTATTCTTTTGTAAGCAAAATTGTGGCTCACTTTCACATCAATGAAACATTATTTACGGTTGCGAAGGTGCAACAATTCAAAACGCTCGATCCATCCTCATCTATATATCGTTCTACAGTGGCATCGACAATCATATATCCTCATTATTTAGTTATATACGTAATTTTCGATTCATACTTGTATATTGATATCTACATCTAGTTGAGCGTACTACCCGTCTCACGTATTTTCCTATGTTTTTCCTTGTCGTCCCACTAACCGTTTGTTTTTCTCTATACATCTTATCGACTTATTTTAGTTCTTTTTTTGTCTAATCCACAAATTCAAACGGTTTCTTCATTTCTCCGGTCTCTAGTTTGTTACTCTGACCGTTACACTATTCACAAGTTTTACTTTGATCTTTTTAGTAAATTATCTTTAACAAAAAATATAGTCATGTAAAATCTTTTACAGATAAATACATCGTAAAATGAAAGTGGGAACATGTCATTATATCAATGATGAATGATGAGGTGTTTTGTTGAAGTTTCTAATTTGATGGTTAAAAAAAGTTCAAATATTTTAAGATATTCTATTTATAGAAATTCCAGCTGTAAAAAGAAAAATTGAACAAGAAGTTTGAAAGAAGAAAAAAATAGATAAAGACTCACATGCAACATGAGAATGCGTCCATTATTTGTGGCGTGACTGTCGTTTCTACTCATTTATTTACCCTCTTACAAGACCACAAGTGTACCCTTTACCCAATACCTCTCTTTATTCTTTTTTTTTTTTAAAAAATTACTTTTTAATATTTTTAGTTTGAAAACAATTTTTTGTTAATTTCCCTACAATAATATCAACTATTGATTAAACATGAACAATACAAACTTAGGGGTATTTTCTTAAAATTATATTAACTCTAGTTTATTAATTAATTTGCCAATTTTTTTTGTCTTATAAATCACCTAGAGTTTGAGTTTTAACATGTTAGGGATTTTCCAAGAAAACACCCTTTAAAGTTGATATTATTCATGGTTAATCAATAGTTGGTATTATTGTAGAAAAATTAACAAAAGATTGTATTATTCACGGTAATTTTTCCTTTTATTTTTAATAATGAGATAAGAGACAAAGTCGGAACTTAGATGAAGGGACTGGACGGTTAAAATTATTCATATTAAAAACATACTTTAGACGGGGCTAAAAATGATTCAAAATATAGAGTATATGTATAGATTATCGTGCAATACACGATTTGTGTTAGTTTGATGGTTTTTACTTTTTATAGCTTATATTTAAATATAGTAACCATTTATAGCGAAAAAAAAAAAATTACAATATTTTTTTTACTCTTTTATGATATTGTATTTTTATGATATGATTTAAATAATTATGTTATATTTATTACTTCTATTATGAGATAAATGAATATCTTGATTTCAAATAAAATAAAAATAATTTGTGGATGAAATATTTCACATACATAAAAACTAGTTCCACTAGTTTTTTGAGGTAGGGTCATTATCTCGTGTTACTTTCTCATCTTCACGCATTTTGAAGAGTTACAAATGTCGTTTATGTGACGAAATTCAATTGGTTTTGGCTCTTGAGCCAAGAATTCAAAGGATAAAAGGAATAACCTTAGCTTCAACATTTATGACTAGGATTTATATTTCCCCACGTTCTATGCAAGGCCCGATCCAGCGGTCGACAAGAGCCCTCTAAAAATTTTAGTCTTCAATTAGTGTTAAGGTTCGATTTTTTCTATGTATACAATAGTTTTGGGGACAAAGATAAGAAACAAAAAATCCGCTCGTATCTGCTTAATGTAAGTTAAATAAATAAAAATAAAAAAAGTAAATTACAATTATAAAATAAAAAATATATATAAATTTGATAGAACAAATTAAATTAAAAATTGAGATATATTTAGTAGCACTGAACAAGTAATCAAAAAGTTACTAAATTTTATAGGGTTATGATACATAGTAGGTAGTTGAAGTGTTTAGAGAAAATAATCCTAACTAACCCATTGACCTCATTAATGCAAGGATTCATAATTGGTTAGTACAAACTAAATGATAACATGTGTAAGATTTTCGATGAACTCTTAAATTACCCCTACTTGTATGTATTATATGTGGTTGAATAGACATTAGTGTTAAAATGATACAATCTTTAAGAATATAGTACTCCATCCGTTTCCGAATGTTCTTCCTGTTTAGAATATTTTATTTTGGAGAGAGAAATTTAATTAAGATTTTTAAGACATATATCGATGATAAAATATATCCATGTGATATCTCGTTAGATTCGTCTTAATGTATACTTTTTTATTATATATTTTTTAAAATTTTTTATAATACGTATTTAGAGTTATTAAGGCTCAAAATTACTATGAAAACTATGCAAAAAGTGAATAGGAAGAACATTTGAAAACGGAGAGAATACTATTTACAGTACTATTCTCTTTGTCCCTAAGAGATTGCTACACATTATATTTTGATGTCTCTCCAATTTTGCAATATTTTTATTTTAGATACTATCCCCAATATTTATAAATTCTTAGTTTCTCTCACTTATAAATTTACACATAATTTAATGGTTCATACCAATTTCCTAATACTTATCATCAAAATCATCATCATCATCATACTTAGTTAATCTCGCTCATAGACAAACTAAGATCAGGGTCTAAGGAGGGAAGATAAATAAAAACTCACACTAATACAGGAGAGTGCGGTAGTACCTGACTCAATTATTGGTGTTGTAATCTTTCCAAAACAGATGGATTAATTAAAGTTATTAGTATCTTGAAATGTATATTTATGACACATGTGGTGCAAATGCAATCAGGCAGCTAGCCGGAGAAAATGACAAAAACACCGGAAGTTGACTGAAGAAGGCCGGCTATGAGAATTCAACACAAATAGAAGGACCACATGGTATATATATATATATAATACTTCCCAATGTCATCATATGGAGAATAGAAGTAAGCTAAGGCAAGGCATCATCAAAACTTGTGACATTTGGTTACATGCATAACAAGCCAAGGATCTCTATCACACCTTAGAAATATAAAATGGCAAATGTTTTTAATGTCGGGGCATGCTAGAAAATACCTACAGGCAAGGAGGAGAGAATTAATCATTTTTTATATGTAAAATTGAATTTTTGTCTAACAAAGGTGAAAGGAAAAAGCTTTAATCGATAAATTTATTCAATAATCTCAAATGATAAACTTTAATGGACAATTATCACTTGATTGCAAAAGGTTTAGATAGGAATCAAAAACTAAAAAAAAAAGTTATAGTAAGTTAAGATAAGTCGTATTGAAAATCATTGATTAATTAAGTTGAAATTAAAAAAAAGTTTATATAAACCACACAAAATAGAGTTGAAGGGTTCAAAAAAAAACAAAAGCTTCAATATGAATATATAGACCATGTTGCACAATTCAATTAATATAAAAATGAAAGCTTTAACATCCTAATTATTATGAACCCAAAATAATCTCTAACTTATAAGGTTTTTGCTAGATTGAACCCTATTACATAATTTAAGTGCAAAAATTTGGGCAAAAAGTTTGAACTTTGAACTCTAAATTCTAGAAATAGAAGAATTTGGCTAAATACACATTTGTTTTTTGTTTTTTTTTAGGATTTTGGGAAGAAATGTTAAAAAAACACAAATTCTTACTTGAGACTGTCTTTTGTAAAAACGACTCTCAAAAGTCCAGCCCGATTCTAAATATATATTGTTACAACTCTAAATATAAATTTGGGTTGGACTTTTGAGAGTCGTCTTTACATAAAAAAGACGGTCTCTAGAGAGAGACCCTGAATATAAAAAAAATAAAAAAAAGTCTATTCGTGTAGGCCCCACATCGACTTTTGGTCTCTACTCTCTAGTCGTGCTAGCTTAATGGAATTGTATATATTTACATTTTTTGTTAGGTATAGTTCTCTACAAGAAACAATTTCATTAGGTTTGTTCCATACTAATTTTTCCATTATTTTTTGCATGATGGGAAAATTTGAAAGACACTTACCAAAATATTATGAGAAAAAACAAATAAAACCCAATAGTAGTTAGCCATTAATAATTGAAATAAAATGTGACCACCCCAATCATAAATATCTATGATGAACAAAATCAAGCTAATTCCTTGAACTTAAAGATTTTTTGTGTAGATTGATTGATCCTCATAATTACTGAAAAAATTATTTATTTTTTCGTGTCCTACCATTTATGTTTTGGGAACCCAAGTCCTTAAATAGAAAATGTGTCCTACAATCCTACCATTTATCACTTTGTGTTTGGATAGAAGGAAATAGAGGGAAAGGAAAGGAAAAGATTTAAAGGGAGGAAGAATCCCTTGTTTGGATAGCAAAATGGGAGGGAAGGAATTTGGAGGGGAGGGAATTGGAAGGAAAATGTGGATAAATTTTATAAGAGTTGTAATCCTTCCAAAAGTAGAAAGATTTGAAAGGAAAACACAATCTCCCTTCCTTTCTCTTCCATTTCCTCCTAGACAAACAAGAACTAGTTTCCTTCCATTTCTCTTCCCTTCCTTTCCCTTCCCTCCCTTCCCCTTCCCTCCCTTTCTTTTCCATCCAAACTTGTTATCCAAACATAGTGTGTTAATGGTTAATGCAATATAAACAAGGACAATATTGAATTTTCTCCACTAGCAACAAAATTAAAGATATTTTTTTTGATATAAAATCAATGATATTTTTAACTTTAATTTATCTTTCTTAATTCCTTACTAGAGTTGTGCAAAGAGCATGTTACTTATTGGAGATAATGGAAAAACAAAAAAAATGACAAAAACAAAAGTTGCGAGATAATGGAAAAATAAGTGGATAAGATAGAAATGTAACTAAAATATAGGAAATTAAAAAAAGGTATTCATGGCTAAAACTGAAAACCGAATAAATGTAATGAACTAAAAAAGAAGAGGTAAATTTAATGACACATTTTAGATTTAATCTACAGCTAGTCTCTTTAGACACCGTCTGATAGACGTCTCTCAGGCCCAGCTCATTAAAACTGCCTACTTACCGTATCCTTATACCTACTCACAATATCTTAAAAGCCTACTTACATTATTTTTAATGTCTATTTGCAATATTTTAAAAAATATATATTAAGCCGGCCGAATTAGAAATGGTCTCTCAAAGAGACTGTCTTTCAGAAGAATTTGTATTTAATCTAAGATTAACAATCCCATAAATGGTGTAGGATTTGGACCGTCCCTTAGACATGGGGCAAGACGGGCGGCCGAGGAGACCGATAACATAAGCACGTAGAACCAAGTGAATAATGATGCAGACGTGACATGCGTCATGTAGTGCAATGCATTGTATAGTCTATATATAAGTAAGACCCATGTTTAAATATTATGGACTACTTCAATTGTGCCGGCATCCACTTACACGTAAAAGACGGCACAAAAAAGACAGTGGGAGGACAATAACATTTCATTGTTCTGATGTCGTTAAATGACGTTCATTTGAAAAAGAAGTTTTGGAGGGTTGAATGTGCGCAAAGTCGCAAACATATCTTTGTTAGACACTTGTTTGTGATAATAAAAAGGTTTTTTCGACTAATCCTTAGTAGTACAGATAGATTAATTCCATGATGAATTGGTACAAAGGCTATAAGCACAATGTTTTGGAACAACATTTGCTAAAACTATGATCTTAGAGCTCTATCATACCATGTGTGGAACGAAATAAAATATATTATGAAAAAAACTAGCAAAGTGAATATTGTTGTTTAACAATGGCTACTCAACTTTAAAGAAGCTTTTGAACCAATAAAACTATATACTCTATTCTATTCTAATCATAAAGTAACAAAAACTGCAGTGGATTCTTAAATTAAGGAAGCAAGAATGTCGTATCATGCACGATCTCAACAGTCGGTGCTGAAGGGCTAGGAAAGTAGTCTAGCAAAGAAGACGCTCAAGTAAACATTTTGATGTCGGATGTGCAGGAGAAAAGCAAGCACTGGCAAGATAAGCATATGATGATTGGATTTCTAGTGAGCAGCGGGGAGGAAGAAAACAGGAACAGTTTTCTATAGATACAAAATACAAATGCCAGTAGTTCTACAACATTACGTTAGTACTCTTAATATTGTTCTAGGACATCGTAAAACACCATCGTAGAAGCTGAATTTGGTCAGAAGTTAAGGGAATCAGATTGAACGACAAAACGACAGCTACTTCTCTAAAGCTGATGCGATTACCATATTAGAAATATTAGAACAATAAATAACAACGAATAAAGCAGAAAGAATTCACCAGATTTCAACTAGACTTTTTCCTTTTTCTCCCACAGGATTTCTTTGAAGTAACTTGTTCCTTCTTGGCAGAGGAAGCAGTTAGTTTAGCTCCAACAGTAGAACACCAGAGAGCTCTTTCCACATCTGATGCAGAGAATTTCTCGTCTTCAGAGCTGAGTTCCTGCGATAGCGACTTAATTAGCCTCTTGATGACATGCCTAATGAGGACAGACACTCAAAAATACAAGTCAAAACATTAATTAATTTCATTCTAATTTACAGAATAGAGATTATGCAAGAAAACCATAACAAAATCATAATTGACAAGGTTTCTTCATATGGGTTTATAACGTGATATAATGGTGAATTACTGCATAAGAAGCCAACTACTAGAGTAACGAGTTTCGAGCAAAATTCAAAGGTTGGAAGTATTTTACTACTTCAGTTACTTGTAAATGGAGCCAAGTCAAGTGTTTGAGGAAAAACTCAACATATTAAAAGCTAAGAGTATATTAAGCTTCTTGATGTTTTTCAAGCGTTAAACAAAAGCTGTAGTGTATAACAAACTCTCCCACATGTGAATAGAATCGAAACTAGAATGTAGAGAACTTAAAAGCACACTAATAAATGGGACTTCAGACAGAGGCTTAGAACTTTCAGAAACTGGATGTTTATAAACATACTAACACACGACAAACAGCGATTACACTTAAACCATAAATGATATAGATGGTTTTTGATTACAATTTACTAATGCTAGAAAAATGAACTTATTGTTAATCTCTTACACTAATATTAACAAGAATTCTCTAAAATGAATTCACCCTTGCTTCTACAAGACTCAGCATTTATAGAATGAGGATTACTCGGCAGTCGTCAAGTTTCAAGCTTAGAGCCTAGTGGAAACTAGAAACAAATTAAGCTGACTGGATGAAAGATCTCTTAAATTTTATCACCTATGTTGTAATTAAAGGGTTGATAATGTGAAAAACTATCTTTTTTTATCACCCAAGATCAATAATACCTTGATTAGGAATTTGTAATTGAAAACAATTTTGAGGAAATTCAATGCAAGTACGCAATTAAAGTATAAAACACAACAAAAATTTATTGAGATTTCCCTGATGTGGGATACGTTTACCCTAGATGCTAGATTGCTTTTATTAATTGATGAATAACAATGGAGTTTAACAGTTAAAAATAAGAACTACAAAGGAGAATTACAATAGAGTTGAAGATCTCTTTAGGGTTTAGTGTTTAGACAAGAGTGTAAATACAAATCATAGATTCTTAGATGATTTTACGAGGTTTTAGGATATATCTAGAGTTTAACCTCCAAAAAAATCTACAATATAACAACCTCGCTAAAACCTAAGCAATTCATGCGTTGGGCATATGCTGGTTCGAGCAACCCATGTGCTCGCTCGAGCTCTAAGATCGAAACTACCAGAATCTAGCCATCAGGACTTGCTCGTTGAGTATGGTATTGATCTCTTTTTCTCCTGTAGCTCATTTGAGCAAGTCCGATGCTCCTTTGAGCATTCCTAATACATACATTTCCTAAAACCCTATGCCTATATATATATATGTATATATATATATATATGTGTGTGTGTGTGTGTATATATATATATATATATATATGTGTGTGTGTGTGTGTGTGTGTATATATATATGTGTGTGTGTGTATATATATATATATAATTGTATTATACATAATTTGTATTTGAACCGCAAATTGAATTTTATTTTCGCCCTCAAAAGTCAGTTTAAATGATAGAGTAGTTAGCCTTCATATTTCTGTAATTCTCTATTAAGGCACAATACTTGCTCACAGTCAACATAACAAAACTTCCAAAATACCAAGAACTTCTAGCAATTTTAAACCCCTTTGCCTAAGAATATTTCATGTTCAGGTGTATCTATAAGAATTAGAGACATTTGTCATTAATAATACAACCTATTCGTGATCCGCTGAGAATAAACTGACATATGGTTTATTTTTGAATAAACCCACCTAATTGTTTATTGCTGAGAATAAACTCGCCTAATGTTTAATAGGTTACCAAACATGTAACTAAGGATTCATTCTTAGCTGATCGCGAATAAGTTGTATTATTCTCAACAAGGAACCCTCTTGGATAGGGTTATTATAGGGTTATTCAAAAATAAACAAGGGTGGTTTATTCTCAGCGGATTACGGATAGGTTGTATTATTAATAACGCATTTCCCTAACCCTAAGAATTAAGATATAGAAAAATAATACTATGATTCTGATGTAGGTAGCCAATTATCAGAATTCAGAAAGACAATACATCTTATGAAACATGTCAAAAACAAACCTTTGCTTTCTCCCGCAATTTATCCGCAAGCAGTAGGTATTGTTTCAACGAATAATCTTTTGAATGACCTAAAACTGCCACCATAGCCTACAAACAAAACCCAACAAAAATCGTACGCTTGATAGATAAAAACAAACAGAAAAACAATAAAATCAAAATCATATTCGAACATCTTACTTCATCGGACATAAAAGGGGCAACATCAGGATCATAAGCGGCAAGAACAGCGGAGGCAGTGGCGGGACCGACACCCTTTAGAACCGTTAATTCCGAAACAGCTTTAGATAAATCATGAGGAAGAGCCAAAAACGCTTTCTGAGACGCCGATTTCACAAGTTCTTCATCAAGGGACGCCACAAAATCTAGTAACCGTGGTCTATCAATTCATTATCAATCAACAGAATTTCTTTTAATTCTATGGAATTAAAACTGGAAAAAGATGAAATCAAATGGGGTATTGATGTATACCTGAATTTTCCGCGGGTAAGCTTCCATTGCATGAGAGTATGGAGCTCGGATCGAGTGAGGTAGGGTTCAGGGAGACGGGAATGGAGAAGAGAAGGAAGTTGAGTACAGTAGAAATTGTTGAGAGAAATGAGATCAGGTTTGTTTGAAGAGAGTAGATTAATGGTAGATTGGTAAGAAGTTAATGCTTCTTTCCATGTCTTCACTTCACTGCATTTGAACTCCATTTTTATTTGAAGTATACTTTGTTCGAGTTTTTGCGGGAACAATGTAAAGTTGGGTATAAGTCTGGTTCGGATTAGACCCGTCAATTTTTAATCTCATCGGAAAATTTAATTTAAATGAATAATTATCCTTACTGAAATACTTGTTACATTATCGATATTGACAATATTTATTATTTAAACTTGCTTTAGAAATTGCGGTTAATGTGTAAGAGCATATAGTCATGTAAAATCTTTTCGAATCATCTAATTACATATTTTAATAATATTAACTTATCATGACTTTTAGTTATGCATAATGCAATATGTAATGTAATGAACATAATAACGCATTAAATTGCGTTAGAAATTAAATATAACAAGTATTATAGAACGAAGAAAGTATTTAAATTTTCAATGTATGATTGTATCTCTTAATTTTCAAGAATTGTGGGTTTAATAATTGAGAATTGAAGTAAAATAAAGCCTTGATTCCTTAACAATGATAAATGGTAAACAAATTCTCATTTAAAACGATCTTACCTTAAGCATTTAAACTACGATCTAACCTTTAGCATGCATTTTAACTACGAAAAGCAGTTTAAGTACAAAAGTGAACGTATTAAGAAAGAAGATTAATGTATTAGTAAGAAGTTAGTGTGCTCAATTTCAATGGATATATATACTCAAACCAGATGATAAATCACAAGTGTATAATTATAAGTAATTGAACATCATAACTACATAACAACGACTTTATTACTCTTTTTCTACATTATTTCATAATTAATCTAAAATGTATAAATATGTATAAATATAAATAGTATTAAAAAAAAGGAGCAATACAATAGCTCTAGTTGTCCCTAATTAAACATAAATAAATGTACATCAAGTGTAGTTTTATACAGTTGTGGGATCATCGTCAAAAACTTATTATCTTCCACATCTTGTGACAAGCAGCAAGCCAAAAGATGACACCAGAAAAAGGGTTGCGCCAAATAAGAATATGTTAGCCCCTCACACATTCCAGGAAGTCGAAAAATTTGATCAATGACAGAAGCATCCTATATTACAACACTTGCCCTCAAGCTCACAAAAAGGAGCAGAACTAAATGGAAACTGTTTCGATGATTTCTACGTTACCACATCGCTGAAGGATGTCGAGAAGACACATTTCTGTACTTATCCTTAGTCTCCTCAACCAGTTCCTCGTTCTCTATTTTGAATTCTTCCTTTCCGATTTTATAGCCTCATAAGACGTTAATACTTCTTTAAATTTTGCTTCAGCGGCATCTGTAGCATCAAGCGTTATGTGTAAGTAAGCACATGAGAAGATGAGATAATAGTAATCTACAGAGTATAATGACTTATCACCTTTATTATCCTGATTCTGATCTGGGTGACACTCCAATGCCTTTGCCCTGAAGGCTGACTGCAAGAAGAAAGAAACAGACACAAGACATGAGAAACGCCAAATAGGTTCATGAGATGAGCCAGAAGCAACTGACGAGATATGACCATAGGGTAAATCGATATGCATCATGATTCTTGCTCTAATACCCCTCAATAGAAAGTTATAATAGGAGCTAGAAAACAATAATGCTAATAAAAATCAGGGAAACCAGGAAGCTGGAGCTTTGTATATTAAGGATGGGATCAGATTCCAAAGTCTAAATGCTCTACACAAGAATAGGAAGTCTAGAAATTCATTCAAATATATTACAGCAGGAAAGATACAAAATCCTCTAAATATATTGTTTATAATGGATGCATGAACTAATCATTGTCCAAACAGTCACCAAGATTTAGAGCTTTCAAACTCCCAGTTGCGAGTCCATAACAGACCTAATATCTTTGATGGCAGAATTTTTTTATTCTTTATAACGACAGGAATTATCTATTTTTGCTTTGAACTAGAAACCATCATCCACAACCAGGTGTAAACATAAAGTATACTGTTGTTTAATACTTCTATCTACTTGCTACTAATTTAAAAGACTAAAAGTTATTTGGAATGTCAGCTGTAGATTTATGGTAGATGAATATAAATGAAAAGAAGCAATACGGCCCAGGACATTTTTGACAGAGTGATGGTATCATAGGGTTCAGTATCACCTTTCTGGGAGTGGTTATAATGTTGAGGTTTGTTTACAAGTTCCTGATGATGTCAAAAGTAAAATTTAGACAAACTTCAGAAACTGATGCACAACACTCTCAAAGTAAAAGTTAAATACTTGATATACAGATTAGAAAGAACAGGCTGATTATGAGTACTTCTAATGTAAGAGTAAGAGGTAGAATGGATGCCACTGTGAGTAGAACCAAACCAGAATACCAAACAATTGCTAAACAAAAAACAAAAAACACAAAAAAAAGAAAAGAAAGTGGGTAAAAGAGAGAGATTTGCCATTGAATTGCTCGTTTTCTTACATCAGTGCCGTTCCATTAATGTTGTTAATAATCTTGAGTTTCCCATTATGTGTGATATGATTGCAAAGTTTGGGATTGGACATAGGCCCACAAGTTATCATGAGATTAGGATCAAGTTTGTAAACAAAAAACTGAACTACGTCCCAACCCTGCTTGAGGAATTTAAGGTAGAACAGGAAGGAAAGAAAAAAAAAAAGAAAAAAAAACATGTATAATTGTATTGGTTGAATGGAGCGATAGCAAAAAGCGACACATACACATTCATAGGCCAAAAGGTTCCATTTTCTTTCAATTGAGCAATAAATCAGACAGACAGCCAATAAAGTCTTTGAAATGCTGTCAATAAAGGTGTCTAGTCTTATTAGTGATCTCCAATCCTGAAAACCCTACCCCACAACACACACAGAAAAGTTTGGAAAATGAGCCTTATACAATAACCATACTCGAACAGCTTAATGCAAACTCTCAAATAGATTCTCCAATTAAGAGGGTGTATTCAAAATTTCAAATGATTCTGTCAAGTCTGCAATAACCTCAACATTGATAACACAAAATATAGAGCAATTAATTTTCTCTTCTGCACTTTTCACCTATGCAGAACGAAACAGCTAAATTTTTAAATGATCCACATAGATATACCTAGATGGAAAGGGTTCAAACAGAGCCAAGAGCATAAAACAGCACCTAACTTCGTGAATAAATAAGAAACAAAAAAAAACTTTCTGGTAAAGATTCCAATAAAAATAAAATTAGTATGTTAGGGTCCAAGTTCAATAGAAAGGAAGTGATGAAGCAGTATGGAAGTGTTAAAGTACCTTGATCTCATCATCCGAATATGGTGTTTTCCTTAGCCTGTAAATAAGAACTTACCATGTCAAGTTTAAATGCAAGCATCGGCGTTATGCAAAAACATACCTTCATGCTTTTTTCTCAATCACAAAGTTTCTCCTTTTATACGTGAGTTCCTTGGGAGAAACATTGCTTATAGAAACAAACTAAGATAATGCTAATAACTTTCTAAAATCATACATCAGAAATATAGTATAATTAGGATTGAGACATGAATAGTCTGATTTACAAAGCACATTCGACAAGACAGAATTGAAAACCCAAAAAGCTCAACTCCAACATGACATGTAGATAGATTTAGCTAGGAGTATCTTATGTGGACTGTCTATACCCTGGACTGCATAGTAAACCAAGGTTAGTAGGTCTTCCACAGTTTCCACTCAAGTTGACATATAATTAGTCATAATTGCCAAATGCCCTGTATCAAATGACATGTCTGACTTACTCGTCCATAAGTCACACCATACCCACATGTCGTTTGTCTGGTCTTAAAAATAACTAAGTCCGGACCACAAATCCAGTCCAAACTAGTGTCCCTTCAGCCAAATTTTGATGAACTCAAATGAACTTACAAGTATTGAAATGACTGAGAACAACTACTCATGACTTATGAATATTAAAAATAGAATTTTTAACCTTTGCATTGAGGAAACAGACCCTAAACAGATTAATTTTCTGTCCAGATCGGCAGACCATTTAACAAGGGAAATACTGTGTTTTGATAATTTCTGCAGAAACCATATATTATACAAGCACATCATAGGGTAGCAATAATCGCCGACTTCACGTCTGTTTACAGAAAGCTCCTGTTGTGAACAGTTAATTCTGCTCTTCCTCATCTTAGTGCCTACAGCGTACAGCCTACTGCTCCAAAAATCTAATAATTTCAACTTCCCTGTATAATCTACCAGAACACCCCTTCGTCATTTTAAGAAAAAAAGAGCTCTATCTAAAGTGATAGGTGCTTGAATACACAGCCATCGATTTCCAAAATTGGCATCATTTTAATTAGTTGGCTGTAAGAGCCCTCCAAAAACAATGATGCAGTTGCTCCTACAAAAATCTCAGGCTAACTCAAAAGTATTCTGGAGCATCAACTTATAGATGTTAAATTAAAAGTTCCAAAAATTCAATTATAAGGAAGGCTATTAGGTATTTCTACATTTCTACAAGCAATTATGTTATGGACTGATTCATGTAAAAAATCATTACTTTTCCCAAAGAAATTTATTGGGAAAAGTCCTCAAAACCTTAAAAACTTGTACTATAATGTTAGGTTCATGGGCAACCATAACATTTTTAATATATCTTTTCATGCCATACTGCTGCTACAGTAGAAACTACATATTGGTGCCTTATGGATTGTATTGGAAACAAAAGACAACCTAAAAAACAAGTCAAAAGTTTTGTTTTTATAATTGGGATAGGCTACAAGGAATCAAACCAGGATCAGATGGGAAGAACAGATTCATTTTAGTCCAGACTGAATCCAGTCCTAGAAAAATCTTAAATACTTGACTAGTAGATTTCTGTACAGACTGACATCATAAACTATGAGGCCTCATCTTCCAAGGATCTTCTTTAAGGCTCCACTTCATCTATCATCTCAATAACTTTGTTTCAGACATTTAAAATAATGAAAATTACAGATATGGGTCATCCATTCAGATAATGTGTTTGATACTGTATATGTGTAGAGAGTAAGTTCAAGGGTTAATTATTTACCTATCAAGACCTAAAACTGCGTAGTGGCGAGATAAAGAATAAGTTCCACTGTGCTGAGGAGCCTGTTTATAGTTTGTCTTTCGATCTCTAAAGGATGTATCAGAAGTCCAATACCAATCATCCCGCTGGAATTCTTGATGATATGCACCATGCCCATTTTCTTTCCAGCTCTCATAGCTTCTTTTATACTTGTTTCTTTCTCTGTTGAAGACACTCTGCATACGACGTATGCGTTCCTAACAATAAAATTTTCAAAAAAGACCATTAACGAGGCCAAACTGACAAAGCATAGAAAAGCAAGCATAAAAGAAGTGCTCCGGTTATGATAATCAGACAGCAAAGGACAGCAACTACAAAACGATGATCCATACAAGAAAATGTGCAAGCTAAAAGTAGAACACATACATCAGGAACTAGGCGAATTTTATTAAGCATATTTAACAAAAAAAGAAACACAATGTTCTGAAACCAAAAGGAGAAACAAAGCGAGATATATATAATACTTCAACTAATATCTTTCATCGTTTGTAAATAACAGTCAATTGAAATCAATCAAGTGGATAATAAATATAAATTTGGCAGGTTCAACTTAGTTTATTTAAGATTTCCCTTCACACATAATCCAAAATATGTTAACCTCTCATAACTCTTGCGGACACTGATAAAACATTCTCCATGCCAACTCAAAAAGAATCAGTGAGCAGGAGTCAGAAAATGCACTCAACAAACGCATCAAAGTTAAAAGAGACTGCATCAGAAAAGAAGGCATAAAGATACAGACATTGACAAACTACAGAAGAAATACGAGGAAGGAACTCAACAAACACAATCCTCATCTAATAAAGGTGCAAGAGAAGGCATCAAAATGAAGAAAGGAAAAACAGAACTGAATACTGATACAAGAAGATGCACTACAACATTCCAAATTATCTTATTGTTTAAGCAGAAAATTTAACCCAGAAAATAATAACAGATGACCATACCACTCTCTCCATTTCTTCTTCATATTCCTCTTGCATCCGTTGTCTATACCTTCTACGTGCATCCTCTTGGAAAGATGATCTAAATGAACCACTTCCTCCTTTCCCTGACTGCATCCTGGACATCTGTTGACCCAAAATCAGAAGCAGATCTTCAGCCTCTAGAACGGAAACTATACAAATAAGGCTATAAGGTAATAGAGCAGGGAATAACATTAGCTGATTAGCGTTCCAGCACCGCAGCACACTCTTTATTAATATTGCAATCAGCCAACTTTCTGAACAGAACTGCCAAGATGTTGATTTTATAACATATAGGTGCATAATTATTCCCAATGATGTTGGAAGACCTAGAAGTATAATGAATTTGACATGGGCACTCTAGAAGAAATTCCCGAGTCCCACCAAATCAACTAATGCAAGTAGCTTCCACTATAATGCTTAAGCATCAATTCAACAAAGAAATGACATGTTAAACAATCATTTTTGCTATAAACAGGTCTCAAATTTCAAATTTACACCAAATGCATGTTTTTTAAGGTCGGGGAAGGGAATAGAGTGTTAATGCACGCAGTCATTGGCATCCCCACTACTGCATTTCATTTCATCAGCGCTAAGCCACCAACACACAGCTCCTCTCTCCTCAAACTATGTCTGGGTGATTGGGTCTATATTACTAAAAACAAAGACAAATAACTGACTAAAGAGATGAAATAGAAGGGAAAAAATTAATCTGCATAATCTAATATGCTGTTAGGCACACTGAAACTAATTTGCAGCCACGTTTAAACATAAATTGCATTTCACTGTTTCTTAAGCATATTAGTTTTTGCAGACAGTATTTACTAGTCAGTAAGTATAGTAAGTGGCACACCTAGAAAATTGCTAACATTTCCCAGATCGCAGACATTTAAGCACTGTCACTAGCATGGACTGTGGAAAAGGTGCATGAAAAATTACATGCTCTCTCCTTTTAACTCAAAAGCATTGCAGATTGTTCAATACCAAAAGTCTCATATAACAAGAATCAAACTACATGCAATAATTAGAAAAGGCCACAGAAAAAATACCCACAAGTCCACAACTAACACAAAGCGGACAAAAATTTGATTTTCTACTTCTTTTCATTTTAGAGTATGGGTTGTAAATTTAAAAATAGTATAGATATATGAAATAACATAATATGGACTATAGATCAATCAAATATTCAAAAATCACAACAGAAAGAGCAAAATTTTCAGAGGTATCGGTAAAACTTGAGCCCGTTTATCTGCTTTTACATGAAGACGATAATACATTATAAATTCACATAGCGCAATGTATTTACCTGAGAAGAAATCCAATCAACAGTTCGCCCAAACTGTCTCAGTTGTCCAACCTGCCCAAGTTTCAAATTTCAAGTTTCGGACGAAAAGAAAATGTAAGAAGATCAAGCAAGAAAAGTGATGAAATTATGTCTATTCATTTTGTTCAGGCCTCTGTTAGCCTATTCTTTAATACTCATATTTCTGTCCAATATTACTTCTAGGAGCAGCAAGTGCTAGCAAACTAAAGCCAAAAACAAATTGTTAGCACTTAGCACTTAGCAGGGTAACACATAGCTAGACCAAATGCGACAACTATAAGAGACTAATCAACCTATGACTTACATTACTGCTCCACTTCATCACATACCTGTTATATACCTTGGCTTGGGTACAAGGTCGGGGTATCAAAGTAGAAAAGTATAGAAATCTCTAACTCAGCCTTAATTAGGGATAAAAGGAGAAACCAATGAATGCAAGTCTACAACGCAATTTATGATATCCATTTTTTACATGCTAAACTTTTTAATGATAATTATATTTCATATACCAATACTAATCTAAAGAAACTAAGTTCATAGAACTTTTTCATGATTAAATGTGTCCAGAAAAGCTATGCATATTGCATATTGACTCTTAAAAAAATTTACTATTACACGGTTGTGGAGGAAGTTGTTGATAGATATTTTGCATTAAATATAGAGCAATGATATATTTGACACTTCACCTAAAACTTGAAACCCTATGGAGACTGGACCAACAATGTGATAGATAACAAAGGGCGGTAGAGTGGAAAAGAAAACAATGTTTGGAATGCCTCCAAACTGATTTTATTAATGTGAATACTGTTATCTTGCCATTGTAATCAATTCTCTTGTGTCGCTTTAGGTCGAGATATATTTTCCATCGTCTTCTGCTTCAATAATATATTGTTAAAGGTTTAGAATGTTGAGCTTTCATGTATTGTAATAAACAAACCAAATTAGGGCTTTGTTAGCAGGTTTCATTAGTGTGTTTTTGGTTGTTTTGGGAGTTGTTTACAACTTAATTGTAGGATTTAATTAGGGTTAAATGTTTTAAAACAAATAGGATTTAGATATAGTCTAGAAACTGTAAAGGGCTTTGATGTTTCACATATGATATCATATCTTAGATAAAAGTTTTAACCCTTTTATGTGAAGCTCCTTAATGCTTGTAAAGTTCCAAGTCTCATTGCTTAAAAAAAGTGAGAGATTGGAAGCAAAGACCTGATCTTTAGACACAACATTTAAAAATTGAGGCCTAATCATTTGAGATTTTTCAAAATTAACTATTCTTACGGCCTGTTTGGTATGTGGTAATAAAAGATGTTAATGGGAATGAAAATTAGAGTAATTTTGGTTGAAAATCTATTAGCTACCTTGTGGTCATGCTTATCCAACTTCAATCATCTCATTCTCTTCATAAATCAATTCTAATACATTACCATTAGGAGAAGTGATATTAGGTGGTAATGAAAATTTGTAACAAAAAAACTTTTTTGTGATCAAAGTTTCATTACTATGGGAATGACATGGAATTTTGATGAAATTTTACACTATAAATCATCCTCATTACCACCATTCAGTACCACTAACCAAACGGGTTGTTAGAGAAATCTGAGAACTGTTAAAAAAACCTTAAAAAATCAGTTTATGAGCTAATCTAACAGCTATGTTTATACTATCTTTAAGAAAGTGTTGAAGGTGCTCATCAGGTGTTGGCTGCCAACACTGAGAAATATTCCTCACCTAAATGTATTTCAAAAATCCACACAGTTTTATCATGGATCATTAGCTCTAAATTCTAAAAGCATAGGTTAGCCATGTTGAACTTGGTTTAGTTAATTAGTTTGGTCAAAAAGAGGTGCGGAGGTTTCCAAGCTAGTTTGATGAGCTTTTGATGTCATTGATTAGAGACTGTACTTTCTTCAAATATAAATCCAAAAAGAACTAAGCCATTTGCTTGAAGCGATGAGAGCTATGTGTGCTTTTGATCTTTGTGCAAAATGCAAACTGCCCTGCAAGTTCAATTAAAAAGCTCTCTATCTTAAGAGTTAAGGACTATCCCAAATTGCTCCTTAACTTCACTTAAATAACAATTAAAACCCACCATATTAACAATGAGAACTGAGAGCTCTTATTTTGGTTCTCATCCATTCTTCAAGCTACATTTTATTATGGGTCTACCCATAAAAATGTTGAACATTAGAAAAAGCTTCACCAACAGCTTGTTCATACAAAACTTAAGGAAGAAAAGAAGAAGAGGGAAAATTGCATTTTGGAAACAGTGCACAAAGCCGACTTCGCGGTTGGGGCATTTTTGTGGCAGCCGAGTCGGCTGTACCTGCGACTACGAGAAGTGCGGGAAACAGTTTTACCATGTACTATGGACGATAACATGTTAGTTTTAGCCCTAATTCTCTTCTTTAATGAGGCATACGATATACACCTCCCATAATTAGGTTTAGGGTTAGCACAGACACAAGAGACAAAATTGCGCCATTCTTGAGAGAATTCTTGATTCATCTTTTGTAATCTTTAAAGCTTATAGTGAAAACTTTTGAGCTCAATGCCCTTAGACGTAGCTATCACCTCGGCACTAAATCACTTTAAATCTTGGTGTGTTTTTCTTATGTTTGCATTGGATTTTCTTATTTTTCTTTATTGTTATTGGATTATTGCTTACGGTTTGACAACAAACTAAAACCAGCAAACAAACCCTAATGCAATATTAATCAAACATAATTTTCCATCAATGATCGAACTATACCGTATAATAAATTCATAATAATCAAACACAATGGCGAATCAGGTAGTATGTGTGCTAAACCAAATCCACTGTTATTTCTTGTGTGATATGTCACACAATTCATCATCAATAAGATTCTAAAATAAATGACCCGGTCCTAGATTTTTCTGATGAAACATGATTGTACACACAAAAATAAGGAATTTCAACGCAGCTACAATAAGTCAGAGTTTATCAATCAAATGCACAAAAAACATGAACAAATTACTGAAATAAAAACAAAAATCTAAAAAATTACATACGGCAAAAGTGGTAGCAGTAGCGCCAATCAAACTGAAAATTACAATGCCCCAGAGTTTCTTCCGATCGTCTTCTTCGTTGGGAGAGCTAGGAGAGTGCCATTGCTTATCGATTGAAGGAAAATCCCGACCTTCTGCCATGTCAATTTGGCCTAATTCAAATCCAGCCGATTGAAGAGAATGAAATTAGGAAATCGCGGTCGCATGCTTATCGCTATCGCGTTAAGTCTAAGTTTTGGGGGTTCTAGAATCCAAAACTGCTTTCGCCGCCTTCTAAACTACCCTATACACTAGGAGTTCGAATTATTTTTTTTTTTCAATTATATTATTGATTATTGATGATTATTGATATTGAAGAGAATGCAATTAGGAATACAATCATATCTCAAAAAAAAAAATTAGGAATACAATCAATATTCTCAATAATATATACATAGTAATTTCTATCTTCAAAAAACAAAATAATATATACATAGTAATTTCTATCTTCAAAAAACAAAGGGTAAAGGTATGAGTTGTAGTTATATGTTGTTTGGTATGAAAAATATAAGGGAAACACTTAATTAATCACAGTTAGAAAATTTGTTACTTGACATAAATGGGTGGTAACAAAATAAGGGTATCCATTACCCTCAAGAAAGGGATTGAATTAACCTAATATCATACCAAACAAAATATATGGAGTAAAGGTAATTGAATCCCTTACTTAGTATGAAAAAACTCATACCAAACACCCCCTTAAAGGAATGGGTGTACATATTTTTTGTGACAAGAAAAGTTTATATTATTTACAAAAATGTCATTTGAATATGTACCCTTCTAAGCATATATATACACTATTTAGCATCATCATCACATCTATTAAAAAGACGGTAAAATGCCAAATGACACCATTCTAAAGTTTCTGTCAAGTGTAATTTTCTAATTGGAGAATTAAGATTGACTGATTGAAATTGATTGAGGTCTGGACCATCGATCCGGGCCAATTTCAGTCCGAGTTCAACTAGTTCAAGTCTGGATTTTGCACACGCCAAAACCCAATAAACAACTTATCACAAAGTAGCAACTAATACTTCCAGTTGGTCTCAAGTCAACTAATAACTTTAGCCAATAACCATCTACCAATCAAATATTCTACCTAATACTCCCTCAATGCCATTAAATTTGCAACAAAGAACATAATTGGTAAATTAAGATTCAATTGGTGAACAAAATAAATTAGAAGAAAAAATGGATGATATGAATAAGAGGAATGGCTATGTGGGTGAGAGTAAGAGCATATGTAAGAATATTGCAAAAAAATTCAATTAAAAATTTTAAAACAAACTAAGATAATAAAAATATCAAGGAGATAGAATTACGAACAAAGTAACTAACAATAAAAATCATTTTAATTTTCACATCCTTTAACGAGGAAAGAATAAGTAAAATATCTCACCATTTTGCTAACGTAACAACCTTATTTTTATCTTGTATGCATTTTAGTAATTAGTATTATCATTTTATTCCTAAAAGAATATTTAGATTTTTAATAAAAATACACGTTTTTAGTGCTGATACAATGACAAAATATCCCTCATACTAACATATAAGCTTGTGTGATTTTCTTTGATATAAAAGCTTGTGTGATGTTATTGTTATTGTTATTGTTAAAGTTATTGTACAAAACATTACTCGGTATCAGTAATTTTAAGTAGATTCGGTACACGAGTGTAATAAATATGTAATAGTAGATTTATAACTAATAGACATTGCTTATCACTTTCTCGTCCTTTAAATTGTTAAAGTGAATAGAAACATTCACACGAGTGATTAGAGATAGGTTGGGCTAAAAAATTAATTAATAATTTATTTAATTGTTAATATTAAATAATGATAATGTAAATGATAATTAAAAGTAGATCATAAATAGTATTTATTTTTTGTTTACAATCTTTTATTACCAACTAATATCATGATCAATAAAAACGATTATATATCAGAATTTATTTTGTGTCATGATTAGGATGATTAAACTATAGCAAACATGACCACAAAAACATGTGAAGATATTTTTTCATCAAAATTACACCAAATTTATTTTACAATTTCCACAATGTAATAGTACTAACTAACAAACACGTTCTTAAAGAAATTTGATTCATATATTTGATAATTCTGTATTTTGGATTATATGGTAGCATATATATTACATGCACTTATAAACAAAATTTACACTAAAATTTACATTAATTTATATTTGATAATTACATTAATTCATATTTGATGAATAAGATTGAAGTAAAACTAAATAATAACAATAAAGGAAATAGGGAAATTTCACGTGATAACTTTGAGGTTTTAGGTATTTCAGTAACCAAAACTTTTAAAAAATCCACACGGTAACAGGTTTACCAAATTGTTCCGCCGTGACCTTTTTGCAAATAAAACATAAGCAAAACATTAGCAAATGTTAATTTCGAAGCTTTAAAGTTGTTGTACGCCTATTTATGCAACTCACTATTTCAAATGCAATCAGTTTCAACATTTCCCTCCAAAATATAAACCTCAACTCTACCATCTTTGGATTTGGGGGAAAAAATATAATTTCGATGAAAAATGATAGAATTGAGGTTTATGTTTTGGGGAAAAAGATTGAAACTGATGGCATTTGAAATGGTGAGTCACATAAATAAACGTACAATAGTCTTAAAGCTTCAAAATTAACGTTTGCTAACGTTTTTATGTGTAAAAAGGTCACGGTAGAACAATTACGTAAACCTTATGATTATCGCG
This sequence comes from Amaranthus cruentus, assembly GCA_019425755.1. Taxonomy (NCBI): domain Eukaryota; kingdom Viridiplantae; phylum Streptophyta; class Magnoliopsida; order Caryophyllales; family Amaranthaceae; genus Amaranthus; species Amaranthus cruentus. The sequence continues at coordinate 1,665,638 of CM033455.1, forward strand.
TGGATTTTTTAAAAGTTTTAGTTACCACGTGGATTACCCAAAACCTCACGTGGAATTTACCAAGAAAATATTTTCTTTAGAATATATATATTACTCTCCCATATTCACTAAAGGTCCCCCATTTGTTTTTGGACACTATTCACTTATTACTGTTAATTTGTATTTTACCCTTAATCTATAAGTTAAATATAGTTATGTGGAATCTTGTTTGACATGTCTCAATACAAAGATTATTAATATAAACTTTTCATAATTTTTAATTAACAATAATTTAAGATATTAAGAGTTAAAATATTGCTTCGTTATTTTCCAAGATAAATTGTTTTTGATGCTTACCATATCCACATTCCATAATTCCTTCGCCACATATGAAGTCACACAAATTTAATTTAATTAATTTAATTTAATTAATTTGATTTAATGAAGAAGACAAAACAATCTCCTCCATGTTTAACACTAGTCAAGAACCACCACCACTTTTTGCTGACCTGGATTCTTTAACTACTTGCCACGTCATACTTTTCGGATATTCTCTCCGATGTCCAAAACGGTCAAACATTCACCTAATCACACCGTGCCATGTGGCTGGCCGTTACTTCCTCTCCTCTTTTATTCTCCATTCTTAAATTTTTGAAATTAATTTTATTAGAAGTAAAAACAAAAAAAAAAAAAAACAAAAAAAAAACATTCAATTTATATTTATTTATTTATAATTCAAACATAATCCTAATTCGCTTCGTTTTCCTTTGATTTCACCAGAACTCCCCTAAATTCAAATTCTGAATCTGTTTTTCATTCGCATTTAGGGTTTCCGTATTCTTATTCCTGGCGTATTTGGAGTTTAAGCTTTGATTGGATTTTATTTTGGAGGTGAATGAGGAGAAAATCCGGTTGTAATTGTTCGACTAAAACAAGGTACGCTTTAATGAATTTCATGTTTGTTTGCAATAATTTTTTTCTGGATTAAATTTGAGCTATTTGATGTTAATACATTATTATTTGTGTAATCTTGTTTTTTTTTTGAGCTATTTCATGTTTGTTTGTAATCTTGTTTGATTATTGCTATATTGGGCGTTATGTCATTTGAAAATTTTAATTTGTTCTTCATCGTCATTGTACCCAGTGTATCCCGTTTATAGATAAACTATGATCAGGGATATTAATGTTAATACATTAATTTGTTCTTGTTAATTTAAATTGTATGTTTAATGCAATTGAAACTCTAATTTTATATGAATAAAAATATTAGCAAAAGTTGACAATTAATGTACTTTTTGGTATGAAGACATGTATGTGAGGGATATTGATGCTTATTGTTCAATTTGCTAGCGAATTCAAGATACTAAGACAATACAAGGACTATAGTGGATCGGACACTCACATTTGACATCAACAACTACAACTTATATGTTATTGTGTAATCGAATGTGTAGGCAGGGTTGGGCCGGTTGGCCCTAAGCAAGGGCAAGGCGTGCCTATGCCTAGAGCCCCTAAAATCTATGTATTTAATAGTCAGGGGTTCATAAATAATCTTTTGCCCTGAGCCCCTAAAAATCTAGGGCCGGCCCTAAGGGTGGGCAAGAGGAGCCATCGCCTAGGGCCTCATGTCTAAAAAGCAAAATTAATGGTTGAAGAAAATCTATATAAGTTATAAATTGCAAAGAAAAAAGGCCCCAATATACTATTTTGCCCAGTCATCCAAATTATCTAGGACCGACCCTGGCTTATGATAGGATGAATAGGCCTAATTCTAGACTTCTCTTACAAACAGATGTTTGCTAGCTCACAATCTTGTTTGATAATTGTTCCCCAAACCCCACGGATAATAGCTTAGGCGGGGCCACTCAATAAAATAGGATTAAAGGAATGTTGTTTATTATTTGTTACCTGTATCACTTGGTTTCCACGACTTGTATTTGACTTAGACACGTATCCAAGAGTCTTAATCAAGTATGTTATGGATATACTTGATGGAATTTGTATAAAATAAAGTGTTGAGAAGTTGTACTTGAGGATTCGATATGGGTACTTAAGGTGAAATGAAGAGTTTGAATAACATAAATTGTGACTAGAAGAAATGACAAGATATGGGTATTTCGATCATCGTTTAATTTAGTTATTAGGTCCTGCAATGTCTATTTATTTTGGGTTTTACATTTTTTTATATGCAGACCTTATCCATAATTTTGTTTGTGGCTTTTCTTCCTCAAGATCCTTTACAAGGAAGTAGTGCCTTTTCGGAAATTGGATTGTGTCATTGTGGTGTTGTGACAATTATACATTCACAAATTCTTACTTGAGACCGTCTTTTGTAAAGACGGTCCTCAAAAGCCCAATCCAATTCTAAATATATATTGTTACAACTCTATATTTAGAATTAGATTGGGCTTTTGAGAGCCGTCTTTACAAAAGACGGTCTCTCAAGAGAACACATGTATACATTTCACTTCCAAAACTGAAATGTGTGATTTGAATCTCATCTAGAGCCGAGTATTGAGTTTCTTGGGTGCCCCTAGGCCATAGTATACATGTCAATCTTGACCGGTCTATTAGAGAAATCATTTTATCTGTGTCGTTCACACTTATTCACAATGCATAATTTTTCTTTATAATGCTTCTTTTAATAATCGTAATTTTTTTTTCGTGAATCCTGATGCAAACTTTTATCTTTTTTTTGCAGCTACTACAAACGTTTTGATTTTTTGGCATCTTTCACAATTGTGTTATGACATGAATTATTCTGATGTTTCTAATTCAATTTCTACTGCTAAAACATGGTAAACGTTTTTTGATTTAGTGGATTAAATGGAGATATCTGCTCTTTTAACCTCAGCAGGGATCAATATAGGCATTTGTTGTGGGCTTTTTTCATTGTACTCTATATTGAGAAAACAACCAAGCAATAGAAATGTATATTTTGGACGTAAATTGGCTGAAATTAGATCATCTAAGCGTAATGATCCTAATTGGTTCGAGAGATTTGTGCCATCTCCTAGTTGGATTTTAAAGTCCTGGGAGACATCTGAAGATGTAATATTGGCTATTGGCGGGCTGGACGCTGTTGTTTTTATGAGGTTGCTTGTATTCAGGTGAATTATCTTGATTTAAACTCGTATATTACGTTTGGCTATATGCTCCTCTTCCTTTGATATCTAATTGATGTTGTATCCTTGGAATTGAGTTTTGATGTTAGAATGTATTGTGCACTGTGTTACTTAAGATAGTAGAGCATCTAGACTTTGTTTTATGTCTTTTTTGGCTTTGTTTACAGTACATACTTCCTCTCTCCCTCTCATTTTGTACCATTTTGTCTTATTGATTTTGCACTATTTATATTGACAATGGTCCTACTCTCGTTCTTTTAACCTCATCCACAAACTTACACTCTTTCTTCATCTTAATCACTCATTTTTATCTTCCATTTATATTTTGTCTCATTCTCCGACCTGATTTTCTTTTCTAGTAAATGTCACCCATTTTGCAACTGGTGCAAAATGGAAGGGATAAAAGGATTATTTGAATTTGGCTCAAGATGCGACAATTTTTCATATTGATAGTCATTAACCTACTACAATTCCTCCTTTACTCGCGTTGAGGTACCAAATATCAAGAAACATTTTCTTCCAAAAAGTAGATTTAAAATTAAAATTAAAGAATAACATTTATAAAATAAGGGTTTCTATTCGTCAAATGTGCAAAAATTGTAAATTGATACGTCGATAAGGACGAATTATATTGATTTGTTTTAGGGATTCTATTGTAAAATAAGGGTTTCTATTCGTCAAATGTGCAAAAATAAGGGTTTTTATTCGTCAAATGTGCAAAAATTGTAGATTTAAAATTAAAACTAAAGAAAACAATGACAAGAGACCGACAATGAATGCAAGAGCGCCTCAAATCCTTATTATTGTTGAGATTAAGACTAGCATTGTTGTTTACTTTTGTTCTTTGATGTGTTCCTCTTTATAACCCTTGTCTATTATATGATTAAATATGGCTTAAGATGAGCCTGTATTATACCTTCGTTCCATAATACTTGCTATATTTTGTTTTTGGCACTATTTATCGTTTAAGCTTATTTTATATATTGCGGCTAATATGTAAGTAATAATATAGTCAAGTGGGATCTTATTTGAATCGTCTAATCGCATACTTTTGTAGGAAAGAATAATATTAGTAGAATATTAGTAGAATATTTTATTTTATATTTTATATTATTTTGATTTAGTTGCCAATATTTTAATATTCTGTAATATTTTGTTTCCTTAATTTAGTTCTAATCTCTTGTATAAATAGAGGTAGTACCTCTCATTATTATTTAATACAAATCCAGTATTCACCAGATTAAACCCAAACCGATTTCCGCATTATGATTTTCTACATGGTATCAGCGCCGTAAGGTTTTCCTGGACGGAAAAACTCTATCGGTATTTTATCATTGATCATAATCGGACAAAATCGATAAAAAAAAAACCAATTCAAAACAAAACCAATCATACCAAACCAAATCAAAAACAAAACCAAAAAAATGACCATGATTTCCATGGCACAAATGGAACAAATGTTCCAACTTTTTCAAAAAATGACTCAAAAACTTAAACAACCAATCAAGATTGAAAAATTTAACCATCAAAATTACACCACGTGGTGTAAAGAAATGAAAGTTGAACTTGGTGATCGGGGGATGCTCAATTATATCACCATCATTCCCTCGACAACCGTAACTCCACAATGGAAACAAAATGATACCAGGGTTATGTCATGGATTCTTGCATGTATTAACTCCGACATTATCGACCTCGTTATTTCATTCACTACCACTGCCCATGAATTATGGACTTGGATTCATACTCTATATGGGCCAATTTTGCTACCTCCCGAGAATGACACCATCGAGCGTGAGGTCGCGAGGGGGAGTAATGTAGAAGAATTGAATATGCAAGTTAAGGGCGAGAGGGAGAGTAAAGAAAAAGATAAAAATCAAATTTCAAAACAAGAAGAGACAAACAAACTAGAAGCAAAAACAACCGAACTCCAATCCGAAAAACATTTAGAAAAAGGTTCTCTAAAGGAAGAAGTAAGCAAGGATAATCAAATCCGCAAACTAACCCACAAACCCATATCTTTTACCCATCTCAACTCTGTTTTATCTTTGAATCCCAATTAATCCAAAAACTCAAAATCCAAATTGTTGACCCAAATCAAAAATTAAACCAACTTAATCTATTTTATTACCATTTATCTAAACTCCAAACATTGAAAATTAATTATGACAAATTTGGCGAAAAGATTATCAATGCTTCCTTTGCAAAATCAAAAGATCAACTAGCGGATTTTCTTATCAAGGCAATTGGCTCAAAAGCATTGAAGAATATTTTTTGGCAAGTTCGGTCTCGGTGATACCAAGACCAAACTTGAGGGGGAGTGTAGGAAAGAATAATATTAGTAGAATATTTTATTTTATATTTTATATTATTTTGATTTAGTTGCCAATATTTTAATATTCTGTAATATTTTGTTTCCTTAATTTAGTTCTAATCTCTTGTATAAATAGAGGTAGTACCTATAAATAGAGGTAGTACCTCTCATTATTATTTAATACAAATCCAGTATTCACCAGATTAAACCCAAACCGATTTCCGCATTATGATTTAATCTTTTTATAATTTTTATATGTGAATAATTCGACATATAAATGAACAAAATAGTACATTAAATTGCGTAAAAAAGTTAAATGTAACAAATATTATGAAATGGAGGAAATATTCTATTATAAGATTGTTTATATTTGAAATTTGAACCCACTTACTCAACCTGGCAGGAGCCACTTAAGTGGCATTGAGTAATGTAATACTTCCTTAATTCCATTATACTTGCTCCATTTTTTTCTTTACGTATTTCAATGCGTTATTTTGTTTATTTATATATTGAATTACACAAATCTAAAAATAATAAAAAGTTAATATTATGAAAGTATGCGATTAGACGATTCAAACAAGATTCCACTTGACTATATTTTTACTTACACATTAGTCACAATGTATCAAATAAGCTTGAACGATGAATAATGCATAAAATCGGAATGTAGCGAGTATTTTAGAACGGTGGAAGTATTTTTATAATGTATATGTATAGTATATCCCACTTCTACAATGTTGATGTTGTAATTTTATGTATTCGCAGCATTAGAATTTTCTCCATTGCTGCTATTGTGTGCACCGCTGTTGTTCTTCCTTTGAATTATTATGGACAAGAAATGGAGCACAAGTTTATCCCTTCCGAGTCACTGGAAGTATTTACCACTCAAAATGTTAAAGAAGGCTCTTGGTATGGTGGCATCTTCCTATCTAGTTTAACTGTTTCTCTTTTTGTTGACCGTTCTTGAGATGAAGAATATAATACTTCTGTTCATAGAGAACGTGACATTTGATTTTTGCACCAAAACTAAAGATGGGTGGGGACCACTTAAAAGTGGGTGAAAAACTTTCTTTTTCCATAAATGATATTGATATTTATGTGTTGTAGTAAGAATAAAATGTATAAAAAAATGACAAAAATAGAAATGAGACATTTTCAGTGAATTGATCCAATAAGAAAATGTCTCATTCTCTATGAATAGGAGGGAGTGTGAAAGAATATCTCAATCACATGATTATAAAATTTTCCAGATGTTTGAACATCAATGTTTATTTTTATGGACTTCTTTTATTCATTTAATTTTTTTGTTGGGGAAGGCATAGGTCAAGTACAGTTTCGAAAGAAACTTGTCTTTTTGTGCTCTTTTGAGAGATTGTCTTTTGTAAAGACGACTCTTAAAAGCCCAGCCCAAATTTATATTTAGAATTGTAACAATATATATTTAGAATTGAACTGGGTTTTTGAGAGCCGTCTTTACAAAAGACGGTCTCAAGTAAGAATTTGCGTTTGATAAATTATGGCTAAGGTGGCTTTGTTTTTTTTCTTAATTATAAGGCACATAGGTTTATTAGTGTGCTATTTAACAAAAAATTTCTTTTTTTTTTCAGGCTTTGGGCTCATTGTCTTGCATTGTATATCATTTCGTTTTCTGTTTGCATACTTCTCTACTTTGTAAGTATATATATATTTCCTACTCTGCACTATTTATTTCTATTTGCTATCTTATTCGAAAGTAGCCATTTTTTATTTTACAAGAGGTAAGGTTACATGCATTACATTAGAATAAACCTTACTAAGGTGGAAGCTTATGTGGTAGCCTCTTAACGACATTGGAATAGTCAAATGTTCTCTTAAGGGCAAAATCTTGTAAAGCACTAATGAATATTCTTCTAGATTTTTATTCAGCACATGTGTTTTATATCTTTGCCATTTTTAACTCTTTTATGCACTACATGAAGACATTGATCCTTTAGTTTGCAAAAGAAACTACCATAAATCCCTATTAATGAATAAATATAGGAAAATTTACTTTTAAAAATCCGATCTTTTGTTTGTTCACTTTTAAAAATTCTTCCTTTCGATTATTTTTTAAAAATCCGACCTTTTGCCTTCGTTTTTTTTAGTACATACCTTCCTAACTTATCTGAACAATCGGTTAATTTTGAATTTTTAAAGAAAGAGAATACGGAAATTTACTTTTAAAAATCCGACCTTTTGCTTGTTCACTTTTAAAAATCCGACCTTTTGTTTGTTCTCTTTTAAAAATCCGATCTTTTACTTGTTCTCTTTTAAAAAAAGATGAATTTTCAAATTTATCCGGTCACCGGTAGAAATGTTCTATAAAAGAAAACGGAGGCAAAAGATCGGATTTTTAAAAAATAATCAAATCGTGGAATTTTTAAAAGAAAACAAGTAAAATGTCAGATTTTTTAAAGTAAATTTTCCATAAATATATGGGAAATTTATGTGGAAAAATTAATTGTGAGGTTATATATTGCTAGGCTATTTGGTAAGACGGGAAGTTTGTCACAAATTCTTACTTGAGACCGTCTATACAATAGACGTCTCAAGTTTTGGGGCTGACCCAATTGATAAATTAAAAAAAAAATTAATTGGTGGTTTTGTAAGTTAAAAGGGAGATATGGGCTGGGCTCTTAAAAGACGTCTATAGTATAGACTAGAGGTGTGCAATGGGCCGGGGGCCTATCGGGCCTCCGGGCCCGACCCTTAATTAGACGGGTTTTTAACGGGTCGGGCCTTAAATGGGCCGAACTTTTAAAGGGCCAACTTTTACTATATACGGAGCGGGCTTAAAACGGGTCCTAAACGGGCCTTCTTATTTTTTTTTACTATATACCTGTTGGGCTAATGTAGTCGAAGTATTAGGCAAATTTAGATGCTTGTTTCAGCCGCCTAAATGTTTGTAATGCTGTCTATTGTTTTACAGTATGTAATGAGAGTTTGCACACATTTATATTGTTTTACTATATACCATTTTTTTTTGTTTATTTTGATTTTGGTTTAGAAAAATTGTTTTACAGTTCCGATAGAAGCAGAGATGGACTAATTTGTTTCAACATTAATAAAACTATTATACACTAGTATTCATTTTATTACTTAAAAGTATAGTTTATTACTTGGGATTATTTTCTGTTCTTGATTTTGTGATTAGTTTTTGAAATTAAATCATTGAATTGATATTTTATTTGTTAATAGTACTTATGCTTGATGATTTGTATTTGGGTGACACACAAAAATGAGAAAACTAAGAGACTTCTAAGATCTTACGTTGATGATTTGTAATTATCATTACACCTAAATAAATTAAAGATTTAAGATAAATGGGCCGGGTCGGGTCGGGCCGGGACATCAAGCCCGGCCCATTTAAAGCTCGTTTCTTGTTTTTCTAAATCCGGCCCGACCCTGCCCATTTTAAGTTGAATCCGGCCCATTGCACAGGTCTAGTATAGACGGTCTCCGATCAAGAAAGGGTCTGGAAGTGTATTTAGTTGTTGTATGGCTTTCTAATAAAAAATCTGTTACACTCAGGAGAATAAAAGTATCATTAAAAGAAGGCTTGCCTATATCAAAGGATCCGCTCAAGAGTTAAGTCAATTCGTGGTTCTTGTTCGAGGTATACCTTGGTCAGCAGAAGAGTCTTATAGTACTTCATTGAAGAAATACTTTACAAAATACTATCCATCTTCTTATCTTTCTCACCAAATGGTGTACCATTCCGGGAAAATTGAGAAGCTTATGGTATGTATATCCCCTTGTGTATTGTGCTTTAGTATGTTGACTTGTATGATTATTGTTTGATGACTGATAATTTCATTTTCCCAATTTGTGGGATCTTGAATTTGAATGCGGTTGTGAAACCCTTGGTCGCGTTAACTTAGGTTTCTTCTTGTTGTTTTACCTATCTGATGCAGAAAAGTGTCAGGGAGATGTACGATGTTCTTTATCATGATAGCCTTCCATCCTGTAATTCGTGTGGTTTCCCAAGTACAGGACGTGGACGATCAAATGCATTCAATATTCTTGTTAATGAACCAGAAGTTATTGAAAAGGGGAAAATGGATTTTCATGACTTGCGTGATAGTGATAAGGTTAGAAATGATAGTGTCTCAACGGATTCTGTTGCTTTCTGTCTTTTTCCTGCTCACTTTTCATTGAAATGTGTTTCCAACTACAGCGTAAATGAATGAAAATCAAAATGAACTAAGTGCCCTCTGGATACTTCAAGAAGCTTCTGTATGCACTATACAATGTATTTTACAAACCCATAATTGTAATATTTGTCCCATTGGGATGGAGTCAATTTTTAAAGTTCTTTTGCTTTGAATCATTACAGATAAAAGTGAAACTGCTCATAAAATTACTTGGAGTTCTTGCTTTTTGTGATTTTGTAGATATATGCAATAAGGGTCTATCGGAAAACCCTTCTTTGTTGTTACTATCAAGTAAGATTGCATACTTCCGATCCTCCATCTTGCCTTGGCAGAAGCCACTTTAGTGGCATCAGGGAAATGTGATATTGTTGGAACTTGTTTTCAGCACTGCCTCATGTATCTTTTAGTGGGATAAGGTTTGAAGTTAATTTGTACATTAATTGGTTACACCCGATTCGACGTAATTTGCCACCTAAATGACTTTTGAATTCTTAATTCACTCAAAATTGTCGACCATAATTTGTTTTTTTTTATCTGTGATTCACGAGGGGATTAGCTAATCATGTGGCACTAGTTACATAATTTTTTTCCATACACAATTTCTACTTGTTGATCATGTTTTTTATCATCACTTGTATGTCCGTCACACACTTAAAATTAGCATTGTTTGATTGATTGGTTGTGTTAGCCATTAGCTGTTTCTCTGTGCAAAGTATAAAATTAATTTTGTAATGCAAATATTAGATCAACTAAATATGTCAAGTTTATGTTCTTCATTTAAAAGTCAGGTGGTACTTTTAAAGTAACTAATGCTTCTTATGACAGTTTGTGTTGCTTTCTATTCCAGGAGTGTCCAGCTGCTTTTGTGTTCTTTAGGACTCGCTATGCGGCTGCTTGTGCTGCAAAGGCTCTTCAATCATCAAACCCAATGATGTGGGTCACTCATCAGGCTCCAGAGCCTCGTGATGTATATTGGCAAAATTTAGCTATTCCTTATAGACTATTCTGGTTGCGAAGGACAGGAACTCTTCTCGCTACTGCAGCCTTCCTGGTTTTCTTTATTGCTCCAGTTACTCTTGTGCAGAGTTTGGCTAATTTAACACAACTTCAGCAGACATTTCCATTCTTGAGAGGACTCTTAAAGATGTAAGTGACATGCATTTGTGATTAATGTACTAATAGGTTTTTTTAATACATTTAGAAACTTAAATTTAATAGAATGTAGCGCTTGGAAAATTGCATTGGAAGCCTACGTAGGAGCCACTTGATGGCATTGGGGTAATGGAATATGGAATGTAGTCCCTAAAAATGAAAACAAGCATCACTGCATTATGTCCATCCTTAGTGAAGCCAAAGATTTATAGTTTTTTGGTTTCACATTATGTGTATTATAGTAAAACAACTCATCAAAAGTCAAAACAAGTGCATTTCATATTTATGTGAAGTTGCATACGTTGTCCGCAATTAAGGATCATTTGGAAATGCATAAGAAAGTCTTTGACCTCAGGTGCTCATTCGAGCACTATGGCACCTTATTCAAGCATCCTGTGTCAGGCCACTATAATGTGACCATACTCACCTCCAAGTATAGATGATTTGGCTTTTGCTCTAACATGAGTATATATTGATTAGGGTGTTATGATCAAAAAAAATTCTTTAGTGAAGTTTGTGGATAATGCCTTAACTGAGGGACTGGTTTCAAGTAAATTTTGCTTTCGCCTTTTAATTCTGTATTTGTAGTCTATTTCCATCTATCTTTGTTGTTGGCTCTTTTTTGTCTGACAAATGAATCGTTGAGACCTCATTGGACATGGAATGGCTAGAGCAAATATGTATGTTAAATCAGTTCATATTTCTTCATCTTTTACATTTTTGCGTTTCCTCTCTTCAGAAAGTATGTGAACCAGCTGGTAACAGGTTACCTACCCAGTGTCATATTGGTATTGTTTTTCTATACTGTCCCACCATTGATGATTCTCTTTTCGACAATTGAGGGGTCAATCTCTCGAAGTGCAAGGAAAAGGGGTGCCTGCTGCAAAGTGTTGTTTTTCACCATCTGGAATGTTTTCTTTGTTAATATTGCATCTGGAACTGTGCTCAACAAATTGGATGTCTTTTCTCAACCGAAAAACATACCTCTACAATTAGCAGCTGGAGCAGTGCCTGCGGCGGTAAGAGTGTTTGTTACCTTTTGATTTATAGTTCTTAGTTAATTCTTGGAATCACTTTCTTCCCTTCCATTGATTGTTATAGTATCCTGTTTTAGTATCCCTTAGGTGTCACAAAGAAGCAGTTTTCTTCAACCCAAAATTATAAAAGCAAATAGAATCTTTAACAACCTCTAAAGGAATCATACTGAAAATTTTGCAAATGTTTAGGGCAGAGTTTGTGACTTGTGAGTTTGTGACATAAGTTTGGATTGTTAAGAGTATTAGTTACGAGGTCGTGTTATCTTTTTCCTTTTACTCCTTTTTTTCCTTTTTTAGGAGGGGTGAAAGAGGAAATAAGTCATAAGTTGTGCCAATAAGCTCTCGTAGTTTCCAGTAGACAGCTACATCCTTGAGATGTTTAGAATTTGTTTTAGAGCTTCCAGCCAGACACTAACTGTTTATTAGCAAATGATCTAGAGCCCGAGTTGCTCAATGCAAGGAGAGCTCAACCAAGAAATTGGGAATAGTTGGAGGCGTCTTATACATGTTTTAGACTAGTCTTATACATGGATATGAGTTGCCGCCGTCCTTCCCTCCCCAGACCCTGTCCATAGTTTTCTATGTGCGGGATACACTGGGTAGGATGATGATGATGATGACATGCAAAATTTATAATTGCACTGTGGGTTCGGACTTCGGTGGTCAAAATCAGAGGATTGCCACAACCTCGATTGTGCAGCGCTCTAAGATTATTTTTAGTGGTCAATTGTTGGGCCTTCTAAGATTTTAATATTAGAAGATGGCTGATGTACATCATAAGGGAATGATAATATATACTTGGATGCATGTTGTATATGATGGTCATCGATTCATCCGTGTTATCTGATTTTTTGAAGTTTTCTGTGCAAAAGTGATGTGTTGTATGCATGCTCTGCAAATGTAACTCACTGTGTGTCCGTGTCTCATATGGTTCTCCAATTTATTTAAAATGTTGCTGGAGTTTGTCTTGAACACGTCAATGGCTCAAAATTTGCAGGTCAAATTCTTCATGACTTATGTCTTGACATCAGGTTGGAACGGTTTGGCGTGTGAAGTTGTGCAACTCTGGCCACTTCTTTGTAACCTTATCTACAAGTTCGTTCTTAGAAAGGATCATGGCCCTTTTGATGGAGAATACACTTTTCCGTATCAGACTGAAGTTCCAAGAGTCCTTTTATTTGGACTTCTTGGTTTAAATTATGCAATCCTGGCACCTTTGATTCTTCCGTTGTTGCTGGTTTATTTTTGTCTTGCCTACCTTGTGTACCGTAATCAGGTGTGTTTTCTAGTTGTTGAGCTACAGTACCCCTTTTGATGATCTTTAGGTTGATTTATGTGTTTATCGTATACATGCCCGTGTGAGTTTAATATTAATGACATTATATCGACACTGATGTACGCCTTTTCCCAATACTCACCAGATCATCAATGTTTATATCACGGAGTATGATAGTGGTGGTAAATATTGGCCAATTATCCAAAACTCAACAATATTCTCGTTGGTGTTGGCTCAAATTATGGCTATAGGCGTCTTTGTGTCGAAAAAATCAACAGTTTGCTTGGGATTCACTATCCCATTAGCCATATGTACACTTTTGTTCCATGAATTTTGTAGGCGGAGATTTCTCCCTGTATTCTGGAACATTGCTGCCGAGGTAACACTGTCATTGCTTCTTCTACATTCCGACCAATTTTCTCTTCCCCTTTCCTGTTATCGTCTAAAGCAAACAAGGATATGAATCTCGTGAATGCAGGTTCTTATTGATTTGGATCAACAAGATGTAAAAAGTGGGAGAATGGAGATCATACATCAACGACTTCCAACTGCCTATTGTCAATTCGAAAGGATTTATGGTCGTTCTAGAATGAAAACGAAGTACCTTTCTGATGATGAAGACAGTCAAAGGCACACAAAAGAACTTAAGACAGGTTTGTCCTTGAGGGTGTTTTTCTTAATCATATACACTAAGAATAATATAGTTGCGACTTCTCAAAACTCACATTTGTGAGAGCCATTATATGACGTTGATTTCCGTCATTGATTTCTTATGGATTTGGGATTGTGAACTGACTGCGATTTTTGAACCTTTGATGGCAGAAAGTGAATTTAGCCAAGAAATAAGAACAGATGATTCTGTAATTTCTGTAGAGAGCTCATGGCCTATGGATCACACAGTACAAGTGGAACCCAAGACAGGTAGATAGTACTCATTAGACAATGACATTAGGTTATATATATAGGTTCAATATTTTTATTTATATTTCCTCCGTTCCATAATACTTGCTACTAACATGTTATATGAGAAAATGTCACTATCAGTAGCAAGTATTATGAAACGGAGGAAGTATAAAATATAATCCATTTCATTTTGTATTGTGGAATTGTATACTAGAGTGCATAGTGTTCATTTTACTACTTAAATGAAATCGTGTAGAAGTTAGTATTATAAGGGAAATGGAGCAGTGGAAAGAGAAAACACTTGTACATTGCACTACATGTAATTAAGCAACTCATATACTTTTATTATCATTTAACAACAATAATAATATTTTGTTATCCTCAAATCGTTTTTTTGAAAACAAGCTGATATCTATGAGAATTTTCAAATTAAATGTTAATTGATATTTTTATCCTATTTGTTTTGTTAGATTTTACTTTTTTGTTATAAATATATAAAACAAGGAGAATAAATTAATTTCCTTTTTATTATGAAAGGACAACTTCTCTAATGAAAAACTATATATGACGTTAAGTAATTTTTTTTATCATTGGATAATAATCAAGTATTTTAGGCTTAAGTCCATGAAATTCATTATAATTATTCTATTAAAAAATAACCCTAACCCTAATAATTATTAATACAATGACCCTAATTATTATTAATACATCATTGTGCAGTCTTCCTTAATATTCCACATTTGATTTTTCAGTAATATAATCCAAACAATTTCAATAGTTTCATAATTTCTTAACTTTTGAGAAGAGGTCTTTGTTTCGGATAAATTTGTCAAGCGCTTCGAGTAGGTTAAAGATCTGTTCTTACTTCTTATGTCCATAATAAAATTTTTACATTCTTTTATATTTATTTTAAAATTGACTTCAGGTCCAAATAAAAGTAAATATTATATCAATTTTTTTTAACATGATATCAATTCTGATTCAAACCCCACTAGTTTTGATGAACATACAACATATGACAATTTCTTGATGACACATAATAATTTCAATACAATCTCAAAATCAAGTAAAGTGACCAATCTCAAGGGATTGGATTTACACTAGATATAGTTCCATTCATCATAATCATATCATGATCCTTTTGCATTCAATGAAAATTGAAAAGACTCCTAAATTCCAACATTAACCCTTGAGCATTCTCTATTTCTTTCAATATAATTATGATATGTTTAAAACAAAGAACATTAATTATCTCATTTTGCAAGTTTATAAAATTACTAATACTATCTAATAAATGGAACATTTGTTTAAAAAAACTCAAATTTAGTATTTTACAAGTAAAACATTCAGTTTTGAATTTGAATTGATTTAACAATTGTATTATGAGTAATAAGTTCATAATTGATATCTATGATTTTAAAAAATAAACATTACCAATAATTCTTTAGAAGAAGTAATGAATATAGAGGTGTGCGTAACCCAAATTCAAACAAAAAATTGCATAAAATTAGGGCTTTAAACACCACATTTATCAATTTTAGGAGAGCCAAATCATGTAACATCTAAAAAATTAAGATGCAACCAAATAAAACGGAGATCTCCTTCAATCAAAACAAATAACAATACAAAAACAATCAAATTAAAAAGGGATTGAGCTCATATACTATCCAGCTATGAAGGAGTCTATCATGCCTAAATTAAGCATTTCAGAGATTAATCACTTCATGTATAAAATCATTGCAACAAATTCCCTTTCATCAAATTAAATTTCCAGATCTAAATTTTAAAAACACGATTAAAATATAAAATAAAAAAAAAAGTTTGAACGAAAAGTAATGTACAAACCTAGATTGGCGAAATGGAGAATAGATGCAGGGGTAAAAGCTCATATTCTATGGGTGTATAAAGCGTCTGTCATGCCATGGCAATAGCAAATCAGAACGAGGAATTTTTTATAATCATAGCTAATTTACCCCGCCATTATTGAATCAATTATCATTTCAGATTAAACTCAAAAAAGATTAAAAGAAAGAAGAACAAAAAAGGATTTACGTAAAGAGAGAAAAAATTGAGATGCGGAAAGCTAGAGAGATCGAGTGTTCAACATAGTGCGCGGCCAGGGGTTAATATAGGGTAGAAGAATGGAAGGGAAGGGATTGTTAAACCCTAAACCTAGCTATTAACGGATGGTGTGGGTAGAGGTATGTGATGGGCCAAAGCCCGCTAAAAAAACCCATGATTAAAAACATAAAGTTTTCTAAATTTAAACTAAATGTCTTCTAAGAGCATCTTTTATTGTGATCCAAAAAAAATTCAACACACTATTTTATAATTTTTCTCTCTCCTAAAAGTTCATCTTACAACCTAATGTCCTAGTCTTATTAACAATGACCTCTTTTAAAAGAATAACAAAATTAATTTCTTATCTTTTGGTTGGTGCGCACAACCGAATTTATACGTGTGTTCATGACTAATGATATGAGAGTAATATCTTCAATTAATTCCCAAGTTTTTTTTTGGATTATTGAAATTCATGTTTTTTTTTTGGATTTTTAAGATTATTTTTGGTGTTGTTAACAAAAAAAGTAGGAAAATAAGAAGAAAATAGGTAAATTTAAAATTATGCCAAAATATATCAATATGGGTCTCATTTTATATATCTCGAAAAAATATGACCATTGGTATAATTTATTTTTTTTAAAAAAAAATTAATTTAATACGAAAATAGCCGTTAATTACATTAAACGACTATTTTCTGACAGCCAATCAGACCGCGACATGTGGTGGCAGCAGCTGCAGCGTGTCAGGCATCAGCAGGCTGGCAATTTCCTCTGCCCAATCACACAGCAACACGTGGAATTATTTTTTAAAAAAAAAGAGGGTGACCGTTCACATGAAGAGGTCACCTATTGACCTATTTGGCCAACCTTTTTCCCAACCCACCCAATATTAGGTCACCATTATAATGATTTTTATTATAGTTTGGTCATATGACCTCTAAAAAGGTCACCATAATAGATGCTCTAATTCACTCCTATTGGTGTGGAAAACTTGAGAAGATATTTTATGTAGTGGATCTTACTCCTATTTAAATTAAATACTCGTAATATTAACTCTTTTCTTCAATCTCGTCTAATTTGTTAAAACAATGTAGCAACAAGCAACACGCACCAAGATACGTTTTCTTGGAATAATCGAGTCATCTCACTTGAGACCAATAAACCACCAGAGATATACAAACTAAGGCTTATTAGGATCGAACTACAATAAAGGTCAATTGTGATTAGGAAATTTTTTGTTGCTCCACATGTACTTGCATTTATGTTCAGTTCTCACATATTTAAAAATAAAAAATAAGAAATGTAATTTTTAGTGAGAAAAACATTCCTTAATGACAATGCAAGATATATGCATTTTCATGTTAACCCTTAATTACTTTAATTAGTTTGTTGTGATTGTCTTCTGTTTGGGTTAATATTGTCCACTTTCCTCTAATTCTTTCTGTAAAGGGAGTACGGGTAGGAATTGTCCGTCAACTTTCCTCGTCTAGACTCTGCTCTTGAGCGGGATATTGGGTGTGATGATGAGGAGTTTGTTGTGATTGTGATCGCAAATTATGGGACATGTGATCCTTAATATGCCTAGTGTCTCAATGACCATTATGTGATAGTTGAATGACAAAGGAAGTTCATTTTCTATATACCAAATCAATCTGCATCATTTTTTAAATGTTGGTGGTTGAGTTAATGACATTATGAAATCCAACCGTAATCATTTTTTCTAAATACCCAAACAAAAATAATTGTCTCCTTTTACTTGTGCCGACAAATTTAGCTTAGCTAACACTAAATTTACACATATATATCTCCTTAATATTTGTTAATGGAGCATTTATTATTAGTTATCAGTTTATATCAATAAAATGAGCCTAACTCAAATTCAACTGACTTATAAAATAACATTAATAACATTATATAATTAATTTCAACCAGGGGCGGAGCAAACAATTCCGAGGCCCTGTTTATCATTTATAAATTTCTAAAATTAGGGCCCTTTATAATTAAAAAAAAAAATTAACAAAATAAAAATTCAATATAATTTATATTTCTTAAACTTAAATTAAGTTGTTAAAAATTAAACTTTCTTTTCTATTGTTAAAATGAAAGAGAAAAAAATAGTAATAAATTGATGACGAATAATAAAAAGAGTAAAAGTTTAAAAGGTTGAAAAATTAAAATAAATTGTTGATTATTTTTATAAATTAAGTTAGTGATAATTGATATTTAATGAATGTGTAAACATTAAATAAGGTAAGAAAAAATATTTGGAAGGTTAAAAGTTGTTTTGAAAAGAGATAAAAAAGAAGAAAAAAATGTAATTAGTAGGTTTTAAACATATGACCATTGATACATTAAGTAAAACTCTTACCAATTGCTTTACCCCAATAGTATACTATTTTACAATAATTTTTTAATATAAGGCCCTTTAGGTTCGGAGGCCCTGTGCGGTTGGGCACCTCGCACTGCCCCAGAACCGCCCCTAATTTCAACGAATTTTCGTATCTTAAAATCAACGAGTAATAATGTCATTTGAAATACTACAAAACACATTATTTTCGGTAGAAGTTACCAATGGATGGTTTTATATATATTTTGTGATTCATTACATGTGCTTCTATAGTTCTATATATATGTTCAACCTTTAGTAAAGAATATTAATTATTAATACACTTATGTCAAAAAAAATTTGGTAGCATAGAACACATGCATTTTTGGTCTTAACTCTTAAGTTTAATTCTTAGCCCATCCTTCTAAATTTTTAATCTTTTTAATGTTAGTGTCTTCACTTGCGGTCATGGGAGCCAGCTGGATCCACCTATACTTAAATATAACTTACCAACCAAAAATATATTTAGTATAGCAATATTAATGAAACGGACAAGGAAACAACTGATTATTAACAAAAATCATGATTTTTATACTGTAGTTGAACTTGAATGTACATTCCAAATCTCATCGGAAAAATAAGAAAGTGTTATATAAGTAAACACTAAATTCGTATACAACCTTTCAAAAATATGTCCAAAAACAATTTCGTACAAAATCAGCCTAAAGCGAACAATATCATACATATACAGTCTTTACGGATCATTCACCACCAGTGGACCCAACATTTATAATGCTAATATGATTCAAATCTTTGATGATCTCTTCAATAATCTCATCAACTATACCATTCCCAATTTCCCTAACAATCTCTTTGTTACATACATCAAAACATCCCCATTCATCTCCACAACCTTCCATTAAATCCATTTTCATCACTTGATCAATATTTGTTTCATCAATTGAAAGTTTCCCCCATTTTTTCAAATTTCTACATATGATTTTCCCAATTTCTTGAGGACCCATTATCAATCCTTTACCGTTGTCGTTGTTGTTATTGTTATTGTTGCGTTTTCGGTTTTCGATTGTTTCTCTTACACAGTCGAATAATAGTTGTCTACTATGGTGTAAGGCTCGTTTTGTGTTCATATAATCTGGGAATGGTTTTCTCCTGTGTTTCTGTTTCTGCTTGGATTTTTCTTTTTTTAAATGAATTAATTGTTCCCATAATGAAGCTGATAAAATTGCATCTTCTGATACTTTTTTCTGAAATCTGATTCTTGATTGTGATGTAGTTTCTTCACAAGTTTGTCTCACTGCATCAAGTTTTAGTCCCAAAACGACAATAATGTCAAAGCCTTAATTCAAATATACGAGATAAAAGATCGGTGATATTATTTACAGCTAGTCTCTTGAGAGACCGTCTCATGGAGTGATGTATCTCAAGCCCAGCCCATTAAAGATTAATACTTGCTTATCGTATTCTAATCGTATCCTTAATCTTAATGCCTATTAAATATCTTAAATATCTACTTACATATCATTTCTTAATGGCTAATTACAATATTTTAGGGTATATATAATGAGCGGCCAAATTAAAGACCGTCTCTCACAAAAAATTGTGTATGATTTAAGGGTTTCTTTGAATTGGCTATTTTATGTCAAATTACCAATTTAATTAAAAACCTAACCGATATATTTATTATGTCCTCAAATGTACTTTCTATATTATTTGAGTTTGCATCAAATGACTCGAAAAGTTCTCACATCAGTTAGTCATATAATATTTTTTCATACTATACTCTAATTTAACTAAAATTTTTAGCTATAATTTTCAAAGCATTGTATAATATACTCTATCATTTTAATCTGACGGCCTTATACTTCCTTTCAACCCTAATTTCTATTTGATGTTTACACTCTATTTTCATATGTTAATTTAATTTTTAATATCTTTAATTAAAAATAAAATATAAATAAATTTGATTGATGAATAGCGTCAATAACTATCAATAACTAAGATGAAAATTTAGTGATGGAATGAAGGAACTTAGTGAGTATGACATAAATTATTGAGAATGAAAAATGAAAGATTCATCATCACCATATTCGGTGTATCCCGCTCATAGAAAAGTATGATCAGGGTATGAGCAGAAATATCGACGACAACTCATATCCATACTGAAAAATGAAAAATTACTTACCATTATAAACTGGAATTGCTTGAAGAAGATCAATCTCTTCAAGAACAGAAACAGGGCTACATTGCTTATTTTCTTCCACAATTCTCCATTGGTTATGATTCATCAATCTATCTGAAAATGACTGCCAGCTGAATTTTCAGTATACAAACTCATTATCCTAAATTATTAAATTAAATTCTTACTCATGTAAAATATTAATTTAAGTTTTTAGTCATTAATTTAAGTTTTTAGTTAAGTTGGTTTCTTGTAAGGTATAAGAGCCAAAATGATAAAATTAAAGATCACACGTTTAATTTCAATACCCCTTCAAATTTAAGTGAAATATTTTGCGGAGGGTATGTGCATGCTGCATCCATCTTCTAGCTAAAAGAGCTTTTGTGTGAGGGGTCAAGTTAGAATATACTCCCTTCTATTCACAGAGAATGAAACATTTTCTTATTGGATCAATTCACTGAAAATGTCTTATTTCTATTTTTGTCATTCTTTTATAGTATTTTATCGTTACTACAACAACACATAAATATCAATACCCTTTATGGAAAAAGAGAGTTTTTCACTCACTTTTAAGTGGTCTCTCACCCCACCTTGATTTTGGTGCAAAACCCAAATGTCCCATTCTATATGAATAGGAGGTTGTATAACTTATTTTGGATCTTAACTATCAATTAAACCTTTTAATCGAATTGATTCCTTAATTGAATAAATGTATAAATGATTGAAAATGAATTACAAAACTATAAAAGTACTTCCTCAATCTCACTCTTTTGTATAAATTTGTCGTGTCCCACTTAATTTGCTTCAATCTTTATTTTTAGACAATAATCTATCACTTTTTTAACCCTCTTTTAATTTCATCAATTTAATTTATTCTCCTTATCTCTTTGTTAATTATTATCAATATCATTTGTTTTTCTTAAATAACAATCAATTTCTATTTTGATGCAAAATACTCCTAGAAATTTAAAGCAAATTAAATATAAAAAGAGAAGTACTTTAAAGATGAAAATCCATAATTACCTGATCATAATTAGCAGTAATTTCATTCTTAGCAGGAGAAGATAAGCTGTTAATCTCTCCATCAATTTCACTATTAGACCAAGTACTAATAGACATTTCACTACTACAACTAACTGATGAACATCTCCCAATTGTTGATTCAAAAGAATCTTTCTTTTTTTTCTTTTTTTTCTTCCATTTTTTTGAAACAAATTTATTAAATAAATTCCTAGCAAGGATTGAAAATTGAGAAGAACTATATATTTTTGATATGGGTTTTGATCCAAAATGATAACTAAATGATTTTTTCAATAATTTACTTGAATTATTCCTATTAATATTAGTATTAGTAGAACAACAACTAATAGATTTACCCTCTAATTCTAAGCTTCTTCTCAATTTATAACCTCGTTCGAGAAGGTACACTTCTAGCACAAAGGGCTCTTGTTGTTCGTTCAGAAGCTCGGCTAATCGCCTTGGAGATTGTGAACCATGATGGGTTGAAGGTGAATTAGCCATGAAAAAAAAAAAGAAAATTTTAATTTATTAATTAAATTGAAAGTAAAGAAGAAAAGAGTGTAATTAAGAATTTTTTGGTTGAGAAAGAATAAAAGGAGTTATGAAGGTGATGATATGGAGTAGAAGAGTGCATTTAATGGGGTTGTCAAAACATATCTTTCAGTTAGGGACTTGACAAAGAGAAGATTGACTGTAGAGAGAGAATCAAGGTTAGAGAGAGAAAGAGGATTAGAGATGTTGAAGAGAAGATAGTGTCAAGGTCTTATATGGGAGTTGAGCTTAGTAATAAATTAATAGTGCATGTTGTACTTCCTCCGTTCTGATTTACTTGCTACCATTGCATGAGCACAAAGATTAAAAAGTTACTGTGCAATGATGAGGAGTAGGTGGAAAGTTGTTTTTTTGGAATTTTTTAATATTATTTGTTGAAAAATGAAAAAGAAAAATAAGAGTAATTAGATATAGAGTAGGATAAAAATAGGAGGATGTATAACTTTAAATGATTGGTTTTTTACTAAAAAAGAAAATGTAGCAAGTAATAAGAAATTTCCCAAAATGGAAAATGTAGCGAGTATTATGGAACGGAGGAAGTATGTAATGGTGTGTTGCATAAATAGGTGTACAACAGCCTTAAGCTTCGAAATCAATGTTTGCTAATGTTTTTATTTGAAAAAAGGTCACGATGGAACAATTACGTAAACTTCAGGTTACCGGGTGAATTTTTTAAATGTTTTGGTTACCACGTGGAAAACCCAAAACCTTAGGGTTACCACGTGGAATTTCCTTTTTTTTTTCTTTTGGAACGAATAACTTAATGAAAAGCTAAGTTAATGATCGAAGTTTCATATATATTAGTTAGGGGAAATTACATTAAAAACTCCCAACTATTCGCGATTTAAATATAAAACTCTCAACAGTTGATTATTATTTAAAACTCCCAACTTTAGGCCCATTTTATATTTAAAGTCCAAGATGATATATAACTGGATAAATTGGTTTTAATTGAGACGTAGTGGGACCCAATTGAATTTATTAATCACCTCACTTCCTTAAACCTTACACGATCCTTCACGTACCCTCCCATTTCAACAAAAGGTAACCGGTTAAAACAGGTTATAAAATGTATCGGTGCTTTATATTTAAGATGGGCCTATAGTTAGGAGTTTTGAATAATAATCAATAGTTAGCAGTTTTATATTTAAACCGCGAATAGTTGGGAGTTTTAAAAGTAATTTTTCCTATTAGTTATTATTCTTATAATATAGTACTTCCTCCATCCTTTTTTATTGTCCACTTCAAATTAAGAAAAATGGTAGTGGGGTATTTTAAGTGATTATAATAATTGTAAAGGTGATAGTTGGGGTATTTAAGTGATTATAATAATTGAAAAGGTGGTAGGGGGTATTTTAAATAATACTCCCTCCGTCCCTTTATTATTGTCCACATTTCCATTTTGGGTAATCCCTCTTTAATTGTCCACTTTCTTTTTTTGGCAAAACTTTTTACCTAAATACCCCCAACTACCCCAACTTATATTATTTAAAAATACCCCACCTACCACCTTTTCAATTATTATATTCACTTAAAATACCCACTACCACCTTTTCAATTATTATATTTACTTAAAATACCCCACTATCACCTTTTTCAATTATTATAATCACTAAAAATACCCCATTACTATTTTTCCTTATTTTGCGTGCCCACTTCAAAGTGGACAATAGTAACGGGATGGAGGGAGTATAAGTTGGGGTAGTTAGGGGTATTTAGGTAAAAAATCTTTGCCAAAAATAAAAAGTGGACAATTAGAGTGAATTGAACAAATAAGGAAAGTTGACAATAAAAAAGAAATTGATGGAGTATAATATGTCCATTCATATAAGAGTCTTTTGAATAGAAGTGTGGATACAATACGAATTTTCTTCAAACTTGGTGCGAAATATTCAACTTGCATTACAGGGTGGTTGAAATTCAAATCCATAATTTTATGTTGATAACATGTTTAAAACTGTTTTGAATGATGATGGTAACAACTAAATATAGCACGCAATGATTTGTAGAGAACAAAAAGTTTCAATTAATGGTTTTGATCGAATTTATATTTATAATCTCTTTGTTGCCAATAAATTTATCCCATAGGTATTTGGTGAAAAAATCATGTAAAAATAGAGAAAATAAATTTATAGGATGATGAGAGAAATATGTAGATAAGATGAAAAAATAAAATAAACATATAAATAATAATTAGAGAAAGGATGTAGATCATTACTAAAAATAAAATTAAGTTAAAATTATAAATGCAACACAATTTTATTACTCACTAACTC
Organism: Amaranthus cruentus; assembly: GCA_019425755.1. NCBI lineage: Eukaryota > Viridiplantae > Streptophyta > Magnoliopsida > Caryophyllales > Amaranthaceae > Amaranthus > Amaranthus cruentus. The sequence continues at coordinate 1,690,027 of CM033455.1, forward strand.
ATAACTTGATGCTACTAATAAAGTAACAAGTAATAACTAATTTCACCTAAAATGAGGGGTTGGTATACAAGTTCGTGACCTAAATTTCCTATACCATGTAATAGAAATAATTTAGCTAAAAATTTAAATTATTTGGAATTATGTTTCAAATAACCTCATCATTTCCTCCAACTTACCTTATAATAATAAAAAAAAAAAAAAAATTACTTATAATAATCCAAATTGTTCATGATTTTCCTACAATAATCCCACCTATTGATTAACCATGAATAATCCCAACTTTGAGGGGTATTTTTCTAGAGTAAACTTGGGTAACCCGATGACCTGCTATAGTAGGTAATTCACCAAAAAAATAAATTAAATATTAATTTAAAATTAGAAAATATTTTTGAAAATTTACATAAAAAATTCTAACTAATGAAAAAAATCATAAATTTTTTAAAAACATTTTTTAACATTTTTTTTGACATTTTATTTTAATTTATCATTTTTTTTTTAAAAAAAATAAAACTTGCTATAACAAGTCATCCGGTCACCGGGTTTACTCTAGAAAAATGCCCCTCAAAGTTGAGATTATTCATGGTTAATCAATAGGTGGGATTATTGTAGGAAAATCCTAAATAGTTTGGATTATTCTAGGTAATTTTCCCTAAAAAATACATATTTTCTAAACTCGTTTTGTTTTATATTCATTTAAAGAGTATTTTAATCAAGTAGTTAACACTTCATCATCATTATCATCATTTTACCCAGTGTATCCCGCTCATAGAAAACTATGGACAGGGTCTGGGGAGGGAAGTAGGGCGGAAACTCATACCCATAAAGGAGAGCGCGGCCAAAAGGAATCCCTCGGCTCGAGAAAGATGAAGAGACGAACTTGCCACGTGAAGGATAAATAAAACGCATATAGATTAAAAATATAACTAAAAACAATAATAAAACTAAAAAAACAATAATACTAATAATAATAAAAACGAGAAAAAGCAAGAGAATAAGAACACCAATAATACTCTACGAAGAAATTAATAGTCTAAAACTTAAATATGTCGCCTCCAACTACCCCTATCCTGTTCTCATAGAGGTTAGTTAACGCTTAATAAATAAAAAATAAACTACAATATGGTAATGGTCCCTCTGAGAATATAATGTAATTTTCTGATAGGGAAAGATATATGACTTATAAAGATTAATTAAATCATGCTTTAATTTGGTGGGTCTGTTAATTGCTTTCATCTCTTTCCATTCATAAATAATCACAACAATTTATCAACCTCTCCACCTTTCGTTGTTTGTATGTGAATATGTGATACTATGGAATACTGAATACACTTTAAATTTATTCTCATTTATACTTCAAAATTTTTTTAATACTATTATATTATTCACATTATTTAATAATCCTTTAATTGTTTTTTAAATATATATTATAACTGTAACAATTATTTAATAATCCGATTAAAAATGGGTCATGATCCGCCATAAACTAGGAAAGTAGTTTGAGCCTTGAACGATAAAAGTATGATGGAGACATTAGAAGTTGCAAAGGGCTCAAGAAATGATTCCCATATAATATAATATAATATAATATAAATATAAATATAATTAATTGCATAAAACTTAATAGGACCAGTAGTATACTTGGTAATGGTACCTTTGACAGATAATCCATTAATTCTTTGGCCTCAAAGTCTTTAATGTCAATCCATGACTTTTAGTAGAAACCACCCTTTGTGATTGCAAGACGTATGCGGAAAATAACACCCATAACAAAATTGTAGAATGACATAAAAAATTAGAATTTACAAGTTCATATAACAATAAATTGTAAACGCTAATTGTTGTAAGAATGATCTAACTGTGAGATATGTCTTATATATTGATCAAATAGTTCATTTTCACGAGTCAAAAGAGTAGCTAAATTGAGAACAACAAAACTTTTAAGAGACCGTTTTTATGAGAGACGTATCTCAAGCCCAACCCATTAAAGATTAATACCTACTTACCGTATCCTTAATGCCTATTTACATTATCCTTAAATGTTTACTTACTGTATTCTTGATGTCTATTTTCAATATCTTAAATGTCTACATACATAAATCTTAATGTCTACTTTAAAAATGATTTATCAAAAAGACTATCTCTCACAAAAATAGCTACATAAGAATTTGTAGATTGAGAATGAATGTAGGAGTAGAATAAAGATGATCACTAGAATTGAATTTTATTGTTGTCATTTAGTATTAAATAAAGTGAAATTTAGAGTATAATTAGTTTGTAAATAATATTTGATATTAGAAGTCAACGCAAACAACCTTTGCTTTTACAAGCGTAAGACCGCGCCTAGCAAATATTCAACTCCCCGAAAACATGCCCTAGTTTCCTAAAGACTTAAGACTACATACTTGAACTCTCCAAAACCACAGACAGGGCCAGAGCCCAGCACACCAGACCTTACAAAGTTAACATCATTCATAATCATAGCTCAAATGTCCGATGAGCATCGGCCATCGAAATAATACACTCTCCCAGATCCAAAGACACATCCATTTAGTAATTTACACAACTGATGAATCCAATTCTACCTCAAAGCAAAATCATGATAAATTAGTGCAGAACCGCTGCACATTTGAATCGAACTGTCGAGAAGGTGTTGACAGTTCTAAAACCCAAGAGAATTGATCACCACTACAGGATTTTGGGTTTTGAGATCCTCAATTCTAGATTTGAAATCACTATGAAAGGATGCTAAAGACCTTTGTCGACAGGCAAATTCCGCGCTGAACTGTTTGATTCCTAGTTCAAGCTCTTTTCTTTTCTCTATCTCAGACTTGTAACTCTCCAATAACATTTGTCTTTCTTCTGAAACTAATGTCAGCTTTTCATCTGATTTAGTCATATTGTCAAGCAAGGAATCTCTTTCTTGCTCGAGAACATGGAACTCTCGTTCCAATTCAAGGTACCTAGTGTTCAACTCTTCCAATGCCTGGTTATTCTCAGCAGCCTTCTCATGTTTTATGTATTTGTCTCTGAATGTGCTGAGTTCACTGCTCAAATTCTCCTTCCAACAAGCAGGATCTTCCTCAAAATCGACGCCCTTAATCAAAGAAAACGAAATGAAACCGATTCAGACTTCTTCCTAGTAGTTATTACATAAAGAGACCATGGATTTCGGAACAATCCACATGAAAATCAGAAAAGGAAAGAGCAGCTATAACTTAAAGTACTAAACTATTTTCTCCGAATAGCACCGGGCGAAAAGGAAGTACTACGACTCAAGGTTAAAATCAAATCCTAAAAGGCGCCATCTTTCCAACCACCAATTTAATGACCTTCAACATCATCATTCAGTCTCACCAATTGATTTGGTCAGGCATAGTCGCATAGATGTTCAATATTAATTTTCGAGGAAATGGTTTTATTCATTACTCTTCAAGTAGCTTTCTTCCAACTGTTTTAAAGTAAGAAAAAAGCAGTGTATTTTACATAAAAGAAAGAATGAGACAGAATTAGTTGAAAGAATCGAACATGCAAAAAGTATAATCGACATTAGATAAAAATTCTAGACAGAAATACGGCATAGCATAGTGTCAAGGTGAAGATCAGCCAAAAAACTGAGTAATATCTAGACAATACTAATCTGAATCCTACCTTATAATCAGAGCCACTTAGAGTAGTATTCAATCCTTTCTCCATTGTATTTTGTGCATCAGATGATGCCAACAATGCAACTGTATTGTTCAATCGGTCACAAAGAATTTTGCACTGCTGTTGCACTAAAGAGGTATCCTGACTGAAAGCTCTACGACCATCTACAGCCGTTCTGCAATGGGTTTCCAAAGTTGAGAACAGATTTTCGCCAATCTCAGCCATGCTGGTCAACAAGTTTTTCGCAAAAGATTTTTCATCCTCAACGGAACTCTGCATAAACACATAAGTTATAATGATATGAGATCAGCCAAATGGAGCGAATTCACTAATATAAAAGGTGTAAAATGCAAGGCATCTTGTCTCTGTTTACCTGCATAACAGATAAGACATCTTGATATATGTCCTTGCAAGTTGTTACTGATTGACACAGCATGTGTGGAATTTCTCGAGTCAGTTTGGCCTCTTCCTTAAGTTCTGTGATCTCTTTGGTTAAATTATTATTCAACAAGACCAACTCTCGGTTACTTTTCTGCAAATCAGGGAGGAGAGGGGATAAAATAAAAAGAGATTAAAATCTTACAAGCCAAAAAGAGAAAAAATACATCACAGCAAAAAGATTGTTCAAATACTAAAAAGTTCGGATTTGCAAAATCCAGATTGCTTACATTTATTTTTAGTTCTAAATTTGATTTTGCATGCAGTCTACCAATAGAATTTCAATGCATTAAATAAAAAATTGTGTGGCTCAACAGTCAACAATGTAAGACTCCAAGGATAGCCTTCATACCATCAGTTAGCGTAGTTTCTCAGACATACAACAAAGCAGGGGAAGGATTAAAAAAACCAACCTCTAACTCGTCTTTCTCTTTAATTGTGATGTCCATTTGCGTCTTGAAGGTCTGAATCTTCAGCTCATAATTACTTTTAGAGAATGCCTGGAAAAATGAAGGCAAGAGATAATTGACCACAGAAACTCCACGCACTAAAACAGTACTCTTGACCTTGTTACAGATTTCTCATAAAGCATTTTTTTGCATGTAATCCCAAAAACTACAATTAATGGACCGTAACTCGACATACATAACCCCTAGAGGCTAGTAGATTAATATTAATGGTCATAAATTATGATGATTATTGCAATCAGAAAGACAGAAACATTACAGCAGGTTAATCAGTGGTCTTCTGTGTTGGAACTTTTGAATAAACGATTTCATACTTCTCAAATTAATACTAAAAATGCTGGATCAGGTGAATGAAATCAGGGATAGTCAGAACATCCAAATGTAGCATATAATGCTTCAAGAATGAGTCTTACTGGACTAACGCCATCAGATGACAAGCATCGAACATTAAGAGCAGGAGTCATTTGGATTGAATCAAGATCAGCTACATATCCTTTATTCAACTTCATCCAAGCATCTTCATCAACCACGTTGTTGAATGCATCAGGCAAGGGGCTAGAATCAGAATCTGATAATTTTGCATAGTTTGATCGTCTAGCAACAAACGAATTGGGAGCTGTTTTTAAGCTAGGAGTGCTAAAAGGTTCTTCCTGCCATGCACGCTGGTTGTTACAGCTCCTCTCCCCCATTCCTTGCCCAGAGAAACCTAGTTTCTACAATCAGAAGAAAAGTTCAGAAGGATAATAGCATAGGCATGACTGATGGACCACTTACAAAAAGATGGATATCAAACTCTGATGTCCCTACACACACCTGTGTATGGCTTTTTTGATCACTGTCTGAAAAAGACACCATATGACTGAGGTTATCAATTTTAAGCTGCTGCTCTTTGATGTGGATATCTCTTTGTCTATGCAACTTCCTCTCCTCTTCAAGCTCCGTGGCAAGCTTTTCATGTTCTAGTTCATACTAGAAATGTGAAACGCATTCATCAAAAAAACAACGTGCCATGATTAAACTGCTTGACTAGGACCCAAACATATACATACTAAATAAGAGGTTCCGCACCTTAAGCAAGTCATTCCGCAATTTCAAGATTTCCTGCTCTAAATTTTCAGCCCGAGATCCCTAAAAACAAGATAATTTTATTGAGAACTTGAGTATATTCATCAAAGCCACATATGTAAAGATCAACAAACTTAACCTGTAGTTTTTGACGTAATTCCTCTATCTCTAGCTTTTGTCGTTTCAGCAAGGCCGCGTCACTTAAGATCTAACAAAATATGAACCAGAAGTGCATCATTAATACATTAGATGGTGGTAAATAACAGATCCTGAGTTTTCATCCCAGTAACATGTTTCCAAGAGAACAAAACAATTAAAAATAAGAAAACTCAGGCATAAAAGACAAGCAAAGAACAGTAAGTATGCACAACTGGCTGATAGGTAATACGATTTCCTTATCATTATTTTCTAAGTATCTTATATCTATGTTTGTTCTAGGAGCAATTGAGCTTTGACTGATGTAATAAATTATGTTGGACTTATTTTTAGGGTGTTTATAACTTATATGCCTTTAGTGTTCCAGTTTGTAATGTAGGCAATTTAGCAAACTTATAAAAGAAAGATGATATTTGACATTGAATTTGACGATCCTTGAGTGCTTTTCATCGTTTAAGGAACCAAAACACAACCTGAGAATAGTGTTTATCTTAATCTTGCGAAATCAAAAGACCCTTTGAAACCAAGAGTTAAAAGTTATATCCTTTTGATATTTTCACGCTTACAGTTAGTATCGAAGACTCAATCTAGAGATTATTATTATAAGATTTGCACTATATCCAGGCCTCCAGCAAAGGAACAAGAGAAATGCTTATGTACATCAGACTGTTAGACTCTATAGTTGAGGTTTTCCATAACAAAGTCAATAGTAAGTGGCTAAAATACCAATGGAAAATTCATATACTAATAGCTTGCTTAAGGTGAGAGGAGATGGAGGGATGGGGTTGTCTTCATTAAAATAGCAAATGGAGACAGAAGGAAATTGAAAGGATAAGATCCGTCGGGTTATGTAAGAAACTAATAACTCCAACAAACTCATTACTCTTCCCTCCCCCACTTGCTCAATTGTTATCCTAACAAGCTTTCAGTTTTTCTCATAAATAGTATCAACTGTTTCATTGAGGAATAAGAAATTGAAACAAGGGCACAACAAACCTCATTCACTTGAGCGCAGTTTGTAACACGTTTGGCTCTGTTGGCAAACTGAAGAGTTCCTCTGGTTTCTTCCACATGAACCTAGCCATTTTAATGAGGCGTCAAACAAAAACCTAAATAAATATTGTAGTTCTATCATGCAAATTGGTCAATCATAAGTAAGCATACCTCCTCAGGTGATACTGTACAGATAATTGAAGTTTTAGCATTGCCACCAAGTGAAAATTGGAGTATTCGAGTCAGCTTACTGTCACGATATGGAATATGTCCCCTGCAGAGCCACAGATTTAGGAGAATGGTTAAATTATACAAATAAAAAACAAAAACATATGAATGACATTAAGTTGAAAACCTTTGCTTTGCTCCTTCACTGAGTTTGTTGATCACATTACCAAGAACCATTAAGCTCTTGTTGATGTGTTTTCCTTCTTTTAATCTAACTCCATCTGCTCCAGTCTTAGCAATTCTCTCTGATCCAGCCAAATCAACCAAATTCTAGATTTTTATTGAACAAAAAGACAGAAATAAACACGTCAATATGCAGCGTAAATGGTAAACTATGCAACTCATCTAAAAGACGTTAAATTGCTGAAAATTGAAATGCCACTGAAGTGGCTCCCTTGAGGTGATAGGGGGTCCAATTTACGGCCTATGCAGCCTTACCCTTGTAAATCAAAACAAAATTTAAGAATGGAAGTACAAACCAAAACAGAAACACGAATAGCATCTGAACAAGAACCATCCATCTCCTTAATCTTGCTCTCTATGACCTGTTTACAAAAGTATAGAACCATACAATTATTGTGCATCTGCATGTTTAAATTTGAAACAAAATACAAATTATAGACAACAGTATAGAGGAAATACCATTCTAAAGATTGTGTGCGATCTGCTACTTCTTACGTTCATATTTGTTTCACCAAAGTGTCTATTGACTATTCCATTAAATTCAAAAGCAGATATGAGATTTTCTTCAAAATTCTAACATGCTATTCTAGGGCATTTTGCAACAGATTAGAGACAAATCAACCTTCTCCAGCTTCAAGAAGCTTATGTACATGTTCAGCATTGCTCACAATTTCCTCTCTTAGGCCAGCAACAAAAACTCCACGCTACAAGAAAACATCCATTTGTGTTAACTTTGCCTCTCTGAACAAATAAACAAACTACTCAAGTCACAAAGTTTACCTCCAAACTCTCATGGATGGGCAGCTTCTGGTTGGTTACCATTAAAAGATCATTAATTTCTTCATTATAAATTTCCATGTACGAAACTCGAATCAGAAATTCCCTATCGTTATTCTGAAAACAAAATAAAATTATTCACTTTGAGCCTCAATACCTAATTAAATATGCACTTCTTTTGTAGCAGAAATTAATCAAATATTCAAATCAAAAGACCATAAAAATGAAAATGCACCTTTTGTATCATGTCAAAAACATCTTTGACAGCCCGGTGAATAATACCCGGATCTTTGTCCGAACCATTCATAGTAAATGTCTTTCCACTACTAGTTTGCCCATAAGCAAACACCGTTCCTAAAATCACCAAAGATATACAACTTACAATGCATTCAACACAAGATAATATAGTTTGTATCCAAAAAATGAAGAATATTTTTTTTGAAAAATATTTATCTAATAATAATAATATTTTGTATTGTCAACATATTTGGTTGCTTTAAATTCAAACTCAATAAGCAAATTGTGTTTCGAATTCTTGCTAATTCAAAGTTTTGATTCCAATTCATTTTATATCTACTCTAAATGTATATTTCAAAAATGCAGCAAAACAAAAACCCAAATCAAAACATAATCAAGAAAAAGAGGATTCAAAAAAAAAAAACCGTTAAATCCTTCAACAGCAGCATAAATAATGTCCTTAGTAAGAAGGTCATAAACCCTAGAATTAGGGCAAGATTGATCAAACACATGATCTGCAAAAGAAAGAAACGAAAATCAAGAACAATCCAGCAAAAGAGTAAAAGATAAAAAAAGAGGAAAAGAAGAAAAGTGTAGAAACCAAAGGTGAAGGAGACGCCAGAAAGAGGAGTGCCGGTAGACTTGTGAAGAGAGATACGATTGTCATCAACATTCCAGAAGGTTCCATTGAATGGAATATCATCGGAAACTGGAGGTCTAACTCTTACTGCTACACAGATCTTCTCCATTTTTGGTGTTGGATTTCTCTCTCTAAGTGCAATGGACTGCAAGTTTTTTTGAATTGAAATGGAGGTTTTCAAAGGCGGGGTTGGGATAGTCAGATAACGTCTTCATTTGTTTTCAAATTTACCAAATTACATGTATGCCCTTGTTGGGTAATGATTTTGTTTGGATGTTGATTCGAGTCATCGGGTCAATTTCGGATTTTGGTTCAAAATCGAGTATTGTGTCCACATTGATTTTCACATCAATTTAAATTTATTTTGAAATTGGGTTAAGTCGGGTTTGGTTTCATGGTCGGGTGAATATGAGTCTGTTTTGAATAACTCTACGCTTTAACAAAGTTTTTGCTAAATCGTAAGCCAAATCGAACCAAATTGTAGTTTTATTATTTGCTCTAGTCTACATCTAAAAGGTCGGATTTTATTTTTTCAAAAACATTTATAGCTTCCCATCTGATCCGAGTATTTTATTTTTCAGCCTAAATCACAGCGCAAAACATTTTATGGCCGAAAAAGTTTAAGAAATTTAGAATCATAACATTCTCATATCAACACGGTATATCTTCTTTTCAAAAAACTCATTTACAAAACTCTACAAGTGAGGAATAGTGCACCAAAAAAGACTTAAATTGGCTCGTAAGGCTAGTTTATAACCTTCATGGGTAATTTCATGGACTCTGATGAGGTCAAATTGTTGAGTAATAAAGGTTATATTTTTAAAGAAGATCGCGAGTTAAAACCTTTTCCTCTTATATTTTAAACTCAAATTTAAAGACCAAATATTTATATTCATCTATTGTTCACTTAATTTAAAAAGCAAGTACAAGTATGATGATGAATAGACCCTCCTCTATGCATGCATGTGTATCTTGTATCTTCAAATATGATAAGAGGACTTTAGCTTGAAATCCTTCATACCAAGAATGTGGCTTTTTGTTTAATCCTTTTCCCTTACTTTAGCATGACTCTTTTACTCTTTAATGTCCACCATCATCCATGATTCATGAACATGGTCTTATGGTCTAGCTAGTCTTTAATTAACTAGAAATAGAAAAGTGTCAAATGTCAATTTTCAATATCTAAATCAAATGGTATTGGTCTTTGATTTGTAGTCCCCATCAAATCTATATCCCAACCACTAAAAGAAAAAAAAAATAAAAATTTTAAATAAAATCAATTTTCATAATGTAGTCCCCATCAAATCAATTTTCAAAATTGGACATGCATGTTTTCATGTTTTTTTAATGTTGATATTTATTCATGAGTATTTTAATATACTCATAAACTAGATAATCCCCGTGTTTTTTCATTTTATTATTTTTGATTATTTTAAAAAGAAAATAAATTGTAAGTTATTGGTTATTGATTTTCAATGAATTAATAATTGCATATAATAACTAATATTTAATTTATTTTTAATTTTAAAAATACAATTTTATATGTTATGTATGATGTTAAACAATCTTATTTTGATATTTATATATTACTAACTAATCATAACAAACAATGTTAAAAATAAATTCTAATATTAAATAAATTATTTTGAACATATATTACAATATTAAATTAACCGAACCATTATAAATGATAAAACATTTATGTATAAAAAATAATTTGAATAATTATACAAAAAAAGTATTAAAAATACTTTGTAAGGTTGATTGCATTGACCAATTCCAATAGTGCATTTACATATTTTGACTAAATAAACCAATTTCAAATGCATTTAGGCATTGTTGAGAAAATTAACCAATTTCAATGTATTGATTATGATAGTATTTATTAGGATAATCAATATTAATGAACACCATTGGAAATCCAATTCCATTATAGGATAATGTGACATCATCATCCTATATTGGAGGGAAAAATTTACTCTACAAGGTGACACCTCATAAGTTTGGAGGTATGATGATGTCAGCGTCTTTTGTTTTAGTTATAGGTATAGATTATATTGTTACCCATCTGTTTTATTTGATTAAATGTATTTATATTTTGGAAAATTTGCTCAAAATAATCCCAACTATCACCCGTTGGCCAAAAATAATCCCAACTATCAATTATTCTTTAATAATCCCAACTATTCTCATAATTTGTTGAAAACATACCCACCTCCTTTTTAACCGGCTACAACATGCAATTTTTCCACTTTTTTCTTTCTTTTTTGATTAATAGATGAAGGTGAAGGGTTATTTTGAACAGTTAAGTAAAAAAAGAAAAAAAAAAGTGAAAAAGTTACTTGTTCCAGCCGGTAACAAGGGGGTGGGTATGTTTTTAACAAATTATGAGCATAGTTGGGATTATTAAAAAAATAATTGATAGTTTGAATTATTTTTGACCAATGGGTAATAGTTGAGATTATTTTGAGCAAATTTTCCTTATATTTTTGTACAAATTTTGACCATATTGAGCTCAATTATAATTTGTAACTTGGATAAGTTCTTTTAACATCTCTATCAACATTTCTTCATGGATCATTATATTGCATCAAATATGTATTGTAGACACAAAAAAGTAAATCACTTGATCACAACAGAATTACCAAATAATTAATCATTTCGAACACATCGGTGCGTTCAATGAGGACATTGTAAGGGTAGTTGTTAACTGTATTTAAATACTTATTAGTCGTAGGTTGTTGTAGTTGTATATTTATAATAATTAGATATTAACTATCTAAATAGGTAAGTAAATTATTACTCTTCCATAAAAGCAAATTTTATTGTCAAATGTCTTAATGTCAAGAAATCAACTCAACCAAAAGTTTAAGCTAATGGTTGAGGCCCCAGGATATATTATATACTCTAACACGCCCCTTCACACGAGAGCCCTTTCGGCTAGAAGTGTGGATGCGACACAGGCCCTTCTTAAACCTGGCGCTGAATATTCCACTTTAAATGAGGGGTGGTTGAGATTCGAATCTGTAACTTCTTGTCACACTGGCTTCTGATACCATGTCAAGGAATCAACTCAATCAAAAGTTTAAGCTAATGGTTGAGGCCCAGGATATGTTATATACTCTAACATTTCATAAATAATTAAGAAAAAAAGAAACTATTAACGCAAAATCTAGTACTATTTTAAACCCACTTTTATTAATGTTTTAATACATACAAATGTAAAAGACAATTCTAATGATAGAAATACTTACATTGGAAAACACATTAAAAAATATATATATGATTATTTTACAAATGAGCCTAAAATGAAATAAAAATATATTTGAATTCGTCTATTTTTAACTACATTTGAAAATAAGATATTTTTTGTTCGAATAAGTAATTAACAAGCCTTAATTTTTACATTATAAATATTTATAAATTGGGGGTATTGATAAAGTAAAAATGTACAAAAGTTGGAGTAATAAAAATGATATATATATGTAGTCCCAACTCCGACGAAAATAAACTTAAAAAAAGAAATTATAATACATGAAAATATATATTACTAAAAAAATTGGACTAAATTTTACTTAATAATGGTGATAATTTGAATTATTGATGACTACTATTATTAGATAACTCAACACAGTGATTATACAGATGACAAAGTTTTTGCTTTAGCAAAATTAACTCACAACAAAGACGTTCATTTTCCTTACTCACAATATAACGATGGTATGTGAATAAATTTAGCCGGTTTTTCAAATCTCGGTTCAAAACTTTCAACCGGTTTAGTTCTACTTTCATGTTTTCTAAATGCTTTTTCTTGCGCAATCTGGACCTCCTAGCAGATAGCCGGTTTGATAACATTCGTCTAATTTTACGTTCATTTTCTTCGTTATAATAGCATGAACGTGACACACATTGAGTTTGTTGGATCGAATCACTGGAACCAGATTGTAGATTATTATCTTGAAAAAAGGAAATAATGTCGTTGAGATCATCAAAAGAAGTCGGTTTGTAATGAACCGGTTCTTCAAAGCACATCATTTTTAATGGAATAAACAATGAAAATATAAAACAAACTTGAACAATTTTTTTACCGAAGATAGGCTAGAGAATCATACAGACAAGGCGAGAAGTTGAGCAAAGTTTTGAAAATGTTATAGGAAGAGAAAATAGGAAGGGAAAAGGGAAGAATTGTGTAGGAAGAGAAGGGTATTTATAGGGAGTCAAAGAGTTCATAAGAACACATGAACATGGGGCACATATCATGCAATGTCACACTTTAGAAAAAAAAAAAGTGGTTTGTTTTGTAAATTTTTTTTTAATTTGGTTGCTTTTACTTTTCTTTTTTCCTAACCTTTTTGGATTATAATTTTATCATTAAAGATAAGAGATAGTTGATTAATGGTAGGTGGGTCTATTTGGTGCCACATTGCCTAATAAAACATTAGCTTAACGACGAAGAATGAGTAGTAAAGAAGAACCTAGACACTACCATCATACAATTCTTATACATGCACGTAGAGAAAACCAGAGGGGTTTAAAAGAAATTCGACTCGATTGATCCGACTCGTGGACCTGCTGACCCGCAATATAAATAGCCGGTCAATTTGTTTTATACAACTACGTACATTTATTAATTATTACTAGCTAGTAGGTGTGTTTTGATTTCAAACTTAGGATGTGTAATTTGTGATTGTTCAATTCTATATAACTATATTTATTACTTTTACTTTTTTATTTTACGATTGGATTAATAATTAGTAAGTATTACAAGAATTAAGATGGATCAGAATCGAGGAATTAATGAAAAATCTGAGTTACTGATCATAACTAGAGATTACTGAGAATTGAAAATTGGTACACATGGGTGGTAAGAAATCCGACGAAGACGTTGCTAGCTAGTTGTTTTATTTTATTTTTGATTCGGGGTACTAGCAAGAGAGAGGAAAATTATCTTTTATAAAGTTACTGAGAATCAAACTCTCGTCACACGAATGATATTTTTCTAGTGATAGTTTTGATTTAAAAACACGTGCCATCCTTTTAACAAGATATGTAACCCTAAAACGATATCTTACCCCTTAATCCATTTGTATTGTTTGTATCATATTAGTCGTTTTTACTTAATCCTACTGTTATATGTCACCCCTAAGCCCTAAGCTATTGCTTAGGACGCATATTACTTTTAATTGTCAATACAAAGATAACTTTAAAATAAAAAAAACTTGGCATTAAGATAATAAAAACAGTAATCAAACATAAATGATGTTTAATACTCAATTTTAATTTACTTGGTGTTAATTTAAAGTTAAAAAAATGAAATAAAACTTATTTATTAAAAAACATCGATATAAAATATTTGTAATTAATGTTACCGGCAGACAAAGAATATTCCTGAACGGTTTTTGTAGTTGAATCAATTTTGATGCCTTACTATTAAATACTTCTATCAACTAATCGACTAATTAACTCATCTTTTATCAAATTAAATACAATTAAATAAAATTAACTCATCTTTTGAGTTTTAATGTCTTTTTATTTTAAATTATAGTCACATGACATGTATATGTTCACTACTGACAACGCCGCTAAAGCAACCAATATTGGCATCTTGTACATGTTTATTCTGATTCCATACGAGTTTTGCTATATCTTTCGGTTTACTTAATATTTACTGCATTTTTTTCTTCGATATTCACATTTTTTTTTAATTTGAATCTCATTATATATTTCTTCCACCTTCTTATAAATCACACTTTTTATCTACTTTTTATCGGTCTTCTTAATCTATTCAAATTTTATCCTTATATCAAATAAATACGTGACAAAAGAAAAGAGATTGCTTCAATTAAATAGTTAAAGAGTGCAGGAATATCAATTTCATTGTCATTCAATTAGGTTACTTGTTTCTTAATTGGATATGGAGGAAGTTAGGTTTTGATAAAAAAAATTGTTGGAAGTAAGGAGGAAATGTCTCATTTGCTTTTTTACACTATTCATTTATTAATCTTAATTTGTATTTTATTCTTAATATATAAATTAAAACATAGTCAAGTAAGATATTGTTTGATTCATCTCAATGCAAAGATTATTAATATCCACTTTTTATAATATTTCGTCATATATAATAAGAGATATTAAACATTGAATAAATGCATTGGATAGTGTTCGGTGGAATGAAAGTAATATATCTATATTGGTCACACTCGCTTTTTTTTTTAATATGGGGTTACAAATAGATCCTCTAATAGGTTTTGAGTGTAGAGGATCGTGTTGTAGGAAGCTGAGAGAGTAGGCGACAATGGAGGAAGAGTAAGACCAGGACTAGAGGTAGTCACAAGCCGGTTAAAAATTGAGTCGGTCAAACTACATGTGGCTTTGATCTAGCCCGGTCAAAAGACCAGCCTAATTCAGTCTTAATTCAAGTTCAATCATGTTGGTTTCAAGTCGCTTTGTTCCATTATTTTTAAAATTGAAAGTGATCAGAACACAAAAAAAATCCGTGTATTCCCATTTCCCATTCCCAACCCTCCACTATAATTTTCAAAGTTTGCACCTCTTTCCCTTGTTGCAGCTCTACACTTTTTCTCATCTTTCAAGTTCAACTCTTATATAATATATCATAGCCTTAATAAAAAAGATTGACGCATAATCTTAGGTCATTTCGAGGCCAAATCACTTGATCCCAAATCGGCCTGGCTCATACATAGACTCAGATGAATTCCAAACCAATTTTAAATTTCAATCTGAATCTTTTTTATCCATGCAAATTCAAAATATTTCAAGGCCAAACCACCCATTATCAACCTCTAAAGTCTTAGGAAGCCTGGACTTTTAACTTTTAAGCACATATGAAAAGGAAAATTATTTTTTTAAAATGAACCCTTACAAAAATTTAATATGATACAATACTTTTAGGCTTTTAGCACGGTCAATTGTGGCAAGCTATGCTACATTTAGCGAGAACACATTGAAAAAACAGCAGTAAATATTCCGAACTCGATTTAGCTACATTCACTTATTTTCTGAAAAGAGAGACGAGGTAAATTGAAACGAATGAAATCTACTCATTTACAAGAGATGTACAAGGAAGCACCGGAGCTACACAACTCAAGTCACTTGAGACATCACAACAAACTCGAGAACCAGGGATTTTTAAACCAAAAGATATTACCAGAACTTCCGACATCGGAAACTGTAGGCGAATTGGATTGATAGCTCTGTATTGTGAATTCTGCTCGTCTGGGTATAAGATTACATATTCACCGGAGGACCCCCCTGATATTTGATCGTCATTAGAAAAACAAGTATATAATAGTATTTAAAATGGCATATAGATGAGCCAAGGATATCATAGAAGTAACTTAAAGGAAAAAGGTTCGCCGCAATGCCCAAATGAACAGAAAATATTATCATCAATAATGTAAATTGTGCATCTGTAAACTGAATGTGACATTTTTTTATCTCTAGGTCTCATTCTGTTACTAGTTCTTCAATCATAACCTGGTTGAAGTTTTGTTAGAACACATCAAAGAACTGTTTTTGAACATAACCCTTTGTGCATCAGACGCGTTATATCCATAAAATGCTAAAAGAAGACAAGCCCAATGCTGCGATGCATGTCACGGAGTACCTCGCTCAATTTCTGACATAAAAGAGATGTGCTTTGCATTTTTTTTTAATTTTACTCAATATTGAATTAGCAGCTACTGATATAATTATTTACACATCTGGAGAATTTAGTCAGAAGAATATCATCACAAAGACACAAACTAATGTGTTACCTTAAACAAGAGATCATGTGCTATGTGCTCCCAAGGCAATGATACAGACATTAAGCAACATTTGAGAGGCAACATCTCATCATCGCCATTCTTTGAAGCTGCTTCATAAGCTTGTTTAGCAGCGGAAGCAACAGATGCTGCTTTCCGAACAATTGTAGCAAGACCAAAACCGCTTTTTGAAATAACAGGTGAAGAAGGTCCTGAAGAATGTTGGCTCAGGTCTGTAAAACCACAAAGTACCTTAATCAAATTGCTCAATGATGATTAAAGCCAAATGTTGAACAGGGATTCGGATGCATTGAGACATTAAACCAATAAACAGTAATTGATCTGTGATAAATCCATATCTACAATACGAGGGGTAGAATAGTCTTTTAGTGAAGGTTCTAGAAAAGGAATATTATGTAACCAATCTAGCAAATGACAACAAGTTTGTTAGACTTGTTAGCTATAAATAGTATGATGTAATAATATGATGGACATCATTTGGAATATACTATTACATTCTCCTCTGTAATCTACCTTCCCCTCCCTCTTCTATTCTTCTCTGTATTCTGATCTGTTCTTCCCTCTCCCTCTATTTCTTATTCTTTTCTTTACAAATTCTGGAGTGCAGTAGTTGGGTTCATCACAAGTGGTATCAGAGCGGTCTTCTCTAAGTGTGATTATGGGAAATCCAACAGATCAACAACGCATAGAACATCTTGAGCGAAAAATTGGTAAGGTAGCATTTGTGACTTGGAAAAATATCAAGTATACTCTCAAGTTTTTCTATAAAATTACTGTCAAACACAAATGGTATATTTTAGAAAGACAAGTAAAAAGCTTAGGTATAAAATTCGCAAATAGCTAAATGCCAGAATTGGCTAAGGTTGTGTTTGGGAACTAGCATTTCATTTCAAATTAATGATTTCAATTATGAAATCATGAATGTAGAATTTGAAAATGACAAGGTTGGGGAGGTTATTCTAAAATCCTCATCTTTAAACCATTTTGATAACAATTGTGGATTTGACTCAAATTCAAATTTGAAATTCTAGTATTTGCCAAACACTAATTTTAAGTCAAATCTATATTTTCAAATGAAATTCTCATTCCCAAACATAGCATAAATGAATTGCTAGTTTGAATTATAATAAAGGCAGCACAATAGATCATCCGGATGACACACAGTGAAATATTGAACTTTGATAAGTTTGTCAATGCCTGATAAAGCTGCTGCTAGAGCTGGGGCAAGGCTCAATCAGAATGAGATTGAGGCAATGTGTCAGGTTGTGTTTGAGCATGAAGTTCAAGATACTACAAGGGACAGATGCACATTTTTTCAAGAAGGCATGGCATGGCATACAATCAAGATGAGCTTGCTTTATATTAAGGTGTTTTCTAATGCAAGACACATCCACACTTCCATAAAGCAATCAAATGCACACTATTACAATGGTACCTAATGTTCCTAGTCCTAGTGTAAAACAGCTTGAGCCAATTGCTTGCAGCACCATGGTATATAAGATCATATCCAAGATCCTCATATGTAGATTCCAAAAGGTCATTACTAAAGAAGTGGATTTACCACAATTGTGAAGAGGATAATGGGAGGTATAAAAACAGTACCCTTCTAGGAAAATGCATTCTTAAAGAGAAAAACCAGATTTCTGTTACTACCATAGTGCATAAATGCAGTTACGGTCCCGATTACGGTGACCCATGACAGTCAAAGTGGTACATAATGGGGGTGATTCTGCTGTCTCAAGTTCAGTTACAAATTTGGACTAGAGTTGTGCATAATACCATGAAATATTGACTGGAAAAAGGAATCATTATGTGAATTACTGAAGATGGAAACAAACTAATTTTCATTAACGTATTTAGGGGTATCATAAACTCAAAAATAACCTACTCAGGTACTTACAGAAGGCAAAATCTTGGATAGCAAAGTTTTTATCTTGTTTCAAGTTTCAACTGATTATCTTTCTAAAAGGGTTGCTGAGAGAAATTCAGATATACTAGAATTTTTTTTGTCGACAGGAGATACACAGCCTTCAAGAAGAGCTCTAGTTAAAGCCTAAATCAGCAAGGTGGATACAACATTAGAGTTTTGCTGATCTGGAACAAGGTTGTTATAAGGAAATTATTATGAGCAACTACATGTAAACCTGATTAGCTATGGATTATAAATGAATGCTGAATATATCAAGGTAAGGCAATAACCATACTATGCCATTGATGATGAGGAAAATTCTTGGCATACAATCAGAGGTTGATTACAGTTTTGTTAATCTGGAATAAAACTGCTAAAAGGAAATTATTATGAGCAATTACACATAAAGCTGATAATCCATGTGTAACAAATGGATGCTTACTATATCAAGGTAAGGCAATAATCTTACTATGCTATTGATGATGAGGAAAATTCTTAGCATGCAATCAGAGGTTGATTACTTGGGCGGATGGCAGGAGATTCTGCATCACCGGGGAAATTTTGAGTGAAATATGCATGTAAGAAGTTAGAGAGAGTGCCCTAATAAGCCTAGCAGAAAATCACCTGCAACAGTCATGCCCCCCTAAAAAGTGTATTTATTTGTTGGCTAATATCACAGGATAGACACACGACAATGAATAAAATTGCACAAGGGAATCCACTGTAATTTGGAGTGTGTTTTGTGTAGACAGTTGAGTGTAGAGACAGTTGAGTATCTATTTTTAATTGCAAAAAGGTCAGTGTAGTGTATTGTGTTGGAGAGGCTTAAATTTAAAAGAACGGTAATGTGGCACAGAGAAAAAAAATATGTATTGCTCGTCAAAAACATTCTAAGAAACAGAAAAGGGAAACGCTATATGGGAAGACTATCTAGTATCTATGCTGTGGAGACAGGAATTCCAGAGGATAGGAACAGAAGCACAAGCCATGGCAGCAGCTAGCGGAAGTGACAGTTTTTTCTGTAGCATGTAGATGTGATAAGAATGTAATTATGCTGTTAAATATAATGGGGTGAATATCACCATGCACATGACGAGTTGGCCAATCAATTTTTCAACACTGATGCAAGTTTTAGGATGTTTCTTTTGTATTAAGCGAGTTCTACTTGAAACGTTTTTTGGTGATCAATAAAATGTTCGTTTATGCCTAACAGCTAAGCAATGAACCATAAAGTTACTATCACCGCCAAATTATCTTAACAAGAAATCTCAAGATTTCAATTTAGAGAAAAAAAAAGGATACACAAAAGCTCATGTGAGAGCTCAATTGGCTCTCACCTCTTACACCCAAGTACTAGTACCACAAGTATTTTTCAAATATTTTTCTTATCACCTCCAACTCCAAAATAATTCTTAAATATTAGGAGTAATTATAAACAAAGGAAAGTGTAACCATAGAAACTCCATTTGTAGCATAAACTAATAAATGGAAGTCAGAAAGATTGAGGAGCTAGACGCACAATCTCTTGTTAAAAGTTCATAATTCATATACATTTAATTAAATATTTTCGATCTTCAAAAAAAAAAAATATTTTCATGGAAGTTAAAGTAAAACTTTAGGTCACTATCTAAAAATTGCATACATACAACAGCAAAAAAAAAAGATTTTCAGCGACTAGAATACTCCAACAGTATAAAACTATGCCCCCTTCGCAAGAAAATTACTACTAGAGACCTTCACAAGAGCTTAAAGATGTAAAACTGCAACATACACACTGGAAAAACAATCCAGAACATGACAGTTTACACAATATATGGATGCAAGCACACAGAAAAATTCAGCAATAATCTTCAATAAAAGAGTATTCGAGGTCCACTGACAGTTTACAGTGTTCAATATTTTAATACCTTCAACACCAGAAACAGCTACTTCAACTTCTCCACGTCCACCTGGACCTTTCATGTAAATTCTGTCTGTTTTACCAGAAGAATGATTGAAAGAAAGCAGACTTCCTAAACGAATTCTCCCAACTGCAGAAGAGTATGATGAAGAATAATTAGAATACGTAGCAAAGTATGGCCTAAGGCCTTAGATAACATAAGCATGACTTCAAACACAAATGCCCAGGACATAAATGGCTCTTATAATGGGCGTGTCGGGATGCCTGTGTCATACATGGCAGACTACTATTACAGAATATGTTGAAGAGATAATTCCCTTTGAGGAGCATCGTTGCTTGAGGGAACACAAGAAGACAGAGTTGGGAAACAAACTATCAAATCTTTCGGATCACGCCAGCTACTAATAAAAATCATTAGACAGACAAGCATCAAGATTCAAGAGACCCCAGTTGGCTCCCATTGTCAAGAGCGCCAAGCTGACCAACTTTGGAAGCCCTCATAATTCAACACCACAGACCGTCCAGGAAAGGCTAGTCGATATTTGAATGGTGAGGGTGAACGGTAATATAAATTTGAAAGTGTGAAGTCATTAGATGGCGATGTGAGAGATGTGTTTTAGGAGTTGTGCTTTTGTTCGCATGGCATCTGTGGCGAATAAGAGACATAAGAAGTTGTAGCAGCCACAGGTCCAAATTCAAGTCTTCAGTTACAAAATGTATCGGTGCATTATTATTACATTACTCTTTTTAACCTCCCATGAAAAATGAAATAAATCGAATCTCGTTGACCGCGTTGTAAATGTCTAAAAAAAATCAAATTGATACTTACCACATGGTAAAGTTGAAAAAACCGCGTTTTGAGACGTATCAAGGATATCTTTATGGTTTCAATCGATACTTAAGCGTTACGATTATTGCATTACTCCCATTACCGCACCATCATTATGTTATCACTATAGCAATTGTTACCGCATTTTTACAGTAAGGGTTTGAGGTTTAAGCACATCGAAAAAAAATGGTTTTCCAACTTATTACCAACCACAATATAAGACGTGGCAACGACAAAACCATTCCACCGACTGCAAAAGTAGTTTCACAATCATTATTGCGACCGCATCTAAGATCATGCACTATACCCACCCCAAGTCTACCTCAATATTCAGGTCTCAATCATGGGAAAAATTGCGGTAACGGTCATGGTTGTAGTAAGAGACACGGTGATGCGGTAACGGGGTGATATGGTTATTATAATGCCAAATATTGACCTAAACATGAAATATAACTTGATACGGCCTAAAATACGGATTTTTAACACCTTTATGATGCTGCAAATATCGGTTTGATAAATATGAAAACCTTTACAATACGACCGATACGATGCATGAGAACCAAGAAATGAAAGAAAGCAAGAAACAAACAAGGAACACAAGGGATTTACATGGAAACATGAGAACCATGAAAACTGCAAACATGCACTTGCAGATGAATAATGATAATCAAGAAATCTTTCTAAGATCTCTCCTAATTTTAATCTGAATAGTGATGAGAGTACTATAGTGTACATCAAACTTTTATGTGAAAGACAACTAATTTAAATATGTTATAAAATTAAGGAGTTTCTAATTCTTGGAAAGAATCTTGGAAAAAAAAAACTAATTGCATGCAAGGAAAGAGCCATACAATTTATCGTTTGCTAAGTAGAAGTTTATGGCATGCCATTTGGCCATTGTAAATGCACCTAAGAGATCATATATGAACCTCAACAACATATTTACTTAACAATGTCATCACATGCCTCTAAACATGCTTGGCAAATATTTCAAGCAACACTAAACTTAATCGGACTAATTTATTGAGTGGAAAGTACTAGTTCAATACATGTTTATAAATAACAAAAAGTTTCAATCGAGTTGCTCTATTTACCTACTTTAAGACATTGTTATAACAAGCAAACGACTCTAGAACCTGGAATAGTGAAATATTACCATCATATGCTTCACGAACCATTTGATAGTTCACAAATCCAGAAAATATGGTAACCTGTATTCATTCAGTCAGAACAATGTATGGTGAGAGCACACTGGAATTTCAATCAATATTAAAAAGCAATACTCACTTCCGGCAATAATATCCAGATAGCGCATAATAAAAGATACATATATGATCACAGCTCAAAAATATTTTCTAGTGCTAACTTCTAAGCATGCATGAACATCCACATATAAACAACGAAAGAAATAAATATCATGTCGGCTACATGAACCAAAATAAATCAATGTGTAAATGTTCGTAACAAATAGTATACTTTACATTTGAATTTTGACCCTATCTAATACTAATCTACAACTAATAATATCCATTGATTCCCATTTGTTGTCATATACTGCAAATCCTAATTATTAAAGTCATTTTTTCTCTTATTATCCAGGTCACCTTCATCCCACATCTTCCTCTTTTAAGAAAATCGATGTTCCAACATTTCATCCATGCAAAGAAGACTAAAAAATAGACTAGTTAGAAAAGTAGAAGGTTAGAACTTTGAGGAGTATAGAAGAGATAAGGTAGGTTGAAAATGACATGGATAACGTGTAAAGAATAACATGAAGAATTAGAATTCTCTAAAGCATATGAAAATAGATAGATAATGAAAGGAGAACATATGTCGATGATTATTAGAATTAATTTTCTTAGTTATACATTAAAATTAGATAGTGTCGAATATAGTATAATATGTATTACCGTTTACCAAGATCCCTCATGTTGACTTGTTTTAATTCATTGCAATGAAGCATAGAAAAATTACCTAATGCCAAACACTAAAATCAGAAATGTGAAAACAATGCGGCATCACAAGTAAGGTGCAAAACAGTGGAAGACCTATGCCTTAAATTTATATAGTTATGCCAACTATTAAAAATAAGTTTCTATAATTTATAAAGATCATTTACAATTTACAATAAAAAAGAAAAAATTACACAACTAAATTCTTTTCATTTTTTCTTGAAGAAGGAATTTTGATAGTTTTGAAACAAACTCTATATTTCTTTCAAGTGTACTATTTGTGGTAGCCACACAAAACAAGGAATGATAAAAAAAGTATTCAACTGTTAAAACTTAATTAACCCATTAATAAATACTCCACTCCTTCTTTCATCATATGTAAATTCAGCTTTCAGCATGGGTAATAAAAGTGGATTTAAAGTTGTATAAATAAACAGGACGTCAATGTCAATGGATCATGGCGATGGGAAATAAAAGCAAAAGGAACTTTGGGACAGAGCTTAGATTTGAGAAGTGTGAGGTTCTTAAAGATCCAAAATGAAGGAATGTGCATCACACAAATGTGTCACACTCTCTCATACATCCATAAAAGACTTTCTTCAATAGGTATAAACATAAACAAATCAGTCTGTAGAGCAAAAAAACTTGGGATTAGATTAAATAAACTCCTCTTATCAAAAATTTACATTAGCTTGTCTATAATCAAGGTACTTTTGGATAGCACAAGGCAACCTTGGTATGACCAAAGAAATATTCAGAGTCCAAAGGTTATTTTAGAAATTTTGCCTAAGTATTAAGGCCATCCTCATCAATAATTTCCTCAGATT
Source organism: Amaranthus cruentus (assembly GCA_019425755.1). Classification (NCBI taxonomy): domain Eukaryota; kingdom Viridiplantae; phylum Streptophyta; class Magnoliopsida; order Caryophyllales; family Amaranthaceae; genus Amaranthus; species Amaranthus cruentus. The sequence continues at coordinate 1,714,060 of CM033455.1, forward strand.
GTGGGACCCGCCAAGTGCCATATTTTACAAACATAGATCAAATGTGACTCCATTTTATTTATGGCTATCTTCATCATTATGTATTCAAAGAAAGGTATGTTGTAAACCTTGGTTTTAGTTTTCTTTATGTAGTCTCCTTTTTGCTCCAAATTGTCAGAGACTTCATTATCAGGCTTCTCACTAGGAAATGCAGCCCCAGCATGAGCATTTAGGACAACACAGTAGCAATGATCTGCATCTGACAAAACCTACAAGGTGCAAAACACACCCACAAAAAAATCTGTAATTCAGTTAACATCCAGATAACTAAGGTTTACAATATTCGTGCAACTTAGAATATTAAGATACAAACAAACATTTAACTGAATTCACAAAATAAATAATGGTCCATAACATGTTACCACTGTGTCAAATGTAGAATCAAAGTCATCAATGGCAAAGCAAATATCCGGATAGGCTGGAACTGTTTCTGCGTCCTGGATATGAAATAGAATAATTCAGATAACGTAGAGAACTACAATATGTAAAACTTAGAATACATAATAGAAGATTGAGCTTGCCTTTTTAGAATCCAGATGGAAATTAACCCGGCTAGGTGATGCATAAACAGTCTTCACAACCTGGAGGGGAAATAATAACTTTTCAAAAAGTAGATTTTATTATTTTACCCTATGGGCAAGTGCCCCTTTGGTTCAGCATATAAACCAGAATTGGAAAGAAATGAAGATATTTGTCTAGAGTATCATCCGACATCCACTGTAAGAGAAGAAAGTATACACACCTTGTATATAGGATTCAATGGTGTATCTTGCCCCACTCGATGATGTTGAAGGACCTGATTGCTACCACAGATAAGTCTCATATCAAATAATTGTGTGATACTCAACAACAACAAAACACCATTACATTACCCCCAAAGCTGGAAAGAGGCTCCTAACCTTAGTTTATAAACTTAGTCTTGAATCACGTAAGATTCAAAGCTCAAACAACAATTAGAGGAAATCTATAAAGCCAATAACTCAGGGAGCTATCTTATAAAATCTGTGTAAAACTTTTTGTGGTTTCACAGTTGGGCCAAAAATGCAAGTATGTCCTCATCAAATATAATTTTATCTAGTATACTAATTAGGTATAGAAAATCATAATATATAAAAAAAAATAGAATTTGAGGTTACAAGGATATAGACAACCACAACAAACACAATACCAATGCCAAAGCCTTAATGGAATAAGCTGATGGAGCAAGGAACTTCCTTGAAAAAAACCCACCACCCCTAACCAAGATAGACCAAGTATCTAACAATATGAAGAGGAGGATATCAAACTCAATGAATCACCAGGATAAAAATCGAAAAGGCTTTATAAACACTTCAGGAAGCCTTTTTCTTCATCCTAAATGGGAAAGAGGTGAACACAGAAACCCAAATCCAGGAAGAGATACAACACACAAGAAAAGAGAACAAATTGGCAAAATCAAAAAAGTACCTGCAAATAGCAACAGTTACAGTGAAAGAAGTGTGAGCTATAAGGTTCAAATAAAATGATCGCCTCCAATCGACCTCCATCAAATGGTCACCAAGCATAGTATGCAACTGATCAAAAAGATGAAAGTAAAATTTATGTTGATGTAAAGTTTAACGTGAGTATAAAGGCATCACAAAAATATACAACATCATAAATTACTTTCTTTAATTTTCAATTTCCATTTGCTTTTGCAATGAGACAATGCAATGAGGCAATATGCAATATAGAGATTCAATTGGGTGTTCAGCTAGGTTTTGAGTTTTCATGTTTGGTGGACAATGTCATTTTCAGGTTGTTGTTGACACTATTTATTATGCAATTTCATTAGATTTTTATGTACAAGTCATTTTGAGAGCTTAATCAGATCTAAATTAAACATCTCTAGTGCAGGACCTCATACTCCTCTCATTGTTACACATATTTATATGATAGGTTTAAAAAAGAAATATAGCAATCTCAATGCAATAAAAAATGTATGTGAAAGGCCATAGTTTAAAAAATTATTAGTTTAAAGACCAAAAATAATTACTTAAATAGTTAAATGTCAACTTCAAAACTTTGTTAGCTACTTCTAATGCTCATTCTAGTAAGAGTTTGAACTATAAAATTCACCACAAAACCACTATAACCATGAATGGTTGATGAGATCTACTTGATTTTACCTTAGATGCCCACCTGCGTACAAAGTAAGGAGAATTATCATCTGAGTCGTCATTAGTACCGTGAGGATGCCAGTTCTGAAACCACAAGAAAGCAAAGAAAAGTTTAGCGCAATTATGCATGGCTCAAGTGATAGATCGTGTAAAATATTAAAGCCTCAAAAGGATAATTAAGCACCATTTTTCTAACAAAAAATATGAGATCATCATCTTGGCGTCCTCTTGATTCCTTGCCTTGAACAAAATAAAGGTTCAGAATATCGTGCCAGAAAGCTTGATCCATTTCAACATCTGAGGCATCTTGCTCATCGACTATTGTCTTCCCCAACATATTAGAATGTTTCTTTACCATACTCAACAATTCATACCTTTAGCAAAGTGAGGATCTAATCAAAAACTCTACTCAAACTCAATAAAACATAAGCTTTACCATAAGAATAATGAACTAACAATGAACAGAGCTTAGAAAGCCTCTTAAGAATGCCCAAAACATAAACGATTCACTAAAACATTGATCAACATGTATTTTGCAGACATCACTAAAATTCCAAACAAGATACTCCTACTACATTTCATTACCCCCAATTCCATTAAGAGGCTCTCACTTAGGCAAAGGTTTGGGGGCAGATGTACACAACCTCAACCTTGTGACAGAAAAAATATTGTTTTAGATTGATCTTGATAGCAAACATCATTAGCAAATTTACATAATAAGTGCACATTGATTCCGCACATCTTTAATGAAGAGGTTGCAAGCTTAAATGGACACACATTTAAAAAAACCTAAAAGAGCTGAATATTAAACGCTTAAACAACTGACAGCCATCATTACAAAGGACTTATAAGTTTTAAGTTTCCATTGAAGCACATCATTGAGAGCTTCTTCCATAGACTTTTGCTAATACTTCTAAGTTTTTTGTTTCCATAAAAGCTCATCAATAAACAAAGAGAAATAGAAAAAAAAAACAATTAAGAAATTGAGCAGAATTAGGGCAATGAGAGGATACCTCGAAGGAGTTTCACCTCCATGGGCGAACATAGCTGCGTGATCTGTTAAGGCGAAACTGTTGTCCGATCGAAATCTAATGTCAATGGAGCATTGAAATTGTCGACGTTTTATCGGAAGAGGCAGACGAAAACGACGAGAAAACCCAGAAAGTGTTGAATTCGCCGAGGAAGTGAGAGAGATTCCAAATGTCTGTGTTTATGGAATTACGTTTGCTTGCAGTAACTTCTTCCCTGTCCCGGGAAATGTGTTGAATTGTAGAGTTAGTTTTTTTTATCAATATTTTTATTTTTTATATTGATTATTTTTTCCTTCATTTTCGTCGTGTATCCCACTCAAAAAAAAAACTATAAAGAGGGTCTTAAGAGAAAAGGATGGCGGCCAGAGGTGTTCAAAACAGACACAATGACCCGATAGACACCCGACTTTATAACCGAATCCGATTTGACCCGACTTAAAAATGGATCTACAATTATGTAAAACCAATGTAAACATAAAACCCGATTTTAAACCGACCCGAAACACCTGACCCGAAATCAACCCGATGACCCGAATGAACACCTCTAACGGCGGCAATTCATACTCATCAAGGAGAGCGCGGTCAAAGAAGTCCCCGGCTCGAGGAAGATAAAGAGAATTTTTTTAATTATTTTATTTTTTGACAATTGTCCATCACTTTTTTTATTTCATTCATATACTTTAACTCTGTTTTAATTTAATTTACACATTTCATCATTCGTTATCCTTATTCACTTTCTTCTCTGAAAACTCTCACTTTGTCTTTGATTTAATTCAAATGGAAGGAAGGATAATGAGCTAGACGAGTTTTACTTCTCCACCTTGATTGTGGAGAGTCTTGTGTTCGATCCTTACCACATGCATCTCACATCCTTTTTCCCCCTCCCTTTTCCTTTCCGCTTCCCCTAACCCTATGGTCAAGATAAACGGCACCGTGAGTACCTTTTCAAAAAAATAATTCTAGTGGGATAGAAAAAAGTACATCTAATTTCCTTTTCTTATTTCTTAGATATTTTCATGATGTACACTTGTAGTTGTAGGTGAAATAATGTTGTGGGACGGACGGAGTATGTTCCAAAATAATGTCCCTAATGGAATTTAATAAAGAATTTTTCTTTTAATGATTTTTTTATACACGGCAATTTGAGAAAGCAAAGAGATACGAAAGGAAGTAGCGAAAATTAAACTCTTGGAAAACGTGATACACATTCAAATGGAGATAAATTTTGATCCTATAATTTACTACAATCAAATGTAATTCCATAAACCAGACATTTGGAATCTCTCTTAGTTAGAGATGGTCATGGGTCGAATCCATATCCTGTCCAATCGAATTCGAATCCAATCCAATCAATTTTTAGTGGACCCATACCTAGATCTAAACACATAAAGTCTAAATTTAAACCCAAACTCTGTATCTAATGGGTCCAAAATCCTAAGTGGATCTAAATTCGATTGGACTCGATCCATAAATGAAAAAAACATTAGGTAAAATTACATTCATCTCCAGAATATTTGTCATGAGCTCATAGAACCATCCCATATTGAAAGGTCCAAAGAAAAGAGTCCAACATATATACTTCATGTTTGACTCAAGTTAGACTTCAACATAGTCCATATTCATTAGTGATTTTTTTTATTTGATTAATTATATTATTATAAGTAGTAATTTTTAATTTGATTTATTTATAAAAGTACATCTATGCAAGCAAGAATAAATTTTTATATGTCATGACTCGTGAATTTAAAACCGCGCTAGTTTGTAGTATTGATACCTTAAATTTATATGCTCAAGGCGGAGGGAAGTGTGAATGAGTCGTCGACCCCATTTGCATTTTAATTTTTTTTTAAAAAATATATTTCATTAGTCTTACTTTAAGCAAATAAAAATAACATGATGATTGATGACAATACCTTCATATGCATTACTTGAGTTCCAAGTAATATAACGAAAATGTACATCTCTTCACATGTTTAGATTCAATATGCTACTATCATACTACCATAAAACATTATGTTATTTAGTGTAATTTTATCCCATCAATACTTAAATGTGTCTTATAGAAGTCGATTATAATTAGTAGTAAATTAGTCTAATTAGTATGCATGTCAAATTAAATATGGTTTCTATTAAAAGCTATAATTACCTAAAATAATTGAATATATATTTCTCCATAATATGTCCTATATATATTTAGTGCTTACACTTGATCGGATGATATAAATTCTTTCAATCTCCCACATATACTAGAACAAATGTGTAAACACAAAATTCTTAAGTCGCTTAATGTTAAATTTGACAACACAATAACATCTGAGTCATTCATACTGAAATTTAAATTTATTTCTTGAAATTCGTGTTTGAACAGTCGAAACAAATGATTAACACTTTGATCCATTTGAGCACGACTATGCATTTTCTGTTCTTACTCTTCAAGAGGCCAAAGACATCAATTCTAATAAATAGGAGGACTTATCCAATAACTGTCACTTAACTTTTAGCAACTCTGATCGAGCATTTCCTTTATTGTCTACCTTTACGGTGCGGTGTTTGAGAATGTCAAAGGCATACTAATTAATCACTAAATAATAATAATGTCATACTTATGTACTCACATCTATGTCTTTATAAACCATAAATTGCGCTATCAGTTAACTTACAGACTAATCCATAAAATAAATTATTCATGTCAATTTAATGATTTAGACTAGGAATATAATTTATTTCAAACCCTTAGGCTTCAATTCATACGTTCTTTCTATTCTATATTTCTCAACTTTATTAACATTATTTGAAATTATTAGACGTTAATTTTAAATTAATAAATTAATTGTTTCTTATCTAAACTTAACTTTATTTGATATAAATAGAATATATTATTGGATAGTTCCTATCTAATAATGTTAGAAAGATTCTTATATGTAACTTATAAAAGTTTAGCTGAACTTATTAAATACTAATTCTTCCGTTCCATATTAATTGCTAATATTTGAAAAAATAGCACTATTTATTCATCACTTTTAATTTGGGATTAATTTTTAATCTATAAGTTAAAAAATAGTCAAGTGGAATCTTGTTTGATTCATCTCATTGCAAAGATTATTAATATCAAACTTTTATAATTTTTTATTATACATGATTATAGATATTGAGGATTAAATTAGTGTATTAGACTGCGTGAAAAAACAAATATTATAAGTAAATTGAAACGGAAGAAGTATTAAAAACATATTTTTGACACATAGAAAGAGATTTTTTGGATAAAAATATAGATATGATTAAAGAGATTATTAGGGATAATTACTACTTTGTCCGATATTGTAATTGATCACTTTTTTGATGCGGGATATACTATGGAAACAAAAGAAACAGTAAAAAATCAAATTAAAAATTTTCCTCGAAAAAAAGATAAAGGTAGAGGATACTTTCAGTATCCCGCACAAGACAGGGTTCGAGTGAGGGGTTTTTTTTTTTCCTGAAAGATGCAGACAAATTATACTCGTTCCTCTAATGAGGAAGTAAAGAGAGAATAGAGATGCGCGCAGTCAAGAAACCCCCTAAGCCCTAATTAAGACCTGCACCCAGTTGATGTCGTCCCTAAACCTTCTGCTCCACATATAGATGCTCTATCCTACGAGCGCTTTTGGGAAGGAGGGGAACGTTATGATTATAAATAGAGCACTTTGAATTATAAAGCAACTTTAGCCACCTTTATTAGAATTAATCAGCAATCAGCATGCATAATTACGCATCACGGGGCTAAAGGGGTAATCATTAAATGTTGTTCATCACCAACAAATACTATTGCTTATGTATGTTTGCTCTTTTACACTTTTTAAAGCATTATTTGAATTTTAATATCAATAAATATATTTTATAAAAAATTATATATAATAGTCTTATTACTGATAATTTTTTATGAAGGGTAGATTAATAAAACAAAAAATTAATATCAACGTATTATAAAAAACACAATCTTGAAAAAACTCAAATTGATAACTCGAATGCCCATCTCATCTGGTATATTTATTAAGGCAAGTATGTCTAGAAATAAGTTTAATATTTTATCACATTTAACCTTAAATATTCTGATTATTTGAAAAATTAAATGATCATAAATTTTGTTTAACAAGCATTACATATTATATTCTCATCACCTAAATTTACCACATTTTAAGTTCCATAATTTTTTTACAAGATTGAAAAAAAAAACATAATACATATACCAAATTACCATTATAACAATTAATATCACATCAAAAAATCTTGAATTGACTCAGTAATTTAACATTTTTCATTCACTCTTAATTCGTTTGATTACCATCATCTATAAAAAGATCAATTCCTTTTCACTTATCAGGAATTATTCTTACTTTCGAAATTATAACACACCGTACCATATAAAATAAAAATAAAAGTAATAATCAACATGAAATTTTAAACTCATAATTATTTTTATTAATTAATTAATTATCTATGAAATTATTTCTTCCCTCGTACATGCCTCCTTCTAATGTTACTACTAACCTTGGCTTCATCATCTCTTGTATTTCCATCATTGAAGATCAACGGTAATTCATTCACATCCTCAGGATCTTCTACGGTGGTCACGCGTACACAGGAACATTTCTCTAGGGAGGCAAAGAACGCCGTAGTAACACCATTTATCAGCCACATAGCTAATCCATCAGTCTTCCCACAGCCCGACGACGGCCCACGAACCTTGGTTGGCCCGCCGGGCCGAAAGTTATTCCAAAAACTACAACTTGTTGAAGTAGTAGTTGCCATTAATTATGAAATTTGATTAATAAATGATAATCCAAGTTTTTGTGATATAATTGTTGTTACTAATTATTGTTGTTGAAATTTGTTTTTTTTTAACTTATATAAAAGAATTTCTATGTTTTCAATGTAATAATGGAGTAAAAAAAAGTTGTTAGTGTGCTTATATTGCATGGAAAAATGGGGTTTGTTTTTGTATTGTAGGGTCTACTTGTGAGACAAAGGTAGATGCAAATGGATATAAAACTTGGGTTTTGTGTTACCTTTAGTGATATAGTTGTTAAATGTTGAATTTAATTGTGTTCTTTTTTTTATATATATAATATTTAACATTTGATGTTGGCCATTATGGATTGTCTTTGATGTAGATTTGTTTAAAGAATCATTACAAATTAAGGTATACAATTTGCAATATATATTGACTTTAAGAACTAAAAGCACAGAAGATTTGGGGTTCGATTTTTACTGGGCATAAGTATCAGTTGGGATGTTTCTTGACTTGTCCACATCTTTCAAGAAAAAGAAAGACCCCTCACCCGGACCCTGCCTTGTGCGGGATACTGGTAGTGTCCTTTACCTTTACCTTATTGATTTTAAGAAAGATTACCTAGAATAATCCAACATTTTTCATGATTTTCATATAATAATTTTACCTATTGATTAACCATGAATAATTCAAACTTTAGGGGTATTTGACTAGAGTAAACCCATTAATAAAATGATTTACTATAACAAGTTTTATTTTAAGAAAAAGATAAATTAAAATAATATATCGAAAAAATGTAAAAAAATGTTTGAATTTTTTTTCCTGATTTTTTATATTATTCCAAAATTTTTATGGACATTTTCAAAATTTTCTTTAACTTTACATTAATTTTCGATTAACTTCTTTTGGTAAATTACTATCATAGTAAGGTCATCCAATTACCTGAATTTACTCTAGGCAAATCCCCCTAAAATTGAGCTTATTCATAGTTAATTAATAGGTGAGATTAATGAATGAAAGTCATGAAATTTTGGGTTATTCTAGGCAATTTTCCCTTGATTTTATAGTTCACTGTATAAAAATAATTGGGGTGTTGATGGGGCGAATGACAAAAAATTTAATTAAAGGAGACATAAATATGTCTATTGTTTTTTTAAATGATATATACCAAAATTATTTTAGATAAGTTTATTTAAATTATTAATTATATGAGTAGTAAAAACAGCATAAAAAGCTGTTATAGGAGTAGTGGAGTACTAAGAAATGAGCTTGATTTTTAGGCTTAGTTAAATTGTCAATTATGGCAAAAACAAAACATAAAAAAGTTTCAACTATAAAACTTGAACCTCTAATCTTATATCGTAATGCAAAAACGAAAGATAAACTATAAATTATAAATTATGGCAAAAACAAAACATAAAAAAATGTCCAGGTGCTCTCTTGAGAGACCGTCTTTTGTAAAGACGACTCTCAAAAGTCCAGCCCAAATCTATATTTAGAGTTGTAACAATATATATTTAGAATTGGACTGGGCTTTTGAGAGTCGTCTTTACAAAAGACGGTCTCAAGTAAGAATTTGTGAAAAATGTCAATATGCATGGTCAGTAATGGCTGAATAGCGCGCCCTAAGGGTTAAAAGCAGATGAGGCGGAGTAGTGAGAAGGCGCTTAACTTCGGTACTATACTATATATTAGGATTGTCAAACAAATTATGTTACTTCGAGTCAACCTGATTTGATTCAATTAAAAACTCATTGACCTTAACCAAACAAAATCATATTTCGATTAGACCTTTGAATCTCAACCTAAACCTAATTGTTTAATTAGTTAATAGGATTAAAAATTACTAACAATAATAAATCTAATATATACAAATTATGAGAATATAAGCTCTTGATTTCAATGTCGTCTCATTGAGAAGCAATCTTTATCAAACTAGTTTTTTTTTCAAATGGGTTTTGTCAATCATGAGAGCCTAGAATTTCTTTATTTGTCAAGTTCCATGCATCCAATCAAACTATAATGTGATAGAGAAAAAAGTACTCGTAATGTTATATGTAATAAATATGTAATGTGAAATGTTATTATCATCAAGGAAAAATTCAGCGAGAAATCCAGATGAGTCCACAAACTAATGAAGAAAAGAAAGGAAAATTTGAAACAAATAAGAGTTTTAATATAAAAAAATAAAAAAATAAGACCCAAATTAAACTATATCCAAAAATAAGCGTCAAATTCCCAAAGCATAGGTTTGGAGCTGTTCGCAGTTACTAAGTGCGAACAGGTGGGCTGACTTTTTGACCTGTTCGCAGTTAGTAACTGCGAACAGGTCAAAATGAGTCAACAGGTTGTTCCCACTTAATAAGTGGGAACAGCCTGTTGACTGATTTTGACCTGTTCGCAGTTACTAACTGCGAACAGCCCAGGCTTTTTTTTGAAATCTTCTCTTCTGTTCGCACTTAGGAACTGCGAACAGCTCCAAACCTTTGTCCAAACCTAGTAGACGCTTAGTTTTTGAAATAGTTTGTTTTGAATCTTGATTGATGATTTTTTTTGTTTTATAATCTTATTCATTTCAAAATTTCGAAAAGAAAGAACATACCAATTGAATCGTGGCCCTTCAGGACAATTGATCCAAAAGAACCCAAAAAACGTGGGACAGCCTAAAAAAAGTAGGACATATTTCCAAAAGGTAATAAGATTTCAAGGATTCTTGAGTCCACAAAACATGATCAAAGTCAATTAGGAAAGCAATTGAAACGTAAAACAACAAATTTTGTACACAAAAATCATGAGAATTATCAAGTTCTTTTCCTTGGCTTTTCTTCTCAAATTTCTAATCACATGGAAAAAAATTATTCATTTGGGTCATTCAATGAATTATGCTACTAAAACGAAGTTGGTCCTGTCATTTCCCGTCTAATCTAGTCATGTGTAAGTTATTTTTGTTTCTTTTTTAAGTCATATGATGCAAACTCGAACATCAGAAAAAGTGAAACGGGATAAGAGTTTTGAACTTTTGATACATGGTGACGCATGTAGGTACCATTCATATATATAGATGAAACCCAAGAATCATAATACTACATCAAACCAGGTTATCATGTCTAATGTAATTAGATCATTCCTTACCTTCATCCTCTTCACCATCATTCTAGCCTGTAATGCTGCGCGACTCGAGCCAACTGACCAACTACTCCGAGGCCAACATCAGGTACTCTTTCTTTTTCTCCCTACTTCTCTATTGTAATCCTTTCTGCCTTCAAACGGAAACTATTTGTGCTTAACAGATTAATGAACAAAATCTGTTTTTGGTTGCTGAACAGGAAATGAATGAAGCTGAGATTGGTGATGAAATCAGTTGTGAGGGGTTACAGATAGATGAATGCTTGTTCAGGAGGTCTCTGGCTGCTCACCTTGATTATATTTACACGCAGAAGCAGCAACCATGATGACCCTGCATATACTGCGATTCAAAATCATACAGTTGTTATATGCTACTAAATAAAGAACTAGTTAGTCAATTTCCCTTTCCCCCTAGCATTGTATGTGATGTTGCAAATGATGTTTGCTATCAAGGGTTAATCGGAATAACCTTCTTGATATCATAACTGTAAGGTTACGTAAATCCAACCCTCCAAACCCCTCCTAGATAGAAGTTAGGGTGGGAGTCTCTTAATGGTATTAGGATAATAAAATGTTCTGTTTGTAAAATGAGAAAGCTATGTAACTCAACTGCTACTACAGCAATAAATTCAGGTCAAAAGTGCTTCTGGCATCTTTACTAGAGGTGTTTGATGGGACAGGTTGACCCAATGGGCCAAGGGTTGGGTCACTTCTAAACGGGTCAAGTCTAAACAAGCTTTGATTCCCCCGCCCTGCCTGCCCCAATAAACAGCTCTAATCTATTAATCTGTACCAAGATTATGCTTTATGAATTTCTTTACCTAGACCAGATGTATAATGTATTACAGGATGGCACACGACGCCACACCATTGAATCATACCCGTACTATCTAAGAATGATGCAATAAGCATAAGAGAACTTTCGAGCACACAATACACAATAAGCATAGGCAGGAATGGACTAAAAAGTCAAGAATATACTAAAGAAATACTTTGGCTTATCTGCTGGAGTGCTCGAAAATAGAAAATTCACATAATCAGATTGCTAACCTACTTTCTTGTGTAAGCTACTTGAAAGGAGCTTCAGGGAATTAATCACTTAACACACTCGGCTTTTCCAAACAAGCCTACTCACCTAATCAGTTTAGTTAGTTTTTTTAGCTTATCAAATTCAAGTCAAAGGTCAACAGAATGTGCGAAGGCATACGGTTTCATCCCATTATCATTCAAAACAAAGTATAGTTACAGAGGCAACACAATAACACTGAAGCATGCAATTCGAGTGAGTTTGTGATACCTGAAAAGTTGCACATACACAACTCTGGATGCACCTTGCTTAGGTTGGCAGCCCTCTTCCTCTGAAGTACTGCATATGCACTCGTCTAGACAAGTCACTTGGCTTGCTTGGATAAAATGAATTCGTCCATCAGCTATGCACCTTTAAGGCATCTTCAAAGTTTGACCAACTGCCCAACAATAACAATAGCAAAATTCAATCCCATAAATTCAGCCACGTGATTAATACTTTAGTACCAATGATCATCTGCAAAAGTTCATCTCCATATATTCCCGTTTCTTTTTCTCCTAGTTTTGTGTTCCTGAGCTTCTACTTGCATATTCTGGCATTAGCAGCTTGTGGAGATTCATGTCATATCTATTCTTTCACACTCAGGTTCATAGGCCATTATTTTTTATGCTATTGCTGGGCTTAACTAAATAGCTAAACAATCTCTTTTATAACCCTACAAGGCTAAATAGAAAAACAATCTCTTTTATAACCCTACAAGGTTATAAGCCTATAACGACAAAACGAAAGAAATGCTTGAACAGAGATACTTAACTCTCAACAACAGAACCCAGGAAAAGAAATTGAAGCGGAACTACCAAGCGGGGAATAACAATAACAATAACAATAACAATAACAATAACAGCAATAGCAATAGCAATAGCAAGAACAAGAACAAGAACAAGAACAATAACAATAACAATAACAATAACAATAACAATAACAATAACAATAACAATAACAATAACAATGGTGTCATACTTAACAATTTCCCCTACAGGTGAGGACTTGAGGGAGATGAAGTTACATAATACAGAAACATTCAAATGGTTCTAAAATTAGCCGGCCCAATCTTTTGGGATTAAGGTGTTGTCATTGTTGTTGTGAAATTAGCTGACCCATTGTCCCTATACTTCATAGTCAAGGACATGGCATAATTTTGCAAAATATTACCTCCTCATAGTTGGAAATATTATTCCAATCCCCATAAGTTAATTTAAGTAATGGAATAATGAGCAATTTAAACATTATACTGTAGAGCATTGGAAAACTAGACAACTTTTTCCATGCACCCTAAACAGTATTTCAATATGACTTGTATTCTTGTAGGTTGATTCCAAACAAAAAGAAAGTGTCATTTGCTAGTTTGTTTCCCCTTTTTCTTTTGAATGACCGGTTAGAATATCAAGATCGCTAGTTGACATAAGTAGAATTAAGAGAGAAGGACAATATTTGTATTATCAACAAAACTAAGTACAGAAAAGTATGTTATCAGTAAGATGAGAGCAAAACAAATACTCAAATGGGAAACCCATAGTCATCACTACAAACCCCCTACCTTAAATGGATTATATACACCAAAATCCCAAAATAATATAATGAAGGAATCACCATCATTGACGAATATATATAATAATATAAAAAAGGAAGACAATAATTCTCACTCTATTGGATCTTCACTTTATTAAAGTGGTGCATCAGCGACTCTATAGCTTTTTCAATCTTCTGCCCACGTGAGTGTCCCATTGATTGGGATGCCTGCTGCATATTTTGGATACCTCGACCCAAGCTAGCAATCGAATGGGCTGCAGGAAGAGATTCAGCAGCACATTCAATTCCATCCCCATACACAAGCAACCCAGCACAACTTACAATGCTGAAGCCAAAGGTAGCCCATGGCATGCTCCCAATCGGCTGAATCCGCCGTTTCCTCATTATCTCATAAAACGCAGCTCTTGTGGCTGAAAAGCTGGTCTTTTGAGCAGAAGCTAAAACACTATGAGTAACTGCACGAATTCTCTCCGTGGAAGCAGCTGCTTTATATGCAGTGGATGCTTTAGCTCCAGAACTTGCAAAGCTCGGAGCCACTATTTTTGACGGACCAAGAAACTTGCTCAGTGCAAATACAGTTGCTTTGTGCGTATGCGTAAGAAAAAGCTTCAAAGATGCTGGGACATTTGACATAACCACCTTTACCACAGATGTCACTGGAACAGCTTTACTAAAGGAAGATGCCCCCAGAACAATAGTAGCGCCAGAAGCAACAGCCACTACAGGATTACCAGACAATAGCCGTTTCCTTTTATCATCGGTGCTCTCTCCATCAATCTCCTGGCATTCAATAAGTTCTTCAATCACATCCTTGACTTCTCCAGGTAAAGAAGTGTTCCAGAACTTCCGAATCCCAGCTAAACAACTAGCATCCACTACTGCCACAACTGTCTTACACTTTTTTGCCTGACGTCTAAGGGCTTCTGCAAGAAGACAATGGGATTTATCTTCGATAGACAGCTCTTCAAAACCCATTTTGTCCGCTAAAGTAATCCCTAGTTTGCGAATAGGGAGTCTACCAGAATTATTAAGAGCAATCCTCAGCCCTTCAACGGCAATCCGGAAGGTATAAAGCTCAGACAACAAATCAGCATCAACACTATCTCCTGTATCAACGTCAAAAAACATTTTTTGTGCATAAGCTAGAGCACGATCCATAGACGGGATGTCAGCAAAAATGTCATGAAGATCCATGAGTAAAGGATAAACTGATTGCGCAAATGATGGGGGGCAATAACTGCAGCTGGGCTCCATTATACATGACTCTTTATCCACAGAAGAGAAAGAACTCAAGGGCAATAATGATTGTGATAGAATTGGGGATAATAACTTGACCATCTGTGACTGGGCATCACTGGTAACTCGAAACCTATGGGGATTACTAACTATGGGACCCCAATCGTGTGGAACCAAATTAGATGGCTGCAACGCCAAATTTTGAAGATTGCCACTAGCCGTACCAGTCTCGCAAGATGGCTCAGTTTCAGCGCTAGTGGACTTCACAATTGGAGATTCAATGACACAAAATGAAGACCCAACTTCATCTGCCAACCTCTTGGCAGCAAAGAAGTTCTCATAGAAGCCAATACCAAAAATCTCCTTCAATACCAAGTTTCCAGCAATATTTTCATACTTCTCTTTATTTGTTTTATCCACAAAACTCCTCGTCAAAACTCTTAACGCTGAAGTAGGAACCTCCTCATCGACACCTTCAATTTGTTCATGTTCATGAAGTTGGGACAATGTATCAGGGCTAACTAAGGAAACAACTGCATTCGGTTGTACTTCCTTAATCAAAATCTCAACATCCCTAGCAGATCTCTCAGACAAGTTTTGCACAGAAAGAATATATACAACCGCCTCACTTTCAGGCTCCCTAACAGCATAAACAAATTGCTTGGTGTGATCAGGTAAAGAAAGTCTTCTAACTAGTCTATCTGATGATTTCAAGTCATCAACTCGAAGGCCTACAAAAGGCCACAAATTTAGCACATAACTGAGAAACCCCGAACCCATGTAAATACTTTCATCAAACCAAAGAATACCCCCTGGGGTTCCACTTAACCTACTCAAACAGCTAACCAAGATTGTCAAAAGTCACAATATCAATCCACAATTACGAGCCAAAACTCCTAATAAAAGAGGAAGAATCATCCAATTGAGTAAAGATTTTGTATATACCAAGACGCAGTTGCACTGCAAAAAGACTATTAATCTGATCACAGTAGATGCTTCTCTCGATATCTCTCACCTCCCAGCATTAACGTAATATTAACAGAAACCTGCAATTCATAATAAATGGATGTCACTCACAATAACAAAATTCGTGGTTATAATACTGATTTATCGAAATTCATGCCGGAAAATTGAAATTTCAAGAAATAAAATACAAGGACAAAAATAAAATTCATTCTAATTTCTAACAACAAATTAATTCGCCATCATCAACAACGGAAGAGTAAACACAAAAATTATAAAAAGTGCAAGAATGATTATGTTTGAGGAAAATAGAGAAAAATAAACGCATAAGAAGATCGCATGTAAAATTCAAAACAGACGAAATGTAGAAAAAAAGAAAAAAAAAAGATTTACCTTAAAGAAACTGGGCTGAATCGAGAGATAACAGATTGGTGATTTAGGGTTTACCCAAAATCAAAAAAAAATATTGAAGAAAGCGCATAATTGAATTTTTAGAGGAATAGAGAAAAGTAGTATACAATACTTATATGAGTATATTTTTTTGGCTAGTTTCTTGGTTGAATGTATTTGAATTTTTTTTTTTTTTAAAGAAATGTAATTGAATTGACACCCACTATAAATGTGTTATTGTGTTTATATTAATGACTTTTTGTGTTTGTTTTTATATTGTTTGATTTGATTTGTAGTATATTTTTTTTTAATTCGTCAAATCGCTAAAAAGAGTTTAGCAATTGATTATTTGAGTCGGCTGAAAATCAACATGAAGGACAAAATTAAGAACTATTATGAAGTCATGTTGTATTACAAGTAAATATTTATGGGAAAATAAAAGTCAAATTAAAAAGCAAGGTTATTGGAGTAGAAAACTAAGAGAGTATTAAAGTTAAAAAATAGTTGTAAAGTGATGCAGATTAAAAAATGTAAGCATTCAAAATCTTACTTTTGGAGGTAAATATTTACGTTAGTGGGATACAAATATAATAGTTCCCTCTTTTTTCTCCAAAATAAGGTTGATCATTTTCCCTTTCTTCCTCTTTTTCATATCAATATATTGTTTATCCTTTATATCCTTTCAGATTCATTTCTACTTATCTTTATTTGTGTATGCGTCCCTTTAGTATCCCTCAATACGAATGCCCAAATAGCTTTTTATCCACTTTCGCTTTTCAACTTACTATTTCATTATCAAACAATCAATAACTAATTTTTACCAAATATCTCCATAACATTATGTTTGTACGCAAAATATAAGCCCTATATTTTATATTGCCTAAGTCCACTTAAAAGGAAAATTTTAAATCAATATGCTTTTAAACAAAAAAAACTCACAAATTTAACTTAAAAAATATTTATCAAATTAAGCGTCAAGACAAAATCGTTGTCAAGACAATGACTTTTTAACCTTAATAGGCTGCAAACTCGGTTTAAAGATCAAGGAAAAAAACGCTGTCAAGGACAATAATTTTACTTGTAAAAACACTGCCTTGGCCCGCAATTTCCAATACCGAAAAACTCAGCCTTATGTTGACCTTGCTTTATGCTTTACCGATCATTACCAAAACCCTTTTTAAATTTAGATAAAGATCGATCAACAAATGACAATGGGTAATTGGTTGGTTCAATAATCTATAGGAATTTTCTCAAGTTGTAACTGAGAGCTGCAAGAGCCAAAACGCAAGAAAGGTAAAGGTTCTGCAAAAAAAATAAAAAAAAAAGAAAAGTACTGCAATAAAAATTTACAAGTTCATTTCTATTTTCCGAAATACATATATATATCCAAAAATATGGAAGCATAATACACAATTACAGACAGCTTCATGGCTAACTTTCGAACGTAATGTACATATTGCGACAGCCAACAGCGAGAAAATGCTTCAACAAATCTTATACAAAAGACCGATACAAATCTGCACACTCAAGAACACCAAGTAACAAAGGCCAGATTTGCCCATCTGGTTAACAGTGAAAGAGACCTTCATCTACATTTTGGCAAATATTCAAGCGAGGGAAGGCCGTAAAAACACCATTGGGCTTCAACCTCGGCCATAATATCCCGTGTATAGATATTTCAAGCAATCAATTAAATCAAGCAGCCAGCTAGATATGTTGCATATAAGATATGTAAATCTCCTCAAAATAACCAAAGAATGAATGAACATAAGAATTACACCTGCTGAGACTTTGATATGGTAGATATACAGCAATCATCATCTTCAAGATCGCTAAAGGATAGCTCGTCTGCAATTCCCACTGGGAGAAATCTTCCGCTCTGTAAGCAATCATCTTCAGGCCAGTCATCACTATCTTCATCGTCGTCAACAGCAAAACTCAAAACGGGTCTCTTAAATAGTGAGGCAGGATGTACATTTTTACTGTCTGTTTCTGCCAATGGTTTCTCATCAGTGGTATGTCTATCCATGGATTGCGACTCGGTGCAAACAGCTTGTTTCTCCACATCGGAATCAAATGTTGTAGAAGAAGTGGCAGGCTCAGAAGCAAATGTCCAGGATGAAAAGGTCTCTGAATGCTCATTTTGGAAAGATCTAGGTGTACAATCTTCATCACTTGCTCGAGCATAGTGGCCGCCATGAAACCAATCTGATTCTTTCTTGGCCCGTTTTTGTTGCTCCTGCATCCACTTGAGTCTGGCTTCTACAACCTGGAAAGTAAAATTACAACCTGCTCATTAAATAAAACCAAACTTAAAACATGCCATTACCCCAATTATCAATACCAAGTGACTCACGGCGAAGTGGGGTTGGGAATCAGGTGTATACAAGTAGAATTCAAACAGTTACGAATACAAATTTATAAAAGCATCTCATCTCACATCATATCGTATGTAGCATGAGCATAGAATATTAGACGGCAAATGTAAAAAAAACACATCTTTGACATTTAGGAGTGGAAACCTCTCACCTCTATAAAAGGAATTGAGCAAATTGAATTCGAAACTTATGACTAACATGCCGTTACCCAATGCCAAGTGACTCCCACCTAGGTAGGGTATGGGGATTGGATATACCAAACGTTACCCTTATAATATTGAAGAGGTTATTTACGCTTGACCCTAGATTGCAAACATTATCTCTAACTTCACTAAAGCAAGACATGCAAAGGGTTTTATAAACGATTTAACATTTTAACTTGGCCAAAGATCGAGAGCAATCAATTTCAAATGCTCCATGATGTACCAAAATAATCAGCTAACACAATTCAATGAATAAATTGAATATCTGAAAGGACAGAAATGTAATGTGACACTTCCAATTCCCAACTACCGTATTAAAAGTACCAGTAGACGAGTATTCCCTAATCTCTATACTATCTACCAATAAGAATAAGACAAAGCCTAAATATATGGTGTAACTCATATGTCCACTAAACTTACTTTACAACTGGATTCCAAAATCTTCATGGCTTCATGCTATCTGCTAAGATCAAGCATTGGTCATATTTTGCTGACTGGATAGAAGGTTGACGACATTGATAATAGCTTGTAAAAATTACAAAACAAAAATGACAGACTAAACTATAGAGGGCTAGAGGAGGCCATCCAAGAAAATCTCTAGTAAAATTGAATCATTTGGCACCATTGTAAATAAATTGGTTACTTTACAAAACCTTGACAGTAGATGCAACAATGGTAAAACATGAAGGCTGAATCTAAATACAAAAAGAAAAGGATTTTGCCAAGGACCATCCAAGAAGATTAGAAGATCTCAAATGATGTTGAAAAAGCTGACATCATACAAAAAATATAAGCTACCTTATAAAACCCTGTATGAGGACCGACCATAGGGAACGAGCTACAACATCTTTTGTCCCTACTCGCCCCTCGTCTCTCCATGAAAAGACTCAAGAGAAGATATTTTTCCCAAGAGAAGCAAAAAAAACTCAATGCTTTACACTTTGCCAGGAGAGACACCAATGTAACAATTTCAGGGACCAACATGAAAACAAAATCATGGGAGAACAACTACTTATTGTTTTCATAAGTATACAAAATTAGAGATATTAACGATTGAAACATTGCATTAGTGTGTGAAAAAAACAAATGGGAACCTAATGGCTAATACTAAAACAAACTAGAGTAGCAATTTTGTGCAAGCCATAATAAAACATAGGTTGTGTGGTGTCAGTAGACAAAAGTCTAGATGCTCACAGTGCTATTTTCTTGTCATGTTGATGCCTCAACATGGTAGCAAGCCACGTAAAGTGTAAACAGTGGTGAAACTTGAATGGAAAGTTGAGGAGGGCAAAGGTTTGAGGTTTGAACTATAAACATGATTTAAAAATGAAGGGGGCAAAGGTTTGACACGTTGTTGGATTACCTAGGGTACTATGGGGTGGTACATGGGAGAACAACTTTCGCTTCCGCCTCTTTATCAAGCATTAATTCCAACAAAGAGGCAAAAAATGGGTTCAAGAAACTTCGTTTAACTACACTCTAATAGCCAAATGTGCCCCAATCAAAGAAACAAGCCCCTACCCACCTTCTATAAGGAGAGAAACCTCAAAGTAATAGAGTCGTGAAAGCATCATTTGTAGTTCACTTGTAAATTAAAATCAAACTTAACAGCATACATTCATCAAATTCTACCCCTTTGACAATAGGGGTTTTCCCCTGAGATTATAATAATAGACCTTAAGACGGTTACTTTAATGCAAAATTGAATATAAGCCCATGCTTTTTAGATACGTTTTGAACAAACCAAAGACCCTCTCAAGACTTTGATCTAATCCATTTTGAAAATTAGTGGACTGATGGTTAAGGTATATCATTGCAAACAAAAGCAAAATGAAATAACATGTCAGTATAGAGTGAAATTTAACATGTCAGCAACATTCCCCTTGGCCCTTACTCATCAACATAGCACTCAGCTTACATGAAAAATCTCTCTTTGGCAAAAATTACTTTCACAAAACTCTATACTCAGCACTTGCGACAGATGCAGCACGGACTTAAATTGATCCTCCCTATTTACGGTATCATTTGCAACGAATTTATAAAATCTATTAGTGTTTGATCATTCGTAATAGCAAAGTACGAGAAAAAGAAAAGAATGACAATGACACAAACGAAGGAAAACTAACTTCAGGAGTTGACAAAAGCTCAGCATCTTGTTTATTGAGTCTTGAATGCAAAAGAACAAAGTAAACTTTCCAGAAAAATCCGACACTCATATGAGTAGGACAAAGTTCAATTCTAAGTGCTGCTAGCCTCGGTGTGAGATGTTCAACAGCTTGAGTGTGCCTTTTCTGAGACTTGGACATGGGGAAATCTGTCACAGAACATCTGTACATATCAGTAAACTGTAAACTGTAAACTGAACAAATGAACATCCTTTATTTTACTTCCCACAACTGAGATGATCAAAATTACAGATTTCTTAAACTAAATTCACTAGAATAATGCAATCAACCACCCATTTGTAATACCATGAAAAATAATTGACTTCAACTTCTTCATAGGAGTACAAAAGCCACTCCTCCAAAGCATTTGGGATCCGCAATTGAACTCAATAATATAATTAACTTCAGCTATTCAAACTTCTAGGTTGCATTTCCACTTCCCCATTTTCAGATGGGAAGCTTCAGTAAACAATTCCCATTTCTTCAATTGGGCCAAAGATTTAAAGCGCTTATGTTCTTTTATATATATATATATATATAGATGTAGGATCAAATAAGAAGGATTTTAAAATGAGAAGGAAGAGAAGGATTTTTGTTTGACTTTGTTTGGTTACTATATATACAAAAAATGATACTATGTTATAAAATAAGAACATTTTAAAATTTTTGTTATAGTTACTTTTCTCTATAACATAGTTACTTTTACAATTATGTGTTTTTGGCTCATAGATTTTTTTATTCTAGTGAAATCAAGGTTTTAGAGTCCTTCTTTACCCTTCTCATTTTCAATACCCTTCTCATTGGATCCCTCCCCTATATATATATATATATATGTGTGTGAAGTTGACTACCAGTACCAAGGGTTAAAGACTTAAAGTGCTTATGTTCAGATTTAAAGAGTAAGGTTGCGCACATTGAACCCTCAACCGAGCCTAGGTGGAAGCCAGGCATTGGGATGTTGGACTGTAAGCTTCACTAAACAAAAGCAAGATGATAAATGCCAATCCTCAGCTCAAAAAATGTTTGTACTGGTGATATCCACTTACTTCAATGTTTGTTCATGTCAAAATATTTGTATGTTCATAAATTTGCACAACCATTTTACTTCACAAAAAAGAAAAGTACAGCGTTTGTAGAGCTAAATTCTACATCCAAATGATTGTCGACTTTGCAGATATCCACTTACTTCAATGTATGTTCAAGTCAAAATAATAATCAGAATATAAACCAATTTCAAATCACAAAAACACCACAAAAAAATAGAGAGAAGTTGGAATTATTATACCTTCCATATCTTCCTCATCTTCGACAGGAAAATCCAACCAAGTTTCTGGATGATGTGCTATATTCCCAGCAAAAGTCAAAACCTCATCCGTCAATCCCGCTGCTTCACTTATCATGTCATCATCATCGCCGTCACCATCATCGTCCTCTTCCACACTATTCAATCCCAAGTGACGCAAATTAGAAGAATCATAATCCTTCAAATTCCTAACCTCAATTTCTGAACGATCACCATCCGCCATAGAAACTTGAGCATAAACCGACAAATCATCATCTTCATCCCCAGAAATCGAAGGATCGTTCAATTCCAACCGATTCAACTCAGGAATAACTCGTTGATTTTGTAAATCCGAAGAAAAAGAAGCTGTGGGAGGAGGAGGAGCGAGAAAATTAGCAACGCCCCAAAGTTGACGAGTTAATGAATCCTTAAATTCGTTAAGATCATCCTTAACGCCTCGTAGATCTCCATCAATTTCTCCAATCTCTTCAATTTCACCATTTTCACCATTTCTCCTATCATTGACCTGATTTTCCAACGCCATGGAAGATGATTCTTGGTGGTCGCCATGTTCGTCGATGCGGAGAGAATTGGCGATGGAGCGAGCAAGCCATGACATTGGAGAAGGAAGAATATGAAGCTTTTTTGAATTTGAATTGAATTGGGAATTCCAGTTGGTTGGATTCCTTTTTCGTCTCGAACTTCACGAGTTTATTGTTTAGAGTTCTTACAATGAATAAAGAAGGATGATTTAATTATTTTTGTTTTGAGGATTAGTTTGATAAAATTTAATTATGATTATGTTTTTAAATTTTTTCTTGCTTTGGGATTACTTTTTAGGAAGTACTACTTGATTTTATATATTCTTTTCATTTGAATATGAAAAAAAAAAATCAAAATGAATAGTAAAAGTTTTAAAAAATCATAATGTTATATTGCTATTGATTGTGAAATAATGATTAGGTGCTTTAAAATTAATAAATCTCAATGATATAAAGTGATAAAAATGGGAAATTCTTTTATTATTGAATAATTAGGTAGTCGGTTTATTTTTTTGGAAAATTTGATATTAAACGTACGAACTTTGCCTCATTTGCTTATAAACATTCGAACTTTCGTTTATTTTTTAGAGGCATGAAGTTTGGGGGTCATCCGTTGAGAAAGATACGGATGACCTGTTACCTGTTGAATTTTGATATCAAAATTCATGCCTCCGTATCTTTCTCAGCGGATGACCCCTAAAGTTCATGCCTCCAAAAAATAAACGGAAGTTCGAACGTTTATAAGCAAATGAGGCAAAGTTCATACGTTTAATATCAAATTTTCCTATTTTTTGGATAAAACTGTAAATTTGTGATACTTTTTGGCTTTTAGTAAAATACAATAGATAACTTAAATTAATGAGGTCGTTTTTTTTCAAATATATGTTCAATATAGAAAAATTCAACATGAAAAAATTTTGTGAAATATGATTTTTGAAAACTTGGTAAGAACAAAAAAGAATGGATGAAATACATAAATGTTTTAGGACTTTGGAGCTTTTTTTTAAGAAGGCTTATATTTTCATCGATAAAAGTTGAGATCAAAATAACAATCTATGTTAATAAAACCACTCTTTGGTAAATCCTAAATCCTCTTTACATTTACATCGTTATATGTATAATTTTTGACATAGGAAATCTTTCGATCAAATATAGTTTTCATATAAAATTGAGTCCGATATAATTTTTTTTGGATATAAGATTGATATCCTTCTTGACACTGTGAATATTATCATCAATAAATTAAATTCAACCACAGTAAATATTATCATCAATAAATTAAATTCAACTATAAAATAAAATCGTGATCTCAAACTGTCACATGAGGAGAAAATAGAAATTTACTTTGTTTATATTTTTAAAAACATAATAATGATTGAATGAAAACTTATAAAATGAATTTTCATTTTGGGAGGATTAGGATAGATGGTCCCACACTATTAATTAATGATTCATTTTTATTTTTATTACTTACCAATGCAAAAGTAGATCAATTGAGCAACTAAGCAAATCCCGTTTAGTCACTTTTAAGTAAACTACTTGAGGTTTAATTTATGCCTATCAAATTGTAGATGTATGGAAAATGATATGTATAAGTTTTGAAGTGTTTGTAAAAAAAATAAAACATTAATTATATCAATTGATGTGCAATTTGATGACTATAACTTATATTATTTATGTTATGTAAATAAGTCTTATATACAGCTCTAAATGCTACATATATTATACTAAAAAATTAAAGCAACATATTGTACTAAATTATTTTCGTCTAATTACTTATGAGTATATAATTAGATTTTTTGAATAATAAGGTAGACCAATTAAAAAGTATTATGTGATAATTAAATTAATTTTACCAAACATGAAAAGGGAATGCTAGTCAAGCTTTTTACTATAATAGTGTATTAAGGTGGAGTTTATATAGGTAAATAACGTCTGTTTATAAAAGTAGTAAATCAACCTTATGTGTCTCCATCTTACAAGAGGGCTTTTGAGATTTTTATTTTATCTTTTTCTTATTTTTTTTATTTTAATTTTGTATATTTTATGGTTATTTGCAAATAACCGTTATTAA
This sequence comes from Amaranthus cruentus, assembly GCA_019425755.1. Classification (NCBI taxonomy): domain Eukaryota; kingdom Viridiplantae; phylum Streptophyta; class Magnoliopsida; order Caryophyllales; family Amaranthaceae; genus Amaranthus; species Amaranthus cruentus. The sequence continues at coordinate 1,739,012 of CM033455.1, forward strand.
TTAGGATTTTAGGTAAAGAGTAGCCACTTGACTACACAAGAATAAGTGACAATGAGTCTAATAGTACATAACGTGAAACTTTTACCATAATGGTGTTCCTAAATTTGTTGCATCCCAATTCCCAAAAGGACAAAAATGTGTAAAATGATGGAAAATCATGTTTAATTGTTTACATCCCTATTTGCATGCAACAACACATCAAAATTAAAACCCATTGAGCAAGTGGAAAAAAATTTTGACATAAAAAATATTATATCAATGAAAAAATAAAACCACTTCTTAAATACTAGTTTATGTAAATCTAGAAGAAAAAAAAAATTAAAAGCATATAAAACTATAGTAAAATCCGTCCAAAAAAAACTATAGCAAAAGGTGTCTAATTATATAATAGAATATTTTTAATATATTTAAAAATAAAAGGAAAAATTACCGTGAATAATACAACTTTTTGTTAATTTCCCTACAATAATACGAACTTTTGATTAACCATGAATAATACCAATTTTGGGGGTTTTTTCCTGCAATAATACCAACTTTAGTTTATTAACTAATTTACTAAATTTTTTTGTCATATAATCACCTATAGTTTGATTTTTAACATATTAGGTATATTGTAGGAAAACACACCCATAAGTTGGTATTATTCATGGTTAATCAAAAGTTGGTATTATTGTAGGGAAATAAGCAAAAAGTTGTATTATTCCTGGTAATTTTTCCAAAATAAAAAAGCCTATTGAATATATGTATATATTTATTGGAACATATGTCAAAATGTGATTGAATTTCAGAAGTCCTTCAACTTAAAACCTTAGTAGTGTGACTGTGTGAGTTAGTTTTCCAAAAAAACTTTCACTTGCAAAAGCTTTCGCTGAATTTCAGTTCTGACTATTTCGTTACTCTTTTATTTATTTGATATAGAACAACTCACTTATGGTAACAAACTAACAATGGCACATAAACGGTAATCAAATCTATTTGACTTTGGTATATTAACGTTAGATTGTACAATGAGTATTCGGAAGAATAGGCAGCACATAAAATTAAAACACAAATTTTTACTTGAGACCGTCTTTTGCAAAAACGGCTCTCAAAAGCTCAGTCCAATTCTAAATATATATTGTTACAACTCTAAATATAAATTTGGGCTTGACTTTTGAGAGTCGTCTTTACAAAAGACGGTCTCTCAAGAGAGCACCTGAAATTAAAAATAGAGATGTTTAATGGCATGAGTTAATCACAATTCTTACTTGAGATCGTTTATACAATAGACGTCTCAAGTTTTGGGGCTGACCCAATTTATAAATTAAAAAAAACTGATTTGTGATTTTGTAAGGTAAAAAGAAGATATGGGTTGGACTCTTGAGAGAAGTCTATACTATAGACGGTCTCTCAAGAGAGAACCTGCGAGTTAATATAATTCATAACGAGGTGGGCCGAGTCAACAAATATTTCTGGATCGGATCAGGCCAAAAGCCCAGTTTGATTATATAATTATGTTTGGTGTTTAATGATTCAAATTTAACCATATAACAATAGTAGTGGCATTCATTTGCGAAATTGATGATCAATACAACTAACTGACCAAGTATTTAAAATCTTAAACTTGTAATCCAAAAGTCCAAGGAAGGAAGGGTTAGGGATTGATATTATAAAATATAAAGTATACTTAATCTGAAATATGAGGATAATAAGTGGGTAAAACTATACAGATTTTGCTCTGTATTTGTCCAGTTGACGGAAGTATGAGTATGAATTTGGTGGATAGTGGGTGAAAATGGATATCAAAAGTCCTACACGCAATGGGTAGTGTGAGTGATGAGTATGAAATCTTACCCACCCCATGTCCACTCGCCCCACTCCATATCTACAAGTCACTACTCTATATGAACTTTTTGAATTTTTGTATGTTTTTATTAAAAACTATTGACAAAAATCAAGGATATCAATATTTATAAATGTAAGATTGCCACATGTACTTTGCACATTATTTTAGCTATTATTCCCCACAATTTTAGTTTAAATTCAATTGTAAATTTATTATTTATTTTAATTTCATTTACTTATTTGTTTAATTTACTTGTTTTTGTATCATTTACTCACTCCGTTCTTTAATGATTTTTCACCTTATTATAACATGCTGTTTCAAATGTTTATTCACCTTAGAAAGTTAGAATACTTTTTATTTTTGAAAATCTTTCTTCCCAAATATACCCTCATAATCCCTCTCATTTCCCCACATATATTCTCTCTATATTAATGACAATGATAATTTTCTTTTTTTATTTTATTTTTAATTTAGATGTATTTTCTCTCTCGTAATACCAATACAATCATTACAACACACTACTATTTAATTAAAATAATACCCACTTACTACAAAGATTCTAATTTTCTTAATTTGTGTGAAAAACTTATAGTGGACAATCTTTTAAGAACGAAGGGAGTACCAATTACAAATGAATATCTATACATTTGTGAGGGGTGAACAAGGTCAGATATCCGATCTGAAACTTGTAGTCGGATCAAATCATACAATACCGTAAAAATGATGGAAAATTTCAAGTGTCATCCTCTAAGGAGGCTTGACAAATCACAAATGTAATTATTTTAGTGGATAATAGTTGTTTACATGACAATATTTACATAATTTAGAATTTGATTATTTTTAAAATTGGAGCTAAATTAGGTTTAATATGGAGTATAATTTATTATAGAAAATCTATATAAATTACCTAAAATCATACAATACTGTAAAAATGATGGAAAATTCCAAGTGTCATCCTCTAAGGAGGCTTGACAAATGTAATTATTTTAGTGGATAATAGTTGTTTACATAACAATATTTACCTAATTTAGAATTTGATTATTTTTAAAATTGGAGCTAAATTAGGTATAATATGGGGTATAATTTATTATAGAAAATCTATATAAATTACCTAAAATATGATATATTTAATTGAACGAAAAACTAATGTATTCACTAAATAATTTTTAAAAATCATTAGATGTATTCGATAAATTTAATCATGATAATATATGCTTGCATTATTCTTTAAAGATATATTTTTATATATTTTATACCAATAAATTCGTGTATTGCACGAGTTTCTATACTAGTATTTGATATTCGATAATTGATATGTTCAATATCCTATCTGATCCAACATGGATATCTGAATTCAATATCCGAACCCGATGAGGTAGGCCAAAATTTTCAAATTTGAAATCTAAAGTATTCCATATCTTCAAAAAAAACATCTAAAGTATTCCATGTATGACATTAGAATTTAGTTACTAAAATGGATTTTTAACATATAATCTTAATTTTATTTATCGAATACCTGAATTTATGTATAATATGTGAATATCCGATATTAGAAATAATGTCGATATTTGTTATCAACTATTTAAAAAGTCAGATTTTCGAATATCTAAATTTCAAAATCATCTAAATTCGTATCTGATATCCGCATTTTCAAATTAAATATTCAGCTAGTTTTGGCCGAGACCGTCTCAATATGAGACGGCCCATCTACCTCCCAGCCCAATCTCTATTAACATTAAAAAAAAGAAAAAGAGGAAATATAAAAAACTGCAATTTTTTGAACATGATATTTATGGAGGTTTAACATCACCATTTAGGAAATAAAATCAAAAGATTTGCACATTCAATTCTTCATAAATCTTTGTAAATCTTCAATAAACTATCAAGAAATTTGATTCTCTAATGGTGGTTTAATAAATGAATTCGACATGGAAACAACCTTATAGAGATTTGCACATTCAATTCTTCATAAATCTCTCTAAATCTTCAAGAAACTATCAAGAAAATCGATATAATTTCATCTGTAAAAACTTTAAAAATCTCTCTAATGATTGTTTAATGAATGAATTCGACATGGAAACGACTTTATAGACATTACAAAGAAATGCAGACGAGGATTTATTGTCAATTTATGTATCACATTTTAATGTTAACATATTCAGTTTGAACTTAATGCGTTGCAATAATTATATCCAATCTAAATACTTATCTATAAATCAATAATTGAAGATTATATAAGCTCAAAATTGAGTTGAATTATAAAATCAATTGTCAAAGTACATGTCATAATTTAACTAATAACCTATTCAATTTGAACTAAAATCAATACAATATCTTTATAGACTTTGAATACTTATTTTTAAAAAGATAATTGAAGCTTATAGGTTCAAAATTGAGTTAGATAATAAAACATCAATTGTCAATTTATATATCATAATTTGACTATTAAGATATTCAATTTGAATTTTTACAAAACATATATAGACGTGTTTAACAATGATGAAAATGTAATCATCAATCCCTGTGTTCTTGTCTTCTTCCTCCAATTCATTTATCTTTGTAAGTAATTTCCAATCCTAAATTATTTAATCATGCTTTGAATTAATTTCTCAATTTTTGATTCTTGGAAAATTGAAATTAATAATCATAAAAAAAACTACTAAAAAGTTAAGGTTGAATTATTTTAAGGGTTTTTGAAGAGAAAGAATCAAAATCTTTGAAAAAATGGCAAGACTCAAGAGGAAGAATCAATAATCATAAGGAGAAAAAACAAACATGGCAAAAATCAAAAAAAGAAATAAAATGGAGGAAAGAAGAGGAAGTTTAATTATGGAGAAAAAAATGAAAACCGTGACAAAGGAGATGGAATAAGGAAGGAAAGAGAAGTAAATTGCGCTGGCCCAAAATAACGGTCTCATAATGAGACCGTCTCGGCCAAGTTTATTGTGTTAAATATTTGATTCGAACTAGAGTTTCGAATTAGATATTAAATCAAATAATCAAATTTTGGAATCATCAGATAGTTTTTGCTGAGGTTGTGATGAGGTACACACTACACACTGAATGAAACGAAAGTGAAAACACAATTCTTGTATGAGACAGTCTCACCGTGAGACATACCTCATACTTGGGTTAAATAGCCCAATGATATAAACTTTTAGCTTATGGGCTTCTTGTTTTGCGGTCGTCTCACCGTCAAACGGTCTCATACAAGACGGGCTGAATCAAAAAAGATGGATTATTTGACAATTAAAAGTAATTCAGTGATTATTTGAAATTACCAAAACCAATTGTGGCTCAATAGATAGAGCATCTGCATGTGGAGCAGAAGGTTTGGGGTTCGACCCTTATTGGGCGCATGTATAAGTAAGGGGGTTTTTTGACTGCGCGCATCTCTCTTTACTCCCTCCTTAGGGGAACGGGTATAATTTGTCTGCATCTTTCAGAAAAAAAACCCACTCAGACCCTACTTTGTATGGGATACTGAGAGTGTCTTTTACCTGCAAAAAAGCATCTTGTTATCCATTAGAAAGGAGGGAGCATCTTGTCATCTTTTTCTAAGTTGGTTCATAGTCCACACGACTACAAGTCTATACAGCCCCATTCCATATTTTAAAGGGCCAAACGTGTGTTGCGCTACATACCCAAAGAAGATTTTTGAACAGTACAAAGTAAAGAACAATGTTATGTTTTACTTTTATCCTTTAACTTTTACCTTTAATTGCCTTGGTTAATACTCCTATCTTTTAGTACAAATGTGTTCCCATCACAAATGAAATTAGAATTTTAAACAAGTATGTCCTAAGTTAGAGTCTTTAAGTTTATGGAATAAATTTAAAAAGTAAGAGAGTCGAGATTAAATATACAATCTTTTTTAATCAAGAACACTTAGCCGCACATTTTGAATTTAGATTTAAGATACTAATTTCAAATTTAATCTATTCGTTAATATTTTATTTTTTTTACATAAACCTAAAATGAGTGAAAATAATATTGTAATAAGTCTAATATTGATTATGGGTTGAATCACAGGTAAGGTCAATACGGGTCTAAGCCTTAAAATTACCTATAATATTTTTCAATCCTGAAAATAAACTATGAAAACCAATTCGACTTATTGGGTCTCAAAATGTAGCCCTCCTAATACCTATATAACATAAATTTAGCATAAATTCTTACTTGAGACCGTCTTTTGTAAAGACGGCTCTCAAAAGCCTAGTTTAATTCTAAATTTATATTGTTACAACTATAGATATAGATTTGGGCTGGACTTTTGAGAGTCGTCTTTACAAAAGACGGTCTCTCAAGAGAACACCTGTAAATTTAGAGTGGGATTTAGGGTGAGTCTACTAACAGTTTAACCCATGACAAAATTTAATAAGGTGTAAATATATTTAAGAAAGAAAGTAAATATTGATAAAAATATTTCATTGAATATAATTAAAAGACTCTTTATTTTAGGGTCGTCTAACCGAATAAAAAACTTCTTATTCAGAGATTGTCTTATGAGGACTCAATTGAAAAGAAAGTAGAAAGAAAAGAATAGAAAATTTGAAATAAATAAGATTATACATCAAAAAAAAACATACAATAAGATCATAATCAAACTTATTCCTAAACTAAGTGTGTAATTCGCAAACCTTAGGTTCGGGCTGTTTGCACTTAGTAAGTGTGAAATGACTGAAAAACTGAAACAGGTTGTTCGCTGTTACTAACAGCGAACAACCTATTTTAGGTTTTCAGTCTGTTCGTAAATTTAATCTGAATCTTATTGCATGCTTTTTTTTAATTAAGAGTCTTTATTTGTTTTAAAATTTCGAAACCAATACACCATAATCCATATGTTGGTGGGCTTTTTAAAACTTAAAAAGAATAGAATGGGGTTGTAGAAAATTGTCCGAGTACAGCGGGCGATGATATCCATGTTTGACCGGGAAACATGAAAAGCAGCTTTGATTCAAAAAAGCATAAAAATTGCCCCATAATAAAAATTTCTTAATTTCTTTATCTGATTGAATACTAAAAATTTCTTATTTTAATTAATCACGAGAAGAGACCATCTTTGATTGGATCGGTGTATAAAGAAAAATATAAAATAAAAGTAGAAATTAAGCTCTAATGACGGTCTCTTAGAAGATTGAATGTTAATTAATATATAAAAATTTCACTTTTATATTAGTTTTTATTTAAAATCTCTTATTTCAAATTTTAAACTTGTGTAGCGACGTTCATTTTTTTTATTGTAGCTTAAATTATATTTTGTCACAATAATTCATATTATTAGGTAAAGTGACTGAAACAAGCAAATAAATGATACTCTCTCAAATTTTCTATACTTGTCCACTTTCTGTGGGCATGTCAATCAAGGATATCGTAGGAACCACCTAACAGCGGGTAGTTGGAGTATTTTAAATGATTACATTAATTGTTAAGGTGGTAATTGAGGTATTTTAAGTAGTGTAAGTGAAGATATTTTGGTCTTTACTTGTATGAACATAAGATATTTAAGTAAAAATTTTTACGTCAAAAAAGGGAAGTGAACAACTAAGGTACCCAAAAAGGAAAGTGGACAAATAAATAGAATTGGAGGGAGTATCCTATGCCAAAATTTTATTATCCGATAGAATCATCATCATTATACCCCAACGTATCATGCTCGTAGAAAACCATGATCAGGGTCTGGGGAGGGAATAACGACGACAACTCAGACCACTAAAGGAGAGTGCGATCAAAGAGTCCCTCGATTTAACTAAAAGTAAAGTTATAAAAATTAAAATTTTCTTTAAAAATTCTTCTACTCCATAATCAATAATACTAGGAAGGTGTTCTCTTCAACTTATTTTTTTGACTTATTACTTATTCTTATTGGAATCAGATCAGATCAGAACTATTCAGATCAGATCAGAAAGATTCAGATCAGACCAGACTAGATCAGATCAGATCATACCATTATTATTATTATTATTATTATTATTATTATAATAATATTAATGACATTATTATTAATTTATTTTTTAATTAATTAATTGAATAATATATATACTAATAATAATAATAATAATAATAATAATAATAATAATAATAATAATAATAATAATAATAATAATAATAATAATAATAATAATAATAATAATAATAATAATAATAATAATAATAATAATAATAATAATAATAATAATAATAATAATAACTTTATGAAACCAAATCGATCGGATCGATGCATCGAGATCGGATCGACGATGATCGGATCGAAAGATTCGATCGGATCGTGAATCGACGCATGATCGGATCGGATCGGCCTTAAAAATTCAGATCTTATCCAATCAGATCAGACGAAGAGAACAGACTCTAGGTTGTTAATAAACATGAATTAACAATGCCTGACGACGTCGTGGCGTAGCCATCACCCATTCCGATTGTTTGACCATTGACTGTGTAGTCATGAGTCATGTGCTTTGCGTCTTTGACTCCTTGCCTCTCACGTAGCACGGAGTATTTAATTATATCTACTTTATTTTTTGCTTCCCTTTTACATGAGAGATATTAATTAAATGGAGCGCCTTTTTCTATATATAAATAAATAACATTGGAGTTTTTTTTAATATGAGGTAAAAATTAGTTTCTCTGTTCTTGTTTGAATTATTTAATCGCATACCTTAATTATATTAAATTTTTTATAAATTTTAGATTTGTATAATTCAACATGTAAATAAACTAAATAACGCATTAAAATGCGTAAAAAGTGAGATGTAACAAGTATAATGGAACGATGAAGTATGTTAAAAAGAAATTAGAATATTTTTCAACTGATAAATAAGACCTAATTCTTTTACAATTATGTTTCTATATTTATGAATTATGGTGAAAAACTGAAGAGTATACCATATTTGCCTTTACAATGAAAATATGGGTAAAATAATTATCAAATATCCCGAGAATATTTTGTTATATTCAAATGAAATTCGTTAATTTATTAAGATTAAATTCAAATAAATTATTTGTTTTGTTTCTTTTTGTTTGTCCACTCTAAGTTTTTTCAGTTTAGGAGTGATAAATTTAAATTTGATTTTTTAGGATAAAAGTATATTCATTCTCTGTGAGCGGGATACACTGAATATGATGATGATAATGATGATAATGATGAAAAGTATATTTATGTGGAATCTTGTTAGATTCGTTTTGATGTAAATTTTATTTAATTACTCCATATATAATTTTTACAAATTTATTTTTTATTATGCGTAAAAAAACATGCAAAAGTTAAAGTTGATAAGTGAAAAGAAACGAATGAGAGTAATAAATTATTGTATGTTCTCTAAGAAAAGGTGATAGAGGTAAAATTTGATTTTTTTTAAAAAAATTAAAATTATCCGAAATTAAAAAAGTAATAATGATTATTCAAAAAAAAGTAATAATGAGAAAAAAACAATATTATAAAAATAAGTAAAATCACAAAAACCGGTAATCTCGGTGACAGTCAAATAGGATGCCAATGCACGTGTGGTTCACCATTTTCCAAGTTTGAATTCACCGGGTTTACCCGGTTAATCCCTTTACACTTTTTTTCTTCATCGAGATTCCAGACTAAATTAAATTAACTAGTCTAATGAGAGAACGTCTTTTTGATATCTCAGGTTTAATCCATTAAAGTTTATTGTCTATATTTACTATAAACCAACCCAATTAGAGATAGTCTCTTAAAGAGACCGTCTTTCACAAGAATTTGTGAATTAAATTAAGATAATAACCAACTATTCAACTAGTCTCAATTAAAAATGATAAATTTGAATATATTTTAAATTTTAATTATATAAATATTAATTGCATTATCTGATAAAATATAAAATTTACTCCCTTCGTCTTTTAATGTTTTTCTCGTTTACAATATTCTATTTTGGAGAGAGAAAATTTGATTAAGATTTTTAAGATATATATAGATGATAAAATATATCCATGTAAGATCTCATTAGATTTGTGTATAGTTTTTTATCATATATTTTTTATAATTTTTTATAATACGTATTTAGAGATATTGAGGCTCAAAAGTTGCTTTGAAAACTGTGCAAAAAGTAAATGGAAAGAACAAAAAAGAACGGAGGGAGTAGTATTCTATTCATTGTTAAATCATTGTAAAAATATATTATATTCTTTTATTTTAGATTTTTTTTCTTATTTTACTTTCAGATATATTATTATCACAAATTCTTACTAACAAACACTTTGAGGCTTGTTTTTTAATATTCTTCCCATTTAGAAATTAGTATATTCTACCTTAAATAGAGAAATGTAATTGGTGTTTTTGACATATATTTAAAAGATAAAATATATCGATGTGAGATCTCGTTAGATTCGTCTTAATGTATATTTTTATTATATATTTTTTAATATGTGTATTTAGAGATATTAATATTTAAAATTTACATCGAAAAATATACAAAAATCAAATGAAAAGAACAAAAAGAAACACAGTTATATGCTTAAAGATGATCCGTCAAAAAATAAATATTCCTCTTTCCAAAAAAAATAATAAAAACACAAATAACCAAAAATTAGCTCCATTTCCAAAAATTAACTCTTGGGTATTTCATCTTCATTCTCGCTCACTCACTTACTCACTCACATAGTCACATTTCACTATTTTCTCTCTCCTCGCTGCCATTTTCAGTCAAAGATTCTCCTTACTCTTTCTTCTATTCAAGATCTAAGATTAATTAGGGTTTTTCCCGATTACCCAATTTCTTCTCCATAAATTTATCCCATTCATCCTCAACAATCAGATCAAAGAAAATTATCAGCAAAAAAAAGGGAATTTCTTCTTTTTTTGGGTTGTTGTTGATGAGAAAATAATTAAAGGGTTAATAATGATAAAGATGATGAAAATCGAGTAAATGAAGAAGAAGAAGAGTACCTTTTGACCAAAAAGCACCAAAAAGATGTCTCCTTTGATAGGTATTGTTGCTTGTTATTGTCAATGAATGAGTGATAAAGATTAAATTTTTATAAAAGTTGGAAAATGAAAGCTACTTAACCATTTTTTCCCCTTTTTTCCCTTTGTTTTGGTTGAAAATAATCATAAAATTTTGTATTCTAAACTATTTTGTTTCTGGGTTTTCTTTATCTCTTTGTAAAATGCCTATGTACCAGCCAAATAAGGTGGATTTGGGTAGTGGTGGGCAGGTTTTAGATCTAGAAACTGCTGTAAAAGATGGGGTTTTAGGTGGTGGGTGTGTAGAAGAAGGTGGGTTTTCAAGCTTTGATGAGAAATTAGATCTTAAAAAAATGGTGGAAGAATTAGACTCCATAGAAGTACCAAATGTTTTTATTTGTCCCATTTCATTAGACCCAATGCAAGATCCAGTTACCCTTTGTACAGGACAAACTTATGAGAGGTTAAATATCATGAAATGGCTTTCTTTAGGTCATTTAACTTGTCCTACTACAATGCAAGAGCTTTGGGATGATTCAATTACCCCTAATAAAACCCTTCAACAATTGATTTATAGTTGGTTTTGTTCCAAGTATAAGGCTATGAAGAAGAGGTCTGAGGATGTTCAAGGTAGGGTTTTGGAGATTTTGGAAAATTTAAAGAAAGTTAAGGGTCAAATTAGGATTCAAGCTCTAAAAGAGCTTAGATTAGTTGTGGGTAATCATTTTTCTGCTAAGAAAACTATGGTTGATAATGGTGGGTTTACTGTTTTAACCTCTTTGCTTGGTCCTTTCACTTCCCATGCTGTTGGGTCTGAAGTTGTTGGGATTCTTGTGAATTTAAGCCTTGATTCTGAGTCTAAGTCTAACTTGACTCAACCAGCTAAGATCTCTTTAATGGTTGATATGTTGAATGAGGGTTCTATAGAAACTAAACTTAATTGTACTAGATTGATCCAAACTTTGATGGATACGAACGATTTCGACCCTAAATTGGTGTCAAGTTTAAGCCTTTTGGTCGGGTTGTTGAAATTAGTTAAGGATAAGCGAAACAACACGAATGGTGTTCAACCGGGGCTTTCATTGCTCAAAATGATTAGCACCCATGAATGTGTTCGATGTTCGATTGTTAGCATTGGGGCTGTTCCGCAATTGGTTGATCTTTTGCCTAGTTTGAATGCCGAGTGCTTGGAGTTAGCACTCTCGATATTAGATAACTTGGGTAATCTTCGAGAAGGAAGAGTCGCATTAAAAGAATGCGTGCATACAATCCCGAATGTGGTTAAGTTGTTGATGAGAGTTTCGGAGAATTGTACTCAATTGTCGTTGTCTATATTGTTCGCGGTTTGTAAGTTATCGCCTGAAGAGTGTGCGCCTGTCGCAGTCGAAGCTGGGTTAGCAGCCAAACTTCTGCTTGTAATCCAGAGTGGTTGCAACCCAACTTTGAAGCAACAATCAGCTGAATTGTTGAAATTATGTAGTTTAAATTATACTGCTACAATATTTATTTCTAAGTGTAAGCTTACAAGAACATTGCAATGAAAGTAAATGTTTGGTAGTAAAATTCTTTTGTTGGATATATCAAGTCTTACCAACTTACTAGTTCTCCTATATCTTCAACAAAAAGCAAATTTGTTGAAGATTTATTGTTAAGAACTTTTAAGGCCTGTTTGGTAGTCGATACTTAATGGTGGAAATGGTAATGGAAAGTTGGTGTAAATTTGGTAGAAATATCTGTTGACAAGTTTAATGGTCATGTTTATTCTCATTCACAGTACAAACCATGGGAAATATCATGAAAATTTACACTACAAACTATTCTCATTTTCACTATTTAGTACTGATTATCAAACAGGCAAGTGGAATGAGGACTCTAAAGGAATGTGTATAAAAAGACAGATCTCATTCCATGGATTATTTTTGCTACTTTTATGTGATTGGCAGATGGTTTGTTGCACCATAGTCTTCTGAGTCGAGCAACACGGAACCACTCTTTGCACTTTGCCGGTTGATTCGGTTCAGTCTCATATGATTTGCTAATCTCCTCAAAAAGTGAATTATAGTCCGTTTGAACTATCTTTAAGCCATTTTGAGCGAAATTATGTTGCAGATTCAAGTATTGCACATTATGGAGGGTGATTCTGGTGAAGCATTTCAATTGGGATGGCAAAGGTTTCAATTGGGATGGCAAAGGTTGATGCTTTTGAACTGTTGGTGGATGGTTGAGGTTCTTAGTTTGTGTGAGAGCACTGAGTGGTGATGAAACAGCTAGTTTGACTTACATAGAAATCTCTTCATTGGAGGTTAGATTTGTAAGGATAGTCTTACTTTCTCCCTTCCATTATATTTGCTTGCAGCCGGTAACGATATTTTTCCACACAATATGTCATACTGAGTTATAAGTATTTATAAACCGAGATAGTATTTGGTTAGTTCATGTAGAATGAGAGATGTTTCAAGCTTATTTTTCAAGAAAACAAAATTTAGATCGTCTTACTAAGTTTAGTGTTGCTAATCATCTGATTTTAGATCTCGTAACGAAGAAGAGGGATAGTTAGGGGAAGGGAAGAGGAAGATGACGTAGATGAGTTTTTCTTCCAAATCTCTCAATCGGAGGAGAGATTTGTTTGTTGCAAAATGTGAAGGATTATCCTCCGAATTTGTTTCCCTTCATTTCCGTTCCTTAAATCAATCCTCTCATTTCTCTCGTTTTTCTTTCACTCGATTTTCTTCGATCTAAATGACGCATTAATGTGGCTTACTCTTTTCTTGTTTAAATTTGAGTTTTGATTCATAATTTAGTAGAATTACCCAAAAATTTTGATAAAATAATGTGAAAATTTCTGTTTACTTTGTTAGATTATGTTATAATGACAAGTTAAATTATGATTTAGTAGAATTACCCAAAAATCTATAATTCACATTATAATGAGAACAATAAAATAACTCGTTTAGATCATGACATTGTAGTATGTACTTTTTGTTTATGTATATGAAATTGTATATGATGTTTGATTAACCAAAAACAATAATCACGTGGTTTTCAAAACAGATCCGATAATCCAATATTCATCCTACCTTATAACTGAATCTGATTTGACTCGACTTAAAAATGGATTTACAATTATGTAAAAATCAATGTGTACATAAATTCTGATTTTAAACCGACCCAAAATACTTTACACAAAATTGACCTGATGACCTGAATGGACACCTATTACGTCTAAGTGGAAGCTTCTATAATAGGCATGTAATGTGCTATGTTGGATGATGAGCAATGGGATGATGATGGAAGGCTTCCACTAAAAGCAGGGAAGTGATAATGGAATGGTCTAAGATTTACATGAAAATCTTTAATCTCAATATAGGAAGGTGTATGATGACTTTGTATGTTTGTCACCTATCAGAAATGATTACATTGTTTTCAGGAAAGGGTAGGAGTGGAAGCCCAAAAGGAAGAATTCAATGGTGGAGTTGAAAATGGAGTTGTTCTTTCTGGTAATGATGACTTCACACTATGAGACCTGTTTTGAGTGTTTTCACTCTCACCTAAGGCAGCATGTTGCTTTGCCTGTGGGTCCTACTTTTTAATTTATGTGGGTCTAAGACCGTCTTATAAGATGGCAAGAGGAGCCTGTGCTTCAGACTGATAAAAAAATAGAAAAATGACGCTTAAATATGTAATAGTTAGGGGTTTATAAAAGTATATTTAGTAATTAGAGATTTATAACTAATGTTTTTGCCTCGCCTCTCGAATCTTAGGGCTGGCCCTATGTGGGTCGAGTGTTATTCGTATGGATTAGTTGAAAATAAAGGTTCAATTTTCATTCTTGTGAGTTGTAATAAAGGTTCAATTTTCAATAAGACAATAACTATCAAAAAGATTAACTCTCTCCTCTTTACATGTAGAGATTCTTTAAGTTACCTCGGATAAAAAAAAGTTGCATATAATTCTTATTGGGATAGAACAAAGAAAAAAAGTTAGCATTGCATCATTGGTATAAGTGGGCGAAAGGAAGATTCTTTATTAGTTTTATCATTAACAAGGGTGAAGTTAGATAAATCTTTCAAACCTCACCCATGGTGAAAGCCGTTTATTGCATTGGGCTAATAGAATATCGTGGTCTTGTTTGTATACAATGGCAGACCTATAGAAGACATGGAGTGCCACACATCCAATATAAAAGTTTAACGTAGCCAACAATTACTGTTTGAATATAAAATAACTAATACTTTCTCCAATTTGTTTCAGTTGTCCTACTTTCTTTTATGAGCAATTCATTTCAGTTGTCCCATTTTCTTTTTGTCAATGATTTTTTTTTACATAAATACCCCATGTTCACACAAGTAATGACCAATATATCACTTTTACTGTTTATAATATCTCAACTACCACCTTTATAATTTATTTAATCAATTAACATACCTCAACTACTACCTTTTTAGAGGATCCTATTCTATTTTTAACATTCGTTCCCAATCAAATGGGACAACTCAAATAAATTAGATTGTGTATAGTTTCATTTTTTTTTTTCATCTTTGGTCTTTCTGGTAATAATGATGACTTCACAATATGAGACCCATCTTCATTTTTCTGACTTTAGGCAGTGTACAAGCTTTTTTTGTGGGTCTTATTTTTAAGTTTTACCATATGCTTATCTCAATTGATGTGGTGTTCTTGTTTGTGACTCTGTGAGGTCCCATACTTTCATATCCCTAGGGCTAGGGTATGTTTGAAAAATTGACTATAAACATCTGTTAGTTGATTTAATCAGTTGAAAACATTGCTCGATAAGCTAATTGTTTAGTTGGCTGTTAACGAAATGTATGGTAGTAAATAATTATTGATTGTTATCTCTTTTTAAACTTTTTAAAAAATGAACTGTCATTTTTCTTAAAATATTTTCTCTTTTCAGTCTTTGAAGTTATTCTCCCTTATTATTAAAAGTGTTTTTTCATTATATTATAACTTTGTTATTTATTTTCTCATCGCCATCCATATCTTGTTATCAATTTACTATTCTTATTTTTTAAAGTAAACTTTACTTGTTGTAAAACAAAAATCTCATTTACTTCATTAAAGTTACATTTGATAAATTGTACAACGTAACATAATATTATTATGTATCTAAGCATACAAATACAATATTTACTGGGTTTCAACAAGTGGGCTTTTTAGTTATGCATGCCGAGTTTTCTTATTAATTTTCTAATAAAGTAGACATTTGTTATTGTAAAAAACAACTCATTTTATTCTATTGTTTACAAATTTTTTTTATTGATTCTATCATTCAAACAGCGGTTAAATAGAGTATGGAAATGTATTTGTTGGAAAAAAAATTAGATATACTTATAAGTATAAAAAGTTCAGTCTTATCTAATTAGTGTGTAAGTACTAGGTAGTGGATATATGAACTCAACCATCTTATACCTACCTCTTATGTTGTTACATAGCAATTACAATTACATAAACGCCTTTTTGTGTTCCTCTAATTTGTCATAGTCGATTATGAGAATTCTTATCTTGCAACCCGTTATGTTGTTACATAGCAATTAGATAAACGCCCATTCTTTTTTATTCCTCTAATCATCAGTCGATTATGAGAATCCTTATCGTTAAAATTCTAAATCTGCCACCAAGGACAATACTCTCTACATATTGCTTACTATTCTTGTTTGTTGCTCCCCCAATGAACCATCCAATTTAAGACCATGACTATGAATATCAGAAATCACCCTTAAAATCTGATTAAGTACTTTTTTATGACTCAATACATCAGTATGAGAAACCCCTTTAATATTAATCATCTCAAGTGATTGATTCTTCTCATTCATCCACTCCGATTGAACTGCTAATAAGCTCAACAAATTCACTGTTCCATCCCCGTCACCCCATTTTATAGAAGGTTGCTTATCAAAACCCTTATAATCATAAAACAAAGTTTCGGGCGTATCAATTCCACTCCCAATTATGCATGTTATAGGTACTTCGGGTGCCCTAAGTTTCTCGACTAAGGGCAAAACCCGAGTTTTATAAGGGTGTACCCCCCGTGGAAAACCAATGTCCTTAAGAAACTTGGGAATGTCATGTGATGTATAGTTAGTATATGGTGTGATCACTAAAGGGGTAACATTCCCAAATATCCTAGGACATGGCATAAGCCAAAGGTTACTTTCAGAACTTCTTTGTTCTTCCCTTACTAATAAGGGCTTTACTAAGGGCACCCCTAGAGTGTACCCTGATGCAAATGTGAGCATCTCTTGGACTGTCCCGGCCCATGGTGTCGACAATGCGATGAAATGTTTGATGAATTTTTCGCGCCAAGATTTGGCGTTGCGTACGAGTAATTGGTGGGCATATAAGCCTCCTAAACTGTGAGATAAAAGTATTACAGGTTTTCCACCATTTGAAGAACTAGCTTTTTCAATGAGATCTTTAAGGTCTTTAAGGTACTTGGTACCTATTTTAGATGGGTGCCCTTCTGGGGCTAAGCCATACCGAAAATCATAGGGTGCTCCAAATAAAGTTTTGCCTTCTTTGTATCCAATTTCTTCCAAAGATTTCACTAATGGTGCCAAATATCCTGATATTAGCCTGTTCATGCCAACAAAACATTAGCAAGAGAACAATATGGCTCTTTAAATCATATGAAGTTGCGGGATCATCATCATCCTACCCAGTATATCCCATTCATATAAACTATAACCAGGATCTGGGGAGGAAAGGACGGCGACAACTTATACCCATAAAGAAGAGCGCGACTAAAGGAGTCCCCCGGCTCAATGAAGGTGAAGATGTTACTGCAACGTGGAGGGCTCAAGATATATATACTATATAATTGCGGGATGATGTTTGCAATTAAGGGTCTGTCAAGAAACCGAGTCAACCAAAAGCTTAATTTGATGGTCGAAGGCTCAAGATATATATACAATATAGCATCGGAAAGCCACAGGTTTGAATCTTCCTCGCCCCTTTGTTAATTCAAGTGGGATATTTAGCACTATTGATGAAGATGACACGTGCTACATTTATACTTTGAAGCTTAATGTTTAAGGAGACATGATAGATTATTAACATACTTTTAAGCCACAAGTTTGATTCTTCCACCTCTAATTAATTAAGTGAAATGTTTAGCAACATGTATGAAGATGACACGTGCTACGTTCTAGAATCATTCACCCCTTACATGTTGCTTTCATACTTTAAAACTAAATGATTATTCATCAATCACTCACAAGTTATATTGTGTTCTTAATCTATAAGTTATAACATCGTCATGTGATATTTTATTTAATTCGTTTCAATACAAATATTATTAATATCAACTTATTGTAATTTTCAATTATGCACAATTAAAAATAATGATATAAATAACACACCGACACCTGTGCAATGGAACATTTAGGCTGAATACCATGATGTATTGCATATTTTAAACTACAACCTTCAATTTAAGCTTTCGATTAAGTTATCTACTCAACATTATTCCATCAAATACAAAAACTATAGGTTCATTCGGGTCATCGAGTAAATTTCGAGTCGGTTCAAAATCGATTCTTGAGTCCACTTTAGTTTTAACGTAATTGTAAATTCCATTTTAAAGTTGGGTTAAATTGAATTCGGTTACAAGGTCAGGTAACTATTGAATCGTCTGATCTATTTTAAACACCACGAATAAAAACAAACAACATAGTTAACAAAAGATGAAAAACTCACTTGAGATTAGGATCAAGGTACAAAAGGGATTGAGCAGACCCAAAATTAGGAACTCTAGTCTCAACACCAGGAGCATTGACGTAATCATCTAAATTAGAATCATAATATAACATCATTCTTTCCGCAAAACATTTGGTATACGGCGCAAGTAGTACACTTGCGTCGAACCAAATACGGTACCAACCGTCCTTGTCCTTATGCAGGGGTCCGGGGTACACCCTGCATATTAGGCTCGACGGCTTGTAATTAGCCGTCAACCGTGCTTCGAGTTGGTTCCCTCCACTTCCAGGGACTAAAATTATTGGGTGCAGGCTCGTCGTTGTTGTTGTCGTTGTCGTTGTCGTTGCTAGACATAGGACGTGTAAGTGTAACATTATGATGATAAATCGGACGTAGTTCGTATAGGATTGTGCTTGTGAAATCTTCATGATCGAGCATAGAAGGATTTTAGGTGTTTTTTTGAGATTGTATTTTCATTTTCCAGTGGCTTTGAGATGTGGTTGGTTGGATTGGTTAATTGTGGTATAGAATGTGTCAACGTATGCTAGTCTTTTTTGTTGGTTTTATACTTTTATCTGTTGGTGGACTATTTTTTTGTGCTTTTGATATGATCGAGTAGTTTTAAAAGAGACTATTTGGGTCGGGTTTGGGTCTAGATTTAAAGGTCTTAGACCCAAACTTAGACTTATTTATTTTTTTGAGATTCGGACTCAAATTTGCTTAACTCTGACGTTGACCATTTTTAGAGGGGTGGTCGTGTAAAGGGTGGGGGTAGTGTAAAGGGTACTTGGAGGATTTTTTTATATAAATAAAATCAAATAATAAGAATGCCAAAGGTCATTAAGGTTGGTCGATAGTCATTAGTAGGTCATTTTGTCAAAATTTGATAAATTAGCCTGAATATGCAAGTTGGTGTAACTTGGTGGACAGGTGGTAACAAGTTAAAAAAAATCAAGGTTGTAATTAGCAAAAGTCCCTAACTTAAAGGTTTTAGTTTGCAAATTATTCTATTTTAAAATTCGCGAATTTTGCTGGCCGACTTATATTGAATATAATATTTTTTATTATAGGATAAGTCGAGAGAATGTGAGAATCGAACTCATGACCTTTTTTAAAATATGGTACTTGCTCTCCAACTTATGTTGGACTCGATTCCGAATTTGATATTAAATCGGCCATGCTTGGTTCTTGTCTTAAGTATAGGATAGGCTTAAGAAAGATGAGACAATGGAGAATCGAATCTATGATCTTACTTTATAAAATAATATATGCTCTAACTGAGACAAGACCCGATACTTAATTGTTAATTTTTTTAAACAATTGAAGGTAAGCTAGAAAATTTCGTGAGTTAAGGAAGGAAAAGGAAATCGATTATTTCTGTAGATGATCAAAGTCAAATTCATGTTACAGTGGTACAAGTCAAAACCTTAACCGCTCATCTAACCCATTATGCCTGACTATAACTTGTTCTTGATGATTCCTAAGTCGATCTTCAATTAAGGCGATATTAAAACAAACTTAATTGTTTGAATTTAAATTTGAATGAAGCTGAATCAATTCATAACCGATACTAATTTATTACTACTTATTAGCACTAAATTTTTATTTATGATATAATATTGTTAATAGCATTATTCTAGGCTAATTTTGCTATAATTTTGATATTGAGTATTATTTTTTTAAATCTTTTGATATTGAGTATTTGTATTTAAACAGCAATTACTTAATGAGAAAGGCAGAAGATCAATTAGAAATTCATTCCTTGTTCTCACTTTAAAATTTCCCATCTTTTTTTCTCTTATTCTTCTGCGTGAATCTCCCCAATTTCCATCAGATTCGCTAGCCAATCCCCTTCTCCATTTTGTCTTTCTTCCCTTAATCTGCATTCTCACTCTAAACCCTGAACAAACTCAACGCTTTCGCGATCACGAAACTATCTTTTCCTGATTCAGATCAGATATGGCGACAATGGAGAGCTTGATTGGATTAGTTAACAAAATCCAAAGAGCATGCACTGTTCTTGGTGATCATGGCGGTGAAGGTCTTTCTCTTTGGGAAGCTCTTCCTTCTGTTGCTGTCGTCGGTGGTCAGGTCTCTCATCTTTCCGATTCTGGTTTTTATTGTATTAAATCAATAATGTCGATTTAAAATTAATTTTGTATAAGGTACATTGTTTGATCGATTCTGAATTTTTAAAATTGAAATTTCAGAGTTCTGGAAAATCATCTGTTTTGGAAAGCATTGTTGGAAGAGATTTTCTTCCTCGTGGATCCGGTACTGATTACATCTTCTTCGCATTAATTATAATGATCTAATGTGAGATTCAATTCATAGATTTGGATTATAATGCTGATTGTTTTTTGATTTGCAGGAATCGTTACACGGCGGCCGCTTGTATTGCAACTACACAAGATCGACGGTGGGAGTGAATATGCGGAGTTTCTTCATGCACCGAAGAGAAAGTTTTCTGATTTCGGTTAGAAACTTCTGTCGTTCTGATCATTTTCCATTGTTATTTTATGAAATCAACCACAAGTTCGATTGAATTTAGTTTTTTTCCTGATCTGCATACTGATTATAGTTTTATTAGTTGATGTATATGTTGCTGCGTGGCTGGTTCCTGATGGTTATTGTGATAATTAGTTGTTGAGTTTATTCGATACGTAATGAGATACTGTTATTGTTTGTCAATGATTAAAATTTTAAAAAGTTGCTTTCGTTTATAATGCTACTTGACTTTATATGTAAACTATAGAGGTTTTTGTTAGAGATTGAATGAGACAAGAATGTTCTATTCAATTAGAATATTTAGAATTGATCATATGATAAGAACTACCAAATTATTGACTTCTACTTAGTTTTTGTTGATTGCTTTTCTTTAAACTTCTAAACTTGTTTCTAAGTATTGATTTTTAGAATACCAACTTTTTCACTTTGTACTTATTGAAGTTCACATAACTAACGTGATCTTATGGAAGAACAGAAACTTGTCTTGGAAGATCTCTTTTTTGGAATGTTGAGTGTTTCAGCTTTTCTTTTTGTTCGGGGTATGCTAGAGCATCCCAACAGATTACGATCAAGGGGAGGGAACTAATCCTCCATATAGGTGGTGAGAATTGAACCATTTTCATAAGAGTGAAAGGGAAAATTCTCAACAATTACTTTAACCTATGATTGACAGGGAAGATCAATTATATTGTAGGTATGAGGTTTTGTATCAGCAGTCTAATGATTCTACTCGAAAATATTTTTCTGTATTAAAGTGTAGTGGATCTCTAAAATCTCATACCTCAGCTACATGTGACATGATTGATAAGATGGATCACCTTTTTATCGGGTACAAATGTCTTGGTCTTCAAGGGGTTCTGTGGCAAAATTTGTTCTTTTGGCATTAGATAAGCTAGCAGGATGGGGTTATAACTTATAGAAGGGTTGCAGAGTTTTCCGACTCTGACTGCTTATATTCTTGGTAATGGACTTGTGTAGAATGATTTTGTTGTAAACAAGTTTATCTCAAAATGCTCTGCATCGCTCTCTTACATTTATCCTGATACTAGGATCAAAAACATCATATTAGATATGTATGGAAGGAATTTTTTTAGTTTCTAAAGATTGAGTCCTACCCTCGGTTTGATAGATATGTCCCATCAGTTTTCATTGTATGTTCAATCAACCGTGCATATAAGAGGCTCTATGTTATTGGCATTTTTTTATTAGGAGATTTTGATAGAGGTATTCTCGTTTCGTGCCTTTTTATTTATGGATGTTACTCTAAACTGTAATTTTCCTTCGCAGCTGCTGTCCGCAAAGAAATAGCAGATGAAACTGATCGTATCACGGGAAAGACAAAGCAAATTTCTAATATCCCTATCCATTTAAGCATTTATTCACCAAATGGTATGCATTGATTCTGTTTTCCCAATAATTCAGCGTGCTGACTATTGATTAGTAGTTGCTTTACTTATGCTCTATGATATAGTAGTTACTAGTTCATTTTCTATTTTGTTATAGTATGATAGCTTTTAAAAATCTTTTGTAAGACCTACGTCCTCATTAGGCTCCTAATACAACATACCCTAAACCCCCTAAACAAGGTTTGATCCCATGATTTAAGATTTAATTCATGGGAAATAGGATAGCTTAACTGAACCACCCATTAATCTTTCTCAAGCACAAAAAATTTGAATTGTACATTAAACAAAAAACGCTGAATTTTGTGACGTAACTTAACATGTTTTAAGTACAATGGAAATTCATTATATTACATTTACAGTGATTTTTGATCTTAATGGACCTTCTTTTTTTGTAATTTTCATATTGGAGTTATGTCTTTTGAATACTCGTCAATTTTATGAAATTTTCCTCTAGCAGTCATTGTCATCAGTATAAAATGGATTCTCAAAATTAAAGTTGATTGTCATGATGAAGATAGAAAGTAATAAAAATGGTCTTTGTGCTTGTCTTATTGTAGACATGGCTGTCAGACTTTCATCCTTGATTTAGTCGTTGGATAATATTAAAAAATATTACAATCTGTGGTTTGCTGTTTCTTGAAAGTATAAATCCGAAATATTATGGACTTCAATTTTCTCGTCCTAGTGAAAAATGATTATGCTTTGTTATAGAAAGACTATCAATTTTGTAGGTTCTCCATATTAAATACTCACTGTGTTTGACTTTCTATGCATGCATTTGACCATTGATGTCTTTGATTATGCATAACAATTATGAAAACTAAATGCCTTGAAAATATCAGTTAAGGCAAATCTAGTAATACACCTCACAATAATGTTTTGAATCTATGTATTGGGAAACATTTATGATCAAAGTATGTTAAAATTTAAAAATGTTGCTAGTATTATAAGACGGAATAAGTATACATGAAATCAATCTCTGGATAAACATCAAATAAGAGCCTATGGTGAATTCAGTGGCTTGATGCCGTGATTTTATCGTGTAGGGTCTTGGCATGCTTCACCATACAATTAAAATAGCTGAGTAGATGAGGAATATATCTTTTACTTGGATTGTTCTCCAAATACAAATTACAAAAAGATGTCTATTCACTGTTTCCTGTTTATCGTAGTTATGATTGTACATTCTGGTCTTGCCTTTTAGAAGTTAACGCTAAGATGTTGTTTGTCTTTCCTTTACAGTTGTCAACTTGACACTTATAGATCTTCCGGGACTCACAAAAGTTGCAGTAGGTAATTTTTTGACTAAACACAAGTGTAATGCGTACATTTATTTACAGTAGATTGCTTTGGTACAATAAACATTAATGATATTTTCTAGTAATCTTTTGTGTCTTATCTGATCTACTGCAGAGGGACAATCAGAAAGTATTGTTCAAGATATTGAGAACATGGTTCGCAGTTATGTTGAAAAGGTACATAAAGTACATTACTTGATGCTTATCTTAACTGGGGAGATTAGATGTTAATTAAAGACTTTGGGGTTTCTGGTGGGCTCTAGACCTGGTGATACATGTTGCTTAAGTCTTTTTTTCATCTCTTTGACTAAGAAAGTATTGTCCGAGGCATCTTTGGTTTTCCCCGCCCTCTTTTTAAGTCTTTTAAGCTCCAACTATCTATCTTCCTTACCGATTCGCAAATACGTCGTCTTTGCACATGCCCAAACCATCTTAAACGATTTTCTTACATCTTTTTCTCAATATTTACTACTTCTTAACCCTTTTTATATCTTCGTTTCGAATTCTATCCCTCAAAGTATGTCCGCTCATCCATGAAAACATTGTTTAATATATGTTGGCATTCATGTTAACGTGCTAGTCATAGTAGATACTTATTAGTATCTTTACGTGTAAAATTATGATAGCCATATAACATGCTTTTTTTGCCTCCTCCGTAGCCAAATTGCATTATACTTGCTATTTCTCCTGCCAATCAAGATATAGCAACATCAGATGCTATAAAGCTTGCGAGAGATGTTGATCCTTCAGGTATACTAGATTTCGTTGTGCTATTCAACTGCGTTTAGCTGAAAATCACTTAATGCCACTTCTCCAGACACTATTATTTTTTGGCCAATGCTGATGCTATGAGATATCTTGTCACTTTGTAGGTGAAAGGACATTTGGTGTGTTGACAAAACTTGATCTAATGGATCAGGGTACAAATGCTTTAGATGTAAGATCTCTTTGTGAATTGTTTGTTGATATTATCTATACACTATTAAGGAATAGAAAGATTACTAGTTTCTGCTTCATATACAAAGGTTCTTGAAGGAAGAGCATACAGATTGCAACATCCCTGGGTTGGTATAGTGAACCGTTCACAAGCTGATATCAACAAAAATGTCGATATAAATAATGCCCGTAGGAAGGAGAGGGAATATTTTGAACATAGCCCAGAGTATTCTCATTTAGCTCACAAAATGGGTTCTGAATATCTGGCGAAACTTTTATCTCAGGTCAGATTATGAAGCTGACGCTATGTTCCATCATGTTACCATAATTTTCTCTATTGAATTTATAGTACTCCAGCAAACCCTGATGCTGATTATCTTATTCTTTTCATCCAGCATTTGGAGGTTGTAATCAGACAGAAGATTCCAAGCATCATTGCCCTTATTAATAAGACAATTGATGAAATCAATGCTGAATTGGACCGTATAGGCAGACCTATTGCAGCCGATGGAGGGGTAAATCTACCGTCCAGTTTTAACCTAAATGCCTCTTGAATCCTGCTTTGCATAGCTGACATATCCTTCACAAAAATGCAGGCTCAATTGTACACAATTTTGGACATGTGTCGTGCATTTGATAGAGTGTTTAAGGAGCATCTTGATGGAGGGTAAACTCTTGAATTCTATTCAAACAGTGTCTCATACAATAGTTTTGGTTCCTTTCCACGATACATTCAGAGAGTATATCTTGATCATTTGCGCTTGTTTCTTTTATTCTTTGCCTCCAAGATTTAGGGTTGCAATTTTTTTTTTGGCTTGGATAGGATTCACATTACGAAGTCGAACTACATACTTTATACATTGTTTCTTTTTATACAAATGGATTTTCGTTCATAGAATTAACTAGTTTTAAAGTTGGTGCGTCTTATAGTTAGGCTAATAAAGTTCATGTAGCTAAGCTTTTTTCTACTATAACTTAGTCAAGACTAGGAACATTTTATATTTTAGAAGGTAATGAAAATAATTGTTCCAATATAAATTGAAGAATAATTTGCGAATTACAGCCTTAAAGTTTAGCACTTTTGCGGATTACAGTTTCATTGTTTATTTTTTGCGAATTATAGTCACCAAAGTATCAACGTTTACAGTTTCAGACCAAAACACAGAATTCCGACCATTTTGGTGGTCAGAGTTTTAGATTAAGTGGTTGAGTGTTTTTGGTGGTTGTAATCCTCAAAAACTAAACATTGAGGTTGTTATTCGCAAAAGTGCTAGGCTGTAATTCGCAGATTATTCCAAATTAAATTATAATAAATGTCAAACTTCAATTCAGGTCATTTTAATTTTGTTGAATTGAGTTTTACTGAACTAAATTTATTTTACCAAATTGAACTTATATTGTTGAATTAAACTTAAATGAATTTTTCTCTTGTTTTTCTTTGCACTATTGATTATCATTGAACTGAACTTATTTTTGCATACTCAAACTTTTTTTCCTGAATAGAACTTAATATTATTGAATGTTATGTTTTGTAGTGAATTGAACAAGGTCTTTGTGGATATTTAAGATATGATGAAAAAGTCTCATCTATGATTTTAATTAGTACTTCATTATAATAGACTATATGAAAATTATAAATTGAATCATGTGCACTTTTTATTTGTGAAATTACAAATGATGATTGCTTTCAAGGGTCAATTGGAAAAATTTTAACAAAGGCAAGGTTGTGTACGTTTGACACCCCCCCCCCCTCCTTCCCCCAACCACGCCTAGGTTTGAGCCCCTTAAGGGTATTTAGGTAATGGAATGTTTTTGTATGCTGGTCATATAGTAAATTGTATGAATCTTTTATTTTTAAAAAATTAACTTTTTTTTCAAAAAATTAACCTTTAATTAATACTCAGGTTAACTAAGTATATTATTTGTACCATGTCAATATGTGAAAGCGATGACATATTGATGGGCACATATGATGTAAAGGAAATAATTTACTAATAAAGATGAAACAAAAATTATTATTTGTTTAAAAAGATACTCCAATTAGTACCAAATTGGAAGTCAATATTCCATGTTTAAAAAGATAAATGATACCAAATTCCTTTCAAATAACACCCTACATTTTGTTCCATGAGTGCAAGTTTTGCTCAATAATCTATGTTTCCATGGTGTTTAGCACTACCAATATTAAGGGTGACTGCTGATAAAGGGAACATGTTCTCCACAAACAATCTTTTCTTTGTCTCAATCAGACTTTGTATCTTGGCTGCATAAGTTTAAAGACAAATAATATTGCAGGAGACCTGGTGGTGATCGCATTTATGGGGTTTTTGACCACCAACTTCCAGCTGCTATGAAAAAGCTCCCTCTTGATCGTCATCTCTCAACATCGAATGTTCGGAAAGTTGTAGCTGAAGCTGATGGTTACCAGCCCCATTTAATTGCTCCTGAGCAAGGAATTAGAAGACTCATTGATGGATCTCTTGGATATTTTAAAGGCCCAGCAGAAGCAACTGTTGATGCGGTAATTTTCTTTGTCTATAATGGACTTTAGTATGTGAAGGAGGAGACATGCAGCCATTAGTATCTACATGTAGCTAAAATATTCTCAGAGTTTATGATAAGTAATTTTGTTTGTATAAATTTACTTATCGTACACTGAAATTGTCTAAAACCGACCTAAATTTTATATTTTTCAACGTATCGTCTTATCATTTTTAAAAGAGGATTTTTTTTTGGTATATACTTGATGGAATGGATAGTTGGCGCAATTACTTGGTTTCATGCAACCTCAGAAACTGAAGTGTTGGGAATGGAAGAATGCTAGTAGATAATGGTTTTTGATTCATAAATAAATTTACTTTCATTAATAACAATGTGGTCGTTTTATTAAAAGTTATTGTGTCTTAATATTGATCTGCAAATCAATAACAATAATGAACCTAGAGTTCCTCCTTGGTATTCAAGGAAGGCAAACAAAATAAAGGACACCGAAAGAGAATCCAAATGTTTGTGTTGGTGATTGTCCACCTTTTCCACATTTTCCACATTTGAATCAACTCATGTTGATGCTTTGAAATTAGCATGAGAAATTTTTGCTAGAATTTTTTTGTCGCTTCTTATATCTATTAAAATTTTCCTCTACAGGTGCACTTAATTCTCAAAGAACTCGTCAGGAAGTCAATAGCAGCAACAGTGGTGAGTAAATTTCTAAGAATAAATATATCTATGCCCACAAAGACAGGGACTGTGTAAATGAGAAAAGAATAGAAACCATGCAGTAATACCTATAATCATGGTTTGATGTTCCAAATATCGGGCCCTAATATTTATCTTTTAGGCGACAGCCTTGAAATTTGGGATATCCATTGTCTATCTACATTGCCTGAAATGTAAGGAGGGTTTTGAGTCATGAAAACTATTGTGGCTTTTTAAAATTATTTCATTTACTACTCTAGTCCTTTCATAATCACACAACACTATATAATATATGCATACATATAGATACGCACACATATCTACACTTTATTTTATTTATGTTCGTGTGACTTTGTGCGAGTATGCTCTTCCTAGGGAACTCATGCACATGTAATAATAATTGTCAACTTTATTTCATGATTCTTGCATAGGCATGGGTAACCCATCTCGTGAATCACTAATCAAATAGAGCTAGCAATGGTTTAGATTGGTTCAATTTAGGATTTTGGATCACAAAAGTTCCTTGTTGGTATTTAGGTCAATATTTTTTGTGAAAAGCTACCTTTTTCTCTTTTGAGTATAGGGTTGGCTGAGGGAAATGGAGAGGGCAAATAATTGAACCCGAGACCTTACCTAGGGAAAGTGGTATATGCTCCAATTGAGACATGACCCAATTCTTGTGAAAAGCTACCTTTAAAAATTCTCGTATTATATGTCTTGTGAGAAACTACCTTTTAAGCATTTTCTATGTGAAAGACTTACTTCGTCATATTTTGAGAAGTTGACAGGAATTGAGCTTTATGTTTATAAATTTCTTTACGAAATACTACCTTTGATGATTTTCTTTGTGAACACTACTTGTATTCTCTTGCAAAAAACGTACTTTAAAAGGTAGGGATAGTATATTGAAAAAAAAGAATTAGCATGAAAGATAGTATATTGCAAAGAAAATATTATAAAAGGCAATATTATGCAAAGAAAAATGTAAGAAAGGTCGTAGTTTGCAAAGAAAGTTATAAATAAGTAGTTATACACTAATCAACTCCCTTGCCATGGGAGAATGATAAATAATACTTCCTTCAGTCCCTGATTTGCCCCATATACTATTTAGTTTTTATCCCATTGAGTTTGCTTCATTATCATTATTGTACTTGACTCCACCTATAAAACCCAATCATAACTTACAATTTATTTGTTATTCCTACATTAAAATCTATAATTATGCCACTAACGACATGACTCTGTTTACAATACCTCACCAAAATACCCACTTGGTCACTTTTCCAATTTTTTAAATCTTTGTGGCATCCCCCGAGAAACAATTTTAGGGGATAGAGGAGTTCATAACATAATTTCTCATAAAAAAATTTATGAGGTATTTCATTACAAGTTTCTCTTCCAATCTTTAAGCCATGTTTTCAAAATCCAGGCCAAGTTTTTGGCTTTTTCAATTGTTTTTGAAGAGGAAAACAAATAGTATCTAATTTACAGGAACAAGCTCGGAGTGATCACGAGTTAGAAGCTAAATTTTGTAATCAGGCACCAAGTTTCTTATTTTGATGTGTAATGTGCCACAGGAGCTGAAGCGATTTCCATCACTTCAAAATGATATAGCTACAGCGGCTAATGGTGCTCTGGAAAGATTCCGTGATGAAAGCCGTAAAACTGTCATCCGTTTGGTAGAGATGGAATCCAGTTATCTAACGGTTGAATTTTTCAGAAAACTTCAGCTTGAACCTGAGAAGAATAGTAATAATAATGCCAACCAAGCAGCGTCAAATTCTGATCGTTATACTGATATTCATCTCAGGAGAATTGGTAAACATGCTAATTATTTTGCAGCGGTGCTGCCATATATGGCTACATTGTTGTGGTCAAGTTTTTTGCTTTATATTATAGCATGTTGCCATGTTTTTTTTTTTTTTGTAAGTTATGATATATGCATGGTCGCTAATTTATTTGCTTCCCATCCTAGGATCAAATGTCTCAGCTTATGTTGGTATGGTTTGTGACACATTGAAGAATTCTATTCCAAAGGCAGTTGTTCATTGTCAAGTCCGTGAGGCAAAAAGATCACTTCTCAACCACTTCTACGTTCAAATTGGAAAGAGAGAGGTAAAATCTGCGACATTTGACATTGCATATAATAAAGTCTATTTGTCAACACCATTATTTGATGGTTTTAGAGATGAACATATTTGCTTATTGGGGGTTAGCATCAATTGTGAGTTGTGACCGTACCACCTATTGAGCGGTCTGCCCTTTTTTCTCTTAAACTTTGTTTTTTTCTTTTCTTGATGTTCAAAAGAAAATTATAGGTTAGAATTGCACTCTTTCTCTTAGAAATGCTTGTTATTCGACAAGTGATATGATCGTTGTACTATGCAAGTCTTTTGAGGAATCCAGCTGTAAGATACCTAATCTTTAATTAGTCAAACTACCAACAATGCTGCTTAGACTGGTGGGCTCAGTATTGTTTCTTAAGTATCAATAGTACAATGGCATTTGGAACAATGGTACTAGTCATACTTCTATAAGTTGCAAAAAGGGAGAAGCAACGGTCACAAAAACGGGAGAACAAATGACACCCTCAGGATTAATGAAGCAAACAACAAAAGCAATGCCAAAGCCTTAGTCCCAACAATACGGGTTAGGAAGTGCATCTTGTCGCTGTATGTCATGTGCCCATGTTAATTGCAGTTCCACTCATGACATAAGATGTGACGATGTTTTACGCTATTTGTTACTAACCTATCGCAACCGTGCTCTTTTTTCTGTGCTTGGGACTCGATGTTTCGCTGATGAATTTTATTACTGAAGCAAACAATAAGGGAAATTTTAATGTACAAGAAATGAGCACTTGATGTAAATTGGCATCTTATTTGGTCAAACTTACTTCACTGTCCAAGTCGGACTGATCAAAGTACGCTCGCAAATGTTGGGAGCTACTAATAGAGTTGTATTTTTCTGTCTTAACTCATGAAAACAGCCTCCTTGTTTCTTACAAGGGAAAGGTTGCGTACTTGTGTACATCAACACCCGCCCCCCATACATTGCCTCGGTAAGAGTCACCTTTAACGACAATGGGGAAATGTGATATTGTTAGTCGGAAATAAGATATGTTTTGTTAAAATTGGATCTTGCTTATGCTCAAATTCAGTTTGTTTATGATTTACTAGTCTAACTCCACAAATCTATATGCAGAAAGAACAGCTTAGTGCCATGTTGGATGAAGATCCTGCACTCATGTCCAGAAGAGAATCACTGGCTAAGAGGCTTCAGCTCTACAAGTCAGCAAGGGATGATATTGATGCTGTAGCATGGAAGTAAAGACATACACGTCACAGTCTTTTAAGCACTCGCTATCCCTAAGAAACCGTCTTTACGAAGGTGAATCCTCTTCCAACAAGCTCGTTATGAAAATCAATCTATTCACAGGCATATATACATCCCTGAAACGATTCATGCGGCTTTAGGTCACCGACTTTATTGAGCAACAATTACGAACTATAGAATACAGGCGATGGAAGATCTTTGAATTTGGAAATACCATATTGCTTATTACAGTACCTGGATTTGTTTGACACCTTCATTTGTGAATTGTTATTGTAATTCTTTTACAAAAACAACATTGGATTTCATTCAGACATCTAATGTGAAACCAAAAATCAGGGAGTATACTTCTAAATTGTTGAGTTTTGACAAATTCTTGTCTAGTAATGTACAAATTTATGGAGTTTATAATACATTCAATTATTTTTATTTGTTTAGCTGCTTAAGTTGAAATTTCGATGGACCGTATCCAAAGATCTTAGTTCTTAACGTGGGGTGTTAGTCGGCTTGAGCATGCTCAAAATTTATTGTTTACATAAAAACTTTTGAATGTAAGAGAATTGCTTAGTGCTCAAACGGAAAGTATCGGCATAATCAAAACACAAGTCATTGCATAGTGTTCAGGACTACGTCCTTCTAATGCTCAATCGTGTATTGTGATCACTTTCGAGTCATGTATATAAGTGTCATCGAATAAACATCGGTAAATGAATCCCGATTGAAATCATTGCAAGACGAGGGCACGGAAAGTATTTCATATATGAACTCTATTGAGTAGGTTCAATTATAAGGAATTAGGAAAGAAGAAATAGTTATTTTTATTTGAATAAAAAGTTGTACAATGCAGTTAGAAGTATTATTAGTTAGAACGGATTCGACTTAAAAATGTCTCCCATGTCAAACCTTTCTCAATATACTCAATGTTGATTGGGTTGAAGGGGCCTTTGATCCTGTCTATCGTCTTAATTCTTGCTCTTTGTGGAACTACACTTTTTGTCGGATCTGATGAAGTTTGGTAGTTCAAACATGACGAAAAACCCTACAATTATTATATTTCAAATTTTAGTGCTACCTTTGTTTTATATTAGTGGCGTAATTACACTTCACCCTTTTTGAGTACAGTGTAGCTATTAATAAAAAATAAAGGTAATAAAACTCAGAGCAAAATAGAATACACTATAATATTTTAGATCGTATTTATATTATATTTTTTTCGTAGTTATGGATCCTAAAAGCAAGTATATCAAACTAAAGTTGTATTAATACAAGCTAATCTAAACTAGTATTTAAGGCTCGTTACTTTTAGTTATCCCATATCATCAGACACGTTGCGAATGCTCTAAACCTTCTCTGAATATGCTAAGATAATCTTTATTATACTTATTTTATTATTAAGATTATCTTTGTATAGTTTTTAATAATGTATGATAAACCTATAATTTTAGGGAAACTATCATTGGTACCTATGAGTTTTTGTACTTTATCAATGATATCCTTAAATTTTTTCGATTATTAATGGTACCCTTGTGTTATTGAATGTTTTACAACCGTAATATTTTCTAATTTTTTCCGTCCAAAATCGCCTAAAACCGTTAACTTTTCTTTTTCTTTTATTTTTTAATAGAAAATATTTTAAAAAATAACAGATTTTGGATGAAAAAACTAGAAAAGCTTACGGTCGATGCTCAATAATACTAGGAGGGTACTATTGATAATGAAAAAAACTTAAGGGTACGTTGATAAAGTGCAAAAGCATATAGGTACTATTGATAATTTTCTTTATAATTATGGCGGTTGACTTTGAAACGAGGAGTTTGATGATTTTTGACCATACCTTAAAGATAACAACTTCTACTAGTTGATCATCAAGTATAACCGTAACAAGAAGAGCTTCATCTCTTGATGACTGACTATACATTTCCAGCAACCCTATTTCTTCATTGTAACCATAACTATCTTCATCTTCATCGTCGTCTTCGTATCGAACTCTCCTTCTTGCCCTGCAACATATTCTTATGTCAATGGCAATGGGCCTCTGTATAATACTGATAGAATTGTAACCAAAATTGCCTGAAAATTTTGGATAAGGAAAATAAGTAATATTGTGACCAAATACATTATAAGTTGATTTGAGATTTGATGAATATAGGGAAGAACATAAATGAGTTATGCTATTCACCAACATTAGACAATGGATTTGGTTATGTGGATATCAATTCATGTATTTCCTAATCTCAATGAAATATGAAGATAAGGTTGTGCAGATGTTGTTTTATTACTCACTTTTGATTTTTACAAGGTTAAGCCCACCTTATAGATATAGATAGAGACCTCAAATTTACCTGACCTTATGACTGATTTCGATTTGAATTAATATCGAAAATGATCGACTATTATATACTCCCTCCAAGTCTTTTTATTGTCCCATTTGCATGGATACGGTTATTAAGGGTGGTATAGAGACCACCTAAAAGTGAGTAGTTGGGGTTTATTAATTGTACACAAATTCTTACTTGAGATCGTCTATACAATAGACGTCTTAAGTTTGGGCTGGTCCAATTTATAAATTTTTTTAAAAAAAACTGATTAGTGATTTTGTAGACGGTCTCTCAAGAGAGGACCTGTTAATTGTAAAGGTGGTAGTAGTCAAATAGTAAAAGTGGGGCGGGGTATTTTGGACATTACTTGTGTGAACATGGGGTATTTAGGTAAAAAAAGATTGACAAAAAAGAAAACGTGAAAATTGATATGAATTTGCCAAATAAGGAAATGTGACAATAAAAAAGACTTGGAGGGAGTAACAAACAATATGAAAATAAAATCCAATTTCAAACCGATTCGAAACACCTAGTGAACACATCTACTTACATTGTACCACTTCTCTGTTCGTTGTTACAAATTGCGAACAAAGGTTTTCTTTCAACAGTGTCACAGCTCATAATGATATTGGGTCAGATCTACAGTATTAGTATTTGAATATGGATGATCCAAATAAATCCGGGTCGTTTATCTAAAAGCTTAAACCCTCAAAAACCTAAAATTCAGGCGTCGCCTAATACCATCTTCTCCTCTCTCTATGATTCATCTTCTTTCCTCCTTTTTCCTGAATCCACTCTGAAAACCTAATTGAAAGAGGGATAATCAATTTTTGTTGTCAAACACTGTCAAACCCTAAAAATGCTTCATCAATACAGAATAAGCTCTATCGATTGGAGGCCATCGGCAGTAGTTTCTCTAGCCACTAGTGTGGATGAGTCGCAAGTCGCCGCTGCGAGAGAAGATGGTTCTCTCGAGATTTGGCTTGTTTCTCCTGGTTCTGTCGGTTGGCACTGCCAATTGGTATGCTTTTCTGTCTTTTCTCTCAATTTTTTGATTCTAATTGCAAATTGTTGCTAATTTTTGCGGTTTCGTGGGTTTTCTTTAGACTATTCCTGGTGATCCTAATTCAAGAATTACCGGACTTGTTTGGTGTCGTACAAGGTCTAAGGACTCCCCTTCTGGTAGATTATTTTCTTCTAGCATTGATGGGTCTGTTTCCGAGTGGGATCTTTATACAATGAAACAAAAGGTTTTGCTCAAAATTTTGTACTGAGTTTGTTTCAATTAACAGCTCATTTTAGGGTGTATATGCTAAATTGTGATTTTTTTTGGTTTTAATTGTCGTGCAATGCCAGGTTGTGTTAGAAACAGTTGGTGTCTCGATATGGCAGATGGCTTTGGAACCTTCTAAGAGGCGTAAGGAAGATATAGAACCTGAGGCACTGAGCAATGGAAATGGGGTAGTCATAGATAATGTTAGTGTCGATTCTGATAGTAGTGATGATGATGATAGTGACGATATGGTTGAGCTTTATACACAATCTTCTGTGGAGGATCGTCGCTTAGCTCTTGCTTGTGATGATGGTTGTGTGAGATTATATAATATTACTGATGGAGATGAGCTGACATACCATAAATCTTTGCCTAGAGTCAGCGGTTAGTTGCTCATTAGTTTCGAGAAGTACTACATATTGGGTTGGTTATTGAACTATTGATTACCTACTGTCTACTTTTCTGTTGTAACAGGTCGAGCTCTTAGTGTAATTTGGAGTCTTGATGGAAATTTGATCTTTTCGGGAAGTAGTGATGGGTAAGCATTTTAAAAACCTTGAATGAATTTGTTACTTGGGAGAGGATAGATAATGTGAAGATTTGAAGACATATCAGCAAACGTGAAGAAGTTTGAGGTGTATAATGTAATATATTGTAATTTACAGGTACATTCGATGTTGGGATACAAAGCGGCTGCAAGAATTATATAGAATAACCGTAGGTCTTGGAGGTTTGGGGACAGGATCTGATCTTTGTGTATGGTCACTACTTGCACTGAGGTGAGCTACTTTGTTATGTATTCCATTATCCCAATGCCATGAGTATTTTCCACTTGGGTGGTGTGGGGGGGTTATATGTAACTTTACCTTTGTTAATAATTATAAATAGGGTGTTTGTGATGGACTTGTGGTAGCAAATATCACGTTCAACTTTTCTTAGATAAAAACTGCAAAGTGCAAATGATATAGTGAGCTATTTCAGAATAGTCCACAACTCTAAATCTTTGGCCTTGCCACTCTAATGTGTTTGTTGTGGCTTTATGGTTTTCACCTAGTAGGATAAGGCTACATATGTCTGCACCTCAGCATACCCTCCTCATTGTTGCCGTTATGCTGTTTGAAAGTGTGATTCTCAGCTTTGTTTGTGTATTCATCGATGTTTGATGTTCAGGGGTGAAGAACTTGTCAGTGCTGATAGTACGGGCAGTGTACAGTTTTGGGATATTAAGCATGGAACACTCTTGCAGGCTCATTCTCTTCACAAAGGTGATGCATATGCTTTGGCTGCTTCGCCTTCTCACAATAGAGTGTTTTCTGCTGGTTCTGATGGCAAGGTATGAGAGTCATTCATTAGAACACTTGATGGGATGGTATATTATATTTGCATTGGGAAGTTGAGCATGATACCTTTTGTATGGAAACGATTGCGCAAATATATTCTTGAATGTTTTTGATGTTTTTCTTTCTAATGGGCTGTTATATTACCTTTGTTGTTGGCATAAACCCACACAAGTAAATATGAAAAATCTTTTAGAATGAAGACAAATAAAGTAAAGTGAATTGACAAAAGAAAAAACAACAAATGATAGATCATTAAAGAAAAGAAAATCTGAAAGATAAAGAACTAAATGGTAAAAGAAGATAAAAAACAAGACGACTGAAGAGAAGAAAAAAAGATGAATAATCCTTAAGGTAGAAGATTTAAACATTAGAAATTAAGAAAAAACCTAGTTGTGTGGGAACCCTAGAAGAGAAGTCTACAAAGTTGTAAAATTGTAAGCAAATCCTTGTTTTGCCCAAATCCTTCTTCCTATTCTCTCTTTAAAGAAGAAACAATTTTTTTGTGTGATTGGTATTTGACAAAGTAATTAAAAATAGTGTTTCTCAATAAAAACCAAAAGCGCTTTAAGCGAAAAAAGTATAAAACATAAAATATTCACGACAATATACTGAAAGGGCAAAGCGCAAAAAATGCACACCTTATGTGTATAGATGAGACAACGATTTTCTAGAGCCTCCATTGGAGGCACCCTTCCTGCAATAGATCTTGTTATTTTCTGATCACGTGGAATTTTCAACTCTAATTGTTGTATTTGTAAAATGATGTGGAAATGGTGATGCATGGTGCACTTCTGAAATGCAATATGCATTAGCAAATGAACCCCTAACTAATGGATAGTTCATTATCTTGTAACAGGTGATCTTATATAAGCTTTCTGAGGATGCTCCTGACTCCAGTGCAAATGGAAAGTTGTCCTCTGAAGTCAGGAAGAGATGGGTTTTTGTTGATAGCAAAAGTGCTCATACACATGATGTTAGAGCTTTGACAGTTGCTGTGCCCATTTGCCAGGAAGGTCTGTCTTTCTGCTGCAATTTTATGCAGCATTGTTCATGATTGTAGAGCATGTACAGTGTTTAATATCCT
Source organism: Amaranthus cruentus (assembly GCA_019425755.1). NCBI lineage: Eukaryota > Viridiplantae > Streptophyta > Magnoliopsida > Caryophyllales > Amaranthaceae > Amaranthus > Amaranthus cruentus. The sequence continues at coordinate 1,776,170 of CM033455.1, forward strand.
TGCTTGCACTGTAGCTATTTGAAGGCGTGTTCCTGATTGAGTCTTGCTGTTCTTTGCTAGGTTCGCTCTTGCATGACAAGGTAAAAAAAGTTCGTAGGAAAGGGAAACCTGTTGACTTCAGTTATCACAAGTGGGCTAATATGGGGGTGCCGATGCTTCTTTCAGCTGGTGATGACACTAGGATATTTGCATATTCTGCCAATGAGTTTACAAAATTCTCACCTCATGATGTCTGCCCTGCTCCTCAAAGGGTACCTGTGCATTTTGTTCAAAGCTCTGCTTTCAACAAGATGCCTTTGCTTCTAGTTCAATCTTCTAATGGAGTTGATATTATGTCTTTGAAACTGGGAAATGGCGCTGCTCTTGACAAAGCTCCTGGTGGACCTGCAACAACTAATTTGCTTGTCCGTGTCAATAAAAAAGGATCCGGAAAGATTACTTGTTGCACTATTTCTCCTTGTGGGTCACTTTTTTGCTTTTCTAATCATGTGAAGCCCAGCATGTTTGAATTAAAAAGAACTGAAGGTAGCAAAACTACGTGGCTTGTCAACAAGAGACATCTTCCTGGAAAGCTTCCTTACGCTCACGCGCTTTGTTTCACCACGGATTCTTCTCAATTGATCATTGCAGGAGGTGATAGACGAATATATGTATGTGTTTTTTTCCTCTTCGATTCGATTTTATTCTTGCATACTTTATTATAGTAATGCTTTTCTAGAGGTATATTATTATTTGGTGCATGTTACGTTTCTATTGAACATGTTGAGGAATTGTTCAAGCTTGAGAACAAAGGTAGCCAAGCTTTATTGTCAATTTTGACTTATGATGCAATTCTTAAAATCCTTTTATTGCTGGTGAAGTGTAGATTACACTATAATTTTGTTATTTTGGAATTAGTTATTTAGCTACAAATCTAGTTACGCATTCATCTTGCAGATTTTTAGCCAGTTCTATAAGCTATTGACTCTATATATTTATCAATCTGATATTTCTGCAGTTTGGTTGGGTCTTAGTATTTGTTTGTGTGTTTTTTAGTTTCAATAATTTGACATTTGTTTGGAACTTCATTACTTTAGGGGACCGACTTTCGTTTTTGGCAGTAAATTTTTTTTCCTCTTTGCGGCAGAATTTTTTTTGAAGTTTTGGGATTTAAAGCCTTTTTTCTATGTGAATGAGCGCAACTTCATAAGCTATTTTGCGTTGAGAACAATAAACTTGTGGGTTATCTTTATTGTGGTCTATATTTTTTGGTGGCATTTGAAACTCTGATGTCTTCTTAAGAAGGTCAATTATGCATAGGTACAAATTTTGGACCAATATGGCATTTGCAGCCATTTTTGGGGTAACTTGGTATTTGTGTAGGGACATATTTTGGACCAACATGGTATCAGTTCAGGATCTGAATAAACAAAAAGGGTTAGTCTGTCCTGCTGGTTTTTTGATTTAGATTCATGAGTTCTATTTTTATTTCAGATTGGAACTAAACGTAGACTGAAAGGTGTAATGAAACAGTCTTTCTGTCTTTTTTTTCTGATTTTTTCAATCTTGATTTTTCTATTATCTTATTTTTGAAGGTAGATGAAAGTTGAACTTTAGAGCAAGGTTGTGATATTGTCTTTGGTTGCTGATTGAGTTTTAAAAATTATTCACAGAATGTTTGTTCCTATGCTTGAATTTGTTGGTGCAGATTGTGGACCTGGCATCCTCAGATATAGTGCACATTTTTACTCCCAGCCGCAAGACACAAGACGAGTATTCTCCTCCCAGTGAGCCTCCTATTACAAAACTGTTTACAAGTTTTGACGGGCAGTGGCTGGCTGCGGTCAATTGCTTCGGGGACATATATGTTTTCAATATGGAGATATATAGGTAAGAAAAAGTGGTGTTTATCATCTTTGAATTCAAATTTTTAATTAGCAAGTCGAATGTTTGTATATGTGTAGGTTGGTGTTTGGGTGTATGTTTATTTGCTTTTCTCTTATCTTTTGTGTCATGCTTGTTAAAGTGTTCCTCCTACTTTGATTGGAATCTTGGTCTAACTGGTAGTAGTTGGAAGAATATTTCCTTTTTAAGTGTTAAGACAAAGATGTTGGCTTGTAAATGAAGGATGGAAAATTGGCCATCATGTCAACAATAATCTTTAATCTTGTTTTATTTTCAATTTTTAAACAAAAATACCGAATAAGTACTTTTGTAAATAAAATAAGTAGGAAAATTGACAATATAAATCCCAAGTCTTGGGTGAACAACCCCAAGTTTCTTAATACTCTTCCTTTATTGGTTAAATTACTGCAGTATTGCAGATGTGCAAGTATTCCGATTTCCAATCTAGATATTCAACATTACCCATTAACAAGACTCTCACTACATCCTAACTTGATAAATTAACGATTAAGAATCACACTACTATCTATGTGTAAAACTCATTTTATCCCAATAGGCCTGTATTTTGACTAGATTTGCTTGAAATTTCATAAAGGATATGTATAAAAGGTGACAATTTCGAGTATAATCTCGAAGGTGAGAGTTTTAGAAGAAAATCACCTAGAATTGCATTTTCCCTCCAATTTTCCTAAGATAAAAGGTAACAAACCCAAATAACCCCGGCTCAAAATTGAATACACTTAAATCCATCACCTGATTGATTCAATCCCTTGAAATGACCTAACATGGTGCGGCCCAAATCTAATCGAAACAATCTCTTTGCCACCTCAATTAAAGTTCACCCTCTACATTCTTTGTTTTGCGTGACTGAGGGAAATGTTTTTAATGTCTACAAGGGAGTACTACTTTTCGTCTTAAAATTGATATCACTATGAAATTTAATGCATAGTGGTTTCACAGGAAGGTTTCAGATATGATACATATTAATCATTATGTTTTTGTGCTTTGTCTGTAACTTCATAGTTCATATGTCATGAACTTGCCCAATTTTGAGTTCTCGTCATATTTTTACTTGGCATGTACTTAACGTGATTTAGTATGATCTATTCTTGCATAATCTTTTTGTTATTGCTGTATGGACTTTTGCTGTAATGGTGGAATATGTTGTTTTTAATTGCTCTGTATCAATGTTTTTATCAAGTTTTGACAATCTAATATTTTTCCTGCTTTTTTCTTTCATTATTTATCTTGCTGTTCTGATTGCCTTATTTGTCTCTGTCTCTGACTGACTACTTCTATCGGGTAACAGACAGCATTGGTTTATATCAAGATTAGATGGTGCTTCTGTTACTGCTGGTGGGTTCTCCCCTCACAGTAATAATGTACTTGTCGTTACAACTTCATCTAACCAAGTATATGCATTTGATGTGGAGGCCAAACAACTGGGTGAATGGTCAAGAAAGAATTCTTTTTCCTTGCCTCGGACGTTCCAGGAGTTCCCTGGTGAGGTTATTGGTGTCTCATTCCCACCATCTGCAAGTTCATCCATGGTTGTCTACAGTTCAAGGTTTGTTTTCTTCTATGTTTCCTAGTTGGATTTTGTCCACCTAATGTTAACGTAATTTTGTACTTTTCATTTGAGATTAATTGTTTGATTTGCAACTTATCTGTCTTTTAATTCCTTTTTTCTACCATAATTTGCTGATGCACTGTTCCGTATAATTTCTGGCTTTTGAAGATAGGTATTGTTAAAAGTATTTTTTAACTTATTTTGTTACTTATTGGTCCGGCAATTTCTCTCTAGCATTTCAATGTTGAGGTTGTGGTGTTGTGCATTTCTGGTCTTTTCCCTAAGCAACTAAAAAATTAGTTGCAAAAATTGCTCTCGGGTTCGTTTTCTCATTATGGGGGTAAGGTTGAAGATGTATTGACGATTTAGTTGTAGCTTACTACGGTCTACGTTTTATGATGGCTCATCAAGATGCTAAGTTTTTGATTAGGAACTAAAAAAACACAAATTCTTGTGAAAGACGGTCTCTTTGAGAGACCATCTCTAATTGGGTTGGCCCATTAGGGAAAATGTAGAGTAAATGTAGACAACAAGCTTTAGTGGATTGGGCCCGAGAGACGTCTCTCAGAAAGACGGTCTCTCAGAAAGACGGTCTCTCAGGAGACTAGTTGCTAAAAAATTCACTTACACAATATCAATGGGAATTTGGAGTGATCCTTTTAAATGAAATGGAGGGTGTACAAGTGAACTACATGTACTTGGCTTCACTTTTTCTCCGTATCAATTGGAAGTGAAGCACTTGAATACAATGGAGGGTGTACAAATGAATTACATGTAGCTGTGTGTGTGAAATGGAGGGTGTACAAGTGAACAAGTACTAGTCTTTTAGGCATCCGAGCTTTCAGCTAAAGGATTACTTGGAATCGGAATGTGATATTCCAAGATTTTACATGCACTATTACTTCAACAATATCACTTTCAAAATTGGTTGATGATGAACTGATAACAGAGAGGTTGCCTGTGTGTGTGAAGGATAGCATGTCATACTCAACCACTATCATCATACATTTCCATGCATTTAGTCTAAAATGCAACAGAATTGCTCAATAGATAATCTGAGCATAATGGACTTAAAAATTGCTTTAAAGCATGCTAAATCCTTCGAGGAGTATTCCATTTCATTCCTTCAGAAGTATCATTTCATCTGCAAAGTATGGCCATCCAATTTCACATTTTGAAGCGGAAGTCCAACCACAATCCATACTTCAGCTCATATGTGATGGAGATCTTATTGTGCGACCTGCTTATAATTATAGATGTCTCAGTTTTTTGAAACTTTCCTAGGGTGCGCCTAGGTGTAAGGCACCCAGGGACAAGCCAAAACGCGTTAGAGTTTGGGAAAAGTGAGATGCCTTTTTACTGGCCGCAGGCGGTGGGGGCTTTAAGCACTTTTTGTAATCATAAGGCCTGCGACTTGAATTCAGTTATAAAGCTTTTTTTTTTTTGAAAAGGCGTTTCAAAATTTTAAAAAAATGATGGTATTAAAGAAATTTTTTGTTTATATTTTGCCATTTTCTTAATGTCAACTCATCTCGAAGTCTTATCTTTTGCCAATTCCCAATCCCTTTGAACAAACAAGGAACTTTTTATAATTTTACCCCAAAATTTTAATTCTCAACCTCAGTTCCCTCTTGCCAAACACACCCTAGGGCTTTTCTCTACCTTTGTGCCAGACAATCAATTATAGGAAAGGGGTAGACGGACATGAATTGATTTCTCTATCACTCGACCAGTAACAAAAGCAAATAAGAAAATTTCCAACTGAACCGAATTTCAGAATATCTAAGATAGGATTTGTAGAAAAAGGCAAATTGGACAACTTGTCCAATCGTAAACTCAATGTGCTTTGAATAGACCCAAATTTTCGTTATACGTTGTGTGTTTTGTTAAAGGCTATGTTGTACTTTTATGTCTTCAACACTCTATCCGTTGGTCTTCAACACTTTCTGCTGATCTCATCTAGTTTTGACTCGGCAATTAAATTGTAGGTCTGATAATGAATGTAATTCTTTTACAGGGCAATGTGCTTAATTGACTTCGAAATTCCCGTGGAACGAGATGATAGTAATAGTGACCTAGTTCCGATTGAAATGCTCAACAGTTTGGACTCAGTCTCAAAGAAACTAAATTCAAATGGACGGCTGAAGCGTAAGTTGCAACAGACAGACATGTACATTAAGCTGTATGGTAGACGAAATTTCGAATTTTTCGAGTTTAGACATCCAGTTTTATTTGTTAGTCACGCCTCCAAAAGTTCTCTTTTAGTCGTAGATAAACCGTGGTTGGAGGTCGTTAAGAGTTTAAATAGCCAACCCATCCACAGACATATATATGGCAATTGAGCCTGTCGTTTACAGGGAGTCGGTTTACAAAGGTTCTCGAATTTACGTTTTACCGCAAGTCCTTGTCAGGGCAATCAATTTTGGTATTGCAGTAATAACTTCTGTGCTCTTTTGGCTATATGAAGCATGTAGTGTATTATTTTCACTAATATTTCAATTTTATGAACTAATTAATATCATTTGTTACATTTTAAAGTTGGCTCTTTTTGATATGCTGCACTGTAATGCATCTGTGTATATAGGCTCTTTTTGAACTTTCAAGAGAAAACTTTTCATTTTAATGATTTTTTTATGTTATATTTCCTACTTTATTTAGTTTGTTGCTTTAAATGAAAGAGTAAGATAGTAAACATGTGAACAGACATACTTATTTGACGAATTTATCAAAATCAAGAGAAGAAATTTAAAGAGATGAATTTTACTTGATTGAAAATCAATTTTACAGGATGCTTTTTTCTTTTAGTTTTGGATATAAGGCAGGGTGATCGAAGGCGAGGGTTATGGAAGAGGGGCAACGAAAATCAAATTTAGTTTCTTTGCAGGAAAATAATTTAGTTTCTTTGCAGGAAAAATAATACATTTTTTATTAAAATAAGAAATGATTCTTTAATGGAGATTAGTTTGGAAAGAAAGGATCTGAAGCGATTAATCCTCAAACTGAAAAGATTTGAAAGAAAATTATGATAACATTAAAGATGTTTTTTGGAAAGCCTCTCAAGTATTTTTTACAAGGGTGCAAAATTTGTGGAACAATCAAATAGGAATCAATACGTCCAGTTTTTGAACGTTTAGAAACTCATCTTAAGGAAATCTAACGTTGAAATTGATAATTCTTTTTGGAAAAGAGGCTAGATTTGAAAGCTAGTCGATGTAGATATTATAGATTTACAACTTTAACTCACATTACAATGTAATTATGAACGTCAGTCATACCATTGATGACAAACATTACTATCCAGTATTCTACAAAAAAATATAAACTGGGAAAAATTACCTAGAATAATCTAAACTATTCATGATTTTTTCACAATAATCTCACCTATTGATTAACCATGAATAATCCCAACTTTGAGGGGCATTTTCCTAGAGTAAACCCGGTGACCGAATGACTTGCTATAACAAGTTTTTTTTTTTAAAAAAAGATAAATTAAAATAAAATGTCGAAAAAAATAGTAAAAAATATTCATAAAAAATTTATGATTTTTTTTATTATTTAGAATTTTTTATGTAAATTTTCAAAAATATTTTCTAATTTTAAAGTAATATTTAATTTATTTTTTTTGGTAAATTACTTACTATAAGTAGTCATCGGGTTACCCAAGTTTACTCTAGGAAAATACCCCTTAAAGTTGGGATTATTCATGGTTAATCAATAGATGAAATTATCGTAGGAAAATCATAAATAGTTTGGATTATTCTAGAAAATTTTTTCTATAATCTATTCTGTCTCTTGAAAATTTTTATTTTGACAAAAATCTACACTATTCATTAGAACTTAGAAGAATAGTTGTGTCTACAAAGTAGTTTAGTTTGGATAATGTTTTTATTTGAATTTTGAAACCAAGCTAAATGAAAAGGATTTAAGATTATTTAATAGACTCCATGTCTTGCCCATCAAAAAAGATATGGAAAACAAGTAGCTGAATGAATTAAATCATTTAATGGAATGGAAGGACTGAAATGATCTGATACTCATACATTACAGGCAACAAACTCTAATACAATCATGCAACAAGTGCAAGGTACTCCTATTCCTATTGTGATGTAATGCTAGCTAGCTACCTGCTTTCTCGGTCCCATTAAAATTGTTACAATTAATCTTAAAAGCTCTCCATATCAAAGAGTCAAATATGATAATTTTTATGAGACAAATGAGTACTTCCTCACTCGTACTTATTTTGAATTGATAGTCATTTTAGTTCGTTCTACTTATTTTGCATTATTTCTATTTTTAGATAATGACTTTTCATTTTTAATCTCATTCATATATTTTAAATATTTTTTAATTTCATCCACACAATTTATTTTCATTTTTATTTATTACTAACATCTACTATTTTCTTATAATTATACAATTTTTCTCTTTGTTCCTAATTGACCGGACAGAGTGTATAGTGGTAATGCCATACTATGTCATTTTCTTGTGTAAATCATCGTTGATCATTTGGACCCATGTATAACTGTCATCATGGATGTTTTTTGTTAAGGTGTTTTCACCGTAAGACTACTATATGAATTAAATAGCCTGAATGATACACATTAGATAGATTTTTGATTAAGTATGGTATATAATCTTTTACTAGAATTAAAATAATTATATTAACTAACTAATTATGTAATTTTTAAATCAAAATAAATAATAGGTTAATTTACTTTGTAAACATTTAAAATATTTAATAAGATATACAAATCACTATTATCATACAATACTATACAAGTCTTGGATAATTCCAAGTGTCATTATTTAAAGAGGTATGAAAATATTTATTAAATTTAGAATCTAATATTTTTGTTTAAGTTTGAAACTAAATTAGGTAAAGTATTTGTATGATATACTATAGCAATTGTATTTTGTTAACTTAGAATTTAATATGTTCAATTGAATGAAAAAAAAAAGTTATGTATCAGGTGAATAATTAATATAAACATCAGTAATTATGTTTTGATTTAAAAAATCATGAATTTGGTATATTTAAGAACGATAGTATACAGTACTTACATTATTATTTGAAATTGTTTTTATATTTATTTCGCACTAACAAATTCGTGCATTGCACCAGTTTCTATACTAGTTAGATTATAAAACGTATTACTAATGTATATGTTCATTTTCTTCTTTTATATTTGTCAAACTAAAGGTAACTCATGTTTTAATTGAATCTTAAGAGTAAGTATAGGATATTATAATTTTTAAAAAAATTATAAAATAAGTAAGAATCATCAATGTAAAGATAATTTAATAAGCAATTTAAATAACTTCAAAATAAGCAATTTAAATATACACAAATAATAGAAAAACTTATAAAAATTATTATATTATAATCAATTAACACAAAAATACCAAATTGGATTATCTACGAAAAAATAATTTCAAAGAAAATTCAAAAGAATTTACTCCTATTAATTTATTTTTACACAATATTTTATGTCAATGATTAATGTGTCATCCGATAATTAAAACGTAATATGTATCAAAAAAAAGTATATGTTTATTTTTTTTCCCTTTATTAATCTTTAATAAACAAATAGTTTTAAATTCGAGAAAAAAAAAGGAATAACTAATTTCAGACAGAAATAGAAGGATGAAATATCAAACAAGTGTGGGGTGTGGAGAGGAGATTTTGTCCATTTCCTAAGATTTAAGTCATTTTTCAAGATTTGGCTTCTAATTATAAGCAAAAGGGAGCCATTTAAAGATTTGGAATAAATCAAACAGATTTCAATTATTGTAATCCTTAGTGGGCTAGCTCACCTTTCATAAGAATTATGTGGACGTAATTAAAATGATTCAAAATAATTAAAACAAAGAAACTTTATATATATATATATATATATATATATATATATATATATATATATATATATATTTTATATTCAATTTAATATCTTATTTAGGTGTGAGCATAGTTTTAAGTCACTCACATTAATTAAATAATGAAAAAATTATATCAATGACAAAGAAAATTTACTTTCTAAACGGGTTGTAATTTTAATTTCTCTTTTAATATATTTTTATTTATAAATATCTCGATAGAGGAAATAAGTGTGTAGAGTAAATCATGACCCGTTCTCAATTTAAAATTTTTCTTCTACAATTATGATACATCTATGATATGACTTTTCGGCCCACTTTACGTAGAAGTTCTTCGTCACTAATTTCGATATAATAACTATACTATGTATTTAATTTGTATCTTGTTTCTGCGTAGAAATCGAGTTATCTCCCTGACCGGAAGGTAGAGTCTTCAAGAATTTCGAAGGGGTCTGAATACTTGATCGCAGGCAGAATACCTGCAAAACGAACAGGGGTTACTTGTCCGGAGGGTGTGTCCCGGAAAGCCCCTCCGACGCTCAAGTCAGTGGTCGGTAAGTGAAACGAATAATGAATACTAGAGAGATGGAGAGTAATTGTAGGGAGAGAAAAAGCCTACCATGAATGATAATAAATGCGGGTATTTATAGAGCAATAAATGACCTGGTTGGTTGTCCTTGGGGTATTTTAGTAATTTCACCCGTAGGTGGGCTAAGTCAAGACGTTGACTGAGTTGATTGGGCCCATTGACCTAGCTCATAAATTTGGGGCTAGTTGACCCAATAACATTAGCCCCACGCACAGAGGGCGTCTTAACGCGAACGTTGGCGGGCTTTGTGCGGAAGAAACTGAAGATCGAAAAAGATGAAGCCTTTTGGATAACTTAACTATGTAACTGAGTGGCAGCCTTGAATTAGAGTCCGTGTACCAGTTAGGGGTCAAACATGTGATTGGACGAATAGGTTACCCTTCCTTCATCAGGGGGGTGTCCGTATACCATATTGGCTGAATAGGGTCTTCCACTTGACACTTAGGTGTCCGAATATCGTCAGGGGCCGATCAAGGCCTTCCACTTGACACTTAGGTGTCCGAATCCCTGGTTGATGGCTAATGAGCCCCAAGGGCACTTGGGCTAATGAGACCCAAGTTTGAAACAAAACTCGGACCCCTATGGAGTCCATCCATGGAAGGGGCCGAATAAAGCCTATCACCTTCCGAATAAAGCAGGGTGCCGAATAACATGGACTCTCATATGCCCAGAGAGTCCGACTTACATAACAGTAGCTAATAAGCCCCAAGTTGAAATACTTGACTAAATCTGACCCTCCTAGGAGTTCGTCTTGCGAGGGCCGAGTAGTTATCAAACCTTTCTTTATATTGAGATAAATCACTCGACATGGCCAATGTGCAATCTCGAAGATTTATAAGCGATCATATATATTGACTTGAATATAAATATAACACTTGACATGTGAAATGTATTTAGTCCATAAAGAGGCCGAAAAGAAACTTAAAATAAGCCTCAAGCTACATAGCGGAACAACATCAGAGTCTTGAATTTGAGATTATTATTCGGCAATTCTCAAACTACGGCGATTTATTATCCATCATTATTACTCGCCATTCATTAAAATATTTTATCATAAGATTTTACATACCCCATTTATTAAGGCATCAAACTCCTCCCTCATCAGTGTTGTATGATAATTTTCCCACCATGACCGATATAATAATTTTTTTTTTTTCAAAATATATGATTTCCCATCATACATATTAATATTGGATGAATTTAGCATGGAATTTCAATTAAGATAAATAGGTACCTGCCATCAAATGTATGCGTGGAAGCAGTAGTTTATGGGCAGCAACTTGCAAGCACTTGAGAGATGATGAATTATGATATGAAATAGACACCCAATAGCTATTTGCAGGAAAAGCTTGGATTCGGCTCATTTGTAACAGTTCTGATATGAAATATACATATATTATGAGTTATGATATGAAAGATAATAACCCAGTGCAGCCGAATATCCGAATTTGAGAACTACTTAAAATTCGAATCGGACTCGGCACATTTGTAACATAGACGATGAGGATGATTAATGCTGAATATAAATGGCCGAATGAATAATAATACTTGATAATGTTCCAGCTGAATATAAATGGCCGAATACCCGGATATACGAAGTTGAGAACCACTTAAAAACAGTTCGGGCTCGGCACAAGTATCGTCATGGAAGACTAATCCTACTCAGAGTCCGAACTTGGAATGTGATGATAGGTCGATGATGTTGGACCAAAGTCCAATATTGGGCTTATATGTAAATATTTATATGTCATTATAATTAATTAAGACTGTCTTTAGGCCCAATTTAAAGTGATCTAATTAAAGTTAAAAGGTTTGGGCCTAAATGTATCAATAGGTTGTGGGCCTTAAATGTGTAGAGACTCATTTTTATGACTAGGTTCAATGATGGGCTGAATACTAGTCACAGGTTATTATATATATATATAGAAGTTATGGTCCCTAGGTTACATATATTTCCTTTTCTCCTGACATCCCATTATCAGAGAGAATTAAGAGTGATAACATTAAGGGTCTTCACTTGAGGGAATACTTGTTAATCTAGAAGATCCATACTCTCTCTTTTTTTTTAAGATTGTCTACCGTGCTATGGAATCAGGTATTCTCTAATCTTGTCTTTTAATTTGTTCTTCTAATTCAACATAATCGATCCTGTTTGTTAGTAATGGTATTCACCATTTTTTTGTCCCATCAAATGGTATCAGTCGCTTCTTATGTTGAGTTTTTAGGACAATTTCTTTTTGTTTGGTATTTATCATGATATGACATAAATTTCATGATTACATATGCATTAGTTTGTTCGGTGGGTTTTGTTTCCGCCGCCATGTTCTTACAATTACTGTAATGGAATCGATTTTGATGAAATCAATAAAACCCAATTCTTGAAATCAGAAACGGTTATTTTTTTTTTTTTTTTTTTTTTTTGTGGGTTTTTTCCATGATATCAGATTCCTTTTTTAGTGGAATCAAATAAGGTATTTTGACAGTTTCCTTTTTTTACGGGAACAGTTTTTTCTAATACGGTTAATCAGGAAGTTTCGCCGACCATGTAAATATTAATAACTATATTTCAGTTATTTTTTTTTAAAGATTTACGGTTATGGCTAATTTTAGAAAACAGTTAAAGTTTATTTGGAGTAAGGTAAACCGTCACTTATTTTAGGATTTAATTATTCTGTTTTTCTTGAGCATCGGCATTATTTTTTTTTAATTGCCATTATATTACAATAATTTTAAAATTATTGTAAAATAGGATATTCGGAATAATTTAAGTTTAATTATAATATGGTTTTATATATACTAGAGGTAATTTAATTGATACAATACGTCGCCAAAGTGACCTCTTTTGTTGAAATTAAATTATTATCAGTATAAAAAAAAAGATGGTTCACGTAAAATATATGATTATCGATCGGCTCAAAAGAAGGTCCATAATTATATACTTGTGTGAATTTTTTTTCGGGTGGTAATAAACATGTGATAATTATAAGGATTACATGTGATTATTTAATCGGCCCAAAGGAAGGTTTCATAATCGACATGCTATTTTATTATCAATGTTAGATTACTTTAACAAGCTGTCACTAAGAAGTTAGTATTTTCATCCAAAGATGGAATATTAATGGAAAACCGTCATCTTGTAATGGGTTGTTACTAAATTAAACTTATTATTATTAATTTAAGAATTAAAGTGTGTGAGTTATGTTAGATTACTTTAACAAGCTGTCACTAAGAAGTTAGTATTTTCATCCAAAGATGGAATTTTAAAAAAAAAATTTTTTTTATTTTCATCCAAATCTCGACCTTGCGTTAAGGGTTGACTCTCCCACACCAGTTACTGATTTGAGTACCTCTGATCAAAAGAGGGAGTTTGAAAGGTGGGAGAGATCAAATCGCATGTGTATGATGATCATCAAAAGGGCCATTCCTGAAGCATTCAGGGGTACAATGTCTGATGACATAACTACAGCTAAAGCTTTCCTTACGGATATTGAAAAAAGGTTTGTCAAAAATGAAAAGGCTGAAATTGGTACAATTTTGACGACCTTAATTTCAATGAGATATAAGGGTAATGGTAACATAAGGGAGTACATAATGGAAATGTCTCATCTAGCTTCAAAACTAAAGACACTGAATCTGGAAATTTCTGAGGATCTAATAGTGTACTTGGTTTTGATATCTCTTCCTACAAGTTTTAATCAGTTTAAGGTGAGCTATAATTGTCAAAAAGAGACATGGTCTCTGAATGAGCTCATCTCACACTGTGTACAGGAAGAGGAAAGGTTGAAGCTAGAAAAGCGAAAGTGCTCATCTTGCCTTTTACCTCAAAATCTAAAAGGAAAAGGCCACAAAGAAAGAAGCTGCAGATAAGGATTCTCAAAGGAAACAACCAAAGGATAAATCAACCGATGTTGAAAATAAGGGTTGTTTCTTTGTAAAAATCCTAATCATAAGAAGAAGCAATGCACATACCACCTTGGCTGCTAAGAAAGGTATGCTTCTTAGTTTGGTTTGTTCGAGGTTAATTTAGTTTCAGGCCTGAACACACATGGTGGATAGATTCGTGCAACCACTCACATCGTTGTCTTTGAGGTTGTCTGAAATTGCCGGAAAACCAACCGATGGTGAAAGATACATCTATGTGGGAGCGGCAAGAGCGGTTGGAAGTACAAGCAATTGGAAAGTTTAGATTATTGTTAAAGACTGGATTTTATTTGGATCTTAATGAAACTTTGTTGTACGCTTTTCGACGGAATTTGATTTCGTCGCTTTGGACAAATCGGTTTTTTTTGTTCATTTGTAAATGGAATTTTTATTTTGTTTTATTATTCTTTGTTGTTTGGTTTTGGTTCTTTATTGTTAAATGATAATCTATATACAATTGATTCTATATGCTTCCATATAATGAATCCTTACAATTATCTTCGCTAGGAATAAAAAGAAAGGCAAATAATGAAACTTCGGCTCATTGTGGCACAAAAGATTAGGCCATATCTCTAAAAGGAGAATGGAAAGGCTTGTCCATGGCATTTTAGGACCTCTAATTTTCCGATATGGATGTGTGTGTTGAATGTATTAAAGGAAAACAAACAATCAAAGGAGATATGATGCAATAGGTCTTTAGATGTCTTAAAACTTATTCATACAGATATTTGTGGTCCATTTCCAAGTCCTTCTTGGAATGGACAATCAATTTTATCTGCTCATAGACGATTATTCCGATATGGCTATATATATCTCATTCATGAAAAGGCTCAATCACTAGACGGTTCAAAAGTTATAAAGTGAAGTTGAAAATCAACTTAATAAAGGATTAAAGCCGGCCGATCCGAGCTGGGGTGAATACTTAGTCGTATATCGGCCGGTGAACAACGTCCAGGCCCTTTTGCTAAATTCCTAGAGCAATGTGGTATTGTTCCTCAGTACACCATGCCTGGTACTCCAACTATGAATGGTGTTGCTGAGAGACGAAATAGGACTCTTAAGGAAATGGTAAGAAGTATGATTAGTCTTTCTACCTTACCAGAGTCACTCTGGGGAGAAGCACTTAAGACTGCAGCTTATATTCTTAATAGAGTACCAACAAAAGCGACTAATAATAAGACCCCATATGAACTGTGGACCGGAAAAAAGCCGAGTCTAAATCATTTACATATTTGGGGATGTCCAACTGAGGCACGGCCTTATAGGCCTAATGAAAAGAAATTGGATTCCAGAACTGTTAGTTGTTATTTTGTTGGATACTCTGAAAAGTCAAGGGGGTTTAAGTTTTATGATCCTAAAGCTAAATCTTTTTTTGAGACGATTAATGCTAGGTTTCTTGAGGATGTCGATTTTGTGAAGGGAGATACAGTTAGAAACATTGTTTTTGAAGAAGAGAATATTATTATTCCTACAGGTGTCATTGGTATTGAATCGATTCCTACATCGGACATTACTCATGACACAATTCAAAACAATGTTGATGGAGATCCTCCCGAGAACAAACTCGCTCCTCAAGAAGTTGTCCCATTAAGAAGGTCCACTAGAGAAGAAGAAGTGCATTGCCAGATGATTACATTGCATATCTTCAAGAACTTGAAAGTTCTATCTCTCCAAAGTGGATAGATGCCGAAAAAGAGGAGTTTGAATGCATGGTAATGGAGGATGACCCAATCAACTTTCATCAAGCTGTGAAAACTATAAATTCTCAACAATGGCTTGATGCCATGAATGAGGAAATGCAATCCATTAAGGACAATAATGTTTTAGATCTCGCTGCATCGCCAAAAGGTATAAAACCTATTGGTAATAAACGAAAAATTAAAAGTAAAAAAGATTCAAATGGCAATGTGGAGAGATTTAAAGCTCATTTAGTAGTGAAAAGTTTTCCATAAATGGAAGTCATTGATTACAAAGAGATTTCTCCCCGTTTCTTGAAGACTCTCTATGGATAATAATGGCATTAGTAGCACATTTTGATCTTGAGTTACATCAGATGGATGTAAAGACAGCGTTTCTCAATGGCAATATTGAAGAGACAATTTATATGAAACAACCTGAAAACTTTGTGGTGGGTGACCCAAAGAAGATGGTTTGTAAACTTAAGAAATCCATCTATGGGCTCAAGCAGGCGTCTCGTCAATGGTATTTGAAGTTTCATCAAGTGATTCTCTCATTTGGTTTCGAGATGAATTTGCTTGATGAATGCATTTACCACAAGTTTATGGAGGAAATAATTTTCTTGGTTTTGTATTTTCGAGATGAATTTGCTTGATGAATGCATTTACCACAAGTTTAGTGCTTTGTATAGGTATTAAAATACATGAGATCGTTCTCGAGGTATTCTTGGGTTATCACAAGAGAGTTATATCGAAAATGTGTTGAAAAGGTATGGCATGCAAAACTGCAAACCAGGAGATACCCCTGTGGCCAAAGGATACAAATTCAGCCTTGATCAGTGCCCCAAGAATGAATTTGAGAAAAAGGAAATGGAAAATATTCCTTTATGCCCCGGTAGGGAGTTTAATGTATGCCTCAGTTTCACTCGCCCGGATATTGCATACATAACTTGAAGGATGTTGGACGTTATTTAGCAATCCGGATTAGAACATTGGAGGCAATCAAAAGGGTCTTACGTATTTACAAGACAAAGAAATACATGCTCACGTATAGAGGTGGATAATCTTGAGATCATGGGTATGCGACTCGATTTTCTTGGATACATTGATACAATGAAATCCACTTACGTTATGTTTATATGTTGGTCGGAGGTCTTGTCTCATGGAGGAGTGTTAAACAATCCATTACGCATCTTCCACTATGGCAGAATTCATTGCATGCATGAGGCATCGAATCATGGCATATGGAGCAAATTTTGTCACTGAATCTGCGTGTAGTGATTCTATTCATAGACCACTTAAGTTATATTGTGACAACGACCCAGGAAATTTTCTAACAACAATAAGAGTTGAGAAGTCAAAGTTTGTGGCTCTCAAATTTTGGTTGTAAAGAAAGGGTTCAACATAAAAAAATTGTCGCTAAACATATTGGTACAAAAATCTATGATTGGGATCCTATCAAAGCATTACCATCCATGCGTTTCTTGAGCATGTGGCCCATATGGGTGTTGTTTCATCTATATAAGATGTTCAGTTTTAGTGGGGGTTTGTAAATTTAGTTTGTTGAACATATGTTGACATTTTAGTTATAAAGTTTTCTGCAGAAATTGCTATGATAAAGTTTGGTTTTATACCTCGATTGTGTTATGGTAATAGTTTGATCTCACTATTAATGTGGACCAGTTGGATACGACATGTTAAGATCACATAGATGTTGTTTCCATGCTACACATCCACTTCATGATCTTATGTCGCTCTTTTGTGTTGGTATTATGATCATGAGGTCTAGTTACGGAAAGATGTAACAAAGACAACTTTTGGTCTATGCTAATATAATTGATGGACAGATGGTTTCATACATTACAGCGTTTTGACAGTATGGTTGAGCCAAATTTGGTTTTATAATGATACAAGTTTATACCTTTTTACATATAGCCCAAGGGAGATTGTTGGACCAAAGTCCAATATGGGCTTATATGTAAATATTTATATGTCATTATAATTAATTAAACTGCCTTTAGCCCAATTTAAAGTGATCTAATTAAAGTTAAAAGGTTGGTAAATGTATCAATAGGTTGGGCCTTAAATGTGTAAGAACTCTTTTTATGACTAGGTTAATGATGGGTGAATACTAGTCACAAAAGTTATTATATATATATATGAGTTATGGTCCCTAGGTTGCATATATTTCCTTTTCTCCCATATCCCTTATCGAGAATTAAAGAGTGATAACATTAAGGGTCTTCACGAGGGAATACTTGTTAAATCTGTAAGATCCATACTTCTTTTTTTAAGATTGTCTCACCGTCTATGGAATCGCATTCCTAATCTTGTCTTTTAATTTGTTCTTCTAATTCAACATAATCGATCCTGTTTGTTAGTAATGGTATTCACCATTTTTTGTCCCTCGGATACTCAAAGGGCCTCTTGATGAACTAAGACGTATCACCTTGCATCACCTCGGGAGATGGCGAACATGTCGAATCACGTGGGAAAAAGAGAATAACTAACCCGGGCATGGTGGGCATGATGATGAATATGCCGATGACCTCTATTAACAAACTTCGAATCGGGACCACAAATGTTGATGACAAGGCCAATAAAATGTAGTGGTGACTTGATATTATTAAACTCTATAAGGTTGAGGAGGTATTTCTTGCTAGTGATGGAAAGAGAATAACTATGATATGGAAGTATTGGACGTTTTGTGGATATGAAAGAGGTTATTCATGGTAAAAGCCATTATTGGTGAGTTGATTAAGGTTATGGTGAAGTTTGATAAAGGTAAAATGCAAAGCTTAATACACATAATGATATGGAAGTATTGGACATTTTCAAGTTGAGTAATGATGTTTACCCTACTCCACTTTTCCTCAAGAGGCCAGAGTATTCATGGTAAAATGATGAGAAATGGTGGCTCGGACTCCAGCGTGAATACCAACACCACCCAATCATTTTCAAGTGATCGAATCAAGTTGAAATTGGGTGATTTCACTCAAACATAAATTTACCTCATTTTTGAGACCCCCTCACTGGAGTCCGACTAAGAGTGATGGAGGCATATTACGGGTCGGTGATGCGTTGGTTGATTCTTATTATACCCCATATTAGGAGTCCATCATTATATAAGCGTTGATGAGTTGATTATCATTATTGATTCTGTGAATATGGAAGATGATAGTAAGAACCCTTTGCAGTTGATTTTAAGAATATTGACAATTGACCCCTATGGAGTCCTCAAGGAGGAATGGGGAGTACACTTAGCAGTTAGCAAGTATGAGGAATGATTGGACTCTTTGAGTCCATCCATGGGAGGGGCGAACCATTTGGCCAGAATACTCCGGCCGAATAGGGAGCCACCCTCTTCCTGAGGTGTTCACGCCCTTCCTCTAAGTTTGATACTTAGTAGTAGCTAAGTATGAAGAGAATGTATTCGGACCCTTAAGGAGTCCATCCAAGGCAGGGCCGAATACTTGTCATATGGCAGAGGACTTGATGTCAGGAGTGGAGCCACCTGCTCCCAGGTGTCCTTCCTCAGGGTACTAGAGTTAGCTAGTATGAGAAGTGGATTGACCCCATGGAGTCCATCCAAGGGAGAGGAGAATCAATTTAGAGGACTTGGCTGGTAAATAGAGGAGCCACCCTTTCCTGAGGTGTCGGCTCCTTTCGGGGATACTTAGGCAGAGTTAGCAAGTATGAGAAGTGATTCGACCTATGGAGTCCATCCAGGGAGGATACAATGTGTAGGACTGACCGCTGGGGACACTCTTCCTGGGTGTCCGTCTGGGTGAGGGCTAATAAGCCCATGGACACTTAATGGCCACAAATCTCCGAACTTGTCTTTTTTCTTTTTGAATCTAAGGGCTGCGATTCCGATGCCTAAATAAATCGTTGACAATGTCCAGGCCTCCAACATGTGATGATATATGTTCTAGTAACTTCCACTTCAACCGGGTGTTTCTTCCATTGATAAGGGCGAGGGGCAGTAGTTGCTTAGTAGCCCCGGATTAGATAAACTTCCCATGGAAATCTTTGAATATAAGAGGTGAGATCCCCTCCTTTTGTATTCACAGACCGAGTGAGATTGATTTCTTCGCCTTTTGGAGGGACAAAGTGATCGGGGGAATAAAGTTTTAAGAGCGGCGAAACTATCTACACTCCCAGGTGGTAGGGACGTGTACCAGTTTAGTGCCAGCCCTGATAAGGTACTAGGGAAAAACTTTGTTCCGATTAGGCACTTACTGCCATATGGGCACGGTAAGATAATGTAATTTTGGGTCATAGATCCGGGAACACTTAACAATGGTACCTTTACTTTGTTTTGATTAGGAGCGGATAGTATCCCGGCGAAGAGGTGTTTTGAAGATGGTTTGTAAGAGGCGCTCCCTCCCGTGGTCTTTTTCCATACCTTCTAGTGGCGGGAAAGATTCATCCATTGGCCCCTTCCCCGCCTCTTGGGAATTAAGATAAGTTTTTGATCTTGTTCTTTCTTTTGTTGATAATTTCGATCAAATCTGCAACTTCAGTTTCTCGTTCCCATAGGATCCCGGCGGTCTTCTCTGCCTAACTTGACCCTCGAAATCGAATTGGATTAGAAGGTGGTTCGACTATGCACTTCCCAAACCCGGGTTAATTCGTTTATGAACATATTGATGTACTGTGGGAGAATCCCGATTCTGATATCCTACCGAAGTTGCGTCCCTTTGAGAATCTACTCGCTCGACGATGGCGAATGGAGGATGTTTTGTGGGTGGGATTCCGGAGTCCTCAAACTTTGGATTGATCCAGAACGAATTTTGTAAAGCCTCAAGCCCGCCTTATAATGAAGTTAGGTGGCTGAACATTAAAATTCGGATCCTGGTCGTGGACGGAATTGGCTGAATGGTGTTCGGATTGCCTAGTGTTGGCTCTTGTGTTTCTTTTGGAGTTTGTGGCTTGACTGTGAAAAAGTGAGTGAAAAGGAAGGTGCTTGTCTCTCTCCCCAGCTTGGGCGAAATGTTCCTCAGGTGAAATCGAGTTATCTCCGCGAAGGTAAGTCTTAAAATTTCGAGGTGCGAATATTTGCTTGAGAGAATACCCAAACGACAGAGTAACTTGTCGGGGTGTTGTGAAAGCCCTCCAACAATCGTGGTCGTAAGTGAAACAATAATGAATACTAGAGAGATGGAGAGTAATTGTAGGGAGAGAAAAAGCCTACCATGAATGATAATAAATCGTATTTATGAGAAATAAATAGCCATTTGGTGTCCTTGGGTTTGTATTTTAAGATTTACAGAGCGTAAGCAAGACGTTGGACGATTGACAAATTTTCACCATAGTTTAAATTTGGGGCTAGTTGACCCAATAACATATCTTATTTTTAGTTGCCCTTAAAACATTATAAGTATTTAATTAAAATGATGAGATAGAATAAACTATTTTTTTTGATTAAAAATCATTGGATTTAAAAGTTCCACGACTACATAAATTTCCAATCAAAATTGAAATAAATAAATGAATAATTTACCTAAAAAAAATGAATAATTTACCTAAAAAAAATGAATAATTGGTTGAGTCACCTTATTCCTATATGGCAAAATCTCAACCATAAATTTTGGGGTCTACTCTTAGTTGTTTTGGCCCCCCTACATTCAATCAATTTCCCTTAATACTAATACAATTATAGATCATTAGAAATTAAAAATTGAAGATAATACAAATAAGAAGGGTCAAGATCATTTTATAACTAGTAGTAGTATACTAACTATAATAGTAATTTTGTTTGGATTAAGACTTAAGAGAAGGAGATTATTATGTAAAATTTAATTTTAAGGGCTTATTTGAAAAATGTAGTACTTGCTCTAATTAAAATAAGATTTGATTTTTGACATATACTAATATTATTTGTGTTAGAGTGTGTAAATATATCATGAGATTTCAACTAAAAGTTAAGTTAAATGCGAAGCACTAGGATATGTTATATACTCTAAAATGTTAGAGTATTGAACATATCCTATGACATCAACCATCACTTCATGCTTTTGATTAAGTTGGTTCTTTCATACGGTATCAAAAGACTGAGCGACAGACAAGATGTCATGGGTTCGTATCTCAATCATTCCTTAATTAAAGTGCAATATTCAACGCTCTGAGGAGCTCGTTAGTGTATATAATATCTCTTGGAATCTCAACCATAAATTTAATCTTATAGTTGAGTTAATTCCTTGACAATTTGTCTAATCAGTGAACTTTATATCGAAAGTGAAGAAAAAAAATTCATGTTGTATTTTATATATTCTGATTTTTAGTACTAATAATATATATATATATATATATATATATATATATATATATATATATATATATATATACATATATATATATATATCTTATCATAGTATATATATATGTATATTATGCATATATATGTATATATATATAATATATATATAGTCATATATATATATATATATATATATATATATATATATATAATATATATTAATATAAATATATATATATATATTATATATATATATATATATATATATATATATATATAATATATATATATATATATATATATATATATACACTATATATATATAAAGTAGTAATTTTAAACTCAAAAAGTCAACAAACTCGGTATAAAAATAGGGGTTACCACATTATAGTAATGTGACAAACAACACTTTTGCGCTGGAAAAAAAGAGCATGTTACATTGCACAAATAAAATTTGGAGCAAGTAATTATTTGAATATTTATATTTGTTCTTACGTTGTTTCCCATTGTATTGACAAATGACAAGAACAGATGAAAAGTAGACAGGGAATATCAGTAAAATTAATTTAATTAATCCCAAAAAATAAAGGGAAAAAGACAAAATTAATATGCATCTATAAATTTTAACAATTCCTCATTATTTTATTACACCAATTTTTTCATCTCTCCCTCTTTGAGAGTACATTTATATTACTTGGCTTCTCATAATTTGTTTATCATTGCTGCCATCCTCCTTCGAACCATTGACCTATCAAGCGGTACGTAAAAATAATTATAAAATTTCTCATTTATATAGATATTTTAATAAAAAAAATGATATATACAACCAAAAAAAATCTTGTATTTAATTTATATAATTTTATTTTATTTTTTCTTTGAAAAATTCAAACATTTAATTATACTTTATCATTTTAACATTTATTACTTTTTGGGAAGTTAAAATCATTATATAAAATATTAATTGTTTTTCAATCTCTAGATTATATTCTCTTAAAAATTTAAAATTATTAATGATTAAAAAAATTTGTTAATTTTTATGGGTTGTAAAAATCATTACCCTTTAATAAAATAAGTGTAGTAAATTCAACGGTATAAATGATGATTTTCGGGATCACTTGTTTAGTTGTTACTAATAGATGATATAAAGTAATTTTTGGTGTAAATTTTCATGCAATATATAGTCGTTTTAATGGTAATAATAATATGATTATAAAATAGTTTTTTTTAATTAGTCATGATTTTTCCATTTACCATTTAATGCTACGTATTCAAATAATAATGCATGAAATGAATTTTATGAAGACTTTGATAGTACAAAAGTAGAATAATAATGACTATTAAACTATGCGATGCATATATAATATTTTTCACCAAAATTTCTACTATTTAATACCGATAACTAAAGATGTGGTCAAGTTCATTAACTAATAACAAGATTGTAGTTAATAGAGAGTACTTGGTTTGGAAGGTTCATTTGCATCATTTACTTGAGAAGACTGCCAAAAAGCATAGTGATTATTATATGAAGAATTCTCCTGAAATCACATAAAAAATTTCACCTAAGTAGAATAAGCATGTGATTAACTTTTTTACGCAATCTAATGTACTAATTTGTTTATTTATATGTCGAATTATACACATTTAAAAATGGAAAAATTACCAGGAATAATACAACCTTTTGTTTATTTCCCTACAATAATACCAACTTTTGATTAACCATGAATAATACCAACTTATGGAGTGTTTTCCTACAGTATACCTAATATGTTAAAAATCAAACTATGGGTGATTATATGACAAAAAAATTTAGTAAATTAGTTAATAAACTTAAGTTGGTATTATTCTAGGAAAAAAGCCCCAAAGTCGGTATTATTCATGGTTAATCAAAAATTCGTATTATTGAAGGGAAATTAACAAAAGGTTGTATTATTCACGGTAATTTTTCCTTTAAAAATTATAAAAATTTTATATTATGAAGGTATGCGATTAGACGATTCAAACAAGATCCCACTTGACTATATTATTACTTACATATTAGCCGCAATATATAAAATAAGCTTAAACGATGAATAGTGCCCAAAAACAAAATGCAGTATGTATTGTGGAACGAAGGAAGTATATACATAGAGTAGAGTATCTCGGTTAGACTTCACAATTTTACCGTGAAAAATGTAGCAATTTTAATGAAACAAAATAAAAATCATACTACTTGAGAGTAAAAGCAAGAAAAGGAAAGGCAAAGGAATTTCTTATTCAAATAGAAAAAGTCTAGTATGAACTTAGTTCACACTAATATTAGTGTGGACTGTGGACCAAGTCTTACACTCTACTTTACTCCACCCTACCCGTTCCCTCCACACTTCCTCTTTGTCACTTCCTCTTTGTCTTTTAATGGTGTTTTATGAAAAAGGAAATCCTTAATAACTACACATCATACATTACACTAAATATTCCACTTAAATTAATCAGAGGTAAATAAAATTCAATTTTTTTTAATTTAGTTGGCCATATTAATATATCCATGATTTAAGTAAAAATAAAATTTGTCATAAAAAAATGGTTAAAATTTACTTATAAAACAAAAGTAATCAGTAATTTACCTGTGAATTAGAAAAAGAAGGTGAACTAGCAGTGTCATCAAGATGATGATTACTTTTACAAAAGGGATGATGATGATGATGATCATATTGTTGCTTATTTTTATTAAAACCCACTTTCTTTTTTTCATTTTTTCTGGATTTTTTTGAAATCTTTTGAGTATAATAACTTGGATGTTCATCCTTCTTCTGATTCTGAAGAAAATGGGGAGGCCCAGAAGATGCATCAGACACCATAGATAAGTCTTCATCATGATCATTATAATCATTATAGACCGTTGATTTTAATCTATAAGTTTGATGATGATGATGATCAACATTATGATGGGTGTTTGTTGAAATGTAAGATTGATCATCTAAGTAGTGAGTCCAACCAGATTCACAACCTGTACTCCATTCATCAGAACTTGCAATATTCATCATTTTTTTGACAAGAATAATTTGGGATGGTAGGAAAGAATTAAGGGTAAAGAATAACAATGAAATGGGGTAAATTAAATAGAGACGGTATCACCGTGAGCTACGTCTTATATATATATGTATGAACTTTTTGTTTTGAGGTCGTCTCACCGAGAAACGAGAGTAACTTGCTAAATAGAGGGAGAATGAATGAATGTTTATGTCCATAAGTAAAATGATGAAAAACTACTCAATTTATGTTTGATATGAATGAATATGATCAAAATTGCCAGTTGGCTTTGCTCTTTAATTTATTTTGAAAGTGAACTTAAGACTATATAGAGGGCATGTTTATTGACACTTTTGTGACTATTTGTTGGTAATACTAAATGGGCCCATCAAATTGGTACACTTGTAGTTGTTTGCTTTTTTTAATGTTATAACCAATGTCGTTAAGTGGCTTTCGTCTAGAATGTGGTTTGAAATAGTTGGAGTTATGTTCTTTTATTTTTGTTGTACACTTGTTAGTGATAATAATAAGATTGTTTCTAAACGACGTTTGTTTTTACTTCCACCACTTTTTGTGATTTTTATCAATATATTTTCTCTCACTTTTAATCGTATTCAATATTCATACAATTTAGCGATTTCTACTATTTCATAATACTTGTATGGGTGAGACTGTTAATAAGTGTTGCAATCTCTTAGGGATGGTAGAGTATAAGATATTTGTGAGCTTTAACAATCGACTTAATCTTTAGGTTGAGATAGTTGCTTAACATCGCATCAAAAGTCCACGTAACAGATGGACATAAATTTAAATCTCATTTCCCTTTTGTTTCAAGAGGCTTTTTATCCACACATCTTATCTCTTTTTCTCTCACTTAGCAATTTTGTTGTATAACAATTGACTATTTTTTATTTGTGTTTTTTATAAGTCTAAAATAGACTTAGTTTACAATATTTTTAGTGTGCACTCTTTCTTAATCTTTCATCACAAATCACAAGTACACACTTTTCACCCTCCACTCCACTTAGATACACTCTCTAACTCACAATCATTAAATTTAAGGTTAATGCACGCTATTTTATTGTACACTAAGTCTATACAAGACCAACTTGTTTTTTTTAGTATACAAAAAATATCTTTCATTAATAACTTAATTATACTCTCTAGCTCACACTCCTTAAATTTGAGAAACATAAATCGTTATAGCTAATTCACATATTAACTTATGGTTTTATCTTATCTACAAATTTTTCTCAAGTCTTCAAATTAATTATTTTTGTTTTTTTGATTTACCTATAAAATGCCTTTAAATAAATTTAGTGGAACGAAGATCATACATACATAATAATAATTGATGGCAACAATAAATGAAAAATATTGGTTGTGATTATATGAAGCCACACGTGGTGTGGTTGTAGGTAGGTGAACAATACTACTTATTAGTAGTGAGTGCTAACATAAAAGTTTGACGCAGGCAGGTCATATGATGCTCTATTTTTCATTTCATAAAAAAAGACTTTATAAAAAGTTGGTGGAGAAGTCGAGCAACAAGCTGAGCAGCCACACCTTTTTGAACACAAAAAGCTAGCCTCTGAAAGATGTATGCCTTAAACATGCTTATTTCAATAGAAATTTAAATGAACAAAATCCGGAGCAAGCCCATCCCATTCGAGCCCATACAATGATGGGTATCTTCGGCTTTACATTTCCGACTTTTAATAACATTTCATGATTCCAATGTTATTAGATACTCTCACCTAATCGAGATTTAAAGAGTTAAATATACGCAATCTAGTCTTTGTTGGTCTCATATTTGAACTCAGCAATAGAAAATAATATATATTAGTTGATAGGATAAATTCTACTTCATTTGTCTCATTGAAAATGAGACATATGTTCTCGAAAAACTTATATGTCACATTCTTAATGGACGGAAGGAGTATTTTATTTTTATTAAATTACATTTTATTGGACACAAAAATTATTTACATCGAAGGTTTGACTTAACATATTATGTTAAACCTTAATATAAGAGATTCTTCAATCTTGGCTCTTCATTCTTCAATTGCCACGAGCAAGAGCAGCAAATTAGCATTATAACTTATGTAAATTATCGTACTCCTACAGTTAACGACGAATTTTTGCACGTAACTGGTCGGTTTATTCAGCGATTTCAACAACCATGCGAATCTCGCCACTTGAGGTAGACGAGTCCAGTATGATAGTGTGTGTACGCTCCCGCAACCACCAGAATATGAAAGAGTTGATGACTATGCCCTGCAATATCGAACTTTCCTGGTCGCCATCGTTCAGGTATTCTTTTAGCGTAAATTAAAGCTCCAAGGCCGTACAAGGCTCCCATTAAAATTTCATATCCGGTGGTCTGCAATGCTTCGGGCTGGTTTGAATACAGTATCAACTTGTGCAAAATCGGAGCGACACCAGAGATGCCCATACCGAAGAACAAGGAGGCACGGATGGTTCGGTATTCCGGGTTTTGGAAGACCGGGAAAAGCGAGAAAATAATGGTTGCGATTCCTAATATAGTTATAAATGACAAGTATAGGTAACAGAAAAATGGGTTGCACATAAAGGAGTAATAAACGGGAGGGTAGAATGAGGTTGCGATAAGTGCAGCAATGCCTGCATAGTCGAGCCTGAGCATTATATATGAAAGGCGTTCCGAGTGGCAACAAAGAAGATGGCAAGCGCTGCTAGCGAGCAAACAGAACATGGCCCCACCCAAGAAGGCGTAGAAAGGCCATCTCGTGATTGGGTGGAACGACAATGGTGCAATGGTGTTGAGTAAATCATTCTTCATGCTCCACTGCAGAGGACAAACGTAACAGTTAAAACTACATGCAGGGATTATTATGGTTTTGAAAACTTGAACGAACATTTTTTATGACTCGTGTTGCACAATCAAAAGAGTAAACTGAAGTGTGTAGAGCTCTTCAAATCGAATATTGACCCGACAAAACTCGAAAACGAAATCTACATTCAAATCAAACCAAATTGACAACTACGCACAAGAATAGGAAAAATAATGCAAATCCGTATGTCTCAACAACCCACAGATCACAATAAAATGGAAGAATGCAAAACTTGATTATGAGGTAGAACAAGAGAGGAAAAATTACCAAGAAATTATCACTAGTGTGATTGAAATGGGAGAAACACTCGGGCAAGTGGTTTGAAAAATGTTCCAAAATATGCCACCCAGAAACCGATGACAGCGAATTGATATAAGGGAGAGAAGCCTTTAATTCACCCCTGATCTTACTGAAATCGGGCATGTTAGATAAAGATGGAAGGCATTTTACAAATCTTGAGTGAATGTCGTGCATGCCAGCTTTCTTGAGCATCTCGGCAAACTGTTGCAGAGGGTAGTAGTCCGCAACATCAGGGACTTTCATTGCTGTGTACACGGTCAAGGATAGAAAAAGAAAGAACCCAATCAAATGCCTGAAATGCAAGTTAGTAGTTCGTAAGTTGACGACACCACAAACCAAAACTACGCCAGAGAGAGGGCGGGACCCCATTATCTGAGAGGGCGAAGCAGAATTATTTTTCTTTTAATAAGTTATTCAACCCGAAACAACCTATTTGTTATTTACAAGGGCAAGATTACGTAAATCCAACCCTCTAAAACCATGGGAGATATAAATGCATATTTGAACTTCAAGAAGCATAAAACATAACAGAAAGTAGCCACACACACACTCGCACACACCACTCTTTCACCTCCTCAAATGGAAAACTAAGAAAAACCAACAAAAAAAAAAAGATAAAATGCTTACGTCCAAACATTGAGAGTTTCGTTATGGATTGTGAAGATGCTCAATAAAACCTGTTTCAGGGGCCATTCAGACCGATAGTGACCTAAAATGTACTCATTGTCTCTAAGAAATGTAGGCAAAGAATGATACTCTACAAGCTGATATCTGACTTTCCTCCATAACTTTTTACCCCTCTTCTGCTTGGAGATTTTATCCAGATCTTCACAGTCAGCATGGTTATTGAGTGTTGGAGATGATGACACCATCTGTCCTACAGGGAAGAAAATAAAACAATTATAATGCGGGATATTGGGTATAATGATGATGATATACTACATCATAAAGCTTTTCAAAACTAGCAACCAAAACAAGAAACAAATTGACGACAGTTTTATAGTGTTTTGAGGGACGATTCTCTCAAATTTAGAGTCTTAACAATAAGTGATCGTAGAGGGGATTCTCCTCTTCAATCAAGGATCAAATGCAAGAATAAACTTGTCTCTCCCCACTAATTTACAATAAAAAAATTGAAATTCTCTGAACATGTTTAAGGTATTTATTTGCACTTTGTTGCTCTCACACGAGAAGAACAATACGCAAAGGAAAAAGCCTTAGGGTTGTATTTTCTCAATTCATCGATTTTGTGTTTTCACGCGCACAAATTTACGCTTGTATAGCGCAAGAATTTGCTGTGAGTGTAAGCTGTGGTTCTGTTCAAATTCGCTTATTGCAATCATAACCTTTTTGCCCAGTTAAGTAATTGACCTAAGATGATATAACTACCCAATTAACACACAACCGTGTAAGCCATGACGAACACATAGATAATAGCTACCTAAAGTGATTACTGAAATCAACAAATCCCTATTTGGCGTTTATCGAACATAGCCCTAATCCTACTATTGAACTCGGTTCAACATTTTCATTTGCACATAACAGCGTCAATGCGTAGGTTGCTCATTTACCCAAGCTGCATCTTGGAATACTTTTATCGTACGCAAATCAGTGAAGGTAAGACCGCATTTGGACACTAACTTACCTGATCCCCCAGCACTCCCACCTCAAACGGAAACCCCGCTAAAAACGCAATCAGATAGAATAACAGATAGTAGTCAACATTTCCATATGGATGCTCCTAGTTGATGATGTATTTTCATCCTAGTAAAACCATACACTATCCACAAAGTGGAACAAACAAGTGCTACTAAATCAAACTTCCAACCAGATTAGAACAGAAATCATATCACTCCTCTTGTTTAAAATTAAAAAATAATTTGCAAATTACAGCATTAAAGTTTAATTTTTGCGAATTAAAGCCTCGATGTTTATTTTTTGCGAATTACAACCTCCAAAGTATCTAAGCTTACAACTTCGGGCCAAAAACACATAACTCTGACAACTTAGTTTTGGCCTGAGCCTGTACACTTTGATACACTTTGATACTTGGGTGGCTGTAATTTGTTAAAAAAAAAACATTGAGGTTGTATGCAAAAGTGTTAAATTTTTAATGGTGTGATTCGCAAATTATTCTAAATTAAATTATAAGACTAAAACTTTTTAACCACATAAACAGAGATTCTTGAGGAGCTTATTTAAGGGTTTTTGGAGAGTATTGTATGTGGAAAATTGAAAGCCATGAAATGATGAAAAGAAATGTTTGAGTGAGATTAAACACTAGAAATTCTTAGGATTTCAAATTTATGTGTTTCTTATTCTTATTTGCTTTTCAATTATTAAAACTTGGATCATATATGTGCAAACATATTGCGGGCAAACAAAACCATAGATTATTATTAGCGATTTAGCCCTAATTTAGAACAAGAACACAATGCCACATACAACACAAATTAATTTTCTTTCCTTCTTTGAATCTTCCAACATTAATCGATTGTTCTTTTGAGAAATTCTAACAAATCTTAAGATTAACATTAACAATTCTGCCCCTAATTTTCTCATCCTTGCACTCCACCAAAACCCCATAAAGAGAATCAAGTCTTGTCTCACTTAAGCATGTACCACTTTCCCCAGAAATCTGGGTTCGATTCTCTCGGCCCCCTTCCCGAACCCTCTGCTTCCCTCAGCCTGTACTCCAAAAAATTCCCCCAAAAAAAACGAACCAAAAAGAGATGATAATCAATAAGATAACTAACAAAGATAAGGGTGATATCAATATTTATGAAATCCAAATACCCAAATGAAAAAACAAGCTTTAATGCCACACGATTAAATTCAAAGAATGCAATAAACATGAATCAGAGTTGGAAGAAACGAACAATCAACAAATTTTAACACACTGCATTAGCTTTTAATTGGGAAGGTAAATACAAAAATTACATAAATAAGAAAAGTACCTGAAACTATCGAAAAATCGAGTAGATTAGAGGATTGAAGAAACAAATTTTGGAGCTGAAGCGATTATGGAATTGTTCTTCAAGGTTTTAAATTTAGGGATGAAATCAAAAAATGCCAACAAACTGAATATTTGTTGTGCTGGATAGAGCCGAGATTTTTGCCGATCGAATACGACGCCGTTTGTAGCTAAAGACGTTATACACGCGTCGTTTTGTACTAACCAACAGTTGATTTTTCTTTCTTCGGAGGTGATACAGGTAGTTAATCGTTTATACGTAATGACGTAAGAGGATCCCGCGTGTTAAGATCTAAAGATCATGCTTCCTCAATTCTTATTCACAAATTCTTATTTGATGTTACATAAGAAAATTAGTTATTTCGTTTCTTTTTGAACGTCACATTTGCTTTTTATATGTTTATCAATGTACTAACATAATTTTTGATATCATTAAGTGTGAATAATTAAAAATTATAAAAATTAGATATTAATCTAAATGAGATTGAAAATTGCAGATTAGTCTAGTAGTTTATAATTTTTCTATTATGACGACATGATTTCAATTTTCACCATCTAAAAATATTTATTCCTTTCACCCCTCTTGTATAGTCACTACAAAAAAGTTGCAGCTACCCACACTTTTATAGTCATGTTTAGATAAGTGAGGCAAGTTATTTTGTAATTAGGCACACTTGTTGCATTTAGGCACGATTCTTAAGTGTGACAATTTTAGTCTCACTTATAAGCATGGCTAAAAGGTAACTTAAATTAATTTATTGTATGTAAACAATGCGGCCATAATTTTAGTCTCGCTTATTAAGTGTGACAATTTTAATCTCACTTAAAAGAAATTTGATCCACACTAGATGCTGCATTGATGACATTGCGTCTGATAGCTACGAGAAAACTTGCCTTGTAAAGCTTTTACAATATTCTCGGCATCACCTTCAACGATCACCCTTTGTCATCCCATCTCTTTTGCCAAGTCAACAGCCCATTTGAAAGCCCCAAGCTCAGCACGTTCCACCGAAATGAAAGGCCAGACCAATCTTATCTTCAGAAAGATATTGAGGCAATGAAATATTTTTGTTTGTTTTCGTGAGGCTAACAATGTAGCCCACCGTCTTGCTAAATGGGCCTTGGCCAGTCTATGTTCTAGTATTTGGCATGATGGTGGTCCATCTTGGATTTCGGATGTAGTTTTTTCTGATTTACCACATTAATAATATAGCCTCGCTTTGATATTCAAAAAAAAAAAAACTTTTATCTAGGGTCAGTTTTGCAAATTTGGATGTAATTAACTTTATCCTTATTTGAATTATACGAAGTTTGAATTCAATTTTTAATACACATTGTACATTAAGTGGAGTTGATTTTTCGACATGAATCCAAACATATAGCATTAGTATACAATTGATGTATAGTATGTTGTAAATTGCTAACTTCGACTGATTAAACTAGTGAGTATAATCTTGAATTTGTTGGCAAAAAAATATATTTTTAGAGTAGTTTAATATATTTTTAAACTGTATTTAGCTTTATCGACTAATTTAATATATTTTTTTGATGTTTTGTAAAATAGTTTTGATACACATAGCTTCTAAGGAAAAAATTAGAATTTGATGACATTTATGAAAAGTTATGTAATACGTTTGCAAAGCTCTAAAAAGATTAAATATATCCAAATGCAAAAAAGTACATCTTTTCACAAAAATTAAATATCATACTCCTTAACTTTTAAATATTAGTGAGGTTACTTATGGGCGCAGAAGCCTATTAAATCCGCCCCAACTTCCAATGTTCCTCATCCTTTTTGTCAATTTTACAATTTAAATCATAATTTAGTCGCTATTTTCACTAAACATCTAAGTTTGAAGCTAATTTTGAAGTTATTTAGAAAACTAATGTCTTAAGAAAAAAGTTAGAAGCAATGTATACCAAACCGAATATATAAGCTTAAGTTCATTGGTAAATAAGACCTAAATTATTTAATGTTGGTGTAAAGTAAAGATGAAAGTGGGTCGGGCTGACATACGAGTCATTCAGGTAAGGCCCGCATGCATGACATTGATTACGGCACAATGTGTGTAGTACGAGAGGTGAAAAACAAAACACACAGCACATAGGTGGCTCAATAGGACACAAGTTCATTATCCACAATTCAAAATGCATGTATGACACTGTTCACAACACCACTTCAGATAATATGAGTTAATATGAGGCAAGACAAGCACGACACGTGAGCGGTCCAACACAACACGATTTTTATGGTTAACGCAGTGTATATTTGATTATCAAATCATGTATCAGCTTATACTCAATTTCACTTAATCGAGTCAAATTTAAACAACATTAATCTAAATTGAAAAATAATTTCTCAAGTTGACAAAATTAGGTATCTCAAAAAAAAAAAAATCGACAAAAATAGTGAAAAAGAGAGGAAAACTCGCAACCGTAAGAAAGGAAAGAAGCCAAACAAAGAAAAACCAATAGTGATATGTGTAGGCACGCATGGCACCCAACTCCACACGCGTTAACCTCTTTTCCAAAATTCATTCCTTGAACTACTCTTGTCTGCAATGTTTTCTCGTCCCCTCATTTAACATTATTTTTTATTTTAAGTTCATAAACTTTTACCTGAGACCATCTATATAATAGACGTCTTAAATTTTAGAGGTGGTCCAATTTATAAATTAAAAGAAACTAATTGGTAATTTTGTAAGTTAAAAGGGAGATATGAATTGGCCTCTTGAGAGACTTCTATGCTATAGACGGTCTCTATATTATTTAGTTTATTTTTTAGATAATAATTCATACAATGTTATAATTTTGCAGCTATCATAAAAAAAAGTAATTTTGCTGCTAATTGACAAATAGCAGTTTAACAGTCATTTGCCAAATACAACAAAATTAATATTCATTTAATTTTACACGTTACGATTATTGATTTTATTCATTTTGTTACAAGTAATCGTATACTTTTATAGTATTAAATTATCTAAAAAATCAAATAGAACAAATATAATAGAACAGATAAAATATTAGAGTATGTAAGATGGACAAAGGAGGGTAGAGATAGGAGTAGAAGTAACAGTCAGTCTCCTGAGAGACCGCCTCTTTGAGTGACACCTCTCAGACCCAGCCCATTATAGCTTAATTCCTGCTCTTATTTTATATTTTCTTTTATGAGCTGACCCAATTAGAGATGGTAGCTCAAAAAGACCGCATTACGAAACAATAAAGTAATTGTGTTTCTTTGATAATAATTTAGTTAGATGTAATAAAAGGAGTATGGCAGTTGGCACACCACCCAACTATAAAGACACACAGACTGAGTTTCAGTTTGAGCCTATCATTTTAAGGCACACTATTCTTCACCAACTTCTCTTATTGGTGCTTTTGGTGTGACTGACTTCATCTTTAATTAAAGTAAACACCCAAACATT
The DNA here is from genome assembly GCA_019425755.1 of Amaranthus cruentus. Classification (NCBI taxonomy): domain Eukaryota; kingdom Viridiplantae; phylum Streptophyta; class Magnoliopsida; order Caryophyllales; family Amaranthaceae; genus Amaranthus; species Amaranthus cruentus. The sequence continues at coordinate 1,810,527 of CM033455.1, forward strand.
TTTCAAAAAGGACTTAACACTTGGGTTAAAATTTAAGAAATTGGATGTAATAAATAAAAAATTAATTAACATGAGTTGTTTGGCAATATATCGAATAATTTTAGTTTATTTTGATATAAATAGAGGATTGTGTGCTGGTCAAACTAGTCAATCTAATGTTTGGTGAAGTAGCTGGTTGAAACAAATTATTGATATGAGTAAGTTGATTTTGAACAGGCTGTTCATAGCAGCGGATTTAAAATCATGAGCATCGAGTTTAAAATCAACTGGTCAAACCAATTAATAAAACCAGATACTATAATCAGCTATCAGTTACTTGTCAAACACCTCCTGTAGATAAATATCACGAATGATAGAGATTAAAAAATTTCTTAATTTTAGGTGATTATAGCGTTTTAATAGAAACTAATTGCTTTAATTTGTATATAGGTTAGATTGGTTTACTATATTATAATTGGATTTTATATACAAGTATTGATTAAATTAAAGAACACCCAAAGAATACAATGCTATTTGGATCAATTATGAGCGTAGAGTTCATAACATGGATTAATGTATGTGTTTAATTGAAGAATTAAACATATATTAATTTCACATAATAATTACTCATAAATGTTACATGTAATTCATAGGTTGAGATTACAAAAGATTTTAAGAACTTGTATATTTATACGTACATATGTAATTGTTCATCATTGGATACGTAGATAAATATTGAAGAGTTTGATGAACATAAATGCAATACAAATTATAATTATAATTGTATACATTTGTTTGTTTATGACATGATTTTCACACATTTTTTTAATCCATCTTTTTTATATTTTGTTATAATTTTCTTCATTAAAAATCTCCCATATTTTTACATGTTTTAACTTTCTATTAATATCATCAACAAAATGTAAATGTCTATTTATATGTTAATCTTGATGACTTAGTATAATATATAATTGTAATAAATTTTTATTGGTAAAAATAGTATAAATACAAACATTAATAGACAAACAAAAGAAGGTCGTCCAAACTTGAAAGTGCAACTTTTTAATTAACTATCATGCATTTTGCTGCATTTTATTTTGATGTGTTTTACTTAATTTAGGATTATTATTTTTATTTTCAAACAATATCCCACCACTTTCTTTTAATCTCATCATATTTTAACTCTCTTTTAATTTCTTCCACTCAATTTATTCTTTCTCTTTATTTATTGTTGTTTTTTAAAAAATTATCATTTTTTCTTTAATGCAAATCTAATAGGATTATTAGTGAAAAGAGGACCCAAAAACGCTTGTGGCTCAATGGATAGAGCATCTACATGTGAAACAGAAGATTTGAGATTCGACCCCTACTGAACGTAAGTATCAATTGAGGGGTTTTTTAACTGCGCAGGTCTTTCTCTACTTTTTCCTTAGGGAGAACGGATATAAAAGTGTCCTTTACTTTTATATAGTGAAAAGAGGATATTGTTGTAGATTGTAATAATGGGACTATTACTGCCAAAACAGTAGAATAGTAGAATAGTAGAATAGTAGAAGGCAGCAGCAGAAATGAACAGCTGATAGGTGTTAATCTGCATGGCCCAAACAAAGTAATGTTAAAGTTCCCACATGTCCTTCCCTTTTCTTTAGTCTTACCAACACGTACCCACCGTATTCTTCCACGTGTCCTTCCCTCCTTCCACCTTTCTTCATGTTGCCTCTCTATTATTCGTGCTTTTCTCACTCTCAATATACATTTTCGTAACAGGCGTTCAAAACAGATTCGACGTTCACCCGATTTGTAATGACTTAAAAATAGTTTTACTAGTATGTAAAATCAATGTGGACTCAAAACCCGATTTTAAAACGACCTGAAATATATGACTTAAATCAATACGATAATCCGAATGATCACCTCTAATTTTAGCATTCGGAATGTTTTTCAGCTTGGCTTGTCTTATCATGAGATGAATATATAAAATAGTGTATTTCTCTAATTAATACTTTAAAATTGTAATATGTTACTTTAACGCACTAAACGTATATAGATCATCTCAATAGAAATGACTTCACCATGAATCCGTTTCATATAAAAAAAAATTAATCCGATAAAGACAAGAGAATCACAAGAAGTAAGGTGGGAAAATTAATTATTATTATTTATATAAGTAACTCTTGTCATAGAAGTGAAAGGAAAAGTCATCGATCATTAGACGAGTTACCAACCCACAATTCTCTATTGGGATGTTATTTATTTATACATTATAGTTGTTATTTGATTCAATTGGCTTATTTAATTATCGAGTAATTTTTTATAGTTGTTGAGCTAGCTAATATATTTGTTTTGATAGGAGTATAATATTTGATTTCATAGTAAGTAGAATCTTCTACATACAGACAAGAGAGGAAAAAAAGTATTTTTTATAGGAAGTGAGAATTAAATTTCAATTACAAAGATGAAAAGATAAAATTGTTACCTGCTATTCATAGAGAAAAATTGTCCAACAAACTATAGGTCTATTAAAACTATCTAGAATATTTTTTTTCGTCTTAAAAAACCAAATTTCATCGTTTAAGTATTTAATAAGTTAAAAGTCAAAATTCAACTAATCAACCAAAAATCTCATTAAAGAATGTCCTAAGCCAATGACAATGTGCTTTCTCTACCTGGGGGTTTAAATTGATTGCGTTTAATTTTATTGCCCTCTTTTTCAAGTTGAGAGGTTTTCAGTACAATTTGTCCGCTACTTTTCCCCAAACCTTGACTTTATGTGAGATATTAAGCTAGTGACCACTAGTATAACAGTTACTCTTGTGAGAGACAGTCTCTCAAAGAAACGACCTCAAAAAAAGAAGTCTTTAATTTATATTAATTGGTCTATTCAGCCAATATATCTAATGCATCTTTTGGAGAGACTGTCTTTCGCAACAATTTGTGTCAGTATAATCATGACTATGACAATAAGCCAATGACACATTATCGTCCTTGATCTAAGCATTTTGTCTTAGAATTTCTCCTTAAATACATCCTATTCCCTCCGCCCTATTCCCCCTCTTCCCTTACCAAACTTCCCACCAACCCAACTCATTTCATCCTCTCCCATTGCACCATTCTACATTCCTTATCATCCCCAACAATCAATAACACAAAACTAACATACTTAAACATGATTCAAGCTTTAAACTTACCATACCCATCTAAAAAAGATGAGATTATGTCAAGGTATAGACCCATTGCCCCTAAACCACAACTTCCTACACCCAATTCTCCTACTACTAACCCTAATTCTTCCATTAATGGAACCTTTGATACATCTTTAGTTCCGGAAAAATTCCGTCAATCCCCTTATTTGATCAACATTTGGTCTCATCTTCAGGCTCGACCCACTCGTACTCGAAAACGTGGACGTACCTCGGCCATGGCAGCTTCTTGTGGGCCCACCACCACCTTGCTTAAGAAACAACAATCAAATGATCATCATCAACAACAACATCATGTGGTGGTTAATACTTCTAATGATCCTTCTTCTTTTAGGGGGTTTTGTTCTTCTCAATTACCTACAACAAACCTTTCTATTCAACCATTTGGGGTTAATGTTTATACTGATTATCAACAAGTACATACTAATAGTAAGAGTACTTGTAATGTGGTTGAACTCCCTCTTTTATCAAATCCTAAGCCTATTGATTTGAATATTGTTGCGGCGGATTCTGAATCCGCCGCAACAACTTTGGAAGAGAAAGACTTGGTTTTGCAATTACAGGTACGGTTTTATGTTAAGATCATCTCTATTAGCTAGACCATTTACATTTAGCTTGTAAAAGCTACAATTTTAGATTGATTAATTAAAGTAACTCAAATTTTTAAATAAGACGATTTTACGTTGAGATCATCTATTTATAGTCAGTTCAATAGATAATAAAAATAATTTCATCATAAGACTCTTAATTAAAAATTTGTGTAGTAATTATTTTTCATTTTACTAATTTACACTCTACCATGTTGAGACTTGAGATTATGTACGTTATTTAAATATAAACACAAATTCTTACTTGACTCCGTTTATGCAATAGGCTTCTCAAGTTTGGGATTAGCCCAACTTATAAATTAAAAAAAATTAATGGTATTTTTGTAAGTTAAAAGAGAGATATGGGCTGGGTTATTAAAAGACATTTATATTATAGACGGTCTCTGAAGGGAGTACATAAGAGTATATGGACTTATTCTACATTAAATAACTCTACAGGGTCTCTCTTGATAGACCGTTTATAGTATAGACGTCTCTCAAGAGCCTAGCTCATATCTATCAGTCCTAAAATTTAAGACGTCTATTGCATAACTCTATATATTTTAAACGACAGTATGGATTAATTATGTTCATATAAAATTTAAATTTTACTACGTTATTTACATGATTTTGTTTATTCTATAAACAGGTGCCATTGCATGGACCGAGTAAAACGGGCGTGATATCACCAAGACCCGTTAGACCCGTCGGGTCCAGTATATGTATTGTAGGGAAAATCAGTGAAGATCCTGAGGCCCAGATTCTTTTAAAATCGGCCCAAGAAGTTGAGATTGGTGCAGAAGCTGAGGCATTACCAGCAGTCATATCCGATAGAAAAAATAAAGTTAGGATGGTGAATTCAGCTTATAAGGAGCTAATCGGGCAACCCGAATGCCCATGGTTGGACTCCATGTTTTCTGGTGGAGGAAGGATTAGTGGGGAGGTTATGCTTAATGGGTTAGAATCTGGATTACCCGTTTCGAGTAACGGGTTTTCGTGTTGGGTAAGGATTGAATGGGAGATTGATGGGAAGAAGAATTGTGTGAATGCATTTAGTGAGGTGATGAAATTAGCTTGTTTTTCTAAAGATTATCTTTTTTCATGGAGGTTTCATACTAGAGAAATTTCGCCATCTGGTTCCAAAATTTAAAAGTCAAAAGTCAACAAAAAAACCCCCGACCAACCCGACCAGGTTGATAATTGGTTAGTTTTAGTAGTGGTCAAAATATATATCCAACCTACTACGGACGAATATAGTGGCCGATGATTGGTCGGTGTACGAAAATGATGGTCGATGATTGGTCGGGTCGGTTGGGTTTTGGTACTTCTTGGGTGTACATGGATGGGTGGATGATGCATGTAGGGTAAATGTATGTTCTATAATCTTTAGTAGTATTAGTATATAGTTAGCTAGTAGTAGTAGTAATGGGGATTATATATAGTTAAGAAGGTAAAAGTACTAATATAAACTTGATATAATTAGTGGTGTTTTTTGGTATTCATCACTTTTTTTAAATGTAATGTGGGGCTTTTGTTTTTAACCATAATGGCACCACTTAGTATAATAGGTACTCTATTAATTTTAATTTTTGAAAAAACAAAAACAAAACATATAAAGGATTAATTGTTGCTTTTTGTTCTTAGAAGTTTTTACTTTGTGTTGAGATGTTATTTATGGGATCGTATATGAGGATAATATTGAAATTTTCGAAAAAGGTGAACAAAAAAATGTATATGTAAAAATATATGGATAAAATTAAAAAAATATATAGATAATAATAAATAAAGAAGTAAGAAATACTTTATCCGTTTCGAAATACTTGCTACATTTTGTTTTTGGGCATTATTCATCGTTTAAGCTTATTTTATATATTGCGGAGTAATAATATAGTCAAGTGAGATCTTGTTTGAATCGTCTAATCGCATACTTTCATAATATAAACTTTTTATAATTTTTAAATGTTATAATTTGACATATAAATGAATAAAATAGTACATTGAATTGCGTAAAAAAGTTAAATATAGCAAGTATTATACAACGGAGGAAGTATGTCTTAAAATGTTTTACAATGGAAAAGCGCTTTGTATGAATTACTTCTGTTTATGTTGCTTTGTAGATAAATTTCTTGTTTTAAAGTTGTCCGGCTAATGTATTAATGGACAATTGTCATTTACTATAAAAAGATAATAATACACATAAAAATAGGGGATTGGTTACTTTATCCGGTCTTTCTCCAACTGTTGCCCCCTTTCATTTTTTTTTTTTATGATATTGATATTGATTATTGAACATTAAGAAGTATTTTTGTCCGTAGTTTAATTTATGATTGTATTTAATTCTTGTTGTTTTTAAGGCTTGTTTTAAAAATTATCCATACAATTCCTTTCAAAATGATTATTTATTTTAATACTTACTATTAAGCAATATTTATTAATTGACACACACTGCCCAATCCCTTACTCATATCTATCATTGATTTCACTATATATATGACTTTAACCATAATTTCAAACAAACACTTTGTTAATTTAATCTCCGAAAGTTTTTAAAATTGTAAAGTTGAAGTGTTTTAATTTAATTTAAGGATATCCTCAAAAAAAAATTAATTTAAGAAAATACTATAATTTGTAAAAATATATATAATGAATTTATTTGTGAAGTGACAATTGGCACAAATGAATTATGAAGTAACAAATGAACACAAATGCTTATGAATTAGTATATGTATGATGATAATGATGATTGTATTTCTTTTAAGTCTTGAACACAAATCATATTTTACAAAGGTAGTTCAATTTTATTATCAAAAATACATTAAGAAAATGATAGTAAATAAACATCAATAAACTCCAAAAAGTATTATGAAAACTCTAAATATCTAATAAAACAAAATTAGCATTTTTTTTCCTTATAAATTTCAGTTTTTAAGAGTGAATCAGTTTCAAAATTCTTAATTAACTTATTTTTTCCCTTTACATTTGCTATTTAAGGCAATTTGACCCAGTCTGTCCGAGAAACACATTAAATTTGTGGGCTAAATAGCCCAATTTATATAAATCAAAGAGAAAATAAGAATGTGAGCTTTTTGTTTTGGAATCGTCTTTTTGAGAGACGGTCTCTCACAAGAATAGCTGATTTCTAAATGTAGTACTCCATACTAAATTCGAAGACAATTAACAACTAAAAGGCTTTTAAATGATCAGAAGTTCAAACTTTAGAGAAGTCGTGTTGTTCTGCAGCAGCACATACCAATGGGTGCATTCGAAACAATATCGGGCAATGGAATTTTCGCAGCTAAAGAAGCAAGGAAACGAAGCTTACAAGCTCGAATGCTCGATCCCAACAGTCGTAAAAAAACTTGAGTTAAACAGATGTTTTATAAAATAAGAAATAAGATATAAGGTACAAGAATAAGCTCTTGAAGGATCTAAGAAGGTTTAAATTGAACAAAACTAGAGAAAGGCCGATGTTGTTTTGGTGCAGCACACGAGCACATAACAATGAGTGCATTAGGATTATTATCGGGCAAAAGGAAAATGTACAGCTAAACAAACAAGCAAAGAAATTGAGCTTATTTAACAATGGAGTTTTACATCCTCAAAAGTTGAAAAGCAATAGATTAAGCAGTGTTTGCCTCCTTGGGAGGACCCTTCCACTTGAAATTATCTGCGTATGCCTTCGGCTGCAACAAGGGTGCACAACACAACCATGGGTTAATACACAATAACCTTAAAGTATTTAACCCTAACAACTTAACTCGATGTCATTAAATGGTTCCCACCTAAGTAGAGTTTTGGGGATCGGATGTACGCAAGTTTACATTGCAAGTGATAACCGTTAAACATTGTGATATATTAAATCTTCCATTGAAATGAAGTATATATAAAGTCCACATCAGGAAACAACAAGAAAACACATTTTTCATTCAAACATTTAGATCATACGAGATCAGACCAAACCTTAATCCATACACTCTACAAATTAAATTAGATCAAACCGAATCTTAATATGATCAGATTAGATAAAAAGAATATACCCTTAGAATTGTACTAGTATATTTCCTCATCCTCTAGCTTTAATTATTTCCATCAACCATTTCTCATCCAAACAAAGGAAAAAATTGGCCAACATCAGATGCCAAACGAGTTTGGATCCTCTACACCAAATATGTAACATCTCCTACACCACGTATTCAGAATCTGACATTTAAGTGGAATATTTTGTTTTCCATTTGAGTTTTATTCCTTATTGTGTGTTTAATTCTCATTAATTACATAATTTAGTGTAGATGATCCGAATTCAACAAAAACCAGCTTTAGAAGGAGAGCATGTCCTCAAAATTAATAATGCAATTGAAGAAAGAAATCTCACCTTGAGAAGTGGAGTGTGACGCTTCTTTACCTGCATAGACGTATCACCCAGAATTACACAACGGCAAGCAGAGATAAAGAGAGAAATAAAAAGGAGGCTAGTGAAAGAAGGAATATTAAAATAAAAAAAAGATCCATTCAATTTTACACTACACATAAAATAACCTGACAAACTGTCAATGTCATGCTTGTTGACAGCTACGGTTTAGCACAGAAATGGATATGGTCCATATGGATACACAAGAACATGGAAAAATCCTATGTAATAACATTCAGTAACGAAAACTAGGATTTAAAATTTTAAATTTAAATTTATTTTCCAAGGTCATGGTCAGAATATAATGCTTCTCTGCAAGTTGATTTAAGGATATTTTGATATCATCTTACAGCACTCAAGAAAAATATGCAGCATAAACTTGATAATACCCAATTCATAGAAATAATGGTATGTATTTTTCACATCAGCAAAGTTGCAATTAGCTAGGATGTAACCTTGGATAAAGAACCTTCTTGAAATCAAAATACATAAATACAGAAGGAATGTAAATAACCAGGCATTACAACAGGAAGCTCATGTAACCAGTAAGAGCTCCAGCTAAAGTGAACACATAGGTCAACTCCATTTATTGAGTATCACCAACATGAGAATGGTAAATTTTCCACAGAGTCAAAGACTAGATGGGTCTTGGATAATAGTATACAAATACTGTTTAAGATATCCAAACATCAATCCGTAAGAATGCAAGATTCATCTTCATGCTATTAAAAACCAATTAGCTACGAGCTAGATACTAAGAATCATAGTGTCAAAACAATGTTGCATCATATAGTATTGGCAGAGTTGTTAAGGAGTTAAATCTACCGAATTTACACCAGCCGCATTAAAAAGGTGTACAGAGTTCAAGGGATATATCATGGTCTCTTATGATATTTGGTGGCATGACAATCACATCAACCTCATTATTACATTATTTACATCACAGTGACCGTTATCACAGTTGCAACCAAAACTGCTTAGCTGGACTATACTAAGAATCATAGAGTCAGAACAAGGTTTTAGTGTACAGTATCGGCCGAGTTGTAAGGGTTTTCAAAACTACTAAATCTGTACTAGCCACATGGTAACGGTGCATAAAAAACGCGTTGTATGCCGGTTCAAGGAATATGTCATGGTCTCCTATGATATTTGATGGATAAATGTAAAATATACTATTTGTTACTAGATTTTTCTAAGAAATTCATATTGTAACCACTGAAAGTTTTATCATCAAAGAAAAGGAACATAACATCTTGAGGGTTAAAAAACTACTAAGAAAAGCTCCATAAGTGTGGTAGTTATAGCTGACTTGATCTACATCTCATTCAGCAGTCCATGCAGAGCCCAAAAGGCTACGTTAGAATTTTGGAAGCGAAGAACAAGATTCCAATATTCTAATACTGGCCCTTTATGTAAACAACTAAATTATAACATAAATATAAGATGATAAACTGACAATGTTTAAGGATTAATCCCAATTTAATAAACGACTTTTTTGGCACAGTGAGTACAGATATCAATATGAAATAGAATGTATGAAACACAGCACATCGTTAAGTGGAAAGACATAAGACTACTTCAACTACTTTAGCTCAATAAAAAAAGCCAACAAAGAAAATCATTTAGATAACTTCAAGCAAGACAAAATGTCTAACAGAAGTGCAATTAGATTGACAATGAGATAGAAAGGGGGAGAAAGTACGACTGGCAACAAATACCAACACTACAAAGTAGTATGATATATGTTGCAAGGACCCAACCAAATAAGCAAATAAGAAAAGGAAGTTTTAAATTCTCTTTCTAAAAAGAACATCGGCCCATGAAATCTGAAACAAGCCAATTAAAAAATTGGAATTTGTGACATTGACTGAATTTCAACTGTAGCTGGCAAAGAAGCATCAAAACAGGGTTCTCACTAGGTAATGGTGTTTTTCTAGACAAAGCGAACAAAAAAAATCTATGTATTGGGGCTCAACAGAATAAAAGAGGATAAGCAAACAGTTGAAAGGAGAACGATTTGATTTCAATTTGGAAATAAGGACTGGAAATGGATCAATATAGACAGATATAGAAATGTCGATGGACAAAACATACCTCATATTGCCATCCATGTCTCTCAGCAAAGGCTTTTGCAGCTTCTTCACTATCGAAAGTCAGTGCCGACTCACCAACATGGGCATATGGATCTCCTGTGGACGTCCATCCCATTAAAGGATTCTCCCATCTAGCAAAAAAAACATTGCAACAAAGACATTGTCAAATTTAGGCTACGCTAAAGCCTAGCTCCTACGAATCTAAATTTGTTTCTGGGAAGTCCATTCTTAAACAAAGAAAATATATTTTGGGAGAACTAAGGGCGCGTTTAGCTCTTTGGCTACCTAGACCTAGTAGCATATTTAATAAATGGAAACAAATTTGCACTGTTTGACTCACTAATTATTCTCTAAACCACCCTTTCTAGTGGAAATCCAATCTGTATGTCATTCACCCACAAACTCAGTTTCATCATCTAACTGTCAGTGAAAATGATTTGCTGCAAAAATGGATTTCCTCATTTCCATGGCTCTGATCTGTATGTCAACACACAACCTCATTTCATCATCTAATTGTCCTTGCCCATATAAAAAAAAACTCACTACACTTAACCATCATTCATCAAATCCCACCCTTCCCGAACGATCAGAACTTAGCAGATTGGAACGCAACACATAATTTTGAACATATAGCCAAGTATAAGATAAAATCAAAAAACCTACTTTTGAGTGGAAAGGAAGTTGATTTTCCACTTCCCAACTTTTCCAGCACCTTGCTGTGTTGCGCTCCGAGCAGGGGAGTATATGACAACCTGCAATCATAATAAAAAATCAGTAAGAAACACCTAAGAGAACTCACAAGAAGAATTATTCACATTTGAATATGAAAACAAGTAAAAACATACAGAAAACATGGCATCTCCAGATTCCACTAGAGGACGCCCGGCTAGACGGGCTTACAGAGTCAAATGTAAGCAACTTTACGCTCATAATAACAAAGATTATTTTCAAGTAACCCTTAATTGTAAACAATAAACACCTTCTAAAATTTTACATTGATAAGAAACGGGCATGCTTCAATCAGCCATTTTGCTATAATTTGTCATAAGTCAAAAACACATAACTACAAATCTTTGGCACATATATAGAATAGAATTAAGAAAGAAGTCCACAAACGTAGAAATTATTTGTGCTTACAAAAAGCTCCCACATGAGAAGAAGAAAAAAGCCCCTTACAAATACACAGAATATGGTTTCATCATATTCACAGTTCACCTTGTAAGGCACCAAACATCTCTATTACATGTAGCTTCCCGATCAAAATTCATCGTGACTTACAAACTATTTTGCATGCAAAATTCCATATGACATATAAACCAAGTTAATATCATTCTTAATGCATGGAAGACTTAGGCAACATGGCAAATAAAGGTCACCTTTATGCGTATTCAAGAAAAGGTCTTCAAACATGTCAAAAGGTGATAACACTTGCTAGTCAAATCTATCATTTAAACACAATCAAAGAGAGACAACAAAGTCTATTGTTAAGTATTGTACTACAGTTTTTGGATATATTAGAATAGTAGATGAAAAGCAGATGCTAGAAAATCTTACCAGAAAAGAACAAAAGTCATTTATGAAATTCCGAACACAATTAAAGATCAAATATTGTATGCTAATTTTTGTTTTGCCAACAGTGGGCCAACAATGACAAACTACAAAGAAATGCCTTTTCCTTTCAACTTATGCTAGGAGAAGCAATCAGTTGGGCAATTAAAAATGGTGACTTAATACTTGAGCTTGGAATTCCAAGCATAGAGCAAATTCATAGTTCAACAACAACGACAACAAAAAAAACCAACAGCTACAGTCAGAGGAGTAAATCAGATAACATGAAGCTCTGAACACGCCTATAAAACCTGTAACCTCTCATTTGAGTCATTGAAGCAAATATCTAAGCAAGTAAAAGAACACTACCTCTCTAGTCTCTACCGCTACACTAAACACAAATTTCATCAATATGTTATACTCAGTAATTATATCCTTCTAGAAGAGAAACTAATATGAGAAACAGAAAACGGTATTTACAACCAGGGGTCTACTAACACCTTTTTGTAATTGAAAAGGTAATGTTACATCCATCAGATCCCCTAGACCCCTACAACCAACTAAGCAAGCTACTCTTTGTGACCAATGACCACGGAATAACATTGATTAGTTAGTAGCACATTAAAATCTGCAACAAACTGCAGGCAACCTATCTCAAACAACATATTAATCATCAATAATCTCTCCCATAAAAGGCACCTGTTTCTCCATGATAACAAATACCAAACAAAGTAGTAGACCATTTCTGCAAGTATTACAAAATACAGAGGGCAAAAAACATTCTCAATCAACAATAGAGCTCGAAAACTTAAGCTCCACAATCAAAAAGAACGAACTATTCATTAACAGCTAACTGAAACCTCTTTCAAAAAATGAGAAAAATTCAAACATCCACAATTATCAAATAATGGGGAACAACGATCTCAAACCACAAATGAAAACCTAAATCATTCCTCTGACACTCCAAAACTATTTTCCTTAATTGTAATTATCGCTATGCGCTATTAATTAATTTTACCAACAAAAATGGCGAACTACAAGCAGTTTCTTCAAAAAAAAACCGCAAATCTCTCAACATAAGTTTAATAAATTACAAATTTGAAAAGAAAAAAGTTCAATTGAAGGATGAATAGCGAAGAAAAACATACTCGTCGGCTAAGATGTTCATCGGGGATGCCAGAAACTATGCCGATCTCGCCAGGACGAACTTCGACCAATGAATCAGCTTCAGAAGAAAATGACCTCGTCGAAATAATTGCAGATCGGCGAAGATGAGTTAATCTGCGACCAGTTCTTTGCAGAAAGGTCGCCATTGTCGTTCCTTCTTTCTCAAACCTTCTTCTTTGTCTGGAAAACCCAAATCAATATTCGATGGGAATTGGGCAGTGTTTTCACCGGGTTAGTCCGATCTGCTGTGATGGACAACCCGTTTTGCAAGTTGGTTTAACGGGTTCATGCCTAGTAGGAGTAGGAGTATTTTGGGCGTGGAGCAGCCTGCATTACGCCGGGCCTAGGAGCGTTCAACAGGCCAGGCCCGCAGTTTAAGCCCTTAATCGATTTAGAAGGATTTCCTAACAAGCACTCTCTTGAGACGTCTCTCAAAAGCCCAACCCATATCTCCCTTTTAACTTACAAAACCACTAATCAATTATTTTTTTTAAATTTATAAATTGGGCCAACTCAAACTTGAGACGTCTATTGTATAGACGGTTTCAAATAAGAATTTGTGATTTCGTAATGGCGGGGTTGAAAATGGATCAGGTTAAAAATGGGTTATACTCTAATTAAAATAAAGCGGACTATACAAGGGTTTAATAAGGGTTGGAAACGAGCCCTTTTAAATAGCATAATTGATAGATAATTTAATTATTATAAATGACAATACCAAGAGGAACTACTAAGTGTTGAGTATTAAAGTTTTTACAATTTAATTATTATAAATTATTACTAAATTAATCAATGGGAATTATAATAATTTTAAGTGATAAAAACGGATCGGATCGGGCTGGACTTTCAAAGCCCGTCCCATATAAAGCTCATATTTACTTAAGTTTGGTCTGGCCCGACCCTTATCCAACATTGGACACCCTTAATCGGGCCATTGTCCGAAAAATTGTAAAAAAATTACTTTAAATTTCTTAGTATTTTGATTTAAATTCCTCATAAATAAAATAAATTGCATCGTACTTAAACTCAGTTTTTGCTATGAAATGTTAACAAAATTTTAGGTAAAATATTTCCTTTATCTTTTCTGTAACAGTGTTTAATTTCTACCTAATTATAATAAGGTGTTAATAAATATAATGTGCATAAACTAAAAAATATATCTCCAAAATGATAGCATGTAATTGAAAACCTCACCGGTAAAGCCTAAAGAAATTCCACATGAAAATTAACAACAAAATAAAATAAAATAACTTAATAGGTTACCACATTCCACATTCCATGTAATCAAAAATTAAACTCCAATTTTAAGACACTCTTTTTAAAATATAATTCAAATTAATTAGGAGTAATTTATACTATAATTATAATACATCTATTTTAAAATATTTGCAACTAACTATGACATGTATTGTATTTGTTGTCAGTGTAATGGAACTAAAAAAGTACTATATAACTCAAGAGACAGTATGCTCTCTTATTTGGGTTTTTTTAACTATATGCGTTCCTCTTTGCCTTTTTGCAAATCAAATATAAATATAATTTTTCTATTATATTTTTTTGGATTTTAACTAAGAAATTTGTATGGGCATATCATGTCAAAAAATCATGGCTAAAGTGGAAAATTGGCAATCAAGGATTAGTTGAGTGAAATGATGATGATAGAAATAGTACACAACATTCCATGTGTGTTTTGGACTGTCTAATTCATGACTTTGCTAGGAGTATACTTTAAACTAGGAGTTACTACATTGGTTGAGATTTTAAAATTTTTTATGAGATTACTATCGTTTTTAATATTTTATAAGCCTTAGGTAAAATTATAGATAAAATTGGATCAAAAAAAACTAATAGATAAAAGCTTCTCAAAAATGTCTATTACAAATACATGGGTTACACTAAATTAGGTCTCCGACTCGCTTATATGTGTTAGGTCCTGGGTGGCGGCACTCCTTGTCTACTCAGGGAAGGCCATGAATAAGATCATGACAAAAAAAACAATATTTTAATAAATTTATTTAAAAGACAAAAATAAAATAAATTATTTTTTTATGCAGCTACTCTTGTAAGAAACCGTCTTTTAAAGAGACGACTTTAAAATAAAAGGTTCATGTTTATATTTTCTCTATAATTTAAATTAATTGGGTAATTTAACTCATATATCTAATGCATCTCTAAGAAAGACCGTATCTCAGAACAATTTATGTTTTTTTATTATGACAAAGGGAGCAGATGCTTTATTACTAATAATCATTACTCGTATTGTTAAGGTGTCACTCAGGACTACTTTGCACGTTAGATTGTAAAAGTTGGAAATGTTTAACTTGAATTATAGTAGTAGGATTTCTTAGGCGGATTTGGGTAAAAATTAATATTTGACAAAAATATACTAAAATTAATCAAAAAGTTATCCTAATTATATGCATTAGACGCTATCAGTCCATGTAATGTCAACATAAGACCGTATTCATCGTAAAACCATCTCAAACTATAATTTACGTATTTAAATCTTAATTTAAAGAAGGAAAAAAGAGAATCACTATTGAAAAAATAACCCATATATGATCCCACATCGAACAATTAGAGAGAGGTCGACTAAAATATAAGCTTGATATACTACCCCTCCTGTTACCAATTATTTTTAAGATAAACCTCATTAGATCGATGTACAACCAACTCTTCTCTTATTGTTAAGGAATCAACTCAACCAAAAGCTTAAGTTAATGGCTGAGGCTGCAAGATATGTTATGTACTCCAACTCGCCCCCTCACACGAGAGCCCATTGGGCTAGAAATGTGGACACGCATTGGAGTAGAATATTCCACTTTAAATGAAGGGTGGTTAAGATTCGAACCCGTGACCAATGACGGATGCACATTGTAACAATGGGTAGCATAGGCTACCCATGTTTTTTTTGGAAAAAATAATTTTCCTTTTTTTTTATCTTGTGCGTCCTCCGTTCTATTATATTGGCTATATTTGATTTTTTTACGCAATCTAATATGTTATTTTAATTATTTATATATTGACATATACACATCTAAATCTAAAGATTATAAAAAGCTAACTTTATGAAAGTATGCGACTAGACGATTCAAACAAGATCCTACTTGCCTTTTTTCTTACATATAAGCTGTAATATTAAAATAAGTTTGAAATATGAATAACGTGAGCAACCGTAATTTAGCGACTATTTTAGAAAGAGGAAATATTTTACTATGTCAGACTTCGATCTTATTGTAACTAATAACTTGTAATTTGTAACTTTGTGCGACGCGGCGCGGATGACATTTATCGCCCCATTTTTTAGTGGGGCTGAGATAACATCATTATTTCGATAGTTTACTTATACAGGTCAATTTGGTGTAATGAAAACTTTTTGGGTTGTTTATTTACAAACAAGATTCTATCGAATGTTTTATTAATTTACTTCAACACGTTGATGCTACCATGATTTTGAATTCTGGATTCACCATTGCCCGTGACCTCTTGTCACGTTGGCTCTGATACCATGTCAAGAAATCAACTCAACCAAAAGTTTAAGCTAATGATCAAGAACATACATATAAATGTCAAATATACCAATGATAAGGGTGGTTAGCTTAGGAATGCTTTTTAAAAAAAAGGACACAACAAAAAGAAATTGATTACCGGCAATGAATGAATCCAACTCACATACCCTGCTTTTATTTTCCGCAATCCCCTGCATACCCACCATTCCATCCCATTCCATTCCATTCCCCCTTTCTATATCTCTATCTTTATCTTTCTACCCAACATAAATAACAACAAAACACAAAATTATTTATCATTCAACAGGTTCTTGCATTTTTCCTTTTAGGATTTTAATTGTAATTGTAAATTTTGTAATAGCCTTCATTTGTTATTGAATAATTTCATTCAATAACAAAAAAATGGCTACAATTACAAGCACAAATCCAAAATGCAAGGCCTGTGATAAGACTGTTTATCTTGTTGATAAGCTTACTGCTGATAATAAGGTCTATCATAAAGCTTGTTTTCGTTGTCACCATTGCAATGGTACTCTTAAGGTATTCCTTCTATTTTTTAACTCTTTATTTTTTTGAGTTTTTGTCGGGTTTGAATGGGTCGGATGTATAAAATTATCTAAAAAACAAATTGTTGTGAGGGATGGTCTTCTGGAGAGACGTATTAGATATATGGCTAAATAACTTAATTAATACAAATTAAAGAGAAACTAGAGTAACTGATCTAAAAAACAAATTGTTTGATTTAAAGGGTATGATGGAATAAATATTAATTTCAATTATGAAATCATAAATAAAAAATTTGAGAATAACAGGGTTTGAGTAATCATTCTCAAGATCTCAACGAACTATTCTAAAAACAATAGTAGAATTTGATCTAAATTTAAATTTGAAATTTTTTTTGCTAAATAGTAAATTTGAGCCAATTTTAAATTTTCAAATAAAATGATCGTTTTAGGATATTCCTTCTATTTTCTAACTCTTTATTTTTCGAGTTTCTGCCCGGTTTAAAAGGGTTGAATTACGAACAAATCTAGAAATGGGTTAATTTAAAGGGTAGCTTAATTGGTATGGTCTAATCTAGAAATGGTTTAATTTGAAGGGTATGATGTACAAAACTTAAATGGTTATGGTCTAAATGTCTAATTTAAAACATTTAATTTAGGCCTATATTCATAAATTCGAAATTTCGGTTGGTTTGTGTTTTTTACATATTTGTGTTTAGTAATTAAATGTTGGTTAGTTCAATTAAAATTTTGATTTATAATATTCACTTTTTCGTAATTGGTAAGATATGTTTTGTAGTTTTTGTTTTAAATCCGAAAAAATCAACATAAAAACTATTTATAGTAGTTTTTTGACTGGTTTTAAACATTTTTGTGTATTTTAAAACGTAAAAATCAAAAGTCAATGAAAAATCCAAAAGTTAAAGTAATAGATGATTCGCCAAAAGACCTATCAGGCCATGATATCAAAAGTATTAAAATCTAATATGACAAAAAGAGTATGGATTCGAATCTAACCCGACCCTTGGATCTACACTTGTACAAGACTCGGTTGAACTACGATCATATAAGTTTTTGATTGAATTGATTTCTCGAAAACAACTTTAATCTTGGATTAATCATCTAGATCTAACTTAATTTAGAGATATTTTTGGCTTCATTGAGGTCTAACTAAGAAATGAAATATGGATTTGCAGCTTAGCAACTACAATTCCTTTGAGGGTGTATTGTACTGCAGGCCACATTTTGATCAGCTTTTCAAAAGAACTGGAAGCTTAGACAAAAGCTTTGAAGGTAATCCCATTTTCTATTTGTAATTCAATTTTTTTAGCAACATTTGCAATTTTTATTTTCTTTTCTTGTGTGAAACTGACTGACCGTAAGACGATCTTCATACATGGGTTGAATAGTCCAACTAATACAATTATTAGTATTAGGCCGTGACAATTCGTCACATAATGTTACCGTAGCCCACTCGTGTGGACACGGGACACAAGTGGGCTCGGGGCCCACAAACCCACGGGTCAAGAGCTTTGACTTGCACATACACTCGGTGAGGTTTATTGTTTCCCAAAACCATATTGTAGTAGGAAGATTAGTTCACCCACTGTATATCCAAGTCAACAACCCACTATTTTATCGATGTGAAATGTTGTCTCAGATGTGAGTATTTCCAACAATTAACATATGAGCTCCTTGTTTTGAGCGAGAGACGATCTATTGTTAATAAATAGCTTTTTTAATTATTTACTTCATGTTTTTTAGTTTATTTAATAAATGTAACAAATTTGAACTTCAGGCACACCTAAGACAAAACCAGAAAGACCAGCTGTTGATAGTGAGGTAATAATATAAACCCATGATTATTGCTCAATTTAGTAATTTTGAGAACAAGCTTTTACTATAAATAGAAATTCTGATTTTGGGACTATTATTAACTTACTATAGAAACCTCCAAGCAAAGTCTCATCCATGTTTGGTGGAACTAGAGATAAATGTGTGGGATGCTCCAAAACTGCTTATCCAACTGAAAGGGTAATTTTTTTATATTGCTTTCTTTCATATTTCCTCTTCATTATAGCTTGTAGGTGTATTGCTTAATTTGTTTGACAAAAGATTGTTGTTTGGAGTTGTTTGCTGGTTTGAACTGCTAGAAATATTAGTTGAAAGCAAGCTCATAAGTCATAACACAATTGTTTAGGCCAAATATGAAAATATTTGGTAAATTTGTAACTGTTTGTTGTTTGTTGTTTGTTGTTAGTTGTTGGTTGTTGACTTGTTGGTTGTTTATTGAACAGGACATTGGTCAAAAAACAAAATCTTAAAGCTAGTCATAATAGCTTTAGTTTTGACATAAAAACTAGTTTATTAAGTTACTTAAAACTAAATTTATTCACACTTTTTTTTGATTGTTTGATTAATCAAAAAGTCAGAAGTTTAATATCCGTTGGTGGTTGCAATAAACATGATTACAACCACAAAAGGGTTGCAATAAAAATGATTACAAAAAGGATGTTAGTTGTTAAGTTCAACTAAAGAGCATTAAAATGAAAAAACAACAATGCCATAACTCCGATGTATGATTCTCACTTAAGCGGAATCAGTCAGATGTATGCAATAATCAATATCACCCTTTTATAACAAAGAGATTGTTTTCGATTTTGTAAATTTGAAACATTATACTCCATGTTTGTCTCCATTGAGAATTGAAATGTAAATGAAAGAGAATTGAAACATACACTTGACCTCTGTTACTCGTACAGTCGTACTATTCACTTTGCTTCACGTACCCGTGTCCAATCCTTGATGCTCAGACATGATATGGCACTTAGACGCTTCATTTTAGGCATAAAGTTGAATATTTAGACATACAAGTATTTGGCACTCAAACACGTACCAGTATCCGACATCAGTACGGTACCAGAGTCCAAGTAACATAGCACTTAATTAACATAATGCTATTTATGTGTTTGTGTAGGTTTCAGTGAATGGGAGTGCCTACCATAAGAGCTGTTTCAAGTGCTGTCAAGGAGGATGCACAATAAGCCCTTCTAACTACATTGGACATGAAGGGCGGTTGTATTGCAAGCATCACCATGCTCAGCTCATCAAGGAGAAAGGAAACCTCAGCCAGCTCGAGGGTGACCTGGAGAACTCAACCAAAGTCGCGGCCTCATAACCAGCAAGGCTAGCTCTTCGGTCTTCTCAACTCTCTTTTCCTCGGCCTCTACATGGGCGTTGAGGCAACCGTCTCTTGCAGTTTAGCTTGGTTTTATCACATCAATAAAAGATATCGGGACCTTATATGTAGCAGTTCGTATCAAGATATATTTTAGGGTTTCGGATTTGGATTTGTTGTGTTTTGGATATTGTGGCATGGTTTTGAATGGTTAAGTGATGACAATGGTGCAATTTGAATCAAGTTTTGAGATTAATTCTTGAGTTGTGTAATTTTATTGCCTTGTTATTGGTTTTTCAGTGTAATTTGCTTTAAACAGGATTTATTGGAATAATAACGATGATAATGCGAGCTTAATCTTATCACATAGAGTGATCTAAAAGCCTAAAACCAATCAAAGAACAAATATACAAAACTTATTAATCACTTCCTTTGTTCCCTTGCATCTGCTACTCATGTTTTGAAGTTTGATGCAACAAATTCAAATGAACATTGGACGTATTTCTAAAAGCACATTAGGAGTATGTTTACCACATATTGTCGGAAAATCGTAAAGGTTAATGTTGGAAATACTTCACATGTGAAACAAGATCTCACATCGATAATATAGTGGGTTGTTGACTTGTATATTTATTGCATGAGCTAATCTTACTACTACCATATGGTTTTGGAAAACAATGAACCTCATCAAGTGTATGTGCAAGTCAATGCTCATGACCCGTGAGTTTGTGGGCCCGAGCCCACGGGTGTCCCGTGTCCACACGATGACACGAGTGGGCCACGATGAGATTATGTGACAAATTGTCACGGCCTAATATTTAATTTCAAAAGATTGAGATTGGTTACATGAACTAATAAATAAGTTTCAATAGTTGTCCATACAGATTTTCTTTATTCATTTATTTTAATTTTATATCATCCGAACTCTAAGTCTAAACACTGAAATATTTTAATTTGAAAAATAAGTAACAATTATTGCAAAATAATAAGAGACCTTAATATTTCAATGTCATCAAGTAATTTTATCTAGGTGAAATTTAAGAACGCATGCACCTTAATTTTTGTTATAACAAAAAAATTTATTTCCAATTGACCATTAACAATGAAAATCATCTATTAACTGTATATAAAAAAAATACAAATGATATAATAATTATTTCAACAGGTCTCTTGAGAGACCGTCTTTTTGAGAGACGTCTTTTAGGTCCAGTCCATTAGAGTTTAATTCTTATTTTTATTCTATATTTTTCTTTATGGGTCATTCAATTAGAGTTGGTTTCTCAAAGACACCGTCTCTTATAAGAATTTGTGTAATTATTTTGTATCGTGACATTCTACATTTAAATTTAAATTTAAAAACAATAAAGGTGGAAAAAG
Organism: Amaranthus cruentus; assembly: GCA_019425755.1. Taxonomy (NCBI): domain Eukaryota; kingdom Viridiplantae; phylum Streptophyta; class Magnoliopsida; order Caryophyllales; family Amaranthaceae; genus Amaranthus; species Amaranthus cruentus. The sequence goes on from CM033455.1 coordinate 1,832,076, forward strand.
AAGTAATAATGGTTGTTTTGAAAATTTAAATTTAAAAACATACAAAAAGGGGCCACAAATAAAAATGAGCATTTCACATGGTGATTGATATTGACACTGACACTGACACTACAACTAATTTCAATCTATTAATGGAATAACTTAATTTGAAAATCAAGCTTCAACTACCTTCTTGCATCAAATTAAATTAATTCCTCTCCATTTTTTAAAATTCTGAAATAATTTTAAAATTTTTTAATAAAAATCTCTGCATATAAGTATAGGGCCGACCCTATATATTTTGGGGCCCTGGGCGAAATAGCAAATTGGTGCCCTTTTCCTTTATATTTTATAACTTATATGAACCTTCTACAACTATTAATTTTGCTTTTTTGACATAGGGCCCTGGGCGACGACCCCTCTTGCCCACTATTAGGGTACATATGTATTACTGACACTTGTATTAAGGAATTGGTAGCACACTATCCAAAATAGAATGAAAAATGATTGAATTCAAATCTCATTCGCCCATTATTTTAAAATGAAATATTTAGCGTCATATACGAAGAAAATATGTGCTGCATCTGCACTCCTCATCCATAGGCTTTTATGTGAAGGGACATAATAGAAAATATTATATATTTTAAAGTTTCAATCATAAACTTAAACTTTTAGATGAGTTATTCTTTTCATTTGAATCCGAAACAAAACGCCCGACCTAGCCTGGATCGAAACAATATGATCATAAATCGCCCAAGGACAAGCCACGGACACCACCTAGAAAGTTGTAGCTGCATTGTGTGGTTAAACTCCAAAAATCCGAGGGCAAAAAAATACAGTAAACTATGTTTCGTTTCACATTGATAGTAAACGACATTATTACAGAATGGGGTTGTTTAAGGATCATTTATGACATGATCCCACAATTGATAATGAAGAAAAGAATGGTAAGGTAAAAGGGAACTAAGATACAGCTCCCTGATCATCATACAGGAATATTTTACAGCTTAAGAACTTGAAGATAGGAGTAAAATATGTTAAAACAGCCAGAATCACAAGCTGTGAATCCTAAATATACCTAAAAATGTTTGAAATCTGTACATAAATGAACCCAGAGAATAGATCATCAGCTGCTACAAAGTTCAGCGGTATCGAGAATAAGACCATCTCGAGCGATATGCTTCATGTCGACAATAAAATTGTTCGAGAAAAAACCAAACCCGAATGTTCCATCAACATATTGCCATATCCTTCCGCCTACATTCCATCTTGAGTTGACATGCATGATACGTGAAGGTGCGTTTTCGCTTGAATCATATTCTGTTTCGGCTATAGGCCGTATATGCACACGTGTATTGTACATGTAGTCTTCTTCGAGAGATAGAGGAGATTCGATAAATTTAGCGTTCTGAGTCCAAAACAGAGGTGTAAAACCGGAGGATGAGTTAGCAAAGTCCCTAACTCTTACACAAACAACACCTCCAAGGTCATCGTACACCACCTGATAGAAATCAAGACTCGTGTCGTCGCAAATACCCTGCAGCACAAAAGATAATCTCAGCTAAGCAGAGCAGCTCTATGAGGAACCAAAAACATGCTAGCTGAGAAGATCAATGAAGAAAGACAAAGCAAAACTCGTAAGCATCTTAGATTTTAACTTACTTCAAAAACCAAAAACGAAAATTATGATTCAACCTTTTCTAGTACTTCGAGGAAAGCTTCTGCACATAAGCGCGGAAGCAGAAAATTACGTCATGTCGTCACATCTCATGTAAAAATCATTATCACAATGCAACACACAGACATACAAGTAAATTTGTCTCTTCTATTTGTTGATCCTATTTCCTTTTCACCTTAGAAAATCAAGCCTAAGAAAAAGTTCATATAGAAGTATGAATCAATAAGTTCACTCAAGTAGAAACAGAGACTTCAAAGTTCATTTTACAAATCATCATTGGTTGTGGAGCTATTGCTTGTTAGATCCTATCATAGAAGGTTTTCCCCAAAATTTCATGCATCACTATTGCGAGTTAGCATTTCTCGAGCCGAGGGACTCTTTGGCCGCATTCTTCTTTGTGGGTATGAGTTGCCGCTGTCCTTCCCTTCCCAGACCCTGATCATAGCTAATTCTATGACCGGGATACACTGGATATGATGATGAAGATGACTATTGTGAGTTAGCGTATTTTGATTGAGTAGAACTTTCGCAAATCATAGTATATTCGAGTAAATAAAGTTGGATTGGTCGGACAACTATTCGTGTTAAGTAGAATTTGAACAAATTGTAGTCCATCCAAAAGATAATGATTTGGATATTGTTAAACAAATTTAATTCTCGAAAAAAATATCATAATCCGACTCGCCGGATGTCCGAGGGTCTATGTTGGAGTAACGTCAAAGTACACAAAATCCAAATTCGGAGTTGAAGAAAACTTCAACTTAAATTCAGAGCAAAATCGAAATGTAAAATTCAAATTTATTCTTACTCGCCATCCCTAATTTAGAGTTTTAGATTATAATGTACTAAAGTAAAATGGCATAAAGAGTCATGTTCACTTTCTATTTATGTGTAGTTAGGGGCTTACGGCCTTACAGATGATGTTTGCTATCAAGGTTCAATTAGAAGTAAGCTCTTTGTAAACACAAGGGCAAGATCGCATAAGTCAGACCCCCCATCAAAGTTACTAAATGTCATTGGCATAATGGAATGGCTTTAAAAATGTGAACAGTGGGTATATGTATACTGGTTGATTAGTAGTAGCTTACATAGGAAGATAAAAAGTCAGAGGATCTTGTATTGAATATTCTTAACCCGTTTGGAGAGTATCACGCCTGTTTCCAATATTCCACAACTGTAATTTCAAGTTTGATTCTATTAATATCAAGTACATGTCTTCAACAACCAGTCATTCATTAAAATACTCGTGTCACTTAAACAATATGTAATAAACTGGGGTTAATTTTCGTGGTGAATGGGTAGTGAACGGGTGGAATTAGTAAAGTTGGAAGGTGGGGTTGATGTATGGAGCCTATGGATACGCACTAATGAAGCAGAGAATATTTTGTATTACGTAGAAGGGTAGGAGTACTTCAAGCATTAGATGTCTAGACTCCCAAAGAGAATTATCTCATTAAAAATTCATCATCCAATTCCTTCCCACAACCCCTGCTTATATACTACTTAGAGTAACCCAAAGATTCCATTCTAACAAACCACTAGTAATAACTAATAACAAATTTACCCTAGTAACAGAATAACAGAAAGCATACTTTTCTAGAAGCTTATTCTATTCTTGGACTATGCTGCCCTTTGCCTTTGCCCTTTGCAATACAGAAATCTACCGCTTACTCGATGCATAACAAAACCAACCACACAAAGATCCACCTTGTCCTCAAGGTGGGTAATGATTTGGTTCGAGATAGATGAGCATTGGCACGATTTGGGTAGACTTTTTTTCATTCTTAATGTCGTTACGAGTGAGTTGTGACTCAAACTGAGAGAAATTAAGAGTATATGTAAGGAATAGAAGTGTAAAATCAAGTTATTTGGATTGGATTGATCAATTTCAATGCTTGACACAGAGGTAATTAAATTTTGTTTGGGTTGGATCGATCAATTTCAATGCTTGACACAAAGACTATATCAATGTTTTCCCTAATGAGATTGGAGAAACAATACAAATCCACAAAAAGTAAGAGTCCCGAGAATAAAGGAGATGAGCTCGATTTGAAGTCTAAAAAATTAGACGACTAGCGTGATGCACTCGTATATTGAAGTGGCTTCCTGATGTAAAGGTTCAGAAAAAATATCACCAAAGGATGTTTCTCCCAAAATGCTGCACTTGCACATCAAAATAGGTTTTTCTCTTGTTTTTCACCTCTTCCATTTTTGCGTTTTGTATCTTTCTACTATCATTATGTTAGGAAAATGTGATTTTAAGATTTCAAGCCATTAACCAAAAGACTGGATTTCATGAAAATACCAAGTTTATAAAGTGATCCCTCTCAAACTAAACAAGCCATAGTAATATTTATAATGAACACTTGTTCCTAAATACCCACAACTTTTATGACATTACACATTAATAACCATCGTTGAACTAAAAAAGACACAATATGACACTCCATATTGTTCTAAATTAGCGTCACTGGTCACCACAATTACCATCACTGATGTCCCTTAGTTAACAACTTGATAAGCTTATCAGCCTTTATGGAAGATTGGCAGCTACTTACTAGGCTAAAGTCACACAAGATAATGAATTGTGGTGTGCCTTCTAAGATAAAAACTCACCAAATTTCAAAATATACTACTTAATTGCCTTTTAGAAGTGTTCGGAACAAAATTTATATAGGAAAATTTGTGAATAATACTCTCAACTATTGCTCATTGACTCAAAATACCCCCAACAATTATTTAACCCAGTAAACCCCCAACTATTATTGACTCAAAATACCCCAAAACAGCCCCGGTTGAAATTGTGCATAGTGTTCAAGGCTAAGTATCCCAATACTTGGGGTTATATAGAGAATCAGAGATAAATAATAGTTATGGGTATTTTGAGTTAATGAACAACAGTTGAAAGTATTATTAATAAATTTTCCAAATTTATATTTAATTATCGACTTATAATTTGCATTCCTTTATCTCAAACCTAGACATCAAACACATTGCTTGTAGGGTCAACCAGTCAGAAGATAAATTACCACCCAAAAAGATATAGGATCAAGGGAAGTATACTTCAAAGGTGAGCAAGGGGAAAACAGTAAAAACAGAGAATAAAAAGAATGTTTAATCCACAAGTAACACCAGAACGAAAAAACCAGCAAGGTATGAAGAGCTCTAAACATCACAAGCCAATTTCTTAATGATCACACCAAACAATAAAAATTAGCACAAAACAAAAAATCAAACTGTGTTGCGTGATCAAATGTTCTAACATCAAGAAAAAGCGAATCAGGTGCAATGAAATCAAATGGCAAACTCTTAGTATTAGTAATAGATCAAATAGCTCAAAGTTCAAACACCAAATACACATAAAATTTGACAATATATGCCTCACTAAACTCTTAATGGAACCTACCTGCAAAAGTATCAATAGAATTACCAAACAATATACTAAGTCAATAGTGCTCTCAATGAAAATCGAACTTATACATCGTAATAATTGATAATGAATCAGATACCACCAAATAATTTTAACATAGCACAAGAGTGCACATTATCATCATCACCCACTTTATCCAGCTTATAGAAGCAATGATCGGGTCCAAATAAAAAAATGTGCACATTATCATCATCATAATACTCGCTATATCCCGCTCATAGGAAAACTATGATCAGGGTCTAAGAAGGGAAGAAAGACAGCAACTTGTACCCATATAGGAGACTGTGGTCAAAAATGTGCACATTATCATGCTTGTTAGATTATGTACACTTCAAATTGCAGACAATGTTTGCTATCAAATGCCAATCAAAAGCAACCTTTACAATAATAAGATTGCGCACATTTAAGTTTAAGCCCCAAAGTAGACTGAAGTGAAAAGCAATGCAATGTTATTATTGTGCAAAAATTGAACACAACACGAAGACAAATATTCATATAAATTTTAAAAAACATAAACATGATGGTAAAATCACAGGCAATGAACAAGAAGTATACCTTCCATAGACCCTGCAATGGACGAGTTCGAGTAGGAGAGCAATCAAGCTTAACAAGATATTCCGGCTCCAATGTCCTTCTTACTTGCCTCTCTTTCTCCCTCCTTCTCTGCCGCCTCCATGCTCGCACCCCACCCGCCCCTGGACTCCTCCTATTAGCATAATGCTGATACATATCCGACATAATCTGATCTGGGGGCGACCCAATTTCCATCTCGGAGCTCCCCATAACCACATTATCAAAGTTCTTATACCCATTACCATTTGCATCAGGTGAACTCCCTGATTTCCCATAATTCCAAATACTTTCCTCCAACACCACAAAACCTTTCCCCATGAAATTCACATTCACTTGGATCATATCCATACTCGGATTTGAATCCTTTTGGGGGGCGTTCTTAAGGTAATTCAATGGCTGCCCATCACTAGATAAACTCATCCAAATAAATGGAGACTTAATAACATTGTAAGAACCATCCTTACAAGGAGTAACCCTAGACCCTATCACACACGAATCCCCCCATTCGAAAAACACCAACGGAGCATCACCGGAGATTCCTCCTTCTCCGGAAATTCCCCCACTCCGACGCCAAAATCCGATTAAATTCTCGTACTCCGACAACTTTTCGTACAGTTTATTAAACCCGATTTTCCCGTCGCCCCATTTATTAATCTGGGTTTTGAAACCCCATTTTCGATCGCACATGGAATACCATAATCTACTACTGTCGTTTCGGCATAAGGAACCGAATTGTTTAGAGGTGCAAGCGAAAGTGGAGATTTCTTCAGGTGTTAAGAATGAAAGGATACATAATTGAACGTCTTCTGGGAAATCAGAAAATGATGGATCACTGTGATTCGCCATTTTTATGGATCAAAAGCATAAATTAGATTGAAATTAATTTGGGATTATTAGGGTTGGTAATTAATTAGATTGAGCAAACGATCAAAGATTTGGGTAAAATCAAGAACGCAATTTATTTGAAGACGAGATTGAAAAATAAGATTAAATTCCAAAAAGGATTCTGATGCTTTCAGGAAGATCCCCTTTTCGGATCTTTCTTACACGGATTCATATATGCGGCTGTAATTTACCAGTATAAACTAAAGGGTAAAATTGGAATTACGTAATGGGTTTTGATATGGTACACGAAGGTGTACGTTTTGGAATATGATGTCAGAAGGTCTTCTGGGAGACCGTCTATGGCAAAGACGGCCCTCCCAACAGCCTAGCCTAATGATTTTAAATTTTTTTTTTGAAGATCAATGATTTTAAATTTAAAAATAAGATTTATGACTAATTAATTACTTATTTTGCAAAATGGGTTGACCCATATTTACCCGTCTATACTATAGACGATCTATAGCAAAAATGTGTGATATGGTATGTGTGAAGAATAAACTAAAGAATATGAAATCCAAGTTACGTGTCTAACTAATTATCATAAGACACGTGGATATTTATACTTTTGGTTATCCTTGAAACTGGATTTGACCGGTTAATAGGGAGAATAATATTTTCTCCTATTCACTATTATTGTCCGATGATGATGATGATAATAATTCACCATTGTTGTTTGATTTGTTTTTAAATACTATTCATCGATCGTTTCTAATATGTGTTTTATTCTTGATCTATACGTTAAAATATAGTTAAGTGAGATCTCAATCGATTCCACTCAATGTAAATTTTATTAATATCAATTTTTTATTTTTTTAATCAATTATAATCAGAGATAATTACGATTGAAATAATACATTGAATAGAGTGTAAAAATAAAATGGGACAATAATAGTAAATAAAAGGAAATAAAACGTAAAACTTGTAGGTTATTTTGTGAGAGATCATCTTTCGGTTAGACGACCTTAAACAAGAAGTTTATGTTATTATCTAAGATAGAAATCAATGTAATGCACGGATTTTTAAATACGTTAATATTTTATAAAATTTTAGATGAATGAAAATATTAAATGAAGGTGCGTTTTTAAATATGTTAATATTTTAATGAAATTTTAGATGAATGAAAATATTAAATGAAGGTGCGTAAGCGTAAATAATACATATTTATATTGTAATTAAAAAAGAATTAAATATAAGAAAACACAAAAAAGATTGTTAATAAGAAGATTATAGGTTTTGAAACAATCAATTTCCTAACTAAATTGATGTAACTTTTATACACAGTATGATTTTAATGATCAATCAATCTCTTAAATTGTTGTATATTTTTATATTTATACACCGTATAATTTTAATAATCAATCAATCTCCAAAATTGCATTGTTGTACGTTTTTATATTTATACACAGTATAATTACAGTTGGTTGATTGCCCTCACACATACTCCAATTGGCTGATGTTTTGCATTAATTTATTTGTTTCTATAATTGTCATCTGGTCCAATATACTTCACTTTTTTTGTCTAAAATTAATTTTTTTTTTTGAGGAAACGGGAAGGCTAAGACTTATATTGAATCAAATCCAAGTACAATGCATCCCCTATCCAATTTGGAGCAACATGCCGAACGTCATCACTAAGGCCACAAGCGGCCCATTTTGCTAACCGATGGGCAACCCTATTACAATTACGAGAACAAAAATTATATTAATAGTAACTTAACAATGTATTTTGACTTATATAATGATCATTCAATTTTCTAAATTGTTGTATATTAATTGTAAATATGGTTAGCGTGTAAATGTTAATCACCGATTTTCTATGTATTTTGACTGATTTTTATGATCAATCGTTTTCCTAAATTGATGTTTATTAATTGTAAATATGGTAAGTGTGCAAATGCTAATCACTGAAATTCTATTAATACCGGCCAATAAAAAAAAGACAAATGACATTCACTCATTCAATCCTATCCTTTTCTATTTTACAGCAAAATTAATATTCTTAGTCTACTTAACCCATGTATAAGGTGCATCTCATAGTGAGACTGTCTCATACAAAATTCGTGAAAGTTTTATTAATTTTGGTGAAATTAATGTTAAATTAGCTGTTGAAATATAATTGAGGTTGTAAATTAATGTAATTTGTATATAGATCTTTGGTATCGTATTATAATAAACTATAGTATTAAAATGACTTATTAAATTATGTACACTTTTCATTTTATGTGAAGTTGCACATGTTTGTTAACAGAGTTAATCGAACACCAAACTCTCAATAGCATTTGGATAGGTAATGGAATATTCTTGTATTTATATTTCGCTACTTAAGGAGTTATAATACCCATTTATTATCTTAAAACAATAACTTAGGCTCCTAAAACACTTACTATACTCTGAGAATTAAAATGTCCACTATCTAACTTAAAATACCATTGGCCATTTTGTACCTTCAAGCACCTACTTTTTATTTTAATAATTCAAACACTTACTTTGACTTATAATTAGAAGAAACTTCACATCATATTATAATTAGAAGAAACTATGGTGATGAAGAGTTGAATGAGCGAGAAGAAGATAAAGAGATTAATGACAACTATTTTATTTTAGTCTTTTAAAAACTAATATTGATTATTATTTAACTATCGTATGAAGCATGTTTCATGATTAGATCGCGCTTTATGTTATAACTAGTGTTTTCACTTTTGACACAATGTTAAGTTTTTGCTTATAGAGAATGAGCTAAAGCAAATCATTTCCACCTAAGCATTGGGCTTGGGCCATAACTTGAGGAAGTATGCGTTCCCATTAGGGGTGTTTAATGGGCCGGATAAGGGTCGGGTCGAGCTTAAGTAAATATGGGTTGGGGCGGATAAAGGTCCTTTAAAATTAATATGGGCTTTAAATGGGTTGGGCTTTCAAAGTCCAATCAGGCCCAACCCAGCCCATTTTTACTTCTAAAAATTATTTTTATCTCCATTTATCAATTTATAATAATTAGATTGAAACAATATCAATAATTTCATTGACATTGTCATTTATAATATTTAAATTATACATTTATTATACTATTTACAAATACCTATTTTCAGCCCTTATTGAGTCCTTTTACAGCCGCTTCATTTTAATTATAGTATAGCTTTTTGGCCCAACCCATTTTTGACCCGGCCCTTACAAAGCCCTTCTAAAAAGGGCTAGATAAGGGCTCAAAATGGAGGCCCGACCCATTAAACACCTCTAGTTCCAACTTATCATGATTGTGTGGCATTGTCGTCGTCGTCGTCATCATCATCATCATACCCAATGTATCCCGCTCATAGAAAACTATGTTCAGGGTTTGGGGAGGGATGGTCGCCGGCAACTCATACCCATAAAGGAGTGTGGCATTGTGAAAACTAAAAAAAATTATTTGTGTCAGTGCACACATATTTTTGTGAGAGACGGTCATTTTGAAAGATCATTTATAATTGTTTAGGTCATTATCATTTTTTTGTTTAGCCAAGTTTTACTGGGCTATGTTTGAGAGATATCTCTTAAAAAGACGGTTTCTCAAAGGACAAACTACTAATATTAATTTTTTATCAGCTACTCTTGTTCTTTTAAAGAGATAACCTCAAAATAAGAAACTCACATATTTATTTTCTCTTTAATTTGTGTTAATTGAGGCTATTTAAACATATGTATATGATACGACTCTCAGAGAGACTGTCTCTCACCAAAAATTGTGATTTTTTTATAATGGGCATACATCATCATTAAACTAAAAAAGATTGGGAAATTTTGTACATAGAAACAAATGTGAGACAAAGAATTACAAATATTGAAGTCATGGAATTTGGAAAATGGATTAGGCTTATGGATTATAAGAGTAATACGTTTCACCTGACGATTTACATCCGCCACCAAACTTGAAATATACAATACCCAGATCAGGATCATCATATAAATTAAAATATTAAATAACACAAGACAAAAAACTAAGTCTTCTTACTCAATCCTCCCTTCATCCCTTATCCTCAATTTCTCGTAGTAAACTACAGAAAAATACCGAAATTCAACAATTAGATTTCTAGAACACTACACAATACGGTTTAAATGTAATATGGTAACGAGATAATGTACATGTGAGATAAGATTTCACATCGGACTTGCATATATATTAGATGAGCTAATCCTCCAACTATCATATGGTTTTGGGAAACAATGAACCGCACCAAATGTATGTGCAAGTTAATACTCTTGACCCGTGGGTTTGTGGGCCCGAACCCACGGGTGTCCCGTGTCTACACGAGTTGGCCATGGCGAGATTATGTGGCGAATGTTACGGCCTAATAGAACTGTTGTCCACAAAATCCGAGTTAAAATGTGGTTTTTTACCTTTTTATGATGATGTATGTAAATCCGGTTGATACATTAAAATTATTTACATTTCGACCAATTCTATATATCACCTTGCTTATAAGTTATAACGCTATTATATACTACATTTGGTCTATAATAGTTGTTGTAGTCTACAATTGCTGTAACAACTGTACTTGTCTATATGAAGTATTTTTATAATATTAACCTTTTAAATTGTATCATATATATTAAAGATTAAAACTATACATAAATTAGATAATGTTAAAATTACAAAAGTGTAACAACTACTTCATTAAAATCAAATGAAGTACAACTAATGAATAAAATACAATGTGAACAACAGGACAATGTGTAGTACAAACACCCAAAAAAAAGCCTTGAAAATTAGACAAGAATTGGTCAAAAACTCTTCTGATGTGAATTTCCTTGTTATGTTGACCTTGTCCGATCCCTTCACTTGTCAGTTGTCAACCATGCAACGGTGGCGATGCGGTAACAAAATGATACATAAGGATATAAGGATGTTTGGCAAACGGCTGATAGTTGGTAACTAATAGCTGATTATAGTTACTGATTTGGATTTTACTAGATGGTTTGACCAATTGAATTTGAATATGTTGTTATGCGCAGCTCGTTCGAAAACAGTTTCTTCATTGGCTGACTTGACCATCCAACCCTCTAATTACATCAAAATAAATTAAAATTTCCCAATATTACGAAACACCCTTATAGTCTACTTTGAAAAATCGGCCAATGTTACATAGAATAACCCTTGAACCAACATAAAACTTATTTTTACACATTTACAATTTAATTGAAATATCAAATCGATAACTCAAAAACTACGTAACTCCGTAAATATAACAATTGCTGCGACCTTGATTTTGCCCTTTTCTTTAACCAAAAAATGAAGAAGAAATTTACAATATGGACAAAAGAGGATGATATGTACACCTAAAAACTCTTTATTCAAATTTAGGTCTTAAATGATTTTGTGCCTTCACTTGTCATGAGTTTTTTTTGACTCAATCTTCTAATTACTTGATCTTTCTTCTTAAAAGCAACCCTAAAATTTGAACCAGAATTTGAGCATTTTTTAATATTTGGAACAACATACCACCCAATTGAAGTACACATAATTGCAAAAGATCTCCCAAATAACACCAAAAACATCAAAATCAGAACAACAATTACTATTAAATATAACTGAGAATCTCTCCATTGATGAACCCTAAATTTTCTGCATAAACTCATCTTCTTATTGCCCTCAATTTCAACTCCATTTTCGGATTTAATATTCATCGATAATGAAGAATTTAACTTACTTAATTTAATCGGCTTCTGAAAATCAATTTTAGGGTTCTTGATTTCGTGATTATAATCAGCTGGATTCTTAGGTTTAACCTTAACAACGATGGGTTTAAACTCATGATCTCCTTCATAAACGAATCGGACTAACGAAATCTGATCCGGGTCAACTTGAGAGTAGATTTGTTGTCGTTTTTCTTCGATTTCTGCTAGAAGAGCTGAGAATTTGTCAAGTCCGCGGGTCGAATACGGGTTTTTATTGGGCTTTGAGGGTCGTGATTTTCTAGGGGAAGAATCTGCACTTCTAGTATGTCTTTCATAATCATCTTCTTCCTTTGAAAAATTATTAGTACCACAAATGAATCCACTAACCATTTTCGTTTGGTGTGAAAAAAAAAGTGAAGAATTATGGGTTTTGATCGGTTTTGAATTGTATATGTGGGTTTAATTTTGTTTGTGGGTTGAATGATAGGAGTAAGAAAATAGCAAGGTAGAAAAATTGAGAAATTTTGGTATTTAAACAAGAATGAAAAACATGGGGAGGGAAATGGAGGGAATAGTCAAATGAAATGATCTTTGAAAAGGATTAAATTAGTTTAATTAAATAAGTTAAGAGTCATGGAAGCTTCTAATAATTGTAATAAAATATTGATTGGTTGCATTTGACTTACTTGAAGGACAAGATTGATGTGATATTTGCATATTATCAATATCAAACATACCATAGTTTCCTTTAAATTTTGATTTTTAAAGTATATATTTAAGACAAAATATATTATGTGAGATCTTGTTAGATTTGTCTTGATGCAAAGAATTATAATATACCCCCTCCAACTCACTATATTTGTCCAGTTTTCTTTTAGGGTCAATTTATTCTATTTGTCTACTTTTTTTTTTGACATAAATTTTTTACCTAAATACCCTATATATTCGGTATTCACATAAGTAAAGACTATGATACCCCCACTTACATCATTTAAAATACCCAACTACCACTTAACGGAAAAAAGGTGAACAATATCACGTATGTAATTAGCTCAAAAAGGTAGGGGTACCAATAAAAAACACACAGATACCATTGATAAAGTGTTATAACACAGGGGTAACATTGATAATTTGATTGGAGCAATTTAAAGTTTGGAGTTTTAAAATTAATGTGGGACTACATCAGGAATCAGCATTAAGTCCTTTCATTTTTACGGTCATTATGGAAGAGCTCTCTAAATCCATCTAGGAGACCGTACCATGGTGCATGCTTTTCGCCGATGATATAGTCTTGGCCGTAGAAACCAAGGAGGAGGCTAATAGTAAATTGGGAGAGTGGAGAGAAGCCTTGGAGGGAAAGGGGCTGCGCATAAACCGTACAAAGATAGAATACCTACGATGCAATTTCAGTGGGATAGAATCGCTAGGGGAGCCAGAGGTAACCATAGGAGGTGAAGTTGTTGCGTGTACGTCCAAGTTCAAATATTTGGGTTCTATGATTTAGAGCGACGGGGAGATTATGGAGACGTTACTAATCGTATACAAGCGACCTGACTTAAGTGGCGAGCAGCAACCGGGGTGATTTGTGATAAAAAGTGTCCGAGGCGATTAAAAGGTAAATTTTACCGCGTTGCGATTCGGCCGGCGATGTTATATGGGACAGAATGTTGGCCCGTAAAGAAGGTTTTCGAACAGAGGATGGAAGTAACGGAGATGCGTATGTTGAGGTGGATGTGTGGTAAGACTATGTTGGATAGGATAAGAAACCAGGAGTTTAGGGAGACGTTAAGGGTTGCACCTATCTCCGCAAAGATGCGGGAGAACATGACGCCCCAGTAAGAAGGATCGAATGCATCATAGTGGAGGGTAAGAGAAGTCGAGGACGACCTAAGAGAACGTGGGAGGAACAAATCAAAAGTGATATGCATGAACTTCACCTCTCCAAGGACCTGACCAAGGATAGGGCCAGTTGGCGGCGCTTTATCCAAGTCCTAGATTAGTAAACCTGTCCTTTTACCCCCTCGTTCGTCTTTATCCTTTGCCTTTTTGTCGCTTTTTACTTGTTTCTTTGATCTTATCTTTGTTTTTGTGTGTGCTTTTCTATTCTATTTGCCAACTGCAGGTTCCTCTTGCTAGAAGACCGTTCTCGAGCCGGGGGACTCTTTGATCGCACTCTCCTTATGGGTATGAGCATGCCATCGTTCCTCCCTCCCCAGACCCTGATCATAGTTTTCTTTGAGCGGGATACACTGGGTATGATGATGATGAGTTTTAAAATTAGATTTTCCTAAATGATTGGAACAATTAAAGGTTGGAGTTTTAAAATTAAATTTTCCTTGTCACTTATTTAAATTAACTTATTTGTGACGAAACATATTGTCATAATATTCATTTCTGTAATTTTTAATAATACACTAGTATAGTTTCATATCATGGATTAAAATAAGGAAAAATTGTTTCTAAAAAGTCAACCTTTTGGCCATCTGCAAATAAAGAGTCAACGTTTCATTTATTCAATAAAAAGACAACCTTTGTCTCATTTTTGCAAATAAAGAGTCAACGTTTCATTTATTCAATAAATTTAGAGTTGAAAACATACCTGCTATAGTGAATAAATGAAACGTTGACTCTTTATTTGCAAAAATGAGACAAAGGTTGTCTTTTTATTGAATAAATGAAACGTTTGACTCTTTATTTGCAGATAGCCAAAAGGTTGGCTTTTTAAAAACAATTTTTCCTTAAAATAATAGATGTCAAAAAAATTGTACAACAACTTCTTTGAAAAAGAAGCGTAATGACTTATATAAAAATCAAACGAATTGTAGTCAATGGAATGCATATATAAGATAATTGATATAAGGAATATGTACATCTTATTTATTTATTTTTTCATTCGATTATGAAATAAATAAATGTTTCTTGGTATTTAAAAGTTGAAATCATAAATAAGCACGAATATAAGCTAAAAATTAATGCATTTAATTATAATGGCAAATTAAATAATTTCAGTGAATAATTGACCACCTTAATTAAAATAGAAAAAAATATTAAAAGTAAATTTAATGGGTCAAAAATAAAAATTTATATTATAGAATCTGATTCCGACCAAAAAATATATTTGTCACTGTTTGAATAAAAATACTCATATTGTCTAATTTATAACTCCTACAGTCCTACTAATTACGTAGTAACTAAGCATCTCATGTTTATCTACTACTTCTCTTTGATTTGATTTAGTTTTTTTTATATTAGTCAATCATTAAGATGAAAGGATTATGAAAATGTGTTTAATTTAATAGTCTTCAAAATCTTCTAATTTTACGGACCAGAATGTAAATTTCAAAATATGGTACGGTGTGTTAAACATATAATGAACAAGAGGAATGTAAATATATAACGTGAAGTATATGACAATATAAATACTAGCTAGTATAGAAACTCGTGCAATACACGAATTTGTTAGTGCGAAATATATATAAAAATAATTTTTTTTGAAGATATATATAAAAACAATTTCAAATAATAATGTAAATACTGTATACTATCGTTCTTAAATTTACCAAATTCATGATTTTTTAAATCAAAACATAATTACTGATGTTTATTTTTAAATATTTACCTGATACATAACTTTTTTTTTTCATTCAATTGAACACATTAAATTCTAAGTTAACAAAATACAATTGCTATAGTATATCATAAAAATATTTTACCTAATTTAGTTTCAAACTTAAACAAAAAATATTAGATTCTAAATCTGATAAATATTTTCATGCCTCTTTAAATGATGACACTTGGAACTTTCCAAGACTTTTATAGTATTGTATGATTCATGATTTTTTAAACCAAAACATAATTACTGATGTTTATTTTTAAATATTTACCTGATACATAACTTTTTTTTTTCATTCAATTGAACACATTAAATTCTAAGTTAACAAAATACAATTGCTATAGTATATCATAAAAATATTTTACCTAATTTAGTTTCAAACTTAAATAAAAATATTAGATTCTAAATTTGATAAATATTTTCATGCCTCTTTAAATGATGACACTTGAAATTTTCCAAGACTTTTATAGTATTGTATGATTGTATGATATGATATGATGATTCAATTGAACATATTAAATTCTAATTAAGTTAACAAAATACAATTGCTACAGTATATTATAAAAATACTTTACCTAATTTAGTTTCAAACTTAAACAAAAATATTAGATTCTAAATTTGATAAATATTTTCATGCCTCTTTAAAAGATGACACTTGGAATTTTTCAAGACTTTTATAGTATTGTATGATGTATGATATTGTTTAAAAGATGACACTTGGATTTTTCAAAACTTTTATACTATTGTATGATGATATGATGTATGATACCGAGATAGAAATATTATGAACTAATACTCAGCTTTCCTCAGCATGCAAGTGTTACAAGAAAAAGAATATATATATATATATGATCAATATATACAAAGAAAGAATATTATGTTATAAATTAAGAATATTATATTATTCAAATTTATGTCGTAGTTACTTTTCTGCATAATATAGTGACTTTTACAATTAAGTATTTTTGACTCAATCATAAACTTAGATTTTTTTATCTTATTGAAATCAAGAATGTAGAATGCTTCTTATCCTTCTCATTTTCAACAACCTCAATATATATTTGGATAATGTGAAAACCAATTAAAATTGTGAAAACTAAAAACATGGGTACATAAAAACTCAAATGAAGTACATATTTAAAAAAAAATTTTTTTAAAAAAAATTTTGCATTAATAATTAAATTGCTTTTAAAAAATTAAAATTCCTATAAGATAATATTTACCAGTTTGCAATAATATATATACCTCTGTCTGATTTTCAATTCTTACATTGCAATCTCTACTATTAAGAAAATAACTGCCATTCAAATAAGAAGGATTTTAAAACGAGAAGGATGAGAAGGCTTTTTGTTTGATTTTGTTTTGTTACCATATACACAAAAAAATATGAACATTCTAAAAATTATGTCATAGTTACTTTTCTATGTAACATAGTTACTTTTAGTTTCACTATTGTATGTTTTTGGCTCAATCGTGACCATAGATTTTTTTTAGTGAAATAAAGGGTATAGAGTCCTTCTTACCCTTCTCATTTTCAACACCCTTCTATAGTAGAGACTAGGTGATTGCATGTGCTAAATACGGGTTATTTAATATTTTATCATATTTAACATATATTTTTACGTAAATAAATAAAAATATCAAAAACAGATGAATAAAAAAAGAATATTTATATTGATACGCAATTTGAAATATAGGTTTGTATACCGTAATATACATTACGACGGAAAATAAATTAAACTATATATAAACCTAGTGAAATAGATACATTTATAACAACTTTTATCAACTATAATAATTGAACCACTTTTTTGTATACAATATTGTATGTTAAAGTATAAATATTATCATAATCGTCATATATTAAAATCTCTAGTTTTTCCTTACTTTTAACTGACCCATGAAACAACTATATATGATTGATCATGCATTAATACATATAGGTAAAAATTTAAAATTTATATTAGTTAATAATCAAATGATTGAATTCTAATTTTATATCTTGTTTATTATTTTCCTATCAGGAAAATAAAATTTTAGAAATTAGTATTAGGAAACAATATCACGATTGTTATTGTCAATCCTTTTCAAGATATAAATCAGATTTGAACGTTAGAAGTAAAAAAGTATAGATGTTAAAAAGCTAATTTTGAACGTAACTTGAGCTAATTTTGCTAATCCTTGGGGATCTAAATTGAGCTAATTTTGTATAAAATCAGATATCATCTTTTATTTTATTTTTTTGGATTTGAAAGTTAGTAAAAAAGTATAGATGTTAAAAAGCTGTAATTAATTAATTTGGAAGATACGTTTTTTATATTCTTTCGAACTGTCAAAACTATTTATCGTGATGCTATTTTCATAATTAATTGAGGTAATAAGAATTGTACAAAAATTAGATTTGATGTTATTTTCATAATTAATTGATGTTAAAAATTATCGTCATGCTATTTTCAAGATTAATTGATGTTAAAAATTAGATTTGTACAAAAGTATGCAGTATTTAAAATAATATTAATTGAGGTAAATTATGGTAGTAAATAGTAATTATAACTACATTTCGTCAAAGTAGAAAATGAATCTGTTTAGTAAATATTATATAAAAATCATAGCAGTTTTGGTAATCTTTATTTTTCCAAATATAGATGCACGTGGAGTAGACAATTTTAAGAGGGAAAAAAATCATTAAGAACACGACACTTGGCAGTAGGTGGTGCTTGTTTTAGTATTAAGTATAGATAGATAGATAGATAGATAGATTGCAGTGTTCAACAATGAGCAGGTTAGATGATGTGCATTAGCCATTAGGGAGAAAAGAAGGAATGACTGCGAGAATACGCTGTTATAAAATTCAATAAAGAGCTCATCAAAAGTCAAGATATCCCATTTCTTACAATTTGGTCAACATATTAATTATTTCAATTGGGTTTTATTCTGCTTATTTTTTTATTGTTCATTGTTGATTGCATGCCAAGTTTTTCTATGGAGATTTTTGGATACAGATAAACATTACTACTTCACCTCCTTTCTAGATGCCTTACTTATCACTATGTCAGCTGGTCCCACTCTATATCCATCCTTTCTAGTCTAGAGTATATTTCTAGATGCCCATGTTAAAATAATTAAAATCTATGTAAAAGATTATTTTTCGATAAGATGATTTCAAAATAAAAACACATATATGCTAATAACTCTATTGATTAGGCTATTCAAATTATATATAGAGAAGATCATATGCTAAGACTGTTTAACACAAAAAATTTGTAAAAAAATAGCCAATTATTTTTTTTTAAAAAAAATAAATTTAAATTATTTTTTTCTATAAATTTGAAATAAAAATTTCACTTTTAATCTTTCATGTAATCAGTATCCACAAACTAAATTGGCCCACTTTTTCTCTAATAAACAGCCAACAACCAATATTCAAATTTACCAAACATCTCCACAAACAACTAGCTTTTTAAACTAGCTTAAAAGCCAACAAAAACAGCCAACATTTTCAGCTGATCAAACAAGCCAACCGCCAACAACCAACAGCCAATTACCAAACACCCCCAATATCCACTTCCACCTCTAATTCCGCATCGTCAGCGACATCTACATTTTAAATACATTTGATTATAGTTTGCTTATATAAATACTAGTGCAAAAGAACAAAACAAATAAAAAGAACAATTGACAAGTTGCTTGTAGAAATGATCGATCCTAAGTAATCTGACCGATTATTATCAACTATGAGCGATTTAGTGTTTGTCCCTGATTCTATAACCATTTTAAACTCTTATAGGTATGACTCACACCAAACGAAATAATTTGACTACATCATCAATATCATTTACAGTCTTTCATCCCTCTGGCTCCCAATGTGCATGATGATGACTTCCAAAAGGAAATGAGAGTTATTTGGGCCGTACTTTTTGTGACATGCCGTACATATCATTGACCCGACCCGGCCTTGTACAATCAATAGTTTTGGACTTTTGGGCTTTGACGTAGAGCGGAACCGTGGATGGAGAATGGGCCGCAAGTATAAGCGCGTAAAGGACGTGTTCTAAAGCAGTTTGTCGTACACGACTTATTTTACAATTCCAACAAAATCCGCCATTGTTGCAGTACGGGAAGAGTAATAATGGGAGCCGGTTGTTCATGCTTCGATGGCGAAGCCAAGCAGCAGAGACGTGAACAGGAGCAATTAGCTTCTCAAGAAGCTCGAGCCAAAGCCGCTGAAGCGGCTCAAAAGAGGTAATTTTTCAATCGCGTTTCGTCTTTCTTCTGTAATCAGTCCCTTCCTCCATGTTTTGTTGTTCAATTTTGTTACTAGTATTGTTCAAAGCTTTTGATTTGCTTCTTTATTTCTTGTTTGAGTCATTTTAGATCAAAACTGTTGGAATTCTTTTGAAGTTGACTTTGATCAGTCCAAATATTCTCTTGTTTCAGACTTGCAGTTCACTCCTATCTAATCTATATCATTTTTGTTTATGTATTTATTTATTTCTGTATTTTGTATTCAATCCTATAATTGACTTGATAATGTATCGGAAGTATTTTTTGATCAATTAGAATTAGAATTCGTTTTGGATTTAGTAAAATTCAAATGGTGATGATTAAAGAGGCTTTATGCTGCTCATATTTGTGAAATCTTATTGGATACTTTTTAAGCATTCTTTTCCAATTTCTAACCCTAAAATTTGGTAGTCTTACAATTTCATTCTCGTTTAGTGTATTTCAGCCCTTTCAGCAATGTCAAAGCGTTTATCCCAACATATGAGATCAGTTACATGAACTTACACTGATAAACATGAGAGATTGCCCGTGACAAAGATTAAAAAAAGTTGATTTTGCCTTTTTTATGCTAGAATTGTGGAATTTTAGGTATTGGAAGTTTGGAACTCATGTAAGGTGATGTTGTCTAGATTTTAGGGCTTTGCAATTGAGTGATCTTGATAATTTCACGACATACTTATCAAATTGATTAATTTGTTATATTAAGTCATATATGTAATATGTGTCAATTAATCGCATAGATTACAATTTCCATGTTCGTCACCTTTTTGTCAAAATAGCAATTGGCCCTGGCTTTTGTGTCCATGTCCAATTGTCCATTACCTAAGATTTGAACTTGGTTTGCTTAGGGGAAGTCTTCAAGGTTGATCTAGCATAATGTCATTGAGCTGGAGCTCAATATTTTCTCTACACCTGAAGCTTGATAGGAGTTCTCATTTTGGTTCTTTGTAGTTCCCTAATGTTAGTTTTGTTTTGAAATTTTGAATTGAATTTCTGTTTAAAATATTGAAATACTACAATTAAGTGTAGAATGTATATGAAGTTTTACTTGAAAACTAAAATGCAAAAATAAGAATTAATAACATCCAACATTCGACGAGATTGGGAAAAAAATGCAATTCAATATATTTACCAGAAGAACTTTAGGAGCAAAGCTTTACTAGGCTCGGCTTAACTCATCACACACAGGGTAAAACTGTCTCTGTCCAATATTTTTGCAATTTGCATACCGGAGCCCTTGCTTTCTTACATTCAGCCATATGTGCCTGATACAGATGGTTACATCTTATCTTTGTAAGATGTACTTTTGTCATTGATAGTTACCAAGTTCTCTTTTTGGCTCATTGAAACTAGTTTTCCAAGTGGTCTTACTTTGATAATATCCAGTCTCTTTCCTGAACAAAGTGCTTCATGAATTTGTGGAACAAATGCAGACAACAGGAATTTGAACAATCTGCTGTTGGAAGGGCTGCCCGTGCACAAGCAGCGAAAGAAAAGCAGTCTGGGAACCAGACTGCTAATAGGGGTGAACCAGTTCTTAAGGTATTATTTATTGTAATATGATATTTTCAGAATACTCGAGATCACAGTGTGTTAAAGATTTATTACCATGAAGAGAATTTCTGTAATTATATTTATTTCCTAGGTTCTAGTTTCTTCATCCCCAGTTCTTTTTAGAAATAATTGTCTTAACTCTAATATCTGTTTACTTTTCGTTGAATTGTTTGTTGCAGTGGCAGATGGGATAACTTAACACCAGTTGACATTTTAGTGTGCAACAATCATTGTAAGTGAATCATTAACAATCATTCTAGCTTGTCCATCAACATAGATTCTGCTCCTTTACAGTAACTAATGTTTGTTTAGGAGGTAATGACACCAAATTCTTCACACCTTCAACTATGACGTACATATTGGTGCAGTCATCATGTATAACCTTCCTCTCAAATTGCCATGGCCACAACTAAAAAAAAATATTTCGCAAGCATTTACACTCCAAATATTACTTAACCCTATTTCTTAAAAAAACCAATGGTATGCTTGTTGATCATCTAATCTTAGCCTGTATAATTGAGGATGGCATGTGGTAGGTAATACAAGTTTCACAACCGACTCCTAACTAATGTAATTGATCTTACTTCCTTCATCAATGATGAGGTCGCCGCTCAAAAGCATCTTCCTTGATCCTGCACCTAATATGAATTATGTTCTCTTAAATCATTTTGATAATTTGGAATAAACAAGCCCTTTCCCTTGGTTATATTATATTTCACTTTCCATAGGAGTTGTTTACTGGCTTACAATTTGACGTATTAAACTTCTACAAGATCTTGGCATAACCTTCTGGAGTCTGGACAAACAAAAGTTCTACATTTTATTTGCACAGTTTCCATGACAATATAATATGATATGTGACTTTAGTCACTCTGTTTGAATACTTTTGCAATAGCCTTGTTGAAGTAATAGAAGTATTAAACCTAAAAATTATCATTATTGAGTATCATCCACCTAAACAATATAAACAAAATATACTCGTTCTTTTTTTCACATGAACAGCAACTCATGAACATATCTAAAAGCGTTTCCTAGGAAATATATATCTACTAGCATTTCCTTACTCGTAAAACTTGATTTAGAACTTGCTTTGAAACCTTTTCTTCATTTCATTTTTACTACATATATAGCCATCCAAGGGTTGATTACTCAATATGTACCTTCTTTTTAAGACAACCATTTTAAAATGCTTACTTTACACCCCTTTGCCGAATCTTCCAGCAATTTTGGCAGCTAATGACATCAATAATGTAATTGTTTCATTTAAGTTATCTTAGCAAGCACCACTTCTTAGTTAATATCCTGTCTTTTCTTTTAACTTTTATCTCTCTACTGCTGGATATAAGATGAAAAAGAACACATTTTGGCTGCTAAAAATCACTCCTTTTGGCTCATAACTTAACCTTCTTCCTCCCTGTCAGCTTGTTTAGGATTAGTGGCTTTAGTAGAGATGTAAGCATCCAGTTATCCTAGCTCATGGAGCTGTACTTCAAGGAGAGGCTAATCTCTCTGTACTCTGGAGGCTGAGAAGATGCTAGGTATAAAGAGAGATTTATGATTGTTCTCTTCTCCCCCTATAGCAGAGTTTTGGCTATCAGTTTTCTTTATAGAAGTGTTCTAGTGATCATAACTCTCTTGGAGTTACTGATCTTGTTGGCTTTATAATTGGGATGGAGAGACTAGAGAGCTATGGGGCTGCATAATTGTCTAGGAGAGGAGAGCCACTGTTTATTGGATATGAAGTGCTGGTGAAAGACGTAGCCCTGTTTTTGGATCAGGAGGTTGTTCTTCTGAACAAGGGAAAACAATTTAAGACAAGGCCTTTTCTAGAATGTAGTGGCCAATGTTCCTTTGTACTGTATGCTGTACCTATTTTCTCAAAATCTGGAGTATACTTAATTTTTTTGATTAGCTTAGTAGTTAGTACCTAACCCTTAGCTAATGTGCCAACTCTTCTTTAGGTTCATGTTTAAAGCTCAAGCAATTCAGAAAGATAATAGATATTCCTGTGACAGCCTGACAGGTTTAGAAGATAATTTTTTACTTGATGCAGTTTCACGCTTTTTTCTTTTGTGATTGCTTTCGTTTTGGCTTCTAGATTATCAATAGATGAGATCACGATAACATTTGGTGTTACTTTTCTGTCAGTACTTAGTTCGATAGAAGGGAACTTCCCTCTTTTATCCCGTTTGTTTTACACAACAATTTGCACAACTGCACAAGGTCATAAACTGATCGCATAATTTCATCCCCTCATGGACGTTGTGGCGATACCGCAATAATATAAAATAAATTTCTGTTTTTGATATTTCACCTTACTCTTCTATCCGAGTACCTGTGTGAGCTGATGATTTTACTTATTTTTTGAGTTCCATTAGAGGGAGGGCAATGTAGGGCGAGGTTATGCTATTGTAGACATGTTAACCAAGATGTGTCCACTTACCTTTTAATCTCTTTTTTTTTGAACAGTTTTGAAGAAATTGACGATACTTGTGTGGCTGCACGATTGTGGAAGATTATTGCTCTGATTTTCAGCAGTCGGTGACGGTTTTGATAGAATATATCCGAGGAATCGACATTCATACAAAGCAATCATATTCCTCTGTGTCTGTCGCCTGTTGGTGTGTATATATTTCATCATTCCTGTATATCTTAAATTGTTACATATGTTTGGTGCTATGTTTGCATCTGTTCGTTTTCAGTTATTAGGAATGTTGTAATCCGAAATCCGACTATGTTTTGTTTCCTGGTGAATGACACATTCACACTGCAATGGCTTTCTTCTCCATTGATCACTCATAAGAGTGGGAATGAGACCAGAAATCAACATCAAAGAAAATAGTGTTTGTATAAGGAAAATGTGGAGATATTGTAATGAAAAGATAGAATGATTTGTGGGATAAAATTAAAATATAGAGATAAAATATATGGGTTAGATTAAAAAAAAATGGTAGGTTATTGTTCAACAATAGAAATAATGCAAAAGGGATGAGGCATATCAAAATAGTTAATTATGATAAATGAGTTGGACATAGTAAGTATGTATAAAGTTACACAAGTACTGTTCAAGTTTATAGTAAGCACTATAGCATCATGAAAAAACATTCCAAAATTTGTGTATCCTTGTAATTTAATTTTAATTTTAGCTTATGGAGTGAAATTATGAAAGATAAATAAGAATTAAATTTAAATTAAATATAAACATTTCTTATACTCCAAATGAAGAGTTCATCAAAAAGAGAAAAAGGTTAATGAAAAGAAAAAGTCTAAAGTAGACTTGGCACACATTAATTTTTGGGAGGATTAAATTTTCACTCACTCTATACTTTACTTTCAATCTCTCACTTCCTTACTCTATTTCCAAATTTTTTTCAATAATTTTTTATTTTAATTATTTAATATCTAAAATTTTTAATTTTAATTCTAATTGTTTTAATTTTAAATTTTTTTTTAAAAAATTAACTTTTTAATTTAAGTTTTTTTTATTTAAAATTTTTATTAGTTTAAAATTTAGTCTAATTTTTTTTAAAATTTTAATTTTTTAAATTTTATTTTTAATATTTTATTTTTTAAATTTAAGTTTTAAATTTTAATTTTTTTTTAATTTGTTAAGTATAAGAGTAAAATGGACGAAGTGTGAAAGTATAAGAGTAGGGTGAAATAGAATGGAGGTGGGAAGTGAAGAGTGGGGACTGGGGAGGGAAGTAAAGTGGAGTGGAGTGGAGTGAAGTGGAGTGTAAGACTTGATACACACTAATATCAGTGTGGACTTATTTCGAGAAAACAAAGATCCGAAGAGATTTTTAAGGGTTCTATTTCATGAACTTCATTGGTTATACACTTCATTATCGTTTATGGGTATAAGTTGTGACCTTTCTTCTCTCCTTTTAGGCTTTGATCATAATTTTTTATGAGTGGAAATACACCGAATAAGAGTATGATGATTTGTTGTACACTTATACGTAACTCATGAAACAGGGATAATCTCATGTTCTATCTACTACATTTTCACCACTAAACGCATCAACTTACGACATAAATTGACATTTGACAGTATTATAGTAGAAAATTATGATTATGCGGCATTAGTTTAGAAATTTGGGTTTATTAGGAAATTAGTTAGGAAAAAGTTCCATTTCAAATAGGTTTAAAATGAGACTTTTTTTTGTTAGCATTTGCTCAATAGTTATGTAATTAGCAAGTTTAGCTACATTTATTTATTGGGTAATTTAACTGTATTAGATGACAATCGATTATTTATTTGATGAATAATTAAATAAGTTCTAAAGAGGAGTTTCTTAATTCTAAATTCATCTAATTTTTGTATCCTCAATACTATTTTAGATGAGTCATTTATCTAGTGGGTAATCTAATTAGCCTTCTCATTCAACAACTTTACATTAAAAGGATAATCTTCTTATCTTTCATCGTGATAGTTTCAACATATTTGAAGACTTTATCTGATTTTATTGAACTGATGTTCCGAATGAAAATAAATATGATATGAATAAAATAAAAAAGTGATAGCTTATCGTCTAAAAGTACAAATAATGTAAAATGAATAAAACAACGCAAAATAACAAATAATTTTAAATTAATGAGACAAATAAAGTACATGCTATAATAATAATCTAAATACTTAACAATCTACAAATCAACAAACATCAAACAATACATCAAAGAAATTTCGGCCGAAACCGTCTAGACCATGACCTTGGACATTTGTGTAAGAACACTATCAATATCGACAAATCGGTTCAGTACACATGTATAATATAAGTGTAATATCTTGATGAAAAACCTCAAATTGACGAATCTTCACATCACTAGTAGAACACTAGTAGAAGGGTTCAAAACACACTCCATCCGGTTATCAAACTTTATTTAATTGAATCCACTTTTAACCCGACTTTAAAGATTACAATGATGTAAAAAACAATACGAAAATAAAATTTAGTCCGATGGCCGAAATACACGCCTCTACTCACGAGGAAGGATGAAATTCAAAAACTAACATCACAAGTAGAAAGGTTCAAAACACAATCCATTCGATATTTACCCAACCATGCTGACTCCGACTTTAACCTGACTTTAAAGATTACAATGAGTAAAAATTAATGTGAACGCAAGATTTAGTGTCGGTGGGAATGCACACCTTTGGTCACAAGGAAGGATGCAATTCAGCAACTCGTCCAAAACACACTCCATTCGATATTTACCCAACCATGTCGATTTCAACTTCAACCCGACTTTAAAGATTACAAAGATGTAAAAATGGAGGTGAATATAGTACATATGCTGACTCCGACTTTAACCTAACTTCACAGATTACAATGATGTAAAAATCAATATGAACACGGTACTTAGTCTGATGACCTGACTGCACACCTCTGGTGCCAACTCAAAAAGAAGCATAGAGCTTGGGAACAAAAGAAAACCAACGAAATCCACAACTATATCTGTGAGGAAGAGCAGGACATTTAGGCAACCAATGCCAAGTCCTCCTAGAAACCCTATAATACAAAATCTCAGGCCAACTATAACAACATATACAAATCAAACCATTGTGCCAAAAACAATATATATGTTCATAATTATGATAACATACTGATACCAATTTCTTATACATCAATTCAGGCAAACTTTCAATTTCAACCCAATGATTTCCTTCATTTTCTTCATATAATTCCCATAATTTCAAATTCCTAGAAATCCCATTACTTCCTACCCCACCAATCACATACATTTTTCTTGCTTTTCCTCCATTTTCACCCTCTTGTTCTTCATCAGAAATCACAACCCTAGCAAAAGCAAGTTCATTTGTAGGCATTTCTATAAAGGGATTGCACCAATTACCCTTTTGTAGATCAAAGGAAACAACTTTAAAAGGGTAAGAAGTAATGAAAAACAAAAACCCATCTCTATAAACACCTTCTTGATGAATAGTATCATTCAAAATTGGCTCAAACCCATCAAATTTCCTCCATGATTGATGGGTAGAATCATATAGAAACACAGATTTTGATGAATAAATAAAGATTTTAAACCCATTTGGGGAAGAAATCAGAGTAAGAATCTCAAATGTGAAGGGAAATTTAGGGAATTTGACAAGAATAGAGGATCTAGACAAGAGATTAGTGACTAAAAATGATGAGGAAATAGGTAAATGGAAGCAAAATAACCCACTAGAAGCAGAAAGAAGAGATGAAGATGATGAACATGGATTAATCAAAGATTTTGCAGCAGAAGGATCTCTCCAAGTACCAGAAACAGAATTGTATAAAGGAAAATGGTGATTAAATTGAGGATGAGATAGTAAAAGGAAGGAAGAAAATGGGGAAGAACAAGAAGAAGAAGAAGAAGAAGAAAGATTGAATTTTGAAAGGAAAGATGGGTTAAAGATCAAAGCTTTAAAATGTTTACAAGTAGATCTTAGATAAAGGATTGATTTTAATGGGAGAAAAGAGAAAATATGATCTAAGAGTTCTTGGGGTAATTTGCTCCATATTAAGGGATCCATTTCTGAAGGGTTTTGATTTTGCATTTTGGGAATTTTCTGGGTTTAATAATGATTGAGAAAATGGTAAGAATTGAGAAAGATTGGAATTTGATGTAAGGGTTTGTTTGAATGTTTGGAAAATGTGATAAGAACAAAGAAATTTGGTGAACTGATCATGTAGAAAAATAGAAAGGTTAGAATATTAGAGTTGACCATCCAGAAAGAGAGTGACCATGGGAAAACTCCAATTCATTTTAACAAGCAATACAAATGGGCGTGAGAAATATTTCTTCGAGACACGTATTAAATGAATGAGCTAAATAGTAATTAATATAAATTAAAGAGAAAATAAGAATGCGGACTTCTTGTCTTGAGATTGTCTCTTTGAAAGATGGTTTCTCACAAGAATAGCTCATGGAGAAAAAGTCTAGTATGAACTTAGTCTACACTAATATTAATGGAATCATGTCTTACGCTCTACTTCACTCCTTTTCAATTTACTCCACTCCCTTCAATCCCCACCCCCCCCTCTTTCACCCCACACTTTTACTTTATTTCATTCTACTCTTATACTCTCACACTTCATCAATCCACATTTATACTTAAAAAAAATTTAAAAAACTAAAACAATAAAAAAATTTAAAATTAAAATTAATATTTAAAAATCATAATTTTACAAATAAAAATTTAAAAATTTAAAAAACTAAACAATTAAAAATTTTTTAAAAATTAAAATTAAAAATAAAACAAACAAACAAACAAACAAAAAATTAAAAATTAATAAAATTAACAAAATAGAAATTAAAAAATTAAAAATATTCAAAAAAAAATTTTCAAAAAGTTTTTTTCTACTCACGTTGGAATATGTAATAAAGAGGAAAGAGAGTGAAGAGGATAGAAATAGAAGTTTTAAAACTTGGTCCAAGAGGTTCTTGGCTTCTTGCATATGGAATTCTCTTTTAGTTAAACTTTTAATTATTTTGATCTAATCTTTTTATAATTTTTCTTTAATAATTCAACTTATGGATTAATGATGAATAATCCTAACTTTTGAGAGTATTTTCTTGGAGTAAACTCGGAACCTAATGATTTGCTACAGTAAATTTTATTTTAAAAAAAGATAAATTAAAAAAATTGCCAAAACATGTTAAAAAATATTGAAAAAAATTCTAATTTTTTATTATAAATTTTTTTTAAAAAAATATTAAAATTTTATGTTATTTTACATCAATTTTTAGTTTACTTTATTGGTGAATTACTTACTATAGCAAGTAAAGTCATCTGATCACCCAAGTTTACTCTAGGCAGATACCCCTAAAGTTGGAATAATTCATGTATAATTACTCTAGGCAAAACCCCTAAAGTTGAGATAATTCATTAATAATTATTAGGTGAAATTATTATAGGAAAATCTTGAAAAGATTGGATTATTCAAGGTTATTTTTTCGATTATTTATTAAGGTCATTGACTTCAATTAGATTAGCCCAAATTAATTAAGAATAACTTACCTCATGTACAATTGTAAATTTAGATTTTATTAATTTTTTTAATGTTTTTTTACTAATGAATTGCTTGTATGAGTTTGTCCACGGTGAAACGATCTCATACAACACTTGTTAAAGTTTATATAACCAACTTGAGTTTTGTGGATTACATCTTCATTAGTCTCCCTTGTTTCTATTGTTTTTTGAACTGTCAGCGTCATGCTACATGACATTTGGCCATGTTGTACGATAACATCACACACTGCGACATTTAGTCGGGTTGCACGACCAGCCTTCTATGCAATTTACTTAAATGTTATTAGATATAAATCTATATAGATCCTACCAAAATTATTATAATACATAACATATATCCTAATTGACTCTAAATGCCAACATAAAAATGGGGTTTGCTATAAGTAATAAATAGATCAGTTCTCAATTCTCCTTGTCTATCATCTTTTTAACTATTCTCTTCGTTTCTTTTCGAACGTTTCATTTTCTTCTTGTCAGTTTGCCAATGCACTACTTTTAATTTTTAAAATCTTTAGCTGTGCATAAAAGAATCAAACAAGATTTCTGTAACACCCCACCATTTTATGACGTCATTATTTTATTATTACAATAGTTTTTGGGGATTTTAGAATTTAATTAAATTATTTTCGAATTAGTTTTAATAGATTCGTGTCTCCCACGAATATTAAATATTAACATATTTATTTTGAAAATAGAGATGTGATTATTTAAAATAAAGAGATTCGAATTATAATTAATATTTTTTTTATTTAAATTATGAGCACATGAAAGTGAGTTGTCTTAATAAGGCTTTATTAGAAGATTCACCTTATAAAGAGATGGGCTAGGGTTTAAAGTGAGCCGCAAACAAAAAAAATAACGGCACACCTCCCCTTCCCTTTCTCCCTTCTCCCTCGCGGCAGCACACCACACAACCAGCAGGCCGCCGGTCTGTGCCTCCCTACAGTGAGCAGCTGCACCGGACCAACCACGCGTGGACTGCTGCTGAACGCACCTCCACCAACGGTTGCACAGTCGCCCAACAACAGCCCCAACCACGGTTTCTGCGTGCCACCACCACCACACCAAACACCTCTTGCCTCTTCTCCAATTTTTCTTAGTCTACCTTTGTAAGCCATCTCTTCTATTCTCTAATTAATTCTCTAGTTTTAATTGAGATTTTATTTAAGTTTATGAGTTTGGTGTTGGTTTTGTGTTACTTTCATTGAATCTTTGTGTGGGTAATAGAAATCAAGTGTAGTTGAATATTAACTTTATTATACATAAATTGGTTAATTAGTTCAAGTATTGAAGTTAGATTCATTTGGGTTATTTTTAATTTCTAATTCATGTGGTAGTATTTGATTAGTTATTACAATTTGGGGTTTTGATTCACCTTCAAAGTTTAAAAGCAAAGTTTTGGAAAGAAAAAAAAATTCAGATTCTGTTCTTCCTGTTCTTGGCTGATTTCGAGCCTCTTCAGGGCATTTTTAGGTTCTGGTTTCTTCATAAGATTTGTAGAGCTCGAAGTCGCGGTCGCGTGGGCACTTTAATCGCCCCAAAATGATTTTATATGAGAGAGTTATGCCCAAAATACTAGCAGACTGTCATGAAAATCGAAAATAGTCAATTATGAGTTTAATTGTTCAAATGGGGATTTCAATTGGCTATTCCTTCAATCAAGTATTTACGATTATTTTATGTTTCTTTATTCGGTTATTATGGATGGTATGAATTGCCGTATTATTGATGGTGATGATTGTAGTGACTATGAAAGTGATTTTTGGTCTAAATTGAGAATAATAGTTGCTAGTTGTTTTGGGTTGATTGTTGTAATGTTATTCAAGTCATAATGCATGATGTTAGAAAGCTAAGAGCATGATGTCTACTCTTCGTCGATGGTTGCTTAAGTTACTTGACTTGTTTTGATTATAGTTCTTTCTAGCCTTGTAGAATGTAACAAATGATATCGCGATTCGATGACTCTAAGAATTGACTTATCGTTGTATAAGTGTTGTGTTAAAAATTCTAAGGCTTAGTTGTGATTGGTTATTTTTGGGTAACGCGAGCCGATATGTACAAAATTGGTTAATGTAAAGAAACGATTCACATATACTTTTACTTTTAAATTGAGAAGGACTTATGTTGTGTTGAGTTAATGATTTTGACTTGTACTGAATCTGTTGTGTGCGTGCTAGAGTGATCGGAAACTCATGTTGAATGGGTGATAGCGGTTACTTTGGTATTTAGTTGGTATGACAAAGTAGTTAAGGAGACTTATTAGTTCCATTCATAACTCTATAGGTGCCCATTTCATAAGAGGAAGGTAGAACTTTAATTGGATGGTTTTTGTGACTTTTAGTCGTGCAGTGACGCTTACAGGTACGTACACGCAGTAACTATCCTTATATGCAATTGTTTTAAGACTTTATTATTATTGTGACAATATGCACTGTATCGAAACTATGAGGTACTAGTGAATACATTTTATATGAAGAGCTATCGATTATGAAATCCTTGCGCTTAGAATAGTTTAGTGAATGAGAGTGTTGGTAGAAGGCGGGGACCACCCCCCTTATTTATTTGAGAATTGGGTTATTGCCTTACTCGGAGTTAGAATGACTCCTTTATAGGTGAATTTCATATTTTATTTGAGTAGCTCAGTGGGTTTCGGCGTTCTGCTATCCCAGGGCATTCATTAATAGTCAAAAGCGGGAGTTATTCTCCTTTGATAAAGTACTAAATTATGATTAGTTGGCGTGACTCAACTGGATTATATCCGGTTGATTTAGTAGTCCCCTAGGTGAGGTTCGACGGGACCACCGTAAGGGGGGTATGAGCATACTTTGTCATTGGGCGCCGGGTGGCCGATAACGCTCCTTGACTGAGGTGTCACCATGCGGGCCTTGCAAACCCCAATATGGTTGCCTCTCCACTGGATTGGTACCCCAGTGTTAGTTTCCCGAAGGTAAGACCCGAGAGGGTCAGCTGGAGGGGGTATGAGCTCATACTTTGCCATGGGTGCCGGGTGGGCGATAATGCCCATGGCTGTGTTACTATGCCATAAAGTGAAGAAAAGATTTACTGATAGAATGCTACTCATTGATAAAAAGCTCGTTCATTCATAGAAAGCTTACACATTAATAGAACGTTTACTCATTGATTATTCAATGATAGAGTAGTTTATGCTAGTGAGGAGTGCGCCTAAGCTAACTTACCTCAAAGGAGTTACCAGTCCCAAAGATGGGCTATGAATACGTTTACTCTAAGATAGACAAGCTCTATAGGGTCACGTGTTAGATAGTCTGTTAATGCCTTGGTTGAGTTGATACTACGCGTGTTCTGCAAGAGTTTATGTTTTGAGAAGATAAATGTGAAGACCTACATTCTATCCAAGAAGCATAGGTGGACGGTAAATGGTTACTATTTGTGCTTGTGTCCTATGAAATTATCTTATGTTGTTGTATAACATAATGTTATCTATTAGTTGGTCTTATTATATTTGATGCTAGTTACTGACGTGTACGTGTTTGTGTTTACGTTTGATTGTTTGATGACTTTCTATGATTGTCCTGCTATGACACATTGGCCTTGGTCTGATGTCGAGCAGCAGGAGGATCATGGACAGTCGTAGCAGGTATTGGAGCTTCTTTTTGCATTGCATTGCATTGGGGGAGAGTGATAAGGGCAAAGAATAACCTGTGTCATATCGTTATCCTTTGATTTTGTAGTTATTTATCTTTTGCGAACTTTGGCTGTATACGTTTGTTATGAGGCCTTGTGTCCTCCTTTGTATATTTGTATTTCCGTTGTGTAGTTTATAACGTTGTATGGTTCTAAAGTGTTAAGTCATCTTAAAAACGCACGCGTTGACATTGGAACCACGATCCACTCTTTGCATGTCGATTTGAGAAGTCGGTGATTTACTATTCTGCCGTGGCGTGAGATTTTAAAGGCAATGATGCCTTAGATTAGTTTAATGTTTTATTATGCTAATTGCTCTACCACATATGTACGAGTTTAGTAGAGGTGCTGCCGAATTTTCCCCTCACCTTTTCAAAGTTAATCTTTTAACGTTTATTTAAATTCTTTTCCTTTTCTTTTATGTAACACCCGAATTTCCTTCCGTCCTTCAGGATTTTGGTTTCGTTTAAGGGGTCGGAAATTCAGGGGTGTTACAATTTCATTTGAGTATGTTTTAATTTATACACCTCCTCTTTACTATTTGTCACTCCTAAACTCTTTCTTATGAAGTATTGATTTTGAATTTTTTCTTTTAAGTATGTCCGCGTATATCTTAACATTTGTATTCTTCCTAATCCTATCTTCCAATCTTAAAAATTATCAAACAATATTATATTTCAACATAAAATTATTAATTTAAAAGTTTAAAAACATATTAAATTTTAGAAAAAGAGCTAGGTCAATAAAAGTTAAAACTAGTGTGAAAAATGTGTTTTTTACTGTTTTTATTTTCCAAATTCTCTTTTACAAAAAAAAAATAATTTATGGTGGCCCCTTAACTTTTTTCAACTAAGTCTAGGTTCTCTTCCCCAACATTTCCCTCAACCATCCCCTTCTTTTGTCTGTATCATTTAAACCACCCCTATAATAACTTCCATAATACCTTAATAATTCCTTCAACCTCCATTAATACCCACCTTCATGTGCTCCAATTACACCCATTTAATCTAACAAAACAAACATATTCTTCAATTTAGAATCAAGATCTCTTCCAATTTTCATTGTCAATTTGAAAAAATCTCTAATGGAAACGGAAAATATTCCGACAACGCCCACTGGATTCACTTATTTGGGTATGAATTTCAGTGACCTCTCCATTAATGATAATTCTTCATCGGCTTTTAGCGATTGTAATAGCGATAGGTCTGGAGAATTCTCTTGCGCATCATCGGAAAATCGCCGGAAATTATGGTTATCTTGCACTGGAACCGGCGATGCTTTTTCTGAAGATTTTATCCAACAATTGGTAAGGGGATTAGAGTCATCCTCAATCGATGAACAAAAACAAGCCGCCATGGAAATCCGGCTTTTAGCGAAAAACAAGCCGGAAAATCGCGTTAAAATCGCTCAAGCCGGCGCAATCAAGCCGCTAATATCACTCATAAATTCTTCGGATCTTCAGCTTCAAGAATATGGCGTCACAGCAATCTTAAACCTCTCTCTTTGTGATGAAAACAAGGATTATATTACATCAACCGGCGCAATCAAACCCTTAGTTCGAGCCCTAAGAACAGGAACATCAACAGCAAAGGAGAATTCCGCTTGTGCGCTTCTAAGATTATCACAATTAGATGAAAATAAATCATTAATCGGACGATCAGGAGCGATTCCGGCATTAGTAGATCTGTTGGAAAACGGAGGGTTAAGAGGGAAGAAAGATGCATCAACTGCACTGTATACTTTGTGTTCTTTGAAAGAGAACAAAATGAGAGCAATTACAGCAGGAATCATGAAACCTTTGATTGAATTAATGGCGGATTTTGGTGCGAATATGGTGGATAAATCTGCGTATGTATTGAGTTTATTGGTAACGTTGCCGGAAGCGAGGCTGGCGTTGGTGGAAGAAGGAGGAATTCCGGTGTTGGTGGAATTGGTGGAGGTTGGATCGCATCGCCAGAAGGAAATTGCGGCGGCGATTTTGTTACAATTGTGTGAAGATAGCGGTGTTTATCGGACTTTGGTGGCGCGTGAAGGGGCGATTCCGCCGTTGGTGGCTTTGTCTCAGTCCGGTACCAGTCGGGCCAGGAAAAAGGTTAGTTTTTATTTCCATTTTCTTTTTGTTATTGCTTATTTTATTTCAATTATTATTACATTTTGGATATTTGAAAGAATTAATTAGGAATTATTATAGTGTGATTAATTGATTTTTTAATTCTTGTTAATTTTAATCGTTTGGATTTGGATGAATTAAGTAGCAATGCCTGTCACGTAGAGGAATAGTAGGATGTTTTATTTTAAAAGTATTATATAGAATAATTTGGAAATTGCACTTTTAAAATTTTGAATTTTTGCGAATTATCACTTTGATGCTTATTTTTATTTTTTTTGAATTATATTCATTAAAGTATAAAGTCTATAATATTCGGGTCAAATTAACCTAAATTTCGACCACCAAAATGGTTAGGATTTAGTGATTTGACCTGAATGATGTAGTCTTTGACTTTACGTTGCAAAATATAAACATTAAATCTGTAATTCGCTTGAGTGTTTAACTTTAAGGTTGTAATTTGCAAATTTTTTTTATTATAATTATAAAAAAATAATATTAAAATTTAATTAATAACCGTTAATTTTGTATGATTGATTAACGTGTGATTATGTAATAATTTTAATTTAATTAGATTTAGTAAATTTATTTAGTCCTTAATTTATGAGTGTCAACCTTGCGTGGTGAGGCCGTGAGGGGCATCATGCTTATCTTCTCTGTTTTCTCAGATTTCTTCAAACAGACTTGTATTTTTTTTTTAATTTTTTTATATAGAAGTATATATATAATTTTTATTAACTTTTATGTCTATAAGTTTTAGGACTAAATTTAACATAATTGTAATTTTACAATCTAAAAGATGATATAATTAGCCGTTAGAAAATAGAATATAATGTTCTTATCTCAATTCTCAAATTGGAGAGCAACTATTTTTTAGTTAGTGTCACAAGTTTGATTCTCCACTTAATATTCTTTTCCTTTTGAAAACGATAACAAAGTTTGAACCATGTCAATTAAATAATGTAAAATCCTATAGTACATAACATTATAACATTAAAAGTTCAAAGAAAGTTTGGTAAGTTAGCTGATCGAAGTTTCAGCTCATTAGAGGTGATAATTAATTTAAACAAGCTGCACAAAGCTAAGTTTTGAAATTAACCGGTTGAATCAGTTATCTGTCAATGAACCTTAAGTGTAGCTCTTTGGTGAATATGACAATTACGATCGTTTGAAATGGTATTGGAGGGAGACTTTTAGAATATTTTGGTTAAGGATTAAAATCAATTTATTGCAAGTTTGAATTTAAATGGACGTCCCTATTCTATGATTCTATTGTTAGTTACATTGGTAGGTTTTTCTGTTACTCCGATTGAATATCTGTTTTTGGTAGGTGAAATTGCCTATTCAAACCATCAAATTTTGTTTAATAATCTCTTTGAAACAATTTAATAAATTTCCCGTACTCCATATAATCAAGGGTTGTTGGTGTACAATGACAAGAATAATTAATTAATTAGTTCAAAATGGGTCAAATACATATGCATTTGAACAAATCAAGAGAAACAAGTTTAGACATTACTTATGAAGAAACCAAAAAGCTTAAACATCAAATAGGAGTACAATGACATTTTGACAAAATTTATTTAAATAGTTATATGGGTCAGTCTCATACAAAACGAGCTATTTTAGAATTAACTTATCTAATCTTATATCATATAAAAAGGGCTTATCTGATCTTTTTAAAAGATGGGGTTCAAAAAGCTAAGAGAGATCATAATGCAAATGTCAAATTAATTTTTATTTAATGTAATCAACATGTTATTACAACATTATAATATTACGATCATGTTATTGACTTCCACCTAAGCGGATTTTAAAGGTTAGATCATTAAATGCGTATAATTTTACCCTTATTAATGATAATAATAATAAACGGAACAAAAAACAAATTGCAAATCTCAAATAGTCCATTGTATCACACCATCAATACAATGAGGTTTTGGGAGGATCAAGATAACTTCTTATCAAGTTTATGTTTTTATTGAACATTTGCATTCTAAAAAAAAATTTCTTCTTAGAGCTTGTTTGTTTGCTCATAGATTGTGATGTTTAACTTTGCACACTATGAATCCATATAACCATACCCACTTTTTAGTTATTTGCACATTAGTTTTTCTAATGTAAACAAACCATTTTAGGTTCCTCTATTTTAGTGTTAATATATAATAGTTATGTTATGTGATGATATTATTTTAATAATATATAATAGGAGTATAATGTTACTTTGATTACTTTATAATATTAGTTACATCAACTTTGGGTATCTTAACTTGAATTATGTGATTGTTACTTATTAAAATAATACTTAAAAAACTTTAGTAGAAGTATCAATTCCATTAACACGAGGTGGGCAACTGGGAATTGGTGGGTACGGACCAAGGTGTAAGATAGGAAGTAGCTTTTTTAAAAAAATATTATTATTGTTTATCAATATTAATACAGGGTAGAATGAGAAAAAAGAATAACTTATGAAAACTAACTCTAACTAAAATAAGATTTAGTTCTAAGATAATAGTATTAAGGAAAAACTACCTAGAATAATCCAACCTATTCATGATTTCCCAACAATAATCTCACATATTGTTAACTATGAATAATCTTAACTTTGAGGGGTATTTTTCGATAGTAAATCCGGTGACCGGATGACTTGCTATAGCAAGTTTTATTTTTTAAAAAAAAGATAAATTAAAACAAAATGTCGAAAAAAAATGTTAGAAAAATGTTTAAAAAAATTTATGATTTTTTTTATTATTTAGAAATTTTTTATGTAAATTTTTAAAATTTTTCTCTAATTGTAAATTAATATTAAATTTATTTTTTTTGGTGAATTACCTACCATAGCAGGTCATCGGGTTACCCAAGTTTACTCTAGAAAAATATCCCTTAAGGTTGGGATTATTCATGGTTAATTAATAGGTGAGATTATTGTAGAAAAATCATAAAAATATTAGATTATTCTAGTTCTCATCATTATCATTATCATTATCATCAATGTATTTCGCTCATAGAGAATACAAGTGTAATTATAGAGAAAAAGAGGAAAAGAAATGAAAAGAAAGAGACAATAGGTAAGAAGGAACTAGGAAGGGCTGAGTCAATAAAGGTTTAGATTGTGGAAAGTTGAGGTGGAGGCTGGAGGATCATTACACCTAAACCCTTTGTGCAAATTGCAACAAATCACACTTAGAGGATGCTTCTTTATTTGTCCATTTCACCAATATTAAATAATTTTTTTATTTTTTATTTTTTTTATTTACTTTCCATCATCCCACTTCCCAATTTCCAAGCACTCCTCTCTTTTACTCCTTCCATTCACTTCCTCTTATTTTTTACTTCCTCCGTTTCATTTTAGTTGCACCATTGGATTTAGTACGTTTTTTAAGGGTCGTCAAATCAGTATGGTAAAAGTAGGAATGAAGTATGATTGATGGTGACATATGGAGTAGAAATAAAAAAAATTATTATAAATAGATAGTGGTTGTGACTTGTGGGTATATTAAATAATTAATGGGATGATGTATGATTGATGGTGATAGTGGGGTAGGAATAAAGTGAGATAAAATAAGTAGATTCTTTTGCCAAAAATAGTAATGTTGCAAGTAATATAAAACTTTTAAAATTGGTAAGTGTTGCAAGTAAAATGGAACGGAGGTAGTATGACTTTTTACTTCTTGCGTAAGAAAACATCTCTTTTCATCAAAAGGTTATGAGTTTTAATGCAATGTAAGATTTGTCTAAATTAAATTAATAAATTATAGTTAAATGACTTATTAAATTAATATATATTTTATTTATGTAAAGTCGTGAATGATGATTTTTGTAAAGGTAATCACTAATAAAAATAACATTTTTGTGTAAGTAAAAATATCGCATACTTTCATAATATTAACTTTTTATATTTTTTATATTTGTATAATTTAACATATAAATAAATAAAATAACGCATTAGAAAGCGTAAAAAGTAAAATGTAGCAAGTATAATGAAACGGAGAAAATATCTTTTAAGTATCATCTTTATATGAGTCAAGTAATAAAATATTGTAAAATATATCATCATCTTTACTGTAATAAAATTTTTTGACCGTACTAAAACATACTCCCACTGTCCCACATATACCGTTTAATTTATTTTTTGCATTATTGATCAATTAGTTTTAGTTTGATTGTTTGATAGAATAAGATTTAATTTTTACTAACAGAGATGAGAGATGCACGACTTAGGGCTGAAAATCAGGTGGTCTCTTAAGAGACCGTCTTTTGTAAAGACGACTCTTAAAAGTCCGGTCTAAATCTATATTTAGAGTTATAACAATATATATTTGGAATTAGACTGGGTTTTTGAGAGCCGTCTTTACAAAAGACGGTCTCAAGTAAGAATTTGTGATAGAAAATATGTTGTACAATTCTTTTGACATCTCATTAATGATTGTGCTTCTTTGAGGGAGCAAAGTGAAACCTTATCAATTTTGATTCACATATTTAAACCATGTTGCAATAGGGCCAAGAACCACCAATCAAAGTAAAACCAAAGGACATCCTAAAGTTGCAAATATTTTTAGTGAACATGTGATCAAGTGGATTTTTTATGGTTTATTAACACGGTGTTTAAATAGAAAGAAATAAAGAAGAAAAGGGAAGGAGTTAAATGATGGAAGATTTACTATTTTGAGAGCAAAAAGGGAGGAAAAAGATTTAAAGGATAGGAGTTTGAAAGGAAAACATGGATAAATTTTATGAATACAATCTCTCCTAAAGTGGAAAGATTTGAAGGAAAAACAATTATTTTTCTTCCTTCTCTTTCCTTCTGTTAGAGTATATAAGATATCCTGAAGCCTCAACCATTAACATAAAGCTTTTGGTTGAATTGTTTCCTTAACATGATATCATAAGCTAACGTGATAAAAATGCACGGATTCGAATCTCAACCACTCCTTCTTTAAAAATGTTTAGTGTCAAGTATGAGGAGGAGTTGTGCTGCGTCCATACTTTGGTGTGAGGGTATATTAGAGTATATAACATATCATGGAGCCTCAACCATCAGCTTAAGCTTTTGGTTGAGGTACTAGGATATGTTATATACTCTGACACCTTCTAAACAAACAAGGTTCCTCTTTTCTTATCTCTTCTAATTTATTATCCAAATTAGCGTAAATGTGTTCAAATATTATGATTACAATCAATGGAAGTAATCTATCTATAACTATTACTAAAACAAATACGGCTTACATCATCACCTTTTAAAATTGCTTATGTGTCGCATTTTTATTAAAAAATTTCCCTCTAAACTTAAATGATGATGTCATCCTTATTATAATCTTTGACTTTTTATCTCTTATTTTGAGCATATTATTATCTTATTAATTGTTTTTTTTTACTTTTTGGGTCAAATCACATTTAATGTATTAGAAAACTATATATTTTTGTTTCATTTATTTTAATTATTTATAAAATGTTTTCAATTTCATTTATTAAATAAATATTATTTAGTGTATTGGATATTTTAAAATGGTTAAAACATTATATACTATTATTAGCATTTGATTTTGTTATTTATACTCTTGCTTACTTAAATGCAATGATTAATTCTAATATAATTTAGGTTGTGACTATTTTTATGTAAGTCACTTATATTTTTTATGATAAAAAATTATCTTTCTCGTTTAAACTAATAAAATAATTTTACACAATTCTATGTATTTATTTGATTTTAAAGTGTGTTATTGATAGTAATAATATTTAATACTTTTATAAATTAATGTAATAGGTATTTTTGTTCGAAAAATTAATATGTTATTTTTTATTTAAAAAGTTCATAATTTCGTATTGTACTTAAGGTGAGAACCATTTGCTCTTTTATTCAAAATAAAAAAATAAAAGTATAAATATAATTATAGTGAAATACTATAATATACATATAATACAAAAATATGTCAAAAGATTTGATAAAGCCGTGCATCGCACGACCACTATCTAGTTATTTAATAAATCTAACAATCAATTAATATTTAGTGTTTGTTTAATTGTTTCCTTAGGCGATCGAAATAATTGAACAATGACAGAAATAATTAATGACAACAAACTCAATTAATGAAGGAGGTTCGAGATTAGTTAATCTAATAATCATACATATTTAGCATAAGTAGTAAAGTAACCAACGTGTCTTTTCTGTTTGGTTTAGGAATTAGG
Organism: Amaranthus cruentus; assembly: GCA_019425755.1. Classification (NCBI taxonomy): domain Eukaryota; kingdom Viridiplantae; phylum Streptophyta; class Magnoliopsida; order Caryophyllales; family Amaranthaceae; genus Amaranthus; species Amaranthus cruentus. The sequence continues at coordinate 1,873,697 of CM033455.1, forward strand.
AGCATCAATAATTTAGGCGGACATGTGAAATATGAAATGTGAAACCAACAAGACTCATGCTGCAATTCTTCTACATTATTTAAATTAAATTATATTAATGTGAGAAAATGTCGATAACAAAATACAAAATAAACCTTCTTAGTCCTTATTAGGTATATTTGCTGAAAGTAAATCAATCTACTACCTCCGTTTCAAAATAATTGTAATATTTGTCTTTTTCACGCAGTCCAATACACTAATTTAATACTTAATATCTATAATTTGCATAATATAAAATTATAAAAATTTAATATTAATAATCTTTACCTCGAGATAAATCAAATAAGATCTCATTTGACTATGTTTTAACTTATAGATTACTTGTTAATTACAAATTAAGGGAGATAAGTAAATAGTGCTTATTTTTCGTATGTTGCGACTATATTGGAACGGAGGAGGTATTATTTATGACAATTTGTAAAATTGTTTTGTAAATTAAGAATTAGAAATAAACAGTAGTTGAGTTTAGTTTCAGCAAATCGAGTAAAAATTAATTTGTTGTTTTTACAATTTTTCAAAAAAAAAATCTAAAAAAATCTAACAAAATAAGTTGGATCACAAAAGAAGTAGTGTGAGTGAATGTTGTGTTGTTGAGAAGCGTGTTTCACTTTATGTTGGATGCATGTTAGTTGTGATGACGATGTTTTATTTTTATTAATTAATAAAGAAAAATAAAAGATGGTTTAATTGTGAATTGTGGGACAGGCTGAGACATTGATTGAGCTTCTACGGCAACCAAGATCCGCCTACGTCGCTGCCAAAGACATTTGATTCTCTCACTTCTTTCTGTCCCACATGTCCTCCTTCCTTCCCCATTATCATCTACTATATTTTCCGTTTTGAAATATTCGCATCCGATTGTGATATGTTATGTAAGAAATTATCACTATCAGTAGAAAATATGATAAAACGGAAGAAGTATTATATTACTGTTGGGGTTGAGACTAGAGAGGTTGCGTGTCGTGTGTGTCTGTGTGCGTTTTTTTTTCCATAGATTACGAGTAACGAGTAATGGTCTTCTTTTACTAAGAGGGTTTTGGCTTATGTTTTTTCGGGTCGAGTGAAGTTCAAGGAGCAAAGGGTGTATGATGTGTGTAAATATATTTTGAGATGTATTTTTTTTGTCTTATTTATTTTGCTACACTTTTTTAATTTAATAGCTTTAAAATGAAATGTAACAAAAATATAAGATTAAAAGAGTATATCTCAAATGGAAGGTAAAAAAAGTGATTAACAAAGAAAGAAAAGAAGGTACATACGTGAAAGGAAAGAAAGAGATCAGCTGAAGAAGAGAATGAAAAAAAGAAAAAGAAAAATAGTGTAAATAGTTTTGTTTAGAGGTTTGTAAAGAGAATGTATTGAGCAAATTCTGAGAGATGATGAATATCTCTCTTTTATATATGAAGTATGTTTTTCTTTATTTATTATTTCGGTGGTGAATTTATGATATTAGTTTTGTTGCATCAAATAATCATCATTTTATGTGTTATGTTAAATGATCAACATATCATAAAAATTTAAGTTAATGATCTAGTTTATATATTATATCTCGTAATCTTTTATTATGTTGGTTTTTAATGCAATGTTAAGTGATCAACTTAATGAAAAGTTAAAAATTAATAATTGAAAATGCATATAAATTATATTATGCTATATGCTATACTAATTCGACCGTTATTTTCATATGCTAACATGTTACATATTAACAATCCATTTTAGTAGGTTTTTAATCAAACAAAGTCATCTACTCTTATTTATTTATAATATAATTCTTGTATAGACTTGATCTATACTATTTTAGTGTAGACTCATGCTAAAATAATAAATATTTTTCAATGATTACATTTAATTATAATTGTTAAGTGAAAAATATATATCATTTTTGTATTTTTGGTTAATACCCATTAAAATAATATGGATCATTCCGTACAATTTTTATCCGTATTTTATAGTCTTTTCTTTCTTGGAAAACTTTGTTTTAAATAAAATAAGCATGGTTGTGGGAAATTGTGCATTTTGGTAAAAGAAAGTTGGCTTCCCTAAAGTTCCACCTTAATTATGCAATATAAAAACACAAATTAATCAAGTAATCTCCGTTATGGCTTTTGAAAAAAAGTGGATTAGGTAGTTACACAATATCCTCTAGTCCTCCCCCTGAATACGGGTATGGATTGTCTGTTACCTTCTCTCATCTAGGCCTTGCTTCCAAATGGGACATTAAATATAACGACGATGATAGGTAATTACACAATATCTTACCAAATTTACACAATAAATAAGTTAAATAGATAGTTGAGATGAAAATTTAAGTCATATAGTGAGACATATTAAAATGAAAAATACGACTATTTTTATAAAACAAAGGAATTATAATAAACCATATAGTTATATTATATGATTATATTCATTTTGAAATATTTACTACCAATAGGAATATGTTGTATGAGAAAATATATTACTTCAATTACATATACTCTATTTATTTTTAATCGTGACCTACGCTTTTTTTTAAAATCTCATTCAAAATAAACTTTTTAATTATTGACATATCTATTTTATTTTTTTCATAAAATTTACCTTTTACACACCTTTAATCATTTTAAACACTTTTATTCTTTAAATTAACAGAGTGTATTGGATAAGACAGTCTAACATGGTTTCATGACTTCATCATGGATTAGTGGGTTCCACGAGAAAATAATTTAACTTTTTAGGATTATCTTTACAATTCAAGACTTCTAGAAAACAAGATGCTCCATTATCATAAGCTTAATTCATCCCGAAATACTTCTTATACTCCTATTTTATCAATTGTATTATGATCTTCAAACTATTTATTCATCAAATTTATTTTAATTATTACGAATAATATGTAAGAAAAATAGTCAAGTGAAATTTATTTGAATCGAATATTTATATTTTTTCATCGTATTAGTTTTTCATAAAATTTAATAATAAATAATTTACTTTTTCAATTGCGTAAAAAGTTAAATACAACAACTATAAGTCTATAACATAAAAAGTAGTAGTAAATTTAACAATACACTAAGAACGTAGGAGTATTTTAATTGGAAATAATTGTAGTTTTATAAAAGTATGTAAAAAAATTTAAATAGAAATATTTATATAAATAAGCTTATTTCTTTTTCAATTACAGAATATGTTAAAGTAACAGAAGTGATTATGTGAAAATCAAAATTAAAATTTAATAATATTTTTTCTATCCACATAGAAATGCTTGCCTAAGCACCTACAATTAAAATTTTCTCTAAAAGTCATTTTTGTCTACCATTATAATTTATAAATTTACTTGCTTGCTCTACCAAGCAACTTCATAATTATACCTTAGCAACCGGTAAAAAATTTCTATAAGCTTGTTTCTACTCACGGCCGGATAGTTTTGAGGTGCAACCACCCATGGCCCAACTCATAAAGGGTTCAAATTGAGTTAATTCTTATTATCAAAAATCAGTTTTTTAATTATATTTTTGTACCATATAATTATTTGATTCTAAATTCGTATATTTTTTTGACATTAATGTTATAGAAAAAATAGAAATTATATGATGTATAGTTGAAGAAAAAATAAAACTTTACTTATACAAGGGCATGTTTTTATTTTTCGTCTAGAACCCAAAAATTACCAGGAACGGTACTGTTTCTGCTCCATATATCAACCATAAGACCATTCATGCGTCCAACCAACGTAGTAAACACTACATTTGTAAAACAAAGGCTTCAAGGCAAAGAAGAGATGGTTAGGGTTCGTTTTGAACCCCTTTCCCCTCAGCTTATTAAATTTTATTTTATGATTTTAGGCCTCTTTGAAACTATGATTTAGCTTTTCGGTTTTGTAATCCCTAAAACACAACTATAAAATGACTTTTCATTGACTTCACCACTATTTTTTTTAGTTCTTTAGAACTATTTATAACAGAAAAAGAAACGAAATTTCAGATGATAATTCTGAGTTTCAAATTTTACACGTTATATATAAATATTTTTAAATTTTGCATGATAATCCAAGGACCCCGTGAGGCCGTGATCTTCCTGCATAAATCCACTGACTCCGTTAGCTTGTTACATTCCCTTACTCATCCAATAATATTAGTCATTTGACATGGTATTAAAGATAAACGTGACGGAAGGTTATAAATACGAATCTTCTATACTCTCAAATAGAACATATGATTTCAACCTTTCAGGTTCGAAGATGATATGTAATACATAATAAGATACTAATACAAATACTTCTACAATTACAATTTACAAAACGAATTTAGATACCAAATCATATTAAAATGGAAGGCATAATACATTGCATATATTTTGATATGATCCATACATACTACATATATACACAGTAAAGTAACACAATCACAACAATAACAATGTCAACACCTTCATTCCATTATAATTGACTAAATAAACTAATAAATCGGCTAAAGTTAATAATACATAAATTCTCCTTTTCGATTCATTTCAACTACAAAAGTTCACAAGTGCTCGTCTGAGCGCTTGGGCTAACAGGGTAGGGGCACTAAGGTGGGGCAAATGGCCTTCAAAATTGAGTATAATCACAGTGGATTTTCCACCAAGATGGTTTTTCATATAAGTAACTACTGATGTTGGGACTGACATATCTTTGGCTGTTTGAATAATGCAACAAGGCACTTTTACTAGTCCAAGAACACCTCTAAAATCACATTTAAATGCAGTAAATATTGAACAATGTGCGACTAAATTCGCACATTGCAGTTGGGACATCTGCCCCAACTGCTAGGAGCGAACCCATTTACCCAAGCTGCATAGTTAGCCTCCATTGCTGATAATACAGTCTCTATTTCTGCTTCTCGTCCAATCCTCCATGGTAATCATGATCGTTTTAAGAACCTATGTACATTAATTGTTTATTAAAAAATATTTTCAATTTAGTAGCATTAGGCCCTGTTTATTTACACTCAAAAAAAAATAAAATATTTAAAATCAGTTTAAATTAGTTACAATCAATAAAAATCAGTTTTAATCAGTACAATCTAATTATAATTTAAAACTAAAAATCGGTTACAATCACTAAAAATCGAGTTTTAAATAGTGATATCAGTTTCAATCAGCAAAAACTTGCTACAATTAGCAAAAATCAATTTGATCAGTATATCAATTTCAATTAGTAAAAATTAGGTGTATGAAACATGTCCTTAGTTGATAATTGAAACTTGTTCAACGGTTTTCAAGGAATAAATGTCACAAATGTATTGTACAATTGTATGTTGAAAGGCAAGGCCTTTTTAAGGCATGCTTGGAGTTGTAGCATTAACTCTTCATTGATTGATAGGTCTTACAAAACCCAAAGTACTTGGTTTGACATTGGTAACTAGTTAAATATAGAGGTGTTCAATAGGATAATCTTCCTAATTAATTATGACTCAATTAATTTTAACATGCATATTAATTTAATAGGTCAAATTAGGTCAAACAATAGGTTGACTCGATCAATTATGACTATTATTTTCCATCATCCAGCCCAACCCCTTAAGAAATTAAACCGCTTGATATAGTCCACTGCTTCTTTTAACTTGCAAAATTTTATGGTCTATATAAATGATTTTTAGCTACACTACAGCGAATTAAGAGAAAAAATAATAAATAAATGTCCACATAAGAATTGTCAAATAAATGACTTATATCATCCACTAACAACAAAGATAAAAAAGTTTCAAGAATATCACATGAATAATATCCAATAATTGAGTTTCTTGAACATAAGAACAAGCTCGTGTAACTTTATAATCCACATGATTTAATATACTTTTGTAGGCAAAATTATGTAAATCGTCAATTATATTATTGGATCTATAAAAAACAGTGGTAAATTACTCTAATTAAAATAGCATAAAATCATAATCACATCATCACACGCTCGTAGACAGAGGTCAGGGTTTGAGAATGAAAGATAGACGTGAACTCGTACGAGTCATACCCATTAAATTAAATAGCATAAAATGCTTTCCAAATTGTTGATTGACTTTAAATATCAACTATTATTATGATAAATTATATAGAAATTATATCATCAAAATATTATATCACTAAAACAGCATTTACATAGTTAGTTTCCATCAAAAATTTGTAATTTTCGAATTGATTTGAAATTCTCTATGATTAATCATCATTTTAAATGAAACATTACTCACTCAATCTCTAAATCATCATACAATCTAATAAAAAGAATGTAAAATTCCACATGACATTCTCATAGTGATTTGCCATATGAAATAATTCTCGCCATATTTAACATCAACTTATTTTTATATCATATCATACAATCTAATAAAAAGAATGTAAAATTCCACATGGCATTCTTATAGTGATTTGCCATATGAAATAATTCTTACCATATTTAACATCAACTTATTTTTATAATATATGAGTAGTATATCCTAATTAGATTTGATCTATTAAATTTTCTTGAAATATTATATTTTTAAATTTAAAGGGTATATAAGATTTCTATTTAGAATATATAATTTTTTTTTATGTTGAAATAATTGCTTATTAATAAAGTTTTTTATTAAAATTTTAATTTCTTAAATATGAAATAATGAATCAAAATATACATGATAATCAAAAATTATTTTGAGAATGACAAAAAATATTATGATAACATTATTGGAACATAACCCAAATTTGCCTTGAAATGTATGAGAGTTTTAATTAATACTTATATTAACGATTGAATTTTTTCATTAAAAGCACTATATGTTTTAAAATTTTCTACCTATTTTATAAGAAATAATATAATTTTATATTGATAACATGTAATTGCATTTGCATAAAAAACTTCGTGCATTGCACGACTTTCTATACTAGTTCTCTGTAATTAATTATCAATTTACCATAGCAAGTATAGAAAACTCAATTTGATTTTCAAACTATAGCAAATTTAAATGATATTAAAAAAAACTCATTATAATGTAAGATATTATTATCAATAATTATTAAAAAAATTAGTAGAATATTCTTTAATGTTAAATTGGGAAAGTAAATCAATTATCCTATAATTTGGTCTGAATGTTATAGACATTTATACTTTAATGACCGTAATTTAAAAAACGAAATTGAAAATACTATGATTGGCAAAAAGTTTAAACATTAATATTGTGATTTCAATTGATACGAAGTCAAACTAACCGACTGAAGAAAACAATTCCACTAGAAGTCTAGAACCCTAGGTAGCAATCCAATCAAAAACTGTATCATCCATAATCCATATGACCAAAATCAATGACACAATAATTAATCCATTTCAACGCAATTTAAAGTGTCTTAATAAAGCGTACCTAGGCGAAGCGCCAATAAGTATAAGCTTGGAGAACAAGTCCCGACGCCGAATCGAAGCAAGAAGTCCAATCATAGCGGAAATAGAATGACCTACATAAGCACAACGGCTAACGCTAAGAGCGTCAAGAATATCAAGCAAATCATCAACATAAGCGTCAAGAGTTGTGTAGCGACGGAAATCGAAGATATCAGGATTGACGCTTCCTGCATGAACAGAATTGAAAACCCTTGATTCTATTGATTTTCATGAAGCAAATATATACACAGCTTATTTAGTAAAGATTGGGCTAAGAATAATATATACCTAAAAGCCCATAATAAACTAATATAATAATACGTATATATAATAATTCTAACACCCCCTCACGTTGGAGTATGAAGATCACAAATGTCCAACTTGCGTAGAAGAAACATAAACTGTCCTTGACCCAATGCCTTAGTGAAAATATCCGCTAGTTGTGAATTAGACGGAACATGTGAAGGTCTAATCGTACCATCTTGAATGGCGTCTCGTAAAAAATGACAATCAAGTTCTATATGCTTGGTACGTTCATGAAACACAGTGTTTTGAGCAAGATACAGTGCAGACTGATTATCACAATATAAATTCATGGCTTGCGGATGATTTACCCCCAAACTAAGAAGCAAACCTTTCAACCACTTAAGCTCACACGTAACTGCAGCCATTGCACGGTACTCTGCTTCAGCTGAGGACCTAGACACAGTGAATTGTTTCTTAGTTTTCCACGAAATAGATGAACGCCCAAGAAAAACCAGCCAACCCGTCAAAGAACGGCGAGTAAGAGGGCAACTAGCCCAGTCTGAGTCACACCAACCACTGAGAGACAAGTCACAGTCTGAACGAAGAAGAACACCTTGTCCAGGACTTCCCTTTAGATATCTAACAACACGAAGAGCTGCATCCCAATGATCACGACGAGGAGCATTAAGAAATTGGGACAATATGTGTACTGAGTATGCTAAATCAGGTCTAGTAAAAGCCAAATAAATAAGACGACCAACTAATCTTCGATACTGCTCAACGTTTTCAAGAAAGGGGCTAGTGGAAGAAGCCAACTTATGATTTTGCTCCATAGGGAAACTAACCGGCTTCGAGCCAAGATAACCTGATTCGGCAATAATATCAAGAGTATACTTTCGTTGACACAAGAATATACCTTCCGGGCTTCGAGCAACTTCTACCCCCAAAAAATATTTAAGCACTCCAAGATCTTTCATGTGAAAACAAGAACACAAATACTGTTTAAACGCATTAAGAGCAACGGAATCATCCCCAAAAATAATTAAATCATCCACATAAACAAGGATGTTCAATTGAACAACACCCTTTTGATACGTGAACAAAGAATAATCAGAGTATGACTGTTGAAAACCATACACACGAAGAGCATTAGCCAACTTTGCAAACCAACATCTAGGTGCCTGTTTCAAACCATAAAGGGAAATCCGCAATCTACACACCTTCCCCGGTTGAGCACCCTGAAAACCAGGAGGCATTTTTATATACACTTATTCAGACAAGTCTCCGTTGTAAGAAAGCATTATGCACATCCATTTGATGTAATTCCCAGTTTTTCGCAGCAACAACGGCTAGAAAAGCACGAACTGTGGTCATTTTAGCAACAGGAGCAAAGGTATCTGTGTAATCAATACCTGCAACCTGATGATTGCCAAAAACAACCAAACGAGCTTTAAGACGCTCAACACTTCCATCGGAGTTATATTTGATTTTATAAATCCACTGACTGCCTAAAGCTTTCTTCCCAGGAGGAAGAGTGACCACACTCCATGTTCCATTATCTTCTAAAACCTGTATTTCTTTCTGCATAGCTTCCCTCCATCCCGGATCCTTCATTGCTTACTTGAAGGATCGGGGTTCTATACCACTTTAACCTTGGCATCAAATTGACGGTCAATCATGGAAAGGAAAGAACTAAACATTTTATAAACCTCAGTTTTATCAAATAAAAGATATACCCATATTGCTCTCGAATAATCATCCACAGGAGTTAAAAAATAAGTGGCACCACAAGAAGAGGGAGTGTGATACTTTCCCCACAAATCACAATGTATAATTTCAAAACGTGTAGTTGCTCTACTATCACTAATAGGAAATTTGTCTCTAGATTGTTTTGCTTGATGACACACACCACAAGCTTTATTAAGACTACTATTAGATTTAACAAAAAAAGGAAGAGACGACACTACTTTATCAGAAGGATGCCCCAATCTTTGATGCCATAACTCCATAGAAGTTTCCCCAACACTCAATGCACCAATGCTTGGTAGATCACGAAAGTAGTATAGTCCGTCTCTCCGTTCACCTACTCCAATCAGAGTCCTCACGCGTAGGTCCTGTATAACACAAAATGTTTTAGTGAAATGAACGATACAACTCATGTCATCCATAAGGTGGGATACAGAAATTAAGTTGCAATTTAATTTAGAAACATAAAACACATTATGGAGCACAATATTTGAGCACAATTGTACATCACCCAACTTGGTGGAGATGGTTTGGGTTCCGTTAGGAAGACCAATTGGGCATTCACTCACATCATGCACATTATGCAACAAAGCCAAGTGCCCTGTTACATGGTGTGAAACACCTGAATCTATAAGCCAATGAAATAGGGACTGGAGGGATCAATCTTATAATTAGACATCTCAGAGATAAAGATTGGAGAAGATAATTAAAGAAAACGTGCCCTAGCCGAATGAAGGCCTGATACCATGAACAGAATTGAAAACCCTTGATTCTATTGATTTTCATGAAGCAAATATATACACAGCTTATTTAGTAAAGATTGGGCTAAGAATATATACCTAAAAGCCCATAATAAAATAATATAATAATACAACATATATATAATAATTCTAACACTGCACAAGCTAAATCGTAAAGAATGATTCGATAATATGGTGCTCCTCAGTCACCACAGGGTAAATACCTTCAAGAGCTTCAGAAAAACCAGAGGGAGCACTAGTTGCAAAAATGCTTTCGAAGTAAGCTGTTACCAAGCTCTCAATGTCCACTTTTGAAGTGTACCAATTCCCAGACTCATCAGAAAGACCTCGTATCAGATTTCGCTTCTTTCTCGAGCTGGCTTTATGATGGAAATATTTGGTGTTTTTATCACCATCTTTAAGCTCATTCACTCTAGATCGAAGGTGCTAGTATGCTTCTTCCATCTAATGTAACCTGTCTAGTTCACCAGCCAGCTTGGAACATGTAGCAAGCATATGAGAATCTGGAGGAAGCTTTTGAGCCTTAGCAAGTTTTTTCTCTGTGTTTTTTATCTGTCTCCTTGTCTCCCCAAAGGATCCTTCAGCCCATTCCTTCAGAGATGTTGCACATGATTCAAGACGGGCCTGGATAGAGAAATTGATGCCATCTTTCCAAGCTGTAGAAACAATATCGTTACACCCTTCTTTTGAGAGCCAAAAAGATTCAAATCTAAAGAGCCTTTCATGAGGATCATTCGGGCATCTAGACTCCGTACTCAACAAAATGGGAGCATGGTCAGACTTAAAGATAGGCATGTGGCGCACATCAAAATCCGGGAACAAATCGACCCAGTCAGGAGAAGCAAGGAAACGATCCAGACGTTCACGAATAAACGTAAAAGGAGAATTACCTCTACACCAAGTAAAACAATTGCCTCGAAAGCCCAAGTCCACTAAGTCACAATCATCGATGCATTTTCGAAAAGCAGCAATATCACAATCATGTCTAAGCGCACCACCCTCTTTTTCATTCATAGCTAAAATCTCATTGAAGTCCCCGAAAAACACATAAGGAAGCTGTGCATTATCAATGAGGGAGCTCATGAGCTCCCATGTTTTATGTTTATTTGCCCTCTCCGGCCACCCGTAAACACCATTAGCCATCCAAATAGACCCATCATCTTCAGATTTAACCTCCACAGAAATATGACGAGCCGAGAAAGATCTAAGAGTAACATTGTGATCTTTCCACCAAAAACCAAGACCCCCCGAGTTCCCCTCGCTACTAACACAAACTCCATTGGTGAAGCCACATTTTCTAAGAACCACATCTAATCTACTTCTATCAATCATAGACTCCATAACGAAAACAAAATCAGGACGCTCTCGCCAACACCAGTTGCGAAGAGCTTGAATTGTCTCGGGATTATTTATCCCTCAACAGTTCCAACTAAGAATTTTCATTGCTGTTCATGGGGTTGGTCAAGGCCAACACCTGCTACTTCACTGACAGAGCTACTGATTGCATTCACACCAGAGCCAATACAAGAACGTTTTAGATCCCAATCACATTCATCAATATCAACCTCCATATCATCAGATTTTCTTTTACTAGCAGGGTCTTTACTTGCCACACAAAAAGAATCAGAAACAGAGAAAACAATACCTGGCCCAGGCATGATGCCTGTGTCATTAATAACATGAGGCTTTCTTTTAATTTTATGGGTCTTTTTAGTAGAGGCATTGCAAAGCCCAATTTGGAATGGTGGGCAGCTGTTATGCACTACAGGAACATTCACAATCTCCTTAGAAACCCTGTTTTTACGATTAAAGTTGTTTATGTTTATTATATGTGCATATATTATATAATAATATTTTATATGTTTAACGACCAATTGATATTTATAAGCATAGACTAAAGTACACGTCGAATGCAATCATGAATATATAAGTAAGTGATAACTTGAAGGATCATATATAATTAAATTTACAACATTAGTGATTGTTCATTATTATTTATGTTTATTAGGATAAGATTTATACTTTAATTAGCATAGTAATAATAATAATAATAGTATATAAAAATAAATAAATAAATAAATTAAAAGTCATTATAATGATAAATGAGTAGGATGATATCAAAAGTTAAGGTAATGAAGGCTGGATGAAACCGTATACTTCATTTCGGCAGCCATTTAACTGTTTAGCATGCCCAACGTTTCAGCTTCGTCTTCCCTCATCAATGTCTAAACCCTAAACCTATCATCTTCCCCATTTTCACTTATAAATACTCAGCTCATGGCAAGTTAATATTCATCATCACATACCACTCTTACTTTCTTTTCTTTTCTAAGTAGTAAATCTTATAGTAATAATCAGTAGATAGGTGGTCGGTCTCTACGTCGAGTCGACATTAATTTGGAGGTCTTATTACATTCTCTTTTTCCGTCCGATCTTATTCCTATATCAATGTGAGTAGTTATGTCTAACTCTTTTCGAAGTAAATTCCATAACCGATATTTATATTAAGCTTCTGGTTTGTTTTAATGGCATTTTACTATTTCAACTTTTTATTAATAGACGTTTTTGTTTCTTTTTGAGTCTTATTGATTTTGTTTGAAATACATAGTTTTATGTTAGTGAACAGGAGAAATATATGATCCTTGGCTCTTGTTTCTTTCGAAAAGTAATACTCCCTCCGTTCCATTTGACTAGTCCCATTTGACTAGTCACGGATTTTAAGGTAGTAGTGGGGTCCATTAAAAAGGTGATAGTTGGGTATTTTAATTGATTAAATTAATTGTAAAGGTGGTAGTGAAGTACTGGGAATTGGAAAAGTGGGGTATTTAGGTAAGAAAATGTTAGCCAAAAAAGGAAATGAGACAAGTAGTATGGAATTGACAAAAAAGGAAATGGGACAAGTAAACTGGAACGGAGGGAGTATTATTCTACTACTTATGTTAATTACTTTCTTCTCTTAAAAACTTAAATTAGTGAGCAATCAACATTTCTGTTTACTTGCTTAAGTACGTTATAATGTGGTTATTTACTTTGGGGTGCCATTTAAAATACATTATCATAATTATTATCTTACTCTACAACAAATCATACAGAATTTTTATAGTGGTATTGAGAAATAATTGTGGTGTGATTTCTAAAGTGTGTTATATAAAAATAAAATGTTTTGCCCCGGTAGGGTAGGTCAATCCTTGGTGCACCTAAACGTGATATGTGTTTATATTGCTAAGAGCAAATTACCTCCCTAAGGTGTCTGGTGGATCAACCTTTTGGGAGGAGTCCATGAAAGAAGATGTGTTATTTTTGTGAAATTATACAAAAGTATATTATGAATAAATTCTAAAGTGTTTTATACTATATGTGTATTTCTTTAAAGTGTGACAATTCAAGTGTTTTATACTATGGGAGTGTATTTTGACTTATACAGAATATATAAATATATAAATACTTTACGATTTTGTGGATTTCGAAAATGATAAAAATATATATATATTTTAAAGTCATATGTTTTCAAGAATAACTAGTTTGACACGTTAGAGTAACTATTCACTGAGTTGTGGCTCATGTTTTGTGTTCTTGTTTTTCACAGGTAATGACAAGTGGTTTGACGTGTTTTATGCATGAGGGTTGGGAGACGTAGATCACACGTCCTAAGTGTATTTTATATAATTAGTGTTATAATATTTATTTTTTTCCTTAAAATTATATTAGTTTTAAAATATTTGTTTTGACGCCTTACACTTTCTAAGTGTCATTAATGCTAGTAATGGGGAGCACAGGAACATGCACAATCTCCTTTGAAACCCCCTCATAAACATTAGTAACATGTGTTTCATCATTTTGGCCAAGTGTCACAGCTCCACTCACCCCATCTCCATGCAAAAAGGAACCTTCCTCCCTCTCGTTAATTCTACTACACTCACCTCCAGCTTCATGCAAATTAATCACCGTACGGACAGCAACATTATCTTGAATGGTCAAGCTACTAACAGGGTCAGGAGCTTTTGGTTTTGGTACGAACAGGCACTTGCGATGTCTGACAAGCTCTTCTTCTTCTTTATGCCGGTTCAAGCCCTTCCTAGGAGAAGCCCTAATGTCTAAACCCCATTTAAACCCAGCCTCCTTATCCTCCTCAGAAACACTTGAACAATCCTTGTCTGTATGACTCATCATCCCACATAAAAAGCAGAAGTGGGGAAGTCTCTCGTATTTCAACGTGATTTTCGCCGTATTGTTACCCTTCAAGCGTATCATTTGGAAGCGCTTAAGGGGTTTTGAAATGTCAATCCAAACCCTAACCCTACGAAAGGGGCATATATCAAGGAAATCATCCTCCACCTCCATAACCTCCCCCACCGCAGCAGCTATTGCCCTAATTTTATCATTTGATCTATATCCAAAAGGCAAATTATAAAACCGAATCCAAAAGGGAGAGAAATTTAATACCATATCTGAGGGCTGCACATTTTCATCGATTTCTTGTAGAACAAGCAACCGGTTCTCAAAGCACCATGGCCGGCCTACAATAATACGGTCTCTGTCCTTCCAGTGAAAGAATTGAAAGACAAACAGGTTCGCACCCAACGATCTGATAATAACCCCTTCCTTGAGATTCCATACATGAAGGAAGGTACGTTTAACAGCTTCGAAATTCAGAGGTTTATCTGTGAGAACATGCCCAACTAGCCGTAGTGAAAGCTTATCGTCCCAATCCTCCTCAAAACCATCACCCAAGTCGACAATATCGTCCTCCTTAGGGATGATGTTAAGTTTTGCACACTTCTCGACAAGATCTTCAGCCATGAAGCTTTGGAAAAACGAAGCCCTAGGAGAAAACTAGGAAGGAAACCTAGAGAGAAACCCTAACTCAAGAGAGAAGGGGACTTTTTTTAAATAAAACTTAGAATACAAATCATTTTGGAATATGATTGGATCTTCAAAAGTCTAAACTAAATTAGTTATAATTGAAAATTGTTAATATTAGCAAATTTAACAACCAAAACAAAAAAATTATGAAATAATATTGATATTTTTAAAAAATAAAAAGTAGAAAATCGGATATTCGGATACCCGGTTTAGCCAATATGCTGACCCGGATCCGGTTCAAAAATTGGATACCCGGTTTGCATTGTCCGTTTTTAGAACCGGATACCGGGTATTTCGGATCGGATATTTTTTAATAAGTTTTAATGAATGAATACAAGCTTTACATAACCATTATAACGGATAAAATAGTAAAAAAATTACCAACAATGCAAACAACACATTTGCTCGATTGAGTTGAGCGAAAATAGCTTAATTACTGTCTGATTTGTTCAATTCGATCGATCTGGACAAAATTTGCTCGACCTGGTTGAGCGGGGATCAAGCGAGGCTTGTTTCTTTTGTTTGAGTTAAGTACTTTGCTTTTGTATGTTTAAAGCACTTTAGACTAAAGTTATAACACATAAATATCCCACTAATTACATAATACATGGCGTAAATTTTTTATTTTACTCTAAATATCCAGCAAAAACCGGAGTCAAGAAGGCAAGGATTATATATGGAGACAAGATGTGGTACCATTACCACAAGAGGGGTCACATTCAATATACTTGCAAGAAGTTGATGAAGGGATACCTTCAAACTTTAAGATTGTTAAGGATGATGAGATGCTCAATGGAAAAGGGGAAAGTTCAATTAAGAAATTGAGAAGGACAACTACTTTGAAGGAAAGCTCTTAAACAATGATGATGAAGGCCAAATGTGTTGTTGATAATAGTCATGTACTCTTGTGTTAATGTCTAAGTGTGTTGATGATGATCCAAGCTATCATATCATATTTATATATGTTGAGACTTGAGAGAATATTATGTTTAGAACTTACAAAACTGATGCCTTGTTGGTATAAGAGGGTAACCTTGCCTAGCTAGTGATGACAAAGTTGAAGTGAAAGGTGATGCATTTGAAGATGCATAATGGTATTGTGAGAAAACCTGAGAGTGCGTAATACATTTCTAAGATGATGATGAATCTAATCTTAGCAAGGAGGACATGTTAGAGATGATGATACAACATAAAGACTCAAAGTGATAAAGCCTTAAAGGTGGTAAAGGGGTGCTAAGTGATCTTAAGAGGTATGAGTAAGGGTGATGCACAAAGAGAACTTGGAATTTCCAAAAAACATTTAGTCTTTAATATCTTCAAAATCAATTTTCATACACTTAGGGTCTAAATTCATGGGTAGAAACTATAACAAATGAAGAAGGTAAAGACTAAAGACGTATTTTTCTGAGAACCATTTAAAAATTTCAACTCGACATTTGAGGCTTTGGTGGATGAGATGCTTTCAGAGAAATATCAATTGGAGAAGAGAGTTTTTACTCTGTTTCATTGGTTAACGTCACAGTAATTGATTCAACAGGCTTAAAAGCATACCGGGAATCAGCAGAAGAAGTGTGAGGGAAAGAGAAAGGAGGAGGAGAAGGAACCATCACTTTCGATTTCTTTTAAGTGCTCTCTCTTATATTTCCTTTTTTTAACTTCATTGCAAATTCGATTTCTATTTTTATGACGTCCACACATTCTTTTTATATATCTTTTAGTTTATCTTATTCACTTTTAGTTTTTATATTAAAGTGAATGAAAAGAATAATGATATTTGAAATTTTTCCGTGAATCTAATCTTACTATATATTAAACCAAAACATAGCTGATATAAGCAACTCAAAAAATCGATGAGTTGTCATCTTCTCATGAGATTGATGATGTCATTGAATAAGAATGAATATATGAATATCAAATGTTAATGATGTTTATAAGATGATTAATTTGACCATCATTAAAAACTTTAGTTGAGACTATAACATATTCTATTAAAATTTGAAAAACAATGTAATAAATAATAGTATATGTAATAATGATGCACAAATTATTATCTTTGATTTTTAATTTACAAATCATCATTAATTTATATTTATTTAAAAAACATTCATTCATTTACAAATTAATTATATTATTTTTAATTATACTCTTAAAAAAAGTTAACTAAAATGCTAATTATATTATAGATATAATTTACAATGACACACTGCTTTATCATTATTAGAATGATAACTATAAAAAAAATTTGAATTTCAATTTTCATGAATTTAATAAAATGTCTATTAAAAAATAATTAGAATTAATGTGATATTAAGCCGACCCTATCCAATTTATTTGTTTTTTACATCAAAATGAAAAAAAAAATCGTGTATCGCACGAGAATTATCTGGTTTCAATTAAAACAAAACCAAATTCTGAATATTCAATCTTAATTTAGAAACGATCGAGATATAAAATAAATCACTTTCCTTAAATCTAGCAAACCGAGTAAATCCAATCTTTTCACGCGGACACAACATTTTTATTGCGAATTTTCAATTTTCATTTTTCACTTTTCAGACACACTTTCTCTCTCTCTCTCTCTCTGATTGGTCCCTATTCCTAATTTTTTATTCCGCTATCTAGCACCACGCCATTGAAATCAGCATCAAGATTCAAATCACCATCACTAACCTACTCTCATCTGCTCCATATCATTCTCCATCACTCTTCACTACTTTGCGTCGTTTTTCTTTCATGTTAAATTGTTTTCATCAGCGTTGACTTAACAGCAACTGATTTGAATTTCAGTTTGAATTTGATAACGGATTTGTTCATCAATTTCTACTCATTCCAAGCTTCAATTTGAGCTATTTTTAGTTTGTTTTTTTTTTTTAAATTTTGTTTGGACATGGAAACTTTGCTGAATGAGGAGTTTGGTGAAGTGAAAGCGAAGAATTCATCCGAAGAAGCGCTACGAAGATGGAGGAGTCTTTGCTGGTTGGTGAAAAATCCAAAACGTAGGTTTCGTTTTACTGCAAATCTCAACAAGCGTTCTGAAGCTCAGGCTATTCGTCGTTCTAATCAGGTTATTTATATACCTCTTACAGCTTCATCAGTGGCGTTTTTGTTCTTTTCTTAATTTGATTCTTGTTTATTATGCGTATTTTTTAAGAGAGTTGATTCGAATATGTGATTTGAGAAAGTAGATTCTGCTTTATGAAATTTACATTTAGATCCTTAAAGGAAGCGTGTAAATAAAAAAATTTGCCTATGAGACTATTAGTAGTTACGTCACCAGTTCAACCTAACTGCAGATTGTCAGGTTTAGTTGATGAAGATTTTCCGTCGTTTTTATAGCATGATCCTTTTGCTTGTTATAATTGCTTGCTGAGATCTAAACAGGTTGTGGTAATTTAAATAGTAGTCTTGCTTTACAGTGTGCTCTTATTGCTTAATATTAATGTTAGCATTTGCTTGATCGGGATTTTTAGAAAAAATAGCGGAAATTTTCTTGATTACTTTTCATCACCGTACAAAATCTAGGATGCGGTCATAAGTGTGGTAACGGTTGCTAATTGCTAAACCACTTTCTACGTATGTTTTATCATTTATGGCGGTCTATATTGCAGTCAGAGTAACCTTAGAATGCACTGATGCACCCGAAATTGTGCATTATGTTTGGAGTACAGATGAATCGATTAAAAGCACGAAAAGTATTTCGAATGAGAGATGATAGTGCTGAGGCTCGTGACTTTTATGTCTTAGTCGCTTTTTTAACGGTTTTATGAAGATAATAGCTCTTTGGAGAGGTTGAAAAAATTAGGGGATATTCAGGGGCGTGATTCGTGCTTTTCACCAATTTGTTAATCAAAATTTTCTCATTTCACATCAAAAGAAACTCTCATTTCATTAGGCAAACGTAATTGACATTCATAATGTGCCTATGTACGGTTATGTATAGTTTACTCCTACAATGTTGTTTGAGGGCAAGAATTTCACCAAAAAAATTGACCGATTCCCTTCTAGAAAGGATTTGTCGTGTCATGATGATCACATTAGCTATATGATATCCAAAATTTACATGATTGTGTACTAGTGTAAAGTGGAAAGTTGCAAACACTTTTCCCATCATTAGGATTTAGGAGGGAGCAGGAAAAAATGTTGATGTTTTGATATATTAATCTGTTGTCATGTACAAGCTCATAACAATATCTTTCACTATCACAAATCCATAATAAATAGAACTAAAATAAAAGGCAAACCCCTTTCTCTCAAAAGCTCCATCCAAAATATTAGTGTGACTGACAATATTTCTTTGAGGTACTTATGTCTAGCTTTGCACTTTTAAATGTCAATCTTGTATATATTAAAAAATTTTCAATATCTAATTTACAAATGGCCTGAAAAATCACAATCTATTGTTCAACTGTAGCTATCTTTCTTGATTTAGTGTGCTGATGAGTTCCTTTTTCTCCATTCTGATCCTTGCAGGAAAAGTTAAGAGTTGCATTATTGGTCTCACAAGCTGCTCTCCAGTTTATACAGGGTATGTATCTGTTTAGTAGTGTTTCTTATCACCTTGGGAAGGCAATAGCTTTGACCTTAAGGTGGAGACTCCATTGATCTTAATTACCATTGCATGACTGCCAGGTGTATCATATACTCCACCTGAAGAAGTCAAATCAGCTGGGTTTGAGATTTGTGCTGATGAGTTGGGATCCATTGTGGAGGGTCGCAATAAGAAGAAGCTGAAAGATCACGGCGGAGTTGAGGGAATCATTAAAAAGCTTTCTACATCAACCAAAGATGGAATACCCACTGCTGAGCATTTGGTGAATCGTAGAAAGGAAATTTATGGAGTCAATAGATTTATTGAAAGTCCACCCAAGGGTTTTTTAGTTTTCGTATGGGAAGCTCTTCAAGATATGACTCTCATGATACTTGGAGTTTGTGCGGTTGTTTCTTTGTTTGTTGGCATTTTAATGGAGGGATGGCCCAAAGGAGCCCATGATGGTCTTGGAATTGTTGCTAGCATTTTGTTAGTAGTATTTGTAACTGCAACAAGTGATTATAGACAGTCATTGCAATTTAAGGATCTGGACAAGGAGAAAAAGAAGATCATCATTCAGGTTACTAGAGATGGTTGTCGACAGAAATTATCAATATATGACTTACTTCCAGGTGATATTGTTCACCTTGCCATTGGAGATCAGGTCCCAGCTGATGGACTTTTCATCTCAGGGTATTCTGCTGTTATTGATGAATCAAGCTTGACTGGAGAGAGTGAACCTATTCATGTCAACCTTGAGCATCCTTTTCTATTGTCTGGAACCAAAGTGCAGGATGGTTCATTAAAAATGCTTGTTACTACTGTTGGAATGAGAACACAATGGGGTAAATTGATGGCCACTCTTAGTGAAGAAGGCGATGATGAAACACCCTTGCAGGTCAAATTGAATGGGGTGGCTACTGTCATTGGAAAAATCGGCCTCTTTTTTGCTGTGGTTACTTTTGCTGTGATGGTGCAAGGATTATTCAGCCGCAAGTTACAAGACGGTTCATTGTGGAGTTTGTCTGGTGATGACGCTCTTGAACTATTGGAATATTTTGCCATTGCTGTAACCATAGTAGTTGTTGCTGTTCCTGAGGGACTACCCTTGGCTGTGACTTTGAGCCTTGCTTTTGCAATGAAGAAAATGATGAATGACAAGGCTCTTGTGCGTCATCTTGCTGCTTGTGAGACAATGGGATCTGCTACTACTATTTGCAGTGATAAAACAGGGACACTCACCACTAATCATATGACTGTTGTCAAAGCACACATATGTGGGAAAACATTGGAGGCAAATCACTTCAAGGAATCTGAAATTCCTGACTCTGCACAGAAAGTCCTTTTAGAATCCATTTTCAATAATACTGGAGGAGAAGTTGTTAACGCCAAAGATAACAAAATTGAGATATTAGGAAGTCCCACTGAAACTGCTATACTGGAGTTTGGATTATCACTTGGGGGTGATTTCATGGCAGAGCGTGAAACATCAAAAATTGTAAAAGTTGAGCCTTTCAACTCCTCAAAGAAGAGAATGGGAGTGCTTCTGGAGATCCCTGGTGGAGGTATCAGAGCACACTGTAAAGGTGCTTCTGAAATTATTTTGGCTGCATGTGATAAGGTTGTTGACTCAAATGGGGAGGTTGTCTCCCTTGATAAAGCATCAGTTGAACACTTAAATGCCACTATTGAAGAGTTTGCTAATGAGGCTCTTCGCACTTTATGCCTAGCATACAAAGATTTAAGAGACGATTTCTCTGCTGACAGTCCTGTTCCTGTGGATGGATACACCTGCATCGGGATAGTAGGCATCAAAGATCCAGTTCGTCCGGGTGTCAAGGAGTCTGTTGCAATCTGCAGATCAGCAGGAATCACTGTCCGGATGGTTACAGGTGACAACATTAATACAGCAAAGGCAATTGCTAGAGAATGTGGGATTCTTACGAAAGACGGTATAGCTATTGAAGGTCCTGAGTTTCGAGAAAAGAGTGAGGAAGAATTGACTGAACTAATACCCAAAATTCAGGTTTGTCTAGACCACTGTTTTGCTTTCTCCCTGCAAAATTCATGCAAAGAGATTTCTTTGTGATTGTTAAAACTTTTTTATTGTTCTATATTTAGCTCCTTCTTTAGTCCGCTAAAGAGATGGTAACACTTGGGTCTAGGTTGTTCACTTGTTTGAGTTATCAATTAAGTGATATGTCACTTTTTGATCAAGGTAAAGTAAAATGGGTCATTAAAATCATGTGCACTTCTTATTTAAGCATATGTGCTGTTGGTTTATGCAATCAAGGTTGAGGGTAAACAGGAAATAGTCTTCTTGTTTATACCATAGTAAGGCTGCATAGATCCACTTTTGCTGCATTGGGGATTAATTTATGTTTCACCAATTTTTTGTGGAGGAAGTAGTATTCTTGCCCTGGATATCTTGTTTTCGTATTTAGAGGGGGAAGTTGCTTAGGTGACGATCCGTGAGTTTGTCAATAAATCTTTTCATTTGCCCGAAATGAAAAACTAGAGTACCAGAGAGAAGAGTATGGTTTTTCTCAATTTAAAAGCTCTTTATTTTTCTTTGTTGAAGTTAGAAATCATGACAGGATGAACTTGCTGTTTCATTTGCTAGAATTTAGGGTGGATTTTTGGCTATTAATGCTTTATTTGGCCATTAATTAATAGCATTTGCATAGGTCATGGCTCGATCTTCACCAATGGATAAGCATACTCTTGTCAAACATTTGCGGACCACTCTTCAAGAAGTTGTGGCAGTGACTGGAGATGGTACAAATGATGCTCCTGCCCTTCATGAAGCTGATATTGGTCTAGCTATGGGAATTGCTGGCACTGAGGTATTCTTTGCATATTTTTCTTTTAAAAAATGCTTTCCAGAATTTTCAGAATATGGAATGGTATGATTAAAATATATGGACTTAAATCTTGGAAGAAGTCAATTAAAAGGCATAAAATAGGAATTAAAGCATTAAGGAGAGGAATGGTTAAAAAAAATGGGTGTTAAATTTGTAGTTCTTCATTTGCGAGAGTTACTTGCCTCTTAAAAGCATATAGTACTTTTAGCCAAGTTTTTACTTGGTAGGTAGTAGAAATTTCAGAAGGATCTTTAGGTTACTGCATTAATGCAAGCTTTTGAGTGTAAATCATCATCATGTTATTTAGCAGATTTTTCAATTCATAACATCAAGGCCTTAATCCCCACAATATGATGTCAACTATATAGATGATGAACCAAAATATAGCAACACAAGATATCATCGCTGACAATATTATCGTTTATTTGGCACCATCTAATATTGATCTTCATATAAGAAAATCAATTCCAATGATCATCGACATTTACTCTATTCCTCCATCCATTTCTATTCATAGAATATTCGAAAGTGATTTCATGCCTTATTTAGTTATAAATGTGAAGGTGTTGAAGATAGAGCTAAATATTGAAATCGTTTACGAGAAGACTTAACAGTAGATCTCTGTATCCATGGTAATCAACAGTTTTAGAAAGGTCCTTACTCACTAGGATTGTGGTGTATGCTTTGCGAATTTTGAGTGATCTTCTAGCGTAAGTAGAAGTCACGTAATAACATTGGGAAATGGAATGGTTTAAGCTATGTTATGAAAACTTGTCTTGGAATCAGGTGGCGTGATGGGTGTCAAAGTGTTGAACACGCCATAATACATCCAAAAACATTTATTCTAGTATGTTGGGGGTGCAAAATTTTTTATTGTGCATTAACTTGTCAAGAGTAACATAATTGGATAAGGAGTTACATTACAAATAAAAAGAGATATCTTTAGAAAATAAGAACAAAATACTTAATTGGTAGCAAAATGGGTACTTATTCCAAAGATTGGTCTTTATATTGGTGTTTTGGGAATCTCATATGTATAGATCAGTGAGTCTCATATGAATAGTTTAGATTTGAAGTGATTGTTGTAGGAGCCACCATACAATTTCGATTATTCAGAGATAAAGTTTAGGGATGCACCTAATGAAAGTGATGCGTCTCATTCCAAAAGACTGTATTTGGGAATATGCGTTTAATTCTATTTTAGTTAATTGTTGATGTCTCAAGACAATAATTATCTGAATAAATTTAATTTTTTTCAATCTCAGGTTGCAAAAGAGAGTGCTGATGTCTTGATTTTGGATGATAATTTTTCTACTATTGTAACGGTGGCCAGATGGGGACGCTCCGTATATACCAATATTCAGAAGTTTGTACAGTTCCAGTTAACAGTTAACATTGTTGCCCTGATTGTCAACTTTTCTTCAGCTTGTTTGACTGGTAAGCCCTCAAAACTTGACCAAAGAATTTTAGACATAGTAGGTGTTAAAATGTGTGGAACCCCTGGGTCTTCACACACAAATTCATCTAGAAATATATTAAAATGAAATCATAACAAAGCTGAACATGGAAATCTATACTGTATAGATGTAGTTCAGTCAATTGGTCTATACCCACACCCCAAAGATTATCACTAAATAAGTTAAAAAGTGCTTCAAAGTTTTAGAGGTTATAGTTAAACACTTTTACGGTTGTACCTAATAATGAATGCCCTTGTATCCCCTCTCTCTTTGCCTAATTTATTTTTGAACTTCAGTTCGCTTTCCTAAGCTGGTGAATTGTGTAACATATAACAAAGAAGAATGACAATCGAGTTGATTCTGTACATGTAGAGATGAGTGTCACTCCACCATAACTGCTTACTAAAATGTTGGATTCACCCCTGTAATGCTAAGGACAGTCAGATATATAGAGCACGTTGGTAATCCCATACCATAGACTACCCAATTTCATAGTTTTTCTGTCTAGTAACTTCACTCTCCTATATGCATATCTCCAATTGTCTTTCCTCACATACATGTACTTATCATGGCCTAAATCAAAGCTTGATGAAACATTTTATGATGTACTCCATATTATAAGGATTAGGTTCTTGATCTGACCCTTACAATGAGAAGGATGTTGATCAGACAATAGCTAAGCTAAGATAATCCCGTCAAGGGAAACTCTCAAATTGAAAGCTATTGTCATAGTGTTTTAAGTTGGATATTTAAGGGGTCTTCAGACGGAACACCGTTTCCTTAGATATTTTCTTTTGATCATACACTCAAAGACTTTTAGCTATTACATGAGAAACTTGACCTCTAAATGAAATAACTTATGACAAGAAATGACCAAGCTGCTTCCTAACTAGGATTAATGTGATTGGGATTGTATTACGTTCCTTTTACTGATGGTTTATGAATGATTTAACTATGGTTCACATGTGATGTACCCGACAATAATCATTTCTCCAACCTACTCACAGTCTGGGCATTTTTCCAGGAAGTGCTCCGCTTACTGCTGTTCAGCTTTTGTGGGTTAACATGATTATGGACACCCTTGGTGCACTAGCACTGGCCACTGAGCCTCCCAGTGACGAGTTGATGAACCGACAACCTGTTGGAAGGAAAGGAAGCATTATCAGTAATGTGATGTGGAGGAATATATTGGGACAAGCAATTTATCAATTTGTTGTTATATGGTATCTGCAGACTAGAGGAAAATCTGCTTTTGGACTAACTGATCCTGATTCTGATTTGACTCTAAACACTCTTATTTTCAATTCTTTTGTATTCTGCCAGGTAATTGTATTTTCATTTGCTTGCCTGCAATTTATTTCCAATACCGAATACTCCTGTCTCTTGAGTTTACTCCATCCACCCAAAAGAACACTTATCTTTTTATTTGTTATATTCCTGGTTTAATAATTTTGATGATTGCCTACTGAACCAAATAAATTATCAAGTAAGCTGCTAGCAAAAAAATACAAAATATTAGATACATGATTACATCTCAAGAAAGGAGATGAAAAGTAGAGCTCAGGAATAATTGTGTATGTAGCTCGACAGAGTTGAAGCAACCATTGATTAATCATTGTTTGCACCTCTGTTACTTGGAGTTGGACCTCATGTTCGACACGGGTATTTGTCCAAGTGTCCGACTGGCTAATTTATGGAAAACTACATTTCTGATCCATGATTAAATGTTTAAGTGACATACCCATGTCCGAGTATTGAAGATTCAAATGTTTACGTAAATAGAAGTAAAATGAAGAGTCCAGGTAACAAAGGGTTGCATGTCATTCAAACTTCAACTTATTAGCTTTCAGCAAATCATTTCCATCATCCTAAAATTCGTACTAAATTTTTCCTATTCTCAGGCATTAATTTATACATGACATCTTGTTATTAATTTTGGTGACACTGAAGATTACAAGATTATATCTTTCTTTCCAAAAAATTTTGACATCGTCAACTTACCAAAAATGCTCTTTCTGTCAGGTGTTCAATGAGATAAGCTCCAGGGAGATGGAGAAGATTAATGTTTTTGCTGGGATCCTAAAGAACTACATTTTCGTCGGTGTTCTCACAGCCACAGTTCTTTTTCAAATTGTAATTATCGAGTTCCTTGGTACATTCGCTAACACAACTCCACTTACTGCTGGTCAATGGTTTGTGTGCATCTTGTTTGGGTTTCTCGGGATGCCAATTGCTGCTGCGTTGAAGATGATCTCAATATGAAGAATGAACAAGGACGTTGGAAAAGATAATTTTGTAGCTTACTGTCTCTTCCCATCTGCTCATGTGCTTCTAAAGCTTCCACAGCCTGACGTAATGATCTTTCAACTCATCTACTATTTTTTGCGCGTCCTTCCAAGCTTTTGCAAGGTCCTTGTTCTTCACTCATATCGTTCAGACTACTTTTGGCTATTGAGAATATGGCGAAATGTGATTCACTGATTTGATTGGTTAAAAACCTGATTTTGCTGGAAATTATTGCTCATATTGATAGATTTCGTTCTGCTGCTTTCCGCATGAGCTGTGAACTTGACCACAGATCATATAAAGAAATGTGATACGGCCAGTCACCTACGTAATCCTTCTCCGACAAGCTGACTTTCACATTTATGGCAAATATTGGGCAATATGAGCCGTCTATTCTTGTAATTGAATCTGTATCGGATCTAAAATATTACAAATTTTCTACATGATTATGTAAGCACATTCTTTCTAGTTTCATTTATAGTTTCAGTAGAACAGAAAGAATGAAGCCAAATGATGCTTTAATCTGCTTTGTCTATGTTCGTGCTCATGTTCTTTCGACTACTTATTTCAATACTTCTTTTGTAGCTTATCTTAGAATGTTTGTTACCAAGCAGAAGTTGAAAATAATCAAATGCATAGTGAGCAATTACTAGAGCAGAGGAGAATCGGGTCTTGTCTAAGTTGGAACAAGTTTTGCAGTATTGGGTGAAAAATCATCATAATTGGTTAAACAAAATGTTTCGACACCGTAAGATTTGAATCAAAGTTAATTTTTATACTAGTAAGGACTAATATTTCTTCTAACGTTCAAACTAGTCTTCCCAGAAACTGTGCAATGGGCTAAAGAGTAAAACGGGTTGGGCTAAGATGGACTGAATGGTTCTAGCCTGGTTTGGTCCGTATATGTGCCATTGTACAAACAAAAATGAATTTGAGTAAATATGGAACTCATATCATGATTCATGATTATGTATATAGGTTCTATTGTATCTTCTATTCCTCATGCCTGACGGCTGACAGTGGATGAGCCGATATTAATATAGGGTGAGCCGGAAATTTATTTTTGTATCAAAATTGAATATTTTTTGTTATATTACATATCTTAATATTTATAAAATTTTTACCCCCAGAAGGTGATGGACAATCCATATCCGTACTCTCTTGAGAGAGAATACTAGAGGAAAACGGTCAATTTCACTCCGAGAAGGTGAGAACTCTGCATAGAGAGGAAATAGTTAGCACAGTTACTTGGAGATCAAAAACTACTTCCAGAAGAACTACAAAAGCCAAAACAAAGGTTGTGATAAAATAGTAGACCCTATGGGTAAAAAGGTTGGGTTAAAAAGGGGCAGGATAGTAAACAGTTAGGCATCACGGCAAGAAAGACAACTAAATAGACTTTTACTAGTCTAAAATGTAAATCTGACATCTCCAACTATTCTTATCATTGATCAGGTCCTCGGAGAGGTGCAGATCACCTTACCATACTGTTTACAATCAACACAAATTCCAAAGGAACATATGATAGTAACATGGGTCATGGGCAACAACACTAAAAGTAAAGAAGGTTCTCAGTCCTTGGCAGTGATAAGACATCACATCCAATGATGTAATGAGATGCAACTATTTTCTTGAATCAGTAAAAAAGAGTACTTGTTTTTCAATAATCCCTCCAAAGAAAACAGGAAATACTGTTGCTAACAATAGAATTGAATGCCCCACTTGTAAGCTGGTCACCTCATTTTCAAAAGTACATCTCAAACAAATTCAATCATCTTTCCTTCACCTTTTTTCACAAACTTGCATCATGGACCTATTCCTACCCTGTCACCTGCTATTAAACACCCCTCCCCTCCTCACATAATGGAATTCACATATCAGACGTCTCATCAAAAGACGCATCTTATATACTACTTCCTCCGTTTCATAATACTTGCTACTGAGTGTGACATGTTGTGTGCGAAAATGTCACTATCAGTAGCAAGTATTATGGAATAGAGGAAGTATTAGTTAAGTAGTTCATCTTATACTTCTTCTGTTCCATTATACTTGTTAGTTGTTACTAATAGTGATATTTCTCTACTGAATATGTCGCCGTCAGTAGCAAGTATTTCAGAATGGAGGAAGTACATGTTATGAGAATATAGACTCTTTGTTTGAGATTGTCTTATCAAGAGACTCTTTCCCACAAGAATAACTCATAGAATTACCTGTTTTTGCAAATACTCCCTTTGTTCTAAAAGAATTGCTACCGGTCTTAAGGGTTAGACAAAAAAAAATATGTTTATTATAAGGAATTCGGATAAATATGTAAATGTGACTTAAAATAAGTTAAACGAGTGGAAGAAAATTAAAGACAAGATGTTTTTAGTTCATCAGTTGGTTCCATAACACTAAATATTACACTTTCTCTATTCAAATATACTTGCTACATAACTTTTTACGCAATCGAATGCGTTATTTTGATCATTTATATATTGAATTATGTATAACTAAAAATTATTAAAAATTAATATCATGAAAATATACGATTATACAATTCAAACAATGAATAATGTCAATAATCATAATGTAATAAGTATTTCAAAACTGAGGAAGAAATTGAAAGTAAGGGTGGAGATACTCAAACTCATGACCCGATTTTCTAATTTCATGTTAAGAAAACATTGTAATATTCAACCAAAAGTTTAAACTGTAACCGAACCTAGACAAAAACAATATATTAAGCTAGTCTATCATTAGATACAAAACATTACTAAAACCATATGGAAGATTCATATAAACTAAATTACAAAGAAGAAATCATTTTCATTGTGTAGGGACATTGAGCTGGTGTGTATCCTAAAAACTTCACTCCTTTAATTCCTGCTTATCAATCAACTTAAATGTAACCAAATCATGTAGTTTTAGTACCAAATACAAACCCTAGCAAACTTTCTATATAAAGCCAAAATAAATATGCTTATAGACTTATATTAATATAATCTCCGAGCCTATTTCTTTTTTAATAGCTATACGTCTCTTAAAAGCTCTATAAAAGAAAAAATGTAGTTATTAAAAAAAAACAGAGAATAATATATATATACTTCAGAAAAGTCGCGGATTATTGCATAATTCATCATTTTGAAACCTTGATTTTGTGTATCTTTATTTGTAGCATTTTGTTGTAGCAAGTAAGTATATCCTCCTGCATCAATGTAAAATAGAGGAAGTAATTAGAACAAAATAGTTAATAATTTAGTTTTACAAAATTTAAAAACAATGTTTCCTTTATTTCCCATAAACATAAATTAATTATAGTTTAAGAGGTAGAGGTGTGTTTGAGAACCAACTATTTGACTATTTTTGATTGACTTTTAGATTTTAGTTTGTTAGTTAGTCAAACCGCTGAAAAAATGGTAGTTTTTAAGCCATAACAAAAAGTTGCTATGAGTAGTAAGGGTTATTTGTATCTTTGGTTTCAAATAGGCGATACAAATAACCTATTATTTGTATCGTGTGTTTGAAACAGGCGATACAAATAACCTGTTATTTGTATCCTTTCTTCAAACACACGATACAAATAACTCTTATTTGTATCTTTGGTTTTCAAGTGATACAAATAATATGTTATTTGTAACCCACTTGTTAGTAACCCTCAATATAAGATACAAATGAGCTTAAAAACAAGATACAAACAAGGATTTTTTTTACCAGTAAACCAATTGCTAAATATGTTTAAAAAAACAGTAAAACACCCAAAACTTTAATTTCTAAAAGAGTTGAAAGAAATTATCAACTTTCCCAAAAAGGAAAGTTAAAAGCAACAGACTAACAGTACATTCAAACACAACAAAAAATGAGCAGTACTATCAGTATAAAAGTTCTGTTGTTCTATTGATCAGAGGAAAACTTTCAGTATAAAAAGTTTTTAAGAAAATTATTAAAAATAAACAATATTCAACTAAATATCACTTACAACTTCACGTAAACAAGATTCGACTAAATATACACTTATGTATTATTTTTAGAATTTAACTAAAAATAAAATAATTTTTTTTTTTTTTGAAATGAACTAAAAATAAAATATTGATGATAATCATTGTGTTAATAAAAAAATTAAGAAATACTCCTATTAATACTTACAATGTCAGGAAATTTACAAAATGGAATGGCATTGATCTTTGACTGAATTTCATCTCTTGACAAACATGTATCCAATGCCCCAAATATGGAGGCAATTGCTATAGCATATGGATGATGATCCATTGAATTAATCTCTGTTTTCATCAACCCAATTAAAATCAAATCACCAAAAAAAAATATAAAACAATTAGTTTATACTCATATAATATTACTATAATTAACATTTAGGCCTTATATTCAAAAAAATAATTTTTTTGTACATAGTAGGTTGAGGGAAGGAAAAAGTTAGGCGGCGAGAATAATCTAAGATGCTTTGTGAATTAAAAGTGATATATACTCGAACAAAGATAATATCTAATTAAAAAAATGTCTAAAAAATTATTGTGTATTTTTAGCGATATGTGTCTCATCCTCATCCTACCTAGTGTATCCCAGATCCCGCTCATAGGAAACTATGATCCGGGTCTAGAAAGGGAAGGACGGCCGCAATCCATACCCTTAAAGAATATGCATTCAAAGAGTTTCTCGGCTAATATAAGCTTAAAGGTAATTTGCAATTAGATGAAGTTACCTCTCAAGAAGGCTAATATAAGCTTACAAATAATTGATGAGAAGGCTTTTGATGGTTGTTGAATGGTGAATTTGTTGATGAAACAAGGCAAATAAGCAAAAGGAGTAACAATTCCCATTTTCCATTCCAATGTATCAAGTAATAAGAGTTCCATCCTTAGAATGCTTTTTGACTCAAATTTGTAATTTCCCACTTGGAATTTTGATAAATTTGGAACCCTAATTTCTTCCATTTTTGCAGCAACTAATAGGCATGCTATTGAAACCAATTCTATTGCCCATGTCTTGTCCTCCTACATCATAATTCAACAATACATGTAAATTGTAAGTTGTAACTTCTAACAATTTAAATAAAAGAAAAATCTCAAGATAAACATCATAAATTCTTCTATCCAAGCGGATTTTGTATCTAACCTTACCCATGACAATTTAAAGAAAAAAGTTAGCGAGAGCATAAATTACAATATATATCAAATATTGTAACAACTTAGGAACCAAAGGGCAATTGGGCCCACACTCCGCTGTTATAAAAATAATTAAAGAGTTTGTATTTCCGATTTACAATTTTATAATTACATATGATTTATAAAGTCATTTTGCTTTAATCCAAAATAAAAACTATAAATCTTTGACTTCAGCAATATGTGACAGTGCCCTTTGTTTTTTAGTTGTTACACACCGCCCTCGAAAGCTCTTTTAGAACAGTACTGTAGCAACTAAAAAAAGCAAAATCTTTGTTATTTAGTTGTTACATATCGCCCTTAAGAGCTTTTTTAAGAACAGTGTAGCAACTAAAAAAGCGAGACGAAATCATTATTAAAAATTTGAATCATAATGTGACAATCAAAGGGAAGTATATATCTTACATCTATGCTTCTTTTTGAAAGGAAAAGATCAAAATAGCAGACTGACAAATAAGTTGTTTGAACTTGAAATCCAAGCACTTCTCCCATCTGAACAAATCAATACAAAAATTAATTAAACATTAAATTACAGTTAATATATTTAATTTCTTATATTAATTTTATTTTATGAATAAAAATGTAAAGATTAAAAAAAAACTAACATGGAAAATGTAACTGATGGCATAATTTCTTAAATTTTTTGAAGAATTAGCAGAAATATGAGGCTTGTGAATGAAATTGGAACTGATTTCCCTTTGAAGAAGTATGTTAATATGGTGATGATCATCTTCAAATTGTTCAAAAATGGTAAAATTTGGATCAAAATAACAAGTATTTGTGCATATAATTAATGGGTTTTCATCAGAATCTTGAAAAAAAGAAGAATTATCATCATTTTCATCACATAAAAGGGTGGAAATAGGAGTTGATTTAGAGCACTGGTGATGGGTAGTATTGTGCATACTGAAACTGCTCATTTTTATGAAGAAATAAAAGAAAGAAAAAGAGAGATGTGTCAAGAATATAGGAAGCGTGTTTTGAGACAGTTACTTACATAAGATAATAATAATAATAAGGCAAATTCTTGTGAATTGGATTGCTCGTTAGGAAAAATGTAGAGTAAATATAGGCAATAAGCTTTAATGGATTAGGCTAGGCAATAAGCTTTAATGGATTAGGCTTAAAAGACGTCTCTCAGAAAGACGGTCCGTCAGGAGACTGACTGTAGTAATAATAAGGCAAATTCTCATATGAGACGGCTTCACGGTAAGATCATTTTAATTAGGTTGGTCAAATTTATATTTATTTTTAAAGTGACGACTTTCGATAGTCATAAAGTTATCAATTATAACATTAAAGTGATCACATACAATTTTAAAGTGATCACTTAGAGAAATGAACTTACTTGTAATGGAGTCGTCTCATGGTGAGACGGTTTCATATAAGACTGAATGATTTAAAAAAAATAATTGAGTTAAACTTATACAATGAATACCTAAATAAAAAAAATTTAATAACTTTTAAGAAAGTAAAAATTGGCTTAGCCTATATTAAATCGTTTCACGATGAGACGGTTATAATAAAATTAAAAATAATTTCTAATGATTATTGTAGGAGTAATTTTTGATCACAGGGTAGACTGACATAAAAAGAAAGCGGTGAAACCATTATAAGAATTGAATTTATAATTTTTTTGAAAAAATATTATTATATTTAACTAAGATAAAACTCAAATTCTTTAAGTAACATTCTTAATTTTGATAAGGCCATAAGGGAGGGTTTTGGGACATGTGATGACACAACTTTGACTCACCTTTAACCGCCTGTAACGACATGATTCATCTACAATTATGAGTTGGTTGTCTCAATTTCATTTATTTATTTATTATTTATTTATTTATATATTTATTTTTATTTAATAGTCACCTCGTAACCCAAAAATTATTAATAATAATAATAATAATAATAATAATAACATTCTTAATAATAAAAATATATTTATTTTTATTTTCAAATACTAGCTTTTTGCATTTAAAAGGGTGTGGGTGCTCAGCTTGTTGCTCGGCTCCCCACCAACTTCTTGTAAAGTCTATTTCGATGAAATGAAATACGATTATTATAATAAAAAAAAATAAATAATAATAATAATAATAATAATAGTTTATTTTTAGAATAAAGCAATGTCCATATCATTTAGTAAACTTAAAATTTATTATCAAATGGTAACTCGTAAATAAATTTAGAGAAATTAATTAATACTCCATATCATTAACAAAAAGTAAACTTAGAATAGTGCTCATAATACTCTTAAAAGACAATTTTTGTCTTTATTAGTACTCTTAATGATCACATTTATGATCATTTTGACATGGGAATATGGGATTTTAAAAAAATATCATTTTGACATTAATGAAGAATGGGAGAAGATTAAAAGATAAAAGTTATCTTTTTGAACCAATTCTTAATCCATTCCCATCACTTACTAAACAAAAACGTAAACATTAACATTTTTCTTCCCTTAACCTACCCTGTAATAAAAATAATAAGTCTCGCATTCTAATCTTAAATCCCACCGTTTAATCTGACAATTATCATTCCGTATTGCTAAACACCCCTATATTCGAAACATAATGATGGTTTTTCATAATCCATCTATTGCAGACAACAAATATTATATCTTTCTTAGAGATCCAACATTAGTTTTTTTTTAAAAAAAAATTCCTTCAACTGTATGCAAAAATTTGTAGCAAAACATAAGCCACCAAACTCTGCAGAGTCCAAAATGTCTTCCGTGCCGTATTACGACTGTATTGTAAAACTTTCGGAGCTTACCATGGGCAAAATATAAACCGAGACACCAGCCATATTGACCACAAAATATGCTTTGAGACCATTTCCGTCATCGCACCCACATCCGATATCTTAAAACTATGCTCCCAAACCCATAAATAACTATATGACTGTACATTACTTAATTGCTTTAGAGTACAAATTAAAGTACAAACCTAAGACCCACCAACTCCAGCCATGTATTTTCTCAAAGCTCTATCCTTTCTGTAGTGATTATGTCTTCCTCCACCTCGTCTTCCACGTCCCCTTCCCCTGCCTCTTCCAGCATTACCTCCCCCATCTGCCTCCGAAGGATCACCCTCATCTCCTTCTGCTTCATTTTGCTCTTCGAGCTCTTTTACTGCACCAAGCGGACGGTTTCCGCCACGGCCTAGTCCGTGTATTAGTTCTTTTTGAGCTAGATTAACTAGAGATGCTTGCTTTTGATCGGCAACTGCAACCGATCCTTCAACCTTGTAACTGTAATTCTTACCATCCTTTACGTAATATTGCGGTTTTGATCTAGAATTCCATTTGGCAGAAGCGGAACCTTGACTTTCCGTCCCTGAAGACGAGCTTAATTTCGACGGGAATCTCTCTAAAATCTCCGTTTCTTCCACACCCGACTCCATCACGGTCATTCCCAGGTCATCGAAAGAGTCGTCATACTCGTCTTCATACTCGTATTGTGACATTAGAGCAGCTGTTTTCTCCATATGCTTGTCATCTCTGGAACCAAGCGTTTCCTTATCAGGCACGTCACCTTTAGACTTTCTGATGAATCTTCCAGCCGTAGCCGATACAGACGATCCCGATGACGAAACTGCTTCATGTGTTGGCCTAAAAGGTACCGAGATTGAATTCGTATTAGGGGATTCCGTAGATTCCACTAATATTCCCTTACCTTTGTCTTTCTTAGCCACCGTTGAAGCAGACTTAGACGGAACCGTCTCCATTGTCGTATCCAACCTCTGCAGATCTTCGTGTAAAGTTCCTTCCAAAATCCGTTGGATCACTTCCTCATGATTATTATCGTAGACTTCAAGACAAGCTGATATAAAACCTTTCCCATAATCAGGGAAAAGGTCTTTCACTTGACTGATCTTTGACTCTGCTATGGCCGTACCTTCTTCCGCCTGCATGCCATTACCACTGACAGAGTTTGGAGCATCGGGTAAATTCGTCGAGATGACAGGCAATGGGTGTGCCATCATCCCGGTTAAGTATTTGTATTGCTCATCATCAATGAAAACCCATCCTGCATGAGAAGCAATTCATCAAACTCGACAAACTTTGAAATATATTACCATAATAAATGAATGACCAAGTCGAGAGAACTACAGATCGAAAAACACTTCAAACATAGTACTTCCTCAGTTCTTTTTTACTTGCACCCAAACCAACTTTTGCACTATTTATCATTCTATGGTAATTTACATATTTAATTTTGGCTTATCATGCGAGAAAAAAAGTCATGTGGGATCTTGTTTTATTCGGCTCGTCGCGTATTTTCATAATATAATTTTCTATAATTTTTAGTTATGTATAAATCTAGATATAAATGATACGACAAACACATTGGAATGCACAAAAAGCTATTTAGGTGCGAGTAAAAAAGAACGGAGGAAGTATGATTTTGACAAAGAAAATTGAAGTTTATAAAACAAACCCCTTACCACTTTGTTTTAGGCTGTCAATTCGGTGCATAATTTTGTAATTTCTGTCAATATTTTGAAGAAATGTACCCCTGTGATGTTTACCCTGAGCATGCTGAGGAGCGGCAGCAATCTCTTTGAAAGTCTGAATCAATATATCGGCCCTTATCACAGGATCGTCAACATTAGCAGGAAACATCTTCATGGAAGCCGGGAAAGGAAGATCGTCTTTGAATAACTCCTCGCCAAGGTAACAATTATCCAGTAATTTCCAACCAAGATCAACTAATCTTGAAGATAGAATCCTTAAACTGACCAAAGCATCAGAAAGCAAGGAAGACGAGTTTTCCGCGGCAGCTAAGATGATCTGGAGCCCCTGCCGTAAAGAAGGTATCAGCGAGTCGTGCAAGGTTGCAAGAACGTTGATCAATTCCTCAGTACCATGGCTGCAAAAAAGTAGAAACAGCTCAACCACATGAAACGGAAGAACACGCTAATTGTCATTACGCAAATATGTGTAAGTGGTACCGAGAGTCAATGGGGCAAGAGAAGTAAACAGCGGCAGGCTTGTAAGCGGCAACAAATGTTCCCAAAGATGCAACAGCATCATTTAAGAAATCCATCACCTATGAACACACACAAAAAAAAAAAAAAAAAAAAAAAAAGACAACAGATAAGCAACTTAAAGCATTAGAAATCTTTTAATGGGTATTTATACAGCTAAATTCACTTTGATTCAACATTTAACAGTTAAATAAGCATTTATCTACTAGATAGAAAAAATTTTAATGGGTATTTCCCGGAGGAGAAAATAGGCGAGGAAACCTTGCTTGTAGGTCATCAGAAACAATAATATACATCCTACTTCTATGTACAAGATTAGTTTTGTGAATGTTAAATCCAACAAGAGAATTATTCATAACCAACCTCTAAGTATTCAATATGTCGTTGACTGTATCCATTGTCCACAACGCCACCAGCAGAAATCAAAGCCTGTTCAAAGCCATTCCGAGAGTTGAAAAACGCCAAAAAATGAGATATTAGAAAAGCAAATCTACCAGTTATCCTGTTAATTCAAAAATATTAAGACAATCTCTACAAAAACATTACTAGTTATCCAGTAAGTTCAATTGCATTCGACAACATCCACAAAAAAAATTCTTTAACAGGGCAGTATTAGCTAACTAAACGTATCGAAACATAGCTCTTCACAATCTATAACACTATAACCCAAGTCTTACTTCTAGTTAGAGGTATTCATGCGAGTCATCGAGTCGATTTCCGGTCATATGTTTCGGGTCGGTTCAATATCGGGTGTTGTGTCCATATTGATTTTTATTTTAAATTCATTTTGAAGTCGGGTTCGGTTACATGATTGAGCAAATATCGGGTCATTGGGTTTTTTTTGAACATCTCTACTTCTAGTTCATTGCACTAGCTTTGACTTCTGGACTATCTCAATACAACAACAAGAAGGCAATCTAACCAGCTTCATTCTGACCCTCTGTCCAGTGTTCAAAGGTGTGCAAACAGTACAATGACAAGCAGTAGAAAACAGAAAATTGTGGATATCGTCGTGATTGTGTAATAGATGTAATGTTTTGTATGTGGAACCCCACAAAGTTACGACTCGTTTTGCGGAACATTGCAATGTGAATTGTTAGCTTAAAAAATATCTACTTTATCATAATAAATCAAGTTTTCTAGAACATATATTTAAATTGAAGCTTATGAAGACCTTTTAGAACTTTTACATATTAAAAAAATCATAATGACTAATATGTTAGAATATCAACCTACACCCATAATTCAATATCACGGGTTACGTAGTTAGATTCTGTTGAATGTAATTTTAATACACGTTAAAAAGTGGTCATAATGTAACGAAACGGCCTTATTTTTATTCCACGAGAAGAACCAGCACAAGCAAAAGCGCTACGAATTTTCATTGCCCATCAAGTAACCTAACTACCTTTATTCTCTGAATTTTTATCTTATGCCCATATACTAATTTACTTTGATACATATCATGTAACTAGTTTATCTTAAAGGGTTCACCGTCACATAGTAAGAGGGAAAATTTTCAACATGGGGAAACACTCAAAATATGAAAAAGATACCTCTAAAGAAGACCTGCAACGTTCATACATTGTGTGAACAATATCCAAGAAATGAGACAGCATGGAAGTAAATGTTCTGTGGATATCAGGTTGTGCATTAATTGCATTCGCAACCTGGAAGAAAACAACACTGATCAATACTGAGAAAGTGTCAAATCGTGAAGCATTGGATACTGGAGAGCATAGCTCAAACAATACCAATCAAAAATCCTACAATGACCATTATCCGTACAAAAAACATCTAAGCAAAATTATAACATAACAGGTCTTTGGGACATTTTAATGCAAGGTTACAACCTCTAACTAGCATCCCCATGACAGCATTCCAGATACTCAATATTCAAAAGTAAATAACTTGCGCTTCTTCAATCTTCACAAACTACAAAATACTACCATAATATAAAAAGAAAAATGATGAAAAGGATGAAATAAATACAACAAAATAACACACACAAATAGAAAATAAAAACAAATGAAGAGGATCACCATTAACATGTGATTTGAATTTGCATAAAGGGAACTGCTGTCTGCTGAAATATTAATTTGACAGAAAATATAAAAACAGGCGCTAAAAGAAAGAAAATCTCTCAGATTGATTTATTTTTGTTCATATAGCAAACGCAATATGTTAATATTAGTCCACTCAAACTTATCTCTAAAGTCCCAAAAAGACATTATAGAAGTTAAGGCCTTATTTGGCTGCCATAGCAAGGCTTGATATTTGAAGTGTGACAAAACAAGCAGTTTTCCTCAATAATGGAACTTGTTAAAATGTCCATTGATGTGTTTTTAAAAATCCAATTAAAGAAAGCTAGCTAAGAAGCATAGCCTGTTATTAACCAAGTGGTAATATATTCATTCCAAAATTATTCCCTCCCACACTCTTATTCATCTTGTACTTCAAAAACACCTTATAAATCGTAGGCTAAGGCCGCGGGATGATGAGCAAATGGAGGTAATCAAAGTTATGCTACATATAGAAAATTATAATAGTCATAAAGATTCCCTTAAACCAACTGTATGTTGTAAAATAGAACAGGTAATAAAGCAAGAGCAGAGCAAATGTAGTACACCGGGATAGTTCATGTCAAAACTAAAAAAATATATTGCTGTTAGTAAATCCAGTCATCAACAAGTCTCACCAGTGTTCTAGTCAAATCTACATTTTCGTGACCATATACTGCACATGTATCCAACAACTTGGGCAAATCGAGTAATTTTTTCTCCTGCAAAAGAACTACAACAAGAATAGTAAAAACACAAGAATAGTGCACCAGAGAGAACGGAAAATAACAAATCAAGAAATTTAATCACCGTAAAAGTTCCTATGACAGTGGTAATGTGGTGTTCTAATATGAATGAAACAGATTCAGGTTACAACTTAAAAGTCAGCACAATAATTATTCAGAATTACACAATCAAGTGCAGTGATATGCTTTTTTTTAACAAGTTATAAATAGCATCAGATATATGTTCCAAATTCCAAATATGGAACTGCTATTATAAACGTTAAACCAAATTGTAGCTATTGTGCACAATCATACGCTGTTTCAGCATCCAAGTACAATGTAATCACAAAGTTGATATAATCCAGCCAAGTTATTATCTAAACATAAATCTTAAACGGTTAAACCAACCAATTATTCCAATCACAATGACACTAACGGAAATTTTTAGCTTCAATCACAATGAGCAAAGCAATTTGTTTCACTTAACTGTCATGTGGTTCTTTTTAGATCACCAATCTACTACAGTTGCATTTACAAAAAGTGTCGACCAAGAACAGCACAATCGCAATTTCAATCTCACGGGGTTTAGAGGAACCCAACTAAGAGTCATTGTGATAATTGTATCGTACTGCTTAATCATGGAATCTAGTAGCTCGGTAAATCCAACAGAATTAATGTCATCACTTACCATTTATCTATGTCACCTCACTCTCCATAGATATTCACACTTCATGATATAACAACACTAGAGTCCGATGCATAGTTTTGTAAGCAGCTTACTCTAGCTAAAAAACTTCAACATGTTGACTCATACTATAATTTGCTACAGAATGACCAAGAAGTAGAACAAATGATGTACACACTGTAAATACTATCCAAGGCTAAACAAGACAAAGGTTTGAACTTTGAATTGTTAGTTTCACAAGCACAAAACTGTCCCAAAAAATATTGGATTTTATTGCAGAATGTCAAAACTCATTCCTTTTTTATTCTTCTGGGTTTGGTGCAAATAGTCCGTAAAGCACAGAGATGGTAATCTTAAATTGCCAGGAAACATCGCATTAAATGGACCTTTGATTTACAAGTTCAATTAACAGCTAAGAAACCCACCTTGAAATTCTTTTTGACTTAGGCTCTCTGAGGACCGAGAACCTTGATCCTTGTTTGAAGATCTGCAAAAACAATTCACTACATGTCAAAAAAATCAAGAAACAAGCTAATAACAAGTTTAGAAATACACTTGACAGTTAAGCTAGTACACCAGGCTAGAAAACTGGTTATTTAGCAGTGTGAATCAAACTGAAAACTTACATCCTATACAAAAACATGAAAACACGGCGGCTTAGCTCCAAGTCCCCAACAATAACACCAGCAACGATTCCTTTGGCTCCGTGATACGGGAAATCATACCATCTACTCCTAAACTGAAGGAAGCTGTCAATAAATTCGTGCAATGATGCATCCACAGCCACTGAGGAGTAAGAGCAGAAAATATACCAAATGAATTACACCACCTCTTAGGCAAAGAAAATCTTACAACTAACTGCATGTTTGAGAGCTACAAGAAAATTGTAGAAAGTTGTATCAATATAAAAAGAAAAATGTATGCCCAAGTTACACTTCCCCTCCTAAGGAGTATAAAAAACGGAATTGTGAAGATCAAAGGAACTGCGAGAAATGTAGTAGATATTAAGGGAGTGTTTGGTATGAACTTTTTAATACCTTGTAAGGATTCAATTACTGTTACTCCATATTTTTTGTTTGATATAATATTAGGTTAACCCAATCTCTTTCTTAAGGGTAATGGATACCCTTATTTTGTTACCACTCATTTATGTCAAGTAACAAATTCCCTTTCTATGATCAAGTTTTTCTCTTATATTTTTATACCAAACAACATATAACTACAACTCATACCTTTACCCTACTCATTATCATTTCGCTTTCCATTACATTTTATATTCCCATACCAAACACCCCCTAAATCATTTCATCTCATTACATATAAACATAATTATGATGACAACGACATCTGATTGTAATAATTACCACTAAGATGAAGTATATGAGGTGAACCAAGCAAACTCTTTTTCATTTTACAAGGTTCAGCATTTTCAAATAAGTGCAGGAAAACTTAGTTAACAATATCCCAATCAAACTTCTCAAACATAAAGCAACAACTTACATCAATTACAGTTTTGATAGAGAATTCCAAAATGTTGAAATCAAAAACACTTTTAAAATCCATGAAAATCCCGAGGTAGTCAAGCAACATATTACATACCCATCAAACTTTTACTAGTTTATTATGAATCATGAGGTAGTAAACCATTAACTCCCTGTAAATAGGTCAAGCAAAAAACCCTCTTTGATTGGCAAAGCTATTGGCGGGAAACACCTATCATGGCTAACTCGAAAATCCATGAAAATGTACTATATATATGTGGAATATTAACCCATATTACTTCTTGTTTTCCCTATAAACATAATGGAAATGTTCAAATACCCTAACATCCTCTCAATTGTTTTACCACTCTCACCTAAAAACCTTTTTGTGACGTCGATATGAAAATTTTTAGCCCCTACCTACCCAAACACCCAAAGTTATGGCTTCGCCTCTGCGGCTTCTATCCACTAAAAGGCCAAATTTTGCAAAACTACTGAAGCACTCGTTACACAGTGCAAATATATCTATATCAAGCCAAAAAAAACTATACTTTAAACAATGTAATAAACCAATATCTGGAGTCAAATACAAACTTTAAGAAAATAAACAAAATTAGGAGGTTGGAAAAAACCTTCTCGCCAGAAATCTCTAGGTTTTAATTT
Source organism: Amaranthus cruentus (assembly GCA_019425755.1). Lineage (NCBI taxonomy): Eukaryota > Viridiplantae > Streptophyta > Magnoliopsida > Caryophyllales > Amaranthaceae > Amaranthus > Amaranthus cruentus. The sequence continues at coordinate 1,915,605 of CM033455.1, forward strand.
AAGCAATCTGGCCAATTCTCTGTTAAGAAGATCAACAACTCGTTGAGATTCAAGGGGATCTAAACCACCATCTTCAGCACCCAAACCAACAGCAACAGCTTCATCTTGGGGAAGATAATTTACAAAATTGCCGCCACCATGACTGCTACTTGAAACCCACTCACCATTAGTTGCTAATCGAACTCTGCTCCCCTGAGCATGAATAGTTGAATTTGGGGGTTGAGATGGACGTAAAGAAGCCGAAAAACTAGGGTTACTGTTTGGAACTACTGATGAGGTTGCTGGTGAACTTTGGTGTGATTTGGGCACGAATTTTTTCTGGGTTTTGCCTCGAAAACCCCTGTTTCCATTGAAATTAGAGTTATCTTGCCTGTGATGGGATGATCGGTTCGACATTTTGTCCAATTGGAGGAAGAAAGGAGGGGATTCAAGAGACGAAGGGCAAGAGGGTTTGGCTTCGCTGATCTACCTCATGAAATCCTAGGTGACCAAGGCCAAAGTAAACATTCCTATTTCCTAGTATCATTACGTATCTCCAACTTTGAGGGTATTTTCCTAGAGTAAATTCGGTGACCGGGTGATTTGCTATAGCAAGTTTTATTTTGTTAAAAAAAAAGTTAATTAAAAATAAATGTCGAAAAAATTTTATTTTTTTTATTATTTAGAATTTTTTATGTAAAATTTCAAAAATTTTCTCTAATTTTAAATTAATTTTCAGTTTACTTTTTTGGGAATTACCTGCTATAGCAGGTCATCGGGTTACCCAAGTTTACTCTAGGCAAATATCCCTTAAATTTGGGATTGTTCATGGTTAATCAATAGATAGAATTATTATAGGAAAATCACGAATAAGTTGGATTATTCTAAGTAATATCTTAAATTGGCCCGATCCAAAATCATTAATTCATTATCATTGTACCATATGAGATGGTTTGGTGGATGTTGGCGGTGGCCGATGCTACGTATGTTCAAATTTGATCTCAAAAAGGCATTAATTGAACTCTACTTGTTCTGAATAATTACGTACATATCTTGAATTGACCCCGATCCAAAATATTATCATCGTCTTTCATAAAAGCTACGATCAGTATAGGTGTTTGTGTCATCAAATAAAAATTAGTTTAGGGTCAGATGTTCTAGGTTATGCGTCCACATTGATTTTTGCGTAATTGAAAATATACTTTTGAAGTTGGTTAATGTCAGATTCTGTTATACAAGATCGGGTAAATGTCAATTGGATCTGTTTTTAGTATCTCTAATGATAAGAGTATGCAGTTAGTTTAAAAACGGTAAGTTATATCCTTATCAAAAGATAAGAAAATTGTGACATTGATTTGAATTATTTTTCATAAATAAAATATATAAGTATTTGAATACCTCAATGTACACATATATACATTTCTCAATAATACCATATTTTACTATCAAAGTTCTTAGATTTTGTCTACTTCACAAACTCCTGCAAAATAATACAAATTTGAAATGAAAAAGTGTGAAGCTTGACTCAGATAGTTAAATCTTACAAAAGAGAGTATTACTCTTGTATGTCACTCTTTGCTAACAATTTGCATTTTAAATTGTCCTAGTTATTTTGCAGATTTTATTATTACAATATTTATGGTGTACGAGATAATAGTAATATTTATTTTTACTATATTTAACTTTCTTAAAATGACATAGTATATAGCATTTGCTCAAATATTATTCTTTAGAAAATCTAATTTTTCGAGTAAAAATGAGAAATTGTAAATTCATAAGTTCTCGTTTCTCTTAAGTTGATCTTATGGTAATAACAATAGCAATAACATAATTAGTTGATTTAGATGATTAATCAAGTCTATTTCTTCAAACAAGATTTGAGCAACTTTCTAGTAGGAATTGAGTAGTTAGTTGGGTTTCTACTGCAACCACAACAATTTAGGAAATTGCCCAAAGGCAATGAGAATCCCAATCGGAAAACGCCAAGTAACTCGACGTGACTATCAAACGATAACTAATAATAATGCAAAAAAATAGTAATCTCAACAATATATAAGTATTAAACAAAAGAAAAAACCTATTTCTGATCTGATGACCAATGCATAATTCCATCTGCACATTGGGCCGTGAGCACGGAGTTCAAATTTCAGGTAACACAGAAATCCAATACTATTATTGAAACTCAAAATCCAGCCGTACTACAAGCCACAAACACGGTACTCAAATTACATTTACAGACGAAAAAAGGCGTTGAGAATCAAATGGCAGCTAAACAAAATGAGAGAGGTGTAAGCAAGAATATACATCCTAAAACTGTAGTTCAGTTAGCAAGGCTTTCAATTTCTCATATTACTAATGGAAATCAACTCAAGTTCCCAAAGTAAGAACCCTCAGTCCCTTACAACAGCTAGGCTGATAGGCAACCAGAATTTCTGCACTGCTACTATATTTCTTTGCAGTGCAGTAACATGTAATTAAATTTTTGCATTAGCTCAAGCTTCACGGCTCATATTAACCGTCAAGTTCAGCTTCCCGGCTCATATTTACCTTATCAAAGGTTAAATGCCATAATTGTGCAAGGGTGAAGATACCTCTTTTTTCTACATGTACAAAGAGTGAAACGGCCGTTCAAGTCTACATAGAAGTTCCATGATATGTCTTGCAAAGATATGCTACGAAGATTCCAAATTTGTTTCCTTGGGCAAAACCACAGTGATAAGGCAATCAGAGGTGTTTGTTTTTATAGAGAGCATTGAACAAACCTCTGGGGAGCATGGGAGAATGAAAAGCAGTCTTGCCCATATGGATTTTGTGGCTGGGATCTTAATAACGCCAGTGCATTCTCTCTGCTTCAGATACGAGATAAAGTCTTGAAACTGCAGAAAGGAATAAGTATAGATAGAGTGAGCTGACAATAAAATCCAACTAAGTATGAAGGGAGTCGCACATAAATGGGAAGAGACAAGTAGCAATTACTTAATACAACCACAATATTAATTACACCATTGGCGCCAGCAGCTTGTTGCAAGTAGTAATAACTAAATATCAGCCAACTAAGACGTTATTCGAGTAGATACACGATTTACATTTATTTGAAGGAGGTTTAAGACGGTTTGTTGAATTCCGTCCATACTTTATGCCCATACATATTTCCATCACTCAGAGGAACTCTTACACACACCGTATGTTGAAGAATATAAATTTCAAGATGATGTGATCAACATTCAGAAAAGAAAATTTATGTAAATGATATTGAAGCATAAACATTTGGACATGTAACTTACTCCTTTATGATCAGCAGCTGAAGATGGTGCAAGCATGCATACCTCCCTCTGCAACACACCAAAAAAAAGTCAGAAATACACCGACATAGACTGCAAAAGAAAAGACGGAAAAAATTGAACTATGAAAGCACATTTTAAGAGATCAAGACTACAAATAGACAAACAATCAACTCACTCTGGAAGATGAGGTGTTGGAGAATGCAGTTTTAACATGGCGAAAATCTGTGCGTTTTGTCATGTCCAATTTCGTTGGCCACCTACGTAAAGAAATTCCTTTTATTATTGCTATACAATCTGGGTGATGCCAAACTTTAAGGTTATCTACAAAAAATGCTTACCCAGTAGGCTCTGAAATGAGTATTGAATATTTACATGTATCTGAATCAACCCTATGCGCATCAACATTACAATAATGAACTCCACTTTTTGATAATGAACCCTGCCACGGAATCTGTGTACACCCTGCTGCACAGGTCCTATCGGAAGGTTCAACAGCAGGGGGGAGTGGGTCCATGATAGGAGGTGGGGGAGGCGGGGGAGGTGGGGGAGGTGAACAAGGAGGAGGTGGGGCCATGGAAGGAGGGGGTAAAGGGGGTGGTATATCAGGTAGAGGTGGTGGCATTGATGGTGTAATCGGCTGTGGTACTACTTGACTATATGTCTGAATACCACTTCCTGGTATCTGTGGCAACGGCGTCACGGAAGCTTGAACAAAAGGTGGAGGAACGGAGTTACTATGCACATTAGTAAGTGGCATGTGATAGCTGAAACCAAGCGCATCCCAAGAACTAGTTGGTGGTGGATAAACAGGTTGGACGTAAGGTGCAGTTTGAAAAGGTTGGGGTGGTAAATTGGTTAATCCGTGAGTTGCCATAGGGATGCAAGTCATAGTTCCTCCTACAGGTTGCAATTCCACATCTGGCTTCCTGTATAACCATGTCTGTCCTGATCCTGGCACATGACCAGACGTAAACAACAAACAAGTGACCAAACTAAACCTGCCTCCACAGTCACCATTAACAAAGCAATAATTGCCTAGCCAAATTTACTAGCAAAAGCAAAAGTACAAAATTTGATGATTACCAATATCTATAGAACCATTGACAGCCATATTCATCTGTGAAACTTGCCCACTTCGTACAGCCATTCCCTTATTCTCAAAATTAGTTCTAGGTGAGGAAAATTCTGGAGGTATGCCTTCCGATTTCATCGTAAAAGGAAAAGTAGCATTATGCATCCTGCATTTATTAGTGTGAGCAAACCCCCATCAATAAATATAAAACGGAATTTCATCTAAAACTCAACCTGGCATGAAAAGTTAATCTACTACCCAAGTTTCAGACAAACAAAAGTCAGACCGAGCTCCCTAACACAACGTAAGATCAATGTGGGGTGGAGTAATGACTATAATACACCAGCATGTTCATCTAATTGTCGGACAAATGGATGTCAGGGAGAAAAGTAACAGCCAGTAGGATAGTTCAGAAGTAAGAAAAGTAATAAAATTGATAGGGCAGTTAAGCTGAAAATAGTCATAGTTTCTCTTATTCAGCATTTATAAACACTAAGAATCAAAGACCAAAAATTGAAGCTATTAGTAATATTGTTAAAGCCAATACTGATATGACATCACAGAAATAAATTTAAAAAAAAAAAAAGAAACACTACCAGACAAGTCTTGTGTTCAGTTGCATCTAGTAAACCCAAAAACATGTCAATACCCCAATGTCATGTAGCTCCACCTAGGTGGGTTTTGATGAGGTTGGATATACGCAATCTTATCTTTAAAAAAACAAATAGGTTGTAACCGAATTACCCTAGATGAACAAAATTTGCATCTACACATAAATAATAAGTGCAAACAGTTGAATGATTCATTTTACTATAGTTAAGCAAAAAAATTTAAATATATGCAGCTCCATAAAGGATCTAAAATAGTTAAACCTGTCAAAACCCGGACGCATGCGGAATTCATTTCTGGTCATTTTCGAGTCGTCTCGTTTACAATTTAGGTCGAGTTTGGGTCCTACCCAATGGGTCAAAGGCTAATAAAAAGAATTTTCTTATCATTAAAATTTTCCCAAATATAAATACATGTAAACATTTTTTGTATTTATAAAAAGAAATTCTTATAAAAAGGACCAATATACAACTATTTAAGGCTTCAATAAAGAAATATAGACTCCAAGTGAAAAAATAGTATGCTCCGACTAAAATATGATGAAAAACGATATACAAATTTTAAAAACAAGTCAAAATAGTCGAGTTCAGGTTATGGTTGAGTTCAACTCAATATTTTTGGGTATTTCCAAGTTGGGTCATTTTCAGATTATATGCCAGAAATTCCATCACTAATTTTCAGTCAGGTATCAAGTCAAATTTGGGTCATGATCAAAATTGATAGGTCTTAACAATAGGTAACCCAGAAAAGTTAATTTTCTTTTCACTAGTGACTATTGTTGGGGAGGGAGCTATGTTACTTAGACTCTTTATTTTACTTCGCGTACCCGTGTCTGATCCTTGATGCTCGGAGATTGGTATGGCACTTAGATACTTCATTTATCCGACACTTGAACACATACCCGTATCCGATATTAGTAACCGACTCCAAGTAACATAGGGAGGGAGCAAGAAAAGGTCAAACCTGTTTGAGGGGCTTCCAGCTGTTTGGCTATGAGGGGAACTAGCAGAGTTGCACATTCCAAAGGCATTGCTGACAGGAGCAGCACCAACATTCCACAAATTAGGACAAGATCTTGGCGTATCAACAGCACCCGTTGCTGCAAAATTGGTTGTCCCTTTACGAAACTGCCTTATGCATGCCATTGCATTGGCAGCTTCTTCAGGAGTCTCAAACTCCAAAAGCAATGCAGCTTCACTGCTGAGTTCAGTAACTAAACGAGGCCCTCTACAAATCACCTTCATAATTTCACGCATAATCTCATCCTTCATCCATTGGTTATATAAATTTCCAACATATACATGACAACTTGAACCAATAGCCACACCATTCACGGCGCCTCTTGTTCCTAACCCAATATCGACGAATTTGACACGAATCGAATAACCCCAGGGAGAATACTTACGCAAACATTCCCTAGCTTTGATGGCATCAATAAGGCTTTTATACTCAACAAGCGCAAATCCCTTGATTATAAAAAAAGAGAAATTATCTACAGGACCAAATTTCTCAAGTTCAAACCTTACTGCTGCCTCAGATGTGTCAGGAGACAAACAGCCAACCCAAAGTGATCTAGAAGCAGAAAAGACATCCATTGCAGCAGGGTCTCCATCTGAAAACCAAATGATTTGATTTGATGCAGGTGAGTAAGGCACTGATGAATTGCTTCCAAAAACATTTACTGCCGGACCACTAGAAAATTTCATGGCATGTACATTCATAGCTTGATTTTTCTCAAGTTGGGCAGCCTGATCTCGCTGTTGAAAAGGATCAATCTTAATTTGAGTTGTTTTTCCTGATAAGGGTGAACCAATTATGCCATTATCATAATTAGAGCAATTGTTTGAACGATCCATGGAGCTATGGCGTCTCAAAAACTTCTCTGAATTATTGTTTGATAACTCATGCTTGTAGGGTTTATCATGAATTTGCAAAGACAAATCTTTTCCAGAAGCTTCACAGAGGATCCTGTGTTGATTAGAGGTCCCACTGACCAAATATTGCTTGCTAAGATAAGCAGATGGATCTGAATCTTCTCCATCACTATTCTCTGTAGCTTCTCGAACTTGTTGAGTGAAGGATTCAAAAACACCCTGAAAAGCACTAGTGACCTGAGACACAGAATCAGAAGATGCTGATTTCTGCAGCCTCAAGTACCTAGAAAATATCCACTTCTTTAAGGAAGGATCTCTGTGAAGAAGCTGAAACACAAAAAAATAAAAAAATAAAAAATAAATATGGAAACAAGTTAATATGTTTCCGATAAAAATATATATTAACCATGGTCGGGAACTCCAAATTTACTAACCTATCTCCACGTAACTGACCCAAAATAAAACAACACCAACCAAAAGAAATGTTAACTACAAAAGGACTTCAAATGATCAAGTTGCCTGAGGAATACACAACATCAAAAAGAACAAGTTTACTTTTTTTTATTCCTTCTTTTATTTCTTTTTCATGAAGTTGCCGAAGAAGAGCCAAGTATAAAGCTAAGCAGCAGAATTTAGTTCTGGAAAGAAGACAACTGAAAAACAAAAGTACGAAGAAAAAAAGATAAGAGTTTTGCTTAAGAATTGACAGCTTGTAAGAAAGGGAGGTAACAAAGCCTATAACATCAAAACATTTGAAGAATCGCTGTCAGCATGCGTAGAACAAAAAAGAAAGAGGAAAATTAAGGGTCATCAAGTAGGGCTTAGAAAGCGGCTTAAGCTAAAAGAGATAAATATCAAAAGAAAGCCAAACAAAGGGGACGCATAAACATAGAACCCAATTAAAGATATATACTCCAAACCATAGAACCCAATTAAAGATTGCCATTAACCAGTACGTTTTTCGAGAGGGAAAGATTTAAAATTTTATATAGCTTAAGCACCATAATGGAGTATCGGCATGTCCAGAATCTAAACTTTTTTACTCTGTTCTCAATCCACAATTCAATGGCCTTTGATATTTTACTTGGAGCTTTAAAGAACAATCCAATATAGAAGGGAGACAAGCTAGAGAGGTAGGGGCATATATCAACTAAAAACCTTACCATTCCCAGCAAGCAGCTTTTTAATAAACCTCTTTTATTTCCAATAGCTTTATCGCCAACAGACTTCTCATCCTTTTTCAAATCAGATGACCCCTTGCAGCCTGTGCAATCATCAGACTGAACACTATCTCCATTCATTGAGGAATAAGAGTCATCATCAGTATTGACTGCACTGCACAACTGAGCAAGAAAGTATGTTCCTTCTCTACATATTCCATCTGCTGAACGAGTGTTGAAGAGCTCAAAGCATGCAGCAAGTACATCTTTAGGGCAAAGAAAAAAGATCCTAAGACAACATAAAGCTCGAAACTTTAACAGCTTAAATAATGAAGATGCCTCTTCTTCTAAAATCCTTTGCTTTAACAAACTATACATTTCTGCAGAGGCTTGCATCCGTAGGCCTTCTTTATCTATAATTTGAAAAATATCTTTGCCATCAACTGACGATGCAAAGAAGGTAACAGCATTTAGAAACACAGCAGAACAGATGCCTTGAATGACAGATGACGTGGGTGCCTCTTTGGAGGCTGTACAGCAGATATCAACCAAGCCACTAACGCAATTCTGAGCAGTCTCAAACAGAACTCCATCAGCATCCTCCCCTCTATTTATCACCGGCACACTCCAGTTATGCATATTAATTACAACTTGGGCAGCAGCTTCAAGCGCTGTAGGGCAGAATGATCCATATCGAGGAATAAATTCAGATAAAATGCGCTGAACACTTGCACAACCTGCAAATAGACAAATAACAAATGGGAACATTGAATATCACACTTGTCCTACTTCGGATTAGATAGTTAGCAGCCCAAATTGGAAATTTTGTATTGATAGCCAACGTCAACCCATAAAGAAAAAGGGTAAAAGTTAAGATAATTCGGAAATAGAGAATCATGCTATTCTTCCTTAAACTTATGTCCTTTTGGGAGTCATTGCGATTTACATTGAGGATTGGTTTTGGGCCTTACTCTACAGATGCGCTAATCAAGACAATTTTGTAACAGTCATGTTATATCAAGTTTTGCTAAAGAAATCATATACATCAAGGGCGCAAAAATTGGAAAAAGTCATCATCATCATATCCAAGGCATTCCGCTCATATAAGCTAAGTGTCAGGGGAGGATTAGAAGACGGCAGACCATTGCCTTGAAAAGAAGTTGCGGCCAATAAGCCCTGCACTCTTTGCAATAGTTTAAAATTTAAAATAGTAAAATTGAAAACTAAAATATCTTCCACATCAAACTTATATAATTATACGACATTTAACAAATTTAAGGCCAAAGTTAGCAAGGTCTGACAATTACAAACAACTACATCAAAGATCAAGAGTAAATAACTATAAAAGTCTTGGCATGTATCTAATCAAAAGGTGGACGATATTAGGATGTTCCATAAGATAAATTAACAAAAAGAATGAACTGGAAAACAAACATACATGAAATGAAAGGGGTTAACCTCCATATAACGTGAGAGAGAAAGCAAGAGCAATATGAAGACACTTCCAACAACAATATGATAAGTTATGTATGCCTCAAAAGGTGATCAAGTAAGACATCACTATCTAGAGGTGCACAGGAAGATAGTAACGCCTCTAGAGAACAGGATACATATGGGCTTAGCTCAAATAGATTCCCTTTATAATCAAAGTTGTTAAGAGGACTTCAATTTTTTTTGAGATAAAGAGGAGTTCATTTTTTTTGAGATAAAGAGGACTTCAATTTTTCTTACCATTCTTACCGCCTATTGTGTTATTGTTATCACTTTTTTTATTATATAATAATTTACATCTATACTATATTTAGCTTTTTAAAATGTGTTTTTTAAAAGTTATGTCCTTTTGATACTCAACATAGAAATATATCTTGTAGGTCAAATGTAAACAAAATATGACTACATGAGAGAATCACAACTCCATTGTAAAGGTTTTTTTTTTTTGCTTCTCGAGAGTCAAGACTAAGGTAACCGTAAAACCAACCACCTTAAAGTCGTTTTGCAACCATTAATGCAATTGCAGCTGCAGCCTAGATTTCACACTATGCAATGGACTAAGATTCAAAAAATTTTAACCCTTCAAACAACCCATGACAAGATCGCAAGATTCAAAAAATTTCAAATATGTTACCCTAAACTAGCTTACCTAATACATAAGTAATCAACAACTAGCTTGAGTAATTATGTCTCAAAATCCATTCAGCAATGTCAAAGCCTCAACTGCAACATAAAGGCTCAGCTACAATGAACTAAAACAAATCAAGGTGTGAAATCATCTATAAAAATTTGACATTCCTATTCGTTTTTCTCTAATGCAGCAGTACCAAATGGTGGACATGTACACCAAATTCAAATTTATTATCTCCTTCAACCTCCTATAAACTCTTGTTCGCATTCGATTGACCTAACAAAGCATCTTTGACCAAATCACGACTACTTGACCTAGCGGACCCAATATTCATCTTATCACCACAATCTGCCACACCTAACCTTTTACGTATATCTTTGTTCCATATATTAAATATAACTATATGTCCACAAGAACAGACACATCTAGATTAGCTTGTGTTACTTATTTGCTCAACATTCCTTTTAGTCATAATAGGATAGCATAATATCTTAGTGAACTTCCCTACACATATAAAAAGCTTAATTCATTTCCATAAACTCCATCCTCCCCCCAGAACACAGTATAAACTAAAAATAAAATATAGTCAAAACCATGAACAGGGCAGACCATAACCTCCACTGGAATTGCATTTTAATACTTTACAACCTTCTTCACTTTCATAATCCTAACATTGATTGTAGCAAAATAAAGCAACAGCGGAAAAACTAAATCGTCATTTAAATTAAATTCCATGTTGGCACAAAGACTTCAATAAGACTAGCATAGATATAAACCTAAAACAAACACAAGATGTTAAATATATATAGGTCATGATTGCTTGTGAATTCCCAAACTTGACCACAACCAAATCCTCGTTGCATTATAATATTAACTTTTCAATTTAAATTCCAAAAAGCATATAAAAGTTATAAATTCAAAGAGGAATAAAAATTTTAGCGAATTAAAAAAGAACAAAACCCTAGAAAAACCCTAGGAAGCAGAAAAGACCCAAAAACATACCTCTAGAAGCGGAGATGAGAGTAAGGTAGGCTTGCTCAAGCTCGGGCATATGACGAGGATCATTTCCGGAAGCTATACAGCGCTTGATTGTCTTGTAATTCTCATAAACATTGCGAATTTCATCCTGATTTCGCCGCCTTCGAAGAATTTCTTCGTGCGATAATTGTGGCGGAGTTTGAGGCGGTGGTGGAGGAGGAGGAGGCTGTGGAGGTGGTTGTGTAGGTGGTGGAGGTGGTTGTGTCGGCGGTGGAGCTTCGTATAATTTCCGCTTCTTTGGCGGCTGCTCCGTCGAAGCCATTCTTGACAGCAGTAATGCTACACTATAATCGTGGATTTCGACGATCTTTTATCCTTCAGGGGCTTTTTACGTGTGCATTTACCATTTCGTTTTACTAATAATTATACACTAAGGTTCTTGACTTCGATTTGTTTTATCAGAAATTTTTAGATGAGCAAAAATTCTTCCTAAGTAAAATTAAGAATAATGTAGGTAGATATTTAAAATATAAAATAAGTATTATGAAGATTATAAGTAAGCACTAATAGTAATATAAATAGATATTATTAATTTTTAATGGGCTGTGCTTGCTTGAGACCCTGTTTAATGCGTGGATCTTTGTACATCATATTATCATCATATTGTTACTAATTCATAAACATTTGTGATAAATATTACTTTACCTATTCATTTTTACAAATATGTGCTATGTGTTACACTTACAACCTAATTTTAGGTCATCACAAAAACTTGGATAAGACCGTCTCACTTGTGAGACGCGTTTTATTGGGCCGGCCCAATTGTATATATTTTTTTATCAATTTTACAAATTAAATTGTCAATTGTAAGAGTTAAAAGACCAATTTGAAGACTTAAAAGAACAATTTCAATGATTCAAAATTGACATTTTAAATCATGAAATTTGACAATTTCAAGACTTTTAAGTTCAATTTTAATACTTAAAAAACCAATTTTAAGACGTAAAAGACCAATTGCTAGACTTAAAATTCTCATTTCAACTTTAAAGTTGGAGACTCAAACATTAATATTGATACAAAAAAACTTTGAAATTGACCTTTTAAGTCTTAAAATTGGATTTTTAAGTCTTGAAATTGTCCTTTTAAGTGTTAAAATAAGTATGTCTGAATATTCTAAAAAATTTATTGGGCTTGAGTCGGTTGCACGGATAAGACGGTCTTACAGGAGAGTTTCTGTTAGGTCATTCCTTCATCTTCCCTAATGCAATGCAATCATCAATTAAAAGTTTTTATTTGAAGTGATTATAATTGTAATTGTAATAAAATATTTAGTGTTAAGTAAATTCCACAATTCACATTAATGTTAATATGAATTATTAATATTGATACTGTGTATTCTAACCTATAAATAATATAAGACTAATAAATGTTAGATAATTACTTTTTAACCCCTTCTTTATATTCCCTAATGCAATGTATTATAGAGTGAGAGTTTATTAGAGAAGGTGAATATTTTGAGAAATAAAGTTAGAGTAATACATTGGAAGTAACTTGTGCAATTTTATCTATATTATAAATTCACAATAAAATAGTCATCAAATATACGTTTTTAGTATGCATTACACAAAAAAAACACACATGTAAATATATAACAACATTTATACGGTATTATTGAAGATTTTTCAAATACTACTACTTTTAATATTCATCAAAAACATTTGAGTTTACTAATTTAAGTATTTCTTTCTGAAGTTTAATTTAGCATCCAGTTAAAAGGGAATATTTAATTATAATATCTATTCAAGTGTATCACTATGATAACTTCATTAGCACTTTGAGTTTTATTATATATTATGATATGATTATGATTATGATTACATTTAGTACAAATTTCCTAATGCTTAATTGATAACTATCAAGCATATCCGAAAAGTGGTAAAAGGTTTTTTTATGATGACTTTGCTAAATTTTGGTCAAAGGTCCTACATATTATGAACTCCTACAATCTGTAATAAACAAAAGTATAAACTGTGCATAGCACGAGTATAATCCTAGTTTAGTTAATGAAAATAAATTATTTGTAATTTTAAAGTGATTATTTAAAAAATAAATTAATAATATGGACTCAATTCATGTTGAGACTGTCTCATTTAAGACAAGTTGTCTTTTTCATCCTTAGATCTTAAATTAAATAATTAATATTATCGTTCAATTGGATTATCTACGCAGAGATGGATTTAAAGTGATGTCACTAAGGTCAGTTGACATCATTATATCAAAAATAAAATCATGTCTTAGATATAAATATACTCTTATGAGTTGGTTAGTTTGTTGTCGTTCACACATGATAGGTATGAATACAAGTAGCCCAAAACACGAATAACCAAAAAGTCTAAAATAAACTAAAACATGAATAAGAAAACTAATTGACAAACACTTCAATTGAAAAATCATTAAGTTTCTTACCATCTTACATTACAGTTCAAATTTATTTACAATTATTAAAATCATTTATCAAGCACCAACCAGAAGAAAAATTATTTATTTATTTGTTATTTTTTTCGGGAAAAATTGACATTAATAATTCAACCTTTCACTCATCCGCTATGAATAATCCCACATTTTGATTATTTTCTAATAATTCAACCTTTGTGATACATTTGCCTACAACATACCTTATTACTAATAATAGGTAATAATAGGGTATGCTGCTAGCAAACTAAAATAAAGGTTGAATTATTCACAGAGAATTAAGGACAAACGTTGGATTATTAGAAAATAATCAAAAGGTTGGATTATTCACAGCGGACGAGCAAAATGTTGGATTATTAATGTCAATTTTTCCTAATTTGTATTAGTCAGAAAGTGAGTATATGAAAAATATAGGATTTCCAATGCAACTACATTGGAATAGCAGAATTTTAATTCTTACGAAAAAAGCTCAAAATTAATTGATGTTATTATCATTTATTATTTATTATTTTACATAAACCACAACACACTAATCATGGATATATAGTTATGGAAATGATACAAGTATGTTAGTTTATTTATTTTATAAAACTAAAATGAGAATATCAAATATATTAGTTAACTAATCAATTCTGTGATATGGTTGGTGATAAATTTTTAATACAATATTATTTTAGGTAAGATAATTAATACTTATAAATTTATACATAACTTTTAGAATAACACATCAACAACATCAATGTTAGAGTCATAATCCTTTAATATTGGAGTCGGTAACATAAACCAATATATCAGCTTCAAAATGATTTTCCACGTAAATTTTTCTTCTCAATCATTTTAATTTTTTACCATTTCAATTTGTGAATTTAGATCCTTTTTTTATTTTTTTCCACTATTATCTGTCCTTCAAATCATCTTCAATCATTCTCGCTCTCTTTTTAAGTCTCCCGAGCTTCTGAGTCATAATTAACTTTTAACATCATCTATGTCCTTCCAACAATTCAAGAAAGCAAAAACGGGGAGATTCGCTTGTAGCGAGTGATATCAACTCCATTATATGCAATAGGCGCATACATCCATAAGTCATCTGAGCTCAACAACTACACATATAAAGTAATAAAAATAATTGATTAATTAGCATATTCTACGAGTTAATAAAAATTATCCTTTGTTTTTTTTTTCCTTTGTCCCATGTAATTTGCTTTATTTTTATTTAGTTATTTTAAATAAATTTGCTCTATTTTTATTTTTGAATAGGAAAAATTACCTAGAATAATCCAAACTATTCACGATTTTCCTACAATAATCCTACCTATTGATTAACCATGAATAATCCCAACTTTGAGGGGCATTTTCCTAGAGTAAACCCGGTGACCGGATGACTTGCTATAGCAAGTTTTATTTTTTAAAAAAAAGATAAATTAAAATAAAATGTCGAAACAAATGTTAAAAAAATGTTCATAAAAATTTTATGATTTTTTTTATTATTTAGAATTTTTTATGTAAATTTTCAAAAATGTTTTCTAATTTTAAATTAATATTTAATTTATTTTTTTTGTGAATTACCAGCTATAACAGGTCATCGGGTTACCCAAGTTTACTCTAGGAAAATACCCCTCAAAGTTCGGATTATTCATGGTTAATCAATAGGTGGAATTATTGTAGGAAAATCATGAATAATTTGAATTATTCTAGGTAATTTTTTCCTTTTGAATATGATCCTAATACATTTATTTTGATCTATAAGTAAACATATGTTCAATTTTTTAGTTTTCGTGCAGAAAAAACTAATCTGACTAAATAATGGGACAAAAGAGTATTCAATATGCTTAGATGTAGAAAAATTACCTGGATTTGAAGCTGTAAAAATTTAACATAATGAGAAGCCTCTTCTAGCATTGTGCTAATGTCCACCTACATATAATATTATTCAAAATCATTTAACATCATTTCAATAGTAATATTAATTTTTGTTAGCTCCTAGTATATGTTAACTAAATAAAAATAGTGATAATAATATATTAATATTATTATTATTATAAAAACTCAAATTTTTACCTTTGTTCCGTTAGGGATAAGATTTTGCAAGATTCGTAATCTCTCATTTATTTTCTCCCTTCGTCTCTGCATTATCAAGTAACAAAAATATGAGTGAAAATTTCACAACAAAGTCTCAATCATCTATCACCTAGTTTGTTTATTGACACTATTTTTTAATATGGCATCAGAGCAACTTAATAAAATAAAATTTCTAGAAAATAAGAAAAAGTACCTAGAATAATCCAACATATTCGTGATTTTCCTACAATAATTCCACTTATTGATTAACCATGAATAATCCTAAAATTTTCTTAAAGTGAACCCGGTGACCAGATGACTTTTTAGCAAATTTTATTTTTTTAAAAAAAATAAATTAAAATAAAATATCGAAAAAATATTTAAAAAATATTCAAAAAAATTATGATTTTTTTTATCATTTAAAATTTTTATGTTAATTTTTTAAATTTTTCTATAATTTTTAATTCATTTTCAGTTTAATTTTTTGGTGAATTACCTACTATAGCAGGTCATCGGGTTACTCAAGTTTACTCTAGGCAAACACCTCTAAAAGTTAGGATTATTCATGATTAATCAATAGACGGAATTATTGCAAGAAAATCACAAATAAATTGAATTATTTTAGATAAATTTTCCCAGAAAATAAAGTTTTTAGAAGAAATTACCCTAGCATAAAGGCTTTGAGGGTCAGTAGCTGCACCCCTGCTTGCTCTTTTCTTTCCTTTACAAGTTTCTTTTGAAGCCCAACTTTTTGGTTCAATACTTTCTTGAGTATTTTTGGATTCATCTCCTAAAATTTCCTTTTCACTCTTGCTATTACTTTCATTTTCCTTCTTTTCTTTGCCTCTCTGTTCACAAAATAAGATAAATTAAGTTAGAATCTGGCCCTGCGACTTACTTTTAAAGTCTATTTTTTTGTCCTAGTTTTAAGTTTGGCCTTTAAGTATTTTCAATTATATATTGGTGATATTTTTATTTGGCCTTTCTAAATCTTTTAAATTATTTATTTTATATTGATTTAGTCACTCCACAAAAATTGCTCAAAATCTGCGCCTAACACAGTTTGTATTAGAGGTGTTCATTCAGGTCACTAAGTCGATTTCATGTCAAGTGTTTTGAGTCGGTTCAAAATCAGTGCTTGACCACATTGGTTTTACATATTAATGTAAATTTATTTTGAAGTCGAAGCAAAGTCAAAATCGATTACAAGGACAAGCAAATATAAATTTATCAGGTCTGTTTTGAACTCCGATTCTAAAACTCAAACATTGGGAGAGAGGAGGTACTTACATTATTTTTGTATAGCTTAGCTTTTTTCTTAGGTGGAGCCTCCTCAAGGTTGTCTTGAGTCACTAATGGTGTATATGATGATCCAAGATCATTGATTGATTCATCATCTTCAACTAATCCTTGATGAACATTGCCTAAAACATGATCTAGCCCACTAGAAAAAACATAATCCAATGGCTCAAAATTTGTTTGGTTCATCATATAAATGGCATCTATAGAAAAACATGTATCATTTTGTAGCAATGATGAGAAATGAGAGTTGTGATCACAACTTTCATTTGTAGTTTGTGAAGAAATGCTATCATTAGGATCATATAATACATCATTTTGGTAATTAGAAATAGGAAATAATTCATTTGAAGGATAATTGTGGTTATAATATTGATTAGGGTTAGTAATTAGTGATGAACTAGGGTGGCTAAGAAATTCATTTTTAGAATTGGTTCTTCTAATGTGAAATTGTTGCATAAGAACTCCATTTCTATTGTTTTTAGGTTGAGAGAGGGAAAGGTCGGTTAGGTGAGAATCGAAGTTAATTTTTTTTTGTTGAAAAGTAATACTCAATCTGGTCTAATCGAAACAAAATCTGATATTCAAGTTTTTTTTCTTATTCTTTTTGGTTTGAAGAGGAAAATGGAAGAACTAATTATGGTAGGGATTGGAGTATAATTGTAGAAAGTCTTTTTTGTTAATTGTTATGCTCTCACTAGCCAACAAGGTGGAGAATATATATAATAGGAAGAATATATTATTGTAATAAAAGTATAGAGTTATGATTAGTAAATTAATTAAGGAAATTCCTTGATGATTGAAAGAATGATTTGTTAATATTTATGGGGACAAGGTTTCGTATTTTTTTAATAAAAAATGACTATTAGAAAATAAATAATCAAATTACACTTCTTAATTGTAGTATATAATGTTTGCTTTGAAAAGTCAAAATAAATAACCATGTGATTATCACAAAGATAAAGTTAAGGACTTTTGTCCTTTTTAAATTTTACCATGGTAAATAAAAGTTATAACACTTGGTGATAAGAAGTTATATATTGAGAGGTTTGACAAATTGATTGATGGTCAGTTTAATTACTTTATATATTCGTTTAGTAGTTATAATTTTTGTATGACCAATTAAGTTAACTATATAAGTCATTATTAATAGAGATATTAAATTAAATTTATAATTTACTATTGTCGGTTCATTAGAACAATAGTTTGCCAAAAGTTTAACTTAACAAAAAAAACTAGCTAAAGCATTTTAGTTGAAAAGTTAGCTTGCCATCTGGATGTGTCTTTTAAGGCCTCTATCAAAGAAGTTTTTACTATCCGACTAATCAACATGCCAAGAGTCAAAACATAATCAATCTAACATGTTGTCAAACAAAATTTACAGAGATGTACATTTTGATATTCAGACGGGTTTCAGATATGATATATCAAGTCGAATCAATTTCAAATTCAATATTTATATCAATACCTTTTAACCTAATTTAATTTTTGCATTCAAGTTATTCGAGAGATACTCATCTTTATTAATCGAGTCAAATTTAAACATTATGAATTTACCAAAATAGGGTGTTTGAGAAAATAAGAAATAGTCATCACAAATTCTTGTGAGAGACGGTCTCTTTCAAAGACCATCTCTTATTGGGTTGTCCCATAAAAAATATGAAGTAAGAGTAGAAAGTAAGCTTTGATGGACTGGACATGAAAGACCGGAGAATAGATGAATAGTCATTGATTCAAATAAGGTCGGTAATAAAGTCCACTAGTGGGGCCAAGTACCATGAACAGTACAGCTAATGGAAAAGGACTAAGTGCATGCATTTATGTTGATTGGAGTCTTAACACTTGAATAACCTTAAGAGGCAACAATTAGCACTCTCTTAAGCATTCACTAATTGCTCACTAAAGATAATGATGTAGTGTGGAATGTGCCATCACCATCGTTTACTATTTAGACAAATTCTTTATTAAGACCGTTTCATCGTGAGACGACTTAATATGGGCTGACCAAATATTAACTTTAAGAAAACTGCATAAAAAAACTATTTTTAACCACAAATTCTTACTTGAGACCGTCTTTTGTAAAGACGGCTCTCAAAAGCTCAGTCCAATTCTAAATATATATTGTTACAACTCTAAATATAGATTTGGGCTGTACTTTTGAGAGTCGTCTTTACAAAAGACGGTCTCTCAAAAGAGCACCTGATTTTTAACTTAATCAGTTGATTTTTTTTTTAAAAAAAAAACATAAGTTGGGCTGCTTGTATGGGTCTGTTTCACCATGAGACGGTCTCATACAAGACTTGTTCGACTATTTAATAATTATTTGCTAATACTTTGACTTACTATTCAAGTATCCCTTAAATCAAAATTAAGTTATAATCACTCCGGCCTATCGCTTTTTTTTGTCCCACTTTAGGTACATCAAATTTTTCCTCTTAGATATATTTAAAAATTAATGCACCTCCCAACAACAAATCTTTATATAAATTACAATAGAATGAAGATGGATTAATTTTAGAAATATTATTCTCAATTTTGACTACTCACCTTTCATACTAGAAGTATATTTTAAGAAATTTTATATGGTATCAAGGAAGACCAATATTTTTATAATTAGGTTTTTATAATTTTGTTTTGGGTATAGTTGATTTTACAAGTTGTTATGTTTGGAGTTTTGGAGTTTGCAAATTGTGTCCAATTCTAGTCCGACTTATTTTGTGTTTTGTAGGTAACTTCTATTATATTATCTCGGTGGTTCTTATTTCTCATTTTGCAACGCTCTCTCTATCAAGGGTTTAAATTGATTGCATGCATTTCTTCAGACCTCTTCCTAGATGCCTTATAGGGTACGAGTATGGCCATCGCCATATTACGGCCAATAATATATGTGGAGAATAAGTCAATGATATAAGAGCTACTGAAGTTTTGTTTTCATCGTTCTTATGAATTGTTAGTGTCAGTGACAATGCCATTTTACTTCTCATAATAAGTCATTATTATTGATATTAGATTTATAAATATAGAGCGATTATTCTCTTAGTATAGTCTTAGATGAATAAACTATTTTTTTTCTTAGCTTATTGATTTACTTAGGCATGCTAAATGCAAATTAGAGATACCTAATCACTTCATTATAGTAATATAATAATAGATTCATAGTAACTAATCATTATCATACAAAGTAGTTACTAAAGAATTAAGTCAATAATAAGATAATAAATATTACAAAGACAACAAATTTTTGATTATAAAAAATGGGTTACATAAATGGTACAAATTAAAGAATACATGTACATAAAAAGTTATTAATTTGTTAATTACTTCAATCATTTACAAAGTAAAAGTCAACTACATGTACAACCTCGTGATTCACATAAGGGACAAGTTGTTAAAAGGTCAAAACATGATCCGATGCATAGCATATACAACTTACCATGTTTTTTCTATAATAGAACAAAGTGCAAACTAGACAAACTTGAGGAATAAAATCTATTGAAATGGACAAAGGTATGTAATTTTGGTATCTTTTGATACATGGACTAAAAATGGGATGTGAAGATTATATATTAATGGAAAATTATCATCATTAATCAAATATTCTGCTCGAAAATAGGGTTTGAATTACGTAAGGTTATGAAAAATCCATTTCGTACCGCCTCTAAAGGGGATCAGAAGAATGTGATCAAATAGATTAGTGAAAATGTACATACTAAAATTTTTACCCCAAATAGATTAGTGAAAATCATCATCATACCCAGTGTATCCCGAATATAAATAAATCAATGTTTAGGGTTTGGGGAGGGAAGATAGACGGCGTCTCATAAGTCATACCCATAAGAAGAGGGCGGTCGAAAGAGTCTCGCAGCTCAAGAAAGGTCTTCAAGAGAGGAACCTGCAAGAAATAAATTAGTGAAAATGTACATATTAAAATTTTTACATTAACATTATAAAAAAGTATTAGGCGAAGGGTCTAAAAATTACCAGGATTTTAAGGAATTCGAGCAATTTTGTCATGTTGACGACGAGATCACTTGTAAGTTGCGACTCGAACACAAAATAAAAATACTAATTTATACGTCAAATACTTCATAAATACAATATTTTCATTAATTTTACACAAATTCTTGTATAAGGCGGTCTCACTGGGAGATATGTCTCATATTTAGATTAAATAGCCGAATAAAAGATACTTTGAGCTAATGAGCTTCTTATTTTAAGGTCGTCTCACCATGAGACGGTCTTTCATACAAGACGGACTACTAATTTTAAGGGCCGACTCTCGTCCGCTATATCTTAGAATCAAATGGGCCATTGTGGGAGAAAGATGAAATGAAAAATTATTGACAGAAAATCCGAATTTTTTTTTATAAAAAATGGTTTTATTTATAGCCAATAAAAATCCACGTATTTCCTCTGTTCCATAATACTTGCTAGTTGCTACTGATAGTGACATGTTTCCACACAACATTTCACACTCGGTAGCAATTATTATGGAACGGAAGAAGTATTTAATTGGAATAATTGAACATAAGGCCAGGATCATGATGAATATGATTTGGGTACATAAACCAAAGATTCCGCCTGCTTTTATGTTAATTTTGTACTCCAAGGTATTACTAGGAGTAGATTTTTCTTGATCAAGGTAGAATGAGTATTAGAAATTAATCTAAAATGTTAGCTAATTTGAAGATAGAATTAATTAAGTATATACTAATCAAAAAATATAATAGAGATAGAAATGAGAAATAGTATTATTCTATATGAATTTCAAACAATGAATAAATGGTAAATAACACTATCAATAATAACGTTAATGTAGGAAAATAGGAAATATAATAAAATAAAAATATCATTTCAAGAATATTATGTTTTAAGAAATTAAGATATTTTTAATATTTAGAATATCAATGTTATTTTATTTCTTAATTATTTAGGCTTAGGTTAATATTATGTTTCCTTATTTTTAGTCCTAATCTCATGTATAAATAGAGGTAGTTCCTCTCATTATTGTTCAATACAAATTCAGTATTCACCAATTTAAACTCAAACCAAATTCCGCATTATGATTTTCTACAGTTAAAACGTTGCACAATTTAGTTTCTTTAATCAATGCAACATGATGGTTGTAATGGAACATAAGAGTACTTATACTCTTTAATCATCGATTAATAATATTGTTATTGTTCCTCCCTCAACAGTTTCTTTTCACAATGGACTTGGAAATAAAGTTGTAGGTGTAGTGTTTGCTGACCCTTGATGTGAAGGTGGAGGAAGTGTCGATCTCAAGTTATATTTGCCAATTGATTCGATGAATGCTCTTGGAAATGATCAAGAGTTACGTTCATAACCGCTTTGTTATAAAAATTTTCAATTTTGATTCAAAAATGATCAATTCAGACTTTAAAGTGATCAATGAACAATTTAGTTTTGATCTGAAAGTTATCAATTATAACCTTAAATAGATTAAGTACTGAGTACATAGTGAGAAAAACTATAATTAGGTCGATGGACCTATCTGTCTCAGAATGAGATCGTTGCATCCAAGAGCGGCTGATCAAAATTTAATCTGACCCGAAATTGACTCGTTACAAATAACCCGATCAAAACCCATACTGAAGTATTTTGACTCTTTTTGAGATCTGTGTCTACATTTCCAGTTTCATGTCAAATAACCTTATAATGAGTTTTCATACTTAAAGTTGACATGTAAAAATTAAAATGAAATTATGGATGCTGCAGTCTCACAAGAAATGTATTGATTATATTTGAGATGGGCTAGCTTCCTAAGCCCATTACTTGGCCGGCCCAATTTACGCGTATAACATTATTTTAATTTTCTGGGCATTATTAATTTTGATTTTAAAGATATCAATTTTGAAAATTAATACCCCTTTAAGGTTGAAATTGATATCTTTAAGATCAAAATGAAAAAGTGTCCAGAAAATAAAAAAAAAATGTCCAGGTTGGTACACGGGCGAATTGGGCCGACCCAAATTGATGGTCTCATTATGAGGCCGTCTCGTCCAAGACCAGCTGTTTTTTTAATACGTTCTTTTGCACACAATAAATAAATATTCACAAATTTTTGTATGTGACGGTTTTACCGTGAGACATATCTCATAATTAGGTTAAATGCTCAATAATAAAAACTTTTAAGTAACATAATGAATCTTTTATATGGACTCGTCTAACGATTAGCTGGACATAAGTCTGGAGTTGTTATGTTTTGCACTCGAACAGTATCGATAATTTTGTGCTATTCTACTTGTAACTTCCGAGTAGATGCTTGAATTGAGAGACCGTCTCTCACAACAATTTGTGTATCTTTATATGTGTGCAAAATTAAATTTATTATCACTTTTCATATTAATTGTACGTAATTCAATATTAATAAGATTTTTAATCTAATAATAATCCGAAACATAATACGCATATCTTTCTTGGGTTCTAACTAATTTTTATTTCACAAATTTTTACTTGAGACTGTCTATATAATAGACGTCTCAAGTTTTGGGGCTGACCCAATTTATAAATTAAAAAAAAAACTAATTAGTGGTTATGTAAGTTAAAAGGGAGATATGAGTTAGGCTCGTGAGAGATGTCTGTACTATAGACGGTTTCTCAAAAGAGGACATGTTTTTATTTAATTTTTTTCTTTTTAAACAATATCTTTTTATTCTGAGCATATCATAATAAAATAATAATCCATCGTATTAGTTATAATGTCATCATATACATTCATACTCGTATAAAATTATCGCTTTAAGACCCCCAATTATAGTTGGGGGAATTTTTCAAGAATTAATTGGAAATAATTTTATTACTCCTATAATTTATTCATGCACTCATGCAGGAACTGGTCAACTAATTAAATAACTTAATACACAATTGGTTATTTAGGGGTTGAGGATATAAATAAAAGTTGTTACTCCCTCCAGTTCCTTTTTGATGTTCCTATTTGGATTTTTCATTAAGATTAAGAAAAATGGAATCTTTGGTGGTTGTGGGTATTATTTTAATTATATAATAGTGAGAAGTAATGATTGTATTGGAAGTATGAGAGAAAAAATAATTAAATAATAGTGTAATGTAATGCTTGTATTGGAAGTATGAAAGAGAAAATAATTAAATAGTAGTGTGGAGTAAGGAAAGTGGGGTTTTAAGGGGTAAAAGTGGGATGAAAACTTTCCAAAAATGGAAAGTATTCTAAAGTGGAAAAACTTATGGAACTACCTGTTTTAGTAAGGTGGAAAAATAAAAAGGAACGGAGGGAGTATTTGGTAATTGTTTTTTTTTCTAATTAATTGACTTTTAACTTTTAACTAATTATTAGACGACAAAAAAAACTAAGTAATTAAACGATTTTTAAATCAGCTCAAACATAATGTTGGCTTTTTTCTTTAGTTTTTCATTGTTTTTATCTAAAGTAACTAACAACTAGGAATTACAAATAATTAATAACTTATATTGTCATTAATTATATTGATATATATCTATGAAAAACTTTATTTAAGTTTCGTTCTACTCAAATGAAATATTCGTAACATATATAACTAACTTAAAGAAACTAAAGTAAGTAATAATTAGCTTAATGACTATTGATAAAACTTTATATGAGCGGGACACACTGGGTATGATGATGATGATGATAGAACACTACAACATAATTTGCTTTTAGTGAGATATATTTAGCGACATTTAATTTAAATGTCGTTATTTCAAATTTCTTATAGTATATAAAAGGATTTATTGACACATATTATACCCTTTAATAGCTAATAAAAAGTCACACAAAAGCTTTTAGCGACATAAAATCTAGTGAAATTTTTCTCAAATGTTACTATAGACTATAGTGATAATTACATATGCCACTAAAGACCAAATAAAGTGTCGTTAAATCACTATATAGTGGAACTTAAAATAAAAACCAATAATTATTACACTAAAAATATGAATCAGTGATATTTTTTTAATGCCACTAAATCTAATGTCGCAAAAAGTTAAATTTGTTGTAGTGAAAATTTATATTTTAGATGATGCTATTGTATCACAAATATGATATAACTACTAGCTAGTATTCTTTTTTTGTTTCGTTAGATGAAGTTGTTCTCCTAAATATAGAAAGTTTTTGGCCAAAATGTATTTTTGGTATTATTAAATCTTTGTCTTACTAAAAATTGATAATAAAGAATGGTTTTGGATGATCATTGTATTGCTCATGGACGGTTTATAACTTTATAATCAAATATAAAGGTTTGGATCAACCCTATGATCAAGCCTATAATCATGGAAAATCATCTTAATTAATTATATTAATTAGAGGCGGACTCTAGATTTTAATTTAATTATAATAAAGAGGTTATTTTATTAGTTTCTGTATATGCATAGATTGACGGTTGAGAATTTTTATCTTTTATGTCGTTGTAATATATACTATATACAGTTAATGATTTTTTTTCGATTGGACTAGTAAATTTACTTTTGAAATTTTTTTTTCTTTCAAGATTTTTCGACTTTTTTTGTTTTTTGAGCCATAGCACCACCTTGTCGCGATTGTAGGTCCGCCACTAAATTATGATATACTTTGTTGTAAGAAGATTATTGCACATAACTTGTTTTACTTACAAGGGCAGAGTAAAAATGTACAAAAAAAATTTAGACGCTGTTAATTTTGTTTTTTATTTTTAAATTTTTACGGCCTTTTAATTTAGAAGGGCTTTTGCAATTTGGTATTTTACACATGCTCAAAACTATCAGTATCATGTACTTCATTGTAACTCAACGTACTACATATAGTACTACTTAATAAGACCTTCATTTTTAGATAATCATGACCAACTATGGTGTTACTCTTATAAGAGACCGTTTTTTAGTAAAACAATTTGAAAATAAGAAGTTTATATTATGCTAATAATTTATACTCCCTCCGTTCTCTAATGTTCTTCCCATTTGGAATATTTCATCTTAAGGGAGAAAGAAATTTAATTATTATTTTTGATACATATTTAAAAGATAAAATATATCCATGTGAAATCTCGTTAGATTCGTTTTAATTAATATACATTTTTTTATTTTGTATATTTTATAATTTTTTATTATGTGCATTCATATATTAAGTGCCCTGTCTTGCAATAAGGATTTTACATTACACATATTTTTAATAATTATTATCGATTTAAGTTAAAACGAGTATACAATAGCTGGAAATATGGCGATGTGATCAACCTATAGCCTATAACAGCTTACGTTATTGAAACTTGAGCAACTTGGGAGCAACTGGATCCAATTTTACATACTTAAAAGTTAAAACTCATAATTTGACTTTTTAATATTTTTTTATTTATAATATCCTATAGGCTATAAGGTCCTAATTATTTGGATGTTACATCATTATGTACATAATATTGTGATTATAATGATTATATTAAGGCATGTTTAGTTTAACTGAATTTTACTGATTAAAATTAAATTTTATTGATTATATCTAATTTTTATTGATTTGATATCAATTTTAACTAGATTGAAATTAATTTTTACTGATTCTATAGATGATTTTAATTATAAATTATAACTGATTTTTATTGATCCACTACAACAAATTTAATTTTTTGCGACATTGGATTTAGTAGCATTAAAAAATGCCACTAATTCATATTTTTAGTACAATAATTATTGGTTTTTATTTTAAGTTCTACCATAAAGTGATTTAGCGACACTTAATTGGGTCTTTAATGGCATATGTAATTGTCACTATAGTCTATAGTGACATTTGTGAGAAATGTCACTAGATCTCCTATGTCGCTTAAAGCTTTAGTGTGACTTTTTAATATGCTGCTAAAGGGTTTAATAAATGTCACTAAATCCTCTATATACACTATAAGAAATTTGAAATAACAACATTTAAATTAAATATCGCTAAATATATCCCACTAAAAGCAAATTATGTTATAGAATGATTGCAACTGAATTTTATCGATTAAAACTGAATTTTCTTATTATTTTTTTAAGGCGACCTAAATAGGGCCTAGTACAAGAAGTTCCAACATTATGGCTCATAATAATATGATTTGGCATTTTGATTTTATAAAAAAAAAATTTATATCGGCATAAGAATGATTAGAGGTAGTGATAATATTGTTTAGGAAAGTAAACAATTCCATAATTATTAAACAATCATCTAATTAGTATATTAGTAGCCCTAATAAGACCCTAACTGCTACTTTATAATACTATCACTTTGGCCGACTTTTACCAATAATTGTACTCCTACCAAAGAAGGATAATATAAATGTAAAAAAAATACGAATATTGTCAAATTAATGCATAAAAAACCACTAAAAAAACTCTCACTCTCAAAAAATAAAGGGTTTGTTATAGAAATTTTTAAAATACGTACACCAAGATTATAGCAGTTTATTTATATAAATTTATGTGATATCGCAATTTTAAATTTGTATTATATGACTTTGAAAAAATTTAAGTATTAAAGTTATATAGCGTAAATTAAAAAGAAAAAAAGTGTAATTTTTTAAAATTTGATCTAAAGGACTCATTATCTAATGTTGTTGGTCCACTATTAGAAGAGAATATAGGTCTAAGTCTATCTAGATTATAATAATCCGAGTTATTTAATTAGATTAATAACATTAAGGAAAAATTTACCAAAAATAATCCAACGTATTCTTGATTTTCCTACAATAATTCTATCTATTGATTAACCATGAATAATCTCAACTTTAAGGGGTATTTTCCTAGAGTATACCCGGTGACCGGATGACTTGTTATAGCAAGGTTTATTTTTTTAAAAAAAGTTAAATTAAAATAAATGTCAAAAAAAATTAAAAAAAAATGTTCAAGAAAAATATATGATTTTTTTATTATTTAGAATTTTTTACGTAAAATTTCTAAATTTTTCTCTAATTTTAAATTAATTTTCAGTTTTCTTTTTTTTGGGAATTACCTACTATGGCAGGTCATCGGGTTACCCAAGTTTACTCTAGGCAAATACCCTTTAAAGTTGAGATTATCCATGGTTAATCAATAGATGAGATTATTATAGGAAAATCACGAATAGGTTAGATTATTCTAGATAAATTTTCCTAACATTAAAATATACAAAAAAAAATACGAGTTGACTAGTTCAACGCACATACTGAGATAAGTTTTCAAATCACTCCATATTAGTTTTTTTATTTGCCCTCTAGAATGATGGGGCAGTGAAACTCGTAATCTTAATCTTAATCTTAAAATTATAAATCAAACCTCTATCAATTTTCCGAAGTGATCTTAATATGAAGATATATTATAAAGAACAACTCTTGTAATAGAACGTATTAATTATGATATATTTTATTTAGCTATATTTTTATAAGAGGTACATGAGTTTATGTAGTGTTTGGGAACATGTATTTTATTTCAAATTATGGATTTTAATCATGAAATCGTAAATGAAGAATTTGAGAATGACAAGATTTGAGTAGTCATTCTCAAATTCTCAACTTTAATTACTGTTAAAAGGTGAGCCAAAAATACAAACAGAACCAAAATGTAATTGTATTAAAATGAAATTTGATCTAAATTCAAATTTGAAAATTTTTAATTTGCCAAACAATAAACTAGATCCAATTCCAAATTTTCAAATGAAATCATTGTTTCCAAACATGACAGTCAATAATTTCGTTTTGATTCATCCAATCCACAAATTCATAATTTTCGATTTTCTCTTTATTTCATCAACAATTTTATTCTACTCGTCGTTTTGTCTCATTTTATTTCTAATTTGTCAAAATTTAATGAATGTAACAAACACATTGCATTAAATTATCAATTCGGTTTTCATTGTTAGTGACACCAAAAATTAGGTAGAAAATCATCTCTTAAAATAGTATACTCTTATTTAATATATCTATATATCTATTTAATAATATTTGTTAAATAAATGGGTGTCACTTTATCATAATAAAATTTCCCATTGATTTGATAAAATGTTATCACCATTAACTTTTAATAATACAAAAATTAATATACTAATTTTATAAAAAAATATAAAAATAATAGTATATTTAATACATTTTTGAAAACCACAATTTTATTACATCAATGAAGTTAAAAGGTAAATAATAGACTGATAATTTATGGGTAATGATATTTACAACCCTTAGGGTTGTACATAAAAATTAACAAATTCGTTTTATCATTAAAAAAATTTCAATTTTTAAGAGAATCTAATCTAGAAATTGAAAAACAATTAATATTTTATATAATGATTTTTAACTTCCTAAGAAATAATAAATGATAAATTAATAATAAAGTATAATTAAATGTTTATGTTTCCAAAGCAAAAATAATATTTAATTAAATGAATTAAATACAAGATTCTTTTTTATATACTTCCTCCGTTCCATAATACTTGCTACATTTCACTTTTTTACGCAATCCAATGCACAATTTTGATCATTAATATATTAAACTACACTTATCTAAAAATTATAAAAATTTAATATTATGAAAGTATGCGATTAGACGATTCAAACAAGATCCCACTTAACTATATTTTTACGTACACATTAGTCGCAATATGTAAAATAAGCTTGAATGATGAATAGTGCACAAAAACGAAATGTAGCGAGTATTTCGGAACAGAGGAAGTACAACCTTAGGGCTGTATATATCATTTTCCATAAATTATTATGAAATTTTTTTTTCTCAACTCTAATAAATTTGTTCAAAAAATATATATATAAATCGTGTATCGAACATATATTATCTTAATTTTTTTTTATAAATGTATGTATACAATCTCAATCATTAGTTACAAAAGGCTAAATAATCATATAAGGTATTACAAATACAATATTACACTTATCATGATTCATGCCCTACGAATTAAAGTACATATTGAATATAGAAGTATACAAGAGCACACATGAAGGAATAATATCCTTCAACTATGTGTTACAATTTAATTAATTAGGTGCCTTTTGTTAATTATTAGGCATTAATCTAATTAACCCTTTAATTAATTATCTTAATAGCTTATAAGATTCGGTATCTTTCAATCTCACGTTCTTTCCTCATCCTCCATTAATTATCTATTAATATTAATTAATTAATTATGAAGAAAAAATTGGACGGTTGATATTAGAGATGATCAATGAAAGGAGACAATCTTCTATAAGCTCCAACATCAAGTCCATTGTAAGCAAGAGGGGCATACATCCATAGATCATCTGAGCTCAATAGCTACACAATTAAAAAATTAATAAGTGGCGGAGACATTAAATCGAGCAAATAATATCAAAAAAAGAAAAAAAGAAAGTGGTAGAGACTTTAATAAAAAGAAAACGTGTCAAAGTAATATAATAAATTAAAAAGAATAAGTAATATAATAAATTAAAAAGAATATGAGATAATTTCATTTAGACGGAAAATATATTATCAATAATGTACAAAATAATTATTACGTATTATTAATTTAAAATTTAAATTAAACTTACAACTGAAAGTTATCATACAACATAAAACCAATCATGGGTTTCAAAAAGAATGAGTATTTTATTTATTTATGATGGGTAATTAAAATTAAAATTATAATTGTACTATGGCAAAAAGATTTACGTCTTATATATATTTATAAGGTACAGTTATAGATAATATTTGCTATTAAAAGTCAATAAAAAGTACATTTTTTATCGTTGTCACTTGTCACTAATAATGTTTCAATAAATAAAAGTCATTTAATGACATTAAAGTAACGCAAAACCAGATACATATATTGTAACTATTTGTAATACAAAATTGGAAACCATGTTTAAACTTACCCTGATTTGAAGCTGCAAAAACTTGACATAATGAAATGCCTCTTCCAGCATTGTACTAATATCCACCTGAAAACATTTATTAAAATATATTTATCAACACCATAATCTAAAAAAAATTAACCCAGATAATAATTATATTATTACAATTTTTTGAAGGATTATAATCACAAACCTTAGTTCCATTAGGTACAAGGCTCTGTAAGATTCTTAATCTCTCATTAATCCTCATTCTTCTTTTCTGTAATAATAACACAAAAGATTAATTAATTACAAACAACTAGTTACATGTTTACCTAGAATTTACTGCCTGTTTGGTTATCGGTATTTAATAATATGAAAATTAATGAAAATTTAACTTAAAAAACAATTTTACAATGTTTATGATCACGCTTGTCCTACTCAATTATTCTTTGTCATCATGAAACCCATTAATAGGTGGTAATGAAAAATAATCAAGAAAACACAAGTTTAAAGACGACTGATTTATTACCGTGAAAATGATATTTGTAGAGTATATAGTATATGTTAGAGGCCTCAACCATCACCTTAAGATTTTGGTTGAGTTGGTTTTTTGACATGGTATCAGAGCCAGGATGACAAAAGGTTACGACTTCGAATCTCAACCACCCTTTATTTAAAGTGAAATATTTAGCGCTAATTATGAAGAGGGGTCTCCATTCGTTACAACTTTACTGAATTAAGTATTTAATACCAACAACCAAACGCGGGATAATTTTAATAAGTATTAAGCAATGTAGAAATAACATACCCTAGCATAGAGGCTTTGAGGATCAGTTGCAGCACCTCTACTAGCTCTTTTCTTACCAGTTGAGGTAAGAGAAAGTGTAGTGTTAGAATTAGATTCTGCATTTTCATTCATTTCTTCAGAAACACAACCAGCATTTGAATCATCTGAGTTTGAATCTGCAATTTCATTACTCTCTTTTATATACAAATTTGGTTTCATGTCTTCCTCACTTTTCTGATTCGCCTTCCTTTTCCCTTTCAAACCCTGATCAAATGTTTATCATCATATCATAAACTATATATCAGAATCCAATTCAACCAAAAGTTATATACTTTATCACGCACTCGCAAACAATACCTCTTTTGTTTTTGTCCAACAAATATAGTAAAAAAAATTGACGAGCTGATGGTTGCAGCCCCAAAATATATTATAAAATATAATAAAATTCAACCCTTTTTTGAAATCAAAAGACATTTCAACAAGTAAAAACTATAGAAAAATAAGGGTTTGCCTTGTGTTGGACTTTCTCTTTCACCCGACTTTCATCATTTATAAAACGATTTATTTCTCATTTTTTTTGTCCGTAGGAATTCTCCAACCTTATCCCAATAAAAAAAAAAAAATTACCTGGAATAATACAATATTTTGCTTATTTCCCTACAATAATACCAAATTTTGATTAACCATGAATAATACCAACTTATGGGGGTGTTTTCCTAGAATATACCTAACATGTTAAAAATCAAACTAACTAAAGTTGGTATAATTCTAGGAAAAAACCCAAAATTGATATTATTCATGATTAATCACAAGTTCGTATTAGTGTAGGGAAATCAACAAAAGGTTGTATTATTCACGATATATTTTCCTAAAAAAAATATGAAGGCAAAAGTTTTTTCAAAATAGAAAAACACACTTACATTTTGTGAAACTCTAGCATTCTTTTTAGGAGGTTTTTCCATCACATTCACTTCTTCTTGATTATCTTCAAAAACTTTCAAATCGCGCTTTCTTTTAGGAGCTGACTTAATGACATTGGGTAATATCACATTCATAGAATTATTATCATTACTATTACTATAGTCATTGTTGCTATTAATATTATGAAAATCATTATTTTGTGGAAATGAAAGGCCTAATGAGGCCTCAATTTCTTCATTTAAATTAGAGAAATCAATACAAGATAATATATCAGGAAGAAAACAATCACTATTATTATTATTATTATTATTATTATTATTATTATTATTATTATTATTATTATTATTATTAGTAATAGTAGTAGAATAATTAGTTTTATTTTCTTGGAATAATATATCTTTAGAAAAAGAATTAGCAGGATTATTTTCATCTTGCTCACTTTCTGGTGAATAATATTCCAAAAAATCAGCATAAAGATTAGGGGATTCTTCAACTGTAAAAAGTTTACTTATGGATTCCCATTCTCCATCAAGAAAAGCCCCCATCTTTTTTTTTGGTGGGTATTATGTGAAGAATAAAATTAATTGGAAGAAAAAAAGGGTTAATGACAAAAAAAGACTTTAAGGGATATATTTATACAAATTTTATGGTGAATAGGAATGTTGTAGATTTGAGAATATTAATTTATTTATTATAAAAATAAAAAAAAATATAATATCCAATGATTAAAATGAATAGGGTCTTTGTTCTTTGTAACTAATCTCTTGTAGTCCACTGTGGGGCCTAACAACAGGCAAAGTACAACTAAGAGATTATGTAGTTAATAATGTAATAATATGGAAAAGATAATAGAATTGGAGAATAATTTGACATAAAGAATTACTATCTATAGGAGGATATGCGTTGATAGATAAAAATAAATGAAGGAGAAAGATTACATATTGATAAATGAATAGAGAATGATATTAGGAAAGGTGGGCATGAATCGTGCTTGAACGGTCGTAGTTTGTGCTCGGGCGGGCTTCATAGCACACGGACCGAGTAACATTAGGACAAAGCCAAGCCCTAGCACGGAATCAGGGTACTTACGGTTATTCAGATCTGATTAAACTGCAAAATGATTTTTTATAATTTAAAAAAAGTTAATTGGAAAATAGAGTGGGTTTGATCTATTGTGCCCATTTGCTATTGTCGAGTCGATCCATTTTCCGAAACCATAAATGTAGCATGCACGAAAAATTTGTGTATCATGATGCAGGGAGTCTGAGCATTGGTCGTGTTGTGCGCAATTTAATTTTGCTCGTGTCTAGCTTTAATAATTAAAATCAAACTTTCACAAAATTAGTATTAGGGAAGTGTTTACAATAGCGGTTTAATAACGCTAAAATATTATTTCGATAAACTAGAAATTTAAGCAGCGATTATGTTGCATGTAACTGTTTGCAAAACGTTAGTGTACTAGAGAATAAAAAGTAGTGGTTTAAGATATTCCCTAAAATATTGATGACAAATAAGTTCAGCTAATTTCGCTAACTATCCACAAATACAACTATTTAGACAACTAAAAATTACCAACACAACTACCTTACACCGAACAAGCGATCAAGTAAAATAAGACCTTTAATCATGGTCGGCCCTAAGGGTGGGCAAGAGGGGCTGTCGCCCAGGGCCTCATGTCAAAAAAGTAAAATTACTGGTTGTAAAAGATCTATATAAGTTATAAATTGCGAAGAAACAGGGTTCAAATATGCTATTTCGCCTAGAATCGGCCCAGCATTTAATCATTTGAAAAGAAATGTACTTCGACTTCATAAGTTATGTTAACGGTCTATATGTATTGTTAATCTATTGCATTGTTGACTTCTTGTTAATAATGTAAAGGCTATTAGCTTATTACAAACTTTTAATAGCTATAAAAATTAAAAATTCAATTGGAACATATATTGAGTAATGATTTATAAATTTATTTAATTATATTGTCCTTCACAAAGATTAGGTAGTTATTTTGTAGTGATTATTTTATTCAATCTTTGCATATATAAAATGTAATGTTAATCAATCAAAAATAATGGAAACATACTCCTTGTATCATTTTGAGTTTGCACCATTTAAATCAAATTGAGAGTAAATCTATAAGGATCAAAGACAGTAAAAGTTAACAAACTTTTGAAGATTATGCGCGATTTCGAAAATCATTATATTTTTCTAATAATTTTATATCTTTAAATTTCATATATACTAACTAATTTAATATTGATGCCCATATTTATTTAAAGATCTGTTCGGTCGAACATATTGAACATGCTCAGAACCTCCTTTATAGAACCGGAGAGAGGATCATAAAAAGAAATAGTTTGGTGTAAAAGAATTGAGAGAACGTGGGAAGTTTACTTGCATAAAATAAGCAAAAAGAAATCTGTATAAGTGGATGAAAACACAAAAAATGTAAAGGACAGCCAAGTGATGAGAACTAGTTTCCAAATTATACTTCTAAGTACAAAGTTTACGACAATACCAAATCATTTATTTTATCTGCTCTTTGGTTGGAGAACATTCCCATTCTACAACTTTTATGTTTTATTCGGAGAATAGTTAAACTGGAGCTAAATATTTCAATTTTTATTAGGAACTAGGCTAGCGAATCTATACAGAAATGAGAAATAGAAAAACTAATCTTTCGTGTAGAACATTGAGAATCGAACTTAGTACTTCACCTAAAGAAGGAATATAAACCAACTGAAATAAGACCAGATTTTTTTCCTAATGCTAAAATTGAAATTTTAGATAATAAATTAAACATTGACAAGGAGGACACGATAAAAGCAAGAAATAATAGCTGAAATGGCAAGAATCATACATCATATCATATCATATCATCATCATACATTGTATAAAAGGCTTGGAAAATTCCAAGTGGCAAAATATAAGAGTTTTTCCAAATGACACTCATTTATTTGCTAAAAAAATAACATGTGATTTTATATGGACCAATATTTCTACCATTAAATATCTTTGACTAGCAATTATTTATAGTTAAATTGAGTAAATTAAAGAACATAATATACTGCATAATATATTATTGATAATTTTCATTATTATAGAGATAATTCATAATTATATCAATAACTGTCAAAATTGAGTATTTCTATCTCTGACTTTATTTTTTTAATTGGAATCATATTTATAGACGTTGATGCTAAAAAAACCGTGTAATGCACAGGTTTTTATACTAGTTACACATGATTCATCTTGATTTTCTATGTCTATGTTCCTATAATCTTAATTCTTGTAAATTTTCTTGTTTCTTATAAATCATTTTTTTCGTTTTATACTCTCTTATGTCTATAAATCACGTACACTTCATATTTATGTGAAATTGCACATGAGGTTTGCTACCAAAAGTCAATCAAATACAACTTCTTTGTTAATTTTATCATTAATAATGACGAAGTAGCATATATCCGACCCTCTCAAGTTCCATGCATGCACTTATTGACATCGAGATATTTGAATGTTGTTACCATCTTCCTCAAGTCTTCAATTACTCTAATACAAAGAGGTTAAATATATTAATCTCATTTTAATAACTTTACCTATTTTGTAATATAAATATATTAACTTGTTAAAATATAATTTGTATATTCTTTTAAATTAACAAGTGTAAACAAACTAAAAAATATATTAATTTAATTTTCAGTCAGTCTCCTGAGAGACCGTCTTTCTGAGAGACGTCTCTCAGGCCCAATTCATTAAAGCTTGTTGCCTACATTTACTCTACATTTTCCCTAATGGGCTAACCAAATTAGAGATGGTCTCTCACAAGAATTTGTGTTTAATTTTTATAACTTTACCTATTTTGTAATATAAACTTATACGCCAGATAAAACAAAAATTTTAATATAATAACAAAATAACTGATGAGCGAATATGGGCGACATCTTGTAGAATCATCTCACAATGGAGATGCTGATTATGTTTTTGATTATTTTGTATTTATTTTAATTTCTAAGCTTACATTTCCACGTGTTAAATAGCTACTGGATTTGCACGTCCAGTGGAGTTTTTATTCTTTCTTGTTAGGAGTAAGGATAACAGATGGAACGATAACACTATCACCATATCACTAAAATTGGAATAAAATCATATTCTTGCATTATATCATGATAAAATAAATTTCACAATATTTTTAAAAATTTATTTTTTTAATAAAAATTCAAAATTTAAAGATATATAATTTAAAAATTAAATAAAACAAAATTAATGTTCACTAATTGCTTAATACCTTTAATTTTTACAAATTTTATGTGTTCAATTATCTTGTATGTATCGTAGGGCACGGTAGGGGAAGTTAAGGGCAAGTTGCCGACGTCACAAGACCCGACATCACGAGACTCCATTTGAGATTAAGACTCTGACATTTCAGTTGTTGTATTCTTAATTTATAAGTTTGTGTTGTATTCTTAATCTATAAGTTAAAATATGATTAATTTAAGTGGAATGAATGGAGAGGAAGACTCCGTGTGGATGACCATTGAAACTGATATATTAATTTATATAGTCGATCCCAATTGTTTGAAATTAAGGCTCTGACATTCTAGTCATTGTAATAAGTAAAATGTTATTTGATTTGTCACAATATAAATAAATTTCATTAATTAATCTCCCTCTGTTTTTTTTTCCGCTTACTTTTTGCACAGTTTTCAATGCAAATTTTAAATCTCAATATCTGTAAATACACATCAAAAAATTTATAAAAATACATAATAAAAAAATATACATTAAGACAAATCTAACGAGATCTTACACGGATATATTTTATAATTTAAATATGTCTCAAAAACATAAATCAAATTTCTCTTTCCTTGAGATGGAATATTTCAAATGGAAAGAACATTAGAGAACGGAGAGAGTATTAATGCATTAGTGAACATGACATTCTAAATGCGACAAATATTGAAGATAAGAGAATACATCAGCATACCTAATCTATCCCGCTCATAGAAAAACTGTAATAGAATAGTTATAAGTATAAACTGTGGATACATCAAATAAGCGCACAAGATCATAAAATTATTAGGTCGGTTTTGACGTGTCGAAAATCGACTAGCACCCCTAAAAGCTCATAGTTCTTAAGAATGATGTGAGAATGCGTGTATTCGCCGGCCGTGCAAGCCAAAATGCTTAGTTTCAGCCATGGAATTGAAAATATTGCTGTTAGGATTATAATACAGCTGGTTTATAAACGACCAACCAACCAGAAGTACACATAATTTCATTTTTTAATTCACCTAATTTATAAATTTTTAGTTTTTAATTTTTGAATATATATATTTAATCACCAACTTTTAAGATAGGGAAAGTATTAGAATTATCATTAACATAAAAAATACAACTATATTTTAACTTTTAAAAAAGAACTATCTTAGCAACCACTAAAATTACGCCACGTGGATCGATTTTGTAGTTTTTCTGTAATTATTGAGAAAAACGTCATGAGTTTGGGTAATTATGCAATAATATTATTATTATTATTTTGGTGAATTATTTAAAAAATGGATATAATTATATAAATTGGAGGAGTAATCCGCCAATTTGTCAAAGTCGTATATGTAATTAACAATAATTAAGAATCACGAAATCACCATAACATTACTAATTACTAAAATAAACTAATGCATGATGCATCAATCAAATAGAAAATATTTTTGCAACACGTAGCTTTTCTCATTACCAATGAGTTTTTTTTTTTTTTTTTTGAAATATACCAATGAGTTAATAATATTTGAAATTTTGTGTATCGTTAAGAATAGCCTCAAATAGAAATAAAGTGACATAAAAAAAATAAAAAAAAATAAAGCAACATAAAATAAAAAAGTAAGATAAATGTAATGAAAAGTTAAGTAAAATATGTAGTGAATAGTGAGAATTAAAATATAAATGCAAATTATGTGTAAAAAATAAAAATATAGCAAATTTAATTGAACGCTAAATCTTTAGAAAAGAGAGTACAAAAAATTTGTAAAACTTTGAGATCAAAGATTAATTTTAATTAGAACTAAATAAAAATTTGATCTTCAAATAATTTGTTTAAAATTTATTTTAACCTACAATAGTAGACTCGAGTTTGAATTGATTCAGCCCAGTTTTTCTTTGAATTAATTGTTAATCTACAAAAACCCTAATAGGAATTATGTGAATATTTATTCCTTTGCCAAGTTAAATAAAAAGAAAATATTCTCAAGATCTATCAAAATATACAAATTCTTGTAAAAGACGATCTCTTTGATAGACCATCAATAACTAGGGACTGACCAAAAAGGAAAATATAAAGAAAATTTCTTGGTAGAAATTAAGAATATTATAAGTAGACATTTAGAATATTAAAAGTATTTAAGTACTTACTCGACATACATTAAGTATATTGTAAGTAGGCATTAAAGATATTATAAGTAGGCAATAAGGTTATGGTTAGTACTAAGTATGCTAGTAAGCTAAGTGGTGAGAATCCTTACAACTCGTTATTCTTATACTTCCAGTATTAGGAAAAATTACCAAGAATAATACAACCTTTTGCATATTTCCCTACAATAATACCAACTATTGATTAACTATGAATAATACCAACTTATGGGGGTGTTTCTCTAAAATATACCCAACATGTTAAAAATCAAACTATAGGTGATTATATGACCAAAAAAATTAGTAAATTAGTTAATAAACTAAAGTTGATATTATTCTAGGAGAAAACACCCCAAAGTTGGTATTATTCATGGTTAATCAAAAGTTCGTATTATTGTAGGGAAATTAACAAAAGATTGTATTATTCACGGTAATTTTTCCTAACTATTAAGTGGTGAAAATGATAATGAAAATATAATAATGTAGTTAAGCAAGGAAAAAATTACTTGACAAAATTTATGTAAATTTCATTATCATCCATTACTACTTGAGAATGTAATATTAGATGGTAATATAAAATTGTGAAGAATAGATAGTTTTGAGCAAGAGAGCTACATTACCTCGAGAAAACTTGATCAAAATTAATACTAACAATCCGTTTGGTAGGTGGTAATAAATGGGGGTAATAGAAATGAAAATCTAGTATAATTTTGGTTGAAAAATCTTTTGGCTACCTTGATGCACATGCTTTTCCAACTTTAATCATCTAATTTTCTTCATAAAATTCATTCAATGCATTACAATGGGAATGATATATAACTTTTAATGAAATTTTACACTATAAATCATTCCTATTACCGCCATTTAATACCACTAACCAAACGAACTGTAAATGTCATTAGCATTACCACCTTTTGAAGCAAATGGGACACTAGGGTATTCTTGAAGTAGGAGTAATGTATTAAGTTCAAATAAAGTTATTAACCTACGTAAATAATTTTAGTTGTTAATGTGTAGATAAAGCAAATAAAATGGTGGTACAAATGACAAAATAATTGGTGTATGAGGAAGATGGGGGAGGGTGAAATATTTTCCTTATTTGGAGAAGAAAATTTCACCTATTAAGGTGATGGGGTAAATATCTATAATTACCTCGATTTTGATTTGAGCATGTTTGATTACGGTTTAATCGTATTCGACTTAGAGTTAATCACGGTTTTATCTTCTTAATACTTAGTTTAAGAAAACGTGAGGTACCTTATATTTGAATTGACTACATCGAGAAATGAACAGTTTATTCGAAAAAATCGAATCTAAAATGCAACTCAAACAAAAGCAATTGGCAATCAATGTGTGTTCATTAAAATTAACCTGGTCAATCCTTGTTCTTTTGGGGACCCAATACGAGGGTGCATACATGCATCATGCCAAGGCGAAAAAAACCCGAGCCTTATTAGGAATTTATGATGTTTCGAGTACACGAGGAACACATAATAAGTGTAAATGTGGATAGAATCATGATCGCACCTCTTCGACAAATTAGAGGGCGAAAAATAAGTGTGATAGTGGATAGAATCACAATCAAGCCTCTTCTAGTAATAAGAGGACTACAATAAGGGGAATAGTAGATAGAATAAAATTCAAACCTTTTGGTGATTTAGTATCATATCAAGATGATGAAAGCTAATGATGTCCCAGAGTTGCTTCCGACCTTGACGATATGATCAAGCTGATTTAATTAGGACGAAAAGAGGATTGTTCCCTAAGCGTTCTCGACCCTGCACAAATCCAAATGGCCTACTTTTAGAATCGACTGAACCAAGCTTAAGCTCGATTAGGCGAAAAGCAAATGAAGTTTGGCAGTAAAAGATAGAGATGGAAACTTGTGTCTTGCAGTCACAGCCATCCCAAAGAATATCAGGGCCAAAGGGGTGGGAAACGTTAGCATATAATCCATGATATAGGTTATTCTACTCGGTGCTACACGAAACGAAATTTGATTTGATACAAGAAACGAAACGGGAAATGAGAAATTTTAATTTAGCGTTTTAAGAACTTAGGAAACAAAATTTAATCCAATAGAATCCAAGATAGGGTCATATTGTTGTCCGAATACATAATGTTTTCCAAATATAAACATGGTGTGGGGTGTTTTGAATTGACGGTAGTTTAGTCGAACCGAGATTGCTAACATCTTAACAGCCCATACATTGTCATCAGCAAACCGGACGTTACTGCCGGTGTTTTGAATCATGTTTCTATACCAATACAGTACGAACGGTTCATAATGCAGGGAAATGTTACGTGTTTCACACTTCAATGATATTTCTACTCATGTTAAGATCGTCTATTTTGGAATGTCTTCGGCACAAAAAGAAAATTGGAAGTCATGTTCAGGATTAGAAAAGGCACCACACCAATCATTTGTTTGGGTTAGAGGAGGTCGAGGGGGCAAAATCAAATAGGATGCTTCAATAATTTAATAAGTTTGGAACGATCCATTCAATCTAAAGGTGTTCAAAACAGACTCGACGAGCCGATATTTAACCGACCATATAACCGAACCCGACGACCAGACTTCAAAATCAATTTGAAATTACATAAAAATCAGTTAGAACACAAGACCCAAACTTGAACCGACCGGAAACACTTAACCCGAAATCGACCCGAAGACCCGAATGAGCACCTCTAATTCAATCCATGAAAGTTTACACATTTGAATTGAACATCAACCTCTAACCCCCACCTCAAAAAAATAATAAACGGAAGTTTGATGCAACTGACTTCTAAGTGAGAATGTGCGGTAAACAAAAGCTGGAGGCAAAGAAAAAGACCCTAAAAATGAGTATTATATTATATAGGCAATATATGACTGCAACGAGACGCTAAAATTTGGAGAACATAAAATTCCAAGAATGTCAATAACAGTCGTACCTTCAGTTCTGGCAACTCAATAACACATGCAGACTCGACAACCTGCACCCCAACACGCTCTGCAATACACAGCACATAAAAGGTAAGTGCATATGATGCAAATTAGAGGCTCACTCCTCTCACACATACGGCTGGTGGAAACTTCACAGAAATTAAAATGCAGATAGGTTAACACTAGTAGCAATTCGTAATAGAGAAGTTTTAAAAAAAAGCTCTACCAAGCAGCTTGATTGCAGCCGATAAGGTTCCTCCAGTGGCTATGAGATCGTCTACAACTATGGCACGTTCTCCTTCTTTTACAGCACCAACGTGCATCTCCATTTTGTCTGTTCCGTATTCCAAGGAATACTCTTCTGAAATCACTTCCCCTGTCAAATAGTGTTCAACAGTTAGTAAAAGGTGATAATAGAAGTATATATGATGTGCATCACAGTTGGAGCATAATGCTGTATTGCAGGGTTCAGCTCCATTTTCACCAAGGAGTGAGCTTGAATGCAAAAAACTATTGACATGGAGAATAAAACACAAGCATCAATCCATTAAAGCACTTGAGTTTGAATTAATGAGACAGCATGAGCGTACTTGCGTGAATAGTCAAGTAATATACTTTACATATAAGATGCCTAAAATTCAAATATGATTGTATATTTGTATATCCAACTATCAAAGATTAACTCGCTCAAAAACTTAGGCAAAAGGGTAATACAGCTGCTAGATGTTTGCTTCACACCCAAGAAAGTTCCGACTCCAGTAAGTGTTGAACTCATCAACGAATGCCAGTAGAGGTTGACAAATGAGTCAAAATTGATTGTACTGGTTATGGACATAGAAAAATATGATACTAGTACACACACGATTTCCCAAGGAAAATTTAAATGTCATACATGTTTGTCAAGCACTTGTTTAGATGTTCAACATATTACAAATAGGGATGCGAAGAAGACTTATTTGTACAACAAGGATCAAGGAGTATCGAAATGATTCTGATACTTGTGTTCTCTCTCCATATTCCTCTCTTCAACACTTAGTTCCATTATTCCCTCCCTTAAACCTCCAAGGGAAGGGAAAAGTACAACAAAAAACACTAACGGCCCGTTTGGTAGATGGTAGTAAACGATAGTAATGGGAATGAAAAATAAGTGTAATTTTGGTTGAAAAATCTCTTGGTTATCTTAATGGTCATGCTTGTGCAACTTCAACCATCTCATTTTCTTCATAAAACTCATTCCAATGCAATATCATTGGGATAGATGGTATTAGGTGGTAATGGAAATTTGTAAACAAAAATACTTTTTTGTGGTCAAAGTTTCATTACCATGGGAATGATATAGAATTTTTGATGAAATTTTACACTATAAATCATTCTCATTACCGCCATTTAGTACCACTAACCAAACGGGTCGTAAAGGGAACATCATGTGTATGAGCTCATTCGCACAATGTAGAATGCCTCTTGGAAGGAGAAAACACATTTGTTGGCAAATAAGTGACCAATTTCAATGCCAAAGCCCCAATCACAATAATATGGGATCAACTTGCATAAGTAACAGAAGACGCATAAATGAATACATAGGCACCAAGAGTTCATATCTCGGAAGGAAATTGTTTCACATGGATATGTGGCCCATGTTGGGCAAAGACTGGCCCGATGTAACGACTAGGTGAAAATGAATACATAAGCACTACTTTGAGGAGGCCAATGGATTGTATATTAACTAATGTTTCTTTTTAATAGTTGCGCTTCTTTTAATATTTCAAAAAACGCGGAGGTGGGAGGAGGAACGAGCTTGGTTATGGTCAACTAACACCACAAAAATAATTTGGTAGAACAC
Organism: Amaranthus cruentus; assembly: GCA_019425755.1. Lineage (NCBI taxonomy): Eukaryota > Viridiplantae > Streptophyta > Magnoliopsida > Caryophyllales > Amaranthaceae > Amaranthus > Amaranthus cruentus. The sequence goes on from CM033455.1 coordinate 1,959,166, forward strand.
CTGAACAAAATTCCTCTCCATAAGTGAACGTGAATATGAAGCCATTTTCAACAGTTCAGCTTCAATTTGCAGCCCCTTACTGCTAAAGCATATTTAGAAATATTGAACCACATACTTGGTACTTCCACAAGCTAGAAAATATATTTATTCAGATAGGTCCTTGTCGGAAAACTTGCAATTTTTACCTCAACTTATAAAATAACATTAGTAAAAGTCAGTTTTCAATTGAGTTAAAATAGATGCCTTAAAAAGTATACCAGTTGGATTAGTATGGACTAGTAAATGAAGAAAACCAGAGGAACTGATTTGTGAAAATCAATTTCAAGCAGCAAAATGGTTTTAATCGGTAAAATCAGTTTAAATCATATGTAAGCTCTTCACTCTAAAAACTTCTAACTTCAATACACTGCAATAACAAACTTTGGGATAGCTTCTTCCAAAGTAAACAAAAAGATCCCTTTAATGAGACATAAAATGAATTACCTTGAGTATCATATTCGCCAATTGTAAATCAATTATAGCTTGATATCACTTTAATAGAGTCAAATAAATGAAAAACAAACATAAACAATGCCCAAGACATACCAGGTAATTTCCCCGGCTTCCTCATTGGTACGAATTTTGCTCCAATGGCCAACGCAATGGGAGGACCAAATATAAAACCTCTTGCCTCAACCCCTATAGTAGTCATACAAGTATAATTAAAGCCAAAATCCATATATGACTAAAAATTTGATAATAGCTACAAAAGCAGATACATCAAGAATGTGATCACCTTTGATCGCGAAGATGAGATCAAGTAACAAGAAAATAAGCAGCACACTAACATTAATATTGTTGTTAGTGTGTCTCGAACTCGGGACCAAGGACGTTGCGGCGGTTACGGGAAAGAAGACAACAGTTTCTTTATGTTATTTGTGGCGGTTACTTGCTGTTTCTTTTTCTGGTTATGTGGGATTAGTTGCCCACTTCTTTGTCCGGTTATACTTGTGAATTAATCAAGTAATAACTTCCTCTTTTTGGGATTTATTATATATACTTCCATTTTAGGGTTAGGGCTAAATTAACCCACAAATTGTTAGAGAGATCACAAGAGAGTACATTGTTCTTTGTGAGTGAGGTTGATTCATCTTGTAAATCTCCCAGTTTATAGTGAAAGTTTATTCTCGGTGCCGGTGGACGTAGCTATCACATTGATAGTGAACCACGTTAAATTTCTCGGTGTGATTTTCTTTATTGTTTGTTTGAATCTTTATTGCTTTCATTATTGTTTTTCGATCTTGGCTTCCGCTGTCGCAGAACAATTGGCATCAAGAGCTCAGGTTTAATCCTAGGAAGAGTTTTTTTTGGGAAACAATGGTAGGCGATTCTACAATAAGGATTGAGAAATTTAATGGGAAGAATAGCTTTGGGCTATGGCAGATTAAGATGAAGGCGTTATTAAAGCAGTTGCAGATTTGGCGTCCGTTGATCCCGAAGAGTGCGGCGTCGACATCGGGATCTCAAGACGGATGGACTGATGAACAATTAGTAGTGATGGAAGAGAAGGCTCATTCTACCATCTTACTAAGTCTTGATGATCATATCATCACGGAGGTTGCTGATCAGGAGACAGCCGCAGAATTATGGTTAAAACTAGAGTCATTATACATGACAAAATCATTAACCAACAAATTGTTACTGAAACAGCGGTTATTTAGCCTCAGGATGCAGTCAGGTACGCCATTAAGAAATCATCTAGAAAATCTTAACTCTACTTTATTGGATTTGCGTAATTTAGATGTTAAGATAGATGATGAGGATGCAACTTTAATATTGCTTGTTTCTCTACCGAATAGTTATGGAAACTTTGTGGAGTCTTTTGTGGTTGGCAAAGACTCGTTGACCCTAGAGGAAGTGAAGGCAGCACTTTATACTAGGGAATTGCGTCAAAAGGCGACGGGTGATAATAATGATTATAGCAGTGGGTTAGTTGTTAGGTCGGGTAAAAATTTTAGAAAGAAAAATGGGTCTAATAACAATAACGGTGCTAGTACAAATGGTTCCAGCAACACTAGGACCATAACTTCTTATCATTGTAGGGAACCAGGACATTTTAGGTCTAAATGTCCAGAATTAAAGAATAAATCTCATGTTACAGTAGTCGAAAGTAAACAGAATAAGAGCTATGATTCGGAGGAAGACTTAGCATTGATTAGTTGTGTGGAGTCTAATGATTTGTTTGATAGCTGGGTTCTTGATTCTGGAAGTTCTTTCCATATGAGTCCTCGTCGGGATTGGTTTGATACTTATGAGTCTTGTTTTGGGGGTTCGGTTACGATTGCTAACGGTATTCCATGTCAAGTAGTAGGTATTGGTTCCATAAGATTTCGGACTAGTGATGGGAGAAGGGTTACTTTGACTAAGGTGAGGCATGTTCCTGCATTGGGGAAGAACTTGATATCACTTGGGACCTTAGATGATTTGGGGTTCAAGGGTGAGTTTAGCAATGGGGAAGTGAGTGTCTTTAAGGGTTTGAATTTGATACTTAAGGGTGTCAAGGTGAAGTCCCTGTATGTCTTTCAGGGTGTTACGCTGCTTAGTTCTGCTGTTAGTGCTTCTACTAGTCACCAGGTGATGACAGTTTATGATAGGCATGGTCATACGGGTGAGGATAGAGGGCTGAAATTGTCCATTGGGAATTATCTTACATGTGTCAAGGATGTCTACCTTGAGGAAGACAAGCATTGGGTGCTTGGGTTTAAACACGGGTGTGAGCTTTGCATTGAAGCTCATGATCACATGTATGGTAAGATGGTTAGTTGGTTACATTTGGATAGTTCGTTTTGAGGATTTGCTATGTTCGATGTTTTAGGTATTTTGTGGCATCATACCTATGTGATAACACCATTGCAAAACGGTGTTACAAGAATAGCGAATCGGACCTTGTTAGGGAGACTCTTATGCATGCTCTCTAGTACTTGGTTGTTGAGTAGATACTGGAATAGTTTGTTCGATCGGGGTTTACACACGGGATTAGAGGTGACCAGTATGTGTGTGGTGTGGCTCAGTTGGGTATCGTGCTATCTCATATTTGGAGTCTTGTTAGGGCTTTGGTGTGCTGTGGTGTATTTTGCAGTTGCTGGTTATGGTGATAGTGGTACCGAGTTTGAGGTGGAGTATGAGGTTAACCCCTCATCCATATCTGCTCGACCTTGGATCGATGGTGTTGATGCTACCCCAGGTATCTCTCTGATTGTTGTTTTGGTTGCTATAAGTGTGGTAGGTTATGCATTGAACCTTGTGGGATTGGCAAGGTTGGTAGCCGTTTTTGTGGAGTCACTTGGACCTCCAACTTATGAGCAAGTTGTAGAGTATAGTGAGCGGGCGGAGTGGTTTGCTATGACTTTACGGGTGTGGGAACTGTTGTATAGGTTGGTAGTGTTACTTAGCTCAATTATATCACCTCATTTTGAGGCTAAGTCGGTCTACATGTCTAGAGTTATAGTTCGGTGTTTGAAGTATGTTGTGATGTGTACTTGTTTTGCACATGCTAGAAGTGTCATTTGCAGGTTTGTGACTCAACCTGGGTGGGGGCACTGGCAGGTAGAGATTTGTTCTCTCTACGGTTTGCTTGGATCAGCTATTGTGTTTCTTATGTACGGGAATGATGTGAGGTGCTTAGTTACATCGGTTGAAGCTTGGGTTGTGTTCGCTGAGTTTGATTGTATCTTGATCTCGGTGATGGTTCTTTGTGATCAACCTTGCTTAGCTTTTGTGTACTACGATTGTGTGTTTAGTGATCAGGTACTCGATGTTCGGGAAAAGCACGGTGTGGTCAGATTTCATTCAAAATGCACGTATATGAAGATAGAGGTAAGGAAGGTAGGATGTTCTGACAGTCCTAGTAGATTCTTTACTATGCTAGATTCATTGGCATAGGCCCTTAAGGGCGGTGTGAGGGAGCTCGCAGGTGGAGGTGTACACAACCTCAAGGTGGAGCTTGCCTCGTGGACTCGTGATGCAGGTGGAGCATTATGAGTGACTTGTGATGCTAGTTGAGCATTATGAGTGGTTATACTTGGAAACGAGTATGTGATGGGTCTTGGTTGAAGACTTATCGGGATGTATGACTAATGCATGAGTCTTACATCGGGTATTGGCTTGAGATATGTTCACTATGTGTTCATGAGATCGTTTGCTGAATACGAGTTCTCGTCAAGGTGGAGATTGTTGTTAGTGTGTCTCGAACTCAGGACCAAGGACGTTGCGGCGGTTACGGGAAAGAAGACAACAGTTTCTTTATGTTATTTGTGGCGGTTACTTGCTGTTTCTTTTTCTGGTTATGTGGGATTAGTTGCCCACTTCTTTGTCCGGTTATACTTGTGAATTAATCAAGTAATAACTTCCTCTTTTTGGGATTTATTATATATACTTCCATTTTAGGGTTAGGGCTAAATTAACCCACAAATTGTTAGAGAGATCACAAGAGAGTACATTGTTCTTTGTGAGTGAGGTTGATTCATCTTGTAAATCTCCCAGTTTATAGTGAAAGTTTATTCTCTGTGTCGGTGGACGTAGCTATCACATTGATAGTGAACCACGTTAAATTTCTCGGTGTGATTTTCTTTATTGTTTGTTTAAATCTTCATTGCTTCCATTATTGTTTTTCGATCTTGGCTTCCGCTGTCGCACAACAAATATTGAAACATTATTCGTCATAGATTAAGGGTTAATTTAGAGCTAATTTATTCTAATCCAATTTACAAATCCCAATAGTTCAAACAAGTGCATACTCCTATAAGATAACTTCAAATAAGCTATAGAAACACTCCAGAGATAAGTAACATGTGAGACTTCGTGAATACGTATGACAAATACATCCTCAACATCAATGGAAGTAACAAAATATCGAAAGACATAGAAAACGTCTCGACCACCATCAAAGGAAAATATTATGCTTCATTGATTATTCATATGATTAAAAAAGGCTATAACCTTCACCAAACTAAATTAAGAACTACAACTACAAGCAAATGAAAGGGATGACATGAATCACTGAAAGAATGCAGACATAGTCACATCACCCCAGTTCAATACAGATCAAAAATATGAAACTTTCTCTTACATTGCAAATGCCTTGAATGAGTTGAATCCATTGATATTCAGTTTGCAATGATTCATTCTATGTTACTTGGACTTGGGTACTATATTGTATACTTGTACGTGTCTAAGTTTCGGATACGTCTAATATTCAATTTTACACCTAAATGAAGTGTCTAAGAGCCATAACAATGTCTAGGCATCAAGGATCAAGGATCAGACACCGGTAAGTGAAGCAAAATGAAGACACTAATATAGAATTCAAAATAGAAAGTAAACATAACAATTAAAAAGCTTGTATAAGCATAAATGGAAAGAAATTTAACAATTATTGAAGTGGCTATCAAAAAGCATCATACTTCCAAATAGAAACCTAAAGGAAAAATATTTATACCAGCAACAACAGAGATATCTTTGCCCTTGTATCTTTCAACAAACAAATCAATGGTGTCTTTAAAAGCTTGTGGATCTAAAAGCATAGTAGTAATATCCTGAAACATAACCCCTGCAATCAAAAACCCAAGAATATAAATTAAATTTCAGAAAAACCCAACAAATTTAACGTAAAAAGATCACAAACCCAGTTTAAATTACATCCAAAAACCAACCCTAATCCACAAAAAAAACCCAAAAAAGTATCAAAAAAAACAACAAAGAAAACGACAAAAGATCAGAAACACAGTTGAACAGTTAACATAACTAGTTAAGATTACATCCAGAATCAAAAATTAATGCACAAATTTCCAAAATTAGAAAGAATAATTACCAGGTTTAGGAAAATTAGGGATAACTCGAATCGTAGAAGAAATCCTGGAAATTCTATCATCTTGAACAACTTCAGAATCCAAAGCCATTTTCAGAGTACTAATTTGATCTTTCCGATCAGAATAAGAACGATGATGAAGGAGATGTTGTAGAGAAGAGGAGAGAGAAAGTGAGTACTGTGAGCTTAGAGTGGTTTGACGGCGTTTGGTGATGGCTTGAGTATAAGCTGTTAGTGACGAAAATGTCCTTGAAAATGGAAGATGAAAATGGCTTCCTTTTGGGACTGTGTTTGGGGAGAGGGCTGCTGATGAAGCTGCTTTTAGAGGGTACATTTGTATTTTAGCGATTCTATTTAGCATTGTCGGCTCTTTATCGTTGGATATTTCATATTTGTATAGATTGATAAAAAGGCTCATACTCGCTTCTCTAAAAGATTACAACAACATGACATTCATTATTATCATATTTAATATTTTCCGCTTATAGACAAACTATGGTCAGAGTCTAAGAAGGGAAGATAGATGGTAGCTCATACCCATATAGGAGAGTGCAGTCAAAGAATTCTCCGGCTCTAAAGGATCTTCAAAGAGAGACACCTGCAACTATCTGAAAGCCTGCAACACACACTCTCGTTAACTATGCATAGTAATCAGCTAACTAAAGATACACAACAAACGAACATATACAAATAAGTAACTAAACAAACAATAATGATAAGAGACGTGGTGAAGAGCGATAAGAAAGGGCAAAAAGAACTGTAACAAACGGTGGTCGAAAGGGGCATGTCTAGTAATCTAAGACGTGAATTTTATCTTAGTTGGGTTATTTAATTACAAACCGTAACAAACAGCTCATACCCATATAAAACAACATGACATTGCACGGTAAAAAATGACAATTTCGATGATACCATATTAGACATTGAGCTCACAGTCTTGAATTTTATATTAGTTGGGTTATTTAATTTATAAGTGATGCGTTTCACAATGAAAATCGACGTGTATAATAATTTGTGATTAAATAAAAAAGACAATTAAAATGTATGGATATAATTAAAGGTAAGTAAAAATAAAAGAATCGTTAGAATTAAAGAGAGTCTTGAAACTATTAGTCAAAATCCTTCTAAACCTTACTCATGTCTATTAAAAGATTTTTCTAAATAAAATTCACAAGAATTACATATTGATTATAAATTATAAGTTAAGCGCAATTGACAATAGCTAAACAACCTAGTGGGTAACCTTTTCACCTTTAAGTTCTTTTGTTCAAATTACTCAATTACAATACTAGGCACAACTTCACAACTTCTAGTTACTAGTCCACTTTAGAAAGTAAAAGTTTAGTTAAAAATGCACACAAAACAAATTAACAATCTAAAAATGAAAACACAAGTACTTATAAGATATCTTAGATACCTTCCTCTCAAAATAAAAATAATTTCATTAATATATCAACATATACTAATGAGTAATGAATAAACCTTACACAATCTTTGAGAACAATCTCTCGAGATAAAGACCTCATCTTTAATAGTAATCTCTCACAGATACACTATTACAATGAGGAAAGAACTCTAATGGTATCAACCCTAGTTGCATCTTGTGTATTAGCATCTCTACTGATTTTCTAATCCTATATGAGCTCTTATATAGCTCACAATATATCAGAGAAATCCTAGGACAATTAGCATGAATGCCATGTATGCGTCGCAAATGGAAAGTCGTAATGGGCCTGCTGCCCAGTCGCTCGAACGAGCCATTAAAGTGCTCAAACGAGCAGCTCTTTGGAGCAGCTAATGACTTTTTCTCATTGTTCCCTCGTTCAAGGCACATGTCAAAGCCTTCCTTAAGCGTCTTTCTGTCTTATTCATGCCATATCTTATCTTGCGCAAGACACTCCAAGATGTTTCTATTTATCACTCCATCTAGTGATCGAAAGCTTATCTTTTCATACCTTATTTCACACATCATTACTCTCAACTGTACAACCATAGAGTATGGTACTAGATGGTCTAAGTTAGCTTCAACATCATGAGATTTGAGACTTGGCATAACATTATTATCATTAAATAACTCAATACACAATTTGTAGTTTAATCTAGTTTAGGTGTTACACTACACTAGATTTTGACCATGTATAGCCTGCCACATATGTAACTACACACAACCGACTTTTAAAACATCAATAAAATTATTTGGCTTTAATCGTTACTACTCATCTAAATCTCAAATGGTTAACAAATTTGAAACTGATCAACCTCCACTCACATACTCTTATATCACAAATAATATGTTCAACTCAATTCAATTTTCTATAATGAATCTTGAGGATTACATCAAGGTCTATATAACCCAAGATCCAATATGCATGCTAGAACTATCAAATTCTCACTTTAATTTATATAACGTAGCAAATTTAATAACCGAAATATAAATAAATAACTCACAGCATAGAACATCCAAGCTTCAAAAGAATGAATTGAATTGTATTATTTCACTGAATTCATTTTGATACATGTTACGAACTAAATCACTAAACACCCACCAAATAGTAGCTCACTAGCCAGTATTAGTAATCCACTAACCCAACTATAAACTATTACTGTATACTGTACACCAAATCAAACTATAAGCTATCATATCCTACCCCAAAATTTTGTGGTAGTCTACACTTAATCCCAACAATTTTTTTTTAAAAAAAAAAATAAAATAACCAACCATAAAAGAACTAATCCAATCATCTCTAACTATTTTACAAATCAAATCAACATAGATTTTCCCAAAATCATTTTTTTTATTTTAACCAAATATAAATAATCGATAACGGTCTTCAACTATTAGGTCCAACTCATTGGTTCGTTCCTTGTTTTGACATGGTCAAAACGAGACGAGGTTTCTTAGAAGGATGAGGACTTTCAACTTCTTCATCCACACAAAACCCTTGACTTTGATTCCTCACTTTGAAAAAGTCAACGGGCAAGAAATCAGGCAAAGCCGGAAGATTCAAGTCAAAATCTCTTGAGCCGCCATTACCACGGCTTAAGCTATAAGAAGAACCTACCCCTTCAGAGGCGGTGACCCCACTAGCGGTCCCACTTCCGCTCTTGGCCCCACCGATAGTCCCTTCATAATGACATCTTTTATGACCGCCTAAAGCTTGACCTGTCGGAAAACACTTAAAACATATCGAACACTGATGACTTTTCCCAGCGACTCCGGCGGCGACGGAAGAAGTCGTAGCCGAAGAAGAAGTGGGTTTATTGTCTTCTCCGGTGGGTTTCCGGTGACTAGCTTTATGCCCACCAAGAGCTTGATAAGACCCAAAAGATTTATCACAAACAGAGCATTTATAAACAAGTTTAGAATCAATTTCTGGGTTTTGATCATTTTTTTCAATCTTTAATGGGTTTTGATTATTTTTAGTAGCGCCGCCTTTAGCAAGCATAAGAAGACAAAAAGCGAGGTATTCTTCTTCAGAGAGACGGTGTTCGGCGGTGGTTGACGGCGGCGACATATCAGAACGGCACCGTTTAGATCGTTTCTTCTTGATAAAATGATCAAAAGAACGGTCATCAAATTTGAAAGGAGCATGAGGGGTAGTTGGGGAATTTAAAGCTTCAAGCGCCATTGTTATGGAGATTAGAATATGAAGAAAATAAAGATGATGAAACAAAAGAGAAGAAATGGGTAGAATTAGAAGAGTGGAATATGGTTGAGTGAAGGGAAATGAGGAGAATATAAAGAAAAGAAGGAAAGGTGGAAGTGAGAAGTTGCGTGACAAGTGGTAGGAAACTAGCCTTAAAGTTTTGGGTAATTAAAATTTCACTAGAATACTCTTTCTCTATTTAGTAAATTATTAATATTAATATTAATATTAATATTAAGGGATAGAAAGAAAAAGAGGAAAGAGTGTAGAAGTTGAGTTTGAGTGTGGATAAGTCTTAGCTCATCCATTAGTCTTTAGCTCTTAAGAGTGGAAGAGTGGAGCGCGTTTAAAACAGATGGCGAATTAAAGATATTAGTATAATACATTAGTCTAAGATGTAACGGATTAATGACTTTTATAGTTTAGAAAAGACTAACATATCGATTTCAAATGTATTGTGTTCGACTAAAACTAATGACGTGGAATTGGAAAAAAATCTAGTTTGACCTATATTTATGGTTTTTAGGGTCAGATCTTACTACGGGTCATAAGTCGAAATATTCAAGTTATGAGTTAGACCCACTAACTTTATGTGGGATTCAAAGCCAATTTTGAGTCATATCTATTATTGAATCTTTGTGTGCTCTAAACCAATTCATTTTACACAAATTCTTATATGAGACTGTTTCACCGTGAGATATGTCCCATACTTGGATTTAATAGCCAATAATAGAAACTTTTAGTTTATGTGCTTCTTGTTTTGATACAACAGATTGTTTATTTTATATTAAATGACTCGAATCATAATCTAGACAAATATTACTGTAGAGGTCGATGGCTAAGGTCGGTCAATGGAAAGGGGTGGGACCTACAAGAAGTGTGAGTGGGAACACTTGGTTTTTGATATAGTTAGACGGTACCGAGTAATAGTAGGATTGTAATGCTGGATTGCTGGTTGATGGGGATTGACTTTTTCAAAGTCAACAATGGAACTCTTTTTAGTTTGTACCCTAAACGCGTCCGCCATCCCATGGCCTTAAGTCCCAAGTAAAAGCCGCCGCCTTTTTTCTATACTTCAGTCCACTTCCACTTTTGCAAGTAACTTAAGGTAAAGGGTGTAAATTTAGAAATTTCATCCATTTTTATTCGAAAAATTATTTATTAAAAATAAAATTAAAGTTATATTTGACAATTAGCTTTTGACTTAGCTTTTTGGTTAGTTTTTGACTTTTGGCTTGTTGATTGGTTAAACAGAAAAAAAAGTGTTTGAGAAATGACTTTTAAAGCAGCTAAAAAGCTGGCTTTTAAGCCAAAATAAAAAAGTTGCTCCAGTTAGCTTTTTGGGTTGACTTTTGGCTTGTTGGCTCACTTTTTTTCTAATAAATAACCAACAACCAATATTCAAATTTACCAAATATCTCCACAAACAGCTAGCTTAAAAGGTCAACCGCCAACAGCCAACAACCAATTGTCAAACACCCCCGTACTATTTTGGAAAGTTTTACTAAACATCGCTTCGTCTTAATCATTTTTCTCATTGTCTTTAAGAGTGAATATATATAGAGTAAAAATGATAAAATCATATCTAAAAATAAAAATGTTTGAAGATAGAGAATAAAATTCATTAGAACTGACTGAAATGAAAAATAGGGAAAATGAGCTGATATAGAGAATTATCTTGACTTGAATACAAACATGAATTGTATACTTGTCATATGTTATCATGCTTTGTTGTAATCGTTTACTAAACAAAGTTGTAGTTTTCTTATTTTTAATTTATTTTAAAATTAAAAAATAGATGATTCGAATCAAATATACATTCTTATTAAGGATGGAAATAAATATCTTTTTAAGAAAAACTATAAAAATTCACTTAAAAATTAAATATATTTATTATACAATTTTATTCAATATTATGACCATAATTAAACATTATATACACATTGTTTATAAATTTTTTTTATAAATATGATTATACCTTTTTTTTCCAAAAAAAAAAAGGTGATGATGCAAAAATGGTGTCAAGAAATGAGAATAATGTAGAGATAAGAATTACTAGAAACATAGATTAGTATGACATGTTGGAAGGATGAACTAAATTGACTTATCAAAGCCCAAAGGAAACACATTCATGTATGTGACTATATAAGTATATATGTGAGACTTGGTCAATGGTCACTTGGTATTATATTTGACTTTTATTTATTTACCTAATTCTAAATAAATTTATTCACATGTTACAATATTTATTCAGACTAAAATAATATTAAAATAATACTAATAGTACCGATAAATAATAATATATGCCCTTATCATTTGGGGTGGTTGATCTATTTTTGCCAAACTAGTTGGATCTCAATTTGGCCAACTCCCAACTGTATTTGGTTTGCACCTCTTCCACCCACCCCATTCCTTCATTTCCTTTTTTTAGTTAAAGATCACGAATATTACATCATTATTATGTCACTTTTTAGTGATGACAACAAAAATACTCTCTACACCAACCATATATATATATATATATATATATATATATATATATATATATATATATATATATATATATATCCTTTATAACTAAGTTATTTTATTTTATTTTATTTTGAAAAAATTACCGTGAACACTACAACAAATTTAGTTTTTTGCGAAATTAGATTTAGTGGCATTAAAAAATGCCACAGATTCATATTTTTAGTGTAATAATTATTGGTTTTTATTTTTAGTTCCACCATAAAGTGATATAGCGACACTTAAATTGATCTTTAGTGGCATATGCAATTGTCACTATAGTCTATAGTGACATTTGTGAGATATGTCACTAGATCCTATGTCGCTAAAAGCTTTAGTGTGACTTTTCAATATGCTGCTAAAAGGTCTAATAAATTCACCAAATCTTCTATATACACTATAAAAAATTAGAAATAGCGACATTTAAATTAAATGTTGCTAAATATATCCCACTAAAAGCAAATTATGTTGTAGTGGAATAATACAACATTTTGTTAATTTCCCCACAAAAATACGAACTTTTGATTAACCATAAATAATACTAACTTTAGGGTTTATGTCCTTCAAAATTAGAATTATTCATAGTTAATCAGAAATATTATAGAAAAATCATAAATAGTTTGGATTATTCTAAGTTTTTTCCTAATTTTATACGAGGACAACCAGTCGACCATGTCTATCTTGTTGGGTATTCGCTAGGCTTCTAGAATGTTGGTAAAGCGTATGTAAAGTTCGGAAAGCATCGAGGAGAGTACCGTGTGAACAACGAAGGTGACACGTCATCAATTAATCACACCTAAATTAGAATAAAACAATGAAAATGGGTAGTGACGTAGTGAGTAGGATTCAGTTGGCCGTTGAAAAGATGCAATATTGTAGCCACGTGTCCCTATTTGCTTGCACCCATTTTCTACTTGTTTTTTTAACGTGTTTTGATGTCACATAGGCGTACCTTACCATTTTAGCAATGTCTTCTATCTATTGGCTACATTTCATTTGTTTCTTCGATTGACAAACTTTTTTATAAACTTAGTTCACCCTAATTTAGTAGTGTGTACTAACCTTACAAAAATAGAAGCGTCTGCCTCATTTTTAGTAAAAACGCTGTTAAAAATAGCGATTTTGGGTTTAGATAGGCTGAAGGGAAATTGTTGTTCCCAACAGCGATTTCCTTGTTGGCTGATCTTATCCAGTTGACTTATATGGAAATCGCTGATGGGGGCAGCGATTTCCATGTTGGCTGATCTTGTCCAGTTGCCCCATCAGTTATTTTCATATAAGCCAACTGGACAAGATCAACCTAACATGAAAATCGTTATTTGCTACTCTTAAGAACATTTTCACTTAGAATGGGGCAGACGCTTATATTTGGAATAAGTTTAATTTTGATCTTACCCTATACTTTTTTTAGATCTATTTCAAATTTTCCAACACATTACTAGAAGTGGATTAGCTATCGGCATACTCAGTCCAATTACTTTCTAACTAGTTATATCAACTAACAATCATTAACCAAACAAGTCCAAAGTCCTACTAGCAATAATGGGCTCAATGCAATTATAAAACAACAAACAAGTCTTCTTACAGTTACATACAACAAAGAACATGTGGGCTTTTATTAATAATGGGCTCAAAGCAAAATTAAAACAAATAAAAGAATACAAGTAACACGAAAATTTGTGTGAGACCGCCTCACTTGTGAGATGCATCTTATTGGACCGACTCAATTGTACTTTTTTTTTTACCAATTTCACAAATTAAAATGTCAATTTCAAGAGTTAGAAACTTAGAAGACCAATTTCAAGAATTTGAAATTGGCATTTTAAGACATACAATTTGACAATTTTAAGACTTAACAAGTCTATTTTAATACTTAAAAAACCAATTTTAAGACTAAAAAATCAATTGCAGGACATTAAATTCTCATTTCAGCTTTATAATATGATTTCTCAAACATTAAAGTTGATATTAAAAACATTGAAATTGACCTTTTAAGTCTTAAAATAGGATTTTTAAGTTTTGAAATTATCCTTTTAAGTCTTGAAATGTAGTATATCAAAATATTTTTAAAAAGTTATTGGGCCTAAGTTAGTTGCACGGCTAAGGCCGTCTCACACATAAGAGTTACTGTACAAGTAAAACTACAGTACGGAAACACGTCTTCTACATTTACATACAAATTACCCAAAGCAACAACAATAACAATTAGGAAAAATTGTTTTCAAAAAGCTAATCTTTTGGCCATCTGCAAATAAAGAGTCAACGTTTCATTTATTCAATAAAAATACAACCTTTGTCTCATTTTTGCAAATAAAGAGTCAACGTTTCATTTATTCAATAAATTTAGAGTTGAAAACTTACATGCTATCCCTTTATTTGCAAAAATGAGACAAAGGTTGTCTTTTTATTGAATAAATAAAACGTTGACTCTTTATTTGCAGATGGCCAAAAGGTTGACTTTTTAGAAATAATTTTTCCTAACAATTATACATACAAATTAACCAAAGCAACAACAACAATTGGTAAAATAAGCAGCTTGTCCTATATAAGACAGTATCACCATGAGATGAGTTCATATAATTAGTCAATTTTTGTAAATGATCACTTTAACACACTAAGGGGTTGTTTGGTATAAGAAGTGAAAAGGTAATGGAAAGGGAATGTGTTACGAGGAGTAAAGGTATTCTTAAGTGTTATTGTTAATTGTTGTTTGGTATAGAAAATGTAAAGGAATGAAACAAAAAGGAAGGCAAAATTAATCGAATGCCTCGCTCTTCCATAAGTTCAAGTAAAATCAAGTTGGTAGGCCACAACATTGAATACCAATCCATGATGAAAGTGAAACAACCACGAAATCAGAATGCACGGGATGATTCCACTGCCATAACTCAGAGTTCAAAAATGTTACTGGTGTTTGAGGGCTGGTAACAAAGTAACGGTTATGGTTACCTCTATTTAATGGATACCGTTACCTTTTTGAGTAAACAAACACAATGTAATGGATTATGTTTTTTGAATCCGTTTCCTACCCTAATTTTTGACATACCAAACACCCCCTAAATATATATGAATCAACCCAACAGAAATAGTCTCACCTAAGACCGTCTCATTTAACAATTTGTACTAAATCTTTGAGAGGACATTGATCATACTTGGACAAGGTCTACACATTACGTCAAGTGGGATAGCCTTAGGCATACTAAGCCCATTTCCTTCAACCAAATCCAATCCACATTCCCAACTTTTTCCCATTTTATATGCCAAACTAGAAGGTCTCTTGAGAGACGGTCTATGGCATAGACAACTCTTTCAATAGCCAAATCCAATGGTTGATATGACTATTAGGTTACTCATTTAACAAATGGATCGGTCCATATTTACCCGTCTATGCTATAGACGGTCTTTAGCAAGAATTTGTGATGCCAAATTAACACCAGGACAAAATCTTCTTCCTAACCCAAAAGGCAGATAATTTCAACCTATACTCATCATTCTATATACCCTTAAATCTCTCTGTTAGAGTATATAACATATCCTGGGGCCTCAACCATCAGCTTAAGCTTTTGGTTGAGTTGGTTCCTTGACATGGTATTAGAAGCCAGGGTGACAAAAGGTCACAGGTTCGATTCTCAACTACCCCTCATTTAAAGTGGAAAATTTAGCGCCATGTATGAGGAGGGCATGTGCTGCATCCACACTTCTAGCCCAAAGGGCTCTCGTGTGAGGGGGCGTGTTAGAGTATATAACATATCCTGGGGCCTCAACCATCAGCTTAAGCTTTTGGTTGAGTTGGTTCCTTGACACTCTCAGGCTTAAAAACTAAGGCATCTTCCCATAAATTAGTATCCCTTTGTATTGCCCATGCATTGATCATACCATTGTTCCTTTTTTACATGGTGTCCTGAAATTATACAATCCTGTGATGGTTCATGTGGGGACAAAAGGGGAACAGCAGGGAAGAGTCATAGCGTTTCGTTGATGATGTTTTCGATCGATTCAAGGTTCGAGAGATCTGATTCTTGTACTAATCTATGGTTTCCAATCTGATTTTGGATTTGTGATCTTGCATTGTGTAGGATTGATGGGTGGTTAAGTAATAGTGAGAGTGCCCATTCCATTGTTACTGAGGTAGCGTCTGTTCCTGCTGTCAGCATAATATGTGTGAGCCCACTTGTGTGGACACATTTATTGGCACCCGTGGCCGTGGATTCAAACCCACTAATAATCCACGAGTAATGAGTGTTGACTTGCATACATACTTGATGTTGATGTTCACTCTTTACCAAAAACTATATGGTTGTAGGAGGATTACCCGCCAAACATTATATGCAAGTTCACAACCCACAATTTTAATAATATGGGATAAGCTGTTTTAACAACACCATCACTTTTCCTATCCCTCCTACATTCTTCAATCAAACATTCTAGAAACTCATTCATTTTCCACTTCACCTTCAACATTTTTTCTCGATAGAAATTAGAAAATGGGTCTGGGCAACCCAAGGAGGAGAAGAAGTAGTCCACTCATAAATCCAAAGAAGGTTCACTACTAAAACCAATTGGTAATAGGAGTTACTCCTTGAGTTTATAAAGTGATGTATACTCTTCTCTTTCTCCGATGTGAGACAACTCACATGTGGGTAATCAGACCACCATAACCATGGAAAGAAATCAACAGGATTTGCAGCCCCACTAAGCTCAAACACATCCCAATTAATACCCTTAAACTCATTAGCTTCTTTAACACCTAAATCTTCTCCAAAATACCTTTTTCCTGTCACCATTCTCATAACAATATTAAATGACAACTCTGAGAATCTATCCCTCATTTGTACTCTCACAAATTGTATGTTCACGTCTTGCTTTTTGTCGTGCCTATTGCGTGTATAGGATCTCCAGCTTCATTTATAGGTCATTCTGGAGCCGAGAATTTCGTTGTCTGCAACCTGGGTATGGTCTGCCATCTTTCATTCTTTCCCATACGCTAATCATAGCTTTCACGACTATATGATATACCGGGTATTCATTTCCTACCTTAAATCATGCCTCATCTTGCTTTTTGTCTTGCCTATAGCTATAAAACACATTGTTTTATCTCTAATATAGCATTTTTTCATGATATATATAAGATGTATAGCTTCTTCTCTAAGCAAAGAAGATAAATGGAATGTTTTTGTCTTTTTGACATGCTAGAGTACAATTTTGATTTTCTCAGCTTGGAGCCCAAGTATGACTTAGTGGTATGCCCAATATAATAGTACATGATTATGTATAGCCTATATTGTTTTGTTTGAGTTATAGATAGTAGGACCTAGTACTACTTGATTTTAAAATAAAAAAGCCTAAATTACTACTAATACATAATATTTTCTTCGGTTCAAAATACTTGCACCAAACAGGGCAATTCAATGCGTTTGTTGGATCGTTTATATTTAAACTTATGCATAAGTAAAAATCATAAAATTTGATATTATGAAAATATGCGACGAGACGAATAGAACAAGATCCCACATGAATTTATTTTTTTCTCGTAAAATAGTCGAAATATGTAAATTACCATTAAATGATGAATAGTGCAAAAGCTAATTTGGTGCAAGTAATATAGAACGGAGCAAAAACATTGGACTATGTAATTCATATAACACATCCTAAAACAAAATTACAATCACTTAATTTTGTGAAAAGTCTTTTGGCGAAATAATCTTAAAATATAAAATTTATGTTTGCATAATGTGTAATAATTAGACTATGTAATTCATACAAATGGAAACAACTTCATCAAATTAATAGTAGGCCTAAAAAAACATTAATCAATACTGAAGTCCTTGTATGATAGGTGTTGATGTCAACATTAATCACAAGTTTTCTTTAAAATAACCTAAAATATGATTGACGGAGGAAATATGATGAATTAAGAGATAAGTGTTGTAAAATATAACATATCTCGAAGCTTCAACCATCAGCTTAAGCTCTGATACCAATTAAGAACCCAACTTAACTAAAAACTTAAATAGATGATTAAAGCCTCAGAATACGTTAAACCCTTATCAATTGTCATCATTAAATAGGGTACCAAGTAAATTAGCCATAGAAGGACGAATTTTGTACAAAGCTTCCAATTGTTGAGCTTTAGGCATAGTAATCCCAGCATCTTGATCCATATCAAGCAACTCATTTCCGGGCCTTTCCCAATCAAAGCACTGAATAAATGCACCAATAGCCAAACATATAACCCTTTTCCCAATTGCATAACCCGGACAAGCCCGTCTTCCTAGCCCAAAAGGCAATGACCTAAACACTACATTCTCCCCTTCTTGGCCCTCGAATCGTTCGGGTTTAAACTTTTCGGGTTCATCCCAAAGATTCGGGTCGTGATGGATAGTCCATAGACTAACCATCAAGATTGTACCACGTGGGATATCGTACCCACAAATGGTGCAATCTTGGGATGATTCATGTGGGATTAAAAGGGGTGTTGGTGGGTATAGTCTAAGGGATTCGTTTACCACGTTTTGAAGGTATGGTAATTGGGATATGTCCTCTTCTTTTATTAGACGATCATGTCCTATAACGGAGTCGATTTCGGCTCGAGCTTTTTTCATGGCTTCCGGATGGTTTAAGAGTAGTGCCATTGCCCATTCCATGGCCGCTGCTGATGTATCCGCTCCTGCTAGTATAATTATCTACAAACAAAAAAAATTGTGGAAAAGTCGATAAGTTGGTATTTTTAGAAATAAGGCAAATTCAATTCACAAATAGTTATATGAAATGGTCTCACTGAGAGACACGCTTTATACACGGTAATAACCCATTTTATAAATATTATATATTGGCTTCTTGTCGTTTAAGGTCATGTCACAGATGATATTTCAGAAGAGTACTGAAAGTTAATAGGTTGAATAATTTACATTAACTAATATTAATTTTAACTAACATTAATTTTCAAAAAATGTAAAATAATTAGGTGAACATTTCTTTTTACTCGCTGTATTTTCTTCTGTCTCACATATTTTGCCCATTAAAGTGGCATAAATATTAAAATTTTAGGTATAAAATTAAGTTAGTAGAATATTTAGAACTAAATCAGATTACCGAAAGTTAGTGATAACATGTCAAAAAAAATTTGTGCAAAATTATTCAAATGGACTAAGCTGAAAAATAAGAAAAATAAGTTGAGACAATGAATATTTTTATCCCACTACAACATAATTTGCTTTTAGTGGGATATATTTAGCGACATTTAATTTAAATGTCACTAATTTAAATTTCTAATACTATATATATAGAAGACTTAGTGGCATTACTAGGCCCTTTAGCAGCATAATACAAAATCACACTAAAGCTTTTTGCGACATAGGATCTAGTGACATTTCTCATAAATGTCACTATAGACTATAGTGTCATAAATGCCACTATAGACTATAGTGACAATTACATATGCCACTAAATACCAAATAAAGTGTCGCTAAATCACTTGATAGTGAAACTTAAAATAAAAATCAATATTTAATAGACTAAAAAAATGAATCAGTGACATGTTTTTAATACCATTAAATACAATATCGTAAAAAGTTAAATTTGTTGTAGTGTCTCTATAAAACTATAACAACTACTTCTAGAAGAAATTGAAAAATGATAAAATGACCCGAAAAATCTTTTTAAGTAATAATCAAGCAACGGAAAATTAGTGGAAATAAACAAAGAAATTGGGTCCCCAACTTAAATAAAAGATAAAATATTAAAAAACTTTGACCATGACAAAAATAATCTATGTTGGAAATTTCAAAAGAAAACATAAATTTATTATTTTATATTTTTATTGGAAGACTATTCTACTACTAATATTTATTATTCAATTTTATTTTCTTGAATCTCCCTGTATGCGTAAAGCGGACCACATACACAAGACTTATTATAGGATCGGCTCTAAAATCCAGCTTTATATTATTTTATTACGGTAAGTATATATTTATATTATTTTACACGAGAGTAATAAAGTAATAAAAAGTTAAATATTATTAGTTGTTTTAATATATATGAGCTAATTAAAAAAAGCTAGTGACTTTTCCTATGCTATTTCTTTTTTAAAAATTTATTTTCTAGTTTGATATCAAGTTTAATTAATAGAGAGGTTTTATCATTCCTCCATTTGTTTTCAAAACTATTAATCATACAATTCAAAAACTATAAAATATATTTTTAATTAAAAAAGAAAGAGAAATAAACTTTAATATTTATCGTACAAAAACACAAAATTAAAAAAATTAAAAAAAATTGGATATTTAGTATTTAATTTGGGATAAATCGAATATTTAATTTAGCCAAATCAGAATCAAGCATAATTTTTAGTATCCAAAAAATTAGATATTCAGACTTTTAAATAGATTCGGTATCCTTCGTTTCATAATACTTGATACTGATAGTGATATTTTCCCACACAACATATCACACTCAGTAGCATATATTATGAAATGGATGAAGTATTATAACTTATAACGATGACAACGTGGTACTAAGTGTTGCGTAATGTTGGCATGTAGCTATGTAGAACCGTCAAAACTCATTCAATCTTATCGTCTACAAACGTCTAAGAACCAATATTAAAACATGTGCTCTCTTGAGAGACCTTCTTTTGTAAAGACGACTCTCAAAAGTCCAGCTCAAATCTATATTTAGAGTTGTAATAATATATATTTAAAATTAGACTGAGCATTAAGAGCCGTCTTTACAAAAGACAGTCTCAAGTAAGAATTTGTAATATTTAAATGGGTTTTTATCCATTTTTTGGATTTGGTGGATCAAACTTAACGTGTTTGGTAATTCCTAACCTCTCATATTTTGAGCAAATCTCTCATTTAGGTTAAATATTTTATTTTCTTATTTAATAACATTGATTTCTTATTAATGCCCCAACGTTATCTAACTATTTACATAATTGTCATTAAATTATCCTTTTTTTTCCTTTCACTCAATCTATAAGGTCTCCACCTCTTTTTCCTTAAAAACGATATTTGTTGACCATTTAATCGTAGTGACCATTAAACTACACATATAAGTAAATTATAAATTAAAATATTGGCAGAAATTAGTGGTTAGTAATGCGCTATTTATTAAAGTTAAAAACCCAAAATTCAATTAAATACTATTCATAGACATAGTAGCCGTTTAATTCTGACTTAAACTTCAACTTTTCAACTAATTTAAAATTATTTACTGACTAAATTAAATACTTTTTTTGACTGTTTCACGTAGAGTACTTACCATGACCATGCCCTTGATGACTTCATTGGTATAGAAAACAGGATCTTGTTGTTGAGCTTCAATAAGAAAATCAATAATAGTCCTAAAATCACCCTTTTCATCATTTGTCATCCTTTTTCTTTCATCAAGTAGTCTTTGGTAGAAAATATCAGTTCTTTCCATCCATGAAATCATTTGTTTCTCAACACCTCTATATAAATATTTCATTATCGGTATAAAATCTATGGGATTATCTGCATTGCTCAATAAGGCTCCTTCTCTTATTATCCTACTAAATTGCTTTGCTTGGCTTGCATCTTCCACACCCTTTCCATAGAACCTAACACATATAATAACAACCCATTAAGTAACATATATCTTGGGACCACTTAAATTAGCCCGATTAACGAAAATTAAGTATGACCTGACTCGATTAAAACAAAAGTATATATAAATAAAAATCAAATCAGATTGTTAAAATATTATATGAATGATATTTAGTTGATTATAAGCAATTCTTGCATGAAACACGAATCTCAAAAAAAAAAGTATCCTAATTAATATCTAAAGTGTTAGAATTGTACATTTTCTAGTGGAAAAATGAAAAACAAGTTTTGTATGAGATTGACACCTATAATCAATTAACATCTATAACTGATCACTTAAAGATTAAATGATTACTATCAGGTTTCATTTTAAGATTATAATTGGTCATTTTAAAATTGTAATCGATCATTTTAAAGTTATAAGTAATCACTTTAAGACTGCAAATATATATGAGTAAACCCAATATAGATAGTCTCACCGCGAGACCGTCTCATTTGAAAATTTATCAAAAACGAATGTGTTTTCGTTTTAATCACATATGGTTATATGAGATGATCTGACCACAATACGTACGTTAAAATGAAAATCAAAACATGGGTTTTTTATTTTGACCCTGTCTCACCGAGAAACGATCTCTCAATTCAGTATATTTAAGTTGGTTACCTCTTAGCGGCAGTAATTTGGGTCATAATATTAAGACCCAAATCATTAAACTCTTTATTCAAATTAACCTTAACAGGCTTATAATTGTCAATAGATTGTTCCCACAACCCACGAACAAGCAATTGACATTCCTCTTCACGAACACTAGTAAACAAACGTATCTTTCCGGACGTAAAAACTTGTTGGGTCATAAGTCTCTTAATAGTCCTAAAATGATCATTATAAGGTGTAAGAGCCATAGATGTTCTATTATAATGTAATATCCTCCCAACAAGTGTATCGGGACGATCGGCAAATATAACATCATTTTTTACTAGACATTCCTCGACCGCTTCTGGCGAGGAAACAAGGAGAACGTTGCGTACACCCAGTTTAAGTAGTAGGACTTGCCCATATTTTGTGGCAATTTCATGGATGGATTTGTGTAATGGGCGTTTTAGCATGTGAAGATGTCCTATTATGGGTAGGGATAATGGTGGGCTTGGGGGGAGGTTTTTGTGGGGTTTTTTGGGTGAAAAAAGGGTGTAAAGTATGAAGAAAATAGGTATAATTGTGATTATTCCATATGTTAATAAGTTTAGATCTTCCATTATGGACAATAATGAGATGATTAGTGAATAATTAGATAAGGGTGTTATGGATGAATGGATGTATGGATGTATGGATGGATGTTAATTGTACTTGGTATGAGGATTGAGGGTGTGCTTTTATAGATGGTGTGTGGGGTCTTCAATGAGGTGGATTTTACGTATACTTGGGTTTGGTGTACTTGTATTATTATATTGTAATTTATTATACACCCTCCTCTAACAAATTAATTGGGAAAGTTATTGTTAGTCGTAATTTAGAGGTGTTCTATGCCCCGGTCAAGGCGGGTCATGTCAAATGTTAAATCAGTTTAATATCTACTTTTACTCTATATTTTCCTTTATGGGCTAGTTCAATTAGAGATGGTCTCTCATAAAGACCGTCTTTCACAAGAATTTGTGATGTTAAATAGATCCAAGTGGATCAAGCCCGTTTAATTACAATTCACTTTGACTCATTTTTAAAAGTTTATAGGATAGTTTTTTATTATATTTTATGCAGATCAATTCAATCATAAATATAACAATATCATATAAAAATATATAAAAAAAAAGTTGTAAAATATTTTTTTACAACAAATTTCTATAACTATCCGACCCGACTCGGTCTGACCCTTTACACAAAGGTTAATGACCCGATTTGTTATTGATCCGACTCGCTAATGACCCGTTAAAATGTGATCCGACCCTGAACCCATTGGGTAGACCCACCCTGTTGACCACCTCTAGTCGTTTTTGTACTTTTCTATAATTTTTTATAAAAAGATCTTTACTATACTCACCTCTATTCACTGAAAATGGGACATCTATAACTCATTTGTCACTCTTAATTTGTGTTGTATTCTTAATACATAAATTAAATTATAGTCATGTGAGATAATCTTATTTGATTCATCTCAATACAAAAATTATTAATATTTATTTTTTATAAGGGATATTTTTTTTTTGAAGTATTTTATAAGGAATATTAAGCATTAATTATGTGCATTTCATAACGTGAAAAAGTAAATGTCTCATTTTCTATTGATAAGTCATAATCTTAATACTGTGTGGATAAAATTAACCTAAAAAAATGGGTGGGCGAAATTTAAGTGGTGGAGATATATGTTCATAAAAGCAAGTGAGACATTTTCAAAGGAAACTGGGATATAAATTAAACTAGTCAAAAAGAAAAAAGCAAAATTTAATGTCGAAAATATTGTGATAATCTACTTCCTCCGTTCCGAAATACTCGCTACATTTCGATTTTGTACACTATTTATCGTTCAAGCTTACTTTACATATTGCGACTAATGTGTAAGTAAAAATATAGTCAAGTGGGATCTTGTTTGAATCGTCTAATCGCATACTTTCATAATATTAAATTTTTATAATTTTTAGATAAGTGTAGTTTAAGATATTACTGATCAAAATTGTGCATTGGATTGCGTAAAAAAGTGAGATATAGCAAGTAATATGAAACGGAGGAAGTATTATACTAGATAAATACCCATGTCGTGAACAAATTCTTGAATTGATAACGTGTACATAAAAAGTTAAAAGTTGAAAATTTTGATGAAAATAAGTACTCACCGTTCTTTTAAGTTCTTCCACCTTACTATATAACAGGTAGTTTCAAAAGTTCTTCCACTTTAGAATACTTTCTATTTTTGGAAAGTTTTCATTCCACTTTTACCCCTTAAAACCTCACTTTCCTTACTTTACACTACTATTTAATTATTTTCTCTCTCATACTTTCAATACAATCATTACTTCACACTACTATTTAATTATTTTTTCTCTCATACCTCCAATACAATCATTACTTCACACTACTATTTAATTAAAATAATACCCACTACAACCCAAAGATTCTATCTATCTTAATATTTATGAAAAACCCAAAGTGGAAGAACAAATAAGATCAGAGGGAGTATTAATTAGTACATTTTATTTGTGCATTAAAATTATATCAATACTTCTTTTTATTATAGCAATTAATCAATAAATACTCCATAAATTTTAATATTTTATTTTAGACCATAAAATTGACAATAAATAAAAATATATTTTGGTAATTTGATTATTGTTAGGTAAATAGTGCACATATATATTATAGTTATATCTACTAGTACACTACTTCTCATATACCTGTTCAATCTTCGGTACTAGTCTTATTCGTTACCAATTTACCATTCATCCCATTAACCGACACTCTTTAACTCATACCCTATAAGTCTAATGTTGGTACAATATATTATTTTAATGTACGCTAATTTCATACAAGATAAATTCTTGTAATTAAGCTGCTAGCTTTATTAGGTAGCTTTATTACGAGAAAGTTTTAGTAAATAACATTTATTTGTGTGGTTGACAAATCTCCTAAATCACTCTTATGAGGTAGGATGTGATAGGGTGAGATAATTCTTGTTTTAATTTATCTTTTTTAATTTTATTTATTTTAATATTATTTTTTTTGTTTTTTTATGGTGATGTACAAATCACGGTTATCATATCAATAGTTTTTATGTATTCTAAAATACAACATTTATTTGAATATGAAAACATGAAGAGAGTGATTATTTTGAATTTTATAATTTTTTTATTATTCTATTTTACTTTTCTTTTAAAATAAAATATTTTTATTTTTATTTTTAAAATAAGGTTCTCAATATGTTATCTCGCACTTTATTTTGAGTTTGTAATATATATTTCGTTTGAATTGTTTGTTTAATTATATAACATGTTTTTGAACTATCATGCAATTATAATTATTTTTTGACGTCATTTACCATAATAATAAATTTTATAAATAAAATTAAATTTTCTAAGTAAAATTATAATAAATTAACAAATTAAAAAATAAGAAGTGCATTATGTAGACAAATGTAAGATCAAATAAGAAGGATTTTAAAATGAGAAAGATGAGAAGGATGAGAAGGATTTTGTTTGATTATGTTTTGTTACCATATATACAAAAAATGAAACTATATTCTATGTTATAAAGTAAGAACATTCTAAATGTTTTGTTATAGTTATTTTTCTGTGTAACATAGTTACTTTTACAATTATGCGTTTTTGGCTCAATCATGACCATAAATTTTTTTTATTTTACTGAAATCAAAGGCGTAGAGTCCTTCTTACCTTTCTCATTGAATCCCTTCCGACATACTTTATATTCTAATAATAGTAATAAAAAAAACTAGAAGTTAACGATCATTGGAGTATGAGCATCAATGCGTGGATACCTATCATTGGAGTATCAAGTAAAAAATTATGTAGTGCTAATAAATTGACTTACTGTATTTATGATAAGTGACCAAGTCCAATCAAGTTCAATTTATAAATTTTTAAATAAGACGGTTTTACGTGAAATTATTTCTATTGAGTTGGTCCAACGAATACATATCTTATAAAGTTATAATATTAAAGCAATCAATTACAGCTTTAAAGTGATTATTTTGTATAGTTTTAAAGTGATTACTTATAACCTTAAAATAATCACCGATAATTTTAAAGTGATCAATTAAAAAAATAATTTAATTATATAAATTGTCTCTTTATGAACAATCTCATGCAAAGATTTATTGAATTTTAACAATATCGCATACGTCAATAATGAGATAGCTTAAAGGGTTTTTATTAATATTTTATATCCTTTTATTATTATTATTTTTATTTTAAGAAACAAAAAAGTGAAGAATTTAGGAAAGCTGCACACACAGCTTGACTAATTAGTAATCATGAAATATATTTTACTTCAAAAGTCTTTGGGGTAAGTAAGTAACAAATGTTTATATATAATATCATTGGATAACATACTTTTTCCATGCTCAAATACTTATTATTTAATTTTTAAATTTATATTATATATTGCAGTAAATGTGTAAGAAATAATATATGTAATCAAGTGGAACTTTTACTTTTAATTGTTTAATTGCGTATTTTCATAATATTTGTTATTGTTTGGAACTTATTAGTAATTATTCTCGAGCCGAGGGACTCTTTGGTCATGGTTATGACTTATGAGTTACTGTTTTTCTTCCCTCTCCAGAATCTAATCATAGTTTATGTGAGCGGTATACATTGGATATGATGATGATGATGAATTTTTAGTTATGCGTAACTATAGATATAAATTATCAAAATAACACATTAAATTGCGTAACAAGCAAAATGTAGCAAATATAAATAAACAAAGAATATATTGTTGGAATTTAGAGTATATAATGGTAATTGGAAATGTTAAATTAATTATATTAAATAAATAAACTTAATTAAATTAATTAAGATATCCCAAAGTATGCAATTTAAAGAAAAGGAAAAAACGGGACAAAACAAAGTGCGCGACAAGCGGAGTTTTACGCGGCCCGTGGAGCCAAGTCTGCACCCCGCGGAGTTTTGGGCGACCCGTGCACCCTGCTCCTGCGTGTGGGTTTTGCTTCGTTCTTGCTCTGTTTTGTTTTATTGGTTAATATATAACCATCAAAGGTTTATATGGTTATTATAATCATGTTTCTTGGGATATGTGGGTTGAGTGAAAAGCGACTTTGATTCATGAATCGGTCTCGGGTTTCACGGATCAACCTTGTGTTTCATGGAGCAACACTTTGCTTCATGAAGTAGTGTGAGCTATTCAATAAATATAGAATGCTTGTGTGTTATTTTACACATCCATATTTTCTGATTTTCTTCTCTTCTTGAGCATTTCAATCAAGAACATGCAATCCTTGATTGTGTATTTCCATATTTCCTTCCATTTAAGTTTTTCTTATGTCATTCTAATTTCCATGTGCTAGGAGATTAGTGCAATTCTTTGTATCTCAGAACATATTTTCGGTTTATTCCCAAACACCGTAGTAGGGAGGAAATGATGTTTTAGGAAAGAGCATCTCGCCTAGAATTGATATCAAGATCCAATAAAATCTTCTTGTTACTATGATCGATATATGGTAATTCCCGATGATCAAGATTGCATTTGGTGTATGTGAAGCAAAGGTTTGAACTTGTCTTATGTAATTTGGTTTTCTACTACAAACTTGTAACTTTATTTTATATGTTTGATTTATAAAATTAAAGTCACAATTTCCAACATATATTAATTTCTCATCTTTCTACATGCAACATTTTAATTTTTATGATATTCACAAATCACTACATTTAAATTTTTATGTTATTCACAAATCACTACATTAAAAACATTAAAAATTATCTTATAAAATTGTATTAAATTTATTTGAATATATAATTTAAATTAATTATATTTTTATATTTTACTTATTTATTATATTATACCTATATTAACATCAGCGACTCTTGTGAGAGACCGTCTTTCAAAGAGACGACCTCAAAACAAAAGGCCCATGTTTTTATTTTTTTTAATTGTATTATTAATATACTACCTCTTATTCTTCTTATTAGTCTCATTTACTTTTGGGAGACTATTCACTTATCATTATTAATTTGTATTTTATTCTTAATTTATAAGTTAAAACATACTCAAGGGGGATCTTATTTGATTCGTCTCAATGCAAGTATTTTTAATATCAAATTGTCATAATTTTTAATCAAGCATAATTAGAGATATTAAGAGTTAAAATATTACCTCGACAAATGTGAAAAAAGCAAATGAGACTAATAGGTTGATTAGGAGGGAGTATATATATATATAAATCGAAAAGGCCAGTAAAAAACAAAACAAAATTCAATTTTTGAAGATGGAAAATGATAGCCACCATTGGTGGCGTAAACATAATAGTAATATACGTTAACTTTACCTCATTTTATTTTGATTTAAAATCCATACATCTAACTAATATTTTCATCTTATTTACACGATTTTTTTAATTTTTTTATAAAATACTAATTTGTAGGTTTTTTTATTTTGGGGAGGCAAAATAGCGGTCCAAGAGCACGACATTCGGCCATCGCTAACCTTTGAATTGTTTCCGAGCTAGGAACTTAAAATGAAAGCACGCATGGCTGACTGACTAATTGTTCTTGAATGCTACCTAACCTTATATTGTCTCGTCAATACTGCTAAAGAACTTTTTTTCGCTTACATGGAAATAGAGGTGTTCATGAATGGTGGCCCATCCGATTAATTTCGAATTATATTTTTTTTGAGTCGTATTATAATCGTTTTTATATTTTTACATTATTGACGTCTGGTTAAAATAGAGGTTGATTATATATATATATATGATCGAACAGATGTCTAATCAACTCAGTTTTTAAAACCAATATTTTGAAGACAAATTCTCATTTAAAACGGTCTTAGTATGAGACAATTTAATTGGGTTGATCAAACTTCAAATTAAAAATAATAAAAATAAATTGTCTTTTAAGACACTCTCGTATGTGAATGTGTGATATATAGAATATATAACACGTATCTAGAACTAATTTTTTGATTTAGTTGGTTCTTTAACATATTGACCTAATTGTTAAAGGTTTTTCTTTTTTATCTCTCTGATATACTAACAGACGTTCGATTCTCATTTTTCACTGCCTACAAAAAGGATTAATTTTTCCTTTTCTTTGCTCGTAAATTCTGTTGTCTTAGTTTGCCCCTGTTCCAAAAATATTGTAAAATTAATTTTTGATTATTAGTGAATAATACATTTACTTATAATCTCTTTATTATTCTTAAGATTTTAAAAGATAAATTAATTTCAAGAACAAATAAAAATATCATAGAAAAAAATCAAAAATTTGACGCACGTGTACAATCGTTGAAAGAATTTTCGCCATGCACACTTTTTTAAAAGCTTACATACATGGAACTTAGTTCATACTTTCATACTTGCTCCGTTGCAATATAATCGCAATATACGAGAAATAAGCATTATTCACTTATTTCCCTTAATTTGTGATTAATAAGTAATCTATAAATTAAAACATAGTCAAATGAGATCTTGTTTGATTCATCGAGGTAAAGATTATTAATATTAAATTTTTTTAATTTTATATTATACATAATTATAGATATTAAAGATTAAATTAATACATTGAACTGCGTGAAAAAGACAAATATTGCAAGTATTTTGAAACGGAGGTAGTATATCTCCTTTGTGATATGACTGACATCAGTATTTCATTTTGCGCAACAGTACTTGGAAAATTAAACCATAGCAATTTCAACGAAATATCGTACATGCCTCCAAGACTAAAGAATTACCCGTATTTTATAATGATTCATTGACTAATTTGGTAATTAAATAATTATCATATTCATTATCCTACCCAGTATATCCTACTCATAGAAAACTATGGATAGGGTATGGGGAGGGAAGGACGGCGGCAACTCATACCCATAAAGGAGAGCGCGGCCAAAAGAAGTCCCCCGGCTCGAGAAAGATGAAGAGACGTTTCTACCACGTGACAGATAATTAAAACGCACATATAAATAAAATAAGTAAAAACAATAATTAATTATGATACTTTAAATAATTAATTAGGATATAGATTTTCATAAAATATGCTATATATTATAAGCAATAATTAACATTTTAAGGATGTTTGTTAATAATTATAATATTTCTATGTAATTAAGAATAATTGTAAAATAAATTTAAAAAATAAAAAATTATATTTAATTAACGTCTTAAGGTTGTTTTTAATAAAAAACAATTAAAATAAATAATTTAATTTAATGACTTATGGACTAATTTGATTATTGGTACTAATATTATTTTTTTTTTTTTATACTAAATGAGATTTTTATTATTTTTTAAAATTTTTATTTATAAGTTTAATATATATATATATATATATATATATATATATATATATATATATATATATATATATATAGGATAAATAAGAAGCATTTTAAAATGAGAGATTTTTGTTTGAATTTGTTTTGTTACCATATATACAGAAAATAATACTATGTTATAAAATAAGAAAATTTTAAAATTTATGTCATAGTTACTTTTCTGTGTAACATAGTTACTTTTACAATTATGTGTTTTTGGCTTAATCGTGACCATAGATTTTTTTATTTTAGAGAAATCAAGGGTGTATAGTCCTTCTTACCCTTCTCATTTTCAACATTCTTCTCATTAGATCCTTCCTATATATATATATATATATATATATGTATGTAAAAAGATGTTCTTCATTGTAAAATATATTGAGATTATAATATTTCACGATATTTATAGCAAACTAGTATAGAAACTCGTGCAATGCACGAATTTATGAGTATGAAATATATAAAAACATAACTTCAAAGAATAATGCAAGCATATATTATCATGATTAAATTTATGAAATACATGACTTTTTTAAAGCAAAAATTACATACTGATTTTTTTAAATTATTTATCGAATACATCAGTTTTTCATTCAATTAAATATATCAATTCTAGGTCATTTATATAGAATTGCTATAATAAATTATACTCTATATTATACCTAATTTAACTCCAATTTTCAAAATAATCAAATGTTAAATTAGGTAAATATTGTTATGTAAACAAATATTGTCCACTAAAATAATTATATTTGTCAAGACTCCTTAGAAGATGACATTTGAAGTTTTCCATCATTTTTATAGTATTAATAATCAAATTGAATTAATGATATATATACATAATAATAATAATAATAATCAAATTAATTTAATTCAATTTAGAAAGCCATCGAATAGTATTAATTGAATTAATGATATTCATTGCACTTACACAAAAAGTTACGCTAGTTATGTAATATAAAAATCTCATATACACATAGAAAAAACAAGTAAATTAAATAAGACACATGCGTCTCCAAAAAGTGTTTTTTTGTTGGCTAAAGTTAAATATTATTTTAGAAGTCTCAATTTTCAGAATACAAGTTAGAATTTGTGTGCATATATAGTTAAATAGTTGCATTTGACATATATCGACATGTACAATGATCTTAAGAAATTTTAATTATTAAAAAATAATCTCTTCTATTCAGCACACTAGTTTTATATACCTTTTTTCCGCTTATTGAGACAATATTTTTTAATTTTTAACTCTTCATATTTTAATTGTGCATAATTAATAATTGCGGAAAATTAATATTAATAATTCTTGTATTTAGACAAATCGAACAAGATTTAACACCTTACCGTTTTACCTTATAGATTAATTAAAATAATGATTATGAATAATAATGGTTTGCCCAATTTAAATGAGACTAATACCTTGAACTGAACATGAAGGAGTAGTAGATCTTTATTGGATGCCAAATTAGCTTGTACAATGAGTCAATGACGGCTTAAGAAAAATACTAAAACAAAAAAATCTTTTTTATCTAATTCATTTATTTTTACAATTTGCAAAGTATCTTTTGAAACATAAAATCTATAAATACAAAGCATAAAAGAATTTTAAAAGTGTATAAAACAAAATTATTGATGAAGAGGTTTCGTAATATGTTTTATCTTATAAATTTTTTTTGCACCTTCACCATATATAACTAAAAATTCTAAATATTTAAGCCTTATGGTTCAAACTCAAAAAGACGCAGCGAATATCTCCAAAAATATTTTAATTAAATTTATATCTTATATAATAAAATATTTCAAAATTTATATCTTATATAATAAAATATTTCAAATGAGAAGAACATTAAAGAACAACCAACGGGTAATACTTTCTCAAATCTGAAATACTTGCTACATTACGACTATTGATATCACTCATCATTCAATCTTATTTTATATTGCGGCTAATGTGTAAGAAAAAAGTATAATCAAGTGAAAATGTGAAATCTTATTTGAATCGCTTAATCCCATATTTTTTTATATTAATTTTTTATAATTCCAAGCTATATAAGACAAATATAGCAAATATATAAAACATTAGTAAATATCTTTTACGTTTTCAACTTTGGGCGAAATTTATCTCTTTTCTTGTGTAGACTTCAAAGTTGAATAGGGTAATAATATGTTATTCACCAATAGTGTTGGTTGCTTGACTTTTTGTGATAAATTTTGGGATTATTATTTGTTAATATGTTATTGGCTAATTGAATTCATAAGAGCTACAATCCTAAATTTGTGACGATGTCGGTAACCTTTTCTTGAATATTTTGTCAAATTTAGTATTTGTAATTGTAAACTTTTAATTTCATGCATAACATATGGAGTAATATTTAACAAGTATCTAATAATAGAGCGCAAATTGTTGTTAAAGACGGTCTATCTGAGAGATGCATTAGATATATGAGCTAAATAGTGCAATTTTACAAATTAAAGAGAAAATAAGAATATGAAATTCTTGTTTTGAGGTCGTCTCTCACAAGAGTAGCTGATAATAGAGTTGCATTGAGAATCGAGAATTGTCTCAATCTATAGTATTTAAGTTTTATACTCCCTCCTATTCAAAATTATTGTCCACTTTGTGTTGGATACGGATTTTAAGAAAATGGTATTTGAAGTATTTTAAGTGATTATAATAATTGTAAACGTGGTAGTTGGGGTATTTAAGAGATTATAATAATTGAAAAGGTAGTACGTGAGGTATTTTAAATAATATAAGTTGGGGTAGTTAGGGGTATTTAGGTAAAAAATCTTTGCCAAAAATAGAAAGTGGACAATTAAAGTGACTTGACTAAATAAGGAAAGTGGACAATAATTTTGAATAGGAGAGAGTATTTAAATACTAATGTGTTTGGTGGTTAAGTTGGTAGGAATTTTCCTATTGTGACTGCATTGATTTGGGTTTGAACCTAAACAAGTACCTCTTTTGATTTCTAATATTTTTTTGTTTAGAATATTTTACATTAAGTAGTAGGAAATCTCATTATATTCGTCTTAATCTATATTTTTTTATTATATATTTTTTATAATTTTTATGATGCGTATTTTAGATATATTTGAATTTAAACTTGAGCAAAAAGTAAACAAGAATAACCAAAAAAACAGAAGATGTGCACACATTTTTCTTTTTTCAAAGTGTTTAAATAATATTAACATCACAAATTCTATCTTGAGACCGTCTATACAATAGACGTCTTAAGTTTGGGCTGGCCCAATTTATAAATTTTTTTAAAAAAAACTGACTAGTGGTTTTGTAACTTAAAAGGGAGTTATGGTTTGGACTATTAAGAAACGTCTATACTATAGACGGTCTCTCAAGAGAGGACTTTTATATAAATATGATTCGACATTATTTAATTTTATTTTAAATCTGTGGAGGCTAATGTACCACCAATGCCATTCCAATTAATTAACTATTTGTGGTCACGTAAAGGCGCCAATTTCTTGATAAGGAAAGACCAAAACAGAAAAACGATCAAATGGAATCGACCGTTGTTCTCATATGACTTTGGGTTCATTTTAGTTTGTAATTTCATAATTACATGATGCATGATAAATGTGAATATGTGATCAAATGGTTTTTTATGTTGTTGTGGTTGTACCATTTGAGTTCTCCTATATCATATCAATTGAATGAACTCACAGTTCTGAATATCCTCTTTCATATTGTTGTTTGATACAATCTTTTACGAGGGGGTCTTTCGATCTATTGTAGTCTTGAGATAGAATTGAATTTAATGTAGCTGATGGTAATTGCAGTTTTGGTGTATCCTGTATCATCGCTTTAATCTCTACCAACAAATCAACTAAAGACCAAAATTCATAACTCCAAACTCTCACAAGGAAAGACTTCAAAACCCAATATATGAGTAGAATCAACCTAATGAATGGGTATAACAACTCTCTCACAAGGAGAAGGTAAAAAATTATTCTAATCATATTCAAAAAACTTAAAATGGAGAAATTAAGGGCTTAGCCCCAACCTAACTATAGATATTAGGGTTTTTTTGAGAGAGAAAAGAGAATTGGGGCGGATAGATGTATCAATTGAATGATACTCTATAATAATAATATTACTCCTTCCGTTCTTGAAAGATTGTCTACTATGAGTAGCATAAGCTACCCATGTTTTTTTAGAAAAAATAATTTTCCTTTTTTTTTTTATTATATTGGCTATATTTAACTTTTTACGCAATCTAATATGTTATTTTAATTATTTATATATTGAAATATACACATCTAAAAATTATAAAAAGCTAATTTTATGAAAGTATGCGACTGGACGATTCAAACAAGATCCCACTTGTCCATATTTTTTTCTTACATATAAGCTGTAATATTAAAATAAGTTTGAACTATGAATAACGTCAACAACCGTAATTTAGCGAGTATTTCAGAACAGAGGAAATATTTCACACTGTCAAACTTTGATCTTACTGTAACTAATAACTTGTTACTTGTAACTTTGTACGATGCGGCGCAGATGACATTTATCACTCCATTTTTTAGTGGGGCTGAGATATGATTATTATTACGATATTTTACTTATACATGTTAATTTGGTGTAATGAAAATTTTTTGGGTTGTTTATTTACAAACAAGACTCTATCGATTGTTTTATTAATTTACTTTATCACGTTGATGCTATCTATGATTCTTATTTAAGATAATATCATTTTTGAAACACTTTTGAATTGGACTTAATAGTTTGACTATGTCAACTAAAACCTCAACTTTAAACATTAAGTTATTTCTTATTAAAATTTGCTCATGTTCATAATGGGTTGGGCCTTTGCAGCCTTTGGGCCATTGCTCGATGCCCATATTATACATTGCAGCCCTTATTCCACAACAAGGCCTATAAGGCCCACAGCTCAGCCCATCACACCAGGTCCATGTCTACATAAGCGCAGTTATTATACAACATAGAAATACAAGATACCAATGCAAGGATTTTATTTTAGAGCTAGAGCTACATCTCATTTTATATTTTTTGTCATGTTGAGTTTGTTACTGAAAGTAATAATTTTTTATAACGTATTGTACAATATTCATCCGTCAATATAAAACCTAATTTTATTAATGATACTAATATGAATTGTTTTTAAACTAGAGGGTTGGCTAAGAGAAGGGACCCTTGCCCAAATAAAGCAATAT
Source organism: Amaranthus cruentus (assembly GCA_019425755.1). Lineage (NCBI taxonomy): Eukaryota > Viridiplantae > Streptophyta > Magnoliopsida > Caryophyllales > Amaranthaceae > Amaranthus > Amaranthus cruentus. Next base: position 1,994,917 of record CM033455.1, read on the forward strand.
CAGGTTCGATTGAGATAAGTTTGAATTTTCTGATAAAATTTATAATATTATCTAAATATTAATTCACAAATTCTTGTGAGAGACGGTATATTTGAGAAACCATCTCTGATTGGGCGCCCATAAGAGAAAATATAGAGTAAGAGTATGCATTAAGCTTTAATGGATTGGGTCTGAGAGACATCTCTCAGAGAGACGGTCTCTTAGGAGATTGCTAATATCAATTTAGTAAATTAGTAAAAAGAAAAAATTGCTAGTAGCTATGGGCTTGAAAAAAATATGGACATGGGCGTGAAAAATTAAATAAGTATTAAATTCGAAATCTTACATGAAAGAAAAGTATTCTAATTACTCTGACTAAAACAATTGTTTGGCAAATAACTAACAACTGATTATAGTGACTGATTTGATCAACTAATTTTATTAACTAGTTTGATTAGGTGATATTAAATCCACTGCTATAAGCAATTTGTTCAAAAATAACTTATTTAAAACAATTAGTTGTTTCAACCCACTTAATGTACCAAAACATTAGCATTGACTCTTTACCATCTAACCTTCTAATCGAATCAAAATAAATTAAAATTACTCAATAAACTATTTTGATAAACACGCCCCGTTATCAGATTCTCCACATGCTTCAAAATTTTAAAATATACTCATAAATATAGTCCTACTAGGCTATTACCCTCCAACAAGCATCCAAAGCTTGTTTGTTCACTTCTCAAAATCTGAAATTACGGAAATTTCAAATAAATGTAGGCGCAAAATAACCCGCCATTTCCAAATCTCTTGTTCTTGAATCTTGATTCCCTAAACAATCTTTAAGACCCGCCATTTCTAAATCTCAAACCTAAACAATTGCGGAATTCCTTTTATCCCAATTCCCAATTTCAAATTTCGAAACTACCCATATTGTTTTTTGAATGTACTTTAATGGCGCCCTTCAAGTCCTACAAATTATGAGTATGACCTATTCTTTCCCTTCCATTGTTTTTCTTCGTGTTCTTCTGCTGTTCTACTTGTTTTCTCTCTCTTGTTCCTCTCTCCTAACTTATCAATGGCGAATCAAGAGAATTCTATGAGGGTTACTAGGTCTAAGAAAAGAGCTTCTGAAGCTATGGCTGAGAATCAGCAACAACCCCAAAAGAAAAGGGTTGTTTTGGGTGAAATTTCCTCGAATATTTTGGGGACTTCTACTGTTCGGCCATGCGTACTACCTCGTACAAGAGCTCGTTCTAGAAAAGCAACGAAACCAGTCAGTACTGCTCCGATTCCAGTGTTGGAAACTACGCCTGAAGAGGATGTTGTGAGTTTAGGAAATGTTTCTTCTCATGATGTTGATTCCATTTCTGATGATCCTCAGTTGTGTGGAACCTATGTTTCTGGGATTTATGAATATCTTCGTAACATGGAGGTATAATTCTTTGATTCCCTCTCATTCTTGTCAAATTAATCTAAGTCTTGCTAACAATAAGATCGAATTATTTGAGAAATTCACTTTTTATTTACTGAAATTGGATAATTGCTTATAAGATTGAGTTAGCCGGAAATTAGGGTTTATTTTGATGTTGGAATTGAATTGGGGTTAAATGAAATATGCAGCAGGAAGAAAAGAGAAGGCCATTGCCGGATTACATGCAGAAGATCCAGAAAGATGTGAGTGCAAATATGAGAGGAATATTGGTAGATTGGTTAGTAGAACTTGCTGAAGAATTCAGAGTCGTTTCCGATACACTTTACTTGACGATTTCCCATATTGATCGATATTTGTCTTACAAGCCTCTTAATCGACAAAGACTTCAGCTTCTTGGTGTTTCTGCTATGCTTATTGCTTCGTAAGATTTCAATGCTTTCCCCTTTGTCAATTTTATCTTGATTTTCTTGTTTGATTATTTATTCAAATCCATTGTTCTTAATCTATAGGAAGTATGAAGAAATAGATCCTAAACCGCTGGAGAAGTTTTGTGATATGACAGAGAATACCTACACCAAACAAGAGGTTGGTTTTCTTGTCAATTTATCATAAACAAATTGAATCTGAATCTGGGATGTTGTTTGGTTGTTAGTTGCCATTAATTATGAATTGCTCATGGGATCTATTTGGTTTCCTTTAATTCAACACTAATAAAGATTTATAATTGTTTAGTTTTGAATTATAGTAGATTTTAGTAATACGACTCATTAGATTAGGTGTGCAAGATTGAGTCGAAAACAACTTCATTAATGTTACTAATAATGGTAAAGTTTTGTACATCTGACTCCTAAACTCCCACCTTAGAGGAGATCTACTTAATGACAATAAGGTAATGGATGGATCACGGAATTTTAATTTCGATGGCAACTAATCAACTCTCGGGTACATTTTTTCCTTGTTTTGTTTTGATTTGATTAAATCGTATTGATGGTTGTTTACATGTTATGTGAAGGTGGTAGATATGGAGGCTGATGTGCTCAAAACCCTTAACTATGAAATGGGTAATCCAACTCTAAAGACATTCCTCAGGTGTGAATCTTGTTTTAGTATATGTTAGGTTTGATGATCTTATTTTGGTTGATGTTTTACTGATTCAATCGTCTATCCTCTTATTCAATATTTGCAGGAGGTTCAATAGAGTTGCTCAAGGAGACACTAAAGTATGTTGTTTTCTTGATACTTTTTCTCCCTTGTTAAAGGTTCATCTATTAATACAGGTTCATTAATGGTATTTTATGCTTATGCAGAATCCTAACTTGCAATTGGAATTCTTGACTTACTACCTAGCTGAATTGAGTTTGCTTGACTATGGTTGTGTAAAGTTCTTACCTTCTTTGGTAGCTGCAGCAGTTGTTTTTCTTGCAAAGTTCACTATTAATCCTCAAATGCACCCTTGGGTTAGTATACAATCTTGATTTGCTGTTATTACACTAGTATAAATGATTTTGATGTTGGGGTTTAACGTAATTCAGCTTTGCATTCTATAGGATTCGGAATTGCAAGAGTTCACTAGATATAAACCTTCCGATCTAAAAGAATGCGTTCTTCGGATCCAAGACTTGCAACTAAATAGACGAGGAGCGTCTTTGGTAGCTGTTAAAAACAAATACAAGCAACATAAGGTACCCATTTTGCCTGTTTTGTGCCCCAAATGGTAAAACATAATACTGCCATTTTTATGTTTTTTGGCTGATATCATTCTATTTTTGATTTCCCAGTATAAATGTGTTTCGACATTGACATCCCTATCAGAGATACCCGCTTTTTACTTTGAGGAAGTTGCTAAATGATAGTTCCCAAAAAAACGAGATCTTTGCATATCGGTTCTTGCTGCCTTAGAGCTCTCATTGCGAAGTGCAAAATGCTGCTGTCTCTTGATCTACATCATTGCCTAATTTTTCTGCACTCTTGATGGTTGAATGGCTATTTTGAACTGTCAAATGACTTTTGACGTCAATTGGAATCTTTAACACCGCCATGTTTTAATGAACTATGAAGCTAAAGAGCCGGCTGTGGTTCTGTACAGTAGTATGCTGCTTAGGTAAACAAACTTAGATGGTGTCGGTAGGTGATATGTTTAGTGCACAATTGAAATCGACTGAACTCAGTGTTTGATCGGAGCTTTTGACGAATAAGAGTTCCAATTTTGCCGCATCTTGTTTTTTTAAATACTCTATCGATTGGAATTCTCGATCATTTGTAAGATTCGGTTCATATTATATGAAATTAGTATACATTTTGGAATATTCAAACTAAATCATCTTGACTTAATAATGTATGTGATCCATAGATGTAACTTGTATGACCATTCTTGGATATGTATGAGCTTTGCTACAGAAGAGCTCTTTTTTACTGTATTAGGAAATTGTGAATGCTTAAAGTGTTGGTTAATTGTGCACAAAAGTAGCAGAATATGAGATTTGGGTGTTTTCTGACTATTTGACACCTCTTGAAACTAGAACTGAAGACACAGCAAAATCATGAACAACATTAGCCTTCAAAGTTTGGGTATTCCATTACCCAATGCTATTAAATGGCTTTTATGTGGATATAAAGGTGTTCAAAACAGACTTGATATTTACTCGACTTTATAATTGAATCTGACTTGACTTGATTCAAGTTCATATGAACTTAAAATTACGAGGAAATCAATGTGGACTCAATCCGATTTTGAATCGGCCCGAAATACATAATCTAAAATCGACTAAATCACCTAAATAAACACCTACTTAGACATGATTTGAGGGCAGAATGAATTTTAATTTCATTTTTATAAAATGTTTGTGTCATTTCCATCATAGTAGACCTCTCAATATATTTTTCTTTCGTATTAAAATTTTCATTACCAAACATACGGTACCAACAACCAAACTAGCCGTATTTACTACAAAACAAGATTTATTTATTGATGACGATCATGTAGTCGACCTCATATTGTTCGAATCAAAACTCCATTAAAATCTACCCTATTTCAACCCAGCTGACCCTTCAGTTTTGCTTCAATCCGCACAGCCATATCCATAGCTTGATCCAAGGTTTCTGGCCACAACATTTCGAGTTCAATTTTTATCTCCTCCTCTAACCCTTTCTTGAAATTCGCTAACATCAGTTCATCTGAAATCTGTAAATCCTCCATAAGTAACAGCAATTCCACAAACTTCCTCGTATACTCCTTCACAGTTCCTTCCTGAGATAATCCAAACCATTCCTCACACAATGTTCCAGCGCTTACAGGTCTAAAATGGCGAAGAATCAAAGATTTCAACTCCGACCATTGAGTAATTGGCCGTATTTTGTTTTCGAATTGAATAAAATACATTGCATCTCCATCAAGATTGATAATGGCTGCATTCACCTTGTCTTCCTCCGTCAATCGGTAAAATTTGAAAAACCTTTCGGCTTTAAAAATCCAATCGATTGGGTTGTCTCCATTGAACACCGGTAATTCACATCGGACAATAGAGTAAAGTCGGTCTCTGTTATCAGTGGTTGCGGTTTGTTGTGGGTTAACATGGTTGGATTCAGGTAGGGTTTTAGAATCAGGTTTCAAAAGTCCCCTAAATTCTTCCTGGAATTTAGTTGTTTGTTCTTGGGTTTTTTGTAACATCGCCATTAATGCGTTAAATTTCTGATCAAAAGTTTGGGTAAGTGTTTGGATCTCTGCGAGTATTGATTGGTGTAGGTTTTGTGTACTTTGTTCACAATTTTCCATGGATAAAGCTTGAGTAGAAGGGGGCATTGTGAAAAATAGGCTCAGTGGGGAATGGGGATCATTTCTTGCATAACAATCACTTGTTTATATAGGGGGCTAGTGGCAAGGGGGAAAGGTTTCTTGAAACGCAAATTGTTGTACGACACAATTCTTGAAACGCAAATTGTTGTACGAGACAAATTCACTGAGAGACACGTCCTATATACAAGTTAAATAACTCATATTATATATATTATGAGGATATAAGCTCTTTATTTGAGATCGTCTCACCGAGAGACGGTTTTTCACAAGAGTAGCTCTTCTTGAAATTATGCTCATTGCTTGCAGTTAGGAGTGTTCAACGGGGCGGGTTGACCCAACGGGTCAAGGGTTTTGTTACGTTTTAACGGGTTATTAGTGGGTCGGGTCAATAACAGATCGGGTCATTAAACGGGCCTTGGGGTACACTGTGAAGGGTTGAAACGAGTCGAGTCGGATAATTATTGGAATTGGTTGCAAAAACTACCTTTTTTATATTTTTATATGATATTGTTATATATATAGTTGGGTTGACCCAACATGCCATAAAATATAATAATAAAACTACTTTTTAAAACGGGTATTTTCCTATAATAATTCCACCTATTGATTAATCATGAATAATCTCAACTTTAAGGGGTATTTTCCGAGAGTAAACTGGTGGCCGGATGACTTCCTATACCAAGTTTTATTTTTTTTAAAAGATAAATTGAAATAAAATGTCGAAAAAGTGTTAGAAAATTGTTCGAAAAAATTTATGATTTTTTTTAATATTTAGAATTTTTTATGTAATTTTTCAATATTTTACTCTAATTTTAAATTAATTTTCAGTTTACTTTTTGGTGAACTACTATAGCAGGTTATCGGGTTACCCAAGTTTACTCTAAGCAAATACCCCTTAAAGTTGGATTTATTCATAAATAATTAATAGGTTAGATTATTCTACCTAAATTTTCAAAAAAAAAAAAATAGTTTATACAAGACTTACTCTGTGTAATGACGTTCATGGTTATGGTTCAGCTTCTTCACAATTGATATAAGGACGTTAACAAGAACATACAAGTATTTGTAATGGTTACAAAAAAGACACAAACGATGCATTATTATGGTACAGCAAACCTCCAGGACTCGACTTCGAGAACGATTTTACCGAAAGAATACTTGATAATCTAAGAATCTGGCAGTTCTCGAAAGTGCTGAACATATGTCGGGTATATCAAAATCTCTATACTGCACAATGTCCTTTGTGCTTGATACACTCATTCGCAATCAACTTGCTGGAGCTGTGGGCTGTCGCGTAAGCTGGAGTCGGATTAATTAGAACGAATTGAATCCGAATTGAACACGTCAAGATCAGAAAGGAATGGCAGGAAACGGAAACTAGGACCAAAACTAGTGGCGTGCACAATCCGGGTATGAGTTTGCATATATAAGGACTCGTCGATCTTGATATTCTTGCCACTGACGAGGACTTCCTGGCTAATTTTCAACACAAACAGAGCTATCGGCAGATTTCAGAGAAGACCATGTTGAAGAAAGTGTACCATCACGAATGACAAGGTAAACGATGAATGTTACGTATAACACTGTTCCTATACAGACTAAAGATCCGAACAAGAATCCTTTCACTTCGGATACGAAGAAATCAAAAAGGAGATACCCGTTGATCACGATGACAAGTGCAGCCACAGTCCATGATATCCTCTACATAAAGGGGAAAAAAGAAAATTATGATTTGCATTTTGATTGTATTCAAATCCTGTTAATCTAGGATTAATTAAAGGGTTGATTGAATTGTGTATGAACATGAAAAATCAAGAGACGCGCAGGAAAGGAAAATTGTTAGTCACACAAAATAAACTAGCAGTCATTAGCATCAAGCGAGCAAAAGATATACTTTAAGACAACTCAAGATATCTTAAAATTGCATCGGTAGAGTATAGGCAATTACAAGTGTTTCGAAAAAATTAACATGTTTATAGGATAATGGAATGATCAAATGGAATATATGCTAATAGCAGATGTGGTCTACCAAAGAAAGTCGAATCTACGTTATATCCTTGATCAGTATAGCATAGTCTGCTAGGCGCTAGCTAATTTGCATTTAAATCCGTTATTCTCTTAAAATGGAAAAAATAGCCCGAAACCGATTACACTTCACTTTTATTGATTCACAAGGATATTAGTAAATCATGTGACATTGTAACCTACTCTTGATGAAGCATCCATTGAGAAAATTGTCGAAGACCCTCCTAAAGACACTCGTAAACATATAGATGAAGACAAGAGGACGACCCAAAACATGCTCGCAAGTTGCAAGGACAAAGTGTAGTATGTTTTTATTATTGGTCGTCAACATCATACTCAGTTGTATTCCGCTCATAGTTTCTATGATCAGGGTCTGGGGAGAGAAGGAAGACAACAACTCATACCCACAAAGGAAGACAGAAGATTGGTCTCACAGGTAAGATCTCGAGCAAGAAAATAGAGTGAAATCCTTAAAGCACAACAAAATACTTGACGTAGAATTAACACATGCAGTATGCATAACATAAAAAGCAGAAAAGTGAGTCACATACCTCCAAAATGGGTCCTATTCGGAAAGAAGCCATCACTTGTTCTTTTGCTACCAAGGTAAGAAGTGGAATAAGAGCAAAAGGGATTTGCATAGATTGAAGTACATTGAGCCACTCATTTAATACATCCAATGTCGCCTCAGAGGAATTAAAAACTAAAGCTACAATCATAGTTGGCACAATAGCAAAACTTCGCGTGATCAAAGCCCTTAGCCATTTCTTCAAACGAAGGTCGAGAAATCCTCCCATGATGAACTGTCCGGCATAAGTGCCCGTTATGGTGCTACTCTGCCCAGCAGACAATAACCCAATGCCCCATATGTAGAGAATTGGCAATAGCCCTCCTCCATATTTCTCTTCCAAATATTGTCCAGCATTTACTAACCCAATACTACTTGCTTGTTTAGTTCCGTAAAATCCCTTGGCAAATACTGTAGTTACAAATAAATTGATCATGAAAGACACGAGAAGGGCCAGTGAGGACTCAATCGAGTAATAGTTGATTGCCTCCTGAACCTGGCCCTTCTTGTTGGTGTCTATCTTCCTCGATTGCACCAACGCAGAATGCAAGAAAACATTGTGAGGCATTATGACACAACCAACAACTCCAACAGCTTGCCTGATAGTTTTTGAGCTAAGTTTTGGCACTAAAATACCTGCAAAAGCAGTCTTGTCGTGTTATGCACTAAGCTCCCGGGAAACAACTATGACTCAAACATATATCATAAAATACATTACCAATGAGAAGTTCCTTTCCGCTGGGCTTTGCATCAGCAAACATCCAAGCAAATGACATAGCCATTGTTCCAATCAGAACTGCAAAAACACCTTCTAGTTTCCTCACTCCATAGTTCTCAAGAAATAAAAACATGAAACTGTTCACAACAAGGATTTTATTCGTCAACTATAAGCTAGTACTTCATAGCTTGAAATAAAAACAATGATATGCATATAGTTCACTCCCTCTAAAACCAAAAAACGCAAGAATGGTACACTTAGCATCTGTAATACGTACTAACAAAATGAAGGCACAAGGTTGCGCTACACTCAGTTTTTTTTTTAAAAAAAGAACTAATTCTACAATTCCACATAATACTCACCAACACTTCAAAAGAATGAGGCTTTTATTGAGCTCCGATTGAAGTAACCAACATGAACGAAAGGCAGACGGGACAACCCAATGTAGAGACTAGAGACAGGGATCGAACGATACTCAATCGAATCATAATGAGCAGTTTTACACACTAAAACAAAGAAAATGATTCTATTAAACCCTATAAATCTTCAAGGGTTAAAAGTACACCAGCTTCCACTTCAAGTTTTAGATATATAGATATAGACCCTATATTAGAATAATTGGTGGACCAATTTCTCAAAAAACACATAAAAGAGCACAAATATGAGCATTCTTCTAGTTTATTTTTGCAAATCTAAGCATTGTTTTCAACATTGTTACTCAAACTTTTCATTTTTCCTTGAAACTCACACATGGGTAGTACACTTGGACCCAATACTTTGTACCAAAAAAATGTCTTTTATATAGCACATAGCCACATTCCCATGACGGATATGAGTTCCCAAATCCAAATAACGGAGGTATTGATTATTAAACACCCAATTCACATAACGAATGCAATTCTAAAATCAAAAATTGAATAGAAAAGAAAGATAAAGCAAGATGAACATAGAATCAAAAAGAAAGATAAAGCAAGATGAACATAATAGAAGTACTCCAAAACCGACACAAAATGTAAGAAGAAAACAAAAACTAACCAATCAGAAGCAGTAATAACAACACCAACCCAAAGAGGTAAAACCCCACGACTAAGTATCTGAATAGCAATAGCACTTCCAATGACTTCCTGAATATCAGCTCCAATTAGGGCAATTTCCGCCATAATCCATAACAAATAACGAGCCCAATTAGGGTATTCTTCTCTACAAAGTTCAGCCAAATGTTTACCAGTAGCAACCCCAATTCGAGCAGAAAGAAGCTGAATCAAAAGACCCATAACAGTAGCCCAAAGCAATAACCAAAGTAAAGAATACCCAGCAATGGCGCCTGCTTGTAGATCACCTTCTAAATTACCCGGATCTAAAAATGCTATACTCATTAAAAACCCAGGTCCTGTAAATCGCCATAGTTTCTTCCATGAAAAGGGTCCTGGAATTGAGTAGTCATTTAGCGATTCTACATCGAATTCTTCTATAATTATCTTGTCGCTGGATTCATACGCTACCTCTAGTTCTAATTCGATTGATTTTGATGATTGATTTGGGGATAATAGGCGATTGGATTCATCAGATTTGTCTTCATCGTTGAATTCAGCTGTTGAATTCATCGAATGATGATTCAATTCGATGGATTCAGATGGGTAAAAGCTTTATCAAATGACAAAATTTGTTGGGGTTTTAACTTATGATAATGATTGACTATAACAATTAACAACGGACAAAGTAGTCAATATTCTAGTACTCCTTGTATGGAGAATGAGATGAAAGCAAAGGTTTTGTAGCGAAGGATTAAAGTGTTGATATGATAATATGATGTATCTATATCTATAGATTTCTAAATTTCAGTGGTAAATGATTTAATGAAGGAGTATTTTTTTTGGAATTAATGAAGGAGTATTTTATTACTTGAATTATGTGTTTTCTTATATCACAATTTCTTGTCTGAGACCGTCTTTTGTAAAGACGGCTCTCAGAAGTGCGATCCATTTCTAAATATATATTGTAACAACTATAAATATAGAGTTGGGCTGGACTTTTAAGAGTTGTCTTTACAAAAGACGATCTCTCAAGTGAGCGCATGTTCTTATATTTGATATTAATATTAATATTATTATTAATGTATATACATAGAGAAAATTATTGAAAAAATTTGTGCAAAAATGTAAAAGTGCAAAGTCCTATTGATTACTCTTTTTATGTCATTACACTTGACCAAAACTATGTATGAAGCTTGTGCAAATTACAAATTTAAATTTTCGAGATGAAATTTTTATGCACAAATTATGATTAATAATGTGGTTGCTTTAATGAATGTAGAAATTGCTCGCAAATTAGCTCGCCTCTTCTAGTATTTGATGACAAATGGGTTGTTAATAATGTGAGGGGAAAACTTTTTTAAAGGATAATTTATATTGAGGAGGATGAATTGATCGTGTTGAGAGAAAATTAGAAAGAGACGCAGATCAATTTAAAGAGGTGGAAAAATATTAAAAGATTGAATATTTTCTAATGGAAAGACAAGTAGCCTTTGAATTTAACCGTTGGAGCGAAAAATCGAGAATGACTAGGAAGATGAAAAGAGTGAGAATTTTTTTTATCATGATGAATCTACTCTTGATACCATGCAAAGTATATAAATATTTATTTTGCTCAATTTACATTGACTAGAAAGACTACAATATATAGCCACAAGAGGGTCTTGATACAAGCCAAAGATCAAGCAATTATTGAAAAAAAATACAAGTTATGTAAAACTAGGATATCCGTAAAAATATGTAGAATATAATAATCCTAACTAAATAATGAAAATAATACATACGAACTTGATATTTACTTAACAATTTTGACGGTTCTATTCGATAATATCGGATCACTTTCAGATAAATATACATATTGTATAGCAAAATCAAAATCAGACCAATTGAATGTTCCATGTTTCAAAACTTATTGCAGTTGAGTTGAATCCCATTCACTTTTATAAAACATGCCCTATTTTACAAGCATGCATACAATTGATCTTAAAAAAAGTAAAAAACCACAAAAATTATGAAAACTAACACAATTTCACAAAATATTGGTGAAGACGAGTATTGTCTGCAAGAAAAAACTAAATAAATAATCATATACAATGGAAAATAAGTTACTCTAAAATAGAAAAATCGAGCATAAGTTACGAACTCTGATTTCTGTGACACGACAAAGGCACGTTCAAATCTTTCTTTCGAAAGAGAACGAGCAGGAAAGCATATCTTAACCCGAAAAAAAATACTTCTATGATACATAAACTTCATGAGGAACAAAATTTTTTTTGTTGGCTACTCTAAAATCTTCTAAGTAGTCGAATTAAGACTTCTTAGCGTTGTTATTAGTATACTTCTTAGCAATTCCAGATTCAGAAGATGTATCCCACACCTGCAATTCAGCATTGCTCGAAGTCAGAACATATGTCGATATTAAAACTAACGAATACTACGATAAAAACAATGGTTTTAACGGTTTTTGCAGATAGTGAGTAGCTCACTTCCAATTTTCCCTTTGAACCACCAATAGCAAGCCAAAGAGGGTTTTCTTCTGAGAAAGAGACGGAAAAGACGGCTCCCTGAAGAATAACAAAGAAAAAGAATCAAGTTGTTGACATAGATGAACTCGCATGTTAGAGTCATGACATTCTTTGAGCTACAAAAGGCAATTTCTTCAGTGTATGCTAGTTCGGCTAATACAGTCAATAGTATCAAACTTATCTCTATTTCAAAGCCAAACCAGATCCAAAGACCCCACGGAGGAGGCTGTATCAAACACCAATGTGATAGAGGAAATGCTTTAGTGTAGATCTCCTTTATAATGACCATGACTTTTTCTATATAGATTTTTGTTTGATTAAAATTGTTATGTATTTGATCAATTACTACACAGTTGTAAATGTCGTATGTTATTTTTATCAACGAATTATTATGTTTTTTTCAAAAAAAAGGCAACTGCTACAACAAGCATTTTCCCTCGTACCCCCGCCCCACAGAATATAATCTGGGGAAAAAAAGGAAATGTTAGCAAGAAATACTCACAGCTTTTGGATTCTTGGAAGCAACACAGGAAGGCTGGTTATTTGACAAATCCCATAGTTTAACCATTTTATCAATAGAGCCGCTAGCAAGTAACTGCAGAAAGAAACAGAAGAAAAAAATAATAAGGCATAGCGATGAGTTAGCAGAGCACAATCCGGTCATGTAAAAAAAAAAAAACATACGTTGGGAACGGAAGTATTATATGAGATGGAGCTGGCAGCTTTGTCGTGTGCATGAAGAGTGAAACTAGGCTTCAAATCGGAATCTGAGTCGGAACTTGCTGTTCGAATGTCAAAACCTTGGATCATACCATTTTCAAGACTAACCTGGAATTTGCCATTTTGAATCAGTTCAAGCGTGAAGTTATGTAAGACGAAATTCCTAGATTAGTCAAGATGAGATAACACTAACAACAAAAGAGTGCTTTGTATGTGGGTCCCATGCCAAGCTCTCAACATCAGCGGCAACAGACCACCTATATCCAGAGTGGGTAGGATTCCTTCCGTCTTTCTGCAACAGTCAAATGATCCCATTAGAAAGAACAGCAAAAGCTTACAAAATCATCCTACATGATCGGTGTCAGCTCTAACCCCAAAATCTGGTCTCACTCATACGAGCAATATCATCTCTTTCACCCACCAAAAGTGGCAAACACCATGGTGTTCCATTTTCGATAATAAAAAAATGTAAGCTCTATTTTTACAACTTGTTTAAAGTGGCATATGAATAAAAATATTGAGGGGACGCTTCAAAAGGAATAGGGAGAAGGTAAATAATACAATCACTATGCAAAGAGTATTGCATTAAGCGTATTATGGACGGTGGACGATTACAGTGGTCACATTGAAACATACCAAAAAATGAGGAAAAGAGCCACAACGGAATAAAGGAATTCTACAACACACCCATGATTGTTTCTTTTAGAATTTTGCAAAGTAAAATATTCCAAGGCAACGCCATTACCAAGATTATATAAATATATAAGCATAGGTATAGATTTTTATTACCATGACAATTGTATGATCAAAAGATCCACTTAGAAGAACTTGTGGTTCATGGTGGCTAAAAGCAACAGCTTGAACCTGCAAGACACAAACACAAAATAATACTTCAGAAAACGCGGTAAAAAGTTATTAGAAGTTGTTCTGTTTTTTTCTAGTTTGAATTCTTTCACAAGCATTCCATTTTACAAAAGTTATCGAGTTTTTGACTTGAGAATTCATAATTTGAGGTGCTTGCCGATTAAAAGAATTAACATCGGCCATTACTTGTGTTCAAATATGCAAGGAAGAAAACAAGGGGCAATTATTAGAGATTTAGAATTAAAGTTAGTTAATGAGATGGACTTGGGCATGGTAGTGTATAAGATTGCAATCATTTGTTTGACAAGTGGTAGTGATCAAGAAAATAATAATCAAGAGATAAACTCCAAGGAGCACTAATTCAAAAAGTAGAGAAAGAAACATTTTGCAATCGGTTTACATATATTGCTTGGAATCTTCTATATTCATACTTATTGTCAATCAAGATAAGTAATTAAGAATTCTGAAATGACGGGAAATAATAAATTACTATGAAGTGATACTTGCCTTGTCTGTGTGGTGTTCCATGGTAATACTGCACGTTCCAGTAGCCACATCCCATATCTTTACTTGTTTGTCTGCACTGGCACTAGCAAGTATATTCCTGAAGATACGGAAAATGATAGCAAGAGACAGTTGTCATTAAGTATTCTGCTGGCATAGATTAGAATTAGAAAGACATAAAAAAGAAAGAATAACTCAGACCTGAACTCCTTGTTCCAGGCAAGGCCAAGAACAGAGTCAGTATGACTGCCATCTTTGTACTTGATAGATTTCTATGAGAAGTGGTCAGCAGAAGCACCAAAAATTAGTACCAAAATTTGGAGATAATATTGAATAACTTAAAAGAAGGTCAGCACTTAAACCAATCAGGTTAGAGTCTCATAGTTGGAACTCTACAAACCGTTACATCCAGGCAAAAAGACTGGGTACAATTTCTGGACTATAACAATACACCCAGCTGCAGTGTAATCACCAATGACAAATCGAGTATTCACCCTGTTCCAAATTGATGTAACCCTTGAGTGTAGCAAGACGGAAGTGGGAGAGCAAGAGAGGGAACGAGAAAAGGTGGGAATGAAGGAACAGAGAAAAAAGAAATGGAGGGATTAAGAAAGAGAGAAAGAGAAAAAAGTTGCGACAAATGGAAAAAAGTAAACGGGATACATCAACTTAGAGCGAACTGTAGTGAAAGACTAATCAATTTGGAATGGAGAGAGTACAACAAAACAAATATTAATTCTTATCAAATCTTCTGGTCAAAGAATCCATGAGTTGGATAGGCACAGTCCTACAGATATGTAATAACAATCATATTTTGCACGAATTGGCAACGACTCAGTATCTAGTCCCAAATATTCAGAGCTCAAATCTTTTCATTCTTCAAAAATCAGAAGCACACTATAACCATTATGCATAACTCGGAATCCACTATCCACCAAGCTCAATACTGAAGGATCAGAAATTGAAAGTAGATGTTATATTCAGAAGCATGTTAAATTAAGCGAATCTAACAGTTTTACAAAACTGCTGCTTACCTAATAATTATCAGAACATGAACAAACTATTGCAGCAAGCATAAGTTTTGAGGTAAAATGCAATACAGGTTCAACATCTAAGATTTATGCTATCCAAATTTTTGAGACCAATAGATTAGCAATCTTGAAATAGGGATCTGACATTGTATAGAATTATGCACCATGTTTTTCAATATCACAAACAGAAACCAAATATCTTAGCCACGTGCAAAAAACGATGAGCATCAATGAATACCTACACTGCTAATTGCATAAGAATCACCATTCAACTGCTAGTACAATGAATAATATTGAAAATAAAAGCAAATCACAGTGTATGAACTAGGATGTCCACCAGCTTACCTTCTTTCCTTTTTTCTTCTTCTCAACAATACCGCCTAACACTAGTGATGGTTCGACTTCATCAATCTGCCGCGGTAATTAGAAAGGAAAACACAAAATTCACTCATACTTTCATAGCTTCCAAATAGCTACAATTTTATAGAATCAAAGAATAACATAAGCCACTTACAATATCAAGATCCCATATTTCAATTGAAGGTTCCATTGAACCAACAGCGATGAAATTTCCTGCCAAAAGTGGAAACAAATATTTAAAGGTAGAATATTTCAGAATCAAGCTTTTGGGGCTGCTTTTTTTGTGCAGACAACTTAGTAATGATTCCATCTTTTTCTCTCTTTATTACTCCTAGTTCATCATAATTGATCTTCTATGAATGATTACTTCTAAAAGTTGCTCCTAAGAAATCACAAGTACAAAAAGCATGATGCGCAAAAAAACGTACAAAAACACATGCCTCAAAGTAGCAAATTTCAAAGATGAAACAAAATTGTTGCCGCAAACATTGAAGAAACAAATTCATAGCCACATAAGCAAAACGAATGCACTAAAATTTTACTCCAACCAACCAAACAACAAAGTTTGTTAACATTCCATTACCTGGTTCGAAAGGTTAAATATACACAACCTTACACCATTACACTTGGTATTTACATTTGACTGCATACATCATCTAAACGTTACATAAAATAAGACGTGTACATGATTTAAGAAGTCAACCGAATAGAACAAGCAAATTTAATGGACAATCTAACATAAACCATGGAAGCCATTACCAAAATTTGGGTACCATATTCATTTAGTTCGTATGGCGCCTCACATCTAAATCAACAACTTTCGACAAACTTCAAACAATAACCAAAAAGTATAATACTAGACAAGTTCATGTTTCAAATCCAATCACCTCAAATTTTATAAGGAATTTAGTATCACACCTTTTTCTCCGCCCTTTAATGGGCAATCAAGCCATGCTGTGGACAAAGGGAATGCTGAGATAATAATATCATGGTGAACATACAAGTTCGGACCGTCTTCAGTTTCCTCTAGGATATAAACCTGAATGTTAAGATGCCATCAATTAATAAAGGTTGAGCCAATGAAAACCTGCATACATCCACATACCTCTTCCCTGTCCATAAGAAGAAAAAGACAGCAACAGAAAAAGGAGGAAAAAATTGTATACACCCAAAGGCCATAACAAAAAGAAATGAATGAAGGATCTTAATAAACATCAATATTCTAAGACTAGACGTGAATCAGAACTTGTTGAAGTGCACTGGTGCGTTTGCATATAGACATGCATATTCACATCAGTCCGATACACTGCCTGGGTAGCTCTATTCAAGCAACAAAACTGTTTCAATAACTACGCATCTCAGATGCACACCGGAAAAGGTTAAGTTCACAATGTACCTCAAGCTGACTGATTTCTTCATCATTACGAGCACAAACGATAACTGAATCCTCTGCTCTTATGAACAAATCCTCCTCTTCTTCTGAATCATCATCCTAGTAAGAAAACAAAATAACTATTTCAGCATATATATGGTAGACAAATGAACCCAGATTGCAACATATGAAGTATCATACTCACATCCTTATCCTTCAAGTAAGGGTCCAACTCATTACTGGGATAATAAGCATCACCAAGCCCTTTACTGAAGACATCGATGCCTAATTTTCACAACGTAAGATATAGATCAAGAAACTTATCTTGATGCCCAAAGATATGGCTCAAAACAAATGAAGTCAACTCCTAAGAAGTAAGCATAGACTAACAAAATGAAAAATCGTGGCAATATAACAATAGAAATATTTCACGGGATGTACCATCTTCATCATCGTCATCATAATGATCCATGTCAAGTTCCTTGAAAGCATCTGCTATATCATTAGATTCCTTGCCAAGTGCCTGTGCAGCAGCTGATGCAAGTAGAGCTTCATCAACCTCCTTGGAAGTATCCAAATCCATGTCTCCGTCGTCATCCTCGCCATCTCTGCCACATGAGAAAAGCATCAGTCTGACGGAACTTACACGACAACTTAACAAATGGATGAAACAAGAAAAATCTAAGTCAAAATACAGTTATCCCTTTTTCACCTTCCAGACAAAATAGGCCAACAATCAACAAAAAGAACTGACGTTACATACATTTATCCCTAATATCATCACTAGATGCTTGAACAACAAGCACTAAGAAAAGAAAAATCTCGAAAACATGTAGCTATGCAATGACGCGGGGGTGAGTGTATGCTATGGACTAACAAGCTCCAAACAATCACAATTAAACAGAATTGAAGTTAAAATACTATGTGTGCAATACAAGCAGTGCCTCGAGAGTATGCTACCGAGCTCCAAACAATCTACAATAAAACAAAAATCATCATCATCATCATCATCATATTCATACCCGTGTATCCCACTCGTAGAAGCTATGATCAACATAAAACAAAATCGCACTTAAAATACAGTTATTTCTTTGTCAATCTTCCAGACAAAATAGGCCAACAATCAACATATATTACAAGACTAATATATGCAGTCTAACAAGACAGTAACACAAAACAATAAATCCATGTCCAGAAACAAAACAACTAACTCAATAATGTATACAGAATCAAAAAAACAACTAAACCCTTTCTTTTCCTTTATTTCCCATTAACAGGAATCAAAGTAAATCACTTTTACGATTCCCAATTTAATATAAATAATTGAAAACATAAATTAAACCGTAAAAATGTAAGAAAAGAATTACACTGCATCAAGAGCACCGCTTTGAAGCATCTCTTCAATTTCTTCTTTAGAGGGAAGTTCAGCAACTTCAGGTACTGATTTAGCAACCCCCTTTGGAACCCATGAAATTGCCGCTATCATCTTCACTGCCTAAATTACAATCCCTACAGTCTATAAAATACAGAAAATTTTAAATTACAATAATAATCATGGAACCCAGAAAGCAATATGACCTAATATTGTATAATCAAAGGAAACCCAATCTGAAATTCGATTAAAGGGCGTACAGAAATAGAGGCAATGACCACTGGTGAAGCGCGAATACAAGAGGTGGTGGAGGCAGTGCCGCCGCCGCAGTGGAGGCGAATTGAAAGGAATGGGTTTAAGGTTTTCTGAATTTCTTTTCTAATAAGGCTACTTGTATCTTTAAACCTATTCATAAAAATAAATAACCAAAAATGAAGTCTGTAGGATTCGAACTTCCGACTTTGAGTAATGCTACAACCCATAAATTTATTGAAGTTGTTTTATTACGCAAATTCTTATTATTTCAAGTTTTGGGTTGGGCCAATTTACAATTTTATTTTAAAAAACCACAAATTCTTACTTGAGACCGTCTATACAATAGACGTCTCAAGTTTTAGGGCTGACCCAATTTATAAATTAAAAAAAAACTAATTGTTGGTTTTGTAAGTTAAAAAGAAGATATGGGTTGAACTCTTGAGAGAAGAGAGGAGCTGAAAAAAATTAATTGGTGGTTTTGTAAGTTAAAAGGGAGATATAGGTTGGATTCTTAAAAGGTGTCTATACTATAGACGGTCTCTCAAGAGAGGGTCTGATTTTATTATTTCAGCTAGATAATTCGCTAACTTATAGTTTTCCTTTCAAAAGTTATTATTATTTCACAATACAATATTTTTATTTTTGTAAATTTTTAAATGAGACAGTTTTATGATGTTGGCTGTCTCATGTATATTTAGTCTGTTAAAATGATGACTAATTATTTAAACTTATCAATTAGAGATTTGTGTCATGGTGAGACAGGCATACAAAACGAGTTATTTTTAAATTGGGTAATTTTTCTAACACTTTCTTTAATTTTATACACATGTTTTTCTTTTATGATCACTCATTTAATTTATGAGTCCCATTTAAATAGCAACATGGAGAAGTGATAATTGACCTCATTGGGAGCACTTTGAATCTACCCGTGTATGAGAATATTGTTGTTAGAGTTAGAGGTATCAATGTAGGTTTAATAATTGATTATGAAAGATCAAAAGGCCTTAATGTATAATTGTCATGATTAAGTACTTAAGTTAGCTTGTGAATCCTAATAAATTAATTTTCATTAATCACTATCATAGTTATAGTCAACTTAAATAATTTTATTTCATTGCGGAGTTTAAAAGATCGAATATACGCAACTTTACCTTATTATTGATAAAAAAGATGTTTTAGATTGACTCTTAAGTCTTAACAAACATCATTTGCAAATTGCAACGTACTTCTCATATATATATAGGGGTAGGATCAAGTGAAACACTTAAAGTGATGAAAACTGAAAACCATACAGTAGTATACATATTATAGCAAAATGGTAGTAGATATTTTTTGTGAAGAAAAAAATTTATATTATTTACAAAAATGCTATATTAATATGTACCTTTTAAAACATATATGTACACTATTTAGCAAATGTCTAATCACTTACAAAATTATCACCCAAATATGTACTCCATTTGAGCTTTTATGTATCCCTGTTTTTAGTTTTCACCATTTTAATTGGTTTTCGCATGATCCAAATTATATATAATAAATAAAGTGCACATATTGAACCATTTTAATCCAAAACTAAATAAAAACATCCAAATGAGAAATTACAAATCCAAGTTTTGGGAATACATAGTACATGAAATACCAATCATACAACAAAATACAACTACCTTAATTAAACCATAATCAGCAATAGGGTAGTGCAAATATAGATTTAGCTTAGCACATACCCAAGAAAATATACATACATTTTAATGACTTAGGAATATTTACTTTTCCTATTGCAAAATGACTCGTTTTAGAGGGTTAATGAAGGCTATATTATTCGGACTCTTTAGTAATATGTAGTACCCATGTCGAATCCATGACACTCGAGTATAGATAGAACAAGACTTGAAAACTTCAATTTGGTACAAAATCTCAAAATTATTTCACAAAATAGCCAAGTACTTCGTTTCAGACATGGGTATATGAGTCCGAGTAAAATAAGGTTAAGGAGACTCGTCATGGTTAGAGGAATGAGGAGGGGAGGGTTTCGGCCTCGGGCTAGGAATGTAAGGCATCAAAGGTGTGCCATGCTCGATAGGTCCAGGTCGAACCGAAGCCTTGGAGCTTGGGCTCGGATCAAAAGGGCGATAGTCTTCCAAGCTCACTTCACCATCTAAGCTTCCCTGATTAATTTTTGAACCATATTTGTTTTCCTACAAAACGAGCAATGAAGTTCTGAGTTATTTGTGATTCGAAATGAGCCCGAGAAAAAGTGGCTCAAAGCCCGAGAAATTTGGGCTCGGGCTTGCCTAGGCTTTGGCCCTGGTTATATGATTTAAAATACTATTAACGTTAAAATGTATAAATAAATTTTCAAATGAGATGGTTTTATAGTGAAACTATTTCTATTGGGCTGACCTAATCACCTAACATATATTTTTTAAAGTGATTACTTTTTATAGTTTAAAAATATCTCTTATAACATTAAAATGAACAATTGGAAAAACAAACTCATAACCTGTCTTATGATGAGACAATCTAATACAAGACGAGCTGAATTGTATATAATGGAGCAACATATAAGAATGACACGATTCAGCAGACATGCAGAGATTAAAGTTCGGTCCATCCTATACTAGCATCCTGGATTTGCCTGAACCATATTCATTCTAAAAAAATTGCTTTACCTTGAGATTGCTACTAGTTGCCCTTGAGAGTGGATCGTCACCGACAAACACGCTGCCTGTAAAAATTGTTGTGTTTAAATCATAATGTTGAAACAATGGTTTACACACTACACTATTCATGATATTTAACTAACACCCATCTTTTAATTCATAACTCGGGTTATGAATTGACATCGAAATGTGTAGCATATAATACAGAATGATAATCAAGTTAATTCAGCACACATTAATTAAGAGTTTGGCCCTATATTTCAGTATTTTGTATTCACCCCTATAGTTTCGTAAGAATAAGAAATACAGATGATTTAATTAGCATCAATCTCAATCAAAAGCTTAAGTTGATGATTGAGTTTCCTGTACATGCGCTATATTCAAACACAAATCTAAAAAGAGCTAATTGGATTATATATGTGGATTCAGCATATGCACTTTTCAACTTGAGGCGAAATATTACGCTTTAAATGAATAATAGTTAGAGATTTGAATTTGTAATCTCTTGTAATCATTAGAGTATATAACATATTATAATATATTCTGGGCCTTAATCATCCGTTTAAGTTTTTGGTTAAAATGGTTCTTTGACATAGTATCAAAAACCAACGTGATAAAAGGCTACGGGTTCGAATCTCAACCACCCCACATTTTAGCACCAGGTACGAGGAGAGTCCGTGTTGCATCCACACTTCTAGCCCAAAGAGCTATCGTGTGAAAGGCGTTTTAGAGTATATAATATATCCTGAGACCTCAACCATCAACTTAAGCTTTTGGTCTGATATTGTATGAAAGAAACAAATCCAACTAAAAGCGTAAACTTATGATTGAGACCACAATATATATAAAGAGTAGAGTTAGTTACCTGAAGCAAGCAAAGATGGATTAGCTCCACTACAAAAGGAGTTGAATGAAAAAAGGAGAACACCAAGTAGCAACATGCAAAACCCAAAAGCCTTCATTTTGATTTCTCTGAAAATTTTTTTAAAAAAAAAAACCCAAAAGAAAAATATAAATAAAAAAGTGTTGTTCAGTAATGTAGTGGGTTGTAGTCACTGAAAAACAAAATGATGATGACAAAACCCATAAATATTGACCCAAAAATAAGGAAAATTAGATAAGTAGATGAGATCAGAGACAAACAGAGATGGTAAGGAAGAGATATGACAAACAAGAAATCATCTTTCTTTTACTTCTACTTGTAAGATTATATGGCCATAGCCCCATAATCAATTTTGGTGGAAAATAAAATATTATATTATAATATTTTATTTTCATAAAAATAATTGAAATAAATGTTAGTATGGTAAAGAATAATATAGCATACAGGGTAGGTGAATCATGAAAGATGATGACATGTGTTGGAGTAAATCACTTCAGTTGGAAATACTTCACATGTGAGACAAGATCCCACATTGACAAAATAGTGGGTTGTTGATTTGCATATATAATTGGTGAGCTACTCTTCCTACTATCATATGGTTTTGGGAAATAATGAAACTCACCAAGTGTATGTGCAAGTCAACACTCTTGACCCGTGGGTTTGTGGGCCCGAGCCCACGGGTTTCCTGTCTCCACATGAGTGGGTCACGGTTTGATTATGTGACGAATTGTCACGACCTAATACGGACACACACTAATATAACATCAACCCATGAATAATGAGTGTTGATTTGATACACATTTGATGTAGTTCTACGGTGAAATTATCTGTATTAGGTCGATTCAATGTATATTTATGTTTTAAAGTGATCATTTTCAATCTTAAATTGATCACTTATAATCATAAGGTTATCGTTTTTTAGTCCTAGATATTAGATGTATCACCTATAACTTTAAAGACTTAAAGTCATTACTTACAATTTTAAAGTAATAAATTAAAGAAATTAACTAATTATATGGTCTTATTTCATGATGAATGTATTAGGCTTAGCTTTTATTCCTTTTTTTTATATTTTGTGTGATTTTTTTTATTTTGAATATTATATGTTGTGTGATTTTGTGTTGCATAAAAAGGAGATGTGTTGGATTCTTGTCATCTTGTGTAAAGAACATGATAAAATTAAAATATATATAACATAAAATTCTACTAAAAATTTACTTAATAATTTAAGTCCTAAAATACATTATATATCTTAATACTACCTCCTAACTAATTTATTTGTCCTATTTTTTATTTGGCAAATTCATATTAATTGTCCCATTTTCTTTTTTAATAATTTTTTTTACCTAAATACCTCGTGTTCATACAAGTAATAACCAAAATATCCCTTTTTTACTACTTACACTAATTCAACTACCACCTTTACAATTAATTTAATCAATTAAAATAACCAACTTCCACCTTTACAATTAATTTAATCAATTAAAATACCTAACTACCACCTTTTTAATTGACCTTACACCACCCTTAATAACCGTGCCCAAGCAAATATGACAACTAAATTGATTCGGATGATATTATATAATGTAGTGTTCGGGAACAACTATTTCATTTCAAATTATGAATTTCAATTATGAAATCATAAATGAAGAATTTGAGAATAACAAGATTTGGGTAGTCATTCTCAAATTATAAACTTTAACTACTTTTAAAACAATGTTGAAATTTGATCCAAATCTAAATTTAAAAATTTTAATTTGTCAAATAATAAATTTAAATCAGTTTCAAATTTCTCAGTGAAATTATAATTCCCAAATATAACATAAATATATTTTTTAATAATAATTTAAATTATAGGCAGAGTCAAATCTAAATTTTATTTTAGTTTGGTTATGTTTTTTTGAGTAGAAAGGGTTGAACAAGTGTATTGATTGTGTTCTTTTATGGAGTAATCTTCTGAAGGATGTCAGATCTTTCTGTAGGATTTATAGTTGAATTGCATTAAATGAAGGGAATTAAATGCAAAGTGTTTATGGAAAAACGAGTTGTCTGGCAAATTTATTTTGTTTTTGGCTTCTTCACATTAATTATTCTATCTCTTCTCTGTTTCTTCTTATATTTCTTTTATTCTATAATATGTCACGTTCAGTTGCAAGTATTATGTAATAGAAAAAGTATAACATGTTAAGCTTAGTTATTACTCTGATTATAATTTATATCTACCCATTAATAATATTTTACCGTCTAAGATGATTAATGATTAAGATGATGATTCTAATAAGGAGTTGTTGAATAATTGACATATAATTTGTGTATTTTTAATATTACTACTTTATGTATGATAAGCGCATTTTTTCATTGTCACTTCACCACCTCACTCACACTGACTAGAACACCAAACACCAGCAAAATGTTTAGACTCACAAAGAGCGAGGGTCGAATTTAGATTTTAAGTGGAGAAAATGATTCTTATCCTAATCAACTCGTTTTGTATGAGATCGTTTCACGGTAAGATGACTTAAAAACAAGAAGTCCATAAGCTAAAGTGTTTAGGCTCATTCAACCAAGTACGAAACATGTTGACGGTGAGACTGTCGCCTATAAAAATTTGTGTGTTAATTGAGACAAAATCCGTTTCTAAAATATGTGTTTGCTTGGTCAATGGGCGAAGGGCCAATTGGGTTCTTATTTGGAGATCCGATACAATTAGGTCAATAGGTGCAATTCTTAATTTCTTATTCATCCCATTCCTCAGCTACTCTTATTAGAAACCTTCGTTCAAAGAGACGACCCCAAAACAATAAGCCCACATTCTTATTTTTACTTGAATTTGTGGAGTATAAATTAAACTATTTAGCCAAAATCTATCGGAGAGACGGTCCCTAATAACAATCACAAATTCTTACTTGAGACCGTCTTTATAAAAGACGCGCCTCAAATGAGCAGGGCCATTATTAATAAAAAAATAACTTCCAGTAAAACGCGCGCCATTAATCATACTTGAAGTTGTTATAACCTATTAAAGTTGATATTATAACATATTAAAGTTGGTATCTCCAAATACCAATTTTAATAGGTTATAACACCAATTCCAAACAAGATCAAACACACGCGTCAGTTTTTAGATTTTTCACAAATTCTTGCTATATACTGTCATAGCATAGACCGGTAACTTTGAGCCGGCCCATTTGTTAAATGAATAACTGAATAGTCATATCGGCCATTGGGCTGAGCTATGAAGAAAGCCGTCTATGCCATAGACAGTCTCTCAGGAGACCTTCTAAGAATTTATTTATTTTTTATTTATTGGGCCTGGGGCTGGGCCTGGAGAGCTAATCCACCTTAAAGCAAAATCAGTGAAGAACAACTGCTGAATCTTCCCTTCGCAAAACCAAGAAGTTCTCGTAATGGAGTAAAAAAATTGGCCATTTTCTATATAATATGGTCAATAAATCGGAAGTGCAAGCAATTATGAAGTAACAAATTCTAGGGTTTTGGTTGCAGATTATAGAGAATTGTAGCATAAACAAAATCCTGATTAAGGAGGGATTAGGCAATAAAAGAACACCATTTGAAGGCGATTGAGAATCGAAAAACATGGTAAGTACCTGCGATTTATATTATTCAATTTCATCCCCATTTGAGATACTCGCATTTTTGTATTTATTCAAATTGTTAGAAAAATGAACCAAAAGAGTATTCTTATTGATAAAAGAGTAGCCTATTAAGTGTTTGATAAAAGTCCTCAATCAACTAAATTACCATGACATTTCCTCAGCCATTTTTAACATTTGCAAAAGCTGGAGCTACAATTGTTGGCGGAATATTTGCACTTTCTCTGGTGTCGTCAACTACCGTCAAGGTGATTCAGTTGGTCACCGAATCCAAAAGAGTATTTTCTTCTTCCATCAAATCGTCCTTAATTAATCTTGTTCATTAATTGTTAATCCTTAATCCGATAATAATTTCAGATTTAAATAATTTCATAATATACTGGTTTTGTAGTGATTGAAAACGGTCGGTTGGTGGTATTTTCTTCAAGACGAATTGATGACAGTTTCTTAATTCTTAATCCGATAAAAGATTTCCAGTTCCTGGATTTAGGCAATCTTTTTTGTGCTTTCCTCCCTTTGGAAAATGTACGATGTCCAATTGTTGAAATATACCTAACTGATCGACTAATTGTGTTACAGAAAAGCTTGGTGAAACCGTGCAAAGCTTGTAAAGGAAAAGGGTTCTATATTTGCAAACTTTGCAATGGAAATGCCACCATAAAATGGTCTCCTCTGTATGATCCTATTCATATCAACCCTTGTAAATGCCCTACTTGTGAAGGTCGTTGGTTAGTCTTTTCACTCCCTAATGGTTATACATACTACAGCATTTTACTCTATAGTCCATCATAATCAAAACTAAAAAACTTAAGCTTTTAGCCAAAAAGTACTGATGAAGTATTAAATTCGAAGTTTGATAAAAAACTTCCACGTTTAAGTGTTGAAAATGGGTCATTAGATTCGTGCAAAGTTTTGATCTGATCCGATAATGCATCTTACTATTCTGGGAATATAATGTTAGAAGTAGATGGAAATATTGAGGATATAGGAGTAAATTGTAGTCCATATGTATATTTATGGTGTATATATGATGATATTTGCTTCATTGCAGCATACAACGGTGTCTGAACTGTGTGGGTAAAGGGTACTACTGGTGAGTGATCCAAGTGAAGATGTGCTTGCTCTAACCTTAAATGTAAATGGTATCATCTCCCACTTTTCTCTTGAGTCTCAACCATTTCAAATTTCTTTCCTATATCTAAATAATACTCCGATCATCTTTGCTGGAGAGTACTATTCAATATCATATGTTGTTCTTTGAGTTGTTAACTTTTTGTATGTTTTCATGGTCCGTTTGGTTAGTGGTAATGGTGATAATGAGAATGATTGATAGTGTAAAATTTCATCAATAGTTCTGTGTCATTTCCACGGTGATGAAATTATGATCACAAAAATGTTTTTTTTGTATACAAATTTCCATTACCACCTAATACCACATCTCCCAATGATAATGTGTTGGAATGGATTTTATAAAGATAATGAGATGATTGAAATTGAACAAGCATGACCATCAAGATTGCCAATATATTTTTCAACCAAAATTATAGTAGTTTTCATTCTCATTGTCGTCGTTTTATAATACCTACCAAATGGACCGTCAAAGTATATGTATCATATTTTGGGGCTGCCACTTTTTATCGCGTTGGCTTTTGAACCATTGCAAAGAATTAACTCAATCACAAGCTAAGTTTAAGCAAAGTGGTTGTAAATAACTACAAATTAAGAATACTTAAAACATTATTTTTTTAAATTTTTAACAAGAACCTTTGATATAAACATATACACCTCAGTTTTGTTAGGTACTGCTGACGCTAAATTGCACATTTTCACGTGAAGAATGCGTTTCTGCATTATTGCAGATGGCTCAGCACAGGTTATTAAATCTTACAATTGAAGCAAAACTAGCTGAATATGTGAAGACCATCTTCACCGTCTTCATTTGTTGTTAATATTATTTAAATTCGTTAGTTGTTTGTTTAGGTTTCTGTTGACTATGGTTAATGATTATATTCCTAGTGTCACGTGTTTTAAATATATTGTGAACAGTGTTTGTTTTATATATTTTGTCATTGCATTAAGAAAACAGATTTTAAAATCTAAACGATTTAAACAAGTAAAGATATATATTTTTGAAAAAAAATTAAGCAAAAGTTTAAGAAAGTGTGTGATTTTAGTGTTTTTTTATATTGAAAATGATCAGACAATAAACATGGACATAATACAATTTGATATTTCTGCAAATTTGTAGAATCGACTGATCTTACGATTCGATCTAACGATCCGATCTCACCTGATGATTTCGATCCTACGTAGATTCTCGATCATGACAACCTTGGTTCGAGTCATATAAAAACGGGTCAAAAACCCTTTAACCTAAATCTAACCAGTTTAGTTAATTGGGTTGAAAAGCGTAACCAACTTGATCTGTGACAAATCAAGTTGACCTTTTTCCTACCACTGTTGTGCCAATGCTAATTTTAATTCAGCTAGTCCTTTGAATTCCCATCTCTTGAGAGACATATCTGAGGCCAAGCCAATTAAAGTTTAATGCCTATTTACCGTATTCTTAATGCCTACTTACATCATTCTTAATGCTTACTTATAATATCCTTAATGCCTACTTTCAATATCTTAAATGTCTACTTACATCATTCTTAATGCCTACTCATAATATTTTAAAAATTATATAATATATTGATCCAATTAAAGACGATCTCTTAAAGAGACCGTCTCTCACAAGAATTCGTAATTTTAATTACCCTAGTTTGTGGGTCTCTTAATAAGATCCTCAAAGGCAAGAGGTATATATTTGCAGCTTTGTAAATTGTAATGATGGGTGGGTTCTTGTACCATGTATCTTGATTAAGCTTTTAGCTGGACATTTCTGCTGTCACAAGTTATCCCTTTCTAATTCGAGATATAGGACCCTCTTAACTCACAAATGGTTTCTAGTCGCACCTTAATTCTTATTTGTGGCCCTACTAAATTTGATTTACCAATCTAGAATGATTTTTTTGGCAATTGGTTTCTTGATATTAAATGTTGGGTTTATCTATTTTGCTTATCTACAAGCAGTATCACATAATTTGCTAATGTCCTCGCAAAGTGTGCATCGAATTATGGTCATTTGGGCAAATTGCGAATCGAAAAGGCAAGTTTACGTGCGATCCAACTGTTAAATTGATTTATGAGTCATAGTGTTTGATAAGACTTGGAGCTTCTAATTTGCTTTTCAGTTTCTGGGTTTTGTGATCTTGATTATTTCATTAGTTGCCTTTTCACAAAAACAAAGCAAATAAAAAATCAAAATGGAAAAAATCTTTCTCTGGATCTTGCTAATTGCTTTTATATTATGTTGATTATGTCACAAATTTATAATTATTTGGTTTTCGATGGTGATAAACTCTGAAGCATTTATACTTTTTATTTATATGTGCTTGCAGTCTGTCTGCAAATGATATTTGCATTCAACAGTTAGGGGTCGCTTGGATTGAGAGTAAATATCTAAGGTTGTAAAAAAAGTCAAACTAATATAACAAAGGTAATTAGATATGCAAATGAAGTTATTAAAATAGTTGTGATAGAGGTAGAATAGGAGTAGATTAAAAAGGATGATTAGAAAAAAAGTTTGATTTCACTCATTTGGAGGTAAAGAATTCCTCCACCTTCCCCTAGGGTAAATTTATACACCAAAATAAGGGAATTTATTGCTATTTTCTCTATTTTTTCATTACCTTTTAATTCATTCTTCCACCTCTCCAACAATCAAATTTCTTTAATTATCTACTTAGCTAACCTTAAATTTATTTTAACTTTTATTACCCCTTAAATATTTACTCTCAATCCAAGCGACCCTTTAATTGGAAACAATTTCAATATTACAAGGTTACGATGTGCTATGTACTTTTAGCACGTGACATTGGGTCATTTCTTGTTAATTGATTTGCTTTTATATTAGCAAATTCAACTTATTATTATTATTATTATTATTATTATTGTTATTATTATTATTTTTACTTTTTTTTTAATTGTTTTTTTTGGTTTTTCATAGAAGAAGAATTTACAAAAAATTAGTGGGGAGCCGAGCAACAAGTTGAGTACCCACTCCTTTTTTAATACAAAAAACTAATCTATGAAAGATATATGATCTAGATATATGTTCTCTTCAACTTATTTTTTTGACTTATTACTTATTCTTATTGTAATCAGATCAGATCAATCGGATCGATCGATCTATTCGACTGATCGAAAGATTTAGATCGACTGCACGATCGATCGGATAGATCGATCGGCATGATCGCCATTATAATAATAATAATTATTATTATTACTACTACTACCGATTATTATTATTATTATTATTATTATTATATTAATTAATTTATTAATTAACAATATTGTTTATTAATTAATTAATTAATTAGATAATAATAATATAAATGATCATTGAATAATTATAATAATGTTAATGACATTATTATTAATTTATTTTTTAATTAATTAATTAAATAAATATTAGTATTTATTAATTAAATTCTTAATTAGATACTAATAGTAGTAGTATAATAACTTTATGAAACCAGATCAGATCAGATCAGATCAAACCAAATCAAATCAGTCCAGATCAGAAAGATTCAGATCAGATCAGACTGAATCAGATCAGACCAGATCAAATCAGATCAGATCAGACCTTAGTAAATTCAGATCAGATCCAATCAGATCAGATGAAGAGAACAAGCCCTTAGAGCTACTTGAGTTACTGGAGAAAAATGATGCAATCCTTGAGAGCAGATTAAGTGTGTCTTCACCTAATTCTCCAAAAGTGGAGAAAGCAAAGCGGATAAATTTGTAGTCGTTATTTTCACACTTAGGAGTGTATTCCTTCCTTTTTCTTTCTGCAGCATGAGCTAAAGAGGTACCAGGGGCCCAGCAGGATACTCCAGTGCCAGCAAAAACTAATTATTATTATTATTATTATTATTATTATTTGTATTTCAAAAAACTAATATATCGTTACAATAAAGAATGTTAGATTAAAATATTTTAAAATTGACTAAAAATATAGTATGTTCCGACAAAGAATAATGACATGATCTTGAAATTGGATCAAAATGGTTATGGATTCGGTCGGATTTGACCTAATTTTTTTTGACAGATTGAAATTTTTAGATTACGATCCATAGCTTTTAGTTGACTTCCCAGTCGGATGAGTGACCTAATTATTTCAAATTTGGATATACAACTACTTCCAATAATAGCTATTAGTTTTGAACTTTTCTCGGATGTGGTTATGAAGTATTTTCGTGGTTTTGGTTTTTGATAACACTTCACTTTACTACTAAGCCAAATATAACCTGTTTATATATGATCTGAACTCGAATTCGATCCAACATGATCTGTTTGATAGACTTAAAAATTACAATTAAAGCTTAAAATACTCTACATGACAAAATCAATAATAGTTTGGATTCGATTCGACTGTATTGAAGAGTTTCATTATATTCTCGGATATATACTTGCAAAACATGTTACCATTAATAATGAGGATCTAAACAATAAATTATTGCGTTCTTTTCCTTTCAATATGTGTTTTATAGAAATGGTTTTGTTTGGTACCAAATACCAATGACATTAGGCTTAAGGAAGTTTAGGAGGACTTGTTACAAAAAGGTTATTAGAGAATCAAATTAACAAATTAACCAAGAGGGTTGATAACTCACATGTTGGTGAGGGTATTGTAACAAGGGCCAAGGGGTAGACCAAGGAGGAGTGGTAGTTCAAATTTACTAATTTTCTGTTTTAACCATTTAGCTTCATTTATTTTTGGCACAAACTAAAAAAATTGATATAATCAGTTAAAAAAGTGGAGTATTTAGATTTAAGATAGGGAAAATAGATTGTAAAACAAGTAGTATCATATTCAAAAATAGAAAAGGACAAATTTATTCAGATAAACTAAAATGAAAAATAAGCCAAATTGAGGAAAACGAGTAGTTAGAAAGGGTGTTTAACTTAGGTTGATACTTGATATCCGGATGTAAACCTACTCATGTGGCTTATTTTTTATGCTCTACATTTATCACTTTAGCATGTCCCACTTAAATTGCTATATTTTCTTTTTGAAAAATGATTGATTATCCACACATTTAATCCCTTATTTTTTTGCATTTATTTTCCTGTATGGGTATGAATTATTGTCTTTCTTCCTTCCCCAAACCCTGACCATAGTTTGTCTATGAGCAGGATACACTGGATATGATGATGATGTCTTATTCTCTCTAAAACATAGAAACAAATTTAAAAGTGTGAATTTGCACTTATACAAACTTTAACAAGACAAAAAAAAGGTATGTCATGATTGTCAAAATGAGGTTCCGCACAAAAGGTTTGTTCATAGTTATTTGTTCATGTTTGACGAGGGCAAGGAGGATGCTTATACTTTCAAAAATAATGCATCTATGATTGTCCATAGTGATGTTAATTCTAGTTGAGTCAAGTAATAGTCCAACTATCAATGGATTTTGATTTGGGCACTTATTATATCACATTCAATAAGCAATAGTTCATTATTTATGATTGTGTTTAAGGTGAAGTGATGCTAATGGAAATGAATGGAACCTATAAGAGTTTGTTTAGATAGAAAGAAAAAGAAATGTAGAGAAAATCTGGAGGGATTATGATCCTTTATTTGGATAATAAAATAGAGAGAAGTAATTTGAAGGAATGAAGGATAATTTGTTTGAATAACATTACGCGGGGGAAGGAGTTTGAGGAAAGGTAGTAGATGAATAATTTTAGTTTGGGTCTGAATTTCTCTAAAGTTGAAAAGATTTAAAAGGAAACGCTCATCTTTTTCCATTTCCTTTCTATCCCTTTCCTCTTAAATAAATAAGAGTTAGTTGCATTTCATTTCTCTTCCCACTTCCCCTTTTGCCTTCCTTTCTTTTTTCTTCAAAATTGTTACTTAAACATAGTATTAAAGTTGCAAATCAATATGTTTAACAATACAGGTGCTCTCTTGAGAGACCGTCTTTGTTAAAGACGACTCTCAAAAGCCCAGCCCAAATCTATATTTAAAGCTGTAATAATATATAGTTAGAATTGGACTGGGCTTTTAAGAGCCGTCTTTACAAAAGACGGTCTCAAGTAAGAATTTGTGTTAACAATATGGTTTATATTTTGCCAATTTCCCATCATATTCCTCATCTAAAGAACTTAATTTTGTTACGCTAATTCTTTATTGAGGCCGCCTTACCGTAAGACGACTTTAGTTTGATCAGCCCAAACTATTTAGAAAAACTACTTTATGTACAAGTACAAGTCTGAATTTAAATTTCATTGTTTTTTATATATGTTACTAATGAGTCTTTTGTATGGAATCGTCTCATAGTGAGACGGTCTCATACAAGACTTACAAAATTTGTTACGAGCTATTGACGATAGTACATGCATGATTAATATGGATTGATTGAAGTTTGCTCTAAAGTTTTTATTTAATAGTGGTGATAAAAAGGCACAAATAAGAATTCACTCTAAGTATGTCGACTCAGACAATTACAAATTCTTAACATACTCATTAATGTATGATTTCGACTTATAAATTATCTAAGAGGTCCACTATGTAATCCATGTAAAATTTTTGCACTTTAACAAAGGGGAATGCAAAACATACATAAATATTAGACTTGATATCAGAGGTGTTCTTCAGATCAATTTTGAATCAGGTGTTTTAATATCAAAACTTGTATTCACATTAGTTTTTACATAATTATAAATTCATTTTAAAGTCGGAGCGAAGTCAAATTCGATTACAAGATTTGTTAAAGTTATAAAAAATTTTCCACCTTGTCAATCCAAAAAAACAAGATACCTTAACTACCATTAAAATGCCTACCTTATAGTTATAGGTGTAGGTAAAGTCTCATCCTCAACATGAATGCTTGAAGTAATATAGTTGAGGGGCCAATTTCCAGCTATTAGCCTAATGAAAAGCACTTAACTCATAGCAACAACTAACAAAATACCAACAATTAGTAGTCTAATCCAAATGTCACTTTCTACCCATTTTATGTATTTCCTCTTTAAATCTCAACCGTTGGATTTTAATAATTATGTAGAAATTTATACTCTTTACCTAGATTTAACTCCAACAATATCCTATAGAATACATACAATAATTGATCCACTCATATTATAAAAGTTACTATTGGTGGATTGTTATGTGGAAAAAGGAAGGCATTATTGTACTAACAAGTTAAGCTTAGTCAAGTGATTGGTGGTAAGATATGATATTTTACATTAACTAACTTTTTTGTATGGGATAAAAATATCCAAAATATAGAGTTGAGTATTTAAAAAGTTTTTACTTTGTATGTGTTTTTTTCCTACATGTTTTTTAATAAAATTTTATATGAAGAATTTAAATATTGTAAATATTATGGGATTATGAAGTAGTTTATCAATATCGTTTTAAATTTTACCACTTACATGGAATTTTAAAAGTTAAATGTGTGTAAGTCTTATCATAGTAAAATTAAAGAGATTGTTTTCGATTGATCTTGATGGTAACATATAAGATG
The DNA here is from genome assembly GCA_019425755.1 of Amaranthus cruentus. Taxonomy (NCBI): domain Eukaryota; kingdom Viridiplantae; phylum Streptophyta; class Magnoliopsida; order Caryophyllales; family Amaranthaceae; genus Amaranthus; species Amaranthus cruentus. The sequence continues at coordinate 2,029,205 of CM033455.1, forward strand.
TATTCCAGAAATGTTTTTTTAACCAATTTTTTGGCTGACTTTTGACTTTTGGTTTAGTGATTAGCACGATAACAAAAATGTATTTGGTAAATATCTTTAAAGCCGTAACTATAATCCAAAATCAAAAAACATCTATAGCCATGTAGCTTTTTCATTAATTTTTAGTTTTTTAACTTACGTTTTCTCTAAAAAACAACTAATAACTAATGACTGATTTATTTACTAAACATCTCATTAACAACTAACTTACTATTAAAAAAACAAATATTACCGAAAAATCAACAATAAATATCAATGCTACCAGCAATTCAAACAAGTGATATTTAGAAATAATTAGAATTATCAAATACCTCATAGAAAATAATTTAGGAAATGGATGACACATGACAGCCATATTATTAGTGATTTATGCAATCAACACATCAAGACAAATAAAATATCCACTCATTTTGGCAAAGCAGTAAAGCACCACTGAGAAAAAGGACCCCAATTTTTTTTTGAGTAACAGAAATAGGGTACTTAGAACATCATCAATACATTATGCACTACCATAATAATTGTATGATAACAAAGAAAAGAAACATTTTTTAAATGTTCTACTAAACTTTTTAATATTATGATTCAATAATTTAAAAGATCAAAATCATAATATTATGTTTGGGAATGATCATTTCATTTAAAAATATGAAATCAACTTAAATTTAGTGTTTGGTAATTTGAATTTGAGTCAAATCTACTATGGTTATAAAAGTGGTTAAAAATGAGAATTTAAAAATGACTTCTCAAATCTTCTCATTCTCAAATTCTTAATTAATGAATCCATAATTGAAATCTACAATTCGAAATGAAATAAACGTTCTCAAACGCAATCTTAATGATTTTATAATTTTCATTACTTTAAAATTGTCGATAATAGTGATATATTATGAGATTATGTTAAAATTTTAATCTTTTTAAATCTGTATTAAGTAAATATTACGATCTACAATGGAAATCATTTGTGACACTAATCTAAAAGATATTCCTATTGATGTAGGGCAAACCTTGTAGAGCACTAAATATTCCAAAGCTAAGTGAATACTCCTAGAACTTTACTAAACGTATCATTCACTAATTAGAATTACTATTGGACCAACAACATCCTAAATATTATTATATTGAAAATGATATGAAAAAGAATAATGCATTTATGAATATACTTACAACTTGTAAGACACCTTTAGCCCACCAAAGAAGTAAACAAGGTAGTTGATACTACGTTTGTTAATTTTTTACCCGATAATAAAATTTAACTGAATCTAACTTGTCGGATCTATTTTCTAAAATTTCGTAAATTTTTAAATTTTATGCTAATATTTACAGCGACAAAGTCAGGACTTTGGGTGGAAAGACCACAAAATTTAATATAACACCACAAAAAGTTTTAGTGGGGTGGATCAAATTTCAAGAGTTTGGGATCTTTGAGCACTTTTGTGACATTGCCATCTAGACTAGCGAATAATGTAATACAAACGTGGTGTTAAAATAATTTTTTTAGGCCAAACGCTTCATATTTACCATATTTTCTCATATTTTTTTAGGGTGGGTTATGACTGACCTTCGTCCACTAATAGCTATAAATCTAAATGTTAAACTAGACCAATTCAAATTTAACCAATTGAACATTTTAACAAGTCTAATATGCCTAATATGTACTACTCCATATTATAAATACAAGTACCAAACAATGCTTTGTCATAACATTTAAAGCAAAACTTCTCTCCCACACCCAAATCAAGATTCAAGTCCATAACTAACTATGAAAAATATGAAGATTCAGAAATACCAATTTCCTTTATTATTCATTGTTATGCTTTTAGTTATTAATCCCTACCATATTTATGTCTTAGCAGATAGAATACATGATCATAATGAGAGAAGAACATACATAGTACATATGGATAAGTCCCATATGCCAATGAGTTTTATAGACCACCATGAATGGTACTATTCCTCTCTTAAGTCTGCAACAGATTCTGCAGAGATGTTGTACACATACAACAGTGTAATTCATGGCTTCTCGACGAGGCTAACCGATGCGGAAGCCAAATCACTGCAAAATCAACCCGGGATTCTGTCACTTGTGCCAGAAACTCGGTATGAGCTTCACACGACTAGAACACCCGAGTTTTTGGGGCTTGGAAATAGTGATCATATCATCCCTGCTTCGACTGCACAGGGTGATGTAGTCGTTGGGGTGATCGACACAGGAGTGTGGCCCGAACAAAAGAGTTTCGATGACATGGGTTTTGGCCCTGTGCCTGTGTCTTGGAAGGGAAAGTGTGAGGCAGGTACAAATTTTAAGGTGTCAGATTGTAACAGAAAGCTTATAGGAGCAAGGTTTTTCTGTAAGGGGTATGAAGCTGTTCTCGGGCCAATCGATGAATCAACAGAGAGTAGATCACCAAGGGATGATGATGGTCATGGGACTCATACAGCAAGTACAGCAGCAGGTTCAGCTTCTGAGAGTGCTAGTCTGTTTGGGTATGCAAGTGGGACAGCTCGAGGGATGGCCCCACATGCTAGGATTGCAGCATACAAAGCTTGCTGGTTAGGTGGGTGTTTTACCTCTGATATATTAGCAGCAATGGAGGCTGCAATTGATGATGGGGTGAATGTTTTATCCATGTCTATTGGAGGTAGTATCTCTGACTACGATAGGGACACGGTTGCAGTAGGCGCGTTTTCAGCGATGAGAAATGGGATCTTAGTATCCTGCTCGGCTGGGAACGCAGGGCCAGACTCCGGTATCCTGTCTAATGTGGCTCCATGGATAACCACTGTGGGCGCTGGTACAATAGACCGTGATTTCCCTGCACATGTTATCCTAGGAGATGGGCGGAATTTTACTGGCGCGTCATTGTACAGTGGTAAAGCTCTTCCAAAAAAGTTGCTGTCCCTGGTTTATGCAGGAAAAGCAAGCAACATGACAGGAAGCAATTTCTGCATGAGTGGTAGCTTAGATTCTGAAACTGTTTCGGGTAAGATAGTCATGTGTGATCGAGGGGGTAACTCGAGGGTCCAAAAGGGTTTGGTGGTGAAGAAGGCGGGTGGTGTTGGGATGATCTTGGCGAACACTGAAGCCTACGGAGAAGAACTAGTAGCCGATGCACACCTCATACCAGCAGCATCTCTAGGACAAAAAGAAGCCGGAGATATCAAGAAGTACATAACATCTAATAAAAAACCAATGGCAACAATCGGGTTCTCAGGGACAAAGCTTGGGGTGGAGCCCTCACCGGTAGTAGCATCATTTAGCTCTAGAGGTCCGAATCCAATTACACCGGAGATATTGAAACCGGACTTGATTGCTCCGGGTGTTAACATCCTTGCCGGATGGACTGGTAAGGTTGGGCCGAGTGGGTTGGAAGGCGATAATAGGCATGTGAACTTCAATATAATATCCGGAACATCGATGTCATGCCCACATGTAAGCGGCCTGGCTGCTCTTGTGAAGGCTGCTCACCCAGAATGGAGCCCTGCCGCTATCAAATCAGCTCTTATGACTACAGCATACACAGCTTATAAGAACGGAAAAGCGATTATTGATATTGCCACAGGGTTCCCTTCGACACCCTTCGACTATGGAGCAGGACATGTTGACCCGATTGCAGCACTTGATCCGGGCCTAGTGTATGATATTACAGTCGATGACTATCTTGATTTTCTCTGCGCTTTGAACTACAGCTCGGACCAAATCAAGCACACTGCGAATCAGGAATACAGATGTTCTGAAGCCAAGAAATATAGAATTGAAGACCTGAATTACCCTTCGTTTGCAGTCAATCTCGAAACAGCTTCAGAAAATCGTGACAGTAAAGCAGTGAGTACTGTGAAATTTACAAGGACACTAACAAATGTAGGCACACCAGCAACGTACAAAGCTTTAGTCTCCGCGCATAGCACATCAGTGAAGGTTGTTGTGGAGCCCGAAACACTCAGTTTCAACAGGGTCGATGAAAAGAAGAGTTTCATGGTCATAGTTTCCGCGGAGTCCATGCCTTCTGGCACTAGCGGCTTTGCTCATCTGACATGGTCGGATGGAAAACACACAGTGACCAGCCCAATCACTTTTCAATGGACTTGAAGAAGAGGCTACAAAAGGGCCAATTCATTAGCTTGTAGTAATGTAATTGTCCATTCTCTTAGTATATATGGTAAGGTTTTAGACCACTACAAAAGGGCCAAATCATGTGCGCTTGCCGCTTCTTATTATGTAAAGCTGCAGATAATGTTTGCGTACACACAACCCCCTTAAACTTCATCCAGGTGGGAGCCATTAATACATTGGGATAATGGAATGTTGTTGTAATGTTTTAGACCACTACTATAGAAAGCAATGATTTAAATTGGGAAGCCAACTACCTTAAACTTACTCTAAAGATAAATCCAAGAGAAATCAGTCAAGGTGATTGTATTTGTATATACTTTTCATATTTAATCTGATCTTTATTATGTGAAGTTGCACATAATATGTGTCCCATATATCATATTTTGCGGCTTTTTTATTTGAGGTAATTGTGTAAGGCTGGAGAATCATCTACAAGCAAGGGAAAAGAGGAAAAAAAAATCCTTCATGTTGTTGGTAATCAAACCCTATCTCAAGTTTAAAAGCAAAACTTTCAAGGCTTCAACGTCCACTAGGTCAAACCATGATTCACATATATTGCCCATATATTGAACTGATCTAATTAAGTTGGTTTCATTAAACTCATATGTCAAGGAGATGTTTAGTAGTTCAACTCCTATATGACAAAACAATCTAGAGCTATGCACATAAATGCTAAAATCTTAATCTTAATTCCAATAATATGGAGTCGGTTATATCTTTATCGAACATTTATTCTGTAAAAACAATTCCTACCACTCACTAATCATCCCTATACAACAACAACCAACAAATTCCTCAATAAACTAAACCATAGGGTTCATACCAAACCCTAGAAAGGAAACTACTCACTTATCATATTCATGAAAGCAATAAAATTAGATAAACAAGCATAAACAATATTAAACATAATTAAGGGATTTAGAAAAGTAATAATACCTTAACAATGGAACTTGATGAAGAACTAAACCCTAAGCTTCGTAATTATAATTAAATAAGATAAGATTAAAGAAATTCATTTACCAAAACTTAAATAAATTAAAAGGGTCTCCACTAAACTAAACTAGATTAAGGAAATTCATTTACCGAAGCTGCTAGAGACTCCACCGAATCTGCGTTCGCGACCGGATTTCGCCCGAAACTAGCGAGAAACCCATCAGAATCTTTGTTTAACATTTATCTCGACCGAATCCTTAATAACTTCGACCGATGCTTCGAATAAATCGGTCCAGCACTTGTATTGAAGTGAGTTCGACCGAAGCTTGGTACAAAATACTCTAAGGGCGCGTTTGGTATATGGTACTCCCTCCGTTTCTTTATGTTTTTTCACCTTACTATAACGGGTAGTTTCAAAAGTTCTTCCACTTTAGAATACTTTCTATTTTTGGAAAGTTTTCATCTCACTTTTACCTCTTAAAACCCCACTTTCCTTACTTCACACTACTATTTAATTATTTTCTCTCTCATACTTCCAATACAATCATTACTTCACACTACTATTTAATTATTTTTCTCTCAAAATTTCAATACAATCATTACTTTCCACTACTATATAATTAAAATAATACCCACTATCACTAAAGATTCCTTCTTTCTTAATATTTGTGAAAAACCCAAAGTGGAAGATCAAAAAGGAACGGAGGGAGTAATAAACAGTGGTAATGAAAATGACAAATTAGTGTAATTTTGGCAATGGAAATTTATAAAAAAAAAACTTTTTTTTGATTAAAGTTTCATTACCATGGAAATGATATGAAACTTTTGATGAAATTCTACACTATAAATCATTCTCATTACTACCATTTAGTACCACTAACCAAACGGGTCGTAAATGACTTAAGTTCTCATCAAATGATTATCCAAACCTCTTCATCAAGGTTGTTAATTAGTAAGGGTAAAGCGGGCTATTGCCTAAAATCCCAAACTTTTTAGGCCCAAAGAATATATTTTTATGTACAAAATTTATATTACTTTAATTAAATTTTAGGTATAATTTACATTTTTTTACTATATAATACTGTCAATTATTAGAAAGTTTTTATAAAATAGTTAAGATATCAACAATATAAGATAAAATGAGTATTAAGGCCCTTTTCTATCATTCGCTCTGGGGCCAAATAATGAATAAAATGGCACTGGTCTTCATATTCATGAAATATGTCCGTGAGCCACGAAATGATGTCTAAACATGTGATGATACTTCGATGAACTCTGATGAGTGATGGGCATGGTTGAGGATCGGGATAGTTAGAAAAATTCGCTTGAATACATTCGAACATCATCTAAGACACGAAAAGGTATAAAACGGTGAATGAACTCAAATTAGCAAATTAAAAGGCGCAATGAGCGTAAAATACAACACTTATCAAACAGATTAAAAGCACATTATAGATCATTTTTAGCTTTAGGTTAGTTGTCAAAGAAAGAAATGTTGCAATAAATGCAGAACTTGCAAGTAAAAATCAATGAGTTTTCATCATATTTATAGCAAAGAGTTTAGTTAAGTTTCTAATCTTACGAAGTGCGAATAGAAGGACATATATCATGGGCTCATTTAAATATATTAGAAAAACAATCATCCTATCTACTAAAGCAGCAATGGAATATTACACGTGGCAATACCACATCAATTTTCTTCCCGCTTAATCTCTCATGAAAGTATATCTGTTTTTGGTCACTTACTCACTTATCTACTAAATCAATAATTATTAACCAGACAATATCTCAATATCTCAATTACATTCTACATTAATTTAGCCAGTCAATATTTCAATTATATTCTACATAATGGTCAATATATTAATTATAGGCTACATTAATTTAATCAGTCCAAATTTCTATTGTTTCCAAAATTAATTTTGTGTCCAAAGTAATTTCTGTCCCCAAAGTTAATGAAAATGGAAACAATTTAAATTTAATTGGCCAAAATTAGAGAAGAATATTATGATTTCAGAATTAAACCAGTCGTATATTATTATAATTGATCTAAAATGGAAACAATTTAAATTGGGTATACAATTTTAACAGAATAACAACATTATTGGAGAATTTAACTTCTCAACCTGCGGTACTATATTTCACATATCAATTTGAATCACCTAAGTATAGAAACATATTATTGGAAACATATTAAATTCTAACATTACATTGGAAACAGAATAACAACATTATTGGAGAATAACAGCCGTATATTAAGATCACAGTTCTAACAATTTAAATTCTGAAATCACCTATGTATGGAAACATATTAAATACAAAATTTAAATTCTACCTTTATATTTTACCTGTTAATTAAATTCGAATTCTGATTTACCACCTATTAAAGGTAAATGGGTCTAAAATGTATCCAAAAATAATTGAACTAAAATGGAAACAAATTAAATAGGGTATACAAATTAAACAGAATAACAACATTGTTATAGGCTGACTACTATATAAATGCTACAAAATGTTTTTGAACTTGCAATTCCATCCCTTCACCATCTCTCGAAATCTCCATTGCAACATATAGGCCATGGCACACGATAAGTTTCATCTTCTAAAGGAAATTGACGAAGATACTGGTTTATGGAAGATCAAAGTTCGAGTAATTTACTTGTGGAAAGAAAATGAATCCGATATCAAAAAAAGAGTTCTACATATGATATTAATGGACAAAGATGTAAGTTTTTTATGTTTTTTGTTTGAATTACAATATGAATTTTTATGAATTTGCTTATATCATTATAAATACTCTAAAATAAATTGTTATACTTTCGCAGACTACAACTATCAAGGCAACAATAAAATATAATTATAACAAACATGCTCCAAAGGTAAAAGAGGGGGAGCTGTACTTCATACAACGTTTTTCGGTCTACCAAAATGATGCTGATTACAAAGTTACCAATCACAATTACAAAATTTTTTTCCGCGCAACAACAGCAATCACATTTATCGAAGATAATGATTTTCCTACTTCATGCTTAAACTTTGTTGATTTTGACAAGTTGAAATCACCATCATATGATTTAACACTTCTTTGTGGTAAGTAAAAAGTTTAAGTTTTAATAAAAATAACAGATTTAAAATTTCCTACTGCTTTGTGGTAAGTTAAAACTTAAAAGAAACCAAATATTAAAGTTTAAACATTTTTATAAAAGAACAGATGTGATTGGCCAAGTAGTTGGATTTAGCGATGTGGATATGCAATCTCACAAAAAAACACTTACTCTGGACTTGTGTGATGAAAAGTAAGTTTTCACATTTTTTGTAAAATTTTAATTTAGTTAGTATGAAAATTACTTCAACAATTTATTGTTGATGGTTGGACAATGATTGAGTCAGAAAGATTATTCTTCATTCGGAGGAATCAGAAAAAATTGCGTGCTGAGAATTACGACAACTTGATTGAGTGCGTTAGATCAGGCAACAATGAATCCACAGTGTCTGGGCGTCGTGTCATCTTGCCTTCTACATTTCAAGGAGGAGATAGATTCATGAGTGAACTATATCACGATGCAATGGGTATTTGTAAGACGTACGGATATCCTGATCTATTCATTACATTTACATGTAACACAAAATGGCCAGAACTTACAAGGTTCGCTGACAGCAAAGGGTTACGTGTCGAAGATAGACCAGACATAATTTGCCGAGTTTTTAAGATGAAGTTGGATGAATTGTTAGACGATCTCACAAAGAGACATATATTTGGCAAGAGAAATGCAGGTTAGTTATTTTATTTAATCAATATTTTATTTAATAAATAATAACTTAAATTTATATTAGTTTTTTTTGTTTAAATATATTATTATTCAAGAGACATATTTGGCAAGAAATTACCACTTTTTAAATATATTATTCAAAGTTTAATATGTACTTTTCATTTCTGCAGTTGTATATAGTATTGAATTTCAAAAGCGGGGTTTGCCACATGCACATATTGTCTTATTCTTGCATAGAGATCACAAGATTCCAAATCTAGACGATATTGATGATTTTATTTCCGCTGAGATACCCGACAAGAAAAAACACCCTCATCTCTATCAGGTTGTGAAAGACAAGATGATTCATGGACCATGCGGTAATGCCAACAAAAACTCCCCATGTATGCAAGCAGGACAATGTTCAAAACATTATCCTAAACGCTACAATGAATCAACTACTCTTGATGATGAGGGGTATCCTGTGTATCGAAGGCGGAACAACGGTGCTTCAGTTAAAAAGAACGGTGTAGTCATTGATAATCGTTTTGTTGTACCTTATAACAGTAAACTACTTTTTAAGTATCATGCACATATCAATGTTGAGTGGTGTAACCAATCAAGAGCAGTAAAATATCTTTTCAAATACATTAACAAGGGAAATGATAGAGTGACTGCAGGCTTTATACGTAATCGAAATGATAGTGTTGATACTTTAAATGTTGATGAGATCCAACAATATTATGATTGTCGTTATGTTTCAGCTTCAGAGGCATCATGGAGAATTTACGGTAACGAAATCCATTTTAGATACCCTTCCGTTGAAAGGCTGAGTTTCCACTTGCCTAATGAACAAACAGTTATCTTCACCGAGGAAGAATCTATTGATGATGTTATCAGTAAGACTTCAGTTGATCGCTCAATGTTCCTAGAATGGATGAAATGCAATGCAAAGTATCCTGATGCTAGAAGATTCTTACAGGATGTAAAGAAGGGGATACTGTCCTTATTCCACGTATCACTCTTACTCCAACTGATAATGCTAATCTACCTGTTAAGATACAAAGAAGGCAGTTTCCTGTAAGCATATGTTTTGCTATGACTATTAACAAAAGTCAAGGACAATCGTTGTCAAATGTTGGGTTATTTCTGCCAAAACCTGTTTTCAGCCATGGTCAACTATATGTGGCTGTATCACGTGTTACAAGCAGAAGAGAACTAAAGATTTTAATATGTGATAATAAAAACATCACATGTACTACTACTTATAATGTTGTGTTCAAGGAAGTTTTCTCAAACATATGAGGTATTGACCTATATATTTTTAATATTTTTTTATTCAACTCATGCAAAAGAAATGTTTTCTAATTTATATCATTGTTTGTAGGTTATTGCTGTATCGTCGGCAACCTGATGTCCCCGATAAAGCAAATGGCGTTTATGAAATGTTTTTTTTTTGTGGTTAAGCTACATTTTTTTTCCATGTTCGGTAGAAAACTATTAAATAATTAAATATGATGACTCCAATTGACTTTTATTTTTTGCTCATCTTTATATAAATTTCAAATAATTAATAGTAATACTTTATAATTTTTAATAAAATGTTAACATTTCATATTAATAGGATATTTTTGGTGGGAAAAAAATATTTATGAATCCGTGCATTGCACGGGTAAATACCTAGTGTTTTAATATTTAACACAAAAATTTGGGTGAGATCGTCTCATTTGTGAGACGCGTCTTATTGGGCTGGCCTAATTGTATATATTTTTTTACTAATTTTACAAACTAAATTGTTAAAAGAACAATTTCATTTAATCATGGAATTTGACAATATCAAGACTTAAAAGTTCAATTTCAATACTTAAAAAACCACTTATAAGACTTAAAAGACCAATTGCTAGACATAAAATTCTCATTTCAACTTTAAAGTAGGAGACTCAAATATTAATATTGATAATAAAAACTTTGAAATTGATCAAGTCTTAAAATTGGATTTTTAAGTCTTAAAAGACCGTAATATTTTTAAGGCACCCAAGATTAATGATTAGATTCTCAATTTATTTGGTGAAATTCAAAGCTTAAGAAGCCCTAAATAAAGAAATAGACAATTTGAATGCATCAAGCATAAAATAATCAACACACATAATTTAACGAGGTTCACTCATCCTCCCTAGCATAAAATAATCAACACACATAATTTAACAATGATATAAAAATTAGCTTTCATGAAATTTATGATGAAGATCCAAAGAGGGTTAGAGAAAAAAAAGAAAGGGAGAAAAAATAATTACATCTTGAGACAAAATAAATAAAAAGAATTCACTCATCTAATCTAGTGTATCAAGGGTATTTATAATACATAACTTTTAAACTCTCATAAACAATCTACATGGTATCAGAAGCCAACGTGACAAGAGGTCATGGATTCGAATCTCAACCACCCCTCATTTCAAGTGAAATATTCAGCGCCTATGCGCATACACACTTCTAGGCCAATGAGGGGACGTGTTAGAGTATATAACATATCTTGGGCCTTAACCATCAGCATAAGCTTTTGGTTGAGTTAGTTCTTTGACAACATTTAACAAAACGGCCAAGAACAAACCTAAATCGACTCGATTGTTATGGTGATCAGGCATCAAACCGAGTCAACATTTTGTGCACCTATATGACCAAACTAACGCTACACTCATATTCATTTAGACACTTGTATATCTACACTTAAATCTAAGACTCAAGGCATATACTATAACGGTCAATTATAAGAATACGTCTGCCGGTAAAACTAGCATTGTCGACAGACTCGACACCCCTAGTGTAAAGATTGAATTAACTTGTAATAACGACATAGCAACCGTCCAATCCCATACATTGAGTTTTCCCCAATTTTATTTGGATTCTCCAAATCAGGACGGCCCACTATCCTCAATCTACGTCTCTCTCCCCCATTGCTGCACCTTCGTTCTTACCCTTCTCTGATCCCGTCGGTAGCGGAATCTTCTCCACTCTTCCATTCTCCACCCGATTGTTTTTCGAATTTTGGATCTAATGATTTCAATATTTTGATCTTTATTCTCGATTTTTCACTCTTTAAAGAACTAAATTATTATGGGTTATGTTGGGAATTGCGGATTATAATTAGGGTTTTCTAATTTGGTGTTAATTTTGTGGATTAGAACGTAAATTTGTGGATTGAAGGTAAGGAGATTATTCACATGGCTATGCATTTTGATCGGTGGGAGAAGGATCCATTCTTCTCTGCTGCTGAAGAAGTTCAAGAATCAGCTGATAGGTATCTGCTGTGTAAAACTCATTTTAATTTCATATTTGAGTGTCATATTTTAACTAGGGATTTCCGATTGTTGAAATTTTTTGTTCAGTGTTAATTATTCATAAAAATGTCCATATTTGAATCAAATTATTTGATAGGTTACGTTGATCGAAAGTGGGCTGAAATTTTAAGCATATATTATGATTCTTTAGTTAGTGTTTTTATGATTGATAAGAGAATGTCATTATATGATTCAGGTGAATTGTAATGGAGTATTGTTTAGTGGTTGAATTGTGATTTGATCTCTTTTATGTTTGAAATTCTTGTCTTTTTTGTCTTGGAAGGATGGAGTCTTCGTATAGAACATGGATACATGCTGTAAAGGACACTTCTCATGGGTGGAATTTAGAAGAGCTTCAGAGGGATTTACGCGCAGCTCTTGGCACAGCCAAATGGCAGGTCTCTTGCTCTCTTTGAATACATTCATTATGTTCTTATCATGGATTTTAGAGTATAACTTAAACTATTTATTGTTCCCCTTATATAATAAAGCTTTTCTTTGTACCTGAAAATTTCCTGCATTGTTTCTGCTCCTGTATTGCCTTGGTTCATGTAAACAACCTCCTATAGTTGGGATTAAGGTTTTGGAATTGATGTGCTCCTCTTTTAATCAATTTCATGGCATCTGTGGACAAAGTATTTGCATTGCCACCACTGTTATGTTGTCTCTTTTATTTACTGTTAACTTCCATTGAGGCAGTTGGGTTAATTTGACTATATACAAGTGTGAGGATATACTTTATAGTTTATTCTCTTTTTTTTTTGACAAATTGTTGATTTATCTTTGTGTAATATTAGTTGTAACCAAGCTCTGACTTATTGTGATATTACTGTTTATAGATTTTTAGTGCCATCACAGGCTTTGGATAATACAATGATGCTTGTATTTCACTTCTTTGTAAAAACCATTTTTCCAAAAAATTTTATCTCTGAACTTTTCTAAGTAATCATATTATAACTTGACTATGTCCATGGTAATGGGAAGTAGTAACATTATTTGCAGTAGGGACTTCTAGTGGAACATTGGGACATTGTTTAGAATGTTGATCATAGAGAGGCCGTTAATGTTTCCTTGACATGGTGGTCATGATATTAGTTGGTATTTCATGATGTAGCTAGAGGAGTTTGAGCGAGCTGTGAAAGCTAGTTACAAGAAACACTCTGCCGATGAAGCCATAGATAGGCACCATCAGTTCATTCTTGCAATGGAGGAGAAAGTTTCTATAGTTGAGAATATGTTACAGGAAATTTCAACTTCTGATAGCAAGACACAGACTCAATGGGTGCGCCTTGATGAAGGAGAACGAGATGAGTTTGCTTTGTTCCTTGCTGGGCCTACCATCTCCAGTGAAAAATTGGACATTAGAGTTGTTCGTGACGGTGATGAACTGGCTAATCCTTATAGAAGGAGTGCAAAACCTGAAAATAGTACGTTGAAAAACAAGTCTTATGCTTCAGGGTTGCACTTAATAGAAGGTAAATATGTAAAATCGCCTGGGCATCGAAGAACTGCAAGTGCTAGTGCTGACATAAGCTCATGGAATATATCTGTTTATGATGATGAAAATAAATGCGATTCTACCAAGACATGGGGTGAGCCACCTCCTCGTAGAGTCCCAAGCTACTCAGGCTTAATAAGTGCTGCTATAGAGTCTGCCCCCAAGTTAATTTTGCCCAAGAATGGTTTTAGGAAATGGAAGGCTGGAGATCGATTGCAGGATGATGATATTGCATTATTGAGGCCTCAAGAACCAAGTCAGGTTAGATTTGAAGTATAAATTTGGGCACATTCTTCACTCCTTAAGATTTGGTTCTAATTTTATTGTTTTGTTTTTTTATTGTTCAACCTAAAAGGGAATGAGTGCATGTTGTGAAAAAAGTAAAAGTTGTCTGAACACCGGTGATGATTGCTGTAACAAGCAACTATATGGTTGGTATGGTGCTGTTCAGAGAATGTGGCAGAGGTCTCAGTATCAAGTGCAATATAGTCGCCCTGTGCAACTTACCTTCTGGACTGTTCTTCTACTTCTGTCCGTTGGTGAGTATACTCTTGCGTGATTTTGTGTATCATACTTTCATCTTGCCTATAGGCTATACCCATAGCATAAAGAGGCAATGGCTGAATTACTTTAATTACTTTCTGTTGTGTCTCTCCTACCAAAATCTAAAATTTTCATGCCTGAGGGCCCTTTTATTTTGCACGGAACGTCGCTTTTTTTTCTTTTAGAACAACTTGGATCTCTCTACTCGTGCATGCCAAAACGGAATGTCATATACTCTATCATACTTTGACTTAGTCTAAGCCCTTTTGATGATAATGGTTGCCTTTGCTTCTTTTATCTTAGCGTTGACCAATCAAATTATGCACCATGGAACATTTCTCTAAATAGGTCTTGTTATTTCATATAGGACCAAGCAAATACGAATTGACTCAAAACAGAACCTTAATGTAGATTAGTTTTTATTGGGAAATTTTAATTTGTTCCTCCATATTTTGTGACATTTATATGAACTTTCAAGAGCATATTGATATATTTGTGTTGCATATTTTTCTTTTCTTTAATGCACCAAAGTGTTTTCCTTTGTACCTTATCATACGATACGCATGCTTCAGATCAATTATGATTATTTACATATCCTTTTTCTCTGCTCAGTTTGCATGTTGCTCATCATTCATAGTCATATTAGATGGATAGCGATCGTGGTAGATCGTCCTAATATCAAATGAAATGGTTTTCAAAATTGCTTATTCAGGCAGTTTTAACAGTCTCCTATGACTTCATGGTTTGGCTCATAACCTTAACGACCCATTAGGTTGTTAATTTTAAATTGTGGTAATGAAAATATTTTGTAGTGTGAAATTTCATTGTACGTACCTGGTCATTCCAATGCGATGAAACTTTGCTCATAAAAACGTTTTTTTCTCAATTTTCGATTACCACCTAATAACACATTTCTATGTGGTAATGCATTGGAATGAATTTCGTGAAGAAGATAAGATGGTTGAAGCAGAACAAGTATGATCATTAATTTGTCAAGAGATTTTCCCACCAAAATTACACTAGATTTTCATTACCCTCCCATCATTTAATACTCGTGTGCATCTTATTTGTTTTTTTTATCGGTTCTATGATGTTTATCTTCCAATTCGTCAAGAGATTAGTTACCCAATTCAGTTACATCTTCCCTAAACATTTCTAAGGTCAATTGGGTTGTTTTGGATCGCGCCCAAGGTTTTTCACTTGTTTATTCAGGCAGTTTAAATATGAAAATATTGCTAAATCATTTGCATCAAACCACTAATGTTGTTTTGGGTCGCTCCCGAGGTTTTTCACTATGTAACTTGTCCTCTTTTGGCCATCCTATAAAATATTTCTCCTTTCTTTAGAGTGACTAGCCTTTTGGTCACTTGAGTTTTGCTTACTTATATTTTATAAGGTGTTCCTCATTCCTACGCGTTTCTAAAGCTAATCGTATTCTTTACACCACGTTGTGACTTTTTTACTACCATACTACCCTTTGCTTTGTCCAGAATGCCCTTAGTCGCTGGAATGTTACCATTCTTCATGTTGTTCATGTTGAATCTGCATTCTCTTTTAATCAGGTTCTTCAACAAATTTATTGGCAATAATTTTAGATTCCCCTTTTTTAAGGCTCCTCCATTTGATATTTCTTTGTCTTTGAATTATGCTTGCGCAAGCTTGATTGTATATGACCATCAAGTACTAGGAGTTTTTGTTGGGTGACTATACATTCCCCGACAGTGACCTTACAGCTTAGGCAATTTTCAATATCATTTCTCATGTTCGAAGAAGTAATTATAACCTTATCGTTTAGGCAATGTTCTGTATCATTTTGTGTGGTCAAGAAGTTATCAAACTGGGTACACTTTTGTAAGTCACCAAATGGTCTTACACTTTCTACAATTACTATGTACTAACAAATCATATAGGAGCTTTTTTGTTGAAATTAGGTGGAGTATTTTTTCCGGTTAGGGGGTTCTTTTTCGAGAGATGAGTGAAAATCGGTTGGGTGGAGGAGTTTTTTTGACAAGGTGAGGGTTGCAAGAGTACAGCTATAGTGACGAGAGTAGGGGAGGGTTTTGCAGTTTCAGTTTTTGTGTTAAATTACAATTTAATTTTAATTTAAGTTTATAGTTTCATAAAGAAAAGGACTGATAATAGCTTGGCTCGTGCCATCATACCTATTCAACTAGTCTCAAGAGGTTAAGGTCCTCTAAGTAAAGATTTATCTGAAGCCGGGTATTTTATAATCCGATCACCTAAAGGTGCCACTTTTAGATTCAGTTTATCTTATTAGTTTTATTTCTTGACACATGTTCTAGTGGTAAATTTTGCTGCAAGAAAGCTTATCATTCATTGTATTTGCATTGATGTTTAGCTTGGGTTTTGGAAGATTGAGCTATCAATGTTTCATGAACTCTCTCAAGGCATTCAGGTTGAATATGCCCGAGTGCTCCATTTTAAGTGTTTATATTTTTTTTCTTTTTTATTTATTATTCTTTCCTTCTTTTCGTTTCACCTATTAGACACTGACTAAAATTCACTACGGCTTATATTTTTTATATGGTTCTTTTGAACCTATCTAAATTTCTTGATGCTATTTGCGGTATCTGAACTTATGCTGCTTGTGGTTTGAAATTGGACAATTTAAATGATCTCATTGTGTTTATGAATTGAACCTGGGCAACCCTTATGTAAACGTATATGAACTTATTGGCCCTTGTTAACCCTTGCCATCCCTTATCCGAATTTATTGGCTTTTGTTAACCCTAATGTTGTTGCATGTTGGATAGGGCTATAGTATTACCTCAAGTACTTTAATGATTTGCACTCTTAACCCATATTCTGAGTTTATTACATGTGTATCACCTGATATAAAAAGTATGTAACGAGAAGTTCCTTATTATGATGACACGATGGATGCTATTCACTGTTTTCAATGCACATACTTTTGAAGAGCTTATGGCTTCATGTACATTATATCTGTTATTTTATCAGTAAATAAAAATCCCCGCACCTTATTACTTATTCTAATATATAACGGTATATCCTAATTCCTAGTTGGTCCAAATGTCCATTATCTTCTATCCCTGCAAATCAAGTTATTCTTATGTCCTTTCCATGTATCTTACTGGTTGTGTGACTGTCATAGAGCAAAAACAAGGTTGCATAGCATTGTGTCGGTTGCATTGTAATGGTTATAAAAACATGAACTAATATAGGATGCATTGTAAAGATGTAAAAAAAAAAACACATTTTGGGCTATTTGAGGGGATACCTCATCGTTCGATATTTGAAGTTGCGATAACCACATTACTCCTGTTACCGCATCACCTTTTTGTTACCGTGATCGCCAACGTGATCGTATTTTTGCACTATGGTGAGTGATGGGTGTTAATTGATTTCACGTGTCCTTCTTTCAATGGTAACTATAAATTATATTACTGTTCTGTAACATGAACATAAATACTTAATTCTGCAATATCTTTGTGTGCAGTGTTGTTTGTATTGCGTGCAATATAGGGAGAAGAGCGCAGCCGTATTTAGTCAATTGTACCAGGGATATCATTCACGACAATTACAACATTTGTAAAGTTTGACATGCTAGGGGCCATGGCAAGATTTCATGTTAAAGGGTTACCTTCTAAATTTCTCGTCTGCCAGTTTTGAAATCATGTAGCAGGACGAGAGTTTTATCCTTCCAAGATAGCAACCTGGTAAAGGGTGGATACTGCTGGTTTACGTTGTGTACGTATCTGCTAGTGAAAACACGGGACTTCAGTGTATCCCGAGTTTTACCTGTTTTAGGGTGTATATTTCTTGAAATCTTGATATCCATGCTAGTTCTCCTATATCCTACCACCTTTCCTGACCCGTTATACGAATACTATATTAAGATTGGTGTAATTATTAGTCTTCCAATGTATCACTTGTAACACGTTTCGACATTCGAAGCTTGACTCTCACTGTAATTGCCCTGCCCGCCTCGAATATGTGGTCATTTAAGCATGTCTAAGACAGTACTTGGAAGCTTAACGATATTTTCGAAGCCTAAACATGCCAAAAGTAGCAACAACAATCTGGCAAGGGATGAAGCTTCATGATATGTTCCGTTTTAGATGGGAAAATTTTCAGTTTGTGTACAAATTATGTGGTCATTCTGGCTGTTCGGTTTGTGAAAATGAAGCCAATTGTAAGTCTTAATTCTTGAAACGATTCATACCATTCTACGTTTCAAACACCCGAAACATTTTATATTAAACTCGCGTTGTTTCTTTAAAGTCCGGTTCGCAAGCCACAGCTTGTATTCACATGGCTAAAGATTGTACTAGTTATTCCTTCTTTCAAACTGTTACCAAAGTGGATCCTAACCTAGTTCATGACTCATGACTAGACCTGGGAAAACGGTCGGTCGGGCGGGTTACGGGTCGGGTCATTTTCGGTCGGGTCATTTTCGGGTCGGGTCATTTTCGGATCGGGTGATTCTCGGGTCGGGTCACTCCCGGTTCTGGGTCGGTCGGTCTGACCCAACGGGTTATGACTTACAAAATTTAAAAAATTAAGTTTTTCATTTTTTATTATTTATAAAACTTTTTTAATAAAAAAACTATTTTTAATCTTATGACATTAATTCACATATATTGACACAATATTAAAGCCTTATGTGACTCAATTCAAGTTATAGAAAACTAGTTATTGTGACGCTCGTGTTCTAAACTTTAAATCTCTACGTATAGTTGGATTTGTGACATACATGCACATGAGAGAAATTAGATGTACGATTTACAAAAAATAGTTGGTATGTCGGGTTCATTTGAGTGTAAGGATAATAGGAGAATTAATACTTATTTTGAAAGACTTGTAAGATACGCGCTTCATAAAAGTTGTTGTGTTTGACTATTAAAGTTGTAACGTTAGATAAAAATGACGCTAAATATCTTCTCATTTCCTAATAAAAATATCTTCACAATTCACATGTTAGAAAGATATACAAATAATTAAGTATTTATTTCGTCTTATAAGATACGCATTTTATAATTTAGGGTAGCGACATTCCTTTTTTGAAAAGCTCATTCAAATGTGCAAAATGTTTTTATAAATTATATTGAATTGCTTCCTAAAATGTAGAAGAATTAAAAGCTCATTTGACTGACTTAAAAAGATATATGTATTCAATTAAGATGATTATAACGTCTTTTTTTAAAAGAAAATATTATGATGGATAAAAAGACGCTAAATGCGTGTTTTTTGAGATTTATTGATGAGTTTTAGGGTTCAAGTGATATATTCAATATGTTGAGATACTTTGAAAACTAAAATTTTATTTGAATTGAATTCTAACATTGAGACTACTCTAAAAACTGATATTAGACCTGTCAAAACGGGTCGGTCGGGTCGGTTGTCGGTCGGGTCATTTTCGGTCGGGTAATTATCGGGTCGGTCATGTTTCGGGTTAAGTCCCTTTCGGATCGGTCGGGTTCGGGTTTTACCGGGTCGGGTCCCGGGTTCATTTTCGGGTCGGATCAAATTTTCCCAGGTCTACTCATGACTCATGAGCAGAGATGGGAATCGGGATAGATATTTACAATAAAATTAATTTTATTGATGTAATATATTTACAATAAAATTAATTTTAAATTGTAAACTAGCAAATATTCTAAAGTTTTAATTATACTATAAGTTTTAATTGCATTACCTAACATATCATAATAATTGGAATTTATCATCAAAGTATGTGTCCAAATATATGTAGTATTATTTTTATCTTTGATTTTGTAATTTATTCTTTTGGATATATTATTATTCTTGTTATCGTATACCGTTTGTTAGCATTTGCTTATCATTTTTAACTTTCATTTAATATATTCTCCTTCATTTGGTATACAAAATTCATTAATAAGTTAACTCATTTAAGATTAAGAAGAATCGGTTTTATTTTAATTGAAATAAATACTCCCTCCTATTCATATAGAATGAGACATTTTCTTATTGGGTCAATTAACTGAAAATGTCTCATTTCTATTTTTGTCATTATTTTTTATCCTTTTACCCTTATTGCAACAACACAACAACACATAAATATTAATACCTTTTATGGAAAAAGAGAGTTTTTCACTCACTGTTAAGCAGTTCACCACCCCGCCTTGGTTTTGGTGCAAAACTCAAATATCACATTCTCTATGAATAGGAGGGAGTATTACTTTTCCTTCTTGAGTCGATTTTCATTGCCCCTTTGGCCCTCTCCATGCATATCCTGTGCCGAAAAAATTTAAAATTAGTAAAAATTAATGCATAATTAACGCGAGTATTAAAAAATTAGTAAGATCATTGAATTTGCATGGGTTAAAACTAAAATCGAGAGAAATTAAAAGATACGTCATATGTGGAAAAAAATTATAAAAAAACTGACAAAATACTATCCAAAACAAAAATATTGCAAGGATAATGGATAAATCAAAATGAAAAGTGTAAGAATTTAATAGAGATTGAGGGAGTAGTCCCCATTTCACACTTATTTTAACCTTTGTCTTCTTCTACTTGTTTGCATTTTATTATTTATTAATATATTCTTTTTTAATTAATTTAATATTTCTTATGTAATAGTCTATTTTCTAGGAAGAATTGTACATAACGTTGAAAGTCAATATTAGTTAGTTTTTATAAGAGAATTTGTTGACTGGCCAATTACTTGTTTTGAATTTGGAGTAATCTTTATTGCTAGCGTTCCACTATAAAAGACAAACCTCGATAAGTTAATGTAACTAAAACATCACTTTATACAAGACTACGAGACAAATTAAGGTCATTTTTTGCATATAAAATTTATTAAAAATTTTATTTTCCTCTATTTAGAATTTTGATTTTTGTAACAAAAAATATTTATGAATTTAAGAATTTAAATTTTATCATAGTCAAAATATGAAATACTAGTACTTTTATAAAGGATTAAGGTTCAACATTCACTACTATTTCCTTAACTTTCACAACCTTCAGCCTACATGCACCCAAAAAAAGTGTAGAAAATTTAAATTCATAAAGTATTAAAAATTTCTTAACGTCAAACAGATAAGATCAGTGGATTTCTAAATTTTTAAAATTAGAGCTTCTCAAGGAAAATTTCTCCCTTCGTTAAACAAACGACCTCATCTAAAATTACGACTGAGTTTGATTTGATTATAAATCATAGTGCAAGAGAAACTCAAAGATGAACAAGATATATCATCATCAATTGAGATGGATGATCCTTTGATACCATCAAATGTAAGTACTAAAATGCAGAATCCATCAGATTAAAGATCCACATGAAACCCGTCACAGACGACTGGCCGCCCGACTGTCCATCAGATTACCCCTGCCATGGACGGCCAGTGGGTGCAAACACGAGCACCATAAACATGAAAACATTCGGAGCCCCATTTTGTAAAAACTGCCCCCCTCTTGTGAATCACTGCTCTATTTACAGATTCAATGGCACAAAAGTATCCGATGGAAAATGTAAGCTAAAAAGACCTTACGATTTGTCGATTTCTATGCCTACAAATCTAGCTACCCTGTCGTCTACTATCTGTGGCGAAGAATTCCGAGTTAAGCCTCCATTGTCAGACATGCATATTGTCCATCTGCCAAGTAATGTTGCCCATGTTGTTCTCGTATGCTCGGTCCATCGAAGCAACTTTAGCACGATATGCTGCTGCCGTAGCTGACATCGTTCTTAACCTCTCGCCATGTGGGAGCTCACAAGAGTCGCCAACCGAGCTATACCTAACCTCAGCAGGGGGGATAAAACAGTCGATAGACAAGCCAGGGACGTTGAAAGCTACTTCTTCGATTGACCAAGCTTCTTCCATCCTCGTCTTAGTGTGGCTCATTGCTGTTTCTCCGAATCTGAAGAGGGTTACCACCGAACGGCCTGAATGAGCTATCATGATTCCTTCGACGGGCCTGTAATCATCAAGACATGAGTTAATAGTGGTCTCCCAATACACGGCATCTCCTCCATTAGACTGAATGCGGGTCAAATGTGAATCTTCGATGTGCACAAGAAGCCCACTCTTCTGACTGAAGTAACCGAACAGAACATGTCGTATGATCTCCGCTGGCCCTTCACTCCTGGCTTTCAGCGTCTTGGGATCAGCACATAGTTTCAGGATGAAGCAGTCTTCACCGTTGATCTTCTTCTCGCCAATGCATCGTGCATCAGCAAACATTGCAGCAGTCGTTCTTGGATCAAGGCCCTGTGGTTAAAAGGAGCCGATATAATTAGAGACGAGCATGTTTTATCGAACAGGATAAGATTAGATAGCGAGAGACTCACCTGAAGTGCACGACGAAGGGGTCTAACAGGCCCTTTAGCAGCATGAGCACCAAGCCATGGAGTGTGCCTCCAAACCATGTTTCCATTACAACCAGCATGAACCTTGCTACCACCGAGTGCAAGCTCAACATACCACATATCGGGATTCATCTGCCACAACACAAAACCACCAGACTCTGCAGACTTAGAGGAGTTTCGGTTTTTGATAACCTTGCTAGGGGTCTCGATATCAGAAGCTAGCATCTTCAGTTTGCCCATGGCGTATGCATTATGGATAGAGTTTTGGAGCTTCAACCCCCCAGAGGCAGCTGTGTATTGCTGCAAGATATATTGAGCTGATGAAGTCTCCTGCAAAAAATAACCGGATCAAACACCTAACATTTCGATACTTGCTGAAACACATATAAAAAAGAAACTAACCATAGCCCTATGTCACTTGGACTCGTGTACTGATGTTAGATACTGGTATGTGTCCAAATGTCGGATATGTCTAAATATTCAATTCTACACCTAAAATGAAGTGACTAAATGCCATACCAATGTCCGAGGATCAAGCGTCGGACACGGGTACGTGAAGCAAAATGAAGAGTCCGAGTAACATAGCCATAGCCAATCCGCCCCACCATCATTTGCCCTTTAAGGGGTTTCCAAAAACAGAAAGTGAGCCCCATTTTCAACATGAATAAAACATAGTTCAAAGTAAGGACATCGACACCTGACCAGTCATCTTGAAAATATATAATTGTACATTCTACACTAAAGATAGTAAAAACAAAAAGGATATTACATATCAAAAATAGAATCACATGCGTAGAACGGTGAAGAGAGTCGAGAGGTCTCAATCCGAACAGGGCACGCCAAAAAATTTGATAAAACAATCAATGTCGAAAAAGACATACTCCAAACCACCAAACACAATTTGATTCACGAACAAGCGAGCGAACTAGACGTTGCTTATTGCATGTCCAATTACCTAAACTACAACCTACAAAGCAACTTACCTAAATGTGGAAAAACATTCCTCACCTAACACAAAGACTATCTCAAATACAATAGCTAATTAGCTGACTAACTGCTACACATGAAAACATAGAAGAAAATAAAGGGAATATACACATAATAGTCAAAAAGAAAATAAATCATTTTCTCATGATGAAATTACAACCCAACTCCCACTTGGTCCCTAAACAAAGACCTTACAAGTTACAAGTTGCAAAGGTCAAGTATGGTACAGTCCACTCAATGGAAGGATAGATGTTAATAGATAAACCCATGAACAACAATACAAAAAACTAGTCCCCCCTTTCCCACATTTCCATGTTAAGTATATTTGACAAATGACACCCCAACAATTTCAAGGAGCTATTTCCAAAGCCTATGTTTAAACAGCCCGTCTTGTACGAAACCGTCGACCACAAGTACATTACACAACCAACTAAATATAAACAAGCCCGTCTTGGAGTGATGACATGTTGCGTTCGACCGTTCGTAAGTAATAATCCAAACTCCATGAGATTGTGGAATAAGTAATGACAAATACTTCTACATTACACAACCAACTAAATATAAAGATTTTGAACTTAGCACAAGTACTTCATAATCAAGGTTAACATGTCATTTACTTCATAATCAACTATAAAACAATTTTGAACTTTAACATAATCTTCATAATCAAAGATTAACATGTCGATTCTTCCATGAATAAAAACAACAATGTAAAAAAAATTACCATTATTTGTAGACATTGTTTGTGGGAATTGAACAACTGATTTAATTTTATCCCATTTTTCTACATTTACCAATAATACAAATCAATAACAAAAAAATTCAACCCCACTACTCCAACATTATCCATGATACAAAACGAAAAACAGATCAGAAGCCATAAAAATTCAAGAAATTTTAATTTCAAAAACAAAATCAAAGATAAAAGAACATGCAAATGAAAAAGACAAATTAATTAATAGTGAAAACTTACAATTGGGGTATCCTTGATGCTGAGATGAGGAAGAGGGTCATTAGCGCTAACGTGCACCGGGGCAAGTGGCGCACCCAAGACACCGAGCAAAAGTCTCAGATCCGACCTCTTACAAGCACCAGAAGATGAAGAAGACGAAGACCCAGAAACAGATGGGTTACGCTTCATCCAATGTGCCCAACCTCCGTCTTCTCTCTCATCACGTGCACTGCACTGGTCAGGTCCTTCTCTCAAAGGGGACAGCATTTCCGGTGGCCTTAAACTACCGGATCTCGCAATCAAAACTTCTGGGATGTGCTTATGGTGGTTTTTCCGGCGTCGGAGAAGACTTGTCATGGGAGACCCACTTCTAGCTGGACTTCTAGACCTTGATTTTCCTGGGGATAATCCTCGAACTACTTCCTCTTTTAGTGTTTGGAAAAACCCATGTTTTCTCTCCATTCTCAAACCCTAAAAAGTATAAAAGTAGGTACAAAAATAAAATCAGACAAATCCTAAATCAAGTAATAATTGGTTCTGCTTCTTTGTAGAGATTTTGCAAGAACTGGGAGTTGAATGGATGAACTATAACTGGGTTTGGAACAAACCCTGTTTTCTCTCCATTCCTTCAACCTTTTCCGTCTTCTCAAACACTAAAAATCTAGAAAAATAAAGCTAAAAAACCCCCAAATCATGCAATAATTGTTCCTGCTTTTTGTAATGATATTGCAACAAATGGTTATTGAAAGAATGAACAAACTATAACTCGTTTTTTCAGTGCACACTTTTCTACTCTCCTACTCCTATTCAGTTGGTGAAAAATGAGGAGAAAGTGAGTAGGATAGTGAGGACTGAGGAGTATGAAAAGGAGAGCTCAGAAGAAGGAAGAAGAGAATGCCGTTAGAGAGAAGCAAGCAAATGGGAAACTGTGATAACTTTGTTGTTTATTTTCTCTGCTTTTGGTTCAAATGGGGCCAGTTTTCCAGCATAAAATAAAGTAATCAGAAGAAAAACAGTATGAAAAAAAGAAAAAGAAAGAAAGTAGATAATAGATAAAGGGAAAAAGAGAAGATGAATATTAGAAAAAGCTTAAGAATGGTAGGGAATGATGTGGGGAAGAGGGAAGAAGAAGATAAGAGAATAAAAATAGGATGTTTGATGATCCGCCATTAAAATGGAGCTTGAGAAAAGAGAGTGATGAGTGTAGGTGTGAAATGTGGGGTATGCTTTGAACGGCGCAATCAAGGATTCAGGCCGTTTGTCTAGTCTTTATAGGGTAATCTTTTTACACTTTTGGTCATAACTTAATACAAGTGCTTTATAATGTTAGTAAGGGATTAGGGTCTTTTTGATACCCCTAATTAATGACAATTAGGATCTTAGGTTATTCATTTTGAGGGATTTGATAAGTCCTTTATTAATTGTTTATTTAAGATGACTTCACAAGACTACTACTTCTATGATAATAGTTTATTGAAGGAGTGGTGTGTGTAGTAGGCATGGATTGTGTCTAAGTTATGTCATAGCGGGTTATTGGTGGCAAACAGTATTGTATCGTATCGTGTCAGTCATCTTTAAATAATGGCATATGATATGACATAAGCATGTGAGTTGTATGTTTAACACGAATGTTTGTTTAAAGAACTAAAATTTGTTGTAAAATATATGGTCTATCATGTTGTGTCGGTGAGTCATGTGTTGTGTCGTGTCATGTCATTTTAAGAAATGGTGAACATAGCCTACACATGACCATCATAACTTATCGGGCTAGGCCATAAGCTGAGATGGAATAGAAAAAATGTATAAAGAATATGGTATTATTTATGTTAATATTGCTTAGTGCTAGACCCATAAGATCCAAATCATTTGCTTTAGTATGATAATTATACACTTTGCGTCAAATTTCCACATTTATTATATGGAAAACTTTCTAAAAGGTCTTAGAGTACTATTTTTAAAGTTTGATCAATACATTAGAAGATTATGACTTCAAACTAAGGACCGCAACACACATGTCCTCTTCACCAACGATATAATTTATCTTATTGTCACGCTTCACCATTGTACATGCTTTCTATGATAGTCAACATGTGTTGACTCAAGCACTAGATAATACCATAGATTGTGGTGTTTACCGTATATCAGAGATTAGGTGGGGCAAGCTATGTCTTGCATTGATGAGAGAAGTGCTAAGGAAGCAAATTAACTCACGTGCCAAGAGCTTGGTGCAAGATAATAGGGTAAAAGATGAAAAAAATATCGTTGTTAGACTAAGCATTAGGATGGCTTAATTAAGCAATAAATGTGAGCGCCAGGAAATTACTTTTTGATGAGCTGCTCGATCGAGCAACTGGGTGGCTTGCATGCGTGATTTTTTAGGATCTTCTATCCGTTTAGTCTATAAAGAGGTTCTTATACTCTTTACGGTCAAAAGAAAGTATAAAAAGGATGATAAACGCATTTTTTATGTATCTTTAATCCTTAAAGAGAGCAAGTGTATTTATGTGTGAGGTAATCGCTATTAATAAAAGTCATAACCAATCTCTAGAGAGTTAGTTCGAGTGTTGTGCGTCTTAGTGTAATTATTGAATTTATTAAATATTCATTCACGTTATATGTATGATGGACCAGGACAACTAGGGCTATGTGCTGGTAATGGGAAGATATTGGCAAAATAATGAGGGCGATGTAAGGTGCAAGTCACAAGGAGAGTCACATTTGTTGATTGTTACCACCATGATTGGTGATTTACGGGGAGAAGTGGGGATATGTTGGTCTTAAGAAGAATATTTTTGAGTCAAGAATCAAATCACACATGGATGATGACGCATTTGACCATTTGGTGGGGCAAGATATGTCTTGCATTAACAAGGGAAAATTATGGAAGCAAAGCGACTCGCATGCAAAAAGGTTGATGCATTAAAATTTGAAAAAATGTTATTACTTAGGGCATGCTTGTATTGAGTGTAAATATTTAAGGGAGTAAAAAAAGTCAAACTAGTAAAATGAAAGCAAATAGAGATGCATTTGAAGTAGTTGAGATAGTTGTGAAAAAGATAAAATGAGTATAAAATAAAAATAATAAAGGAAAAAGAAGATAATTTCCCCTATTATGGAGGTAATACATTCCCCCACCCTCCCCTAGGATAAATATTTACCCCACAAAATTGAGAACTCCTTTTATTTTTCATTACTTTGCAACAATTCTTCCACCTCTACAACAATCAAATTTCACTAATTTCTCATTTATCAACTTTATTTTCTTACTTTGACTTTTTTTACTCCCTTAAATATTTACACTCAATACAAGCATGTCCTTAGGGTTGCTCGATTGAGTAGTGAGATGGATCATGGTGCAGTGACACGTGAGCAAGAGCCTATAGCTGTTTGATAAGTTGCTCAATCGAGAAAGTATGAGGCTCGATCAAGCAAGTGGGTGGTTTGATCGAGTAGCCTTGTCAAAAACTCGATTATGTTGGTTTGTATGCGTGATTTGTTTGAGGATTATTTTGTTGGACTTTTTTGACACTATTATCTCTAAAGAGGGTCTTAAGGGTAGGAAGAATTGCAGTTTGTACCCAAACTCCAGAGAGTATGTCTGAGCCTATATAAAAAATGCGATAAGGGTGGCGATTGCGATAACAGAACATTGCTGCAGTAACGTAACTGATGCAATAATCATAACGCCTAAACATCAGTTGAAATCATAAGATAATGTAGTGTTTGAGAACGAGTGTTTCATTTCAAATTAAGGATTTCAATTACGAAATCATAAATGAAGAATTTGAGAATGACAAGGTTTGAGTAGTTATTTTCAAATTCGCAACCTTAACTACTATAAAAACAATGGTGTAATTTGATCCAAATCCAAATTTGAAAATTTTTGATTTGCCAAAAAATAAATTTGGGCCAATTTCAAATTTCTAAATGAATTATTGTTCTCAAACATGACATAATATTTCAAAACGTGGTTTTCTACACCTCTACAATTTTTGAATACCAGTTTATTTATTTTTAAGAAAAATTTACCAAGAATAATCCAACCTATTCGCGATCTTCCTACAATACTCTCACCTCCTGATTAACAATGAATAATCCCAACTTTGAGGGGTATTTTCCTAGAGTAAAGCCGGTGACCGGATGACTTGCTATAACAAGTTTTATTTAAAAAAAAAAGATAAATCAAAATAAAATGTCAAAATATATGTTAAAAAAATTAGAATTTTTTGTGTAAAATATCAAAAATTTTCTTTAATTATAAATTAATTTTTGGTTTACTTTTTTGGTGAATTACCTAATATAGCAGGTCATTGGGTCACCTAAGTTTACCCTAGACATATACCCCTTAAAGTTGAGATTATTCATGGTTAATCAATAGATAATATTATTATAGTAAAATTACGAATAGATTGGATTATTCTAAATAATTTTTCCTATTTTTAAAACCTTTACAACACGACCGATGCGATCTTGTTTTTACTCTATGGTAATAGGGTACAGGAGTAATGAGTCACGTGAGTTTCTCGGTAAAAAATGTAAGAATACCCTGTTTGCAACGGCATTCCCCACCTTCCAAAACACGCTCGTGTTTCTCACTTTCTCACCTAACCGCAACAATGTCTCTTACAACTTTCAAATTTCTCACTAACATCTGACACATATTCTTCAACTCCTCCTGAAATCCCCAAATCCCTAAATCCTAATTTCTAATTCCTAAATCCTAAATCTGATACTGTAATAAATTTAATTCTCAATTTCAAATTCACGAATTCCAATTTCGAATTGCAATTTTCAATAGTTTCTCATTTTTATTGTAACGGAAATTGGAATATTTCCCACAATTAATCACTCACAAATCACAATTCACAACCCCTAATTTCTCTGTTTCCATTATTAGCCGTGATTTCATTTTTTTTTTGACGTGATTGGCAAATTTCGTAGTTTCAGCAATTGATTTTTTTTTTCTACATTGTGAATTAGGGTTTTTCTTGATGCTTCGATTTAGAGAAGAAGGTCGATAATGGTAGTAGCAGCATCCACAACACCTAATAATCTTAAGAGTATAAGGTCTCAATCAAATCCTAAAAGACCTCCATTGTTGCCTTCTGAGGGAGATATTAGCAACAAGAACAAGAGCAATAATGGCAGCATTACAGGTTTTGATCGGCGTCCCAAATCTCGGGAAGTTTCTTCTCGTTATTTGTCAATATCTTCTTCGTCTTCAACATCTGGTTCATCTTCTTCAACTTTCTCCAATTCTTCCTACTTTTCCCCCTCTTCTCGCCGCCGATGTCCTTCTCCCCTTCCTTCCAGGACCAATACAACCGCTCCTGCCACTCCGGCGACGAATCCTTCGCGGTTGCAGTCAGATGCCGCCAAATTACTCATGTCTTCGTCTAAAAGCATGTCAGTTTCCTTCCAAGGTACGGCCAAGAAATCTACTAAACCATTGCCCTCTCCTGTTGCAAGTGTAAGAAGGGCAGCTACTCCTACTCCTGATAGGAAGCAGAATTTGCTGAGGACGAGTGGCGGAAATGCTAGATTGGTCGAGCAGCAGCAGCAGCAGCATCTTCATCCATGGCCAGGTAGGTCTCGACCCCCTGTAAGTTCTTTGACTAGAAGTGTGGATTTGGGGGCTTTGGAGGGGAAGAAATTAATTAAGGGATCTACAACGAAAGTAGTTAGGGATTTACGAGAATCTTTGATTGGGGATGATTGTAAATTGAATACAAGTGTGTGTAAAGATGATAAAGTAAAGGTTATTGGGGATGATAATGCCAGCTGCTTTAATGGTGGGTCTAGTTTGGGTTCTGAATCAGCTGTTTCTGATAGGGAAAGTGTGTCATCTGAGTGTAATTCTGGTTCTCAAGATAGTAGTAGTAATGCCAGTTTTCATCGTAGTAAAGGTGGAGCTCGGAATATTGTGGTTCCTGCTAAACTTTGGCATGAGGCCAATAGTTCTCGGTCAAAACGTGTACCTGACCCGGGTTCTCCTGTTGCTAGAAGCAATTTGTTGAAAGGATCAGTTCCTCCTAAACTCATCCCATCGAAGGCGTTAGTGACTGGTAGTCCAGGGGCATCTCCGAGAGGAGCTGTGAGTAATAGAGGTTTTTCATCTTCTCTTCCTGGGTCTTTGAGGCCTTCCTCTCCAGGCCATATAAGGACATCTTTGCACTCTACATCCAAGGGTTCATTGGGCACATCGTTGCAGCCTGCCTCACCAGCAAAGCTAGTGTCATCGTTGCAGCCTGCATCCCCTGCTAATTCGGGGGCATCTTTGCGGTCTGCATCACCTTCTAAATCGGGGGCGTCTTTGCGGCCTGCATCTCCTTCTAAATCGGGGGCGTTTTTGCGGCGTGCGTCACCTGCTGAATCAGGGGCATATTTGCGGCCTGCTTCACCTGCTAAATCGGGGGCATCTTTGCGGCCTGCTTCACCTGCCAAATTGGGGGTATCTTTGCGGCCTGCTTCATCTGCTAAACCTGGGGCATCTTTGCGGCCAGCTTCACCTGCTAAACTGGGGGCATCTATGCGGCCTGCTTCACCTGCTAAACTGGGGGCATCTTTGCGGCCTGCTTCACCTGCTAAATCTGGGGCATCTTTGCGGTCTGCATCACCAGGGAAACTAGGAACATCATTCCAGCCTGCATCACTAGGGAAACCAGGAGCATCATTGCAGCCTGCTGCACCAGGGAAACCAGGAGCATCATTGCAGCCTTCAACTCCAGGGAAACCAGGAGCTTCATTGCGGTCAGCATCACCAAGTAAGATGGGATCGTCTTTGCGGCCTGCTTCGCCAAGTAAGGTAGGGTCATCCTTACGGCCACAATCACCTGGTATACTAGGAACTTCATTGAGGCCCGCATCACCAAATAAACTTGGAACTTCTTTGGCATCAGAAAACATTTCCTGTAGTGGGATGGGACGAATCGCTAGTCCTTCCAGGGTGCGACATGCCATTGCAGCTTCATGTGCTAATGCTGTGAACAGCATGCCATCAGTTCTTTGCTTTGGGGCAGATGTTAGAAGAGTGCGAGTGAGTGATAGCCGTCTTGGTGATGCTCATTTACTGCGTATCTTGCATAATAGGCAGTTACAGTGGCGGTTTGTCAATGCTAGAGTAGAGTCTTCCTTTTCCAATCAGAAATTCAATGCAGAGGTAAGATTTTTTTTTACAGCACAAAACAGTGCACAAGTGGTTTTTTCGTTTAGTTTTTACCTTGTTCCTACTTATTAATGTCAATTTACTTCTAGTGTGGCTGCAATGTTCTTTTGTTTTCTTGTTTGTCATGGACTATGGTAGAAAGAGGGATCTAGACATTGTTGTGCAGGCCTTAGCATGAACCCAAGTTTGGGTGATGTTGAATGCTTTCCTGCTATACTACACTAATCTAATTTATGACTATTGATAAAATTTATTGTTGTGATATAATTATGTGAGCATGTGCTTCTGTACTCATGTAAGCTCAAACATGTTTACCCTTTTAGAAAACTTTGCTTTCTTATTATCGTTTCATCGTCATGAGGGTTCAACCAATGTTTGAAATTTTATTGTTTATAGCTCTAACTATTTGGGATCTCTCAACAACATTTCGTTACGCCAATGCAATATATAGCTCCCATCTAGACGGGATTTGGGGTCACATGTACGCATCTTAGCCTTGTTGATTGTTAGTGATAACAAGGGTAAAATTATTTTCGATTGACCTTTAGTAACAAGCATCATTGTGTGATAACACATCTATTAAACCTTAGAAATTGGGATCGATTAACAATATCTACTACCTGAAACACGAGATTACCTGCAAGATGATAATGTTGGATCGTTCTTCATCGCCATTGTTAGACCTTGGCATTCAAACAACGATGCAATAGGTCACTTTGATTTTAGCCTATGAAGTATGAACTTGTGACAATATGTTGATATGTTCTTGATCAACTTGTATATAAACGCATATTGGACACTTTCATCTACGCAGTTGATTTAAGATATTAGCATTGAAAACACTTAAACAAAGATACCATTTTGAAGATAAATATATCATAGATCATCATAGTCATTATTTCACCAATTCACATAAGTCGCCATTTGGGATGTGTGAGCCGCTGCTTGGTCGGGAGTCCTGCTCAAGTCCTTGTGTTTTTAATATCTCGTTTTATGCATAAGATTTTGTGAGACGAGAAAGGGAATGTATTTTCCACATTTCCTAAGGGGATGAGAATTAAAAAGATATGCCGATGAGTGTCGCTTACGGCTTGCCACCATCAACTTATTTCTAAATTGCAATCATAGACCTTGTTCTTGTGTTCCTTGGCAATGAATCTGGATTGTGCCTGATGCTATATAAGTCTCAGTATTGTAGTTTGTTTTATTATATGGTTCTAATATTTAACTTATTCACTTAACTATGGAAGCTCTTTGGATCACCTCTTACTTTGTTGAAATGCTTTTTTATGTCCCAGAGGAGTCTTTACAATGCATGGAAAGCAACTTCAGATTTGCGTGACACAGTCTCTTCTAAAAGGAAGGAGCTGCAGTGGTTGAAGCAGAATATGAAGCTTGTGTCTATTTTGAAGGGGCAAGTAAGACTCAACGGCCCTGTCATTCATATTTTTTTTTCCTTGCCCTGCCTTCTAAAGATAAAAAAGTAAAACTCAGTTTTGGTTCTGCTCAATCAGACAACCTTTCTCCCCTATGGGAGATCTAAAATTTGAGATTTTGACAGTATTCGAAAGTCAATCATTTTATAGGCTACCCTTTTTCCTTTCAATAATTCTTGTGAGAGACAGTCTCTTTGAGAGACTATCCCTATTCCCTAGTTTGGTCAGCCCATTATCATATTCTAGTTTAATTAAGTTTTAATGGTCTGGGCCTGAGAGACGGTCTCTCAGGAGACTGGGTGTTTTCCTTTTGGTCAATTAAGCAGATGCATAACTTGTTTTACGGTAAGTTATGCAATTTGTAATAAAAATGATGTACGACTTCTGTTAATTTCTTACAATATGCTGTACTGGATGTTTAAAAGCTGCCTCTCCCGCCCTTGTTTTTGGTTGGATATATCTGTAGTTTTTTATATCATTTCAGTTTGTGCATTTTTTTACGTCTTGAAACTTGAGTGTTTGGCACCACTGCACCAGTGCAAAGCCAATTATGTTATAAAGTAGTTTTTCTTTTTGGTAACTAAAGCACTATAATTACCAAGGGTCGATCAGAAACAACCTCTTGTTAGTTCTATCATTAACAAGGGTAAGGCTACCTACATCCGACCTTCCCAAACCCCACCCTAGGTGGGAGCCACCTAATGGCATTGGGGTAATGAAACGTTGTCGTAATGTAACATTTATAACTAAAGTACTATAGTTTTATTAGGTTCCTGATGCTGAAAATTTGTTTGTTCGTTGTGTGCTTCTTTGTGAGCAGATGTTATACTTGGAAGAATGGGCACTTATGGTCACAGATCATTGTAGTTCATTATATGGTGCCATTGAGTCATTCAAGGCCAGTACAATTTGCCTGCCGCTTATTGGTGGGGCAAAGGTAAGTGTCATAATTTCTTAAATAATTCTTTTTTTTTTTGGTTTAAGACATTGCAAACCTGAGCTTGACTAAAACCCCTAAAATTGTTTTTTCAGGCTGATATTCACGATGTAAAAGATGCTATATGCTCTGCTGCAGATGTAATGCATGCTATGGCTTCTTCAATATGTTGTCTATTGGAGAAAGTAATTTCTCTAACTCCCCTTATCATGTCCCACTTTTTATCATCGACTGTAGTCTCCTGGGTTGGATTGTTTGCTTTGAGGGATTACCACATGGTGATATATAATGAATGAAGCTACTAGTAAATAGTTTGCGGTAGATCAATAAGCTCTACTTATGAGTTTGCAATAAAGACACTTCTCTAATATTAGGCAAGCGGTTTTATGTAAATATTCTGTTAACCAATTTTGGTGTTTTCAAAAAGGATTGAAGTTTTGGGAATGGAAACTGAATCTTTTTGCTCCCGCCTAAAAACCCTTTTTGGAATGAGATTTTTTTATACCTAAATTAAATAATTCGGTAAAAACATGACAATTTCCGAATGTAAGAATTTCGCTTACAAAAGTCTTTCTATTTAATAATAATCAAAAAAATGTTGAATGAAGATTCGGTTCAAGGATTTGGATTGAGAAATATCTAGTGCACTCGTCTATGGATTGTGATTTGTGTTTTCATCGCTGATTCCGGAATCGGACAAATTATTCAGTTCAGGAAATAGTTTTCTGTTTGAAATAGCTTATATTTTTCAGCTTCTTTTGATTTGTTTTCATTGTTGTGATTCACAGGTCGAGGAAGTAAACTCTTTGGCTGCAGAGGTTGCTAGTGTTACCTTAAAGGAGCAAGCTTTCCTTAATGAATGCAAAGACATCCTGTCAATGTTGGTGGCCATGCAGGTAAACTCATGATTTGTGTCTCTAAATCTAATATAGATGTTGTAACTTGGGTGATTTTAGCATGATTCTGGTTCTGTAATAAGTGGTGTTTGTCTTGATTTTTTATGACTTACCATTTTTTGGTGGTAGCATTTGGAACGTGTCTAATGCAACATTCCTTCTGCTAGTTGAAATTATTAACTGTCTAATTTAGCATTCCCGTCATCAATGCAATATCATTTGGTTAGTCTTATGATACCTTTAATGTATTAAAAATCAGTGGCAGGTCTGTGGTGAGTTCAAGTGTTGCCTCAAGAGTTTGTTTGGTCATCATGTCAGTATCTCATTAGTAGACATTTTTTTTCTTCATAGCCTTGTTATTTCCTTGCCCACCCTCTCTCCTCCCTCGGCACCAATCGTTTTACCACTTTTCTCCAACTGGAGTAGGTGTCGCTGCCTATATTAGTTTCATTTGCTACTTTCAATCAGTGTTTTTGATCCCATCACGCTGCCTTTTATGCCTATTGATTGCTACATCTCTGAATTGTCTTAATTATGCCTTTGACAACCCAGTTTCCTGGTATAGGTTTATGTGCTTCTTAGTGGTAAAGACAGCTATCAAAAAAGGGAGGCTTACTGAGTCATCTACAATAGTGAACCAACAATTCCACTCTGTCCGACTCCTGTATAATTTGCACCCACATTCCATTTGAGGTTGTCCCTCTCATTTTGCACAATTTCCTTAATAGCCAAGGGTCTCTTTTAATTCTCCTCACATAATCATTCTCTCTTTTAATCTCATTAAGTTGGTGTCACTGTCAGTAGCAACTTATAGGAACAAAGGGAAGAGCACATACTTATTGTCTTGTTGAAGTCGGTTTCCCGTGTATGCATTTTTGATTTGGACGTGTCTAAAAGTAACACTTCGATATGCTCCCGTACCCAACCTCTGTCTGCGTAGTTGAGTAACATAGATGAGGTGCATGAATGGCAAACACATACACTATGCTTTGTTCCATTATCTTTGTCATTAATTTATTAAGCCACCTACTTATTACAGCGCTAGCTTCTTGCTTTGCTCGACAA
The DNA here is from genome assembly GCA_019425755.1 of Amaranthus cruentus. Classification (NCBI taxonomy): domain Eukaryota; kingdom Viridiplantae; phylum Streptophyta; class Magnoliopsida; order Caryophyllales; family Amaranthaceae; genus Amaranthus; species Amaranthus cruentus. The sequence continues at coordinate 2,065,165 of CM033455.1, forward strand.
AGTTGGTTACTTATGTTACTTATTGTTTGCACGGGAAACAGGTTAAAGATTGTAGCCTCAGAGCACATATGTTACAGCTAAAAGGTGCACCGTCAATCCTGGCTGTTGAAGTGTAAAAGTTGCGCTCGACCTGACTTGAATCTAACTTAACACTTTTAACCACCCAATTCGCTACCTTTTTACCTGAAGCTATCTATTTGAAGGCGTTCTTGAATATGCTAAACTTTTGGGACTTTGTCGAAACGTATCTGATCATTTCGAGGAATCCATTTCGACTTTGACTGCATTTTATTGCCAGCCTGTGCTGGTTGTCTAGGCGTAGGGTGTCTCTTAGTATACAGGTTTTCTTTACACTAGATGAGAAATGTGCAAAATGTACATATTGTAATGTCTAATTACAGCGGCTCTTGTCAATAGTTTAGGTACAGTTTTTTTGGTTGTAATAGCTACGATTACGAATAGTATGCTCCAAAATCAGATAGTATCTCCAAAATTGGCATGTATGATGTCAAATGCAAACTTCCGTTCAAATGTATTTTAATGGTAGAATGTGATGCGCAACCTCACATAAAAAAGACTCTCAGCGGGACTGGAGGGATTTGCGCCCAGTCTGATTTTTCCGAGCCTGATCTGTTCAGATGTAATATCGATTACGGACTACTGGAAATCGTTATGGAAGTTGCTACCACTGAGATCATGCCTGGAATAAAAGGAATGAAAGGTTGCTTCATAAACACACAAACTGGAAAAAAAATGAAACCAAACTATCAACTTCAATTAACAAAAGAACCATAAACCACAACATAGCACTTTTTCTCCATCTCTCGAAATCAAAAGTACTAACAAATTCATTGTCAAAAGGATCAAAATCTACTCTTATCTAGTTGGAACAAGTTTAACAATCAATAGAGAAAGAAAGATTAAATAATAATTCTTGTATTGAGACGATTTAAATAAGATTCAATATGACTCTGTTATAACTTATAAGTTAAAAAATAAAATACAAATTAAGAGTGATAAGTGAATATTGATAAAAACTAAATGGAAGTAATGGATAGAATAAAAGAGAGTATATATCTTTAGTGTAAGCCCAACTAATTTACAATGGGTATATAATTGTTTTTAAATTTCAGATTCATTTGTTTTCTTGATTGCCTAAGAATGGAATTAATTGACCTTTTTAATCATAAAAAAAAGCGTTTGAAAAAGAGAAATTAAATTATCTAAGGTAGTATTTGGCAACATAAAATTTATTTGAAAATAAAGAATTTAAATTTGATACTTAAATTCAATAATTGTAAATGACAACTCAACACTTGAAATTTGCAAATTTTAATAATTGACCAACGATTTATAGGAAGGAAAACTTTCGTGCATGGTAAATTCACCATTCATTATGTAAGAAATGAATAGTAACAAAATATTTGGTTACTTTTATATTAGAATAATTTGCGAATAACAGTCTTAAAGTTTATCACTTTTGCGAATTACAGCTTTAATGTTTATTTTTTGTGAATTACAGCCACTAAAGTATTAAAGTTTACAAGTTTAAGCCAAAAACACAAATTTCCGACCACTTAATCTAAAATTCCGACCACCAAAATGGTCGGAATTCTGTGTTTTGGCTTGAACTTGTAAACTTTGATACTTTGGTGGCTGTAATTCGCAAAAAATAAACATTAAGGTTGTAATTCGCAAAAGTGATAAACTTTATGGCTGTAATTCGCAATTTATTCTTTATATTGTAAAATAGATATTCAATTTTTGCTATATAACATTCAAAGAAACAAGCTAATAGTATGTTGTAAATTAATCATACAACACAAATTCTCAAACGAAACGGTCTTATAGTAATTAAAGAGATTGAATATACACTTACAATTTTACATTTTTTGAGTAATTACTCATAGTTTTAAATGAGAATCTAAATCTTGGCTGAACTTGATCTATCGTAATACTATCTCAGTTTCACTTCCAAGAAGAAAAAAAAAAATGAGAATCTAAACAATTAAAGAAATTACTAATTATATAAATTTATCTCATAATTAGACAATCTTATATAAGACCGGTCGATCATACAAATTCTTTGATGAATGAAAATGATTGACATTTAAAATTTGAATATGTATGTAAGAACTAAGAAATTGTAGGTGTAATGTCAACCGTCCAAAACAATAACAAAAGGCCCCACAAGGGTGGACCGTCATTTTTATATCAACAGACAAACCCATCACGTTAAGGACTTTAGCCTGTTAAAATCGCTCTCCTAACAAACAAAACTAGAGTATACTCCATTTCTCCCAAAGTCCCAATAATTCCGAACCCTAGTTCCGCAATGTCTGACGATTCTCCAGCCACCTCCTCTGCCATTGCCGGCGAAAATGAGCAGCAACAACCGGAATCAGCTGACAATCTTTCATCAAAAATGGAGAAAATGAACATTTCTGGTTCATCCTTCAGTATTTGGCCTCCTACCTCGCGAACTCGAGATGCTGTAATCAACCGTCTCATCGAAACACTTTCTAGTCCATCTGTTCTCTCTAAGCGTTATGGATCGATTCCTTCTGAAGAAGCTTCTTCCATTGCTAAATCTATTGAAGAAGAATCGTATGATGTTGCTGCTTCAAAGGCTGCTGCTAATTCGACTTCTGTTTCCAGCATTGATGAAGGTATTGAGATTCTTCAGGTTTACTCTAAAGAGATCAGTACACGGATGCTTGCTGCTGTTAAATCTAAAGGTGCTACTCCTGCTCCTGATCCTGATGCTTCAGAGATCTCTGCTCCTCCGGAATCTGATCGTGCTACTGTTGCAAGTGAGGAAGTTTCTTCTTCTATCGGTAATGAATCTTCGGCTTAGGGTTTTACTGTTGTCTTCATTAGATAATAATTCCAGATCTGCTCATCTTAGTTCTTATGCCTTTCTATTGCTATTTAATGACCGAGTATTATCTAGTACTACATCAATAGTGTCATGTATCGTAATGGTGTCATATAATGTACTTTTCAAATGAGCTGGCGACTTATATGATATTCTAGAATTCTGAGGTTTTTCTCGGGAATTCTAAATTGTAATTGAGAAATTTCTAATTCTCCAATTTGGTTAAATCTAGCTGTACTATGTCGAATTCTCTAAGTATATTGTCATAATGTTGCACATGATTGATGATTCAGAAATGTCATAAGTTTTGAATGCTTTGTCTTCCTCTGAGATGTTTGTCCCTTCCTTAGTCTCTTCTAGAAATTATAGAAATTCTTGGTTGCGTATGTTATTTTGTACTGAGTGGTGCACAATCATGTAATCTTTGGCCTATTGATGCTTAATTGCTTGTTAGTCATATGACTAAAAATAGAATAAAGATTAAGTGAGTTACCATTTTATTTTACTTTTACTATTCGAAATGTCAATGTCTCCGAATTGAATCTTGTTAAGCTTTTCTTGTGTATAGTTATGCTTTATTTGTTCTCTTTCTTTGAACTTTAGTGGATTTACTAATTGGTTCCATTTGGCAACAAGCATATATCTTCTAAGTTATTCGGAATTATATTATTAATTGAATGAAATGATTTGACCAACTTATTGCATTAATGTTTGGACTTTGAACAAGGAAATGACATGTATGGACATGAATTTTATAGTAGTTTTGAAAAGGAAGCATATGCAATGTTCTGTATAGAAGTGTTTGGTAAAAGTACTCTACTAATGATGTTAGTTCTGAGTGTTGGAAGTAAACATTGAGTGTCCAGGGATTTAAAGAATGATAGTAAAGTCTTGATCTCAGTATTTATGTTTGTGATCCCTCTTAGTTGGTGATTGAAATTATTTTTTTTACTAATGTGGCTTAAAATTAATGATGATGAAGAAGTGATAAATTGTTCATAGGCTATTTTAGAGAATTCTTGTGCTAGCTTTAGCCCGATTTTAAGGGCATGTCGAGTCATTAGGTCTCTACATGTGCTAGTAAGATTTATGATTCTTGAGTGTTGTAGTATGTAAAAAGATTTTCTTGGTTTGATAAGTTGAGATTTTCCTAATAATCACAATGCAAAGAGAGCTTGTTTTCCCGTGAAGTGTTCTTGTTGTGTGAGCTCTTTTTGTCTAAAAGATCATGTCACAGGAGCAGGTATCAAAGATGGTGCTTTTGCTTCAAATCTCCATACATTTCTTTGCTGCTTAACATAACGAAGTTAATGATATTTTTATGGTGTTTAGCACCTATCTTGCAATGCAAGTATTCTGTTACTATTCCTGTCATCATTCTTCATTATACCTGTCTGGTTTTGAATTAATGCCTATTTTAATCCACTGGATAGTATGCGCTGAGATCCCTTTAAATCCTCCTTTCAAATGGGGTGCTTGTTGGATGGTGTTGTTGGTTACTGTATGAATTCTTTCCTTTAACAAATGAAGAGTTCGCCTTATGAGTTTGTAGATAGATGTACTTTCCTTGTAGCAAAGGGCCCTATTTGTGTTTATCAATACATCCTTAATCCTTATATTTGTTGATTAGCTCTAAATTAGCCTTTTGACCTACTTGAATTGTATCCTTCGCTTTGTGTCCTTAGTGTTTTATTTGAATTTTGTGCTCGTTAGGTTGATGGTTTTAATCCGTTTTTGGTATTATTGTGTGTTGGATGTATGCAATTCGTTTAAACTCAACTGATCCAATGTTAGAGGCTTTAGGTAATTAAATGCTGCCTTCTGGTGAGTTCGTGAGGCTATAATGAATGCTTGTGAGAGACTTTGGTCTATCTTTTATAGGATTCTAAAGATAAAAGATATAGTTGAACGTCTGGCTGGTATAATAATTGCATTTATATCTGACTGATGCTGGATTAGTGGCTTTCTTTTGATTAGCTTGATAGTTATTGCTCAATTTAAACGTCTAAACTTAAATGTTTGTTAGGATAGGTTAAAATTAGGGCACCCAATTTTTCTATCAATGGGTTCACATTGAGCTCTTTAGAGGTGGGAGCTGTAGATGTTTCAATGGCCAATCTTATGATATAATTGCTTTTGTACGCAGATTTATAAACTTTTCGTTTGACAGCTAAGCTTTTTGATCCCAACTAGACAGCTAAGATTGTGATGTAGCCTACAATTTAATTTATTTAGGCTGGTTGACTGGTTGGAAGAATAAGAGAAAAACTTGAATTGTGGAGATGATTTGTGGGAACATTTTCACAGTTGGAATTGTAGCATAATTATTGGGATCCATGATCGGAAAATGTAGCAATTTGAGAGGGATAGTAAGTATACATTTGAGAAGGCTAATCGTATTTTCAATTTGTGTTTCTTAGGAGACTATTATGAGCAAGAAAAACACTTCGAAGACATCGGTAAGAAATGATTATAGATAGAATTTAATTATTTACAAAGTTTACTTCTATTGAGTCATCAATGTGCTGCTAGTTCCTTGCTAATAGGCATGTAATCCCTGATTTTGATCTTTGATCTTTATGTATAAAATTGAAAACCTCAACTTTTCTGGGACTAAAAAAATGTCATCATGTTTATTGTAAGTTGAAGGGTTTAAAAGTGAGTTTTTTACTCGTGAACAAGACGTATGCTTTACTAAAAACTTTAGAATTACTACTGTGTTTGACCGTACGCATAGGCAATATGGATTAAGCGTTTGGCATTGTTGTTTTGTACTATATAAATCGGGAGCTGTCATTTGACGTTTTGTTTAAGTTGGGATTCTTTGTTTTATGTGTTAACTGGTGATCATGTATGCTAATTTCCCTTTAAATCTACAGTGACATCTGGGAATACAATCGTAAGAACTTGAACTTTAGTTTGTCGTTCAACATGTCATCCATTGATGAGTTAATATTTTAGCCTTATTGCGAACCATTGTGTGGGATGATTATGTTTCTGAGAATTAAAGTTCAATGTTCTGCAAATCTGCATACCTGTAGCTGGGTGATTTAAAACTGATATTATGTCAGTAGGATGTCTCCACTACACATCACTTTCTTTAATTCTTAATGAAGTACTAGATAGATACTCGTGCTACGCACGTAGATCTGAAAAAAAAATTTTGAGTTAATTTTTTACTTGTATAATATATGTATAATATTCTAAATACTTTTATGTTTCCATGGAAAATACTACAAAAATTTTATATTATATGTTTTTCCACAAAGATGATGTTATTGTAGTTATTTTATGGCTGGTAAATAAATGCAACAAATTACACTGGATTATAAAGTTATGAACAATATTATTATATTATTCTACAGCTGTCAAATAAAGTAATTGAAAAATAATTTTGCTATATTAAAATATTATATTTATTTATTTTGGAAATCATATTGAAAAATGATACCGACTTTTTTCAATTTGGAAATAGTATATGAATCATATTGGAAAAATATTGGAAAAATAATAAAGCTGACCAAATTTTATTGTGCACCTTAAATAAATTCTAGTATTTTAGGAAATGACTTTCAATAAATAATCAGTTGTCACGAGAGCATAAATGAACGGGAAAATATTGAATAAGAGTTTGACATGAATCAGTCTCGTTTCTTTATTAGTATTCTTTATAGACAGATAGATTGCAATTTCTTAGATACTGAGAGTTAAGTAATGAGTTTGGTAAGAAAAAAGATAGTGGAGATACATAATTAGTGAGATTTTGACATGGTCGAATTATTTCAATGCTGTTTCCAGTTGTATTAATTTTCTTTAAATTTATTTTATCAAAATCTCATGATCGGAACTTTGAATTCGTTTTGCAATCCGAGATATTCAAAGGGATTGATTTAATAATAGTTACATGTGGTTCTTTAGTAAAGACGACTCTCAAAAATTCAGTCCAAATTTATATTTAGGGTTGTAATAATATATATTTAAAATTAAATTTGGCTTTTGAGAACAATTTTTATAAAAGACGGTCTCAAGTAAGAATTTCTGTAATAGTTTATCTAAGTTTTTTAAGATAAATGCATGGGTCATACCTTTTTATTACTTGAGACATGTTTGCCCTTACAGTTTTAAAAGGTTGTTAGTAGTTTGATAAGATTAATGACATCATTTTTCAATATAATTATTTAATTAATATATATATATATATATATATATATATATATATATATATGATTTGGATTTTGGATCATGTGAAAACCAATTAAAATGGTGAAAATTGAAAATATGGGTCCATAAAAGCTCAAATGAAGTACATATTTGGATGACAATTTTGTAAATAATTAGACATTTGCTAAAAGGTACATATATGCTATATTCAGATGGTATTTGGATATACCATTGTCAAATCAAAGCGGCTAAAATTAGCTAGTATCTTGATCAACAATATGTAATTTTAACTATCAGAAATTTTTAATAAGTTTGATATAAATAAAATTATTAACAGGTGCTCTCTTGAGAGACACGGCTATCAAAAGCCCAATTCAATTGTAAATATAGAGTTGTAACAATATATATTTAGAATTGGATTAGACTTTTGAGAGCCGTCTTTACAAAAGACGGTGTCAAGTAAGAATTTGTGAATTATTAATAGGTGATAGTTAATGGGCACTTCTTAGGATGATGTAATGTAATGTCCATATGCCCACAAAATGATACTCATAATATCCCTATTTTCCTCTCCTTAGTACAAAATACTTCATATCACTACTACCTCCACTCATCTTCATCTATGTTTTGTCTTTATTACTTTTTTTTTTTTTTGAATTGTTTTGTCTTTATTACTTTGTTATGTGGTGTTTGGATTAGGAAAAAACTTTTCAAGAAAAACAAAATTTCTTATATTTTCTTATTCAATTTTATAAGAAATCTAAAATGAATTTCTTATATTTTCTTAGATGAAAACTTCGGATTGAAAAGTTACAACACTTTGCAAACATTTTCTTTTGAAATAAAAAAATTAATTATTTTCTAGTACTCTTCTGCTCTCAATATCTCTAGTGTTCTAACACACTTTTCATCGATTATTTTCTTTTATTCAAAGAATTTTTTTTGTCAAAGCAAAAACATCTTTGAACTAATAATACTCATGCTTATTTTTTTTTTTAGATATTTAATAGCCAATTTCACTTCAATTTTCTTTAATTTGTAAAATTTTGTAGCATGAGCATGTTAAGATGTGAATTAAACTATATCTAAGTACTATAAAATTCAAAGAGTAGGTGATGAATGTATTTCATGTCAACAACTCAATTAGGATGGCCAATCAATTTTTTTTTTGAATTTTGTTTAGAGGTATTATATATGAGGATAAAAATGTTTTAATGAACTCTAATTATAATACTCCCTCCTATTCACTTAAGTTGGCCCATTTTCTTTTATGGACAATTCACTCAAGTTGTCCCATTTCTTTTTTTGTTTATCTTTCTTTTACCTAAATACCCTCACTTTTTCAATTCCCAATATCCAATTACACCTTTACAATTAATTTAATCAATTAAAATACCCCACTACCACTTTTTTGGTGGACCCCATCCCACTCTTAATATTCGTGTTCAACTCAAATGGGACAACTTGAGTGAATAGGAGGGAGTATTTTATTGGAAATATTACTCAGAATAATCCAACATTTTCATGATTTTTCTACAATAATTCCATTTATTAATTAACCATGAATGATCTCAACTTTATGGGGTATTTGCCTAGAGTAAACTTGGATAACCTGCTATAGTGGGTAATTCAGCAAAATAGTAAACTGAAAATTAATTTAAAATTAGAGAAACATAAATCATAAAATTTTTCAAACATTTTTTTAACATTCTTTTGACATTTTATTTTAATTTATCATTTCTTTTACAAAAATAAAACTTGCTATGTCAAGTCATTCGATCACCGGGTTTACTCTAGGAAAATTTCCTTCAAAGTTGAGATTATTCATATTTAATCAATATTCAATAGATGAGATTATTGTAAGAAAATGATTATAGGTTGAATTATTCTAGATAATTTTTTCTATTTTATGGAGTATCATATTATTTTAATATATTATATATACAACTACGTAAATATCTTGTCAATTAAACTCTAAAAAAAATATCTTGTCAATTACACATTATTTTTAAGTTAAATTATACTCAATTTTAATTATCCGATTAAATTTAAACATGATTAATTATGAGTTTGACCCCAACCAAGAAAGATAAGACATCCTTAACATGCACTCTAACTTGTGCCTATTTTATGGTGTGTCTCTCCATCAGTGATCAGTCGCGCCCCCATGGATTTTCATTTGGCCGACACATTTCCCACTTTTTTCCCAACTTTCCTTGGTTTGTCCTACTCTTTCTTGTCAATGCTAAAACAAACCCTTTTTATGCATACCAAATTACCAAGATTTATCGAGTTTCGCGACTCATTTTGGCCGCGCTTTTCTTTACGGATATGAGTTGTCGTCTTTTTCTTTTCAGATCCTGTCTATAATTTTTTATGAGCGAAATACACTGGGTAGGATGATGATGATGATGAAATTACCAAGATTAAAGATTTAATATACTCTTTTTTACTGTGATTAAATGTCTTATTTACTTTTTGATATTATATAATTTAGTTTATGTTTTATTCTTAATATAGAAGTTAAAGCATAGCCAAGTGAAAATCTTTTTAATTCGTCTTAGTATGAATAATATCAATTTTTATAATGTTTAACCAAATAATTAGAGATATTTAAAATTAAAATATAAGTGTACAAAATCAAACCACACGTTTGGTTAAAATAGGATGGTATATTGCTAAAAAAACTAATCTACACTTGGTGATATTCAAGCATATTCTTTTGGGAAATCATGACTTGCATTTTTTTTACTTTCAATTTGCTTTGTATCCAAATAATTTAAACAAAAATATGACTCAATTTGGCTCCAAATACATGGATAATACTAATCACCATATACGAGGATGATATGTGTTGCACCCATATTTTTAATAATTTTTTAATCATAAGTTTAACATAAGTTTTTGGTTAAGACCTTAAAATTCATTATGTTAGACTATATAACATATTCTGGGGCCTCAACTATTAGCTTAAGGCCTTAAGCTTTTGGTTGAGTTAGTTTCTTGACATGGTAACACATTCGACTCAGGATATGTTATATACTTTAACACATTATATATATTTTTACTTCTTTTATCTATATGCGTTTTATTTATCTCTCACGTGGCAAGAACGTCTCTTTATCTTTCTTGAGCCGGGGGACTCCTTTTGGCCCATGCTCTTCTTTATGGAAATGACTTATGAGTTGCCACCGTCATTCCCTCCCCAGACCCTGTCCATAGTTTTCGATAAACAGGATACACTGTGTAGGATGATCATGATGAGGAGATATCAAGATCAATAGTATGAAGAAAAAACCCGGAGCTCTTATTACATAGAAGTATGGATTATGAAATAATAATAAAAGTACTAATTGTGAAAATAAATATCAGTACGTATAATGATATAATTATTATTGTAATTTATCCAATAAACTCTATGCAATATCATTACTACAAGTATAAAGTATAAAAATAATAAAACACTTGAATAAATTTCTTTCTTCTTTCATATCTCCAATCCAAAAAATAGTATATGAGAGTTCAAAAAAACATTCAAATTAGCATAAACTAACATCCCATTGCCATTTCTTAATTTAAAAAGGTATAATTATAGTCCGTCTGCTATCTTCCTCTCCAAATTCCGACTTGTGCCGAATATTATATTGATATATTATCACTATGACCAAAGAAGTTGTTTCCGAATCTATTTAAAAGCTCGAAAAAAAAAAGAGAAAACGAACTTGTAATAAAGAAATACAATAGTCATATAATGTATGTATAATTGTATGTATGATATATGTTGTTGTACACCATTAATGGTAAAAAAAATAAAAAAAAATAAAAAAGAAGCAACTAATGACCTGCTCCACCTCTGCTTGGCCCTGAGGCCAATCTAACACCCAATTTTCTAAGCATCAACTTAATATCACCCAAACTTGTCAACCCATTTTCCGTGCTCGGTTTTCTGTTGTCGTTGTTGTTGTTGCTGTTGTTAATTTTATCACGATTTCTGGTGTAATCGACAGCTTGAAGATTTCGGGTACACCTTACATGGTTGATTTTGGTGCAAAAAACTAGCACCAAAATGGCTATTACAACACAAAGTTTCTTAGTAGTTAGCATTATAATGTGTTTATTTGATGTTTTTAGGTTTGTTTTGGTTGAGAAGTTGAACTAGTAGGTAAGGGTTTGTAATTGTACATATAAATATATATATATATATATAAGGGGATCAAACAGTTGGATTTTAGACATGTTTGGTTGGGTCCCATTTACTTGTTTTGACTAGGCTTTTTCTTGCTATTAGCTTAGCTATCTTTCTCACCACTTTTTAATTTTCCTTTTATGTTATTTAATTATTTTTAAAAATTTTCTTTCCTATTAGTTTTTATCATATAATTTTAACATTTGGTTACTCTATAAATATTTATGCAATTAGTGTTATGGTAATATATGACTAAGACTGTCTCTGAACTTTTAAAGACTCTGAGAAAAAATTTTAAATATGAGTACTTTGAGTACAAATATGTATCTCTATTTATTAAGTGATGATAGTAATAAATTACTATTTTATTTTTATCAAATAAAGTATATTAAAGAAGAAATATAACAAAATAATTATAGCACTGCTTTTTTATAGGAATAATAGAACTACGTAATTACCTAAATTAAATAATTATCAATGAAAAAATAAACTAAACAATAGTACTAAATTATAACCACAAACTAAAAACATTAATTTTTATCTTCAAAAAAAAATAATAATAAATTTTTTTCAAAAATAAAATATATTAATTTTTTTAAACCCTCACCGCGACAAATTATGTGAACATAGATTTGTATTTTTACAGGATTGAGAAGGTATAAAATAGGTGTTGGATTCTTTCCTTTGCTTTTTATATGAATCATAACTAATCTTTTTGGCTTTAACAGACCGTGTTCCGGAACTTTGGTGCTTTCTAATTACTCTTGTTTGGGGTATTATGGGATTGTAATTTGTAGTTATAATTATCACTTTATTAGTTCAGTTGGTTTCTTAATATTGTATTAGAAGCCAACATGACAAAAGGTCACGGACTCGAATCTCAACCACCCATCATTTAAAGTGGAATATTCAGCGCCTATGCGTATCCATACTGATAGTTGAGACTCCAGAATATGTTATATACTCTAACATGCCCTATAAATTAACACGGGTTTTTGGTGCACTTTGTTCTAACTCGTGTGTATTTTGAGAATTTTTTGGAGGTTTATATATCTATTCTAAATTATTTTTTTAACACGTTGATGATGCACCTTGTTGATATAACTAGAGAGAGCTGATATTAATAAAGAAAAGAAAATAATTAGGCTTAGTCTTCTACCCTAAATGAGGTAACCAAATATTTTGATTATCCTAAGAATATGTATTTTCCTACATAATCCTTATAAGGTGTTATAAGTAGTTAAGTACTGCCTTATTTCACGTCTTATTGATTATGACATGTTTTATAGTTCAATATACATCTATACAAAGCAAGAGATTAAATTTTAAATTAGGGGTTAATAATTGACAAAACAAATTATGTTTGAATAAGCCATATTGTTAGAGTATATAATATATTATGAGACCTCAACTAAAGCAAATGATTGAGGCCTAAATATATGTTATATACTCTAACACGCCCCTTTACACAAGACCCAAATCCTCCTTTTACCTAGCGCTGAATATTTAACTTTAAACGAGAGGTGATTGAGATTCAAACTCGTAACCTCTTGTCACGCTGGCTGTGATACCAAATGTCATGTGAATCAACTCAACTAAAAGTTTACGCTTATGGTTGAGGCTCCAAGATATGTTAACAGATATAGAGACGCTGATACATTTGTTAATGAGTTTGTACACAATAAGAACAACACAAGAAGAAAGTTGATTGTACATAAAGTTTTTGGGGTTTCATCCAAAAAAGTCCTTATAACATACTTCTTACTCCCTCAGTCCCTCCTACGAGTATTTAGCTCTACCCGCTTGACAATATTAAACTAGATTTAACTTGACTATACTTTTACTTGATTAAGATAATGTAAGAGTGATCGACAAATAATACAAATTCTAACTTAGACACTTAAAATAGACAAAAAAATATATATATAACTATAAGTTAGTAAAAATAGGCTAGATTTACATATTATAGTTTTCATAAAATTTACTTTGCAAAAAAAAACATATTATAGGAGACTTTGCAACAAAATGAATATTGTAGATCGATGGGATGCATACAGTTGCTTAAAACAAATTTAATATTTACTCGACATTGTTATTAAAACCGACTTTTACCCAAATTCAAAATCTTTTTTATATTTATGTAAGAATTAATATACAACCAATTTTGAACTTAGTTGAAAAAATTACTCGTAATCAACTTGATAACCCAAATGAATATTGTCGGGTACGAAAGGTGTTGAAGACGAGTATAAGGTATGATCGAGCATCTCTGAACAACAGCGATGAAAATATTGACCATTATCAAAAGTGTGTTTAGTGTTTCACGCGGACACCGTCTTCTTACTTTTATGTGGGTGGGTGCCTTTTTCATATCATTTTATAATCAATTTGTTTTGTATGAGAACCTCTTATTATAAGTCGGATCTATATATTGATTACTTGATTAGTTTATATTTGCAATTGATCACAGTAAAATTATAAGTGATCACTTTAATACACGGAATGTACATGATATAAGATTAATAAAAAAGTTTGGACAATAAAACCGTCTCATTTATAAATTTGTGTTCACAAATTCTGGTGAGAGACGGTCTCTTTAAGGGACCATCTATAATTGGGTCGGTCCATTATATAATTTTAAAATATTGTAAGTAGACATTTAAGATATTTAAAGTAGGCATTAAGGATACGGTAGGTAAACATTAAGGAAAATATAAGTATGCATTAAAAATATGATAAGTAGACATTAATCTTTAATGGACTGGACTTGAAATATGTCTCTCAAAGAGACTATCACTTAAGAGACTGGTTAGTTTGTGTTTTATAATTAATCTTCATACTTTATGGCTTGATAGTTGGTACAAGAGTCCTTCAAGCAACCTCCTATTTCAGCACAAACCCAACCCAATTGAGCCCAAAAGCCCAAACCTTATAAAGTACCCAAGTACTTCAATACAATCATCTTGTTTGCATGAGCCATTTGCCCATTTACTAATTTGTTCTTGTGATTTTTTAAGTGTAGAGTCGATTATGACATTTGAGAGGTTTGGAAATAAAAGAGGATAAAAATATGTTAAAGCGATAGAACATAAATTAAAAACGTAACAGAGCAGATATAATCGAACAAACTCAAAGGTGGGGTAAATTAAGGAAGATGTAAGAAGTATAAGTCAAGTAAAACAATCAAGCGGATTTTTTTCATTGTTTGACCAAGAAAAACTCCATCGCCTTATTGAATAATGAAGACAAGAGATATCTTTCGAGCAATGGGTGTGCTAGACCAAGTAAAAGTACCAATTTTTTTTGAAAGAATTAAAAGTTTAAAGGAAAAATTACCTAAAATAATTCAAACTATTCATGATTTTCCTACAATAATCACATCTATTGAGTAACCATGAATAATCCCAAGTTCCCAATTTGAGGGACATTTTCTAACTCTATTTTAGCAAATCATTTTTTTTTATTATGACTCTTCTTATCTTAATATTTAGGGAAAATTACATTAAAAACTCCCAACTATTCGCGATTTAAATATAAAACTCCAAAAATTGATTATTATTTAAAACTCCCAACTTTAGGCCCATTTTATATTTAAAGTCCAAGATGACTTATAATTGGATAAACTGATTTTAATTGAGAAGTAGTGGGACCCAATTGTATTTATTAATCACCTCACTTTCTTTGACCCTACACGACACTTAACGTACCCTCCCATTTCAACAAAAGGTAACCGGTTAAAACAGGTTATAAAATATATCGGTGCTTTATATTTAAGATGGGCCTATAGTTGGGAGTTTTGAATAATACTCCTTCCGTTCCCTATTGATGTTACCATAAGGAATGTTCACAGTAATTAAGAAAAGTGGAATCTTTTAGATAGTGGAGATATTATTTTATTGAATAATAAATTTGATGGAGGAAAAGTGGGGACCACAAATATTAAAAAAGTATTTAAAGAAAGTAAGTGGAAAGGACCATAAAAAATGTTTTTATGAAATTAGTGGGAAACATATGGGGACCATAAGGAATATAAAAATGTTAAAATGGAGTAAGTGGAAGATATGTGGGCCCATAATCATTATTAAAATATTAAAATGAGGATGAGTGAGGTTATTTTTGTCCAAAATTTGTATTATAAATGGAAAGATTCCGCAACAATTGAAACACCCCAAAAAGAAAAGTGGGAACTTTTTAAGAAACAGAGGGAGTAATCAATAGTTGAGAGTTTTATATTTAAACTGCGAATAGTTAGAGAGTTTTTAAAGTAATTTTCTCAATATTTATACAACTACTAAATATTACATTTATTTTGAATTAGTGAATATGTCAAAGATAAATATAGCAATTCTCATCCATACACTTGCTCACCATTTTCATCTCAAATATTATCTCAACATCACACTATTACTTTTTTAATAAGACAACACCATATCTCAAGCTGTCCACCATAAACGTTTAAAACAATTTCATATAAATATTAACAATAACTACTTCTACTCAACTAACTAATCTCCCACCAAATCTCCCAAATTGCTATTGCCAAATGTCAATCATATTCCACTTATATAAATTATAATCGCTTGCTTGTGAAAAAGAATTTTTATATCCCGCTCATATAAATTATAATCGCTCGCACGTTAAAAAGAATTCTTCTTATGCTACTCATATAAACTGTAATCGCTCGCTTGTTAAAAAATCTTCATTTTTCACTCATACAAATTCATACAAATTATGATCGCTCGCTCGTTCAAAGAATGATAACTCGCTCATTAGATCGCTCACTCATCATAAAGAATTGCACTTATTCCACTCCAAGATCACTCGCTCGTTAAAAAGGATTTAAATAAAAAGATTGCAGTCAGCGAGACCCTCGACTTGAAAAGAAAAAAAAAATGACTTTACTACTACTCATCACACCTAATGTCCAATATCTTGTAAACTTCTAGATTCTTCTTCTCATCTCATATGTTATATTTACACTACCAAAATTATTTCCTTTCAACTAATAAAAACAAAAATAAATAAATAAAAAAAAAAGAACGAAAAAACAGTCCATATATTTTTTTTTCTTAATCTAACATTTGTCTCACTGTATTATACCTAATTATATCATAATCCCCTCCTAATTACCAATCCCCATCCGCTTAACCATAGCATTAGCAATGGCTGCTTCATCTGGATAATAACACCCATTATTATTTTCATAACCTTCAATTAATTGCTTCTGTTTTCTCTGTTTAATATCTTCCATATAATTCCTTACTTCTTCTTTAATCATTTCTTGCATAACCTCCATTAATTCTTTACTTAATGGCTCTAAAAACTTACTGGACCCGGACCCGGACCCATTTTCTTTGATGGGGCTCTTTTCATCTGATCCAGGAAGAGACAGACTCAAAGATGTTTTCGGATCCTCCATCGATTCCGGTGGAAGTGCAACGGCAGATCCATTTGAAGCAGATGGGCTACCCGGATTTAAACTAAGACCCGATCCTGGTGGTACGCTAGCAGATCTCTTCAATGGCGGACCAGATTCCGATGGGTCAAACTCAAACCCATTAAAATCAGCTCCACTCATAGAAGCGCATTTCCGTTTAAGAGTTGAGTTCCAATGATTCTTGATAGCGTTATCGGTTCGCCCGTTTAACATCCGGGCTATCGTAGCCCATTTATTACCGAACTTAGCATGGGCTCGGATAATCGTCTCATCTTCTTCCTGGGTAAACGGGCGGTGCTCCACCTGAGGAGATAGCTGATTACACCACCTTAACCGGCAAGATTTTCCAGACCGACCCGGAATAGATTTGCTTATCAAAGACCAATTTCTTGGACCATGTTTCTGTACCAAAACTTGTAGGAGATGATCCTCTTCGGGGCTCCATGGACCTTTAACCCGATCCATATCTCTCTGAGAATTGGTGGCCATGGATAATTCTAGAGAAGATTTTTAATTTTTTTTGAATTATTATTGAAAGAGAATGAGAAATTGTGATTATATAAGAGGGAAGAAGAAAGAAAAGAATGGGTTAAACCGGTGAGAATGACCGGTCAGTATAACGCTGCTTCCAGGTAATGCAGTTACTAGTGAATACAGCTGGCGATGGACACGTGTTGATAAACTATTCTTCCATGTGACAAAAATATCACACTACTCTATCAAATTTACAACTACTCACTTGTTTTTTCGTATCCGATTCTTATTTGTCGCCACCTTTTTTATTGTCGTAATTTTTTTATTAACTTTTAACTTTACCGATCTTTCTTCAAAAAATAGTACTTATAAACTTATTTATTTAGATTTCGCTCATAGAAAACTATAGCCAGGGTCTGAGAAGGAAAGGACGGCGACAATTCATACCCATAAACTTATAAACTTAACGTAAATGAATATCTGAATTTTCGTGTTAGTTAATTTTGATTAATGTATATGCAATGAAGACATCTGAATTTTCGTGTTAGTTAATTTTGATTAATGTATATGCAATGAAGACGCAAATCTAAAATATTGATTGATATATTTCTTTTAAATAACTTAAATGAATATAAATATATTAATTTTGTTTTTGTTAAAATGAGCGCAACATAGACACAAATCTAAAATATCTATCGATTTAATTGCGATTTAAATACAAAAAATAAAAAAAGATTACTTTCACCTAAAGCTAAAATTGATGGATTAATTTTAATTATTTTTAAATATGAAAAAAAATTAATTTTGTTTTAATTAAGGTAATCGCAATAGCATGCATTTAAATGTTTAACTTCTATAGGCTATAAGCACGAACTACTTTGTTTCGAGAAATGACATAAAATAATGGAAGGGACAAAGTGAACATAATTATTTGGAATTGACCGCATTCCTCTAAGCCTCGTTTTGGAAGGAGTACAAGTATGATTTGTATGTTATGTTTCCTCGCCCATACCTTGTTTTCCGGCGGGATATTGGATTGAGGACGATGATGAGTATAATTGTTTATAGCAATTAGTTAACTAACAAGGTTGAACAACATACCTAAATATGGATATTGGCTTTTCTTCAATAGCTTAGAAGCAACGTCACACTTGCACAATATGGGCTTTCCACTCAAATGCAATGTGTATATCAGCAATGAAGATAATTAGTGATTTAAAACCAAAATTAGGTCCATAGATGAAGTAATAAACCCAAGTACAAACATTCATACAAGCAATTAGCAACCCCACAAGATGTAAGGATGCTCTTGAGACGATTCGACGTAAACACTAAAGAGGACTAAAAGTTAACAAGAGGAGATCCACTACATTGGATGTTAGAAACATCAGACAGTCTTTGCCTCTGAGGCTGTTTAGTATCTAGATCATTGCCTAACGACGTGCTTTTTCGCTTCTGATTTTCAACCATCGCATTCTCTTCGTTCAACTCTAGAATGGGGCTCAAATGCTTTATGTGCTGTGACACTATCGCCTGCGCCTCAGCTACCACCGATGCTTCATCATCTGTTGCATACAATATCTTCTGTATTGCTTCAACAATCTGGAGTAAATAAACATGATATGAACATGTTAGAAACTTAATTGATATCATCGGTTTGATCCAAGTACATGATATCGGCTAGATCCCAGTTGATATGAACGTCTGTTGCCTATAATATCATGACTTGTTAACATAAAAGTGTGTAAAAAAGGACTTGCTTTCAATATTTGATATTGGCTTCATCATCTGTTGAGGCAATATCTTCTGTATAGTCTCCACAACCAACCATTTATAGGTTTTTTCTTAATAATCTTTTCAATCCAAAACTCAAGTTTTTGATAGGATTTCAATCAAGTGTAGCAATAACTTTTAACTGGTGGGACCCGTGATGCAAGATGATGCAAAATGAGTAGGACGCGTGCGTACATATAGTTCGAATTGAAGTGTATGCAAATGGTTGTTACGACAACAAATGGATGTCTGGATGAGCCAAAATAAATTAACGTGAGAGGTCATCGGTACCAAAGATTAAAAGGATGAAATAAACTAATTAACCACCAAGCCAAGACAATTCCATGAAAACAAACACAAAGAAAGAGTTTAACTTCAGTGACTAATTTCAAGCACAAATGATGAGCCTTACAGGTGAATTTTCAATTTCTGGGGTTTGACATAAGATCTCGATATCCCTCAACTTTGAGAAATAAAAATCGCGCTCTTTCTCAAGGCTGTCAACTGATAACTTCAGTTCTGTAATCTGCATCATTAGCTTCATATCAGATTGCAATACAGAATAAAGTTGTAGATTCAAACTGCAATATTTTTGCGCCGCTTACTTGTTCTTCATACACTGAGACGGACACAGACGCTGCTGTCGGGTTGGGTTTAGCACCTCTGAGAGACTGGTTAGCAGAGTTTGCAGAAAGCCCATCAGCTCTGCGGTTGCTGTGAGCGGAATGAGGTCTGCTTGTAGAATTGTTGGGTCTTGAACAAGCTTGCGAGTTTGCTGATTTCCGACCCACTTCTTTCCCACCTTTGCTGCCTTCTCTCCTTTCTACTGGATTGTAACTGTTATTCATGAACACAAGCAGCAGAATAGTACAACATTAGGATCTTCCCAACCCTAACTAGGAATTAAGACATATCTAATGAAATTTTATGTTAAATTAGTTCTTACACCTGGGTTTTGTTTCATTGTTGCTTAAATTTCACACCATTTTATTTGGTATCAAGCACCAATCAAAGTCTAAACTAACCAAACCATCATAAAATTTCTTATAGGACCAATTACTGTTTGCTTATTTGTACAAGCATGTAGTAGCATGAAGGAAACATAGTGCAAAACCATTCCAATTAACAAAGCAATTTTGCAATGGTTTCAGGAACCCATCCGAAATTTGGACAGAAATGGTACAAATAAAAATGCAGCAGTAACATAAAGCATGTACAGACATTTTGCTACCAAATGCAGCATATACAAATTGCTATCATGGACAGTTTTAGATGACAATAACGCTAGCAGAGACAATTTTTTAAGAAAAAAACCCATGTTACAGAATATTATGATTGATAAAGTACCTGTGGGAAAGGCCTCCATTAACAGAATCAAAATATTTCTTCATCCATTGCATGAACTCCAGATTATCCAACGGCCTACCTTTTATGAGTTTGTTAACTTCTATATGCTACATTCCAGAACAACAACAAATCAATTTCAAACACTATTAACTTTAATATCTTGTCAAAATCATTCATGGCAGAGAAGAGAAAAAAAAAAGGAAAAAAGAATACAGAATTAAAGGGGAAACCTTAGTAATCTTGAGCTTATTAAAAACATCTTGAAGAACCTTATAATTCTGGATCATGTCATACTCATTCTTGGCATCAAAATTAACCTTGTGCATCGGAACAATCCCAGGATGCGCCACATCCATCAATTGACACTGAACTGCCCCTGGTGCCGCCTGAATATACCCATCACTCTAATCAGTACTAAAATTTAACTAAAAACGGAGCAATCCAGTTCATATTTCAAAGCATTGAAAACCTAATTTTAAAAAATCAAATGCAAATCCCAAAAAGAATTGATGAAAAAGAAACCCTAAATCCAGGGTTTCAATCAAAAATAGAAAGAAAAAAACAAACCTCTTCAACTTTGGAAAGATTTAGATGAAGAGTAGAGTTGATCCATGAAAGAATTTCGGATCTTCCAACGAAATAAGCAGAATCCATCATTCCTATGTTGCTGGCCATGATTTCTCTCTCTCTCTTTCACTTTCTGAAGAGAGAATTAGGTTTGATTTTTGAATGCTGTTGAGTGAAAATGGGATACTGCAGAATGCCGTTGTGTTCTTTTAATTTGTATAGGAGCGTTGGGCGCCGTTCCTTTTTTCTATTTTATTTTGACTTATAATTCAAATTTAAAGTTTATAGCCGTTATCCCCTTAAGCGCTTACTAAAACATTTTCCTCACGAGCTATTCCACATAGGTCTTTCAGGGTCAGTTTATTGTAGCTTAATTCTATTTTTACTCTATATTTTCTTTTCATCTAGTCTCATGAGAGACCGTCTTTCTAAGAGTCGTCTCTCAAACCCAATTTATAAAAGCTTATTGCCTATATTTACTCTACATTTTTCCTAATGGCCCAACCCAATTAGAGATGGTCACTCAAAGATACCGTCTCTCACAAGAATTTGTGTTTTCTTTATGGGCTGACCTAATGAGATACGTCTTTCAGGCCCAGTCCATTTTAGCTTATTGCTTATTTTTACTCTACATTTTCTTTATGGGCCGATCTAATTAAAAATGGTCTTTCAAAAAGATCGTTTCTCACATAGGCCAATGGTAGTTGATTATTTAAGCTTCAATCTTCATAATAGTATTGTTGAGTTCACTTTAAACAAATAAAGTTATTAGTAAATTTTTTTTTTTTTTGAGTTATAGTAAAATTTAATTTTAATAAAACGCAGTTTTAATAAGTAAAAAATTCAGTTTCAATCAGTAAAAATTAGTTAGAATCAGTAAAAATCAACTACAATTTGCAATCAATACAAGTTAGTTATAATCAGTATAAATCAATTTTAATCTGTACGACTCAGTTATAATTTACAATAAACATTCAGTTGCAATTAGTATAAATCAGTTTTAATCGGTATAATTCAATTGTAATTTATAACTAAAATTAGTTACAGTCAATAAAAATCAGTTTCAATCGATAAAAATCAGTTTCAACAATTAAAATTCAATTGTAATCAATTAAAAATAGGTGAACTAAATAGAGACTAACAGTGTGTTTGGGAGTAATCCTTTAGACACTATTTTATTATGCCTTTTTTTCTATTAAACTATAATACATGCCTTTATATAATGTTAATGTTAATGTTAATATTGTTGACAAAAGAGTCAAAAATATAGATTATAACCAAAAAGAAAATATTATTGTTTTCAATGGAAAAATTGACATTAATAATACAACCTTTCACTCATCCGCTTTGAATAATCACACCTTTGAATTATTCAACCTTTGTGATAAATTTCCCCACAACATACCGTATTACTAATAATAGATAATAATAATAGATAATAATAGGGTATGCTGTTAGCAAATTAAAATAAAGATTGGATTATTCACAGCGAACTAGGGGCAAATGTTGGATTATAAAAAAATAATTTCAAGGTTGGATTATTCACAGCGAATAAGCAAAAAATTGAATTATTAATATCAATTTTTCCTCTCGTCAATACTCTCATTTTTATTCGGTCACACATCACCTTATATTTTGTAGCAATTATAATATTATCATTGTATCTCAAAATTATTATTACTCCTCTTGTTCCTCTAGGAATGCATCAAAGAGGAAATGCATAAATTTCAAGGGGTGTAGGTAGTTGTAAAATTGTCTTTATAATAATCTAATAAATGTGATATTAACTCAAACGATATATTAAATTATGGAGATCATCATCATCTTTATAACCAATTCCGCTCGAGAGTAGGGTCTGTCTGAGGAAAATAGACGGACAATCCATACCTGTACTCCCATTATAGAGAGGACTAAATTATGGAGATGATATTAAAAAAATTTAAAATATATATATAAATGAGAATAAAAAAAGATGATGAGTCTAATTTCAAGTATAAAAATGATGCCAAATAAATAAAATAATAATAAAATTGAAATGAGCAAAGAAATTATTTTCTTCTATACTCTATTTTAAATGGTTTAATAAGTTCCATGAAGATTATGAGGCCGGATTTGAGTCTAGGCCGCGTGCCTAAATCGAACCAGCTTTTTGTCATAGTTGATGCTTCTAATTAAACAAGAAGGGTAGTAGACATTTTCATGCCCAAGTGCTCCTAAATAGAGGTGTTCAATGAGCGGGTCGACCCAACGGAGTAAGGGTCGGGTCATATTTAAACGGGTCATTAGCGGGTCGGGTCAATAATAGGGCGGGTCATTAACGAGCCTTGGTGTAAAGGGTCTAGTCGGGCCGGGTCGGACAATTATAAGTATTAATTGCGGAAAAAAAATTACCACTTTTTTGTTTATATTTTTAAATGATATTATTATATACATAAGTGAGTCGATCCATCGGGCCATAAAGTATAATAAAAAAAAATTATTTTATGAACTTTTAAAAAAAGGGTCAAATTGGATCGGATTTAAATGGGCTTGACCCGCCCCGGCCCGTTGAACATTTGACATGACCCGCCCCGGCTCATTTAAATTTTGACCCGACCCGCCCCGTTGAACACCTCTACTCCTAAATAACGTGTTGTCTAATGCTTAATTAGTTTATGTTCAACTAGTATAGAATCCCGTGCAATGTACGACTTTTTTAACATCGACATATTAATTAAAAAAATAAAGCATGAGATATTATGTAGTAAATTACTCAATTTTGACACTGTATGTATAAACTAAATTTGTAATTCTATAATATATGATGCGGTATATATATATTTTCTAATTTACTCAAAATTTAACTATAAATAAATGTCACTCAAGGATAATATAATGATAGAGATATTGATCAAGATTATATGCATTTTATTAATTTACTCAATTTTAATCAACTTTACCTTATTTAGTTCAATAAATATAGCAATTAATTAATCATATTATTAATAAATATAGCAAGAATCCAAATATTATTCTATGTGTAAAATCATTATGAGCATGTCACATGAAATTTTCCAGTTCTTTTAGTGAATAGTATGATTGTTTTAAATTTGACCAACTTTGAGTGTTTTAAATTTGAGCAACTTTGAGTAAATAATAGTTATTTGTAAATTTGACAAATTACATTCACATAAAGGGATTTTTGTTAGGGTGACATAATTTAAATTGTAATTTATCTATTTGTATTTTATTTTATTTATTAATATATTTTTTTCTTTTATAGTAATATATTTAATTATAAATCACAGTGAAAGCTATCAAGTAGGTTATATACATGTTCTCGAGAACGTTTTCAATGTGTGATGAGGTATGATTTAGTAAGATTTTTCTCGAAATATGCTCCTTTAAATTCAGTTATTTAATAAAGTTTGGTTCACTTTTAAAATAAAAAAGAAAATAAATTAATAAAAACTTATCTTTGATATGGAAATAAATAAGTTTGATTATATACATTCTACTTTATTATGGAAACAAATCAATCCATTTTAAATAAATTCCCATAAAATGCTAACACCTAAATAACTTCCATTAAATTCATTATTTAACAATCTAAGCTTTTATTAGAAAACCCTAACAACCTAATTATTGCTATTTAATACTTGCAAATTCCCAATTGATTCTCTTTCTTTTATATCTATTCTAAGATTATCATCTTAATCTAACCTTAATTTATTTTCAAATTAGCGATTTCATACTATAATTTTTTTTTTATTTTATTTTTATGCCCATTGTTATATATATTAAACCCATCTACATAAAAAAAATATTTTAAATATCCCTCTTCAAAATTAAAAATAATTTGGTGAGTATGATGAGATTAACAAATGTGATCATAACCCTACTTTTCTTGTTGAATAGTTCACTCATATTAGCACAACCCCCACAAAACATATTCATTCTAGCAGGACAAAGCAACATGGCAGGGCGTGGTGGAGTAAAAAACGGTAAATGGGATGGGTTTATACCACCCGAATGTAACCCGAACCCGAAAATCCTCCGATTCACAGCCCAAAACAGTTGGGTTTTAGCCCATGAGCCACTTCATGTAGATATAGATGTGGGTAAAACATGTGGGGTTGGGCCTGGTATGGGTTTTGCTCATGGTTTACTTATACTTGGTGGGTCAGAAATCGGGTCGATTGGGCTTGTGCCGTGTGCAGTTGGTGGGACCAAGATCAGTGAGTGGGGCCGAGGTACGGTGTTGTATGATCAGTTGGTGCGACGGGCTAAGGCGGCGGGCGGGAAGATTGGTGGGGTGTTGTGGTATCAAGGAGAAAGTGATACTGTCAATGTTGAGGATGCTGAAGGTTATAAAGGAAGGATGGAGAAATTTATTGGTGACTTGCGTTCTGATCTTGCATTACCCTCTCTCTTAGTTATACAGGTAATCATATTTGATTGGACGACTCTTGTATGAGACTGTCAGTGTCATGGTGACCAATTGTGTCACGATGAGAGACTGTCATATCATGTTGATTGTTGACCGATTGTTGTGTCATGATGAGAGACTGTCGGGTTACAATGAGGGAATGTCGGGTTATGATGAGAGATTATCGTATAACGGTGAGGTAGATTCATATGTTTCACGTGATTAAACGATTAATAATGAGTATTGTAGATACAAAATGAATGTTTTAATCAATTAAGAGTTTGCTCGGTGGAGGTTGTCATGTCGGCTGTAGTTGTGTGGATAGTCATAGATTTACAACAATGATGGTTTGTTATTTGCAAATTTATGTTGTTCGGTAATTAAAAATATCGATTAACGCGATTATGATAGTTGTTAGTTGTTACTGCGTCCTATTTGATCAATTGTCGCCTTTGCATGAGCACGAAAATTAAGAAAATTGGCTAGGACCACTTGAGGAAGGAAGATAATGGTATTCAATTAAAAGATGGGACTTGACGACTTGTAAGGATAAAGAGTAGAATAGCAAGGGTAAAATGGTCACAAAAATTATAGAAAATAAAAATAAGACATTTGGAGTAATTTAACCAAATAAGGTAATATAGGAAAATTTGATAGAGAAAACCTTTAAAAGCGTTCTGAAAACTACTACATATGCACCCTTAAATTCTACTTAAATTATTACTTATATCGAACAATGACATATTCAAAATAGTGTTTTAGCTTTATTAAACTACTATCAATTAAATAAATCACAATACTTTCTATTTATGTTCGTTTTTTAACTTTGCTAATGTTTTCTTTTACTAATATGTAATTACTTTTTAAATTCTCATTCATATATTTTTCGTGTTTGTAGGTCGCACTTGCATCGGGAGAAGGTAAATTTATTGAGAAAGTGAGGGAAGCTCAACTTGGAATAAAATTGGCTAATGTGAAATGTGTTGATGCAAAGGGACTAAGAGTTGGATATGATCATTTGCATCTCACAACTATGTCACAAGTCCATTTAGGTTTAATGCTTGCTCGTTCTTACTTGAATATCCATGGGCATCATGATTCACTATCAACAACTTCATCAAATAGTTCCTTAGTATAAGGACTTACAGGTGCTCTATTGAGAAACCGTCTTTTGTAAAGACGACTCTTAAAAGTCCAGCCCAAATCTATATTTGGAGTTGTAACAATATATATTTAGAATTGGACTGGGTTTTTGAGAGCCGTCTTTACAAAAGACGGTCTCAAGTAAGAATTTGTGAAGGACTTATAATAACTTATAATGATGATGAGAATTATATTGAAAATGAAATATAGTTTTGTGTTTTACTTGTACTCAAAAGATCTAATTTGGTATGCTTATTACATATGATGCTATTATGTTGATATGAATCTATTATCACCATTATTATTGTTGAGTATTTAGAGCATGTAGGACATATCCAAAAGCTTAAGGCATGTACATATACATAGACTAAGCAAATACGTAACAACGAACCAAGATAAGGCTGCTCGGTTGACTTGCTCGTTCGAGCAACATGGTGCTTGTTCGAGCACTTCTTTGACTAAGCACATTGAAACAATGTGTTTGTTCGCGAAACTAAGCACATTGAAACAGTGTGTCTTTTCGTGAAACTAAGCTATGTTTCATGGAATAAAGTGTTGTTTTGAACGGATGTTTTTTCGTGAAACTAAGCTATGTTTCATGGAATAAAGCGTTGTTATGAATGGATGTTTTACATCATTAATATCTGGTAACCACCAGATGTTGTTTGGATGAATCTATGTGACACTCCAACTATATAAATAAGAGTGAATGTATGGATATCAAATCATTTATTCTGAGAATCAAAAATTCTGTCATCTTTCTCTCATTCTCTTGAAACGTAAAGGAGAGTGATCAACTCTTTTATTTTTTTCTGATTTCGATCTCTACAAAAAAATAAAGTCGTTTAGTTCAATTGATTCGTACTAATCGGTTGATGTGATTGATTGTATCTCTTTGTGAATTTCCGGTCTCATAAAGTACCTTTGTGGGGAACTATCACAAAAGGAAAGTTTGTAGACGCCTTCAATCTATATCAAGATTTCTGGTGACGCCTTTGTCGCAAACTTATCTTCATTACAGTGTTGTTCGTTTCATGGTTTATTCAAAGCAAGGAGTCCATTGCCATACAAGAAGGTTCGCATTATTATTTCTAACAATTATATCCAGTGTACTCGTTTATAGAAGTTGATATGAATCTATGCTTATTACAAATCATCTTAGATGGCCACACATACACTATATGAAAATTTAGTTAAGGCTTTATGTCTTATAAATAAAAGTTGGGGAAATAAACCAAAACATTGATGTTTATTAGACATTTAACATATAACGAATTTGTGTGGATTTATTATAAAGGTCGATTTTCGATGCATAAATTACGCAAAGCCTTGATGTTTATTAGACATTTAACAGATAAGGAAACTACGACAAACATGTTTCTTATAGTATTCAATATCAAAAGTAGCAGTTTAAAATTTTCTCAAAATTCTTCTCAATAAATTCTATTTCAATACCTATCATAATGACTACCTTTAAGGAACAAATATCTACTACCTTTAATTGTACAATTACCATGATTATAACTCTTTAGACAACAACAAACTGCTGTACAATTATCGGTCCTTAGTCATGACTAGAAATGCTCAAAGCACGACAATCTAATATTCACCAAACTTTATAATCGAACCAAATCAACCCGAGTCCAAAATTGACTTTGCAATAATATAAAAACCAAAGACATAAGACCCAATTTTAAATCGATTAGAACCCTAAACAAATATCAACCCGATTATTTAACAAGTTTTGTATGAGATCGTCTCACCATGAGACGAACCTATACAAACAGCTTATTAGTATAAACATTTAAAAACAATGAAATTTAAATTGTACAAGATAACAGTTTATTAGTATAACCATTTACGCTCATACAAGTGAAATCGTCTAACGGTAAAACGGTATAAAGAATTAGTAAAACGGTTTAATAAAGAATGCCATTATTCAACCAAAAACTCTTGGATTTGGACTACCACCATTGACAAAACTTTTCTTTTTACCTTCCAATTTTCATTTCCCAACGGAGGTTAGCGCTTACCCAACTCCTGTAATCGGCTGAATCGGATAAAGCAGCAAAAATCGACATTCGATTTCAATGGAAACGATTACCGATCCTCCTTTGAAGCGGCGCCAACAAAAAAAGGTACACCTTCATACTTTTAATGTTAACAATACTAACCATAATCCCGTGATCGTATTAGCACTGTGTGCATCATCTAATTATGTCTATGGAAGTAGAACTATAAAATTAGCACAAAATTATCATAGTAATAGTAGTGTGATCAGAAAGAAGAAGCGTAATACTCGCAGAAAATTGTTGAGTGGTAAGTGCAATAACGATACTAGTAAAGATTCTATTGTTCGTGTTGTTTCTCCCTATTTTAGCAATAAAGAAGATGTAAATTTTAAGCAAAGAAGAGAGAATTTGGAGAATAAGAGGGGGATTAATGGAGAATGTTGTGGGATGGAGATGATTAAGCAAATTAATGATGAGGGGATATTATTATCAAAAAGGTTATTGGTTGGTATTGATCAAAAATCTCAAAATTCTAATGAGAAGGGTGGATTTTTAGAGAATATCAATGGGATTGAGGAAATGGGTGATATGATGACCAATGAGGATGGCAAGAGTGTAGTTTCTCCCTGTTTTAGCAACAAAGGAGATATGAATATTAAGCAAGGAGGAGAGAATTCGGAGAATAAGAGAGGAATTTTTGGGGATTGTTGCGGGGTGGAGATGATTGAGCAAATTGGTGACGAGGGGTCATCATTATCAAAGGGGGGATTGTTGGGTATTGAGCCAAAACATGTAGATTCTATTGCGAAGGGTGGAGTTTTAGGGGATAAGAATGGGGCAGCGGAGATGGGTGTTGTGATGACGAATGAGGATGGTAAGAGTGTTGTTTCGCCGTACTTTGTGAAGAGTAGTAGAAAGGAGAAGGGTAAAGGTAAGAAAAGGAAAAAGAAAGTTCCGAATGATCAATTGCTTGTTGAGATTGGGAATGTGGGGAAATCTGTGTTGAAAAGTAGGGAGAGCTGTGAACATGGTGATTTGGGGGAGAAAAACGAGCAAGGTTTTGTGGATAGAAATTCACCAAGTGGGCTTTTGTTGTCTCTTCAACCCCAAGTTGATTTTTGTGACATGGGGTTTGAACATGAGATAAAACCTGAAGTTATTGAGAACGGAGTTCTTGTTAGTTTGACGAACAATGATATGGAGATGGTTGTTTCCCCATATTTCGTGAATAGTGATGTCAAGGAAAAAAAGAAAAATAGGAAGAGGAAAAAAGTGGCACAAGTTGATCAATGTTGTGGCAAAATTGATAATGTGGATAACTGTATGTTGCTCAAAAGGGATATAAATGATAAACATGTCAAAGAAAATAATTCGGCTATGGGTGTGTTGGATGATCGACTTAAAGTGGATAGTCCTACTGTTGTGGTGAAACATGTGGACAAGCTTGAAAATCTCGACGAGAAGATTAGGGGAAAGGAGCTCTCTGTTAGTGTGATGAATGATGATGAGAACCGAGATGTTTCTCCGTATTTTCGGAAAAATGATAGCAATGAGAAGGGTAAAAGAAGGAAGAGGAAGAAAAAAGTTCAAAATGAGGCTGGTGCCAGAAATGTCAAGTCACAAAAAACTGTGTCACCGTATTTTATGGCAAATGGAGCTTATGGCCATGTAGACGGAGTAAAAGAAAAGATGAAGGTTAGGAAACAAAAATTTAATGGTAAACGAACTTATAACGAAGATGAAGTGTCTGAAAACAAGTTCGGCAATAATGCAGAAAACGAGAGGAGTCTGAAGAGAGCTATTGTTACATCAAAGTATGCTAATAGTGAAGATATGAATGATCAGGGCTACGTAGCGGTGCTTAATGAGGAGGATGGTAGTGAAGATATCATTTCTGAAAGCAATTTTGGTGATTGTGAGAAAATTCATAAGGATAGTTTTGCTTGCAATAAAAATATAAAGACAAAACGGTTGAAATCCTTGTACCAATTGAAAACAGATGATAATCTGGATGGTGAAGCTTTGCATGGTGGACAAGAAGGGTGCACCTTGGTGGTTGACAGCATGAACAAGTCAAAAAAGAAGAAGACGAATGAAATGAAGTGTGGCGCAGCAGCTGGTCAGAAGGATGACTTTGATCCTTCTTCAATGGGATCTAAATCTGAAGATTGGTTGCATGACAACGATGACTGTCTTCGAGCATCGTCAAATAAGGTAATCTGTCAATGTTCCCAAAGGGTATTGGAGAAAAATAAGTTTGACGATGAAAGAGGCGAGCCCTACAATAAACATAGAGAAAAGAAGGTTGATGATCGGACCAAGTACATTGAGTTTGAGGAGTTGCTTTCCCAGTTTTCTTTCAAGGATGATACTGAGGTGAATTCGGATATAGGAAATGTGGACAAGGAAGGAGATGGTGCTGGGAAAAGTAAGAAGAATGTTAGGAAACGGAGAGGCACAAATGGGTATCTTAGTGCTGCCGAGAAGCTAGCTGACGCTTACCGAAGAAAAGCTCCTGACTGTATTTGGATCCCACCCCGTTCTCCTTACAATCTTCTGCAAGAGGACCATGCGTATGATCCGTGGAGAGTCTTGGTGATTTGTATGCTTTTAAACATCACTACTGGACCCCAGGTTTGTGCTTTTGATGTGTGTTGAGTACTTTAAAACACCACTAAATATTTGCATATCTAATGTTATGCTGCTGCCTATGTTACTTGGGCTCGGATACTGATGTTGGATATTGGTACGCGTTCTAGTGTCGGATACATCTAACTATTTAATTCTACACCTAAAGCGAAGTGTCTAAGTGCCACACTAATGTTCGAGGATCAAGGATCGGACACGGGTACGCGAAGCAAAATAATGAGTCCGAGTAACATAGGCTGCTGCTAAACATCATGACATGTGCTTAAAATAAGAGTTATATGAGTGATTCGGGTGTCAGCTATGGAAATTTATGTTTTGTATTGCACTTGAATTTAGAGGTGTATTGCTCTTTCTGGTCTTAGGTGTGCTTCTCTTTCTTGTGTGTAATATAGATTTTCCATTGACATGTTGCTTGAATAGGAGTCATGTTTGACATTCATTTTTATGTCACTTTGTTCAAGATCACTTCCTGTTTTCGTACATTCTGGTGGATTAATGTTTTTGCCTGCATCGTTTGAAATAAAACTGCCGATAAAAGTTAGCAACACACATGGAATAAATGCACTAAGAGCTATGGAATAAAAGTTAGCAACACACATGGAATAAACGAATGTCAAACATTAATCCTCTTGATACTCGGACATTGGTATGACACTTAGACACTTCATTTTAGGCGTAAAATTGAATATTTAGACGTATCCGACACTTGGACACGTACCAGTTACCGACATCAGTACCTGAGTCCAACTAACATAGGGTAAGAGTGTCGTGCTTCTTTGTTCGGGTCAGCTACCCTCTATTTTTCTTCTGATTGGTGCGCTTCTTTTTTCTGAATCGTAGAACTTGGACAAAGCTTTATTGCGTAGATTGATTGACGTGCTTTGTTTTTTCTGAATCGTTATAGTTTATCCGTCTCGGTCGTTTCATTTTTCTCCGGTTTATAGTTAATAGAATATAGAGTGTGCTTTGTTTAAATTCATGCTGAAGATCGACTAAATCATTGTACATGGATTTTGTTATAGGTCAAGAAAGTATTGTCGCTCTTTTTTGATGTGTGCCCCGATGCAGAAGCTGCTGTTAACAGTGACATAATCAGAATTGCGAGTGTAATACAAACTTTAGGATTGCATAGAAAGAGAGCAGCTATGATTCAGCGGTTTTCTACAGAGTATTTGTCCGACGATTGGACACATGTGACTCAGCTGCACGGAATTGGAAAGTGAGTGAATTCTGTGCTTGGTAGTCTTAGAATTATACCTATATAAGTTACCCGACTTGCGAAGTGTTAGTTTCTAAAGCCGTTGTACCGATTCACTTGTTGCTATTCAGGTATGCCGCTGATGCGTATGCAATTTTTTGTACTGGCAAGTGGCGAGAGGTAAACCCGAATGACCATATGCTAAATCATTATTGGAAATTTCTCCAAACCCGTAGCCTCAAGATCGCTTACTAAGTTATCAAGTGTTACGTAAAGATTTGGTGCGTAAATTTGTAGTACATTGTAAATGTGTATATATCATGCCATAGTAAGTTGTAATTTATATTTAGAAATTGTACTCAAACACAACCACATAACCAAACATGTAATTATTGTGGTAAGTTGTTTGTTAAAGTCTAATACAACTACAGAAGTTTTGATTGAAGAAGTGGGAAGTGCTAGGATTGTGGGATCTCGTAGTCCAAAATATAGTACATTATCGTATATTTACGATTATATTGTAAATGTTTTCGAAGTTATCATGATCACTATATCGCATTGGCCGGAAAAGTGATTTTGTACAAGTATTGAGATTTTGTACTATTTATGTGATTAAAAGTGTTTGGATTCTAATGTGTTAGATCGAGTTAAACCTTCATAGACTAGGATATTAGTTTTATTTTACCTCTTGCAACATGAATGAACTTGAAAATAATAATGAACATGTATGGAATTTTATATTAAATTTTCATCTGGATATCAGTACATGCAACGAATTAGTATGTATTGAAGTCTAATAATATAATTATTTATTACTGAGACAAGATTCAATTTTCTGTCATTTCATCCTATTTTCATCTATCATATCTCTAATTCCTTCTATTGATTTCTTCCATCTCTCTTTTAATACCACAACATTCCTCTGGATGTCATATTCTCTTACACAATGTTATTAAAAGAAAAAAAAAAACAAAAAGTAAAATGTATCAAAATTTTCATACCAAAGTCCAATCACAATATTTTGTGTGTTTGATCCTTGATTTGAATGTAATAGTGCAATAGGAGATTAAGGTGGCCAAAATTTTTATAGTTGGATTATTAGTCTTAAAATCATAAAAATATTCTATTTGATTAAACTCTACTCATTAGTCATTATAACTATTTGTATCAATTAAGTTAATTAATAAAATTAGTAATAATACAAATACAACAATAATATCAAAATCTTAATCCTAAAAGATATTGACTTGCATAATTAGAAAGTGACTAAATGACCTAAATAAATCGGCAAATGTGATTCGGACTATACTTAATTTTAGTTAATCGGATCATTTTTAAACGACCGGTAGCATGGGCAGATTCCATCTGTTGCAGGCTCTGTCATCCTCAACCTTCTAGCAGCAGCAGCAATTTCAATCCATTTCATTCCCTTGAATCTTCTCTTCAACCCTAATTTACATTCTTCAAAGTGGCGGCGATTTTCATGGCGGCCAATATGTTTGCACTTCGATTCTGCACCACTCCTGGCACCGCCTTTGTTCAATCTTCCAATTCCCAATTGTTCAATAATGCTAACATTTCCAAATTCATTCATTTCCAACGCCTTAAATTCTCTTCTCTTCGTTGTTTTTCTTCTTCTTCTGTCTCTGCTAGTCCTATCCAACGTATCAAAGTCCATAACCCTATTGTTGAAATGGATGGTAATTTATTTATTTCCCCTTTTTGATTTTTTAGGGTTTACCTTTTCGGATTGGGCGATGTAATGAAGTTTTATTTTGCATGAATGCTTGGAATTTCAGGTGATGAAATGACGAGAATTATATGGAAATTGATTAAAGACAGGGTATAATTTCTTTATGGGTGAATTTTTATTTTATAATTTTGTTAAGTTTGTTTTTCTTTGCATTTTTACTTGTATATGGTTTTTTAGAGTTTCATTTGTGTTGTATGCCCAGCTTATATTTCCGTTCCTGGATTTGGATATTAAATACTATGATCTGGGGATTCTTAATCGTGATGCAACTGATGACAGGGTCACTGTGGAAAGTGCTGAAGCTACTCGCAAGTATGTTCTCCGTTGTTGCATTACTTGCATGTTATAAACTTTTGATTTTTACTGTATGCCCTTGGCATGAGAATTCTGATAGATCACCCCATCATATTGTTACAATGTTATTTGATGGATTGTTATTATAGTTCACCCCATTAGGTTGTAGTGATTTCGTGTGCTTTTTTGTTTATGTAAAGTTGCAATAATGTTTGCTATCAATGGCGTTAGGTTAATGGAATGATGTAATCAAAAGTTGTATCTTTGTTTAGTTCGTAAAATCTTGAGTTATTTTTTGCTAGGACCGACGAACCAAAATTTTCATAGATTCAGTTGTCATCAAATTTTATTGAGCATTTAGTGTAGTTTCAGATTTTGAGTTTTGGCTTTGACATACCCATGAGGATTATGTTAAGTGCTCATGAAATCTTTATGGCTATTTCATGTTTACAGGTATAATGTTGCGGTAAAATGTGCCACAATAACGCCAGGTTTGTTTTCTTTTGTATTTTGGATTTTAAGTTTTGAGAACTGTCGGTGATATGCAGGCAAAGGAAAGTACATGTTGCAATGCAGTTATAGTATATTTTATTTAGATTGATGCTATTTCATTGCTACAGCTGTCTGTTGAAATTGTTGTTTTGGTCCCATGCGGTCACAGTAGTTTATTTAATGTTTCATGCCTGTTGCAACTTTGTTTGGGCTTCACAGTGAAACGCTAAGGGTTTGTATTTTGTATACTGAGAAGTTTCTGTTTCTAGTTTTGATTACCACCTGCCTATGACTATATAAAGGACACTAAGTTGCATGCGCATTAATGTTTGTGTTATAATAATAGAAAACAATTTTTGATAGTCTTTAGTTGTTACTGTATGCCCTTGGCATGAGAATTCTGATAGATCTATGCCTTCATTTAGTACGCATGGCCAATTTTGTCAATTTTGTACTAAAGTTAGTACCTGTTTGCCACCCTGGTATAAAAGCTGCAAGACTAACTATTGGTATAAAAGTTAAAACTAGTAGGTTATTGATCTTCTTTTTCCAAATTCCAATGGAGCATGTGCATACATCTAACTTCCTTCTTTTTCTCAATGTTTATCAATTTCTCTTTTATTTTTATGTCATTGATGGTAGGCTAGAATTAAGATGGTTAAATATGATGGCAGCGATTTGTTACGGTTATAGATGTTATGGGAGAAAGGTTATTGAAAGAGAACTCGGGGATTTCTCCTTTTTTTTGGCCACGTCATTTGGATTTGGAATCTGGCTTCCTAATCCATTGTTCAATTTAGGTCAAGTTCTTTGATGCGGATAAGCTAAAACATCAAAAACTTCATATATGGGCAACCTTTGGACGATTTTAGAAACATAGAATAGTATCTAGTATCTTGTAGCTCCTATGATGCTTATTGTAGCATCTAGTTAAGGGGGTTTACAAAGGGAGTTTAGAGTTCTTGTTATGGATATGTAGTATGCTTATTTGTAATCTCTAATAGCCTTTGAATGATGTAACAAATAGGAGTTCATTTTGATACTTCTTAATTTACACATGCTACTCTAGAATGCAGTGAGCACTTCACCGAAGTGATAGGCTTGTCCATTTAATGATGCACATCAAGTTACCAAAATCCATGATCACACTTGCAATTTTTTAGGGTAAGTCGAGGAAAGGGAAGAAGCTAGCGAGAAACAAAATACATGATCAACTAGTAAGTGAATGACAACTTGGGGCTTTGTCCAATAATACTTGATAAAACTCTCAAAATGAAGATTTCCCAAGTGATATTTTTGTATATGTATCTTGTTGAACTATTTATCCTAAAAAGTCAATACACATCAAATTGTTCTTATGGTACAAACTTTAATTTGATCTACATTTTCGAACCCTAGGAACTACAACTTTGGTAATCTTGCAGCTTATGACCTGTCTTCTCCTCAATCATATGATTGTGCATATTGGTTCATGTTATTGTCGTACAACTAAGAATGCTGAAGCCTTTAGGTGTGCTCGATGTAGAGCTTTCTTGTGGATGATACTTCTCTTTGGTGCTTTGTTTTTTTTGTAACATTTCATATTTGCATAAAAAAATTTCTCCTTGTTCTTTTGAAGTAGGTAATTATTTATGAAGGATCAGAAGTCACATCTGCTAAAGAAACTTCACTATAGTAAATAAGAAAATCTTTGCCTCCATGCTAAGCTTACAAACTATCATCTGATTAGCCTGGATATTTTCCATCTTGCAGATGAAACCAGAGTCAAAGAATTTGGTCTGAAGTCTATGTGGAGAAGTCCGAATGGCACTATCAGAAACATATTGGATGGTTAGTAGCCAAGTCATTTATTACTCTTAACTAGTGTTGACTCTCACCTTGTTGACTTTGTTCTGTTGTATGTTATGTTGAGTATGATTTTTTCTATGGCTTCATATATTCCTTTTAATTTGTCTTTGGTTAGTTAAACAAAGTTGTTTATTCAACATGGTTGAGTTTCTTCACACTTCTGAACGGTGAGACTTGCTTTTTCTATGATGTATTTCAACCCAGAACCCCTGCAGTTCTGGGTTGATGTTCCACATTTACTTTTTAGGTAAAAGTTTTGAAAATTTGACATTGAATGCAGTGATACTGTTAGCTTTGTCTTTGAAACTGGTTTCCAGTCTAGAGTGCTACTTCTATTTCCCCCATCCACTTTTTCTCGTCATTTCTCTTTAAATTTTACGGAGATGGTACCCCAGTAACTTTGTGGCTATTTTCTACCTAATTGGTGGTTAGTAGCTTAGTTCTTGCCAGCTAGTGTTAAGACTTAGCTTATGCATTCCGTGCATTGTTGCTGCGTCCCATAAACTTATATTCTCTTATTCAAGCAGCCTTCAGTGTTTATTTCTTTGACATAGGATTCATCAAAAGAGATCATTATTGCCATATTTTGATTTGCATTTTTACGCTTGAATTAGTCATTAGTCATTACTCATTATTGCTATATTTTGAATTTTATTGTGTAGGATTCCCTTAATTAAGTCATTATTGCTATATTGTTTGTAGGGACTGTTTTCCGTGAGCCAATTTTGTGCAAGAATATTCCAAGGATTGTTCAGGGTGTGTTTCCCTACCTCTCGATCTTTCTTTATTCAAATATTTTTTAACTTCAACATTAGATCAATAAGACACTTGTAGTCGTAATTGTGTTGCAGGTTGGAAAAAGCCAATTTGTATAGGTAGACATGCTTTTGGTGATCAATACCGAGCCACTGACACACTCATCCCAGGCTCTGGAAAACTTAAATTGGTATTTGGTGAGAATTCAAACTGTCTTGTTGTTTATTGTTTTTAAGCTCTACACTTTTTGTCAAAGGTATTGAGAACACCTTATAGTCCATGACAAATGGGTATTGAATCTCATGCAGTTCCAGAAGACGGGGAGAATTCTGTTGAACTTAATGTCTATGACTTCAAAGGGCCTGGAGTTGCTTTGGCGATGTATAATGTTGATTCGGTACGCTGATTATACCTGCTGACCTTTTTCTAGACCGGAATTGTCTTATTGTTTCGGGATTTCAACTTGGTTATCCAGCATGAAACGGAAGGGTGTAATTCTGATAGTTTCATTGTCTCTGTCTCCTTTGTCATACTTTTTTTTTGTTTTCCAGTCCATTCGAGCTTTTGCGGAATCATCAATGTCGTTGGCCTTTGCAAAGAAGTGGCCGCTTTATTTAAGTACAAAAAATACTATCCTAAAAAAATATGATGGCAGGTTATAAACTATACCTAATGAACCCTTTCTTGTACATTTAGATATTAAATACTCCTTGCCTTTGGAGAAAGAAACCTTTCTTATTGTTATTGTTGCAACAGGTTTAAAGACATATTTCAGGAAGTATATGAAGAGAAGTGGAGGCAGAAATTTGAGGAACACTCGATCTGGTTGGTGGCTAGTCTTGGTTGTTTTCTTGCTTTGTAAACTTGTCACGAAGATTCCAAATTTTTTGTTTTTCTTGTTCAGGTATGAGCACCGGTTGATTGATGATATGGTTGCTTATGCGTTAAAAAGTGAAGGTGGATATGTTTGGGCATGTAAAAATTATGATGGAGATGTCCAGAGTGATTTGCTTGCACAAGGTGGGTCCTATGTAGAAGTTTGATAGATCTGTTATGATATCAAGGTCACCCTTTTTAGCATGAAGTTAACTGAGTTTCAGCCCTGAGCTTATTCAGATGTTGATACTATTTTGTTGGTTACACGTTGAACAAATTGAAACGGAGGGAATAAAATGTACGGTCCCGACTCCCATGTCCTGAAACCACCATAGCAACAAATTAATTGACCTCCTTTGTTAAAGAATGCTCTTATAGATGTTCTCTCTTTCCCTACACCTCCACCTTTTTTCCCACGACTTTTCAGGACATTTTGGAAGAAGAAACTGGTTAAGTATATCATTTGTCAATTGTACAAACAAAAGGTAAGTAAAAAAGGAAGATATATCAAGTACCAAGGTAGGACAACTTGTACTAAGTGGTAGTGTAATCAATTCTTGGAACTGACAAGTCTCAATTTTTTTGCGTACATCGTGTATACACAGTACTTTTTACGTGGAAATTAGCAAATGGAAATATTGGTTTATGGCAATGATTTTGTAAACCACACCCAAAAAGTTCTGAAGCTTTGAATTGTTGGCAATTTAAATTCGAAGGCTTTGGCTCATAAATAGGCATTGTATACTTGAACTCAGGATTTACCACCTGAAACCATAATGTCTGCCTACCATCACGTTTGTCGGGTCTAGTATAAGGTTATATCTATATTATACGAGAAAATGAATTCCTTAAAGCTATAAATGCCTAATCTTTGTAAATGGTGAAACTTATCACGTATTATGTCTCGCTTATTTCTATTTGGAGTCTTGGAACCATTCTAATTTGTTTGGCATTTGAAATGGCTGTCTGCAGGTTTTGGGTCTTTAGGTTTAATGACATCTGTGCTGGTAAGTAAAAATTTACCCTGTGGTGTATATGCCGTGTTTCCCGGTTGACCATTTCATTGACTGAAATTTTTCCAGCTATCTTCTGATGGCGTTACTCTAGAGGCAGAGGCCGCTCATGGTACTGTGACACGACACTTCCGGTTGCATCAGAAAGGGCAAGAAACAAGCACTAATAGCATTGCTTCTATATTTGCATGGACGCGTGGATTAGAACATAGGTAAGTTATATAGTGCAAATTCATTCAGGTTACAAGTTTTGGCATAATTTCAGTTAAGGAAGCGTTTCACATCTGGCCTCTTACGACAACAAGCTAAGCTTTAATTTAAACTATGGGGTCGGCTACATGAATTAATACAAAGCGTTTGTTATATTTTTCGGCCCTATTTTGTAACTAAGAAAATCAAATACATATATTCGCCTCCATTATAATCTTTAAATAAGTTCCTTGTGTTAATTTACTTTATACATTGTTTGATTCTGTAACATATATTTTTGCAGAGGAAAGCTTGATGGAAATCAGAGTTTGCTTGATTTTGTTCAAAAATTGGAAACTGCCTGCATCGAGACAGTTGAATCAGGAAAAATGACAAAAGATCTGGCCTTACTGATTCATGGGCAAAAGTAAGTGCCAAACTTTATGTGTTGCTTACTTCCTTGAGCTTCTCTGCTGATTACATTGTTCCCACAGCTTTTTATACTTTTGTTAGAATATGTGATGTCTATAAAAGTTTTCAAAATCTCCAGTGAGATTATGCTCTATGATTTCTCTAGAAATGCTAGTTCGGTAATTGTTGCATTGCTTTGTGTAGGGTTACTAGAGAACACTACTTAAACACCGAAGATTTCATCGATGCTGTTGCTCAGAATCTTCTTGCAAAAATTCGGGTACCATCACACTAAATACTGCATTTTGAAAAAATTGAAGATAAATTGTTCTTGGTTGGACGCGGATGGTCACACTAAAGCAATAAGGCCATTAATGATCAATTACATGGTTCTCGAAAATTTTCGTTTGGTTCTTATGGCCAATGCCTTTTAACATTTTCCGACGATTTTGTACTATTATCTTCACAAATAACTTTTTGGGCATAACCAAAACAGAAAAAGGACAAAAATGTTGCTGTTTACATTAGTTAGGTTAAGAAGTACTTCATAAGATCTTAGTTGGTTAATGATTTCTTGATGTTGAAGGATTGTTTGGGGTACAAAGTCATTTTCTTCCTGGTGACAGTTATTTCTGACAATATTCTTGGCATCCACCAAAAAGAAGAAACAGTTAAGAGCATATTTGTGATTGTCTTTCTTGGCGGCAAATGGCCATTGGCATGTGCATTGTAGAAGCTTTGCTATAGGAATGTGAGTATGAATACTTGTTTAAATTAGTTGGGCTGTATCTATCAATCTATGTAGCTTTTCATCCTTTTTAGGGTTTCACATGCTATGCTGCTACTAGCTTCTTGCCCTCTCTATGGTATAGTTTTTCTGCTATCTTTTCTTCTGGACCCTGACTTTGTGCGGGAATAATGAGTTACTCGCTCCAAACATGGACCAGGGTGAATTGGGGAAAATGGAACAAATAAATTCACAAGAGAAAGCCGGAATTTTATTAATTTTGTTTATAAAACTACTAACAATATTAGCGTTTTTACCTCTCGGTGTTTTAATTGACGATTTTGTTAACATTATTTTGAGCAAAAAGTCTTTATTTTGGGTTTTCAAGTGCGTTGTGTAAAAATGTTTGTTTCCTCAATATTTGTTTTACTTTGGTTGTTAAACTATCTATGTGTAGTGGGTTTGTGTTTATTACCTTCTTGTTGCCTATTTGTTTGTGTTGAGGTGAATTCTTTGCGTGAGTCTTTAGTTTAAGACTTATTCACCTTACCTTATTCAACAATAAATCATTATGGTCATTTTTACTCTCTTTTATTTCATAGTGTGAAAATAGGCAGCAACTTATCACATTAGTCTAGATATTAAGTCTTCAAATTTAAGTAATTGATGGATCAAATACTATCATAAGTATCTCAATATCTCGTCATCTAATTGGATATTTGACAGTACGACAAATGCAACATCAAGCTATTTCCAATTTAAATTTACTAATTAAGCTAGATGACATACATATATCTCATCATACTTGGCTATTGTATCACGTCTATGGAAATTATGATAAGTGTTTGGGAAATTTGGATGGCGACAGACCATATCCTATTAAAAGATAGTGACGTTGAGACCAATTTGGCAGTGAACTAGACGATAGAGGTGAAATATAAAGTTTTGAGAAGATTTGCAGAAATCAATAGCACAAAGTATACTCTTTTATCCTTTTCAATCTGCTGCATCAAATAATACCATATTGTTGGATAGTATTATGTTAAATCTTAATTAAGGGTTGAGGATTGGTCCCAAAATGAAAGTTGTAATGAGCAACCTCAAATTGGTGTTATTGCAACATTATGTTCGTTGAATGAAATGATGTTAGTTTTGGTTAAATGATACTTGCATTTGAACTCAAATTAACACTAATTTGTGGGGTCCCCTCCCTCTTAATCTTCCCTTGTTATTGTCATTCTTTTCACTTGTTTATGGGATAAACATGCATGCTTTTTCATTGAGTTAATCATGTGTAATTAGTACATAATAAATATAAATAAATGAGAAATATATATTAGGTGTCATTTCTATTATAGCCAATCAATAAAAGACAAATTGTTATATTCAATATGTCTTCTCTATTAATTAGATCAGTATATAAGATATCTTAAGGCCTCAACTATCGACTTAAACTTTCGGTTGAGTTTATTTATTTGACATAATATCAGAAGCCAGCATGGCAAAACGGTTGGAAATTCGAATCTCAACTACCCCTCAAATTCAAGTGAGATATTTCGTATTAGGTATATAATATATCCTAAAATCTCAACCATTAGCTTAAGTTGATGACTTAACGTTGTTAAGAGTAGTTTATCACAAATAAAGGCAACCTAGTCTAATAATAAATGTGGATGATATCGTCTCATAATCAATACTTCTTTTATATGTGCTCTCAAATTCTTTTTATGCTTATTTTTCTCTATTGTTTTTTCAGCTATAATCAGCGACAACTCATATTCATAAAAGCTCGAGAAAGATCCACAAATGAATCCTTAGAAAATAGAAAAATAAAACCTCAACAGACAAAAACACCTTTATAAATAAACTAAGGCGTAAAAATAAATAGAAATTAGATAAAAACGAATAAAAATAATATAAAAAATATAAACAAAAACAACAACACCAAGTACAAATCCATTTTCCTAAACTTAGGTCTGTGTCAATACGTTCATATGTACAGGGGCATACACAATGCACTAGTCACTAGGTGAATACTAAAGAAAAATATAGTAAAATGAGTTGTTTTTATAAATAAATCAAAAATAAGCTTCAGAAAATTTTTATTTCCAAAATAAATTTCTCCATCTCCGAGTCTAAAATTAGACTTATTTGCTGTTAGTAACAACGAACAAGAAAAGAACATGTTATAAGTCATGACAAGAAATATTCTTGCCACCATTAAGGAAATATTATAACCGTTTACGCAAAAATTTTGGCATTTATTACATCCCTAGTTTTTGCTTTGCCTTTTTTGCCATTCTCAATTATCTTTATATAAAACTTTTCGATTCATTCCTAAACACTCTGGAATATTTTTCTCCTTCTTTCAGATTCTCTTTTCGGACAAACGTTCTGATCTCCATTTGTCGGTTGTAAGGGTACATAACCACCGAATTTGTGCTAATTCAATTCTAGCGGTCGATCACAGTTGTTCTACAGTACTGGATTAGCATTGAATCGTCTTTAAGGACAATGGTCATCTACAGATCACAACAATTTACATCATTTCCTCTTTCATCCTTCATCCTAAAAGCTAAATATTGTTTATTTTATCACTGTAACAGAATAGTAAACGGGTTGACTCAACATACATATACAGGTTAGTATTCCGTTCAACTATATCAATATAATTATATAATATATTGAATTTGGCCATGTATATGTACATATGAATATATTGATGAAGTATACTCATATAATAGCTCTACACTAATGATATTGTACAAGACAAGTCACCAAAATCACATTCCCATTATTTGAAAGAAAAGAAAAGGAAAAGGCCAAAAAAAGTATGATAGTAATTGTATTAGAACCCAAGTTGTACGTAGAAATATAAAGACAACAAAGACTTTCCTTCACGGATTGAGTAAACAACAAACAAACAACCTTTGGAATTGGAATATAGGAATAGAATGCTCCTTTTTGGTAAATGGGAAAAATTGCTGGTCTATCTGTCCCTATGAGATTGTAATATTAATAATTATATAATTTTTTGTTTTTCTAATGTTGCAAGTGATTTAAAGTTGAAGAAGTATATTAAGAAACTGATAGAAATCACTAAATTGAATCGATAAAATTAAATGTGAGAGAGAATTAGAGAAGATGTATGGATAAGAATTAACGAAATTGATAAAAATTTTATCCAAAATAAAAATATTGCAAAGTTAAAGAGGTATATACGAAGAAGTAGTCACATCACACAAAATGACAACGTTACTCTCTATGTGTCTGCGAGATTGCAACACCAATAAATAATCAACACATGAAGTATGATGAAATCGATAGAACCCCGAAATGTACGTATAAAATTAAAAGTACGAGAAAATAAGAAAAAATGTTTGAAGAAAATTTTTAAAAAACTATTAGAGACATTGTTTAAAATTTGTGGCAAAGTAAAAATGTTGCAAAGTTAAGGAGACAGACGCCGATTAAGTAAACAAAACGACGGCGTTTCACCCCGACATGAACACACGATTCGGTATTCACGTGGACATGCGCTGTAGTGTATACTTGTATAGCGTAGAGTACTG
Source organism: Amaranthus cruentus (assembly GCA_019425755.1). NCBI lineage: Eukaryota > Viridiplantae > Streptophyta > Magnoliopsida > Caryophyllales > Amaranthaceae > Amaranthus > Amaranthus cruentus. Next base: position 2,109,329 of record CM033455.1, read on the forward strand.
AATTTAACACAATGGGACCCACTTATGATAGAGGGTAAAATAGTCAAAGAATAGATTGAGGGAGGGACCCAAAACAGAGCACTCTGCACATGCACATAAAAAGGATACTTTAGCTTAGCTGTTACTTACAATACCGTTGCCATCCGCATAACCAAGCTACTTGAGGATGGTTTCTGATCATAGGCAACGTAGATATTTGTTTAACACTTAGAGTTAGAAATGACCATAAAATTAGAAAGCGCCAGTTAATAAAGTAGATATTTAAAAATTTGTAATTTATGAATGGTTCTTTTATTCATTTAAAAATTATATGACACTATCCACATTTTTAATGCTAACTATAATATATAGGGTTCACATTTGTTATTTTTTCAAACACCCGTTTCAAGTTCAGAATTTAAGGGTCAATTTCTTTTAGTTTGCCTAGGGCCCATACAATGCCATTAATGATGCTGCTCATTTTGCTACATTTAGCGACAACATTAGGTTAAGTTTACCGTTGTGATTCCGGTTTGATAATCAAATGACTAAATTTTACCCCTTTGTCTGTAAGAATTCTCGAGTCTATTCACGTATAAAAAAAATATATCTAACAAATAATTTTTAATTGACTTGAAATTTTTATTAACTTTTTATTCTCAAATAATTATGTTTACGACTAAATTAATAGTTAAAACGACAAAGTACTAGTACTAGCGTATAATAACAACAATTTACTATCCAATTTCGTTCATGGCTCCATCTAGTTTGAAGTTTGTTCTCAAATTTGTATCGATACAACAATTGCCCTTATTTGTTAGTGACATTAGTAATTATTTTCGACTAATTCTGATCGACGAATATCACCATCAATCTTACATAATTTAATGAACTGTTTTATTATGATTAAAATAGTATTAGTGTAACTATAAAAATTAGGAGTACAAATTAGTGAATTACAAAGGTAGGAGTATATATATTTGTAAATTGTAATTAGTAATTCAAAAACATGGCAAAATAAAGGAAAAGTTATCAGGAATAATACAATCTTTTGCTTATTTCCCTACAATAATACCAACTTTTGATTAACCATGAATAATACCAACTTATGGGAATGTTTCCCTAGAATATACCTAACATGTTAAAAATCAAACAATAGGTGATTATATGACCAAAAAAATTAGTAAATTAGTTAATAAACTAAAGTTGGTATTATTTTAGGCAAAAACACCCCAAAATTGGTATTATTCATGGTTAATCAAAAATTCGTATTATTGTAGGGAAGTTAACAAAAAGTTGTATTATTCACGGTAATTTTTCCCAAAATAAATGACACAAAACTTGAAAGGGTATTATTGTAAATACCACTATCATAGAGTGAACCAAAAGTTTTCTTTGGAGTTTTTCTTTTTCTATTTCTTTTTTTGTTTATTTATTTTGATAGTTTTAGTAGAAGCAAAGTAGAGTCCTAAGCACTAGGCAACAACACAATATACCCTTTCATCATCTTCCCCTCAAATCTCATTCACTCATCCTTTCTCTCTCTTCAAACTTTTACACATTAATTTAATTTTATTAATTAAATTGGGTTTTTTATTGTATTTCATTTTATTATTTTATTAAATTTCATTTTATTTTATTTCCCATTAGATTTATGGTAAAGAAGTAGTAGAATTAAGAAAGAAAAGCAGTGAAGAACAAGGAAAATGATACAAGTGGTTGTTGTTGTCCTTGCAGTTGCAGTTACTCCTCTCAACAACACCAACACCATCACCAACTGATTTTTCCTTCTCTCTTTTTCCTAAACAAATCTGAAAAAAACAAAATAAAACATTTTTTCCTATTTTATTTCCCTAGAAACAAAAAATAAAATAAATAAATAATGGGTTCTGATTTCTGAATGATTTCTGAATATATTTGGGTGCTGCAGTATCACTTTCTAGTCTCTTTTTAGTGATAATATTTGGGTTTTTTCTGATTACCCAAATTCCCTCTCATTCTGTTCTTCCCCTTTTGCCAAATCTTACTATTTTTAGCTGAAAGTTAGTGGGTTTATGATGGAAAATGGAGGGGGGAATGGGGGAAATGCAGAAGAATGTTGTGTTAAAGTAGCTGTTCATATTAGACCTTTAATTGCTGATGAAAAACTTCAAGGTTGTAAGGATTGTGTTACTGTTGTTCATGCTAAACCTCAGGTAATTCTGATTAAATCATTCATAATCTTGGTAATTATCAATAATTTTGCTTATATTTTTCATTAATTATTGGTAATCATCTTTAATGGGTTAGTGTGATCTAGATCTTATAATGTGGGTTTTTTTAAAATTTTTATTTTTTGATTTCGGGTAAGGAGAGTTCCCTACATGCTAGAATTGATCTTCTCGTAAGTGGTGAAAATCAAATTGTTTCTCGAACCACTGGACTAACTCATGATTATAAATGTGGGTTTTTTTATTTTTATTTTTTGATTTCGGGGTAAGGAGAATTCCCTACGGACTAGTGGGAAATGGGTATTGATCTTCTGGTAAGTGGTGAAAATCAAATTGTTTCTCGAACCGCTAGACTAACTCATGATTATCTATGGTGGGTTTTATCTTTATTTTTCATATTGCTAAAAAAACTTTCTTTTTATGGATGGTGTAATGTCTTATTCACCAGCTAGTGTAAATTGTCTGTTTTTCTTAATTAGTTGGATGCTGTTTTTTTTTTCTATACCCAGAATTATTATATTCCAAATGGTCTGATATTAAATTCATCTCTTGGTAATATAACCCATCAAGAGGTTTTTTTATTTAATATTTTAAAAATTATATTTGGGGATGAAAATATGATTTGTGATTGAAAGTTTGTGTCTTTAAGGGTCTAGAATGCATATAATAAAGAAAGGAATTGATTATAAAGGTGTATACTTGATGAATAATGATGAGTACTTCCTTAGCTTGTTTAATGATGAAAGTCCAGTTAAGCATTGGAATGTAAGTTGTTTCCATGTGGTCATCATCAATTGCTTTGTCAGAATTTTATCTTTCTTTATAAGGATTACCTTTACAATTCTATAGAATTTCATTTTTTGTCAATGCAAGTGGTTTTTTTTTTTTTTTTGTTTTTTTCCGGGGTAGGCTAGCGAATCCATACAAATAAAAGGGAAATAAAATTATCTATTAATTCTTCTTATAGGTGTCTGTTACGAGGGTGAAAGAAAACCCTCGACTATAGGCTAATCCATGATTCTCTTGCCTCTGTAAATTTTATTCGATTTTCTTAGATTTAGTAAATTAGTGGAGTATAATCTTTGTTACTATCGACAGTATTAAGACTTTGACATTGTTGTTAGTGTTGTCTTTACAAGTTCTAATTTTGGAATCATATTTTTGAAAAATTGTACCACAAGAGATAATATTCTGTGGATGAGATTAACTCAATTTAGTGGAGTGTTATGTTTGGTAGCTTAATTTATTGGTATCTTACAACTAACTACTCTAGTTTTTGAATTTTGATAAAAAGTATTAATTTAAAACTCCATGTCAAATGTAAACTTAGGCTTAGGAGTTTGTAATCAAAATGTCCTGTGATTGAACTTTATAGGTGAACATGAACTTTCCCCTTTTTATTGGTTGAGTTTTGAACCTCTAGAACCTATGTTACTTGGACTCAGGTACTGATGTTGTATATTGGCACGTATTCAAGTGTCGGGTACGTCTAAATATTCAATTTTACGCCAAAAATGAAGTGTCTACGTACCATACCAATGTCCAAACATCAAAGATCGGACACTGGTACGTGACGTAAAATGAAGAGTCAGAGTGACATAGTTTAGAACAGTAAATGCTTTCTTTTAAAAGTGGCACATCAATGAGGGTAAAGAAATAGCTATTCAAAACTGCATGGACCAAGTTGTACCACACTACCACTGTGGATCATATCAAATATGACAACATTTGTTAAGCTCATAACATGGAAGATTCATGAACATCTAGATCGTATTACACGAGGAGACACTCCCCTTTACATACTTCTTCAACATTAGTGCATGGTGGAGACAATCTTGCCAATAAGGCGTAAACCCGCCTGAATTACATCATAGTTCCCTTACTTCTTGGGCTGGAATGGTGCAAACCCACTCTAGTTTCAATAAAGTTCTCATTGTATAAGTTGAAAGCGCGAAAACTGGCCTTAGACAAATTCCAATCATGATCTCATCCAATCTTTTTTGATAGTGAAAGTAGTAATTTGCTGGGGTTATATTTGGTAATATTGCTATTTGTTGAGATAATTTAACATACATGATCTCTATTAAATACTTTTTTTTGAAGTAATTCTCCATATGATACTTATTTTCGAGAAATTTGTTGATATGATTGTTGTTATTTGTTAGTGATGTTTTCTCAATTTTCTCGCAAGGTGCAAATCGGGACGCATTCCTTTACATTCGATCATGTCTATGGGAGCTCTGCGTCTCCGTCTTCTTCTATGTTTGAAGAATGTGTTTCACCACTCGTTGACGGTTTATTCCAGGGATATAATGCCACTGTTCTTGCTTATGGTCAGGTAAAATTTGTGCGGCGTTGAAGCTGTATATAGCAGCTCTGTATGTTTTGGTATCATCACACATGTAACGGAATTTTTCATCATTTTGCAGACTGGGTCAGGAAAAACCTACACCATGGGTACAGCATTTCAAGAAGATGGACATACCGGAGTTATTCCTCTGGTCATGAATTCATTATTTAGAAAAATTGAAGAGTTAAAGAATGAAACTGAATTCCAATTGCATGTTTCTTTTATCGAGGTGTGTCCTCTTTCTTAGAATCTCTCTTTACTGACGTGGGTATCTACTTATATAGGTTTCCATAACACCTTTCTCTGCGTAATTTCCTTTTCTTTCAAATAATAGATGCCATTTATTACTGATAGCCTATGTTACTTGGATTCGGGTACTATGTCGGATACTGATATGTGTTCAAGAGTCGGATATGTCTAAATATTCAATATTACGCCTAAAATGAAGTGTCTTAAGTGCTATACCAATGTCCAAGCATCGAGGATCGGACACGGGTACGTGAAGCAAAATAAAGAGTCCGAGTAACATAAATCACAGTTGGTGCTTTGTAAGCCCGTTTAGGATGTGTTCTTAAAAGCTTATCTGAATTTAGTTGCATGTCACCTGCTGTTTTAATTACTCTTTTCTTCAATTATTCTTCCCGTTGTTGAAAGATTGGGTAAATGAATTTATAGTTTTTTCACTTTCTCGATTTCGATCTTGATACTAAATTCTCAGATTTTCCCACGTCTTCGTTTTCTTGGGGTAGCCTGCCGTTAATGGGATCAGTCTTGCGAATCTTTTTCTTACATCGGTGTCTGGTTTTCTAAATTTCTATTTTTGACTTAGCTCAATCCACAATCGACAACTGTATGACTTGAACACGAATCCTGCAGATTCATAAAGAGGAAGTGCGGGATTTGCTGGATTCCTCCCTATCAACAAAATCAGAAACGACAAATACAGGGAAGGTAAATGTACCCGGTAAACCCCCAATACAGATCCGTGAATCATCTAACGGTGTCATTACTTTGGCGGGATCTACTGAAGTGGAGGTCAGATCTTTAAAAGAAATGGCAGCGTGCCTAGAACAAGGGTCACTGAGCAGGGCGACTGGGAGTACAAACATGAACAATCAATCCAGGTTTACATCAAGACTTCTTTTTAGATTAACTCCACAATTTTCTGTTCAAAACCGATTTATATAAAACCACGTAATTTTCTTCTCGTATTGCTCCATTTTATATTTGAGATATACTCTGAAAGTGATAATAACTACAATGACTACTCGAAAAAGAAAAGGTTCATCATCTAATTTAAACAAATTATTGTCGCATGCTTTTTTTTTTTTAATTTTTATTTTCTTTCGGATTTATTCCCGAGACCCTCCGCTAAGCCTTATGTTAGTATTTATGTTTGTTTGCATTTTGCTTGGCAAATCAAAGGTTACATGTTCTCTTCTGCTTCTTTCTAGTAGTGAATTAGTAGCTTCATGGGTCAAACACAAACATCGAATCTGCATTTCTTCATTAACTGATTATCCCATCATTGGTATGGCCGGTTCTTGGGGCATCCCGAGTAGCCGACTGCCTAGCACCCCCCCACCCCCCCACCCCCCCACCCCCCCCCGAAATTGTTATAATGTTTCGATACATTTTGTGTTGAATTGTTTTTCTTGAAGTGGAAATTTTATTTATTTATTTAATATAATAAAGAGCTCCATTTTAAATGACATCGTAGACATAAATAGGGCCTCCAAAATCTTTGCTCCGTCATGGGTCGAGCGCAAACATTGACCGCAAATCTTAGGATTACAAATGGGTCGTCTGTTTATAAAGTGGGAATTTGGAAATCTTAACCTAACATGTGTACCTTGTTTTTATTTGTAGTCGATCACATGCCATCTTCACAATTACACTTGAGCAAATGCGCAAGTTAAATCATGGAAATCCTGAAAACAACAATGTCAATGGAAGCATTAACGACGAATACCTGTCAGCTAAGTTACATTTAGTAGATCTAGCTGGGTCAGAACGTGCAAAAAGAACGGGTTCTGATGGCATGCGTTTTAAAGAAGGTTGATTTAGATATTATTCACTTGATGGCTTGATGCTTCTTAATTTTCGATCCTGTTTATAGCATGAGGATATTAATCAATACTTCTTATAACAGGAGTTCATATTAACAAGGGTTTGCTTGCCCTTGGAAATGTCATAAGTGCTCTTGGTGATGAGAAGAAGAGGAAAGAAGGTGTACACGTTCCTTACCGTGACAGTAAATTAACTCGATTATTGCAGGTTAGACAACCATTTTTGTTAATTTTTTAGTTACATTTAGTCATGTTAGTCCTTTTTCAAATATCCATCGAGTGATGATTTCGATTTATTTATCAGTAATTTCATTATTTTCCTTGCTTCTTCTTGTTCCATGTGGTTTTTTCAAAAAAAAAAAAAAAAAAAACAAGCATTTATGGTGTTGGAAGTCATTAATCATCCTTTTTACAATTCGAATTATCGACTCATACAGGAAAGTATTTTACGTTAGTGTTAAATGATACCCGAGATTTTCTTAGCTGGATTTTAGGAAGTGGATAAAAGAATTGGTGCATAAAATAATGAGATTAGTGTCAGCAGACATAATGGCTCTTTTTGTCGTAACATTTTGTGCAACTTTTTCTGCATATATTGCAACAATTTTGTTGTAACATCTTGTCTAATTTCGTGTTATCTTCAGGATTCACTTGGGGGCAACAGCAGAACCGTTATGATTGGTAAGTTCTTCGCTATACATTTCTTGACTCCTAATAGTATGTTTGTTATGCATTTGACTGCACGAAAATAATGTGGTTTCTTCCACGTTATAATTGAGGAATTATACTTGGACTTTGAATGTAATATATATTCCATGCAAGTTAATTACTTTTTAATTCCAAAGCTACACAAACTTCTTTCCATTTGGATTTTCAAATTTAGTACCTCCAGTTTTCAACACAAGTCACATAATTTACTAATCTCCTTGCAAATCGCGAATCAAAAAAGAAAGAAGCATATTATGGTTGGTTTTGGGCTATTTTAGGGTCATTTGGAGCGAATCGCGAATTTAAAAAGCGGTTTAACCGGCAAATTATGTTATACTGGGTAGGCTTTTGGCAGCTGCTTTTGTTTGATGATTCTTGGTTGTTTAAATTAAGATAAATCAATTGAAGAAATATATTTATCTTTGTTGTTGAATGCTAACAATTTATTGTATTCATTAGTCATGACTTTGCCTTTTACCAACATTTGTCCACTTCTGGTTGAGCGAAAGATTTTCTATTGACGTTTGCTATCCAAGGTCAATGAAAAAAACTTCTTTGTTACGATAAGGGTAAGATTGCATACGTATGACCGACCTAGATCCTGCCTAGGCGGGAGCCACTAGGTATTGGTTAATGGCATATTGTTGTCCATTTCCGATGGGGACCGAAAAAATTTGAGTTATTTGGTTTGAATTATCATAGATAAAAAAAGGGCTCGTGAAACCTTGGTTCTTATTTTTGTGAAGTTAATGATGATTGAAATTTAATGCTCAATCAGAAACAATGTATTTGTTTCAATGTCTTCTTTCAAGCCCTATTTGAATGTCATTCATCTTGGATATTTGTTTCCCAGCTTGCATCAGTCCAGCGGACATTAATGCTGAAGAAACCCTTAACACACTTAAGTATGCAAACCGTGCACGAAATATTCAAAATAAGCCAGTGGTAAGCATAGCATATGGTATTATCGTTTCTACTAGTTTTTTCTTTCTCGTTCTCTTGATCTTCATCTCCCTCTGTTTGGATATCTGTTTCAACTTTTGGGTTTTAAGACCTTGGAATACAACTAATGCTAAGGTTAAACTTTTGTTCGGAACAGATCAATAGAGATCCGATATCCAATGAAATGATTAAGATGCGGCAGCAGCTTGAGTATTTACAAGCAGAACTTTGTGCTCGAGGAGGAGGTGCCTCCTTAGATGAAGTACAGGTATTGAAATTGTGGTTCTTATATTTAGTCTGCTTCTCCGCACAATTTGACTACTAATATACATAAAATTTTAGGCCTTGAAAGAGAGGGTTTCTTGGCTTGAATCAACTAACGAGGATCTCCGCCGGGAGCTTAGTAAGTATCGCAATGGATACAGTGCTGGTGATCAGGTTCATAATTTGGGTCAGGTAGGTGTTACCGACTTTATGTGTTGTGCTTTTGATTTAGCTGAATTTGAGTCTTTGGATATTTTTCTAGAAATTTGTCCTCCTTCGTATTTGTCTTTGAAATGGTTCTCTGATGAGATATACTAAAAGAGTTGCTATATTCTTTTTACCAGTGGCGGATACAAGGTGTAGTCATCGATGTTAGCTGACATCACTTAAATCCAAAACAAAATCAAGTAGTGTATGCTAATATATCCTAAATGAGATGGGTAGTGCTATTATCTCCCACAGGAAAGACCAGGGTTTCAAACCCATTACTTGCATTTTGCCGTTGCATATATATTTTTTAAATTTTCGTTTTTAAAACCCACCCAATCATACCGTAATTTGTTGGCATGAAGTTATGCTTCGATTCCAAAATATGAAAACGCAGCGTGGGCATTTGCGTTAATTTATTCAATGCTGATTGTAATTTTTTAAAATTATTGACATCACTTCTTTTTTTCTGGATCCGCCACTACTTTTTACTTTTCTAGGGTGGAGAACTTGGTCTAGTAAAGAATGAAGGGCATATGAGGCGACAGAGTATGGATTCATCTGATTATGCAATGGGTGAGATTGTTATGGGTACGTTTCTTCTAGTCTTGATTTTGAATACTTGGTTATTTCTATCAGCCTTTCATGATGTATCTGACCACATAAGAGAGATATTCATCATTTCCCGAAGAGTATAAGCCGAAAAGTCTGGGATTGTTTTTTATTAAGATTAGTAAATCAATGTTTTTTGGGTTGCTAGCAATTTAGTCTCTGAGCTTCTCCTGAATTCGTTTGAAGTAATTTTGATAAAACTCTATCTTAAAAGGTGATTCCAAGGACATGGATGAAGAAGCAAAGGAGTGGGAGCACAAGGTTCTTCAGAACACTATGGACAAAGAATTGAATGAGTTGAATAGACGTCTGCAGCAGAAAGAGGTATACCATTTCATTGAAACAAAATCTTCCCTTCGGTGCTAGGTTTTGATATTATTTAGATTTACATAAGCCCTATATCTTTCAACCATAATATAGTATATTCTTGTGAATTTTGACCAAGCTTAAATGTTTGTTCTAGTGAACCATAATTCGCTAGTTGGTTCGCCTTTTGGATTCTCGATTTGCTCAAAATGGTTCAAAAATAGCCTTCGCGATTCGCGAGCCAATTAGTGAATCATGTGACACTGGTTGGTCGACAAAGTAACTAGATATTAAATTTGTCTCTCTGAAATTATTTGGCAAATCTACCCCTCTCGCCTCTTGTGTGTAAGATTGTAGTACCATAGTGCAAAAATAAGGCCGCATCGCCGTGTCGTAAAGGTTCTGAGTTTTATTCGACCGAACTATCGGCCGCAAATCCGTTTTGCAACCTTGACCAAAACCCTTTTTTTGCACTATGGGTAGTACCCCTCTCGCCTAAATATGTGGTTGGATGGTTTTTCACACTTTGAATCTACTACACCATTGTAGAACAGGGTTAGTGATAACTTTAGAATTCTAATAATTTAAGTGAATGTATCTTCTTTGCAGTCGGAAATGAAGCTTTTCGGAGAAGCTGATACGGAGACTCTTAAACAACATTTTGGGAAGAAACTAATTGAACTAGAGGATGAAAAAAGAGCTGTTCAGGTTTGATCGACGTCATACTTTTGTATTGATAGGAAAGCTGATACTTGGCTTTTATTCAGTTATTTATTGTTACTGCAGCAAGAAAGAGATCGACTTTTGGCCGAGATAGAAACTCTTGCCGCTTCTTCTGATGGGCAAACTCAAAAAATGCAAGATGTTCATTCTCAAAAATTGAAGGCCCTCGAGGCGCAGGTACGGGTTGATTGATCATTAATGTGCATTAGCTTTCGTCTGTTTCCGTAAGCAAATTATAATTTTTCCCTCTTCATTGAGCAACGGCAGATTTTGGATCTGAAAAAGAAACAAGAAAACCAGGTTCAGCTATTGAAACAAAAACAAAAAAGTGAAGAAGCCGCCAAGCGGTTGCAAGAGGAGATACAATACATAAAGGCACAGAAGGTTAAAATTCTATCCGTAATTTACATAAAATTATGTCCAAAAATATTTTTTAATATATTTATTGACTTGCCCTCTAAAACTAGGTTCAATTGCAAAATAAAATTAAGCAAGAGGCAGAACAATTTCGACTATGGAAAGCTTCTCGAGAGAAGGAACTTTTACAGGTGTTGTGCTCGTTCTTCTTCCTTGCTATGAGTGAACTTTATCGGATTTGCTTTGAAAAATAGTAGTTATTTACTAATTTTCTTTTTCTAAGCAGTTACGTAAGGAGGGGAGGAGAAATGAATATGAGAGGCATAAGCTACAAGCTCTAAATCAGCGTCAGAAATTGGTAGGCTTTAATTTGCTTTCCATATATTTTGTTTTTTTACCTAATTTATAACGAAAAACACTTTTTACAGAATAAGCAAGATTATAGATTTCACTTGAAATGTTTCTATAATGTTATTCATCATTGATCTATAAGTGAAACACAATTCGCTAGTTAGTTCGCCTTTTGGATTCTCGATTAGCTCTAAGTGGTTCAAAAATAGCCTAAAACCGACCATAATTCGCTTTTTTCGATCCGATTCGCAAGGCAATTAGTGAATCATGTGATACTGCTCTATGGCATCCGAAAGAGACTTTGGTTAAATATTCCATTTTTCCATACTGATGAAGGCTGTAGTTATCATGAGTATTAATTAGTAGCCCAATTGTCGATCTCTTATCTAGTAGGAGTTAGGATGTGTTCTTAAGCTGCGAAGAATAAATTTCCTGAAGCAATCATACCGAGTACACAATTTAGGGGGTTTAGTGAGCTTTGGCATTAGAGTTTTTGATCTTGACGTAAATATTGCTCCGGAATATGGCCTTTTCACAAAGTGCGGGAAAAATTGAGTGCCAATTAAATAATATTTAAATCTCTATAGTATGCTTTTGAAGTTGATGTATTGACCGTAAAATTTATGAATGTGACCCCTTTTAGTTCGGTGCTACAAGCTAATTTTCCGACACTTTCAGGTTCTTCAAAGAAAAACCGAAGAAGCTGCAATGGCAACGAAAAGATTAAAAGAGTTGCTTGAAGCTCGAAAATCTTCAGTACGTGATCATTCAGGTATCGTTTTTTGGCTTGCATGATAATTGGCAATATTTCTGCTGATATTGGATTTCTTATTTCATCTGTTTAAATTTTCCAGCAATCGCTAATGGCAATGGAACAAATGGGCAGGTAGTTATACATGTGTAGTTTCCGTTTATCTTTCGGTCTCAAGCATTTTTCTAGTAGCAAGTCTTGTATGAGACCGTCTCACCGTGAGACGGGCCCATACAAGCCCATTGGTAAATAAACATAAAAAAGCACAATAAATCTGAATTCACACTTGTACAGGAAGCAATTTTTTAAAAATATTTTGGCCTGACCCAATTGAAATCGTCTCAAGGTGAGACAACCTCAATAAAGAATTAGTGTTTTTTTAGATATAATTTTTGATGGAGTGATTTGCATTTCAGACCAATGAGAAGACATTGCAGCGCTGGCTTGATCACGAGCTAGAAGTCATGGTAAAAGTCCATGAAGTGCGTTTTGAATATGAAAAACAAACCCAAGTGTATGTGCTCATTTGAAATTTAGAATTTGCATAAGTAATCATTTTCAAGATGATTAATGATATATTATATTTATACCTTCAGACGTACTACACTCGCCGAAGAATTGTCCGTGTTGAAACAACTAGAAGAGCTAGCTTCAAAAGGCTTAAGTACTCCGAAAGGAAAGAACGGATTTGCTAGGTGCGATCTTTGCAAATCCTTTATTAGAAACAAGAGATACCCTTGGAAATTTAGAAGGGTATTCGATTTCTCTTGCGTTTTCGTTATTCAATGTTTGACCGTGAGCATATGCAGGTTATCTTCACTTTCACCGAATGCAAGGATGGCTAGAATTGCGTCTCTAGAAAATATGTTGAGCATATCCTCAAATTCGCTTGTAGCGATGGCTTCACAACTTTCCGAAGCAGAAGAGAGGGAACGTGCCTTTAGTAACCGTGGTCGTTGGAACCAGTTGCGATCAATGGGAGATGCCAAGAGTTTGCTACAGTATATGTTTAATTCTCTTGCCGATACGAGGTGCTTATCATTATTAGTTTTAAAAGTTCCATACGTCTTACCTAGTGTAACATAATTCGCTAGCTAATTCGCTTTTTGAATTCGTGATTCGCTTAAGTTTGCCCAAGAATTGCCTAAAACCGACTATAATTCTCTTTTTTAGATTCGATACTCGCCAGGAGATTAGCGAATTATGTGACACTGGTCTTACCGTTTTCTATTTTTGAGCTCAAAATATGCTGATTAATCGGTAAACGAGTTGTTAGTTGTTATGCATGGTCTTTCGATTAGTGGGTTCTTTGTAGTAATGTTAATTTTACGGAAGATTGAGGGCTTCGTTGGAATTCATGTTACTTGTTACCGGTTTCTAAACAGATGTCAGATATACGACAAGGACACGGAAATGAAGGAAATGAAAGAGCAGCTGAAAGAACTAGTTGGTCTTTTGAGGCAGAGCGAAACGCGCAGAAAGGAGGTGGAGAAGGAGCTAAAAGTGAGAGAGCAAGCAGTAGCTGCTGCTCTTGCTACATCTGCATCGGTGAGATGATCTGGTTTTTTCAAGTTTAATTTACACAACTTTGCGTTTTCGAGGATGATGATGATGAACTTTGCGCTTTCGACATTTGCCGTCTTCTTCACTGTTCTGACATGTCCTATACGGAAGACAGCAAACAGAATCTAAATTACATAGCCCCAATGCTAGCAAAAGTTTTGATCACTTGCAACAAAAAGATATTCTATTATCCCAATGTCATTAGGCAGGACTGTGACCGCAAACTTACCCTTGCAAAAGCTTTGATCACTTGAAGTCGGGAAATAATTTAATTGGAAGTCCTTTGAATCCTACTACAATCAACTATAATCTTATCTGATCTAGGCCTGACCCGATCTGCTAACACGACTTGAATCTAACCCAACATAAGTGGGTTTGGGTTGAAACTTATGACTCGATTAAATAAATAGGTTAACCCGACCTGATCTGTTTATTAAAATAAGTGAGGTTAAGGTCAAAATTTTAAACCGGAAATAAACCAGTTTAAGTCATTTAATCAAATGACTTAGTTTTGAGTCAGGTCAATCAATATAACCTGAACTTAATTCATTTAATATTTTCATACTTTACATAGTAAATAGAAAACAAACAACTCAAAGTAAAGTTTAAAACTAAAGGTATTGTTAAAAAAACTCTTAAATGGAAAAACAAAACTCTTAATGGTTTAAAAGGTTGATATCAGGGTTGTAATTATTAACCCAATTAACTAAACAGGTTAGGTTTGGGTCAAGAGATTTCTGGCCCGTTTATAAGTCACTAAATTTCCGAACTTAGCTAGTTGGATTTCTTAAGCAATTTGTAGTCTGATTTAATTTTACTGTAACTGAGCAGAATCTCCCACAAGGACCTTTGAAACACTCAGTTGACGATACGAGTGGCCCCACGTCTCCAGTTTCAGCACCTGCTCAGAAGCAGCTCAAGTATACTCCTGGTATTGCAAACGGACATGTCAGAGACTCAGCCGCATACATAGATCCAAAAAGGGTTGGCTTTCCGTACCTTAACGCTGTTAGCTAATCCCTGCTTTTTCTCGACGAAAAATAATTTCTTTTTCAATACACAGATGATACCATTTGGGCAGTTGTCGACGAAGAAATTAGCAGTTGCAGGACAAGCCGGGAAGTTATGGAGATGGAAAAGGAGTCACCATCAATGGATACTACAATTTAAATGGAAATGGCAAAAACCATGGAGATTGTCCGAATGGATTAAGCATTGTGATGAGACCATTGTGAGGTCGAAGCCTCGACCTCATGCCTTGACCGACATGATGTAATATATATCATCGTGGTTTTGTTTTGGTATGGTTTGACTTCCACGTACATCCACAACTATGTTCGAGTTAGACTAGCAATACCTATGTAGGTGAGTGTCTTCTTTTCGACTATATATTAATTTTTTCAATTACCCTATTAAATTGCTCCCATCTATGGGGTCTGTTGGCGTCGGATGTACACAACCTTACCTTTGAGGTTTTTTCCAATTGACCCTTGGTAACATGGGCCGGGCTTTGGAAGCCAAGTCTGGCCCAATTCAGGCCCGTTTTTAGTACTTAAAGTTATTATAGTCCCCATTAATTAATTTATAATAATTAAATTATTAATGTTGTCATTTATAACAATGAAATTATCCATCAATTATGCTAGGCCTGTTTCCGACCCTAATTAAGCCCTTTTGTAGCCCATTTCATTTTAATTATAGTAAGCCCGTTTTTTGCCCGACCCTTACAAAAGCCTTTTAAAAAGGGGCTGGATAAGGGCTCAAAATGAAAGCCCGGCCCGTTGAACACCCCTAGTAGCATCATCAGCTGCAACATACCAGGATTTTGAAGGTGTGGTATATTTTCATTTGTTCAGGTTAGAAGAATGCAGTTATATACAGTGGACCCATTATGTATTGTTTTATGTATGTCTTGGCAACATTAGATCTTGGTGAATTGGATGTAACTTCAATTCTTCAGAAGGGAGCATCTTGTAAAGCAGTGATGATGCTACCAGCCGAGAAGAACACTGAGCGGGATAGCAACCTTCTAACTCTCATTTCTTTCGGGTTTTCGTCTGTGAATAAGAGGGAAGGATTTCTTTGATAGGATCATATATGTTGTAGTACTTCTATGAATGAAGGGTGTTTTTTATTTCCCTTTATTGTGTTTTTTAGCGTGCAGTGTGTGTGACACGCGATTAATTTGTCAATATATTACTCCTCCGTCCCATTCAGATTGCTACATTATACATATCAATACTGGAGCTTTATGGGTCAAAGGTAGCAATTTCAGTGGGACTGAGGAGTACTCGTATAAAAATTAGGCCTTTGTATTAGCGTCAAACTGGTTAATTGTATTAGGCTTCCATGATTGATGTATCTAGCACATTTTAATGAATGATTGTATTAGAAGTGATTGATTTATATATTAAGATTTCTTTTAGTTCCTAGCTTTATGTTTTCAACTTGGAAAGCCGCTACCATTGTCGAAAACGCTTGCGTTGTCGTCGATAATTGGTTTGTTGCAATATTGATCCCAAGCATTGTTGGCAGTAGTCGGTTTGTTGTAATATTTTTCCGAAGCCTGCTAGGTTTCTTCAACCCGAACCATGAGGAACGAGTCTCAACATTGCTAGGCAGACTCAGTTTGCATTCCTTTCTTGGGGGGCTTTTGATAAGGATAATAAGTCGGTTAATCATCATTCGAGTCGATGTTGGTTTCAAGACACGCTCCGCTCCATTGAATTGAACTTCAATTGTTCCACAGATCAACCATAGGCTCTCTTGAAATATGGTCTTCGGATTCGATTGAAGATGCTAAGTTTGGTTATAGGTTTTACATCGGTTGATCTTTTTAGTCTTAATACAGTGATCAGCAAGAAAAATGAACTAATTGTATGAGCTCAACTTGTGATGAAACAATCTCATACAAGACTTGGCGAAATATTTATTATAATAGATAGGAGCAAATCAAAAACACATAATATTTTTTAAGTTTTGTTTATTTTATATATTTTTTGAGATTTTTATTGTTTAAAAACAAGTAATTAAACTGAAGCAAAAATAATATAAATTAATACTTCTATTTGACGCCCGTAACATTAGAGGTCAAATGCGATAAACATATTACATATGTCCAGAGTCACCCCTACCTCTAAACGAGAAGATTCCTTTTATTTTCATATAATTGCTATAGTAAGCAACCTTTTGGAAAGAACAAGAACATGTTTGTACCTTATCTAGACAGCTTTTGATTATGTAATGAACTGAACTTTGAAAAAAAGTGTTCATTTCAAGTAGCATTGTATAATGTCATATCCTTTACAAACTACATTTAAAACTGACACCAGTAAGCATTATGTTCGTCCTTACGATGGTTGCTAACAAGACCGCCGCATTGCAAACAGATGAAACTATTGCCATCCAAGAAGGCATCTAATACGATATGTTTTCTTCCACTCTCCGCCAAAATTGACTTTCCGCAAGCGTCAGACTCGATTTCACGATCAGGAGCACTAGATGGTGTCACCGCTGAGGATGGTGTCGGTAATGGTAATGGTGATGATGACGGTTCACTTCCCATAGGCTGAGCTTCAGCTATTACACACTCGGCAAATAAAGAGGCGAGCTGATCGGCTTCGGCACTTGCTCGTAACTTTGATCTATACAACTCACGTGCACGATGCAAGATGTGGAAAACGGCCTCTTCCCCTCCTTTGGTTCTCATAGCCATAACTACCTGTTGAAGACAAAATTCACCAAGGCCTTAAGAGTGGATAAGGAATAGAAGATTACAACAGTTATTCGGACCTAATGGGCCTTCAATAAAACTTCAATTCATTGTCAAGTCGAATTGTACGATACACAATAGACTAAGTCAGTTTGTTTTTCTTTTAACCACCCGAAGCACAAAATTTTGCTGTTTCGGCTAAACTAAACCAAATAGCAACCATTTTCAATACCTCAATACCACTAAGTGGGTCCCACCTATGCGAGGTCGGGGGTCAGATGTACGCAATCTAACCCTTTTCACCGATAACCAGAAAGTTATAACTTCAAATAGATAAGAGGTGTAGTTTTCAAGACACACGGATATAATTGTGTGGATTTAAAGACCCACAAAGTAGTATTTATGCACATGATAGGAATCTGATTTCTGGCTTTTCAGAGAATTTAGGTAGACACCAACAGGAAAAATATCTTTACAGTCCAAAAGGTGGTGAAAATAGCAGAACCTATACAACTCACACATAAAAGCTAGCTGAGCATCCAAGAGATTAAAAAATTGTAGAGCAACCCGATAACATGTCCAAATCTTTAAATGCCCATTCCATATTCTGTGACCCGGACAGCTGGATTTGGGGACACCAGATATGATATAGCAGGATAAAGGGTCCAACATGTGCACATTCCGGGATTCCAATTTTCTGGTCCAACTTGTATTGAAAAGTCTTTTGCAAGAGTACCCAACAGACAAATACTACATTCGAACAAAGTTTATACAGCAAAACAAGGCCACATCGCATAGATAGGCCGTGTTGTAAAGGTTTTCATAAATATTTATTGGGTTGTAAAAGTGTAAAGAACCGGGTTTGGGGCCGTTGTGAGGTATCTCATGTTTTCATCTATATGATGTTATGATAACCGCATCACTCCCATCACCGCATCGTTGTGTCGTTAACGCATTTTTGCACTATGGCAGATAAAAGCTACAGTAAATTATATGTTGTACCCCAGAACAATTTCCATCTTTTATTCATATAATCAAAGCTTGACAAGGCTGACTGGCTGTTTGATAGATGCAGTGAAATTCGGTTATTCCTTTTCAGGGTCAAAAGAGTTCTCCATGAGTTTTTTCACTACCCTTTAGCCGTGGTCATTCACTAGAATCAAATCAAAGGGTCTTCGGAAACCTCAAAAAATTCAGAATTTCTTCCAGATGTAGAATATATAATAAAGGCGCACACACAATAGATCTGTACAACTAACTCACTGTTAAGAAAAAATTAGACGGACAAGATTGATATTACAATTACCATAGCCCCTAGGTTACTAAAGTAAATGACGTTGAACTTAAATTCTGGAACTGGAGCTCATTATGAGACGGCCAATGATAGCCAATGGAAAAGAAAGAGCAAGCACAAGAAACAAACGCGCTGGAGACCAGCAACTCAAATTCCAAACTCGGTAGTACCATGTACTAGATTATTGAACTGAGCATATATTTACTAATGCAAGACAAAGAGTTCGAAAGCAGAACAAATTTTTCATTCAAAACCTTTAGAAGCAAAGTGAGAGAACATGCATGCGACAAGGAAATTGAATATGTCACTGATACCGAAATACAACATCAACGAAACTTGTACACCAAATAGTTGTAAGTTAAGTCAGTCTGTAGTCAATCTCCACACTGCAAACAAACTCACCACATCTTACGCGAAAGTTAATCTACTAGACTCAATCCAAAAGGTATGTCGATAAAATAACCTCATTCATATGCAAAGAACTTCGGAAGATTTGTATGAGCCTGATGCATACCTAGATATTGAATATCTAGTTTTTGGCAATTTATTTTATAATCACGTAATTTTCGAGAAAACCAATTACTTGGAGATTCGTTTTATGTAGTTTCGTGGAGCAATCTTTGAGGTACATGATAATATTTTTATGTTTTTAAAAGATATAAGAGTCCCTCGATAATTCTATTATAACATGGTTTGTTTGGACTATCTCTTGCATGACCCTTACAATGAGGTTATGTTTTCTTAAATATGAAGCACGGAGAGTGACTAGGTGAAAAAAGCTTATGGAGAAAAAGCAGTCACGAGAACATAAGAGTATGGAAGAGTACTGAGGTCTCCTTGAGACATTGTATGATTACTACATGAAGATGGATGAATACTTGCCATGCAAAGAAGCTCCTTTTCAGATGAAATCCCAGAGTCAAAAACCATACTAAATTAGCTAGGAAAGTGGTAAAAGATTGGTTCACTTTCGGAAACAATGAGAATCAGGGGAAGGAGAGAAATAGAAAATAAGCACCTAATTAGGTTCGCACTTAGGGGGGAAAATTTTAGTTGCTCTCCTTTGCTTGCTTACTGTCCTAGTTAGTTAAGAACCATTTTCTCGTTGTCCAGAAAAGATTAAACATTTTACCCACCCTAACCACTGATATTTATTTTACTTGTAGGATTTCAAGAAACGTTCAGTTTGCTTTGTTTCATTATGTTGAATTAGAGTAACATAATTCGCTAGCTTGTTCGCTTTTTGAATTTGTGATTCGCTCAAAATTGCACAAAAATAGGCTGAACCAACCATACTTCGTTTCGGATTCGAGATTCACGAGGAGATAAGTGAATCATGCGACACCAAGGTGAATATTTCCAAAATACTCACTTATTTTTTCAGCCTTTGTGTTGGAAGAAAAGGTGATGATGTGTCAAGGCTTGTCCAATCTAGGAATACTATTACTATGACTATGGCAAAATTAATGAGACTAGTTATAAGATTCCTAATACATTATACAAATGAAGCTCAGATTAAGTTTACGTTAGTATTCGGAAAGTAAAACCAAAATAAAACAATTTAACCCTCTTTACTCAATTTTTTAGATGATGAAAACCCTAAAACTCAGCACCCTAAATGTTTTATTTGAACAAATATGATATTGATCCTCAGGGAACAATTTTCCATCAGAACAGTGCTTGCTAATCCAGTAATTCATCCCCAGTTTTGAAATAAAAAAAAACAGCGTCTCCTAAGAGACCGTCTTTCTGACACACTCAGCCCAATCCATTAAAGCTTATTTCCTACATTTTCTCTAATGGGCCAACCCATTAGAGATGATCTCTCAAAGAGACCGTCTCTCACGAGAATTTGTGTAAAAATATGGACCTTTCCCTCCCTCTTTACGCAAGTCATTCTTGAACCTTAAACCTTTGTTTCGTGGGTAGTGGAGGCTTAATTCTTCAGATATATACAACACAGATGCACTAGAAAGAAAATCGCCAGATACCCATTGCACAATATGATGAAAAACAGCATAATTAATTCTGGGCAATCGATTATAATGGAAACTACCCATTTCACAATCTTTCTAAAAAAATCAATAGCAAATCATAATCAACACAATAATCCAGCATCCAACTTAAAGAAAGTAATGGAAAAAGAAGAGAAGAAATTACAGCATGAAGAGCCTGAGAAGGCTGGCCTTGGTCGATAAGTTGACGAGCCATTGCAAGAAACCCACCAGCGACGTCGTTTTGGGATGGTGAAGGTGAAGACGAAGGGACAACAATCGTAATAGGAGGATTTAGGGTTTGTTGTTGAAGTCCGTGCTGAGGCAATTCCTTGTCCATATCCATGTCCATAGTATCCTCCATGTCTATAGAATCCTTCATCTTCTGCACATCTCTCATTTTCACCACAATAATGATATCAACCTGATTCTTGTTGGTTAGGGATTGGAATAGGGATAGTAATAATCATTGGAGTAATTTGATGCTCCTTTTTAAATGGGTTCTTATGGTTTTCACTTTCAGATTCATTCACTAGATGCTTCTAGGAATCTCTTCATGCCCTTTCTCATGTTTTTGTCACAAACAACAGTCACATGTGTGATGTGTTCTTAATTGTGTTTCACCCGGTGTTGTGACAGACGGTCTCTTTGACAGATTATCTCTAATTTAGTCAACTTATTATTATTATTTAGTTCACAAAAACTTGTGTGAGACGCATCTTATTGAGCCGACCCAATTGTACTTTTTTTACCAATTTCACAAATTAAAATGTCAATAGTTAAAAGACTAATTTTAAGACTTAGAAGACCAATTTCAAGAATTTGAAATTGGTATTTTAAGACATGCAATTTGACAATTTTAAGATTTAAAAAGTCCATTTTAATACTTAAAAAACCAATTCTAAGACTAAAAAGATCAATTGTAGGACATTAAATTCTCATTTCAGCTTTATAATATGATTTCTCAAACATTAAAGTTGATATTAAAAACATTGAAATTGACCTTTTAAGCTTAAAATAGGATTTTGAAGTTTTGAAATTGTCCTTTTAAATCTTGAAATTAGTATGTCAGAATATTTTTAAAAAAGTTATTGGGTCTGGGCTAGTTGCACGGCTTAGGTCGTCTCACAGGAGAGTTACTGTATTTAGTTTAATTAAGTTTTTAATGGGTTGGGCTTGAAAAACGTCTCTCAAAAAAACGGTTTCTCAGAAAGACGGTCTCTTAGGAGACTAGCTGATTGTGTTATTTTAAGTAAGAAAAATTATTGTGAATAAAATATTTTTTAAAAATTTTCATACAATAATACTATAGAGGACTTTTTATAGAATAATATTAAGTTTAACTTATTAGCTAATTTATCAATTTTTTTATATAACCTGCTATAATTTGATTTGTAACATATAGAAATATTCAAGGGAAACACCAAGTGACAGTGATCAAAATTCACTCAAGAATCTATGTTGGTGTCAATGCTATTTACATTTTCAATGTAATAAGTTCATATGTTACTAAACTAACAATAATATTCAAAACCTTTTGTTCCACATAACATTCAATAGGGCTAAAGAATGTTATGGAACAAAAGGTTTGGTCATTTAGTACTTTATCTCATTCAAATTGTTATATTTATAGAGTATAATTTTATCTCATGTACTTCGATCAAAAAAAATTATCCCATGTACTTCTGTTTTAAATTACTTGCAACATTTTGCTTTTTGATGTTTTACAATACTTATTACAACATTACTCTTTTTGACAAAAAGTAAGTATACAATTTTCTGGTTCACTTGATACATTACTTTTTATTTTTGGTAATGATATTTACAACTCTTAAGGCTGTATATAAGTAATAATCTTGTATTTAATTTATATATTTTAATAAATATACTTTATTATTTTATCATTTATTATTTCTTGAGAAGTTAAAATCATTATACAAAATATTAATTGTTTTCTAAGTTCTAGTTAGGTTCTCTTAAAAATTTAAAATTATTAATGATAAAGATAATTTGTTAATTTTTATGTACAACCATAAGGGTGGTAAATATCATTACCCATATTTTTTATATTGATTTTAACTTTCCTAGAAAGAAAATTAGTAAAATAATAAAGTATAATTAAATATTTATATTTCCAAAGCAAAAATGATAATAAATTATATAAATTAAATATAAAATTCTTTCTATGGCTGTATATATATCATTTTCTAAAACGCAAATTCTTGTGAGAGACCATCTCTAATTGGGTCGACCCATTGTATATTTTTAAAATATTATAAGTAGGCCTTAAGAATGATGTAAGTAGACATGATATTGAAAGTGGGCATTAAGGATACGGTAAGTAAACATTAAGGATAATATAAGTAGTCCTTAGGAATACAATAAGTAAACATTAATCTTTAATGGACTGGACTTGAAATATGTTTCTTAAGGAGACGATCTCTCAAGAGACTAGCTGTTTACAAAATTATACCCCCTCCGAATCTTTTTAGTTGTCTCATTTCCTTATTTGGCAAATTCATATCAATTATCCTATTTTCTTTTGTGTATATCTTTTTTTACCTAAATAGCCCCACTTTTACTACTCTCAATTCTCAACTACCACCTTTACAATTAATTTAATCAATTAAAATACCCAACTACCACCTTTTTAATAGACCTCACACCACCCTTAATAAGTGTGAAAAACCAAATGGAACATCTAAAATGATTCGGTGGAGTATTAAAGTTGTTTAGGCTATCCGTCTCATAATAAAACCGTTTTTCCAATATTTGCCGAAGGAAAAATAATCGGATCCATAGGGTATCTACTAGATTACATTAGTCAACATTTACTTTTCGAAGAATTTTTGTACGAAATTCGTTTAGCGTACAAACGACGCAGATTTTTGAAGCGTAGTCATAAAGGGACAGGGGTTTGGATTTTGGGGTTTGGGAGAGATCGAAGCACCGAAAATGTCGAGCATTGCCCGTGGAAGATTATCAGAAGAACGGAAATCTTGGCGTAAGAATCATCCTCACGTATGTATCCTTCTACGTATTCGTATTCTTGGCGAATTTCTCCTTATTGATTAGTCTCTTCGGTTGATCAGTTTTTGATTCCGATTTTTCCTTTACGTTCGTTTAATTATGTTATTAGGGTTTTGTTGCTAAGCCAGAGACTCTCCCTGATGGAACCGTCAATTTGATGACTTGGCAGTGCAGCATTCCTGGTAAAGCTGGGGTACGCTAATTGGCTCTTCCTTTTATTTATCTGGAATGGAATTTATTTGAATATCTTAGTTGATTATTCCGCGAATAGATGCATCAATTCATGTAAGAATTCTGTATTTTTAGGGTTTTATTGGTGGAGTAATCATAATTAGTTTTTTTTTTGTAATTTAATCACGGACAGCATCTGTTGTGGATTCAATTCCTATAGTATAATCATATGAAGTGGTTTGGTGATTCTATTTTGTGTTTTTTGATAATTCTAATGAATGGTAACCCGATAGAATTTTTAAAATTCTTATGAAAGTCTGAGGCGATTTTCTACACCCCTGCTCATGACTTCATGGTGTGACTCATAAGCTTAATCCAATGATAGTTAGAACAATCTTGCATGTTGTTTTGGGTACCATAGTGCTTATTCTCCTGTCTTTTGGCCTTTTTTGTTCCCTATATCTTATTGTGGAGATTAGTTAATCAATTTAATCCCACTTCCCTCAACATTTCCAATCCGTAAGAGGAATATTGTTTAGACTTCAGACCCAGTAACTTCTTTTGTTTCATTTTGTTGTGCTTCTTTCACCTTTACACTGTTTATTGTCTCATGACTTTGTTTGTTGTCTTCCACCCATACTATGGCTGCTCTCCTTGATATCCATTGAACAACTCGTCAAAGCACTCCTTCCATCTATCCTTGATCTCATTATATTGTCAAGATTGTTCTATTGTTATACTTTAAGATTTTAAGCAACTGTCTGTGTTTGGCAATTCTACAAGCATCTTTCGTACCTTTTCTCAATTCAAGCTTATTGTATACCTCCTTGTACAATTTTAGTTTGCCACACAATATTTTGTCTTGATTTTGCCTTTCTTTTATTGTATAATTTTCTCTTCTCTTTTATGTTTTCCTAATGCTAAATAACATTATTTCTATTTCTTTATTGCAATACTTCCTCATTTCATCACTTCATGTCTTTTTACTACCATACAAACCTTTGCTTCTTTAATCACGTCGGTGTTCAAATATATCGTTTTGATTCTTTTTTTTTTACCTTGAGATAAAGTGTCAATCTCCTATATATTTCAAATTGGTACTTTAGGTGAAATATAGGTTCCAATATAACATTCCTTGGTGAAACTACGTGGACATTTCCTTTTCAATTCTTTACTTCATCGCATCTATCAAAATGGATGAACAATGAAGTCAAATTCATGCGGTAAGAGAGATGGTCTTCATCCTCAGTTCAAATCATTTGCAGATGTGCTTGATATGGTCTCCAGTGTTCTCGTGATGGATTTATAAAAGAATAATTGTATCAATCTATTTGCACATTTTGTTTTTATAATTACCCTGCACCTAAACCCTTGCCTAGCCACTATAGTGCACCTCTGTGGCTGGAAACAGCCCAAAAAGTCCTCCTATTATCCTATTCTTGTTTAGGAAGTTTGAACACTTTTCAATCAATTCGGGCTTAGTTGTAGTTTTATCTTGAAAGAAAATCTAAGTAAATATTTGATTGGTTTAGCCACATGGGCACTTCTTTCCACCTACCTAGGCATTGAGGATTACATTGAAGTTAGTATAGCATTCACTTACCTTCTTGGTGCAATATACTTGTATTTCAGATGATTATATTCTTTTAAAAGAAAAATCCAATGTCTGTATGTGGGACTTGGGAGCTGATTTAAAGTGAGTGAATTTGATGAGAAGATTGTCTTGTGGGACTTCTATCCAACATCTTCTATAGTTCTATTCAACAATTGATTTTAAAAGATTAGAAAACAAGGAAATGAGAAATGTTATAGTGGAAATCAATGGCTATTGTAGACTGCTTTGTTTCGCTTGTACTGCACGATTTCATTATGCTAGGTTGCGTACATCCCACCTCCCAAAGGCCGCCTTGGTGGGAGCTACGTCGAAGCATTGGGGCAATGCAATGTTGTGTGTATACATTTCTTTCAAATCGAGACATGTACATGCAGGATGTGTTAATTACTCTGGGTCACTTTCTCAAAAAAAAAACAGGATCTTGGAAGCCTGTGATTTAGTGATGTTTATTCTAGTGTAGTGCTAGACATCTGTTACCTGTGGCTTGGACTTGAAGGCAGGTTTTGCGTACAATAGAGGCAGTAATTGATGGAGTAATGTGCTGCAAAGCACCCCTGATTTCCTTGTTACCTCTTTTCACTTCACCTTTTGGTTTGTACACATGATATTTAAGTAACTGAGTCTATTTTATAGTTCAATGGAATGAAGAAAAGTAAAGTATATGCCTGATAAAAATGTTGTTTGTACCAGACTGACTGGGAAGGTGGCTGCTATCCTCTCACGCTTCTGTTCACTGAGGATTACCCTAGTAAACCCCCAAAATGCAAATTCCCGCCAGGATTCTTTCATCCAAATGTCTACCCTTCTGGAACTGTGTGCCTGTCGATCCTCAATGAAGATAATGTGAGTACTTAATATTTCTCATCCTCTTGATTGATGCAATTGGTTCACAACCATTTTATTCATTTTCCTTGCCGACATCTATGCAGGGATGGAGGCCTGCCATCACTGTTAGGCAAATTCTTGTAGGTATCCAGGACTTGTTGGATGAGCCAAATCCTGCTGATCCAGCTCAAACTGATGGATACCAGCTCTTTATTCAGGTATATAGCTTTCCTTTAAAAATGTCTGGAAATTTTCGAGGCAAACTATTCAAGCTGTTTTTATCATTTTTGATTTAAAATTTCAGGATCCTGCTGAATACAAAAGAAGGGTGCGACAGCAAGCCAAAGTTTATCCACCCCTTATCTAGTCGTAACTTAAGTTCGTGGTTGCAGTCTATTGGATCAATTGCCCTTCAAGTTATAATATAATGTCGTTGCTGTCTGTTGGATCAATCGTTATGCTCAATATTTACTCAACTTTGTATTTGGCGATTTTTTCCGAACCTTATATGATTTTCTGCAATGAGAATATGCAAATCCTTGTGGGTTCTCATTTCAGACATCAAAGATAATCATTTTCAGTTTTTGTGATTTACCCCTTGCTTTTTCTACTCTAATATTCTGTTTTGGCCTTTTGGAGTCTTAATTACATAACAATCTATGTGCAATGGTACATGAGTCTACGTCAGTTGTTTAGTTGTTGGTATTAAATGATAAGAATAACAATAAAATTTTTAACCTTCAATGATCTATGATGGTTGAATGATCTTTTATATATATATATATATATATATATATATATATATATATATATATATATATATATATATAACCATCATATGAGAAGTGTGAGAATCAATTAGCCTCACAAAAAAGTGTTACGTTTTACTTAAAAAGGTGTTACTTTGGGGCAAAAAGATGTTACTATTTTTTATGATACTATTAGGCAAAAAAATGTTACTTTAATAAAAAATATGTTTTTTAAAAGAAGATATATATATATATATATATATATATATATATATATATATATATATATATATATATATATATATGAATTATGCTAATATTTGAGTTTATTTTATAAGAAGATATAGTTGCCAAACATATAGGTTAAATGGAGTATGAGCAAAAACATAAGAAATTTTTTAGCTTTATTTTTTGATAATATGAATAAATTTAAATTAAAATGTTATTTGAGACGAATATAATAAAATTATGAGTTATTATTACTTTCTAATATACCCTTCGTTTTGTATATGTCTCATTTGCTTTTGGGTTACTATTTATAAATTACTTTTAATTTCTATTTTTATTTTTGATCCATACATTAAAACATAGTTAAATGAGATCTCGTTTGATTTGTTTTAATATAATGTTTATTAATATCTAGTTTTTATAATTTTTAATTAACACAATTGTTTCTATTAAATATTGAATTAGTGCATTGGTAAACATGCAAAAGATAAATAAGACATTTGAAATGAAATAGGAGGAGTATTAAGTTAAAATCAATTTTTATTTTCATGATGACTAATAGACTTAATTTTAAAACTTTAAACTCTTTACATCTAAGAGTTTGATAATATTTTGATACATTAATTTAATTTGATGTCCTATTCTAATCACCATTAATTTTTATAAATTTGAATGTATATTGATATATTTTTCTAAATAATTGGATTACTTTATTAGCTCATTCAAATGATTATACATTGATGTCCTATTATGATTTTAAATATTAATATAGCTTTTTTAATTACTCCATTAAATTATTGATGATTTATATTAATAAATTATTACTATCAACTTAAATGTCTCATTTAGTTTTTCGGCACTATTCACTCATCGCTCTTAATTTGTATTTTACTCTTAATCTATAAGTTAAAACATAGTCATGTGGATCTTATTTGATTCGTCTCAATACAAGGATTATGAATATCAAATTTGTATAATTTTTAATTAAGAATAATTTGATATATTATGGGTTCAAATGTCATCTCGGCAAATGTGAAAAAAATTAAATGAGACATTTAGGCTAAATAGGAGGGAATATTATTTATAAAATTGTTGTGTGTCAAAGGGGCATGTAGAATTCAATATTCATGACTTTTGGTCACTTTTTGATCTCCTACCTTTCTTGAATGTTTCTAATATACTTTTATTTTGTCTCTTTTTCTTATTCTTCTTCTCTCACATTTATTATTTTTAATTTTCTAAATTCAAAGAAAAGAAAATTCCAACACCCAACGACCACCGTCCACCGCCATAGAACAGAATCATACAGTTAGCATACACAATGTTTGGGTGGCGGGAAACCCTAATTGTAGCTATAGTTGCCGGAATCCTAATTATAACCGTCGTTATACTACTAATCCGACGATGTTTCTTTACAGGGAAGAAAATTACTGTTTCCAATCATCATCATCATCAAGACACAAGGACGAACTCGATACAAACTGAATCAATCATCAAAAAACGCCCAAATTACCAGTTATTCGGGCGAGGTTTATCCACAAAATCAATTTTCAATTGGAGTGATCATCCAGCGTTGATTAGAGACGCTGTTGAAAATGGATGGTCTAGATTTGCTTTTACTACCTATGCACCATATCCGACGATGAAATCGTCGTTGTTCAGTAGTTTACGTGTAACAGGGGATAATTATACTCAGAATAGAGAAATTTACAATGAAGTAGAAGAGAGTTGGGAAATAGGTATGGATTCAGTAGATTTCATGCAGAAATTACACTTCAAAATCAATAGTAGAATAATTCATTCAAATAGTTCAGTTGCGCAATCGACGATCCGAATGGGTTTGCCTTTACCCGGCCCGCCAGTAGTGGATTCGTTTCCTCAAGAAGCGTATTTTGAGATTATGGTGGTGAATACTAGTGAAGAAAATGGAAGAAAAAGTGATGGAGATGGGGAGAAGGCGAAGTTGTTGTTTAAGCAGAATAATTCTTCTTCTGTTGTAGCTTCAAGGATTAATGGCGGTGAAGGTTTTTTCCATGTTAGTAGTAGTCGTGGGTCTCACTTGTTGGAAGAGTTGAAGATTGGTAGAAGAGGTGATGATGGACCCGGACCCGGACCTGGTGTCAAGATGTCAATAGGGCTTACAGTTGGTGGGTATGTGACGAATAGGATTCCTGGAACTTATCCTGGTTCCATTGGTTTCAATTCTGATGGCTCTGTTTTTCTTGCTGGTAAATTCTTTTATTCTTTTGTTCATTTTTTTATTCTGAAATATTATATGGCATTAAAATTCAATTTAGAGTATGAGATAAAAAAAGCTCTAATTTCAACTTATTTTTCATTTTAAATTGTGATAAATTATTAATTTATTGTATAGCGTATAGCTTTTCGGTTAATTTTTAGTTTATATCTGTTTGATCATAGACGATTAAAGAATGTAATGCATCCTTTTTTTGGTTTGGTTGATGACTTAAATGGCCGCATTCTATATTTAGCTAAAACGTAGGTTTTAGAATCGAAATGTTACTTATAGTTTGTTTTATTAGCCTTAGGATTTTTGGCAACAATTAAGTTTTACTATTATATGACTTAAATGATTAGCTTAATAGCTAGTAAATCAACCAATACTTCAAAACAATGCAAATTAACTAATATAGAGTTTATTATTGTATGAGTTAATGTTTGAAAATGTATTTAGATCATGCTAACGTAAACTTATAATTTTAGTTATGTGCTTAAATATTAGGAAAACTTAAGTTTAAGCATTTATATACGTGGTTGTACACGTGGTTTTCTTTTCTGACGTGGTCGTACACATAACACTTTTTTGATGTGGCTATACACATGATAACACACTTGTCAGCACATGTGACAGTCATATCAGCAAGTGACCTGATGTTAGGTAACCAATAATTAAAAGTCTTTTGGATGAAATTAAGTTCATAGTCCATCTCAGTAGATACAATACTATAGTCCGATTTGATAAACTATTTATATCCAAATTTCGTCCTATTGCTGGCTTGCAATTTTTTGTAAAATAATTTTTAAAATTTTTACAACATGATTTCTTATATTAACAAAGAGGTACAATTCATGTTATGTGTGCTATTACGCCAAGAGTTGGTAAAATTTCTTTCTAAATATTATACTCCAAGTTAAGCAAGTAAAATTTGTTTGATTTGTGTTGAAAATATCAAAACTAAACCCTTCAATTTTTGTTAAAAAAAGTTTAAGTGTTAAACTACCATGCTCTAACTCTAATTCCACCTTTTTAGAATAATTACCACAAGAACAAATGACTTTTAACTCAAAAATCAGTTAAAATTACCTAACTTTGACAATAGGTCTAAACTTTACCTCCACCTATCCTAGATAAAAGTTTTTTATTAGGTATAACTAAAAATCACCACCTTCTGTGTTTTGGATTTGTTTCTTTATTTCAATTATTTTCTATAATTGTTCACTTAAAAACTAGTATATGATAGGAGAGGCATTCTCGCTCATCAAAGATAAGCATGCAAGTTGGTGCTGAATAACAATTAAATAAATAAAAAGATAAGAATTTAAGGTGGTTTACCAATCTTGGGCAACATCCTCCATTTTAGCCTAAGATTATATTAATGTGTTTAAAGGATAAATACAAGTCTTAAAGGAATTACAAATGGAGTTTAAATGTAGGAAGAGAGAAGCTAATTAAGGAGTAATCTTGAGCAGTAGGTAGAGCTATACAATAAGACTTTGGCACACCTCAGACCTAGGATAATACATAGGGGAAATGAGAGCATCAAAAGAGGCACACAATGCCACGGCAAAGGAAGCAGTAGGTTCGATTTGCTGGCCGCTCATCCGAGTGCCTAAGGCTGCTTGTTTGAGCGGCTGGTGACAGGGCCATGTTGGCTTTCTTCTTGTGCCACAAATTCTTTTGGTCCCCTACTCGGTTAATGCTCATCGTACGCATGTCTTAAGAACAAAAAACTTGCCTTGGTGCCAAAGGTTTGCATCAACCAAGTCTTCACACACACCGTACAATGTCTTTTGTACTATCTTGATTCTCCATCAACCAAAAAGACGTATTATGTCCTCTTCTATCCTATAACATACTTGATTAATTCTTTAATCATGTCCTAATTACTTGGTGAATCAAGTCACCTATAATCCTATCCAATAAGATATATATGAGCCATAAAATTAAGTTTGAGCAGTTATTAGAATATTATGTAATTTAGGTGTGAACTTAAAGCTATAGAATAAATTCAACCAACAATCAATAAATAATTTTACTAAATATCTCCTTAACAACCGACTTATCAGCTAAAATTTTCAGCTGGTTAAACCAAGTAACTAACTAATAACTTCAACCAACAGCTACATTCAACATCCATTTGCCAAACAAACACATTTATATGTTTTTAGTTTATTTTGAAAAGTGATTACTCAATTTACAAATCAACACAATGAAATCCGTGTAAGAGGAGAGTTGCGGAGAGTTGCTTGCACACAAACTCGATCAGGATCCATACTAAAACCAATTGGTAATAGAAGGAGTAACCCATCAAGTTTATTTGTTAATCAACTTCTATTTAATTCTTCAGTGTGGGTCACACGTGGGTTATTTTTCCAAACTTAGTCTACCTTATTATATTTAACTCCATGTTTGGTTAATGTTTCAGGTATGAAACTAGTATTCGAATCAGAAAAGGAAGACTGGGCCAAAACAGGAAAGGTAATTGGGTGTGGATTTGATCCCAAGAAAAAGAAGGTATACTTCACAGTTAACTCAGAACTAATACATGTCATACACTGCAAATCAGAGGATTTTGGGATGCCCTTATACCCAATTCTTGCAACAAACATAGACATTACTATACTTATTAACTTAGGCCAATCCAGGTTCTCTTATTCTCCATCTAACGCCCACAGGACTCCTAATCCCTGCTTCATAGGCCCTCTAGCTAACGCTAACGCTACTCCGCCCGCCTTAGGCCATGAAGACAGCCAAGAGTTGTTCTCGATGGGTCGAATTGATGCTGATTGGCTTTGTCATAGTTCTACGGTTCGTAGTACTGTTAGTAATGGTAGTGATTTTTTCATTCTTAACACTAGGAGTAATCACAACAAGGTGGGTGAATATGAGGAGGAAAATGAGTCTGAATTCTTTGAAATTGTTTTGGATAGTACTTGACTTGTGTGACGGGCGGGTCGATGTTACGGTTTTTGGTATATGGGTGTTGGGTCCATATTTTTGTCGGGTTTATTTTTTTGGACTCGATGTGACCCGTATCTGATCGATTGTACAAGGTTAGATAGTATATAGTGTAGTGACTTTGTATGAAGTGTATGTTGGAAGAGGGAAAAATTCACAATAAGAGACGGTATTTATGAGAGATCATCTCTAATTGAATTGACCCATAAAGAAAAATATAGAGTAAAAATAAATATTAAGCTTTAATAGGTTGGACCCTGAAAAACGTCTTTCAGAAAGACGGTATATCAGAAGACTAGCTGGAAAAAATTAGGAGGAAGCTTTTTATTTTCTTTGGAATAACGTGAGTTATTTTTCTAATGTAAATTACAATAAGGAGTGTAGGGGATAACATGTAGAGTCTTATAAGGGTGAGAGAAATTGTCATCCTGACCTTGTAAAGAATTTTAAAAACTTGAAAATAAATTTGATTATATGTATAATTTGATAGTACATAGTTATTAGTAATTTTGTTTTAAAAATGCCCATTGAAATCATTTTTATATAAATATTGGTATATCGTTGATTTTCCACGCTAAACTATTTAATAAATAATATTACTAATTTTAGGGTGGGATATTCATATCTCCTTAGTCTATCATAAAAACTATCACGTTGAAAACCACAATGTGATAAAATAAGCGAGATAAAATATGTAATTATGAAGGTAAATTATATACTAATATGAATTTGTGGACATGTTATAAACCATAGAACTTTCAAATTTTTTATCAAACCCATGAAATTCAACTTTCTAAGAGGAATTTCATTAGACAAAATTTAAGTTTTATATATATTTTTTTTGGTAAAAAAAGGCTAATGTGTAGTGTTGATGAATTAAAGGAGATAGAATAAATAAGTACATGGAGTTCAGTGTCATATGGCACAAAATAAAACACCTAAAAGCTTTCAATAATCCAGGCCAATGGGTGTGTAAATCTCTTGTATAGTCAAAAAGAATCACCCCACCACTAAGCAATAAGAGCAACAAGTAAAGTAAGAAACATGCCAAGGAACATTGCAAGACACTTTTTATGGCTTAAATTTAGAAAATTTTATTGTGAGCTACATAAATTAATTTATCAGTTTAATGATTGTTTATATGATTCTTTTTCACCAATTTTTCGATTTGTAATTATCTCATCCGGAAAATTTAAATTGTTTATATCCTTTTCACTCATGTTCTATCGATTATATATAGTCTTCATACATAGCTTTCTTTTAAAGTTTTGAATTTTTATTAAATCGGTATTGTCCCGTCTTGAAAGATGAAAAAGTAATGGCTAGGGCACATAATTTAACCTAAAATGTGATTACAACACAAAGTAGACATATCGTCTTTCTTTTCCCTTGAGTCAAGAAAGGCCATATCTTTCATCAATCCATAGTTACAACAACAATAACATAACACTATCCGAATGTCAAAGTGGATCCTGCTTAGACATATATATATAAACAAATTTAAAAAGTTAGATGTTGAGGAGAGATGAATGAGAATGGTTTAAGGTGTTGGTTTGGACAGTCAAAGCTCAAGAGACTTTAAAAGGAGGACGAGAAAGACTGAAGATGACTTGAAGGACAGAAATCGAGATGGTAGAAAATGAGAATACACGGAGAAGAAAAACCATGTAAACAACCATTGAAACTAATATATTGGTTCTGGTTCATGTAACCGACCCCGATCTGATCTTTTGAAATTAAGGCTTTCGCGCATTATTTGTTGTTTTTGTTGAAACGATTCATGATCTGACTAATCCTTCTGGGTGCAATGGGAAAAGCTGCAATGTTTTATTGCTTTCCTCATCTTTGTTATCCTTTTTCTGCCTCTCTTCTGATTCTGAACACTCAAATGTGCAGCTCCTAAATTTTCTTTTGTATGGACTTATGTTTTGCCCCTCTGATTCTTCCTGTAATATATTAAAATAACTCAAATATTACTTCTAAGAATAGTGTGAAAACATGCAATACTATCTTTACTTTTATGTCAAAACTTTTTGAGTGATTATTGAGACCTTAATATATGTCAAAACAAGTGGCGAATCCAGAAAAAAATCAAATGATGTCAATGAATTCAAGTTAAAAAAATTTTCGAACGCTTGTCAACTGGGTGAAAGATAAGCTATATAACCAACTCTGCCAAGACCAAATGCTGTCAAGTAACAGCTTTGCTATGGTCTAAATTCACGTTTGGTAACCGATACTAAATTATGGAAATGGTAATGAAATCGATTATACTTCAATTTCTCCTTCAACAAGCTCATTTTCTTTACAAAATTCATTCCAATGAATTATCACTTAAACATGTGGTATTAGGTGGTAATGAAAAATTGTGAACAAAAACACTTTTTTATGATCAAACTATTATTACCATGGTAATGACTTGATACATATCATGCAAATTTACACTAAAAATCATTCTCATTACCACAAATTAGTACCATTAAACAAACGGGTCGTAAAAGTCTAAGTTAACGGTTGGATGACCCCATAATGTATGTGAAATTGTCATGGAACCAACCCGGCCTAACCAAAAGCTCAAACTAATTGTTGTAGCCCCATAATTTATATATTCCATTACACCCTTACATATGAGAGTTTTTGAGGCTAGAAGTGTGAATGCAACATTATGTTAGAACTTAAAATTGATACCATACTAAGGAACCAACTGTATTACGTACCAGGCCGAGGATGGTACGTTTTTGCTTTTGTCTTAGACGAGCTTTGTGGTTTTGAAACCAATAAAACACATTCTTGCCTTCAATCTTGCCGTACTTTCTTAGGTGCTCAGTTATGTGCTCTATTTGTTGTGCATTTGGTGTCCTCATTCCTTCTGTATACAACATCTCTAACATCCTGATCTGTTCCTCGGTCGGGTTCCATCGTGTCCCTCCTACATGGGTTTCGACCTGATCGATCCATAACACCATACTGTATCACATTTTTTGAATTTGCTACATAACGATTACGACCTAAACTCAATCGAAAATATATGACTTCTTTGTTATTACATGATTATTAGTAAGTTTGTTGCATATGCACATTTAAGACCTAGTCGGTACAAGACTGGCCGGTGTGGGGTAGCTTTTTGTCGTCCAATTAATAGTTGTTAGTTGTAGATGGTTATAGACTTGTAGTTATATAAAATAAATAAATATTTAGATAAAATCTCTAAACACTAATTTTGATGTTTCGAATACTATGTGTTACCATTAAATATTTAAATGCTACTCAAACGACGAATTTGTTGAATAATGATATATGTTTTCAAAATGAGTGCTATAATGTTATTCAGCCACTAACAACCACATGAGTTGTTGTGTTGAACACGCCCTTAATCCAAAAGGTTTACCTGTTGGGGAGTTAACTCAGTCGTTGGAACAAGCTTTTGCGAAGTAGTGCATGAGGGCTTAATGAAGCTTTTGAGATCAAATGCGACATTAGTGTTGGTGGCATCAAGCTTGGGTGCAAGAGGGCGAAAGCGCTTGCACCCAAGCGTAAGGACAGCTTGGGATTCATGCATGGTTTGATGATTATCATCCCAAAACCCACATGAGAAAGGGTGTACCTTCATACTACTACTACACATGTTGTATGAATGAAGATAATTAAGGGCAAACCCTTAAATTTATAGAGATATGATGAGTAATGATAAGAATGAAGAAAAGGAATGTAGGAGAAAGAACCCCACAAGTCAAAACTCAATAAGCAATAAGCACTACAATCCTAACTTAAAAGACTCCTCATCTGAAACGACATAATAGAGTATAAAACATATATTGAGACTTTAATCATTAATATTTGCTTTATAAAATTATTATCTAGAAACGAATCAAATATGATTTCACTTGATTATATTTTAACTTATAAAATGAAAATAGAATACAAAGTAAAATGACTGTTAAACAGTGTCAAAAAACAAATGAGACATTTAATTCAAATAGGCTGGTGTATGATTTCGAAACCCGAAATTCAAAAAAGTAAAGACATTTATAAGAGGAACATAGTCTCCTACTTAAAAAGACAAAAGAGAGGGCGTGGAATTGAGGAAAAGAAGATTGAGGATGCAATGATATGAGTAATAAAGTGAATGAAAAAAGAAAGTGGAAAATATGGTGGTGTTAGGAACAACCAAGACCAAATCATCAAGTGAAGTTGACTTACTAAAAAGAATTGAAGGAATTAAGAAGAAAGGGAGGGAAAATATAAAAAAAAAAATGAATGAATAATATTAACTATTAATTTTGCAACAATAAGATTTACATGAAGTATTTCTTTTATTATATTGATTTATATGCTTGACTAACGTGGGTGTAAAACGTAGGATTTTGGATATTTGCAAGTTTCTCTCTTTGAAGACTCTTTTTGAGCCGAAGGACTCTTTTGGCCGCTCTCTTCTTATGGGTATGAGACACTGTCGATCTTCCTTCCCCAGACCCTGATCATAGATTTATCTATGTGCGGGAAACACTGAGTATGATGACGAAGATTTCTTTTATTATATCGCAGGTTGAAGAAGGAAATAATTAAAGGAGTATTTATGATAAAATGTGTAACTATTTCAAAAAGAATTGTAA
Source organism: Amaranthus cruentus (assembly GCA_019425755.1). Classification (NCBI taxonomy): domain Eukaryota; kingdom Viridiplantae; phylum Streptophyta; class Magnoliopsida; order Caryophyllales; family Amaranthaceae; genus Amaranthus; species Amaranthus cruentus. The sequence goes on from CM033455.1 coordinate 2,146,152, forward strand.
CAAATAAAATGGGAGCGACTAAATGTAACAAATTAGTAATCTAGCAAATTTAGGGGTCGATACAAGTTTGTTACTATATTTATCATCGAACACAGGTTTTTATTTTTCTATTATTTCATCTACTAAATCAATTATTGTTTCCTCTATTTCACACTTTTTTATTTGTTTATATATTTTAAAATTTTTTTAAAATTTATTTAATACTCCCTCCGTTCCTTTTTGTTTGTCCACTGTAAGTTTGTCCACTTTTAGAAAGAGAAATTTAAATTATATTTTTGAAGTATATATTGATGATAAAATATATTATGTGAGATCTTGTTAGATTTGTCTTGATGTAAAGTTTTTTAATATGTAATTTTTATAATTTTTTATGATGCGTAGTTAGCGATATTAAGGCTAAAAATTTGCTTAAAAAATGCGTGCAAAAGATAAAATGGACAAATAAAAAGGAACGGAGGGAGTATAAACTAAAAAATATACTTATAACAAATCTTTATATGAAGTATTGATTTTGCAACAACTTCAATTTGAATGAAGTATTAGGAAGTTGTTTAGTTTTAAATACAATTTTTTTCAGTTATTACTATTTCAACATTTCTATTATTAAAAAAATATTTTTGAGATTATGGTAAAAAAAAATGTAATTTTAATAAAATCGACTAAAAAATAAGGCTAATTCTGTAAAACGGGTTAAGTAATTGAGAATGAGATGGTTTTGTTGAGAGGTCTAATCTAATAAAAAGAGGTGGGACGTTTTTATGTTGCTTTCATCATTATTTTGTGTTTTATGTGTTTGCTTTTCGGTGCCATTTCTTTGCTCCTCAATTTTGTAGGCCTTCCCAATTTCACTTTATTAATAATACGAATCAACATATTTGAACCCTTTTTTTCCAAAATATTCTTTCATTCAGAAGGTCATAATTCAATTTAAATTATTGTAAGAGACGGTTTTAATATGAAATATGTTTTATATGTGAATTGAATAGTTCATCTAATGCATATTATGGCTATGAGAATATATGCTCCTTGTTTGAGATCGTCTTACCGAGTGGCTCATAATCCAATTACACATATCTTATTCTTTATTTAAGTTTTATAAACATGATTCTAGTTATTGGCCGATATAAAAAATCACAATATCCTCTACTCATTGGTCGATGTATGATGACACTATAAAAGTGATTTTTCAATTGAGATTATAATATTATAATTAAATGACTAATTGATCTTTTCTACATTTTTATAATTTAAAAACAAGTTGAAAAAACAGCATATAATCAAATATCAAATAGCTTGTTGAATTTTAAAACTTGAAAATAAAAGTGTGGTAACTCGGGTACAAAAAGGTACACTAAATAAAATATAACTTATTCACAAATTAGATGGTTCGTTCTCATTTCAACATAAAAGTGAGAGATAATCGATAACAAACATAAATTTGAGAGATAGTCGAGAACATAACATAAATTAAAAGCGACAAACTCAACTCTTCTCAATGACATACAAATACGTTATTCTTCAAATAAGCCGCTACAATTTTACAAGACTTGAATTCACATCTCTACTTCCGAGTTCTGACTCAATACTCAAAAACTAACGCCATCGCCTTTTAATAGCATCCATACTCACAACAAGAAGTTATAGCGATTACTAGACAATTCGATACATACAAAGCTTGATTTAAACATCATTTTCACAAGCATTTTCAGCCTACAATAGATATTAACAAGGCAACAATCGACGAATGAGGGCTTCGTCGATGTTCCACCAAGGCAACAATTGAAATACACGCCATGATTTCCTATGAGGACTCGAGAAATATCTGAACATCCAACATCCAAATGAGTAGTGTCGCTACTATAACTGAAAAAGAGAATCAATTATGTATTACGTCGACTCACCTTTAATAGATAGACGCATCGTACCATGATGATGCAGTACGATTTTCCTTACAGAATCTTAATATACGAGTAATATGTTACGAAACGTCTAGTGTTGTTTACAGGGGTCTAATACAGCCATACCGTAAATGTTCACCAATGTAGAATTCGGTAGAATTTCAATCTCAGATGCTCAATTTTGACGTAAGAGCACTATGTTTCGGGTTGAAACACAATAACTTCGATTTCCTTCAAAAAAACTTCAATAGTGATTACTGATAGCATTTCACATGATGATTGATGGTTAATGCAATACCATCGGTTCTCAAACGAGATCATCCAACTGTATATAATCTCCTTCGAGGATACAAGCTAAATGTTGAGTGGTGAAAGAGTTTGCCATTAAGTCGGAGCTCCCAGCACGTCCTTCTGATTTTACCTGTTATTACATGTACAAGAATAAGAAGTTTGTGAAAGCAAGTGAATATTATGACTTAAAGATATTGGATTGAATACGACATGACCCGTTAATTTTGAGCCTTGATAATCCTCGAGTAAACAGAAACTATTTCAACACACGAAAATGAAATAAATCTACTAGAGGCGACTTTCTATGGGATAAAAATTGGTTGTAAAAGAAGAGTACAATACCACAAGGATAACATGAACATCGAAGAGAGTAAGTCTTAGATGCCATAAACACACACCATAAAATCACATTACAGCCTATAGTTACATTAAACATGGGATGTAGCCACGTTCTGCGATCCGGGAACGTCCATCTCCAATCAAGGTGACGTCCCGATATGGAAGACCTTTTTAAAAAGATATTTTTGCCTTCATTTACAAGGAAAAAAAGGAAGATGAAACCTAGAAAACCAAAGAAAATCCACTTAAAAACAATTTCTAAAAGCAAGAAAATCAATTTTGTTTTATTTTATTTCCAAATATAATTTACCCTCAATCATTCCAAAATCAATCTAGACTGCGTTCGTTGTTCTCGTTCTCATTCCCCGTTTTGAACAGAATGTCATCCTAGGTAACAGTGTTACAACCCTCTAATGCATTTGCAAATGTTCAAGATTTGGCAACAAGTAGAGAGGTTCAAAACAAACCCGATGACCCGATATTTACCCGACCTTGGAACCGAATCCGACTTCAAAATGAATTCAAAATAATGTAAAAATCAATGTGGGCACAAGATCCAATTCAAAACCGACTCAAAACACCTGCCCTGAAAGATTCGATGACCCGAATGAACACCTCTAGCAACAAGTGAATTTACTTATCAGACTTCACATTAGCGTACACAGTACCTTCAACTAGTAGAATTCTGTTTAGCGAAGTAGATTGTGTGCTTTCTTTTCTGGCTTTCTCCTGTCTACGGGCAAAGGGGCAAGACCATGGAGGCATGACACTCCGGAGCTGAGATATGTGGACGTGGAAACTACAAAGAGTAGTTAAGGATCGGGAATAAAAATCTCGGACATTGGAAGAGGATCGGGTCCAAAAAAAACACTAATACTGAAACAATATCACTTTTAGAATATCTACTAATATTTTCATTTTTCATAATCAAAAACAAAACCTTTCGGAAAACTAAGCATGATAACATTCGTACATATCAACATATGATTTGTACCAGCTTCATAAAAAGAGTAAGAAATCGCATTCAAGGAAACAGGAAATCACCAGATTGTTGGGCGCTGTATCTTCGATCGGTTTTGATGGCTGACCTGCAATCTTACCGTTAATATAGTCACAATTAAGTGTTTTACCTTCATCCAGAGCAGATATAGTGATTCCATCATGCTGAATACCGACATGACGTACAGTTGCAATGCTTTCTTCAGCACAAGAACTAAAAGCGTGCTCTGAAATGCTATTCCGGCCACGAGGTTTGGCAAACACTCGGCATACAACAAATGAGGCCTGGAAACATATCAACAAGCTGTTAAGTAAACTATCAACAAAAAGCTGGTTTCCAATCTCCGATGATTGCATACATCAATTACCAAAAGATAAAATATAGTTACGTACGCCCTTGTCGCTAAAACAACATAAGCAACCTTACACAAGTTATCAAAGAGAAAAATAATCAGTGAATTTAGCTTGCTGGATTAATCAACAAATTCGTTCAGGTGAAGCCTTCAAGTTCAAGACATAGAATCTCTGTCCTAGGAAAGAAAAGCAATAACGATTGATAAATACTAGTTACTCTTAAAGTGTCGCAACTAGAGGAAGTATGTATTTAACGGTGTATAAGTTTGGATTGCAATGAAAGGAGAAAATTAAAAGAAAAGTGAGCTTCGGTTTCATCATTTTGCCTCCAAGTTTTTCCAAACATCTAAAGAATTTGGATCAAACAAAAGGAAAAGAAATCAAATCACCCCCTCTTCTCTTTCCCAATATCTACATCCAAACAAAAAAAATGTAACATCTACTCGCACTCAGTCTCTTCCTCTACAATATCTACATAGCAAAGCACATTGTGAGAGTAAAGTCTCAAAACTTTACAACTTAAGAACTACAAGATTGGTTTACCCGAAATATCAATGCGAGAGAGAAAATCCAAACAAGTAGCCCGTCCTAAAATCCTACAGTTACACTTAAAAAAGTAAAGTTGCATCATTGCCCTTCATTCCGATTCTGCTTCAAATCTCCCCTAGATTTACTTTCTATCTATCCATGATTCCCATCTCCCCATCCCCCACCCCCTTTTTTGAACATTACGATTATAAGATGAAACTCTCAGCCTGCTATATAACTAATAACATGTAATGGCAACAAATTTTCATGAACTCAATTAACAATACATGAAAACTTCTTTTGCCATCATAGAACTAACATTACCTTCTTTTACTATAAATATTCTTCTAGCCAGAGACCGGAGGAAACAAAATGCAGCTATGTACTCAAAGATCACAAAATCGTCGAATACGATAAACCAGTGAACAACATAAACATACATACGAGTGTAATTATATAAACAATTGGGCCGATTCTCTAATCAAAGATCACAAAATCATTGAATCAAATAAACCATTGAACAGCATAGAAATACATATAAAGAATTGGGCAAATTCTCCAATTAAAGATCACAAAATCATCAAATCAAATAAACATTGAACACCATATATATACAAATAAACAATTGGGTAAATCCCAAAAGAATGCATAACCTTCTTTTACTATCACAAAGAGTGATCATTTATAATTGTAGCAACATAACACCTGCTTTCAGACTTATGCCATCATCAAACTAACATTGCCTTCTTTCAGTACCATAAAGATTGATCTTTTATATACATTTTTAGCTATAAAAAAGGACAAAATGTTGAATAAGGCTGGACTTATTGTGAATGTCAACATATTAATGGGAAAACACGAGGTACACACAGCCAAACAGATATATACCATTCCAAAACCATATGTCAATTGGAAAAATTACTTTGTCGATGTGGAGAAATCATCCCAACACAAAAAACATGCAACTCTCAACTCAAAGATCATAAATCATTGAATCCAATAGACAAGTAAACAGCATAGACATACATATATATATAATTGGGTAAATTCTCTACTCAAAAATCACATTTTTATTGAATCAAATAAGCCATTGAACTGAGTAGACACCCTGATCAAGTATAAACAATTAGACCCAAAAACAGAATCTAAAAGTAAAATGCAATTACTCAAAAATTGAAACAAATTGAATGGAAAAGTACCTTAAGATTATCAATGAGGGCATACTCATACATAACCCAATCGGTCCTAACATCACTTTTTCCATTAAATTTCTCCAAATAGAAATTAAAAGATTTCCTCCTACCCAAAATAACTTTCCCACCATTACCCATTACATCCCTAACCTTACCCTTCATCTTCCAAAACCCAAATCCAGCTCTTCTCCTACTTTCACCACCATTAACCCTTTCAGTAAAACAATACCAATGGCGTTTTCTTCCCTTAAACCCAAACCTAAAACAATTAACTTCAGGAAGGTCAAATGGGTTAAAATCATAAAGATTAATCTCTTTAATTACTTCATAAAAACTGGGTTTTGAAGAAGAAGATAACCCCAATTCAGGATTGTTGTTCTTACAGGGTAAATAGTAATCAAGAAGCTGCTCCTCAGAAGGGTAAAATCGACAACCAGGAGGTAACGACGTCGTATTCGGGTCTTCCATTCATTGGGGACTTGCAGTTTGTGGTGTAAGGAGGGTTTTTCTTGAGGAGCGGGTAGAAGGAAAAGAGAAGGAACTGGAGTATTTCTCTTGTATTTATAGAGGAAAATCTGAAAGAAGCGTAACTATGAAGCTTTTCCATTGCTGTCAATATCATAGTTAAGAGTTTTTCTCTATACTTTTGGGATTTCTCTTTCGTTGACCTTAGTCTTCTACTCAAGATTAGATATGCAACGTGATTTTTTGTTACACACGTGTTAAAATGGTCAGACGGGTTTTGGGTCGGATAATTTTTAGTCGGAATAATTTTGGACTGAATTAGGTTAGGTTGGGTCGTTTTTGTTTGAATTGGTCCAACGAAAATTTTTCATCTTTATATTTTATCTTGACGTAAATATGGAGTAATTTTATTTGATTTTATAAATAAAATTTATTGAAAAAGTCAATATGTTAGCTTTTAAGTTTTAAATAATTGAATTAAGTGCTGAATAGAAATAGTGATCGCGTCTAAAAAATAATGATGCGTTGAAAACTTTACAAATTTGGAAAAACTGATCAATACGATCACTTTTGACCTAATTTTGGTTGATATATTCGGTTTAAGTAATTTTTTGATCACAAGTTAAAAATATTGGGTTATGATTATGTCCCAATAATTTCAAGTTGAATTGTAGAGATCAGATTAAAATTTGACAAGTATGATAGTATGATGATCTCTACTCCACCCAAAATTATGAGATTATTCACCCATAGTACAATGAACACACAAAGAAATTCAATGATACGAAGTTCTAGTTTGATAAGTCCAAGTATCTATGATGATTTTCTTGTTTAAATTTATGTAGATATAAATTTAATTTTATGTTGGCTAGGATTTAAAGGCGTGACGTCTGACATGAAATCAAATGAAAATTACACGTAATTGAAAAGATTAAGATGGAGCAAAAAGAGAAAGCTTAGAAAAGTTGATCTAGCTCAATTGAGTAGGTTAATGCATAAATATACTAATGATCAAGTGAATAGATATTGGAGAAAAGACTCTTTCAAAGACACTTTGATATTGTCAGAGTTTTTCTAATCCGTCCTTTTAACTTTGCTACAATTTTCTTTTACCAAAATATTTCCTCTAATTTCTTTTATTTTTTTACACATTTCAATTCTTCTTTAATATCATCTGATCAATTCAAAAGGTTTCTTAATCTTTATGTCTCCATTAGCAAAAAGATTGCCAAGATATGAATTATGCTTCATAGAAAGTGATGATAGATTATTACTTAATATAGCAAGCAGAAACTGAATAGGCCAACTCTTAAATCAAATGGAAAATAGGGCAACTCAAAAACTGCTCTTAATGCCAAAAACAGATCGTGAACGATCTGAGTATCGCAAGTGCCCAAACAAACAATTTTCCGAAACAGTCTCCGTAACAGAATTTCAGAACCCAAATTTATGTCAAGTTGACATTTAGAAAAGTATATAAAGTCTAACTACTCGTTTAAACTTTCGACTTATGCAATGAGATAGTGCGCAGACCCAACGAGGTTCATCTCAAGATATTGATACTAATTATCGTCAAGAGACAATGAAGCCAACTGATCAACGTTGTTGCCTTGTTGCTGAGAAACATCTCTCAGAATTTCCATAGCTTCAGAAACTTTAGCCTTCAATGCGTCTGGTGACTCCAGTAAATGCAAAACCTCGGTTTGGTCCATCTCCAGCAGCATACCGGTTACCTTGGCAGCATTATCATGCTCAAGGGCATCTACCAATGGGTACAAGCTTTCTCCGAGCATCTAAAAAATAAAGGGAACGGCTTCAATGTCATTTACAAGCTCAAATAGACCAGACAGTGGAATCGGATGAAGACAATGATTTAGATTGACAAGTAATGTACCGTTCTCTGATGCTCAGGAGATGCATTTGCCAAGGCAGTTGCCAATGCAGAGATAGGAACAGGCTGAACGATACTTCCCATGTCATATCCAGGCAGCATAGACCCAGCCATTGGACCATCAGGCATGTTCCGCCCAGGAGGGTAACGGAAGAAATGTCCTCTTGGAACCATCTGCATCACACAACTCCATAAATAATGTACCAGACTAAAACAATATCGAGCACCAAATTTAAGAAAATACTAATAAACCTGTTGTGGCATCATGGGCACAGGTTGCTGATTTTGCTGAGCAGGACCTGAACCACGTCTTCCCCTTGGACGCTGACCCTGTTGCCCCTGCACAAATGGCGGAACAAAATTGGGCATTGGACCTGCTCCAGATCTCATTCCAGGTACAACCTGCTGTTGATAGCCAAATCCAGCCTATAACAAAATTTTAGTTTTGCCATATCATTGTTATAAACCATGATAAATCTTCATGGATCAGCAGTTACATTGTGTGCTGCATTTGCCATATGATAGGCAAGCAGGCCAAAATAACTGATCTTGTGATAAGAGAAACCAAGAATAGCAGAAAAGGTAGAGAAACCAAGCAAAGACTTAATAAATAAATAATGAAACAGAGCTCTAAGGTCTTTACTTGTGGAGGAATCATAGGTGGTGCTTGGCCATAAAACATCTGTTGTCCAAGCCCAGGTGCTCCTGGAGGGTACATTGGCATTCGGGAACCAAGAGTAGGCACCATGGAAATTGGCCTATTTGGTGAAAATTGAGCCTGCAAGATAGAAGCAACAAATAATGAAGCAAAGTAATTCAAATTACTTCAATGACACAGAAATCAGTTCTCTATTGCTACAGCTCCGGAAAATCTAAACTACAGCAAGAATATAGGTACAGGAAACCTCTTTTCAAGGGTCCTAAAATTGAAATTCGAAAAAGACAAATGGAAACTGCTTTAGGAGCAATTAAGTCACTTCAATCTTAAGAACAAAAAAATTAATGGAAGCATTATCCAATGTGTTACATATCCAAAAATATGTTTAATTAATTCTGTACAAAACATACTTAGAGCATAAAAAAAACTGAATATGTTCCTCTGTTCCTTAAAGATGTTCTCATTTGTCATTTTGGGTCGTTTCATTTGTTGTTCGTTTAAAAATCTTTTTGTTTATACATTTTTCATCCTCATTTTAATATTATAATAATACTTATGATCCCCCACATATTTTTCACTAACTTCATTTTAACATTTTAATATTACTTATGGTCCCCACATGTTTCCCATTAACATTATTTGAACACTTTTAATATATATGGTCCCCATATTTTTCCACTAACTTTATTTTAATATTTTTCCACTTACTTTTAATATTTTAAATTGTTTATTATTCAATAAATTAATATATACATTATTAATATTTTCCGGTGAATTCTCCTTGTGGGAACAACGTAATGGAACGGAGGGAGTAGAATACATACAAATGCATCAAAATGTCCATATAGGACCTCATTTAAGAACACTTGAGAGAACGGTGTTTGTCCAAATGACAGAACTAAGATAGAATGGAACAATTCGAGAAAACTAGGTGATCAAGGATTTAACGGTTTACCTGCAAGCGAGCTCTTCTATCTTCTTTCCGTTGTGCAAGGGCAACATACAAGGGTTTGCTGACAATGATTTTTCCATTCATCTTGGCTAGCTGAGATAAAAAGTACAACGTAAATGCTTAATGTTTGCTACACAAGCCTCAATGAACTGCAAGAAAACACACTTACAGCTCGAGAAGCCTCTTCAGGACTTGAGAATGCTACAAAGCCACAACCCTTGCTAATCCCACTAGGAGCACGCATCACCTGCAGTCAACCACATAAAGTTTAAAGGCTACATTTTATCATGGAGTTACATTTATATGCTAGTCATGTTGAAAGCTTAGAAACCTTGCAAGAGGTAATTTTTCCAAACTCTGCAAACAGCTCCTTAAGTTTTTCATCATCGAAACTGTCATCCAAGTTCTTGATGTACAAATTAGCACCCTGACTCTTTTCAGCAGCTTCCTTCATGCTTTGCTCAAATTTTTCCTTCAGTTCCTGCTCTCTTTCAGCCTTCTTCTGGGCTTTACCCACATACCACTCTTTTTCATCAAACTTCTTACCATTTAATGACTCGACTGCTTTAGCAGCATCATCCGAATTTTCATAGTTAACAAACCCAAAACATTTTGATTTCCCATCTGCGTCCCTCATCACCACAGCGCTAGTAATAGATCCATATTCACCAAAAACCTTTAGCAATTCATCATCGGTAGTTGACTCAGATAGATTCTTCACATAGACATTGTTAAATTTTGTGCTCGTACTAATATCCCTCTCCTGCTTACGGACAAATGGCCCAACATAAACTGGTTTCCCATTCAGCAGCATTCCGTTTAGCTCTTCAATAGCTTCCTGAGCGGACTCTTCGGTTTCAAACTGAACAAATCCAAATCCCTTGGACTGGCCATTAGCATCAGTAGCAACCTTGCACGAAAGGATGGTCCCAAAGTAATGAAATGACTCATGCAGACCTTTGTGGTCAATGGATTTGTCCAAATTCTGCAAAAAAAGCCATAAGATTGAAGTCTTTAGAGTAGTGGCAATAGTTAAGCTATCTAATGGAAAGAACCGTTAAATGGATCTAAAAAGGTAGCAATACATAAAACAAAACAAATCCAACAATTGAAATGAGAGTGATAAAAGAAATTAAATGAAATCAAAGAGATAAAATAAAATTAAGTTCTGAAATAGGTTTTCAAAGTGAAGCATTACTTTTCTCAAATAGCCAAAAACAGCAATAATAAACCAACTGCAACAGAATTTAATAGATTACCTTAACAAAAATATTTCCAGACCCGTTTTTGCGACTAGTAGGATCTCGTTGTGAGTACATGAGTCTTATACACTTTCCATGCAAGGGAGTGAAGTTCAAGACACGCAGTGCCCTTGCAGCTGCGATTAAGGTGAAAGTTATATTAAAACAATAAATAAAAACATATCGAAGTTAATAATTTTGACAACATGCCCACCAAACCTTTTGCAATCTAGTAAAACAATAATCACAATTTAGTATTTACATATGGCATTGTTCAAGATGGTAAACTCATGATGGCAATCCAATCCGAATTCAACCCTAGTCCGACACTATCTTTAAAAAACAAGTCGATTCAAATCAAAGGAAAAGTCATCTTTCGCATCCAATTCTGACTCTGAATCGAAGTAAGATCTCATAAGAAATACGACCATTCAAAACAACTCCGACTCCAATCCAGCCCCACAACCCATCATCCAATATTGTTTTTGCATTCGTCATTGGCGGTATGGACCATCATAGAAGGCTTTTCACCGAGACACAACACCCTTATTCATCCTTATAAAATCAGAATTTAAGCAAATTGTAGGCTATTTGAACTATTAAATTGAATTGGTCGTATCATTTTTCTTTGTTAAAGTAGAATTTGGGTAAATGTTTAGCATATTCAAATGACATTTACGACATCATTGTTGTGATTTTTGACATGGTTAAAAAAAATCGATTATTACAAAAATCATAATCCAAACCCATCAAAAACGATCTGAAGCATTGCATGCATTTATCTACAAAATACATATCACCCTGGTACCATAGACAAATATATAAATCCCACTACTCAAAAAAAATCATGAAATTAAGTCATAATTAACGCTCAATTTCATTCAGATAAACAGACAAAAACAAGCAGTAATCAAAACGTAGTTAACAATCAAATAAAAAATCAAGTAACATCAATCATCAATTATAAAAATAAAGTGATTAACAAACCATCCTCAGGATTGCCAAAGTTGACATAACCATATCCAAGAGATCGATGAGTACTCAAATCCCTGCAAACCCTAACGGAAAGAACCTGCCCAATTTGAAGAAAAAAATCATACAGTTGGTTGTCAGTCACATTACAGGCAAGGTCACCAACATAAAGCGACGTCATACTAGACGCCCCTGAATCATTTTCACCATTAGAATCCACCGAAACTCCATTCGACCCTGAAACTGGAACCGGATTCTCAACCTGAGCCATAACTAACAACAACAAGAATCCAAGAATGTCTTAACTAACTTTTTTGGTAAAATTCTCTGCCCTGCAACAAATGAGATTAGAAAAACGAAATACAACGACACACAAACGACGCCTACAACACTAAACCGTAGATAGAGATGAATTATTTCTTGAGATTTTGCGAATTTTGTTCGAGGAGAACGAAAAACGAAGGATAAACCGTCGGAAAAAAGCGACAATGTACGGAAAAATGGAAAAAAGCGTCGAAATATTTTTGGCGTTTTGTGAGAGGCAGAGAGACGAGACTGCACTACTGCGAAATGAAATAACTGAATGTTATACTACTCTCCACTCCTCCCTTACTTGTGATCACTCGTTATCAAATATACTCCCTCATTTACTATTTTTGTCTATTTTTTTTCTTTCTATTTTTAGATAATGATTGATTTATTTTTATACTTTTTTTTTAGGAAAATTTGTGGATATTAATTTATTCTTGGTTTTTTCACACTTACTTAAAATACACAAATTCTTTCTTTAAAAAAAATACACAAATACTTTTGAGAGACGGTCTCTCTGAAAGACAATATTATAAGTAGACAGTAAGGTTGATGTAAGTAGGCATTTAAGATATGGTAAGTAGGCATTAAGCTCTAATGGCCTGAGCCTGAGAGACGTCTCTCAAAGAAACGGTCTCTTAAGAGATTAGCTGAAAAAAATATATATTCACCTATCACAACTTCTAGTGAGAGAATAGAGATCATCTCTAATTGGACCGTTTTATTTATATTTTCTAAAATATTGTAAAAAGGCATAAAAAATAATATAAGTTGACATTTACGATATTGAAAGTAGGTATTAAGGATATGTTAATTAAGCATATTAATGATAATTTAAGTTGACATTAAGAACACGGTTAGTAGACTAATGGGTTGGGCTTGGGATACATTTGAATATTACTTGTGCATTTCATTATATTTGTTATATTTGACTTTTTATGCAATTTAATGTGTTACTTTGATCAATAATGAATTATGCATATCTAAAAATTATAAGAAACTAATATTATTAAAATATGCAATTAGAAAATATCTCATTTAACTACATTTTTTCTTACGTACTAGCTGTAATATACTCCCTTCTATTCACCTTAGGTGTCTCATTTACTTTTGGGACACTATTTATCTATCACTCTTAAATTGCATTTTATTATTAATCTATAAATTAAAACATAGTCATGTTGGATCTTGTTTGATTCCTTTTGATGTAAAGATTATTAATATCAACTTTTTATAATTTTATATAATATATAACTCGATATATTAAGGATCGAATAAGTGCATTGGATAGAGTGCATAAAGTAAATGGGACACTTATGATGAATAGGAGGGAGTATAAAATAAGCTTGAACGACGAATAGTGTAAATTAGCATAATGTAGCAAATATTTCAGAACGGAAGAAGTTTTTAACTTTGTACAACCAAGTATTGGGATACTTAACCTTGAACACAATAAACATTGTTTCCAATCGGGTTTTTTTAGTATTCCAATTGTTGTTCGTTCTCATTTAATTTAATATATTAATAATGCTTATGGTCCCACATATCTTTTCACTAACTTTATAAAAATATTTCTAATTTTTTTCCACTAAAGTTCTTTCAATAATTTTTAATGTGTATCATTTCCACTTTTTCTCCATTAAATTTTTTATTCAATAAAATAATATATTTAACTATCTAAAATATTTCACTTTTCGTAATTCACGTGAATATTTCCTTGTGAATTGAGAAACAAGACATAGATTACTATTTATAAATTTTCCAATTATTTATATATTTTAACTTTATTTTAATTATATTCTCGTTTATTTAGTATATTCCTATATAGTAGGATCAAAAACTTGAGGTTAATATTATTATATAGCATTGTATTCTCTTAATCATCATCACAATCTATTAATAGCTTTCTCAAATGGAATGCCCAGAAAACAGAAGTTTAACCTCCCTTTATTGAATTTCGTTTTCCTGATCTCATTTGTTGGAGAGAAAAGTTTACCCTAAAACTTAGTTTAGGTTAAAAATAGGGGGATAATTTACGGTGTAAGTAACTTAGTTAAGGTTAAAAATAGGGGGATAATTTACGGTCTATAATATACACTTGTTAATAACTTAGTTAAGGTTAAAAATAAGGGGGGAGGGATAATTTACGGTCTATAATATACACTTGTTAGTAGCTTAGTTAAGGTTAAAAATAGGGGGAAGGATAATTTACGGTCTATAATATACACTTGTTAGTAACTTAGTTAAGGTTAAAAATAGGGGGGAGGGATAATTTACGGTCTATAATATACACTTGTTAGTAACTTAGTTAAGGTTAAAAATAGGGGGGATAATTTAAGGTCTATATATAGAAATAGGGGGATGGATTTTGAGATTAATTATTCTAACATAAGAAAATTAATTTTAACACACTAAATATATACTCCCTCCAATTCATATGTCCACTTTAGATTTGGACCGCATTTTAAGAAAAATGGTAATAGGGTATTTTAAGTGATTATAATAATTAAAAAGGTGATAGGTAGGGACGTAGGGTATTTAAGTGATTATAATAATTGAAAATGTGATAGCTAAAGTATTTTAAATAATATAAGTTGGAATAATTAGGAGTATTTAGGTAAAAAATCTTTGCCAAAAAAGGAAAGTGAATAATTAGAGTGACTTTACCAAATAAGAAAAGTGAACATTTATGTTGAATTGGAGGGAGTATAAATCAAACAGAAATATTCTCACCATAAACACTTTTAAGATTTTAATTACCTATTAAAATTTATGCATGTTTAATGCATCTTACCGGGAATGGCATTGAAAGATGCATGTGTTGAAAGTTAGTCTATATGATCTCTTCTTCCATTGAAGATCATCATAAAATCATACGAAAAATGAATGTAGCTCAAAAACCGATCTGATTGCCAAAAAAGATCGTTAAAAGTATCTCAAACGCCCAAACAAACAAGATTCTTAGAGCTCCGTAACACAATCAAGAAACCATAACGCTTAGAAAGTATCTAAAGCCCGAACTACTCGTTTTAAGCTTTTCCTTATCTAACCTGATAGTGAGCAGACTACATCTCAAGATACCAAATTATCATTAAGAGACAACGAAGCCAACTGATCAACATTGCTGCCCTGTTGCTGAGCCACCGTCCTCAGAACTTCCATGGCTTCAGAAACTTTAGCCTTCAATGCGTCTGGTGACTCCAGCAAATGCAAAACCTCGGTTTGGTCCATCTCCAGCAGCATACCAGTTACCTTGGCAGCATTATCGTGCTCGATGGCATCTACCAATGGGTACAAGCTTTCTCCGAGCATCTAAAAAATAAAGGGAACGATTTTAATGTCAATAACAAGCTCAAATACACCAGATAGGGAATCGGATGAAGACAGTGATTTAGATTCATAAGTAGGGTACCGTTCTCTGCTGCTCAGGAGCTGCATTTGCCAAGGCAGTTGCCAATGCAGAGATAGGCACAGGCTGAGCAATTCCCGCATCACGCAAAGGCATACCTCCCATGTCATAGCCAGGAAGCATAGCCCCGGCCATTGGGACTTCAGGCATGTTCCGCCCAGGTGGGTAACGATAGACGCGTCCTCTCGGAACCATCTGCAAAATATAACTCCTTATATAATGTAGCAGACTAAATCAAAAGCATGGACCATAATTAACAAAATATTAATAAACCTGCTGTGGCATCATGGGCACAGGTTGCTGATTTTGCTGAACAGGACCTGAACCGCGTCTTCCTCCTGGGCGCTGACCCTGCTGACCTTGCACAAATGGCATAAAAAAGTTGGGCATTGGACCAGCTCCAGGTCTCACGCCAGGTACAAGCTGCTGTTGATAGCCAAATCCAGCCTATACAAACATTTAATTTGCCAATCAAAGTTATAACCATGAAAAACTTCGATGAATCAACAGAACATTTTGTGTTTTATTTGCTTTAGTATGGTCGTAACAATTTAAATTTGCCTTTAGACATTTAGCCAAAGGCAGAACCATTATAATTTTGTAGTCACATAACCAACTTTACTTGGCAGTCCAAATCAATAGAAATCAAGAATAGAAAAAGAAGTGGAGAAACACCAGAACTCCTGTTATAACCCCCCAAAAGTTATTTTGAAGACAAGGCTTAATAAACTAACTCAAAATGTGGAAAATAATCAAAATATGAATATGAAAGCCTTCAAAAGAAAAAAAATACAAAATAAAAGAAATAATGACAGAGAGCTCAAAGAGGCCTTTACTTGTGGAGGGATCATAGGTGGTCCTTGGCCATAGAAAATTTGCTGTCCAAGGCCAGGAGCTCCTGGAGGGTACATTGGCATTCGCGGACCAACAGCAGGCGTTACGGCCATTGGCCTAATTTGTGAAAATTGAGCCTGCAAATCGAAAACAAACAAATAGTGAAGCAAAGATCTCAATGACTCACAAAAACAGTTCTCTATTGTTTGCTACATATCCGGAAAGTCTAGATTCAGCAAGATTATAGGGTATAGGTAGGAACCCTATTATCAAGGAACCAAAAATTGACAGACAACTAACGATTAATGGAAACTGTTTTGCTACATATCCAGAGATCCTGTTTGAAGAAATAAAATTAACTACTAACCAGACCTTTAAACTGCAATGTCAGTACTACTCCGTATCTAATGAATGTCATAACTATTCCGTATCTAATAAGAAGTGGAATCAAGTGTTAAACATAGGTAATGCAGGGTTAAAACACGATCTGTCTTTTGTTTAATAAATCCTAGATAAGACACAAGTAAAGCATAAATAAAACAGAATATCCATGTTTAATATATAGCCTATATACTTAATAATAATAGTCTTTTTTATAAAGTATAACAATATATAATAATAGAACAATATAATAATAGAAAATATACAATAAGAAATACATGCAAATGCATCAACATGTCCAAACACAATCTCATCAAAGAAACTTACAACAGTGTTGGTCCAAATCAGAGAACAAAAATAGACTGAGGCAATTCTAGAAAACTAGATGATCCAGGTTTTACCTGCAAGCGAGCTCGTCTTTCTTCTTTACGTTGTGCAAGGGCAACATACAAGGGCTTACTGACGATAATTTTTCCATGCATCTCGGCTAGCTGAGATAAAAAAAAAAAAGTATAACATTAATACAAAATGCTTACTACAAAGTCTCAATTAGTTGCAAAAAAACACACTTACAGCTCGAGAAGCCTCTTCCGGGCTCGAGAATGCTACAAAGCCAGAACCCTTGCTGACCCCGCTAGGATCACGCATAACCTGCAGTCAACCACACAAAATTTAAAGGCTCCATTATATCAAGGAGTTGCTCTTCTACACTAGTTATGTTGAAAGCTTAGAAACCTTGCACGAGGTAATTTTTCCAAACTCTGCAAACAGCTCCTTAAGTTTTTCATCATCAACGCTGTCATCCAAGTTCTTGATGTATAAATTAGCACCCTGAAACTTGTCAGCAGCTTCCTTCATGCTTTGCTCAAATTTTCCCTTCAGTTCCTGCTCTCTTTCAGACTTCTTCTGGGCTTTACCCACATACCACTCTTTGTCATCAAACTTCTTACCATTTAATGACTCAACTGCATTAGCTGCATCATCTGCATTTTCATAATTGACAAACCCAAAACATTTTGATTTCCCATCGGCATCCCTCATCACCACAGCACTAGTAATAGGTCCATATTCACCAAAAACCTTTTGCAAATCATCATCGGTAGTTGATTCAGATAGATTCTTCACAAAAACATTGTTGAATTTTGTTTTGCTCGTATTAATATCCCTCTCCTGCTTACGGACAAAATGCCCAACATAGACTTGCTTATCATTGATCAGCATTCCATTTAGCTTTTCAATGGCTTTTTGAGCAGCCTCTTCAGCATCAAACTGAACAAATCCAAATCCCTTGGACTGACCATTAGCATCGGTAGCAATCTTACATGAAAGGATGTTACCAAAGGCTGAAAATGTGTCATGTAGAGCTTTGTGGTCAATGGATTTGTCCAAATTCTGCACAAAAAAAAGCCATAAGATTAAAGTCTTTAGAGTGCTAGCAACAGTTAAGCTAACTGATGGAAAGAACAGTAAAATGGATCTAAAAGAAAGCAATATATCAAACAAAACAAATCCAATGGTGGAAATTAGAGATATAGAAAATTGTGTTCTAAAATAGTGTCTTAAAAAAGCATTCCTTTTCTTAAATAAACAGAAAAGCAAAATATTTACTAACTGCAACAGAGTTTTAATGGATTACCTTAATAAAAATATTCCCAGAGCCACTTTTGCGGATACTAGGATCTCGGTGTGAATACATAAGTCGTATAGGCTTTCCATTCAGGGGAGTGAAGTTCAAGATATCCAGTGCCCTTGCAGCTGTAAGTGATATATACAAACAATAAATACAAACATATTGATTTTAATGATTAACATGCCCAAAAACCTTTTAATATCACAATTTATTGTTTACATATGGAAATTAAATGGAAAGGAATTAAGACATATTCCTCTTGACAAAATAGAATGTATATCAATAAGGTTTTTAATATAGAACTTCCACGTGTAGTTTTAGATTACTAGAAACACAAAGGCCTTCTATAAACAGAATCCTACATGAATCACTTGAACACGAAAAATTTAGATGTTATACACAGCATGTAACCAGTGGTACTTGAAAAACTTCAGTAATTATAATTTTAAGTAACCCCCTTGAATTTGATTAATTATTTGGTTCAAAATTAAGTTTCACCCCATAATAATTGTTCAAGATCCATTGATGCACGTAACTATATCTCATATGATACTTATAGTCTAAGATACCAAACATTTGAAAAACCAAATCCAAGTTCCAATAGATCAATAAAATTCGATGCAACCAACAGAGACTAAAGGCACTTTCCCTTACATAAACCAGACAAAATACAGTTAAAGCAATCGTTCAAATTCACTTTCTAACGTTGTAAAACCCAATGCAACAAAATTGGATATCATGGATTCAGATTTCTCAACTAACTGCATGCACATAGTTCCATAAGTTTAGAAAAAGCATGAACAAAAATAAAATTAAAATACACGTCATTTAAAAATAACAAAGTATTGGTATGGTCATACTGAAGCATGTTAGTATTCAATTACATATCCTCATATCCCATTGCAATAATCCTTTATTTAGTGACAAAATGCACCGATCCAATTCTACTAGGAACGCATATAGTAACTACTTTTAATCTTAGAACCTTAGTTTTAAAAAAGGGGCCTCACTTTGTGCGCCTCAAGCTCAAGCTCAGCTGAAAACGCATCGACTAGGGTGAGGTAAAGCCTACTACAAGAGACGTGCCCCTCAATGCATTTAACGGCTTGTGCGCCCAATGTGCCTTCTTGTTGGGTTCGATAATTTTTAAAATATGAATATGAAGAATTGATATTTACAGTTTGAGGAACAACTGATTGGTTTATGTGGCTGCCCATAATCTTCTTGGACAAAGTCATTAGCATAGTTGCAGTAAACTACTAACAAATCAATCTTAACTTGGCTTTTTGGTTTTAAAGTATAGGGGTACGGACGAAGGAAGGTAATGGCTTAGGGAAGTGGAGGCGAGAATCTGACCTTTCCTAGAAAATTGAAGACAACAATCGATCATCATAAGTTGAGTTAATTATACAAACGTTAAGTAATACTACATAAACTTGCTAATCTCAAAAATAATCAAAATCAATAAAATCAAAACCAATCTCTCAACATTTTCTTTCTCATCCACATTATATTTTTGTGCGGAAATCTCATCAATGAGAATTTTCTAACCACTTTCTAAATAAAAATTTACAAAGAATTTTAAAAAAAAAAATTTTTAAGTATGTTAAAATATAACAAATGGGCGTCTAATTATAAACCATAAAATTTCATGACCATTGATATATTTGTATATATTTTTTTGATAAATATATATAAAATAAAAAACCTATTTACAAAATAAAAAATATTAATAGGACAAGTGTCAAGTTTCTATTAAAGAAAATTTCCCCCTCATTGAGTTTTTTAAAAAAACATTTGCAAAAAATTTTTACTTGGATGCAAAAACCCACAAAAAAGTTTCCATGGGAGTGGTCTAACGCAAACACATCTAAAATGATCTGAAGCTTTTCACCCTTCTATCCAATAAATCCAAAATCACGCTAATTTCATACTTAAGAGTAAACATTGCATTACCCACAAAAAAAAATCAGGTATACAGGCATAAACAAACAGTAAAACGTCATCAACAACAAAATAAATCAAAAAAAAAAGGGCACAAACCATCTTGAGGGTTGCTGTAGTTGACATAAGCATATCCAAGAGATCGACGGGTACTCAAATCCCTGCAAACCCTAACAGAAAGAACCTGCCCAATCTGATTAAAAAGATCAAATAGCTGGGAGTCATTCACTTCAGAGTCAAGGTCACCAACATAAATCGACGTCGCAACAAACGCCCCTGAACCACCATTACCACCATTAGGGTTCGCTGCGACACCATTCGGACCCGAAACTGGAACCGGATTTTGAACCTGAGCCATATCTTACAACAACAACAACAATCAAAAACTGTCTTAACAAACTTTTTTTAAGATTAAACTTTCTCTCCTCCAACAAATAAGATTAGTAAAACGAAATACACCGACACTCAAACAAAGTCTACAACAATAAACCCTAGATAGAGATAAAGTTTTTTTGGGGATTTTGAAAAATGAGGGATAAATCGTCGGAAAAAAGCGACGATAAACGGAGAAAATGGAGAAAGCGTTGAAGAATTTTTTTTGTTTTGTAAGGAGGGCAGACAAGCCGGACTGCACCGCAATCGGCAAGTGGATAGCTGAATTGTATTTATACTAAGGATAAAAGAGACACAGCTTGAAACCCTAATGCGTCATAAACACCTTAGAAACTAGGACTAATCTCTACCGTTGGATTTTCACTTCGTCATCTATATCTATAAGGCTAGTACTCTTATCGTTGGATTCTCATCGACTCCATAATCTTTCGATTGCTTACATTATGTTTGGATAATGATAAATATACAGAGAGGAAAAGAAGGAATTTTAAAGGATGAAGAATTTCTTATTTGAATAATAAGGGAGAGGAAAAAATTTAACGAGAGGCGTGTGGAGGGAAAACATAGACAAGTTTTTTAAAAATCTATAACTATTACTAAAACAAAAGACGGTTGATGTCATCACTTTTTAAAGTTGCTTACGTGTCATTCTCTTAATAAAAATTTTCCCTCCAAAACTAAATGATGATGTCATTGTTTGACTTTTCTACTTTTAATTATGAATATAATATTATTCATTTAATGTATTAAAAAATTAATTTTTTTCAATTATTTATGAAATATTTATAATTTATTTACTAAATGAATATGAATATATATTGTTTTCAAATAATATAAATATAGGATATTTTTAAATCGTTAAAACATAAAATCGTAAATTTTTTATTTTTTGATTTATACAAATAAGTCAGAAAAATTAATGAAATCGTGCATCGCACGGGTATTATCTAGTATATAATATCTATGAATGTGAAGGTGGAAAGATTTAAAAAGAAAACACTCATTTTTTTCTTTTTTTCAACTCTTCTCCCCTAAATAGACGGGATCCACTTTCTCTTATTAACCCCTCCCCCTTTTTTCATCATCTTCCCATTCTTTCTTATTTCCCTAATTTACTATTCAAATATAGCGTGACTTTATGTTTGAATAGCAAATTAGTAAGGTCTTGTTTTGGATTGAGGGAAATGGAGGGAAAAGAAAAGAAAGGATTTGGAGAGATGGAGAGTCTCTTGTTTGGATAGCAAAAAAGGAGGGAGAGGATTTGGATGGATTAAGTCCCTTCATTTTGTTAACATCCAAATCTCTCAATAGGAGGAAAGATTTGGACGGAAAATGATTTTCCTTTTTTTTCCCTTCCCTTCTTCCTATACAAACAATGGAGTATTTTCCTTCCTTTCCTTCCTCTTCCTTTTCTTTCTTTTCTCTCCTAATTTGCTATCCAAACATAGTGTAAAAGAGCGATAGGGAGGGGAAGAAAAGAAAGGAAAGGGGAAAGAAAGTAAGGGGAAGAGAGGAAAAATGCTCCTTATTTGATTAGGAAGGAAGGGGGGCAAATATTAATATCACACATTCAAACCTTGATATCTGATCAAAAAGTTCCTTAAATAATTATCATATTCAAGTTATGATATTCAGTCAAATAATTCTATGTGGCATAGGTCTTAAATGGAAACATTTGTCATTTTACATTCTTTTTATTATATCTTATTATTATTATTATTATTATTATTATTATTATTATTATTATTATTATATTATTATTATTATTATTGTTATTATTATTAATGATTATGATTATGATTGTGATGATATGATAAATGAAGACATGTGTCATTTTACTTGCTTGGATACCATTGGAAACAACTATCAATAGATGAGATTATTTATGGTTAATCAATACTTGGGATTAGTGTAGGAAAATCAGACTAAGCTTAGATTATTCTGGGCAAATTTTCCATTTTTTTTATTATATGTTATGGCATTTTCAAATACTAATATTATTATTATTATTATTATTATTATTATTATTATTATTATTATTATAATTATGATTTTGATTATGATATGATTATGATGATATGATAAATGGAGACATATGACATTTTACATAATTTTTATTATATGTTGTGATTATGATAATTATGATTTTATTTTCCTTCCGAATCGTTCATGTTATGAAGAAAATTTGATGTTAACAAAATTAAGGGATTTAGTCCCCTCAAATTACTACCCTTCAAACTCCTTCCCCCTCTTTTTGCTATCCAAACAAGAGAATCTATATCCCTACAAATATTTTCCCTTCTTTCCCTCAATTTTCTTTTATTCAAACTGGACCTATTTATGAATTGCATTACACACCACTAAACCAATCTAAGTCTAGTAATAACTGCCACTACATTCGGATATCATGAAGTGGGAGTTGGGGTTGAGGCGGCGTACGTACACAATTTGCCAACAGTGTAGTGAGTTATAGATGTGTGATGTTCACTAAGTTTTGGCTTGCCTTATGTGTTTATGGTTTAGGTTTTTTACCCAATGATGAATTTATTCCAATTTGAAAACATGTAGTATGACTCATGACAAATTTATATGATAATAAACAAATATTTTTTTTAATTATATATAACCTAATCATAATTATCTGACTAATATGTGTATTAAGATGTGCATGGACAAGCCATTAGTCATATATATGAATGTTCTAAAAGCATGTAATCATCAAGATGTAAACACTAACAAGTGAAATTCCTAATACAAATCATAAATGAGCTAAGGTTGTGTTTGGGAACTAGCATTTCATTTCAAATTAATGATTTCAATTATGAAATCATGAATGTAAAATTTGAGAATGACAAGGTTTGGGAGGTCATTCTCAAATCCTCATCTTTAAACCATTTTGATAACAATTGTGGATTTGACTCAAATCCAAATTTGAAATTCTAGTATTTGCCAAACACTAAATTTAAGTCAAATCCATATTTGCAAATAAAATCATCATTTCCAAACATACCGTAAAGAGATTAAGAAGTCTAAATACACCAAAAGATATATGTTAGACTTGCAAATTGAGGCTTTCGAGTTTGAGTAAAACACCATAACCATGAAGATTCTAAATTCGACTTTACAAAAATTCATGTTAGTATATTGGAACAAAAAGAGTATACTTGATATTCGTAAGAACTTATAAGTTTTCATCTAACGTAAAATCTTGATAAACCTAGGAAATGAAAAAGTTGCAATTTAAGTATAGTTTTATTTAAAACTAGTATAAAAATTCGTGCATTGCACGAAATTATTAGTATAAAAGTATATAAAAATATATATTTTCAATAAGGATGAAATTACATGTTATCAATATAAAATTATTATAATTATTAAGGGAAGAAATCAATTGTTTTACAAGTAACTTGTAAGATTTGTTGCAATGAGAAATAACATCATAATCATCATAATCATAATCATAACATCTATTAAAAAAGCTGTAAAAAGCCAAGTGTCAAATTTCTAGAGCACTTGCCATATGTAATTTTTCTATTGGAGTATTTAAATTAAATGAATTAAATAGTTGACCAATCTACTTCAATCAAAGATTTGACAATCAATTAATACTCTAATATATAGATTGATTAAGAGAATGGAAACATTAAATTAAGAATCATTAAGATATTAACAAAGTTAAAATTACAAATTAGGGAATAAAATATTAATCATATATATCTTAATAAATTACTATTAGAGAAATTTTAAAACAAAATAAAGTAAGAAATATTTAGATACCATTAAATAATTTATTAAAATTTAAACTAATTTAGGTATGGAAATTATTTCAACTAATCATCATACAATTTAATAAAAAGACTCAAAATCACACGTTCATTCTTTTGGAGCCACACTAGATTAAAGAATTTTATTTGTTGATATTGGCTTAAATGACTAATAAAATTAATTAATCAACCAATTATTTATTTTATTCATCTACAGACTATTTCAATTTATAACACATATAAAAATTTCATATTACCCTATTTTAACAATTATTATTTATTATTTCATCTTTATATAGTATATTTAATTATAAATTATTACTGCATGTTTTTTAAAAATATATTTATATACATCTTCGTACTAAGAATTTCGTGCATTGCACGGGGTTTTATACTAATACTCTATAATTGATACTACCTCCTATTCAGCCTAAATCTCAATACAAAGATTATTAATATCAATTTTTTATAATTTTTAATTAAAAATAATTTGAGATATTAAGGGTTAAAATGTTGCCTCGACAAGTATGAAAAACTAAATGGGACATTTAAGCTGAATAGGAGGGAGTATAATTCAGGGTTAATAAAAGACACAAATTCTTGTGAGAGATAATCTCTTCGAGAGACCATCTCTAATTGCGTCGGTTCATTATATATTTTTTACAATATTGTAAGTGGACATTAAAAATAATGTAAGTAGACAATTAAGATATTGAAAGTAAGCATTAAGGATACAATATGTAAGGATTAATGATAATGTAAGTAGGCATTAACAATACGATATAAGCAGAAATCAATCTTTAACGGGTCGAGCTTGAGATACGTCTCTCAAAGAGACGGTCTATCAAGAGACTGGCTGAATAAAAAATTCGTATTATTATTAAAAAATCAGTAAAATATCGTATTATTCACAATAATTTTTCAGGAAAAATTGATATTAATAATCCAACCTTTTGTTCATTAAAAAATCAATAATTTTTCAGGAAAAATTGATATTATTAAAAAATCAGTAATATATCATATTATTTTCTAATAATCCAACGTTTGCCCTTAATTCGTTATGAATAATCCAATCTTTATTTTAGTTTGCTAGTAACATACCCCATTATTACCCCTTATTAGTAATAAGGTATGTTGTAGGCAAATTTATCATAAAAGTTGAATTATTAGAAAATAATCAAAAAGTAGAATTATTCATAGCGGATGAGTAAAAATTTGAATTATTAATGTCAATTTTTTCTAATTTTTCGTATTCAGACATGAATCTAAATCAAAGGAAGAAAAGGACCATAAAGAAAAAGAGAAAACAATGAAAGAGACGTGATTAAGGCGGGAAACATTAACCAAAATTTGATTAATATTTAATTAATCATTTGGGAAATAATTTTTCTTTACTAAAAACTAACCAAACAAGTCCTTACGCAATAAACCCAGAACAGAAATAATCACAGACTGTGATACTGATAACTGATAACATGCTATTTCATCATCATAATCCATAAATTCTACTACCCATTTCCCCCTTTTCTTCTAGAAACCTCTTCTCACTTTCTCTCTCTTCCTTCTTTAATGGCGGATCTTTCACCTCCTCATCAACCTCCTTCTTCTTCTGCTAATTTTGGTGTTGAATCTGATGATATTTCGTCTCTTCTTCATACTCTTCTTCATAATTCTTCACAGCCTTCTACTTCTTCTTCTCTTCCTCAATTACCTGGATCCGCTGCTTTTTCGCAATCGCCTGCTTTGTTTGACTCGAGTTTTCCGTTTTCTAAAGGTTACTATACTTCCATGGAAGGGATCGATGATGTAGAGTGTCATAGTGAGGTTGTGTTGTTATCTTGTTCTCTGATTTAGTTTGGAATTTTGATTTTTGGGGTTATTTGAAGGTTAATTGAGTTTATGTGCAGGAGGAAGCAAGGATGAAGTCAGCTGCTTTTAAGAATTCTTCAAAACGAAGTAGAGCTGCTGAAGTTCATAATATGTCTGAAAAGGTTAGATAATATTTTTTTTTTTTGTTTTTTAGTTAGATCTAGACCATGAATTTTGCATATGATTATGAAAATGGACATGGTTGGTCAAGTATTAAAGTGGAAAGGTTTGGGTAAGGGTGGCCGTTAGTGGGTGAACGGCGGCCACAAACCACCCGGAAGATTCAGTGAAAATATAGCATATAAAGCCACAAATTGTTTTAACTCCATTTTAAGTCCAAGTAACAAAAATACTTGAATGTCCTGTACTCCTGCCAAAATTTGATATCCTCATCTAATTTGTAATTTTGATATGAACAATTTTTAGCCCTTTGGCCTAATGTGCTGGCTTCGCCTCTAGTTTGGGGTATTTGATATGATTTTTCTGTTGTCGACAGAGAAGACGGCAAAGAATTAATGAGAAATTGAAAGCACTCCAGAAATTGATTCCCAATTCTAATAAGGTGCTTTTATTTTTGTGAAAAATGTGAAATATCATGTTGTTTAATTTATGTATATGTTCTAATTTATAGTGTATATATTAAATATGTTCATGTTATGGTAATTATTTTCTAATGGTATTACAGACGGATAAGGCTTCAATGTTGGATGAAGCTATCGAATATTTAAAACAGCTTCAGCTACAGGTTCAGGTGCGGTTTACGTTCAGTTTTCTTGTACTGGTGATATCTTTTGTCATTTTGCTACATTTGTGATTTTTGCACTTTAGTAAGCTTTAGTTAAAGTGATGGGGAGGTACTATGAAAAAAAGTTAAGAGGAAGAATGAGATTTTGGACTAGATGAAAGCGGGTTTGTTGTCCAGTTGTTAGTTTTAACAATGCAGCAAAATAGCTGTTTGAGTAAATATTCCAAAATGAGTAGGATAGAGATTTACATACTTAAGGTGAATCAGAATGCAAAAATGATTGTTGAGGTGCCCATCTTACTAGATTGGCTAAATATGGAATATTTGCGGTCTTTTATACACCGTGAGTTTGGAAATTATGTTGTGGTATTGAATATACAACTCAAGTACATGGAAGTTCAAGTGTTCGATTGATCGACATGCTAGTATTTTAAAAGTTTTCATGTGGTTGATTCTCTTACACACAAAAAAGGTTAAAATTTTAAAATGAAATAGAAGATTCTTTGAGTTGGATGTGACGAAGATTGTGAGGCTTCATCTTGGTTTAAACAAAGAGACAAGTACACTTGGTGTGTAGCAATTGTTTGGTTACTTTGATGTGAGAAGTATGTTCCTCATAATGATTCTGAAGAATTAAAGAGATGGTGTAGAATCAATAAAATGTGATGAAAAAATTAAGGATTATTCCATGTGAACTTGGTGCAAACATATCCTTGTTCATGGGATGCCTGCTTTGCATATTTCTGTTTTCTGGTGTACTCCATAGATTAATTAAGTAGCTGAGCCCTATGCTTAGGTAAATATTGGTTTCAACAATACAACTTACTGGTCTTCTTACAATACATTGCATATGAGTCTCCACTGGTAGTCTTGCAATTACATTCCATACTATATGTTATGTGCCAGAGACCCTTGGGCTTCTAAATGATAAGGAATATAGATTCGAAGTTTATTTATTGACTGTACACTTGAGTGTATGGGTTTGAGCTAGAATCTAAGCAATGTGGTTGTCTACCAAGATTTAGAATTATTCTGGAATACTTTCAGCTATAAAACACATCAGTTGGTATATCATTTAGGGATTAGTCCCATGAGTCCTTCCTTCATTGGTGGTGGCACATATTTTGAATTTATTTGAACATGTGTTTCTCATAAAGCTTGTGACAAATATTTTGAGCCATCAATTTTTTTCATGAGTCATCTTGTTTAATGGCTTGACATCATTGATAATGTTATTTGAAGAGAAGTTAACCATATTACAGTTTGGGAATTTTCCTACCATGGCCTCGAAAAACAAATTTTGAGCTATCAAATGTTTTTTAACCGATGCATCTATTTGTTGTTCATCTTATTGGTTGATGAGATTCTTGGTTACGCGAGCACCAAGCTGCTAAAAGGAGCAACAAAAATGTCAAACCTTAATCCCAACAATATGAGATTGGCCACATGAACTAAAACAAATCAACATGAGGGACCTTTATTAACTGAGACTATTTTATTCGGCATTATCTTTGATACTAATTTACAATTGAGAATTTAAATTTCAATGATCATCCACATATGTTCTCCCCCATTCATTCCCGTTTATTTTAATATGCTCTTGCTCATCAAAATTTTCTTTGGCTTACTTCCTCTAAAGCTCATCAAAACTCTGATCTTCCACTTTTGTAATTAGTGCATTTTTCGGTCTTCTTTGCACATGACCAAACCAGGCTAAATTGTTTTCGCTAATTTTGTTTTCAGTATCTATGACTCCATTTCCCTTTCTTACTCCTTGATTTCAATCTATATTCTACAGGGTATTGTCCATTCATCCATCATAACATAATTTAGAAAGGAACTTGTTAAAAACAATTTCCTTATGGATATGCTATGGCTATTTTGCTATGCTATATTCTTGTCTTGTGAACTTATTTTCAGCAGTTCCTAAATAAGGACACTTCACTGTGCACATAAGTATCCTTACAACATAAATAGTTGAACCTCTTAGAAAAATTCAAAGCTAGCATCCATATCTAAGTCCAATAGTTCTTGGAGTTCTAAATGACTTCACAGAATGGTATAGCTATGAGACAAACATATGATAAGTTCTAAACTGTCTTGAAGGTAAAATCATATTTGAAAGGCTAATAATCAAGTAAAGCATTAGGAAATCTTTATATAATTATTCCTGATAGCTATATAATTGATTCGTTTCATAATATGTGACCCTTGATTTTTGGCTTCATTGAAAATGAATGCAAGTAGATTAGTAGATAATATACTTTATGTGAAAATGATAGCAGAAGGGGTAATGGAATGTTGTTTTGGTACATAATATTTGTCAATTTAATGTGATCTCTTTACTACAATTTTTGCACTTATGACTACAAAAAATAGTTATCTGCATGATTATTAAAGTGTTTCAGTAATCATGTTGGTTTACAGATGCTAACCCTGAGAAATGGTTCAAGCTCACATCCCTTTTACCTACCAGTGGCAGTGCAACCTCCTCCAGGTCGCTTTAATGAGGCCAATAACAATGGAGTAGGAGGTTCCTTCACAGCGGATGAAGAGACGTCCATGCAGGCTATGTTTAATCTTTCCAGCAAACCTGCTTCAGACTATAAGCAAGCATTTGTTTCTGACCCTTCAATGACATTAAATTATAGGCCTTTCCATTCCTCCATGCCCGCTAAGGTACTCTTCAGGAACCTCCTCTCAATGACTAATTCATGGATGCAAACATAGTAAAGAGTACATTTTTTTTATAAATGTAAGCCTTTTCTAAAGTGAAAGATACCCTTTTCCGCTTTTAAGTTCTCCTTTTTGAACCAAAAAAACATAATGTGGTGTTTGGTAAATGATTGTTGGTCGGTTTAACAAGTTGGTAGCATTGGTTTTTTCGTTAGCGGTTAAGTCGGGTATTATGGAGATGTTTGGTATAAATTAATTAATTGTTGGCTATTCACTGTTTATTATAGAAATCCAAAGTCAATAAAAAATTACTCATAGTAGCTTTTTCATTTTGATTTAAAACCAATCGGACTTAAAAAAACAATTTGCCAATATTATGGCCGTAAACCAAAAATATCAAAACTCAACTAAAGTCATTTGCCAAAGACACCCATTCTGAGGATTCGTCTGTGAATCTTTCTCGAGCCGAATGACTCTTTCGCCGCATATCTCCTTTATGGGAATGAGTTGCCGCCTTCTTTTCCTCTCCAAACCCTATCAAAGCTCCTATGAGCAGATGAGAAATATTGATGCTATAGTATCGATTCATTATGTCATCTCACTTCAAAAAACTCCATGTTCTACTACTATCTTTTGCATTCAAATATTCAATCTCTGTGAAGTCTCATCCATAAAAGGATCTCTGTTATTCCTGTTTGTAATCCAATAGATTGATCATTTTGATTGAACTTAAGCTAAGCTTGTTTCCCTGAAACTGAAGGTACTCTGCAAGGATCCTGCATTACATCAGTTACAGTTGGACATGAGTCAATGTGGGCAGAGTTCATCATCAGGTGTCTCCTCTTGAATCTGACAGATAATTCTTGCAGGATTATCAGCTTCTAATTTCTTTATAACACAACTAAACCATTGCTTTCATGCAATTGCTCTAGAACTTCTACAATAATTATCTGCTTCTGACATAATTTCTGAATTCGATTAGTTGTATAATTAGACTTTAAGTACTCAATGTTAATTTCCAGCCCGTTTTCTTGTTAAATTTCGATTTTTCTCAAGCTTTGTGCAATTAGTGAACATTCGGGTCTTCGAGTTGGCTTTTTTTTAATTTTTGGTAGGGTCATTTTCAGGTTCTTTATGCGTAGCTTGGTTAATGTATTTCTGGACAAAATTATTTTAGTTATAGCCCCAAATCAACTATGGAGGCTAGGGTTGTTTAGCGAGAAGAGAGAAAAAGGAACGTCGCTAGTTTTTTCTTAAGCAGTAGACAATCTAAATGAAGATGATTTCTATGGTGTCTTGAAGTGACACACTAATGTTGGTCAAATCACGAATGCATGTGGGCTAGGTTAAGGTAATTCGATTATCTTTATGTTTAGATCATATTCTACTTGAGACTTAATTGGATTTGGGTTACCTTTGATCAATTTGCCCACTTCTAATAGTAATTTGATACGACAATGCCATGCCTCTGGCCTCATGTGCTCGCAGAGTCGCAGTGACGGATTTAGGGTTTGGAGTATCTGGGCATCAATTAATGTATGAAATTTCGACAGTTTTATTTGTAAAATTAACAACTGTAACACCCTTGAATTTCCGACCCTTTATACGAAACCAAAACCGCAAGGGTGGAAGGTAATTCGGGTGTGACATAAAAAGAAAAAGAAAAGAATTTAAATAAACGTTAAAGGTTAACTTTAAAAAGGTGAGTGAAAATTTCGGCAGCATCTCTGTTAAAACTCGAACATGTGGTAGAGCAGTTAGCACAAAAAAAACATTAAACTAATCCAAGATATCATTGCCTTTTTAAAATCTCACACCACGGCGGAATGGTTCATCGCCGGCTTCTCAAATCGACATGCCAAGCATGAATCGTGGTTCCAATGTCAACGCTTGCGTTTTATAATGAATTGACTCTTTAAAACCATACAAGTTATAGACTACGCAGCGAAAATACAAATATAGAAAGGAGAACCCAAGGCCTCATAACGACACATATACAACCAAAGTTTACTAAACAAGGAGTAAACACATTGTTGGAATTTAGGGGATATGATCAAGGAGTAAACACTCTAAATGGGGGAGGATTGGTTGGATATATCTGCTTAATTCAATCCGTAGGGACATTAGGGGATATGATCAATTGTAAAGATGCGTGGTACTAGGTGTCAATTCAATTCGTAGGAACATTGGCATTGATGCATGAAATGGGTTGGTCATTATGGTTTGCTAAAGAAGAAAAGGATTATACACTCTAAATGGGGGAGGATTGTTGGAATTTAGTGTGTATAATGGTATTCGGAAATGTTTAATTAATTATATTAAATAAATAAATTTAAATATTAATTAAGAATATCCCAAAGTGTGTATTTAAAAAGGAAGGAAAAATGGGATAGAACAGAGTGCGCACCCTGCGGAGTTTTACGCGGCCGGCGGAGGCTGTCAGAACCATTTGCGCACCTCGCGTAGAATTACGCACCCCGCGCAAATCTGTTCTTAGTGCGGGTTCGTCTTGTTTCTTGCTCTGTTTTGTTTTGTTAGTTATTATATAACTTTCAACAGTTATTATGTTTATTAGAAACATGTTCTTTGGGATGTACGGGTTGAGTGAAAAGCGATATTGGTTCGTGAATCGATCTCGTGTTTCACGGATCAACCTTGTGGTTCATGGAGCAGCACCTTGCTTCATGAAGTAATGTGAGATATTCTATAACTTGTATGTTATTTAACACATCTATTTTTCTGATTTTCTTCTCTTCTTAAGCATTTCAATCAAGAACATGCAATCCTTGATTGTGTATATCCATATTTCCTTCCATTTAAGTTTTTCTTATGTCATTCTAATTTCCGTGTGCTCGAAAATTAGTGTAATTCTTTATATCTCAGAACATATTTCCGGTTTATTCCCAAGCACCGTAGTAGGGAAGAAATGATGTTTTAGGAAAGAGCATCTCGCCTAGAATTTATATCAAGATCCAACAAAATCTTCTTGTTACTATGATCGATATATGGTGATTCCCGATGATCAAGATTGCATTTGGTGTATGTTAAGCAAAGGTTTGAACTTGTCATATGTAATTTGGTTTTCTATTACAAACTTATAACTTTATTTTATTGATTATTTATAAAATTAAAATCACATTTCTAACAATCTAAAACATCATTTTCTAGAGTAAGTATGACAAGTCTCAATGTACAACCACAAACTTTATGGTTAATTGACAAATTTATTGTCGGAAAGTTAGACGTTATGGAATGAAAATGACATTCCTTGGTCAATTTTTGTTTCCTTGGTCATTTGTTGTTTCCTTGGCCAAATAAAGATTGACATTGATGACCATAATTAGTGACATCAGTCAAAATAGTCAGAATTCATCATTTGGTGCCAATGTTTTAGCTAAAAGACATTCCCACATTTTGACTATATTTTAGCTAAAAGAGATTCCCACATTTTGACTATGTTTTAGCTAAAAGAGATTGAAGAATGAACTATTGTCCGTTGATCAACCAATGGACAAGAATAAAGTGACATAGTATGGGAACTGAGATGCAATTGAAAACTACTTACCTACTTTCTCTTTGGTTAAAAAAGTAGTTTTATTTACTAAATAGATTATAGTATTAAATAAAAAATATACAAACAATCTTCTTAATTGAAGATCTTTAAAATGAGTCTAACGTTTTCATTTTTTTGACTGTCTTAAACAAATTGAAAAAATCTTTCAATTATTCAAATTTTTAAAAAATAATTAAGATTTATTAAATTAAATCATTTAATTTTTTTTGGCAAATAAAAAATTTTCATTCACTAGAATAACAAACATTTTAAATTCTTTTAAAAAACTTGTAAATTAATTGTAATCATTTATTCATAATGGACGCGTTATTGATGTTTGGAAACTAAGTTGTGGGCTTGTGGCTAGTTGTTGATATTTGGAAACTAAGTTGACATGACAGCTTCTCTCAAAAAATTAACAAGAAATCCTAATCAATAACCGTGATTTGTAAATAATCACAAAAAGACAAAAATAATAATACTACCTCTGTTTATTTTTATGTGCAACAGTTTCTATTTTTGTCCGCTCACTATTATGTGCAACTCACTTTTTTTTTCCTTTTTTAGTAAAAAATAACCTATCTAGATATCTATCCCATCAGTTTCTCTCTCCTTTAATTACCTATCACATTATTTTCTCTCTCCTTCTTTTCACTTAATTACCTATCCCTACTTCCTCTCCCCTTCTTTCTCTTACTTACCTATCCCTACTTCCATCATTTTCTCTCTCCTTCTTTCCCTTAATTACTTATACCTACTTCCTCTAATTTCCCCCTACAAAGTTTTGCATTGGCAACCGTGTTTGGTACAAAAGTTGCACATAAAAATAAACGGAGGTAGTACCTAATAAAATTTTTTTTTTCAAAAAAGTACCTAATAAAAATTATCTATAAAAAGTTCACACATCATCCAATACAAATACAATAATAATAATAATAATAATAATAATAATAATAATAATAATAATAATAATAAAAAAGTGTCAAAAAGTACCTAATTAATTTTTTTAATAAATGGTCAACTTAACACCAACGCTATTCTTGAGTACTGTAGGTTTTTGTTGGATGTTGTTGTTATGTTGTGTTTGTATTGGGTGTTGTGTTAAGTTGTTTATGGATGTTATTTTTAGTGTTATTTATTATATTGTGCTTGATTGATAATTATGTTGTTTTTGACTTTTGAAAATAAAATTTTATTAGGTACTTTTTTGAAAAGAAAATTTTTATTAGGTACTTTTTAAAGATGGACAAAAAAAGATAACGGAAAACTTAACCCCAGCCGTTAGTTGTACTCTTTTGAAAAGAAAAATTTTTGTTAGGTATTTTTTTGAAAATATTTTTTTATTAGGTACTTTTTTGAAAAAAAAATTTTTATTAGGTATTTTTAACACTTTTCCCTAATAAAATAAACAAAATCAAAAAGTTAAATTAAATTCACAAAACTCTCACTCTATCAAATCTAACCATATAGAAGTGATTTGTTAATTTCACAAATAAACGTTATTTACTAAGACTTCCTCAAAAATTAATATGATTGACATTGACATGACAGCCTCCTCAGAAAAATTCACAACACGTATTAGCAAACATCGGGTGAATTTCATTGTAATTGTCTGCACAAGCCAACGTTGACACAATTTGTAATTTTCTTCCTCAGAACAAAATAAATAATTGATTGACTCAACTTTCTTTTGATACACAAGATTTATTTTTTTCTAAGCTAACATGGCAGCATCAGAAGAAAGGTGTATCAAAAGAACCGGTATAACTATGAAGTTTTATTATTTATAATTTGTTTAATTATATTGTTATTTATTTATAATTTGTAAATAGATTAATATATGTCGTTGTTTATTTGTATACTGTACTAGGTAATGTATGGACTGCTATAGCTCACATAATAATAGCAGTGGTTGGTTCCGGACTGGTTTCTATAGCCTGGGACGTAGCTCAACTTGGTTGGATTGCTGGTCCGATTGTCATACTATTGTTTGGTGCACTTACCTACTATTCTTCTCTTCTTCTTGCTCAAAGATACCGTTATGGACATGGTGATCCTCTTTGTGCCACCAGAAACACCACCTACATCCGCGCTGTTCAACTTCATCTCGGTTAGTTTTTTTTTTTTTAATCGATCTCGATTAGTATTTTCTTAGCTATCTGTTGGAAATACTTCACATGTGAGACAAGATCCTACATCAATAAAATAGTGGATTGTTGACTTGCATATATAGTGGGTGAACTAATCTTCCTAATGCCGTATGTGTTAGAGTGCATAACATATTCTGGGGCCTCAAGCCCTCAACCATAAGCTGATGGTTGAGGCCCCAAAATATGTTATATACTCTAACAGTATCTGATTAATAGGCTTGAGCCCACGAGTGTCCTGTGACCTTATAAGTGGGCTACGGTGAGATTATGTGACGAATTATCACGGCCTGAAACTATCCGATTAAACTTCATGTTTTGCTCTGTTTGAAATTTGAATATTCTCTTAAAAAAACACAATATAATACGTAGCCCTTGTTATTCCCTCCCCATGCACGTCGACAACCCAATTTACCACCCTCCCCACTAGCTTCAGCCCCACCACCACCACAATGTCATCTATCCGTGTGCATCTTCATCACCATCCCCATCTTCACCGCTACCACCACCAATCAAAGGGTTGCCTCCGACGAAGGGACGGTGTTTAGTGCCGTTCTTGGCATTATATGGGCCCTAGGTAGAGCTGTTCATTCGGGTCATCGGGTTGATTTCGGGTCGGTTTAAAATCGGATTTCGTGTTCACATTGGTTTTTATAATTGTAGATCCATTTTAAGTTGGGTCAAATCGGGTCGGTTATACAATTGGGTGTCTATCGGGTCATCGGGTCTGTTTTGAACACCTCTAGCCCTAGGCAATCTGAACTTAAACGGGTGTTTGGAAAAATAATAAATATGAACCCTATATTATAATTAGCATTGAAAATGTAGACGTGTTACATAATTCTTAAATGATAAACACCTACTCATAAATTACATAAGTGTCTACTTCATTAACTAAAATTTTCTAATTTTTTGGGCCCTTTCTGGCTCAGGGGTCTAGACAAATGCCTACTTTTCCTATGGTCAGGAACGGCCCTGATGGTGTTGAATCGAGAGTGGATTGTCGCCGGGGTGGGTACGTAGGATCGTTGGCGGTGTTGCGGTGGTGTTGATGTTGAAGGGAGATAGGAGGTGGTTGTTTCACAAGTTGTAGTTTTACAAGTTCATTAGTAGCGCGCAAAAAGTATTCTTTAGTGTGTTTTATACTCCGTCCGAATCGTTTTAGTTGTGACATTTCCTTATTTGGCAAATTCATATTAATTGTCCCATTTTCTATTTTGTCTATCTTTTTTACATAAATATCCCAACTTTTTCAATTCCCAATACACAACTACCACCTTTATAATTAATTTAATCAATTAAAATATCCAACTACTACCTTTTTAATGGACCCCACACCACCCTTAGTAACCATGAAAACCCAAATGAGACATCTAAAATGATTCGAAGGGAGTACTACAGTTTAATATTCATTTTAACCATATAAAATAGCGTATCTTGTATAAAACGGATTATATAATCAACTCAATTAATTTCTTTTAACAAACTATTTAAGTAAATAGAATTGTTTTTTGATTATTTTTTAAAAATATGACTAATCTAAATCTATATTTTTCACATTCAATTTCTTTAAGGTCATCGCCAGGCCAAGCTCTGTGGATTAATTCAGTATCTAAACTTGTTTGGAGTGGCTATTGGTTATACCGTAGTGGCATCTATAAGCATGAGGTAACTTAATTTCATTTAATTAGAATTTAGAAATTAAATGAATTTACAAAAAAAAGAATAATTTAATATTGTTAAGATACTTATTTTTATAAGCATGAGGTAAGTGTCATCATGAATGCAATTTTAGGGTTAAGCAATTAATCAAGGGTATTATAATAATTACTATTAGTTGTTAGTTTGGGGTTTTTAGTATAAATAGAGATGGAGGGAAAGGGGAAAAGGCTTCCAGAAAATTAGTAAACACTTTGTATTGAGTTTTACACTCATTTGGGAGATCGCAAGCTTCTCGCAGTGCTTGTAACTATCATTTACGTTTATAATCGTTCTTGTTTAATTCAATCTTTCGTTACACAATTACAATTACATTTAATTTCTACATTTAGTCATTTACACTTTTTCATCCAAGTAGTGCATTTATACATTCTGTTATTCTGTCATACAATCAGTCCATAACACAAATCTACATGGATAAGTCAGTCCATGACAATTGGTATCAGAGCGGTACAGTCCCGGGAGGCCATGACGGTGCCGGAAAATCTATACTCGCTGATGAGGTTCAAGAGACTGATCCTTTAGATGCATTTTTGGAGGAGGTTTATGGACTTCCACCATTAATGAAACTGAAAATGGTTGTACAGTGCAACATTATTCATTTTTTCAAAGCATT
Source organism: Amaranthus cruentus (assembly GCA_019425755.1). Taxonomy (NCBI): domain Eukaryota; kingdom Viridiplantae; phylum Streptophyta; class Magnoliopsida; order Caryophyllales; family Amaranthaceae; genus Amaranthus; species Amaranthus cruentus. The sequence goes on from CM033455.1 coordinate 2,183,922, forward strand.
CTCTGTGGATGAACTCTATGAAAAATGGAGGAAAGGTATGTGTGAGTTTTGTGATGAAATTATTGGAGAAACGGGATTAGCAGGGCAAATATAAGGAAAGTGGATATTCAATCATTTTCTTTAATGAAGGGAGTGAGGATGAATTGGTTGGGTTGGTAAAACAGAAGATCTCTGAAAATGAGAAGGAAAATAAATTAGATAAAGAGAAAAAAGAACATACAAATTCTGATAAAGCTAAGGTTGGTGAAATGGAGAAGGCAAAGATGGGAGAAGGTCTCACCAAACAAAATGACAAAATCAGAAAATTAGTTGCAAATGAAGAGTTAGGGTTTTCGAAACAGAGAAACAAAGAGGAGGAAAAGCAAAAATCAGAGAAAATCCATTCGGCGGACGACGGCGATGTTAGGACAAGCGGTGTTTCAGGTGGTGGCGATGGAGTCGTAGAGGAAGGCAGCGGCGGAAGGAACAACTCAAAAATCGTGCGGGAAATAGAGGTCTCTATAGTTAGGGCAAAGGAAAAGGGAGAGTTTCCACAGAGTACTGTAGGAGTCGACGACGGCGGAGAAGTAATTGGCATTGGAAGTGGAGTCGACGGAGGAGAACCGGGTGGAGGAGTAGGAAAGAAAAGAGAAGAAGAAAAGGGAAGAGGCTCGGGGGTAGTGGGAAGATTGAGTGACGTCGGTGAGAAGTTGGTGTTGGTTGGAGTAGCTGCTGGTGGCGTCGACGGCGGGGTAGTCGGAGCTTGGGGTGTCGGTGTTGGAAGTGGAGGTGACGAAGCTGTAGCTGGCAGCGGCAACAGAAGCAAATCAACCTTCATCGGGGAACGGTTGGTTGAAGGCTGTGAACAACTTAGGGCAAAAAAATGGGATGGTGTTCACGTGAAGAGGAAGCCAGCAGTATTTGAAGACAATTAGAAGATTCTGGAAAGTAGGGGTAGGGGCAGCAGAGTTTTACACTCATTTGGAAGATCGCAAGCTTCTCAAATTGCTTGTAACTATCATTTACGTTTATAATCGTTCTTGTTTAATTCAATCTTTCGTTATACAATTACAATTACATTTAATTTCTACCTTTAGTCATTTACATTTTGTCATCCAATTAATGGATTTATACATTCTGTTTTTCTGTCAAACAATCAGTCCATAACACATATCTACATGGATAAGTCAGTTCATGACAGTAAGTTAAGGTACTTATTTAGAAAAAAAATAGATTTTTTTATAAAAAAAGTAACTAATTTAATTCCTAATATATATATATATATATATGTTCTTGCTCTTTGTAAATTTTTCATTTCAATTCAGTTTTAAGGATTTTTAGTTGGTCGTCACCCTTTTTTTGATGGCATATGATTTTTTGATTTCGAATGATAATGGATAATGTTGTAGATAATGTTTGACAAAGAAGTTAAAATTTGGTTATTATCTAACCCATTTTAGGAATAGAATATAGAAAATTTCATATTTTATCTTTTTAATTTTTTAATAATATGTATTAGTAATTTTTATTAAACGATAGAAAATTATTCTAATTTCCAAAAGTTTTTCTAAAGATGTAGAACAAAAAATAATACTTTCTCCGTTTCTTTTCAAATATCTCATTTGCTTTTGAATTTCTATTTATCAATCACTCTTAATTTGTATTTTATTCTTAATCCATGCATTAAAACATAGTCAAATGAGATGTTGTTTGATTCGTCTCAACTTAAGATTTATTAATATTTAGTTTTTATAAATTTTAATTACACACTATCATCGCTATTAAGTATTGAATTAGTGTAATGACCAACGTGTAAAAAACAAATGAGACATTTGAAATGAAATAGTAAGAGTAGTTTTAAAATATTTTCTTTGATCAAGTATTTTATAAACATTTTAGTAAAGAATAGATCCAAAAAAGTACTCCCCTACTTTCATACTTATTCCGTCAATTATACTTGTTACATTTGACTTTATAAGCAATTAAATGTGTTTATTTTGTTCATTTATATGTCGAATTATACATATCTAAAAATTTTTAAAAAAATAAATATTATGAAATATACGATTAGACGATTCAACCAAGATTCCACTTAACTACATTTTTACTTACATATTAGCTGCTTAATATGGAATATAAAATAAGCTTGAACGATGAATAGTGTCCAAAACCAAAATGTATCAAATATACAGAACGGAGGAAGTAGAAGTTTAGAAACGATTAGAATTTAGAATTGTTTGACTAGGCAAAACCTCGTCGAGAATTAAATTTTATCACAATCGCAATAAACATTACATTTTAAAGCAAAGTTTTGAGTTCAATTATTATTTTTACTTTTTTCCTTTATTAAACCTTCATTTCCAATTTTATATATATATATATAATATATATATATATATATATATATATATATATATATATATATATATATATATATATATATATATATATATATATATATATATATATATAAAATATCCTTTATCAAAGGAGTTTCAAATTGATAAAGAACCGCAAAAAAACAAAAAAAAGGGACCCTAAATACACCGTAGGTAAGACTGAAAGCTTGTTTCGATATCATTGTTTCTGGTGGAATGTTTTATTTGCACATCGATGAATTAAAAATATTGTGCACAATCTATATGTTATTGGAGCCCTTCCTCCCATTGTCATATAATTTTGGGATGGTATCTCCTTGGTGAGTGTATGGACCTTGTATTTTCCCGAATCCTGATTATATAATGACTTTCCCAATAAGTCCAACCTAATTTAACAAATTTTAATATTTTATCCTTGTTTAGTTGTTAAACATCATTTGTTTAGATTTTTTTTATGTTTATCTATATAAATATATTTGTGGGAATTTTCGATTCTTTTGGGGGTTAATTATTGTGAAGGGCTCAAGTTTATAATGGATTAGAGTTAAGACTTGGTTGTTACTCCACTAGTCCACTTGTTAGAGAGTAGAGACTTATCAATCATTATCAATGACGTCTTCATAAAATTTATGATCTATATATGATAGGAGTAGTATTTACTTTTCACAAATTCTTGTGATATATTTTTTACAATATTATTAATAGGTATTAAAAATGTTGTAAGTAGAATTTTAGATATTAAAAGTAAGAATTAAGGATGCGGTTAATAAGCCTATAGGATAATGTAAGTTGACATTAAAAATACGATGAGTAGATATTAATTTTTAATGGGCTGAGTTTGAGATACGTCTCTCAAAAAGACAGTCACTCAGGAGAGTAGCTGTTTAATTTTTTTTTCCATTAAAAGTTTTTTCATCTTATTTTTATTCATAATGATAATAATTAATAACCTCTTTTTAAAGTTTATTATCTTTTCTATCTTATTACTTTTCTTCTTTCCCATCATATTCTATCCGTTTATTTACCTATCATTTATATTTTTTTTCTTACTAAACATTTAAATTTTTTTTCTATAATTTTGATAATTTGAATCCATTTATTAATTTTTGAATATTTGGAAGAATTTTTAGCAAAGGAATGCATCAAACCATTTGCAAAAGAAATAATTTTTTTTAAAATTATGCTAAAATATAGCAATATGGGACTCATTTGAAAGATATCGAAAAAACATGACCAAAGGTATATTTCTTTATTTATTTTGATTTGTATTTTGGTAGAAATTAATCGTTGAATACTTAAATGAAAAATATTTGAGCCAATGGGAATGTGACACCTCATATTGCATACCAAAGATTCACGCACTGAATTTGAGGGATGCGTTCAAAATAGACCCGACAACTCGATAATTACACGATTTTTTAACTGAATCCGCTTCGACCCGATTTAAAAATGAATTTAAAAGTATATAAAAATATATGTTAACACAAGAACCGATTTTAAATCAACCCGAAACATTTGGCCCGAAATTAACCTAACGACCCAAATAAACACCTTTAGTTTTTCGATACCATGTCAACAAAACTATTGGACCCAAAGCTTCAATCAATGTTCAAGGCTTAAAATATACTCCAAACTATTCACTCAAGTTGTCCCATTTGAGTTGGGCACGAATATTAAGAGTGAGATGGGGTCCACCAAAAAGGTGGTCGTGGGGTATTTTAATTGATGAAACTAATTGTAAGGGTGGTAGTTGGGGTATTAAAAGTAAAAAAAGTGGGGGTATATTGGTCATTACTTGTGTGAACAAGGGGTATTTACTATTTAGGTAAAAAAAATCATTGACAAAAAAGAAAATGGAACAACTTGAGTAAATTGTCCATAAAAAAAATGAGACAACTTGAGTGAATAGGAGGGGGAGTATTAAATACTTTGTCGATCATCTTATAATATGTTGTATACTCCATCATATATACATATTGACAAAAATTATTTACATTACACCTTGTAGGGCTATACATAGGTCTAATTGCTTCCATGGAAAAGAAGAGAATGGAAATTGTGACAAATCTCCATACATAATCATAATTGGCGCCGTACAGATAATACTCTCTCAAATCATATGTTTTGATCAAGTTTGGTGGTTCTCAATTCTGGCTCTAGTTTTGGTCTTCATTCATTCCTCTCTAAGCATTGCTCTTGGAATAGCTATGGTTGTTGGTAATGCTTCCTTATTACTTCCTCCACCCCTTCTTATTGTATACTTTCTGTGGGCACGCAAATTAAGAAAAATGGTAATGGAGTATTTTAAGTGATTCTAATAATCGTAAAAGTGTTGGAGTATTTAAGTGATTATAATAATTGAAAATGTGCTAGTTAGAGTATTTTAAATAATATAAGTTGGGGTAGTTGGGGGCATTTAGCTAAAAAATCTTTGCCAAAAATAGAAAGTAGACAATTAGAATGAACTAACCAAATAAGAAAAGTGGACAATAAAAAAAGAAACGAAGGGAGTATTAAATTCCACCAAACTATTTTATTTCAATTCAACCAATTACTTTCCAAGAAAACTTTTTAAAAAAATCCACTTTATTTTTTGCACGCATTTTAAAGCAAATTTTAAGTATTAATATTTTTAAGTATGCGTCATAAAAATTGTAAAAATTTTATTTGAATTTTTTAGGGTAAATTGTCAGCAATAAATCAATGTTTTCTTAATATGTTGAAAATAAATTTATCTATTGTTTATTTTAAAATAAATCTATCTATCATGTACTTCCTCCGTTCTTTTTTGTTTTTCCCATTTACTTTTTGCATAGTTTTCAAAGCAACTTTCGGGCCTAAATATCTCTAAATACGCATTATATAAAATTATAAAAAATATATGATAAAAAAGTATACATTAAGACGAATCTAAAGAGATCTCAGATGGATATATTTTATCATTTATAAATGTCTTAAAAATCTTAATCAAATTTCTCTCTCCAAAATTGAATATTCTAAACGAGAAGAACAAAAAAGAATGGAGGGAGTATAATGTATAAAAATAAATTCATCTATTGTTTATAAACATCTTCAAAGTTTCTTTGTAAGTAAAACAATTATGAATAAATAATTGGATTTATTTTTAGCAATTATACCGAAAATGTCAATATTTATGTTTTATTTAAAAATAAATAAAGTAATTGAGTTGATTTTTGACAATTTTCAATTTTTTTTATTTTGTTATCTATTTTATCCCTATATAATTCAAATTGTCGAACTTTTGTGACTAGCTTTGTTCATGAGTGTTTTGTTTTTCTGCTAAATTAAATATGTCATTGTTTTCTGAGTTTTATTACTAATTTATTCTACAGGAAATAGAAAATTCAAAGGCAGTTTAATTGGTATTAGTATTGGTGACGTGACACAAATGGAAAAGATATGGAGGATTTTCCAAGCAATTGGTGATATTGCTCTTAGCTACTCTTACTCCACGGTTCTCATTGAAATTCAGGTAATTTTCCAAATTAATAACTACATATTTTATATTAGAATATTCATAATTTATTATCTCTACTAATAGCTCTATAATTTGGGATAGCCTCAAGGGTGGAGGTATGATACCATATCACGAAGTATCATTTGGGATAACCTAAAGGGTAGATCGATCGATGTGATCGGTAATTCAAAGTAATGGGGAGATTGATGCAGGTGTCACTTATCGTGTACAAGCGGGTTGGCTTAAGTGGCGAGTAGCAACTGGGGTGCTTTATGATAAAAAGTTCCATAGGATGGGGCAAAATGTTAGCCCGTAAAAAAGATTTTCGAACAAAGGATGGATGTTACAGAAATGCATATGATGAGGTGGATGTATGGGCACACAATGATAGATAGAATTAGAAATTAGGAGTTTAGAGAGAAGTTAGGGGTAACACCTCTCTCTTCAAAGATGCGCGAGAACAAGTTGAGATGGTTTGGACATGTGCGGAGAAAAACGTATGATGCACCAGTGAAAAGGATCGAAAACATCATTGTGCAGGGTAAGAGAAGTCGAGGAAGGCCTAGGAAAACATGGGAGGAACAAACTAAAAGTGAATTGCATGACCTACACCTCTTGGAGGACCTAACCAAGAATAGGGGTAGCTGGCATAGCCTTATTCACGTCTTAGATTATTGAGTCTGTTCCAGTTACATGTTGTTGCCTTTGTTCCTAGCCGTTTGGCGTTTACATATCGCTCTTTTTTCGCTTTTATTTTTATACCTTTCTATTTCTATTTTATTTTTATTTTTATTTTTATTTTATTTTATTTTTTGATTTTTATTTGTATCTTATCTTTTTTTTATATTTTTCTTTTATTTATTGGTACTGATCATAGTATGTGTAAGTTGTCGGCTTTGAGAGTTGTTGCAAGTTCTTGACCCGAGAAACTTTTTGACTGCACTCTCCTTTACAGGTATGAGTTGCCGTCTTTCTTCCCTTCCCAGATCTTGATTATAGTTTTCCTATGAGTGGGATAAACTGGGTTTGATGAGGATAATTATATAATTTAATTCTAAAATTCTGTAATTTCTTAAATTGCAGAAATGATTGTAATTGCAATACATATGGTAGATTTGCTATATTTAGTAATGGCTGCTTTTTGAAGTTTCTTTCTATTTTTCTTTTTAAATATTTTCAAGTAAGATTAAAAAAAAAAATAGCAAAAAGAAAGTTACTGTTTTTTAAGAAAAAGAGATAATAGTTATAAATGAAGAGAGATAATGAATTGTGTGGATGAAATTAAAAGAGAGTTATAATGTATGAATGAGATTAAAACAAAGTAGTGGGACATAGTCCAAAAATAAAAATGATGCAAATTAAGTGGGACGGACCAAAATAGAAAATGCTGCAAATTAAATGGGATGAAGGGAGTACATACTCTAAAGTGAATGGAAAAAACTTTTTGAAAAACTAATTTTATTTTTAAAAAATTTTTAAATTTTAAATTTAATTTTTTTAATTTTAATTTTAATTTTTTTAATTTTTAAAATTTTTTAAAATTTTTATTTTTTGTTTGTTTGTTTGCTTTTTTTAAAAAATTTAATTTTAATTTTCTAAAATTATTAATTGTTTTTAGTTTTTTAAAATTTTTAAATTTTTTATTTGTTAAATTTTATTTTTAATTTTTAATTTTTTAATTTTTCAAATTTCTAAATTTTTAAATTTTTTTATTGTTTTAATTTTTTAAATGTTTTTTAATATAGGAGTGGAATGGATGAAGTGTGAAAGGATAAGAATAGAGTGAAAGAAAGTGGAAGTGTGCAGTGAAATGGAATGGAGTGGAGTGAACTGGAATGTAAGACTTAGTCCACACCAATATCAGTGTAGACCAAGTCCATACTAGACTTATTGGAAAATTTGTTAGAGGCAAAGATCAAATATTATTTCAAAACTAATCAAAAGATTAACCTTTTAATAGAAAACCATTAAAATGTGTAAATCTTAAATGTAAATTAAAAAATGTTTATTTCAAATGAATTCAATTGACCCCAATATTTTGTACATGTTTGACTACTAACTAGCCGGTTAATTTATTGTAGGACACTTTACGTTCACCTCCGTCCGAATCAAAGACAATGAAGAAGGCTATACAAATAAGTGTAGTAGTAACAACCATTGTGTACACCTTATCTGGGTGCTTCGGTTATGCAGCCTTTGGGGACTCGACTCCTTCTTACTTCTTAACCGGGTTTGAGTTCTACAACCTTAATTGGCTCGTAAACATTACCCATATTGCCATTATTATCCAAGTTATGTGTGCTTATCAACTCGATTGTCAGCTTATGTTTACTTCCATTGAGAAATATGTTTCCCAAAAATTTCCTAACAATCATTTCATCACCAATGATATACAAATATTTCACCTATTTAACATAAATCTTTTTAAGCTTTTTTGGAGGTCTCTTTTTGTGATCATAATCATTATAGTATCAATATTTTTACCCTCTATCAATAATATTATGAAATTAGTTGGAGCCCTTAGTTATTGGCCATTGACCATTTATTACCCTATAAAGATGCACATAACCCAAAAAGAGATACCCAAATGGAGTACCAAATGGGTGGGCCTTCAGATACTAAATGTTGCTTGCCTGATCATCACTATTGCTGTTGCTGCTGGGTCCATTGCAGGGATGGTTCATGATTTCAAGTCTTACAAATAAGTTGTGATATAGAAGTATTGTATATTGTAAATTGAATAATGTTACTTTTGAACATCCTTCCACGATATTATTTTTTATTTTATTTATTTTATTTTTTTAAAAGCTTCCACGATTTTATTTATTGGATAATGTTTACTTGTATTTGCTTGGATGATATTTACGTCCCGTTTGCATGTGGAGCAGAAGGTTTGGGGTTCGATCCCTATTGGGCACAGGTATCAATTGGGGGGTTTATTGACTGCGCGCATCTCTTTTTACTTTACTCCTTGGGACTACGGGTATGATTTGTCCGCATCTTTCAAGAAAAAGAAAATCCCCCACTCAGACTCTGCCTTGTGCGGGGTACCGAGAAGGTCCTTTACCTTTACCTTTACCTTTTATATTGACGGCCCGTTTGGTTAGTGGTACTAAATGATGGTAATGAGAATGATTTATAATGTAAAATTTCATTAAAAGATCCATATCATTCCCATGGTAATGAAACTTTGATCACAAAATAATTTTTTTGTATACAAATTTTTATTACCACATAATACCACATCTCCCAATGGTAATGCATTGGAATGAATTTTATGAAGAAAATGAGATGATTGGAGTTGGACAAGCATGGCCATCAAGGTAGACGAGAGATTTTTCAACTAAAATTACACTAATTTTTCATTCTCAATACCATCGTTTATGACCACCTACCGAACGAACCGTGAATGTTTTTTAGTTAAACAAGATTTATAAGATACTTCAATTTAGTAAATCTAAATATGTACACAGATTGTTGTGAGACGTTCTCTCTCTGAGAGACACATTAGATGTATTAGCTACATAGCTCAATTAAAACATATTAGAAAATTTGAAATGAATAAGATTAACTATGGAATATAAGATATTTTTAAACTTATTTCCATTTATAAGCGTCTTACTCCCCAAAGCTAGGTTCGAATTAGTTCACACTTACTAACTGCGAACAAAGAGCAAAGGTCGAAAAATGTCAAAGGGTCTATTCGCAGTTAGTAACTGCGAACAAAGAGGATCCATGGTCAAACAACGGGCCATTACTAGTTACTAGTCAACAAAAATCAACCAAGTAATCGGTCGCTCTTACTAACAACGATCGATTGAGTTGACTTTTTGACTTTTTAAAAATTTGGATGTTAATGGCCCGCTGTTCGTAACAGTGGGCCATTTTTGACCAGTGATCCCCTCTGTTCGCAGTTACTAACTGCGTGCGAACAGATCTCTTGACTTTTTTTTTACCTTATCTACCTTATCTCTTTGTTCGCAGTTAGTAAGTGCGAACTAATCTGAAGCTAGCTTTAGGGAGTCAGACGCTTATAAATGAAAATAAGTTTAAAAATATCTTATTACATGCTTTTTTTTGATGAAAATACTTATCTATTTCAAATTTGTACAAAATTATCTACTTTAAAAACTAAGTTGCAAATTATTCTTCAATTGATATGTTTGATAGTCAAAATAAGATCATAAGAATGATAACTCCACATAGACTAATTGAAAGTTTACTACTAGCAATCAATGGAAGGTTTTAGTTATTTTTTGTAAGGAAGGAAAGGTTTATTTTATATTATTTCTTTTCGTTTCAAATGTCTCATTTATTTCTTGGTTATTATTTATTAATTACTTTTAATTTGTATTTTAATCTTAAGGGAAATTCCACGTGGTAACCCTGAGGTTTTGGGTTTTTCTTGTGATAGCCAAAACTTTGAAAAAATACACACGGTAACCCAGAGGTTTATCAAACTGTTCCACCTTGAACATTTTGCACATAAAACATCAGCAAAACGTTAGCGAACGTTAATTTCGAAGATTAAAGGCTGATGTACGCCTTTTTATGCGGCTCATCATTTCAAATGCCATCAACTTTTTCCCAAAATATAAACCCTAACTCTACCATCTTTAGATTTGGAGGAAAAAATATAATTTGGATGAAAGATGGTAGAGTTGGGGTTTTATATTTTGGTGGAAAAGGTTGAAATTGATATTTGAAATGGCGAGTCGCATAAATAAGCGTACAACAGCCTTAAATCTTCGAAATCAATGTTTGCTAACATTTTTATGTGCAAAAAGTTCACGATGAACCAATTACGTAAACCTCAGGATTACCGCGTGGATTTTTGAAAAGTTTTGGTTACCACATGGAAAACTCCATACCTCAGGGATACCACATGAAATTTCCGTATTCTTAATCCATGCATCGAAGTATAGTCAAAACTCAAATGAGATCTTATTTGACTCGTCTCAAGTCTCAAGATAACGATTATTAATATCTAGTTTACACATTTTCTCTTTACTACTTTTTTATGCGAGAGGGACAAAAGAGTAGAAAAACACAATCACGGGCTTACCTTGAAAGAACCTTAATGTTTTTAAAGTTCTAAAAACGACAGACATGCAGACACTTATTCTCTCTTTCTCTTTATTTCCCCTATAATTTTGCTCCTTTTCCAAAACCATACACTAAAAATGCATCATTTTCCATGTTCTTATATATAAATAGCATTCAAAACAACACACAAGATTCATCTCTAATTTCTTGGTTCTTACACTATTCATTCTTAACAAAAAGAAAAAAAAGGGAGTTTATTGTGAAGGTAATAATATAATGGTATCAGTAGACACAATAAGATCATCAGTTCCAGCCCCATTTCTGTCAAAAACATATGAATTAGTAGATGATCCAAAAAGTGATGATATTGTATGTTGGGGTGAACATGAGTCTACCTTCATTGTTTGGCGTCCTTCTCAGTTCTGCTCGTCTTCTTCTTCCTAATTACTTCAAGCACTGCAATTTCTCCAGCTTTGTTCGCCAGCTCAACACATATGTATGTCTATCTTTTTTCCTCGTATCGTATAGACTTAGTCCGCACTATAAAATTCTTTTTTTTTAGTATTAAGTTTTGTATAGACTTAGACGCACTATAATAATTTTTTAATAGGTTTTGTATGGATTTAGGCTGGACTAAAATCGTTTTTGAGTAAGTTTTTGGTACGGATTTAGTTGAATAAGTTTTGTATAAACTTAGTCCGTACTACAATCGTTTTTGAATAAGTTTTTATGTGGATTTAGTCCGCATTAAAATTGTTTTTTAGTAAGTTTTGTATGAATTTAATTAAGTTTTGTATGGACTTAGTCCGGACTAATAAAATCGTTTTTAGTGAGTTTTGTATGGACTTAATCCCTACTTAAATCGTTTTCAAAGAAGTTTTGTATGAACTTAGTCCACACTAAAATTGTTTCTCTAAGAAAGATTTGTATGGACATAATCTATACCAGAAAGTAAATAAAAATGCGTACACTATGATTATCGTGTGGAGTGTTGACTAAGTCCATAGAAAGTTTTTACATCTTTTACAATTTTCTGAAAATCTTTACTCTATAAATAATCTTTAATTATTTTTAGTGAATAATAAAAAGAATAGTCTCAAGAACATTTGTTAATTTCGCTTACTATATATTTTTAAATAGGAACTTGTTAAAATTTACTTAATGTAAAACTAAGATATTATTAGTTAAAATCATTACAAGTAAAAAAATAAAATGTATTGAAGAACTTGAGTATAAAGTTGAAGGAGTCAAAGTTTAATTTTAACTATATTTTTGGGTTAGAAAATAAAAATGGATTAGTTTGAACTATACATTTCATTGTCACAAATATATTCACTTTTATTGCTAAAATAACTATTATTATACTTGATAATTTTTTAAGTTTCTAGTTGTATAGATATTATATTAAAAAAAGAAAAGTAAAATTAACATTAATAATACAACCTTTCACTCATCCGCTATGAATAATCCCACCTTTTGTTTATTTTCTAATAATCCAACCTTTGTGATAAATTTGCCTACAACATACCTTATTACTAATAATGAGTAATAATAGGGTATGTTGCTAGCAAACTAAAATAAAGGTTGGATTATTCACAGCGATGAGCGAACTAAGGGCAAATGTTGAATTATTAGAAAATAATCAAGTTGGATTATTCACAGCTGATGAACAAAATATTAAATTATTAATATCAATTTTTCCGTAAAAAAAAAGGGGTTGGACAAATGAAGCACCCTTCAGTTTTAAGAAAGCTACGCCACTATATGTATATATATGATCTGTTTGGTTTATAAAAATTTTTAATGTTATGTTTGAGTCATAATATTTGTTGATGATAAATGATGCACCCTTCAGTCTTACATGTACATATGGTGTGTTTGGTCTATAATTTATTTTATTGCTACGTTTGAGTCACAATATTCATTGTATGGAATCGCATGCATTCAATTCGCAATATTTTTTAAATCTCTCATTTTAGAGGACGGTTTTGTATGTTAATATGAAAATTTTCGGTCAGCTCCAATCATGCACTCTCTTGATTGATAAACAGGGTTTTAGAAAGATAGTTCCAGACAGATGGGAGTTTGGAAATGAGTACTTCAAAAGAGGACATAAACACTTATTATGTGAAATCCACCGTAGAAAAACAGGCCAAATTCAACAAAGCACCAACATTAATTTTAGTAATACCAATAATATGCTATCATACAGGCGTTGCTTGAGCCTTTCTCCGCCACCAAACACCGCGGAATCAGATTGTTCTCCGCCATTATCAACACCCGAATCATATGTCCATACAACATTGATCACAACCTTATTAGAAGACAATGAAAAACTACGTCGTTCCAATACTCACCTAATGTCTGAAATTACCCACATGAAAAAACTGTATAATGATATTTTAAATTACTTTGTTCATAATTATAATAGTTTTAAGCCTGTTTCTTACCCATTTGTTGGGATTTCTTCAAATTTGGATCAGTTTGTAAAGAAATCAGGTAATGTGAACGATGATGAACGTAATAGTAACAGTAATAGTAACGGTTGCGAGACAAAGATATTTGGTGTTGCCATTGCTATGCAATCAAAGAAGAGATTACATCCTGAATTCTGATCAAAGATTAGACGGTTGAGACTTGAGAGATTTGTTGGAAAAGAGCCAAAGGAAAAAGATTCACCCGATCCGTATTAGATTATGTTAGAGTATGTAAGATATCCTAGGATCTCAATCACAAACTTAAGCTTTTGATTGAGTTAGTTTCTTGACATAGTATCGATTTTTGATTAAATTGGTTCATTGAGAGATTATCTAACTTCTTTGGATATTGAATAGGGAAGTGGAATGTCTTTTTTGTTGTAGGGTACTATAAAGGGTGAAGGTTAGCATATGAGTACATTAGTATAATAAATCCAATGTATGCCTTTTTATGTACATATGATCAAGTAAAAGTCCGGTATGGACTTAATGTATATAAAATTATTGTGCATTTTGTTCTTTTAAAGAATAAAATAAAGTGATTTAAGTAAAGATGAGAGAATATTAAGAAAGATGCACAACATTTTCAGTGTAGATCATCACGCCATACAGAACTTCGCCAATTTTTGAGCTCGGGCCATATCCGACATACACTTGATCAGCTCATATTTTGAGCAGTGGAAATATTTGATGACAATCAAAACATTCATATACATTATAGGAGTATGAAACATCCCACAAGATATAAGGGAAAATAAATAGGAATACTACAAATACAGCCCATACATTACTATAAAACTCATTTCTTGATAATATAAATACAAAATAATTCCGATCCTTCCTAGTCATCTTCCCCAACCCAAAAAAAAAAGGAAAAAAGAAAGTGAAAGAGACAAGAAAACCAACCAAATTCCCACAATATATCTTATGCACGCAATTAAGCTGAATAGGCGCCACTCATTGAGCTAGTCATTGTAGTATTGAATTGAAGCAAGCCATCATGCTATGAGCAATCAGCTATGTATCAGTCATTCAGTTGTATGCTATTGCTTTCAACTGAAGGAACGATGCAAGCCTACAACCATTTGTCCGTAGTAATCTTCCGCTGGAAATGAATCAAGATTGTATTAAAAATTGAAAAGCAAAGTATCTCAAAAATAGATCACAAAAAACGTTAACCATCCATTCTTGATCGAGTCAAAGATTTACAATTTGTTACTTTGTTATCAAGGGTTAGTAGGAAATAACCTGATTGTTGTATATCCGACTTCCCCAAACCCGCCTACGAAGGAGGCATTTGATAATGGAATAATGACATGTTGTATAAACAATTGGATGACATTCATATAAGACGGTTTAAAAGAAAGTGATGAAGAAATCACCTTCTGCTTAAAAAGCGTGGCATGTAAAACAACCACTGAGGGAAGCCATCTGACGAGTTCTGAACGTCATTGTACTACTTCTGGTTTTAGACACCTGAAGAGCCTGGTTAGTTAATATGCTACTTCTCATATCCTGGGCTTTCTTTTGAGCGGATCTCAATTTCTTCAAAATCTTATCCATTGATGAAGACCTTTTCTTTTCCAGCTTCATCTGCAAGACAAACAAGGGTGTGTAAAAAAGTGCATTCTCTTTCCCTCAAGTTCACTCATATTAATCATCATTTTATATCATAATTCATGTCATGAATAACAGCGTCGAAAAATTAGCACAAGAGAAGGAAGGGAAAGAAAAAACCTCAAGTTTCCGTATGGCTGCCTCAGCTTTCGCCTTCTGCAGATTTTCCCATGCAGCGATTTTAGCTTCATCTCTCCTGGCCCTACAAACAGAATTGGTAGAAAAATTAGCTGACAAAGTTGAAATTCATTTTTTTACCTACAACTTTGATAACGTCATTTGCTAATTAAGCATCACTTACTTTGACAGGCTCTTTACAGTCTCAGACACTTCCCAAGCAGAAGAACGTGGCTCTACTGCTTTTAATTTCCACTCATCAACATCCTCCGATACTTTACTTGGATTGCGCCCTCTATATTTTTTTGACCATCGCGTCACAGTGACTCGTTCATCAACCTGCACATCTCTCATTTCTGGTTTTGAGGACCCAACACTTTGCACCTCCACAATTTGTAGATTGGAAGGGTCGGATTGGGAGAAAGAAGACCTTCTAGGGGAGGAGTGGCAGCTACCTTCAGGACTCATCTGCGTTGCCATGTCTCTCCTAGAAACAGTACGAGAGACAGTAGTGGCAGCATCCTTCACGCCATCAACTCTTTCATCTGCGTTCAATCACATTTTGTTCAACACCTCAAATTTAGAAGCAGATAAAAAGAAATGAGACATTTAATAAAACAGGAAAGAAACAGAAAGAGAAAGAGAAAGAGAAAGAAGCAAAGAGCTGAGGTGTGATCCAATCCTATTTTTTCAACAGCAATTTAATGATAAACAAAGCTTGTTCATAACAGTTCAATGATAAACACGACAGCTTTCAGTGCTTCCACTTCCATCATTCCTCTGTTTTTTATTAGTCTGCTGAGGAATAAAGAATGGTACCTCTCACTTAGACCAAAAATGTATTTATTCCCTCTATAAATCACCTCAAGAAAGGGGAAACTAGTAGCCATTTTACAAAAATGAACCAAAGAATATAAGACAATTCAGCTTCCGCCAAGAAACATTATTTCTTATTTGCATCCCCCAACCTCGCCGCCTTCTTTGCAGACTGCGGCACTAAAAGTGCTCCAAACCTTAAGGCAGAAACAAATCTCTGAAACTCCTAATATGGCGGCCGGCAATTGGAGAAACCCCCTATTATTTGGGTTTCTTGACCAATTGACCCAATTTGACTATTTTGCCCTATAGCCCTATCTTAATTTACTGTGATACCAAGGTTCAAAGTACCTTATTTAATCTTGGGGTCAACCTTTCATTGCTAATCATTATGCAAAAGTACAAGTTAATGTGACAGGAAGGCAAAAATTGATGATCCTCATTAACTAGAGCCATCAATTTCAAATGCATTCATTTAAGGAATTATAAATTATAAGAGTGATTGCCCAAATTTGTACCAAATAAAGTCTTCTAATTCCATGGATTAGCAGCACCTGACTCTCAATCGATGAATAGTAGTAGGATTTCAGGGTAAAAATTTACAAAAGCTCATTTAAAGAATGAATTTAGTTGGATATCAATTCACAACAAATACTATGTCTCAATATGACAAAAGTTTGGAGCTGGTACAAAGCCAAACAAGTTTGGTAAACACAACCTATCAATAGATTAACAACATTCCATTTACCCCAATATAGTTATTGATATTTAAAAAATGCTCCAGCAGTCATAGCTAATTCCAACTATTAAAAGATAGTAACAGAACAAAAGATGGCCAATTAAGAGAAACATAAAATTTACTGAATTGATAAGTATTTGTATTTGTAGCATATAAAATCCAAAAACTGGACCCCAAAAAATATTTCTTTTTGTTTGTATTACTAAATCAAATTGAGTGGATTTTTGTTTATATTTGTGCATTGGCAGTTTGTAACGGGATCAAAGAACCATCATTATTAGATCCGAAACTTGAGAAACCGTACCAGCTATGTTGCCACAAACAACTACTACAGCACAAAGCAAGAAACTAGAAACTCAAAAATTATCCATTTTGATTCAGAGCAACTATCATACCTTGAGAGCTGGTCAGAGATGAATCTTGACAGACAAGATCAGTGCAACCATGCACACTCACAGAACGAGCAATACAAGGCTCTAAATTATTGGAAAAGCCCTTGCTTTCACTGCTCACACGAAAAGACCAACCTTCCGCAAGCATTCCTCCAGCTGAGAAAGGTGATCCTGCCATATGACTGCTAAAGTTGCCTCCCTCGTACATAGGAGCTGCAGGCGAATACAGCGAATGGTACACAAGTCCTGGTGGCCCAAGAGGACCACTCTTTGACTTGGGCCGCCTCATTGGCTGTTGATGTGACGACGATGATGATGCTCTCCCACCTCCATCCCCTGACACTGGACTGAAAATCCACCGCTCTGCATCCTCCCATTTGGAAGGCAACCCCCTTCCGTTATTAGTCAAGGGCAGCAATGCAGCACCACTTTGCCTTCTATTAGTACCATTTGAAGGCAATGGAACTCTCTCTGAGCTCCATCCCTTCGCAATACTGACACTCCCATGGCGATAATTAGGCGTTCCAGGGCTCGGAAAATTCCCAGATTTTCGAGGTGTAACTGCACAACCTGAAACTTTCTTCATCACACCACCAAACTTAGGTGATGAATTCACCACATTCACAGCAACACCAGATGAGTTATTAAGATCTAATGAAGCCGGTCTTCGTCGGTCTAACTTTTTAATAAGAGCATCAGATCTAGATCTTCTTTCCTGGCATTCTGAAAAATAATGTTATTCAGCCAACTAGTGAAATAGTGAAAATTTTAATTATTAACGAGATGGAAAGACCTTTTAGACACTACCTTTAAGTGCTTGTGAAAAGGAGCTTCTGGCAGAATCTAGGGTTTCAATTTCATGATCAAGATGACAGTGCTGATGTACTAATTTGTTGTCTTCTTTCCGGTGATTTTTGCATAAAAAACGCAATAATTGGATAATTCAAAATGAGTAAATAACGGAAACAAAAGGCTGAATATTTTGAAATGTAGGCAATGAGTAGGAGTGTAGGACTAATACCTTTAACTTTTTCAACTTTTTCGCTGACGAACCTACTGTTATTGTTTTTGTTGCTTAGTACTTGTTGATTTAGATCTGGACCACTACCTCCTACACTCAATCGCTATTGAAATTGTAAAACACATCAAATTAAACACAAAATTAGTTTAATAATTAACGAAAAAACGAAGAACAATGCAAAAATGAAATTGAAATAGCACAGCAAATCAAGCACAAAAACAGTAAGATTATTGAGACTAAAAACGGAAGAACAATGCAATAATGAAACTGAAAAAAAAAAAATCAAATCAATTACAAAAATAAAGTATCATTATTGATAGTAAAAATGACCAACAATGCAAAAATGAAATTCTAAAACCACATCAAATTAAGCACAAAAAGATTATAACAACTAAAAATACAAACAAAAAATGATCGATTCATGCAAAAATGAAACCGAAACCTGAGAAACTTCGGAAGTAAACGAATCATGATCTTGAGCATCAGAAGCGAAAGAAGAACGATCTACACTGACAGAAGCCGATGAAAAAAGACTACTAAACTGAGACTCAAAATTCAAAATCACAGAGTCAGGACTTTTATCTCGGCCAAGACTTCGACTACCTCTAATAGAAGTTCTAAGTTCCGCCATTGACGGTGAAAGTAAGCTCAAATGCACATGATAGTTGAAGAAAGAGAAGTATTTTAATGGCAATGGCGTGATGAAAGGAAGAAAAAAGTGGGACTGACTGAATTATTAATCGGGTGGGTCGTGGGTCAAATAAAATGATGTTGAATATCTTAACATCAAGAAGAGATGTTTAAATAAATTGATGAGACCTTAATAAAAAAATGATGGTTACAGTTAAACAACTGGTAAATAAAATTAAAATCTCGTCTTTTATAGGTGTCGGCCTTTTGCAGGATTAATGGAGTTTTTCATCGTTTTGAGTATTTGACTAATCACTACCTCCCATTGACCATCCTTCATTATTACTTTTAGGCCCGGGCTTGGGCCCAGGCTGGACCCGGATTTGAGCCCGGACCTACCATCTTTTTTCATGCAATGACATGGAGTAATTTACGGTTGTTATTCAAAGTGGGATTGTAGGAAGATTCTATGTGGTTGCTAGAGTTTAAATGTGTTTATTCGGGTCACCGGTTGATTTTAAGTTAGATGTTTCGTGTCGATTTTATATTAGGTTGTGAAAATATTGATTTTTTAAATAATTGTTAATTTATTTTTAAGTCGGGTCAAATCGGATTCGCTTACAAGATCGGATACTCAGATGTATATCGAGTATGTTTTGAATACCTCTTGTTGTCTTGTTTCTTATCAATTGTCAATTTGTTATTGTTATAAGTCCGCTTATTCAATATTATTGTTTTATTTTATTTTTTTACGTTTGCTTAATTATAAATATTTTAAATAGTGTTTAATTGAAAAAAAATTATAAAAGTTGGATGTTTATAAAATTTATGTCGAAATATATCAAATAAGATTCTATTTGATTATGCTTAAGTTTATAGATTAAAAAAAATGTGAATTGAGTATTGAAAAAATAGTACACAAATTGTTGTGAGATAATTAGAATGTGGGCTTCTTGTTTTGAAGTCGTCTATTTAATAGACGGTCTCTCACAAGAATAGCCGAAAATATAGTATATACTTCAACACAAAATCCGATTTATGTTATTTTTGTAACTTATTCCCTTTTCATCTTCCAAAAGTGTCATTAAATTTGTGGAATGCAGAAATAATGTGTGAATGTGATCCATATCTATAACAAAAATATAGCAAACTCATAATACAAATACTAGTAGAAATAAAACAGGCAAGACTTGTAACGTGTAATATCTTCCTCAGCACTTAATTTGCGGGCCAATAATTTGATGGGATGTTTCTTAGAAGTATTTTTATTTTAGTCTAATATATTTAATTTGTTTATTATTATTTTTGACATAATTTTTTTTTTCTTGTATTTTCATTCATATATTTAAGTACGGAGTAATATTTTAATATCTTTTATATATATTTTTCTTACCATCTGTTTTTTAGTTTTCACATCAAGTGTGTATGGGTAAATTTATAATACACTACAACATAATTTGCTTTTAGTGGGATATATTTAGCGACATTTAATTTAAATGTCGCTATTTTAAATTTCTTATAGTGTATATAGAGGATTTAGTGACATTTATTAGACCCTTTAGCAGCATATTAAAAAGTCACACTAAAACTTTTAGCGACATAGGATCTAGTGACATTTCTCATAAATGTCATTATAGACTAGTGACAATTACATATGCCACTAAATACCAAATTAAATGTTGCTAAATAACTTTGTGGTGGAACTTAAAATAAAAATCAATAATTATTACTCTAAAAATATGAATTAGTGGCATTTTATTAATGTCACTAAATCTATTGTCGCAAAAAGCTAAATTTGTTGTAGTGATAGTAGAACATATTATAAAGAGTATAAAATTTATTTCCTCCGTTTCTTTTGTTTGTTCACTTTATCTTTTGCACGTATTTTTTAGCAAATTTTAAGCCTAAATATCTCTAAATACGCAAATTATAAAAATGGACTTTATATTAAAAAACTTTACATCAAGACAAATCTAACGAGATGTAACACCCGAATTTCCTCCCATCCTTCACGATTTTTGGTTTCGTTTTCCAACCCCTTAAACGAAACCAAAAATCATGAAGGATGGGAGGAAATTCGGGTGTTACACGAGATCTCATATGAGTATATTTTATTTTCAATTTATACTTAAGAATTTTAATTAAAATTTCTATATGTTAAAGTGGACAAACAAAAAGGTTCCGAACGAGTAGTTTCTAGGCTTTGGCATTACATGTAGTGATGTAGAGTAATGTAAGTTACATACTTACATGTATAGTCAATACAATACCTATGATTAAGGAGATAATCAAGCTAATTAACAATGATGTCACAAACTATTTGACACATACTCATTTTCTACCATATTTACAAGACATTGAAAAAATTGTACTATTTGAGATGGTCAATATATTCACCAAAAAGATATTGTAAACAATATATTCTAACATATTTAAATTTTAAAATTTATCACGCTAGATAAATTTTAATTTTGTTTCTACGTATAATATTTTCGCCTGAATGTTTGACCTCTACAATTTGATATAATAAGTATATATACATAAAATAATCTCTATTCATTTAATTTATCTGGTTATCCCATATAATCATACATATTTATACACTCAGATACTTAAAAAATTTTAATTTTAAGAAATTTAAATAAAAATATAAGAATGATACTGCGATTATGCAATTCATATGTCTAGTTTTTACTAATTTTTATAAAATTATTTTATTATTATATTATTATATTATGGGACCTCATTTGTTAAGGGTAACTCTAGTGAGATAAATGAGTTTCTTTTACAAATTACAACAAAGATAAATCCACTATACAAGGGTTTTGTAAAAAAATAAAAAATTGATATAACTATTGTAACCTCTAAAAACATATGTATAAAAGTTAATAAAGTATAGATAAGAAAAGAAATAGGAATAAAATAGACATAAATATAATTATTTTTTACCATTATATAGCAAGTAAATTTTAAACAGTTAAATAAGAAAAATATAACAAGTATAATTAACAGATTATTACTTTAGTCTTCACGAGAACGATACTACTACCTTTGACTTCTATTAGTTAGTTTTTACACTGGCATAGTAAGTTAGTAACTAATATATTCATAAAGCAATATTATTTTTCATCCTATTCTTTAAGAGAACATAGTTTATTATATAAAAAATATAGTCAAGTAAGAACTTATTTGAATCATCAAATTGCATAGTATAATAGAACAGAGAAAGTATTTGATTTAATGTATACGTCCTTCACAATTTGACTCATTTTAACTTTAGGTAGTCTCACTAATTAATCCTTATTTCGTACTCTATTTGGAAATGGACATTATCACTCTGTTTTAATCACATCAGCATAATAAATTTAAATTTTTTTCAATATATACTATCTCCGTTTCATAATACTTGCTATTAATAGTGATATTTTTCCATATAACATGTCACACTCAGTAATAAGTATTATAAAGGTAATGTGTTTCAAGCAATTTACATTGTGCGGCAAATCCGTTGAGTCAGAAGAGTATTTTCATTATACTAATTTTTTTGAATAGAACTAAAAATATTATAGGATAAATATCACATTAGATCTGATGACTTAAAAACAACTAGTATTGTTAGAATATTATCACAATATTCTCAGAATAATCATGAGAATAAACTCAGGTTTATTTAGGGCAACAATAAATATTGTAATATTATTATTTTAGGAAGGTATAAGGTGTAGCTTGTATATATATTCATTGCTTGTCTGTGGAGATGAATAACACAGAAATTATAAACCTCAAAACAGTGTTCTTTACCTTAAATCATGGTATCATAGCAGCAACGATTCTGAATCGTTTTTACTGTTTCATCATCTACCAAAAACCTTACCTGTTAGCCGAAAAAAATACCAAGAAAAATGGAGACTGACTCCACAACTACCATAAACCCCAACAGCTTCTTCATCGTACCAAAATCGGTACTCATATTAAATCAAACGAAAATCACCATTGTCACCCAAAAATACCTTACTCTAGTACATTCTCCAGTAACATTCAAACTTGGTTTTATACGTTTTAAACCAAAAATGAATTTGGAGGACCACCGTGATAAACACCAGTGGCCGGTCGCCACCAGGATCCCGGCATCAGGGACCGGCGGCATGACCTGCCTAACCACCGGCGTCTTCCAGGGTGAGATGGTACCAGAAGGAAGGAAGGGATCAAATGCTCAGGAGAGAGAAAAACAAGTGGAAAGGTCAGGGAAGGCAGCCATTGACATGAGCACCGATGTCAGAGAAGAGAAATAAGAAGGAGTGGTATTGAACAGTACCACGGAAATGAAAGAGAGAGAGAGTCTCTCTCCTAATGACGACACACAAGGAGAAATGGTAGGGTTTGCAAAGGAAGGCACCAAAACTCAAGTGGGCCGGTCCTTTAATAAAGAGGAAGGGGGCCCCACGTGTCCTTCCCTCTTATTTAAAACCTCACATGCTTTATCTGTTTATGGGAAGGGTTGGATTTTTTACTGTGGTGCCACAGATACGATGTCTTATGATCCCACTGATTTTTTGACTTGTGATAAACCGATGAAAACTATAATTAAAACAGCTAATGGGGAAGGGATTGCAGTAAAAGGGGCTGGAGCAATTTCTTCTACGGATAACCTCACTTTAAAAAATTGTTTATTTGTTCCAGACCTTTCTCATAAATTATTATCGGTTAGTCAACTCACGAGGGATCTAAATTGTATTGTCCTCATGAAACCCGACTGTTGTATTGTGTAGGATGTTCAGACAAGAGAAATCATTGGGCGTGGCATTGAGAGAGGCGGTCTGTACTACCTGGAGGAGGAGGTTCAAAAAGGCAAAGCAGTTCTTGTTCACGGGTCAGAGGAGAAAAGACTATGGACTTGGCATCGGCGACTGGGACATCCATCTATAGGGTACTTACAAAAACTGTTTCCTACCTTAGTCAAACACAAGTCTCATTTTAAGTGTGAAACATGTATTTTGGCAAAAAGTCACAAACATTCCTATCCTAGTAGTTTAAATAAAACAGATGTCCCTTTCGTGCTTATTCACATTGAGAGAGGCGGTCTGTACTACCTGGAGGAGGAGGTTCAAAAAGGCAAAGCAGTTCTTGTTCACGGGTCAGAGGAGAAAAAACTATGGACTTGGCATCGGCGATTGGGACATCCATCTGTAGGGTACTTACAAAAACTGTTTCCTACCTTAGTCAAACACAAGTCTCATTTTAAGTGTGAAACATGTATTTTGGCAAAAAGTCACAAACATTCCTATCCTAGTAGTTTAAATAAAACAGATGTCCCTTTCGTGCTTATTCATTATGATGTTTGGGGTCCTGCTCCTATTGTAGGCATTCATGGTTATATGTATTATGTTGTGTTTATTGATGACTGCACTCGTATGAGTTGGATATATTTTCTTAAACATAAATCTGAAGTGTATGAGGTGTTTATGGATTTCTATAACATGATTTGCACCCAATTTCAAGCCCGACCCCGTATTCTCCGATCTGATAATGGGAGGGAGTTTGTTAACTCTCATATGCGTACCTTTTTCACTACCAAAGGCCTAATCCATCAAACCTCTTGTCCGGATACACCCCAACAGAATGGAGTTGCCGAAAGAAAAAACCGAACCCTACTTGAGATGACCCGTGCCCTCATGCTTGACTCATGTGTTCCTAATCATCTTTGGCCTGAAGCTATTGCCACAGCAAACTACCTCACCAATCGTTTACCCACAAAAAGCCTTAATTATCATACACCTCTTGACACTTTCCAAACCTTCCATTCCTTACCTTTTTCCCATTCCTTACCACCCCGTATCTTTGGGTGCACTGTCTTTATACATCATCCTAAACGAGTGCGTACTAAGTTCGAACCTAGGGCAGAGAAATGTGTTTTCATTGGCTATGGGAAAAACCAGAAGGGGTATAAGTGCTATGACCCTTCTACTCGGCAGATACATACTACTATGGATTGTGACTTTCTTGAGGATACATTCTACTACCACCATCCTCGATGTCAGGGGGAGAAGTCAGATGATGATCTCAGATGGTTAATTAGCCCAGTCTAGGTTGACTCCGACCCAAAAGAACAAGTAGACATTGCTACCGAATCACCTCTCCAAGTCGTGCAACCTCAACTCTCATCGCCATCTTTGATTCTGTCTGATCATCAGGTGAGTAGTTTGGATAACTGTTTTGATATTGTGGATAATGTTCCTATAAATGAAGTTGAAGTTGCAGGAGTTGAGGAGGTTTCTCATGAGAGTCAGGATAATCGGGAACATCCCTATGTCCTACCACCCCGATCTACACGAGGCATCCCTCCAAAGAGATATGATCAAGACTATGAGGCCAAACGGTCTAGGTACCCAGTTGAAGCATCAGGCGAAGGAAACCTATCTCAGAGTGCACTGGCCTTTTAATACTGCACTATATAGTACTAAACTTCCTACGACAGTTGAAGAAGCTCTAGCTGCAGATCACTGGCGAAAGGCTATGGAAGAAGAAATAAGTGCTCTGAAGAGGAATGGCACTTGGGAAAAGTGTGGTCTACCGAGAACAAAGAGAGTTGTTGGGTGTAAATGGGTCTTCACAGTAAAGTACAAAGCAGATGGAACAATAGAGAGGTACAAGGCACGTCTAGTTGCTAAGGGTTATACTCAGACATATGGAGTTGACTACTCCGAAACTTTCTCACCAGTGGCAAAGCTAGACACGATCCGAGTTCTATTCAGCCTAGCAGCAAACTTAGATTGGCCTCTTCATCAATTTGATGTGAAGAATGCCTTTCTTCACGGAGAGCTACAGGAAGAGGTCTATATGGAGGCCCCACCAAGGTTTACATCAGAATTCTCAGACAGAGAAGGATGCAGGTTAAAAAAGGCTCTATATGGGTTGAAGCAGTCTCCTAGAGCATGATTTGGGAGATTTACATCCGCTATGAAGAGATTTTGGTACAGACAGAGTCACTCAGATCACACACTGTTCCTTAGAAAACGAGGAGGAAAGATAACTTGCCTCATAATTTATGTTGATGATATGATTATCACAGGAGGTGATAAGGTGGAGATTGAGAACTTAAAAAGGAAGTTGTTTCAGGAGTTTGAAATGAAGGACCTTGGAAGGTTAAAATACTTCTTGGGAATCGAGGTTCTAAGATCAAACAAAGGAATCTTCATATCCCAAAAGAAGTATGTTCTAGACTTGTTAGCTGAGACTGGTATGATGGACTGCAAGCCGATTGAGACTCCGATGATGATGAACCATGGGTTACAGATTCTAGAGGATGCAGAGTTCGCAGATCGCATGCAATATCAGAGACTGGTGGGGAAATTGATTTACCTAGACCATACGAGACCAGACATCGCGTATGCAGTGTGTGTGGTGAGTCGCTTCATGCATAAGCCACAAGTTCAACATATGGAAGCAGTCTTTCGTATACTGAGATACTTGAAGGGTACCCCTGGGAGAGGAATCTTATATCAGAAAAACGGGCACCTAAATCTAGCCTCATACACAGATGCAGACTGGGCATGAGATATAGATGACTAGAAAATCAACCTCTGGGTACTTCACTCTTGTTGGTGGTAACTTGGTAACTTGGAGAAGTAAGAAACAGAAAGTAGTTGCACTATCAAGTGCAGAGGCAGAATTTAGAAGGGTTGCAAAAGGGATCCAAGAAATCCTGTGGATCTGAAAGCTGTTAACTGATCTTGGTTTCCCTCCAGAAGAAAGTTGTAAATTGTATTGTGATAATCGAGCTGCAATCAATATCTCAGAAAATCCAGTTCAGCATGACAGAACGAAACATGTAGAGGTGGACAGACATTTCATAAAGGAGAAACTCGAAGCAGATATAATCAAGCTACCTCAAGTAAAAAATCAGAAGACCAACTCGCGGACATTCTTACGAAGGCAGTTGGTACACAGTGGTTCGAGGAAGTTCTGAGCAAGTTGGGTATCGGAGATCCGATGTGTAACGGTCCGGTTCGCGTGAGCCGGATAATCATATGAAAATATGAATCCGGGTCACAACTGGACACTTAGAGGGAAAATTCCCATCCAAGATCGTTAACGTTCCAACGATAAGGAAACATAACTAGGCGAAAATTAAAACATATGGTAGTGACAGGTTTGTAAAGTTCATAATACAACTTGAGAACCCAACGGCCTCTACTAACGAAACGACAAAACGAACTAGTCTAAAATCCATTACACAAGAGTAAATTATTTCTATTATATTTATTATTACATAAAACGCGGTCTTGGGTGACGTGATCCTAACTTCAACCTCACTCCAATTCCCACCTGCAATCAACCTGCTAGTCGTCGGTTGACAACGGAAGCAAGTTCAAAAGAACAATCCAATACACGTCAGAGACAACATACAAAATATCAACAAGTGGAAAACACTCAAAGCGCTTCATCCTAGCATGCAAAGGCTCTAATATTTTTATTCAAAATCCCCAACTTGAAAGCGTTTCCGTCCCATTCGGTCGCCAAGTAATAATCCAATTCATTTGGAGGAATACACTTAGGAGAGCTAATCCCAAGGCAACCACCACCTAAGCGCGTCTGCCCTGTCGGTCGCAAAGGTTAAAGTATGCATACCCCCATGGTGACCGTAATGATCCAAACGCCATGGGAACAAAATTTATATAATCCCTTCCAAAATTTTAACCCATTGGGCTACCCCACACATCCATCCTCAAATTTCCAAGTTTAACTTTTTTCAAATTATTTGAGGTGTCTAATCCTTATGTGAGTCACAATGCAATAATCAAGAATGAAACAACATTACTTGCACAACCACATATAAAGTATGGTCTAAGCGTGTACCTTTAAGCAAGACAAATGATAATTCAAATGCTACAGGAATTTCACCTCTTATGAATCGAGGTCCTAAACAAACATACATACAAAACGAACACGTATTAGAACGTGTTTTCACCTCTAACTCATTCTATACCACTAACATATCAATAAGACTTAGAAATTTTAATTGATTTCATCAAATTCCAAATAACTCAAAATTCCATTTTAAACCAGAAACTTAAATGGCTTTTTCGGACAGTTTAGAGAATTCAAATGGAAAATCCGACTTCACCACTGCGTCCGAAACGCATCAATTACCTTGAGTACCAAATTTCATAATTTCTAACATCCATTTACTATTTTTATTTAATTTTAGCATTTAACGAGTTTTGAACACGACGGATAAATGAAACAACAACGAAACACACCCGACCTCGGATCGAGGCACCACCGCCGAGACAGCAGGTGCTGTCCAATTTTTTTTTATTTTTTATTATTACTATTTTTATTAATTTTTTTTATATATATATTTCAATTAATAAATCTTTTTAATCTCATGACTAAAGTAAATCCTTTTAAATAGCGATCCAACCAAAACTTCCACACATAAACAACATGATAATTATACACATCTACTAATACACACAACTTCATCATTAACTCATCCACAATCAAAACATAAAAATCATCAAATTAAATCATTCCCATAAACATGACTTTTCAAGAAAAACTTGAAATTCATAAATCGTAATAATTAAATTAAATACTTAATTCTCCTAACAAATTAAAATTTTGTAGAGAGTTGTAAAAACCAAAACAACCTCTTGAGTCAAGATATATGAGCACAACCCTTCTCAAGCAAATTAAATTTTGTTAAAGGTTTATAATCCTAAGGATGATTACATAACTTAACCCATACATTTGATTCCTCCAAACAAATTGAAATTTTGTTAGAGAAATATAAATCATAAAAATTTATTTGAAATATCAATATGAAATCAATACTTTTAACAATATTTGAATTTGTTAAAGAATATAGATCAATGAAAAGCTTGACACAATTTGTCTTAACCCTTATAACAAATCAATTTTGTTAAAGGATTATATAAACAAAATTTACATAAAAAAAATACTCAATCCTCCTAAAAGTCATGGGATTTCATCATATTTTTTTTTTAAAAAAAATATAATTTTCTTCAAAAGAGAAAATCTAATCTTAACAATTGAACTATACTCACCCTTGAATAATAGATTGAATGATCACAAATTTTTTTTTTTATAATAGTAGCCGAAATACAAAGGAAGAAAAAGGGAGAAATATTTTTTTTTGTTTTGTTTTGTGAGCAAATGCAAATGAAGAGCAACACAAAGGAAAAGCCTATACACCAATCTAGCATTTTAAGAGCAACCTACAACTTTCTATCTACCCATAACCCCCCCTTAATGCACATTAACACCACACTTAAGTGAAGAGTTACAAAAATCCCCTCCAATTCCTCCCCATGGCCGGCCACCTTTAATACCATTACTACATTTTTTTTTAATTAATTACTCTAAATAAAATTTAATTGTTTAGTTTTAATTTTAATACTCATGAAAATATTAATTCATTCAAATTCACGGGGTGTTACACGATGACTCAACTTGAGGGGGAGTGTTAGAATATTATCACAATATTCTCAGAATAATCATGAGAATAAACTCGGGTTTATTTAGGGCAACAGTAAATATTGTAATATTATTATTTTAGGAAGGTATAAGGTGTAGCTTGTATATATATTCATTGCTTGTCTGTGGAGATGAATAACACAGAAATTATGAACCCCAAAACAGTGTTCTTTACCTTAAATCAAGTATAACAAGTAACAACTTATACAAACACCAAAATCCATTATTATAAACAAAAATTCTATTAAACTTAGTTCAAAAATAAAAAGAGCAAAGAGTTCACAATATTTTCTTTAAGAGTGAGACACTTTGCATCATTTTTTATTTGGAAAAAGAATAATTATTTTTTGTATGAGATCGTTTCACTATATGACGAATTAATACAAATAAATTAATTACTTAAAATTGAATCAACCTATTTTTCTAATTGATCACTTTGAGATTATAAGTCAATCACTTTAAAATTATAAATAATTACTTTAAAATTATAAAAAATATCGCTTAAAGTTATAATTTCTCACCTTAATATTATAAGTCATCTAGCACAAATAAATCATCGTCATCAATCATCATACCCAGTGTATCCCGCTCATAGATAAACTATGGTCAAAGTCTGAGGAGGGAAGATAGACAGAAACTAATACCTATATAGTGCGGTCATAGAGCCCCCGACTCTAAAGGATTTTCAAAGAGATATCCGAAAGCCTTTAGCACAATTAAATTTATTATAAAAATAAATTTTTTCTCATTTAGAGAAAAAATATTAATTTTTGTAAAAAAATTATTAATTGGGAAATTCCATGTGGTAACCCTGAGATTTTGGGTTTTCAATGTGGTAACCAAAACTTTTAAAAAATCCACGCGGTAACCTTGAAATTTACCAAATTGTTCCATCATGACTTTTTTGCACATAAAACGTTAGCAAAACATTAGCAAACGTTAATTTCAATGCTTTAAGGCCGTTGTACACCTATTTATGCGACTCGCCATTTTAAATGTCATCAGTTTCAACCTTTTCCCCAAGTAACACCTCAACTCTACCATCGTTGGATTTGGGGGAAAAAAATATGATTTTGATGAAAGAGAATAGAGTTGGGGTTTATGTTTTGGTGAAAAAGTTAAAACTGATGACATTTGAAATGGTGAGTTGCATAAAAATGTCTACAACAACCTTAAAGCTTAAAAATTAACGTTTGATAACATTTTTATGAGCAATTACTTAAACCTTAGAGTTACCGTGTGAATTTTTTAAAAGATTTGGTTACCACGTAGAAAACCCAAAATGTTTGAGGGTTACGACATGATATTTCCCTTATTAATTTCATTACCATTATCCATTATCTAGTGCAAATTTAGGAATGGATTAATCCCATTCCCACCTGTACCTTTTATCTTCCCCTTGAATTTAGCTTTCTCCTGCCCAGAAGATATTCTGGAATGAAATGAGCAGAATCAGAAGATAAACCCAACTCTTCTTCTTCTTGTTCTACTCGAAAATGTCAATAATTAGCACCATAAATCATATTCCTAATTCTAGAACTTTCCTCTTTTCGTCGCTTTCAATCTTATCTCTTCCATCCTCTTATCTTCACCATACCCAGCAAAACCCATATCAACAACAGCGTGGTTATTGTTGCGCCGCCATTAAAACTGGTAGTCAAGAACCTTACAGTCCTGATTTGTTAAAGAAGCCGGATATCTCTCAACCTTCTTCTGAAAGTAGTGATGAAGATGATTCTGAGAAATTTGAAAGGGTAGTTGGGGATGTAGATAAATGGATTGATTGGGAAGACCAGATTTTAGAAGATACTGTTCCTCTTGTGGGTTTTGTTAGAATGATTCTTCATTCTGGAAAGTAAGCTTCATTGATTCTTTGTTTTTTCTATTAAATTTGATAATTGTTCTGAATTCTGGGTATTTTTTTGATTGTGATAGATATCAAAGTGGAGATAGATTGTCTGCTGAGCATGAGAGAACAATTCTGGAGAGATTGCTTCCTTACCATCCTGAATATGAAAAGAAAATTGGATGTGGAGTTGATTACATCACTGTAATTCTCTATCTCTTAACTTTATATTCTATCTGAAAGTTTTTTGGATTCTGAATTATCATTTTGTAATCTTTAGCTTTGCTACAATTGTTCAATTACTGGGTGGGTTTTCTTTTAGGGTTTACCCTTTGTAAGGTTATGCCTTGAATCCCACATCGGAAGAATAACTCTAAGGTTATGCTTTGAATCCCACATTGGAAGATTGAAGGTTTTTTATTATCCCACATCGGAAGAATAACAAAGGCTTGTTATTCTTATCCTTATAAAAGGAGTCTTGGGGATTAGTCCCACATCGGAATAATAACAAAGGCTTGTTATTATTCTCCTTATAAAAGGAGTCTTGGGGATTAGTTTTGTATCATCCAAAAATCTGTTTAGCTTAGGTTTTCTGTTAAAGAGTAATTTATAAACTCCTATTTTCTGTAACCTAGTCAATATCTGTATTTTGGGTCTCCTCAAGTAATAAAACTTTTCTCTCCTCTGCCGGTGGACGTAGTTGACATATTGTCGGCGAACCACGTAAATTCTGTGTGTTTAGTATTTTGTCAATCTTTACGCTTTCTTTCTTGCATCGGTTATAACACCCTTGATGCTGGATTTTCTGAATTCTCATTTTGCAATCTTTTAGCTGTACCTTCAGTTGATGGGTTTTCTTTTTAGTATCCCCCCAACCCTTTATTCCAGATTAAGGTGAATCACTTTCTGAAAGAGGGGAAGGGGAAAAGTAGGAAAGGATTTGGAGAAACAATTAGAGAACCCTGTATCGTGCATCTGCTTTTATGGGTATGAGTTGCCACCTTCCTTCTCTCTAGACCCAGACCCTGATCATAGTTTAATTTTAATGGGATACACCGGTATGATGATAATGTACTAGTGCATCTGCTCTTACAATCTGTGTTTTTGAGTCAAATGTTGCAATTGGATTTGGGACACAGGTTTAGTCTAGCTTTAAAGTATTTTGTGATTTTACTATCCTATTACTAATCTTTTGACATTAAGGCTCTAACATTACTGTTATACATTACTCAATTACTTTGACTTACTTTCCGGAAAGTTGAAATAATCAAGAACTAATATAAGTTTGGGGGACGGTATCTTTGCGATTGAGTATATCATGTTCTAAACATATTTTGAGGTCTTGTATGTTGTAACTTCAGTGCAATTCTAATAAGATGAGTTTAGTTTTAACAAGTTTAAATTTAAATTTAATATGTTCAACTCAACTCGTACGAGTCTTGTCAATCACACTACTTTTCTCTAATCAATAACTTCTTATATGTGACGTTGGTTTGTTTATACTTACACTATGTTTGGATAGCAAATTATGAGAGAAAAGGACGGGACAAAAGGGGATGGAAAAGGAAGTGATGTCGGTTTCTTTATGCACTAAGTTCACTTCAGTTTTGTTAAGTCTTAACAATTTTAGTTCAGCCCTAATAAGTCCTGGAGAATATGTACTTCAGCATGGTAGAATTAAAATCATGAAAACCATCAAACCTGTCTGATAACTTTTGTGGAGAAATTACAACCCGACAGACAGTGAATAAATACTTACCAGTCGAACTTGAGCCCTGAGCTTATTTCATATTATTGTAATTTTAGCTAACCTTTAGGGGGTGTTTGGTATGAAAACGTAAATTGTAATGAAAAGGAAAATGATAAAGAGGGGTAAAGGTAAAGATTGAAATTATGTTATTTGGTATAACAATATAAGGGAAACACTTACTTAGCTTGATCATAGAAACACCAACAAGAGTAGTAGTAGTAGAAAGGAATACAACACCTACATAAAAGGAAATTTATTACGTGACATAAATGGGTGTATCCATTACCCTTAAGAAAGGGATTGAGTTAACTTAATATTATACCAAACAAAAAATATGGAGTAATGGTAATTTGATCCCTTACTTGGTATTAAAAGTTCATACCAAATAGACCCTTAGATTCTAAACATAGCCATTAACACTGGAAAATCCCATGCTTTGAAACATTACTTATGCTTCTTTCTTCAATTAGATGTTGCTTCCATTTACCAACAAGAAAAGGTACAAGGTTTTGAGCTCAAAATGTATATTGGAAGCTAACTCATAGTTACTCTAGAAATATTCAGCAAACTAATATTCGTGATATCTCCAGTTTATTCTGTGACAACTAAGGAAATATCTCCTGGTCATTGTGTTAAGTAGAACCAAGTATGGTGGTCTCTAGGGGCGAATGATATTTAGCTAAACAACGACGTAATTTTAGAGTCTTTGTCACTAGCTTAACAACACCACCAAAATTAATCTGTACTAGAGCCTTGTTTGTGTCTTACATCAAAATTTCTGCAAATGAAAAGAAAGCAGCACAGGCTCTATCCTTATTTAACATAACTTGGTAAACTAGCTGAGTTGTAGAGGAAGGAAACTATATGACACAACTATAACTAGGATTAAAAGAGAAATTATTAACAAAAAAGTTTTACATATTAATATAACTAAGAGTATCCCATGCCAAAAGCTACCGACCAACAATGTGTGTAAAATGATGTCACCCCCTTGAATGATTAGCAAGCTAGGTTCCATATCCTTGTTATCTCCAAAATGACCTTCCAACAAGGTTACAGTTACATCTGAAAATAGCAAAACCTTTCTAGTATGTCATGTCTTAGTAGTGGCCTTTTTGCTGCCTTATTCCCTTGGTTTACTTCGCCTTGTGTATCTATTAGCTTTGTATGAAAGAATGTGTGATTAGAATTACCTTCATGTATCAATTAGCTTTGGATGGATTTTTCTGTATCTCCCTTAGTTTTAAAAAGCACGCCTCGCTTTGCGCCTTGTGCACCTCGAGCTCATGCTCAATTGAAAACGCCTTGGCTGGGTGAGGCGAAGCCCACTACAAGAGGCGTGCGCCTTGGGCGCCTCGATGAGCTTTACGCCTCGTGCGCCTCCTTGTTGGGTTGGGTAATTAAATTATCCTTGTTTGTTCGGAAAAAAATAAAACAAAAAACTCAAGTTTACTTGAATATGAAGTTCGAAAAATCGTTCCTTCTTTAAGAAAAACAAAAGGCATGTGAAAAACATAACTTTGCGAATTCTTCGTATTCTCATTATAATAGTTTTGTGCTAAAGTGGTATTTGACGTAAGAATAATTAATGTTTTCAAAATTGTTGATACTAAAATATGAATATCACGTTATTTTAAGTATTATATATGTATTAAAATTGAATTTTAAGCTCTAGCGAAAAAGTGCGCATCGCATACAAAAAGCTCGAGCCTTTGCCCTGAGCTTTAGCGCCTCGGTGCGCCTCGTGCTTTTTAAAACTAAGGTTTCTCCATGGATGAAGTTAAGGACACTAATTAAGTTTGTGGAGACTGTATAGGGTAATGGATAGTGAAATTTGCAATGTTTAAGTTTGTACCAATTTGCATCATCATTGTTACCGTTTGTAACAATTTACACGATCATTGTTACTATTTGTAAATTATCTTTGCAATGTGATTTTGGGCCTACTAGAGGGTCGAAGTTGAAGATCATTTTAATCTAGTGCAAAATCTCGGATGAGCAGTTGCGAAGCGACTTTTGTGGTCAATACTGATGGTTTGTGGTTGTTTTGGTCTGGTCGTAGTTAGCTCAAAAACTTCACAATACCTTGTTGATACTGCAAAATGTCGCTCGACTCACCTTATCGCGACCACACCGTAAATGTTTTTTTGAGCTTATTCACGATTGGAATATAGGCCATGACTTCCGCAAAATCATCCACATTGATCGCAAAAGTTGTCGTGCCACAGTTATCGCAATCGCGACCAAAACCATGCTTTGCACTATCGGATACGGTGATACATGTATTATTTTGTACTATGGTAGAGGCAGTTTGGACTTTGGAGTTGGCTGTGCTATTCAACTTTTAAATTAGTTGTGGAATGAGAAATATTTTATTTGCGTTCGCAATTTATTGACTATTTTGTTTCAGCGTTTTGAACTATCTGTTCT
Source organism: Amaranthus cruentus (assembly GCA_019425755.1). Lineage (NCBI taxonomy): Eukaryota > Viridiplantae > Streptophyta > Magnoliopsida > Caryophyllales > Amaranthaceae > Amaranthus > Amaranthus cruentus. The sequence continues at coordinate 2,219,138 of CM033455.1, forward strand.
ATTCAATTTTAGTGCTGTTGGTGTATTCTAGCAATGTAGATGACATTCCATGTTTGAACTCAACATATTATGTAAATACAAACTCTATTCCTAGGTTGAATCAAGTATGGGGTTCTCATTCCGTACCTTCTTTGTAAAATTTATTCTATTCTAATATTCTGAACTAAAAGACCTGTCGACCCTTCAAAAATTGCTTGAGGGTAATCCTGGTTTAGCGTTTATTGATGGTCTTAGGACTGAGATACTTCTGAGTACTGAAATTCTTGTGAACTATCGGTTAGATGCATTATAACATAATTCGCTAGTTAATTCGTTGGTTGAATTAGCGCTTCGCTCAAAATGACTATAAAATAGCCTAAAATCGACCATAATTCGTTTTTTATTCGCGATTCGCAATGAGATTAGTGAATCTTGTGACAGTGGTCTGATGTCTTTAATCAAGTTTCTCATAATTTTTGACTCTTTTGTTCAATATATTTAGTCCATGTTGTACTTTAAGAGTTGAATACTCTTCTGATTTCTCTATGGCTTTCTGCTTTTGGATGTTCATTCGCACTTTTGATTTTCAGATCGGATATCATCCTCAATTCCAAGATTCTCGATGTATGTTCATAGTTCGCAAGGATGGTGAGCTTGTCGATTTTTCATACTGGAAGTGCATCAAGGGGCTCATTAGGAAAAATTACCCACTTCATGCAGATAGTTTTATTCTCAAGCATTTTCGACGGCGTAAACGATATGAATGAAGCTGGTAATAGAATTTTGGCATTTTACTAGCTACTTAATGATTTTGTTCTTTTTGTCATTCTTTTCGTTGTATTGTTTTGCACGTGACCAATGTAACATAATTCGTTTGTTGATTCGCTTTTTGAATTCGCGATTCGCTCAAAATGACCTTAAAATAGCCCAAAATCGACCATAATTCGCTTTTTTTGATTCACAATTGAACAATGTGTAGAAGTACAACTGGGGATCTCGAGGTTGAAAGAGGCATTGCACCCTGCTGTACCAATAAACAACGTTCTTATTTTGGTGGGAGCTTTCGAAGGCTTAGTCAGATCAGAAATATGCAGGCGCTGCTGAAAGCAACTAGGTACAAACGGCGTACCGTTTTGTTATTAGTTGACTTCATTTGTTGGTTATAATAGTAGATTTCTGGCCTATACATCCCCCATCCATAACCATCGACATCATCGACTTGGGATTTCACTAGATCCCGAATGATGCCATTGTTTTTGTTTCATATTTTTTTTTCTCGTATGTGTATTATTTGTTATGTGTTAGAAAACGACAATTATTAGTACCGGTGCCGGTACCGGTGCCGTTACCAACATTTAGGAATTCGTAAACTGAATCAGTGATTCAGTTGGTCTCTCCTTTGAAGGGAAAGTAGGTATGATCTTCAATAGCTTTATGATAATGTAATGTAATGGAGTAATGAACTTGATGAGCACCGCATATTGTAAGTTATGTTTTAACCATTTGCTGATCAAGATTCTAAGAGAAAGAAAAGGCTAGTCGTGGGTCCTGAAAATTTAGACCCGCAAATCTGGATCCGAATTTGGGTCTTCCTTATGAAGCGATTTGGATCGGGTCTACCGTAGACCTGATGTCCTGATCCAGATTGAACCTGTTGCCATGACTCGTGCCCGGAGATTGTGAAGAGGTTCATGAATCATGATTGCTTAATAATTGACTACTACGATGAACACTCAATTTTGACATTCAACGCCACAATTGATCACTTATAGGTTCAAATTGAAATTTTTACTTTAACTGATATGTTTAAGTACTACTTTACGATCAAATTGATATCTTTAACATCAAAATTGATACCTTTAAGGTCCAAATTGAAAATTGCCTAGAAAATGAAAAAAACCAAAATCGAAAATTTGGAGGGCAAAGCGCACACACGCCTAACAATGGACCGGCCCAGATCTCGTCTTTGTGTAATCTTATTTATTAGATAAACAATTTTTTTTATTTCTTTAATAAACTTTAGTGATAAGAATTTTTCTTTTTTAAATCCGATGTAAAATCGTCCAATCATTTCAACAAATCTAATCTAAAGATCATCATTATTAGCATCATCTCAACATACTAGTATAGTAGTATGTATGTCCATGTAATGCACAGATGTGTAAGTGTATAGATATATATAATAAAAAAACTCAATAATTCATATAAACTAATGTTAACAACGTGATTGTGATCAAATTTAAAAGTGGAGATATTAAAAATTTACAATTATTTAAAACAATCGAAAACAATTAAAAGAACCTCTTATTTAGGTGTTTGATTTATTTTTATTTTTATTTTTATTTGAAGCGGAAAAAATAACAAAATGTAAAAATAACTTCTCAAATAAGCAATATTTAGCAAATCTTGTAAATCCATGTGCTAAAATTCTCATTAACTACCACTTGTAATTTTCCAATTTTTTTAATAGATAGTATTAGTATATCTCATAAATTCATATCTCAAAATTCTCAATACATACCATTTGTAATTTTTCAATCTTTTTAATAAATAGTACGATGATTTAGATATTATTATGAGTAGGTGGAGTATAACTCAAGATAACTACTAACTCGTATATGAGATATAGTCGTTTGAGTAATCTTCTATGATGATGTAAAAGTAAGATATTTATGAATTATGATATTTGTTTGGGATATTTTTGATAGTAGAAAATAAAAATCAAGAGCAATCTAAACAACTGTCATATACAATAGATGACATAGAACTAACACGTGTAAAAGTGTTGCCAACTGGTTTGCTCTTTTTGTACCAATTCTCTTCTCTCCCCCATTTCCCTTCAAATTTCATCCTCTCTTTCCCCTTCCAATTTCTTCTCTTCCGCCATTTTTTCTTCCATTCAATCTACTTTAGCCTTTCATGGCGGATACATTCGTTAGTTCACAATCTTCTGAAGTTACTGGACCTGATCTTTCCTCTTTTCTTCAACAGGATCATGAAATTTGCAGCCTGGTATGTATATTGTATATTTGTATTCCTTCCTTCAATTATTCATTCTTATTGTCGATTTTTTTTATTATGCGAATCTTCCTTTGATTTATTTCATGGATGCGATTATTTCTTAGGATTTTGAGTTTTTTTGTTAAGTGCTGTTTTTTCTGGGTTTTTTCGCTCAAATGAAGAGTCTTTTCTTGTTTGCCAACCTTTTTTGTTTCTGAGTAAATTTGATTACTGACTTACTGTTATTGTAAATCTTCCTTCAATTATTCCTTCTTATCTTATAATCAATAAAATCAAATGAAGGATGATGAAATTTGCAGCCTGGCATGTATGTTGTATTCCTTCCTTCAATTTTTTAATCTAATTGTCGATTTTTTTTATGATTGTGAGAATCTGTCTTTGATTTATTTCACGGATGCGATTGTTTTTAGGATTTTAAGTTTTTTCTGTTAAGTGCTGTTTTTCTGGGTTTTTTTTTATTTCTGAGTAAATTTGATTGCTGACTTACTGTTATTGTATTCGTTCCTTCAATTATTCATTCTTGTTGTCGATTTTTTTAAAATCATGAGAATCTGTCTTTGATTTATCTCATGGATGCTATTATTTCTTGAAATCTTAAGTTTCTTGTGTTAAGTGCTATTTGTCTGGGTTTTTTTCGCTCAAATGAAGAATATCATCTTGTTTGTCAAGCTTTTTTGTTTCTGTAAATCTGTTTACGGACATACTGTTATTGTGTATTCAGACTTTTAGAGATCATGTATACCTTGAATTTATTTGTGAACAGTGAAATCAACATGAGATATATTGGTAATAAGCTTTATAAGGCATGAATCTACTGTTAAAATTAATTTCAATGAACATCTATGTATATTTGCTTCAGTCATTACTTCCTATTTGTTGTCATATTCTTTCAAATCTCAATTCTCCGTGTTACTTTTACTCATAATATGGATATCCATGTATTTTTGGATGACCTCTCCTGGAAGTTTCAATCTTCTACTTCAGAATTTTTTGCGCATGAATACACCAATATAAGCAATTATTTTTAGTTTGTGTTTAACCAGTTCAAGACCCTTTCTTATGTTTCATTTCGAATGTGATCTTATAGCCTTATAGGTTATTTCTATCCGGCCTCTTAACAAAAGCATTTTAAAACTCTTCCAAAAATATAATCCAACATTCTACTCTATAGTGAACCCATATAGTGGTGCTTCTCTGTAATGAGAGGTTGGTAGAATTTTCTTTTTAACCTTAGTGGCATATCTTGGTCGCATTGTTAATTACTGAAGGTCACGATTTCACATAGCATTCACTCACTCCTCCGCTCCCGGCCCCCCATCCCCAAAAATAAAAGAGAGAAAGAATGGAAGTATTATAATTGGGGTTTGGTCATTAGATACACGTGGCTCAACATTTGCTCTATGTTTCCTCCATATTTCCACTCTTTTTGGATGCTCAAGTTAGCAAGTTACTGATTTGGTGGCTAGAAAGAGTAGGTTCATATCTGCTATGCATAGGGTTACATTATTAATGAAGCTCTAAAGAATTTGTCTTATAATTTATACTACTATTTTCTAATGCCAGGAATTCTTGGAAAAGGAATATATGTCTACTGAATGGACTGATGAAAAGCATAGTTTATATCTGAAGTCTATTGAAACTTCATTTGTACAACAACTTCATAGATCAATATATTCCTGTGGTTTGCACTCACAGTCACAGAGTAAACTTTCTTCACACATGAGATCATCCAAGCAGAAAACATCTCGTGCAGCTGATCAGGTTTGGCTACAGTTTATTGTTTTTTTGGTTCAAAAGAGTTGGTATAGAAATGCATAATGCACAAACGTATCCTCAATCAATAGTTAGTGCCCTCATCAAATGTTTTGTTGATTAAAAAAGAGAAAAAGGAGAAAGTCAAATGTTTTACATGTATTTCTGGAATGTTGTTTGTTGTGTAAACCTTGGGTGTGTGGACATAATGTGCATGATGCTATGCTTAGGCTGTCACATGACCTATGGTTTCTTTTGTGTCATTGCCTTTTTTTCAAACATGTAGCTGCACCCTTCTACCTAGCCACAGCTTTTGTGGTTTATATTCACGCTAGTCCCATAGCTTTTTTTCTACCTTTTAGTTTAAAGTCTGACAACATGCTTTTTGGCAGAGAATGAAATTAGAAAGAGGTGAGCCGCCCCCTTCAAAACCAGGAAAATCTTGCATCATACTGCAGAATCCACGGAATCATCATTTTAAAAGCAAAGATGATCAACCTATTCCAGCAAGTTCTTCGTTTGGGAGTGAGCCAATGAGTTATGTGCATACATTATCAAATACATCGGACAACTTTCGTGTTTGTCAAACTACCAGAGATTCAAGCATTGAAGGTAACTTCTCACAGCTTCTAAAACTGTCACATCTGAGCAAGACTCTTCCTGTTTATGTAGTAAATCTTTGGAAGAGATCACAAAGATCATTGATGTCTAATTGCTTTTTGATACAGACAATTGGCTTGGAGGGATATGATATATCCTTATGTTCAATCTATTGCATGATATGCTGCCATGCTGATGCACTAGTTCATATGGAAAAACTGAATGTGGACGGTTCGGATGGCTATTTCGTGAATAATGATTCTGTACCTCTGGCCCACTTAATAGGTTACGTTTGACTTCAGTGGTTAAAGCTTTCTATACTTGACCATAGATTTTAAATATTTTTCTTTGTGAAAATAGTGCTGTTTCATTTTAAGACATATTTTCCTTCAAAATGTCATTTTATAAACTTTTGAGTATGACTATGACATCATGATGTTATTATTAATGGTCATAGGCTCATAGCCAGCAAGATTTAACCACAAGTCAATCGTGCTTTATTGTCTAGCATGGAGTATGACATTAAGATTTTGTACGTGTGTTTATTATTTCGGTGGTTAGGTTAGGTATTATTGGTTTTTCTGTCAATATGAATGTGGCTACTAGTCTTTCAGGGGCGCATTGCTGAAGTTCCGACTTGCAATTTCATCTTTCTCATAAAATTATATGTAATATTCTTAAATAACTTCTTGATTGCATCAGGAAAGATACCTTAGTGGATGATTATGTCTATTATAAAGTTTATATAAATAGCTATACTGAAGCCCGTGTTTTTACCAAAGTGATAGTTGGTTAGGGTAGAGGCTAATTCTGAGGTATGTTCGTACAGCAATTAAAATCACTTGAGGAGTAAAACATTAAGCAACTTACTCTCTTAGTTTTCGAGTGACTAAAGACGGGAGATGTGGTTATGCCATTTTAAAAGCTCCCCCCTGTCCCTTACCTGTTTTGCTGTTTTTATATTTATAATTATAATAATAATAATTAGAGATAAGCTTTTAACTATATTGTCCCTTTAGTATAGGGTAATAGTCTTTGTGTTCACCAAGATGTATTAATCTCTGCAAATTGATTTGGGTGAACAGTAGGTCAGATCTCAGCAGGAAGCTGGGGAGTTTCCGGTCCATTTGCATAACTTAAAAGATGTGTTCATTACCCTTTACTTTGCTGGTAGCTTGTACATGGTAATTTGAATGCTTTTTGACAGTGGCATTAGATTGGTTCAACATCTATCACATTATTGTTGCAATATCTATCTCATTATCATTACGTGTTAAACGAATTGCAATGATAATTTCTGAACTATACTCCAGAGAGTCTTGCGATTCTATGTGACGTCTATCGAATTTTCTATGAAACAACATATATTTACATCAATGTTGAACCTTATCTGGATCATGTTGATCTTTGCAGAACACTCCGGCCAGAATTTTGATGAAGAAGAAGATGAGACTTTATGCTGCATGCACACAACTAAACGGATGAAGATAGTTGAAGCAGCGACTGAAAACCAGGAGTAAAGAGCTCGATGGTGTATTCCTAGCTAAAACTGAGCTGACTGCCTGGTTATTCAATACGTGGAATTTCTTTTCTCGGGCATTCTTCAGTGAATGCGAGGTTTGTGAATGATATACGTGCAATCAGAATGACTGAATCTGACTAGCTGGTGTTATCTATTCATTGATTAGTTCATTTCGTAATCTCTGATGGTGATGATTCTTATATTGAGAAATAGTAGAAAATGTTAGATCAAGTGCTCCGTAGTTATACTGAGGTCTATTAGTTATGTAGTAAAATTAGCGGATGATGCTTAGTATTGTTATCATTGACGCCTGATTTATATAGCCGTTTCTGGGTTTCATGATCCTTGGTTGTTTTGTACAAATTAAGCTCATATGTTATGTAAGCATTGTATGGGTAGCTGAGATTGATGGGAATCAGTAGTTTGCTTTGTATATATCTAGACTCTGGTAGTGGTTGTCATTGGTCATGGAACCATTTTCAGCATTGATGGCGCCCACACCCTGTTTCCTTACGATGATCTTCGCATCCGTTTGATTCCTCATCTGAGAACGGCTTGATCACGTCCCATATGAGAGTTTGCTCTGTGGGTAGGTGTACAGTACAATACCATGATTCCATAAGAGTTTAATCAAGCTCCCGAGTCATACTTTTGTACGCATGAATATGTCTAGATCATTGGACACTGGACATTCTTGCGTTGGTAGTCGGCTAAATACATGATCTTTGTCGACTTCTGATCCATATATTATATATGGTGTTGCATTTTAATTTATCTTTGCCCCCATGTCTTGTTGAAGTTTAAGTAGATTTCCTTAATTTTCTCATTTTTGTCTAAATTGAATCATAATTTTGTATAGTGGAAATAAATAATTTTTTTGAAAGTGAATAAAAATATTTTAATTATAGTGCAATAATTATATAATTGTAATCATTTATTTAATTATCGTAGATAATACTATTTTTTAACCTTTTCTCTATAATAATATAGCTATTTATTAATCATGAATAATACTAACTTTGAGGTGAATTTTTCATTAATATCATTTTATAATTATAGGTAATTTGATTTTTTAAAACAATGAAAATAAAAAATATCTCAATCCTCATCCACCTTCATCGGTGCAGTCTTCCGCTACCTCCTCCTCCTACGCTTAATATGAACTACTTTCTCTGTTTTATAGTACTTTAATCAAATCAATTTTCGCACTATTTATTATTTAATGGTAATTTAAATATTTCGGCTATTATATGACAAAAAACATAGTCATGTGAGATTTTGTTTATTCGTCTCGTTGCATATAATATTATTAAATTTTTATAATTTTTAGTTATGTATAACTTTAATTGTAAACGATTCAACAAACACATTAAATTGCGTAAAAACTAAAAATACATTTGATACAAATATTTTGAAATGGAGGAAGTACAATAAAAATATAATAGTGTATATTTTTTAAGTGATAACATACTAGGATGAACACTTTAAAGCATAATTAGATTACAATCATTCCAACTTAATTTTAAATTACAATAATGATCAGTTAAAAAAAGGGTGCAACTAATAAAAACTACTCCCTCCGTTCTTTTTTGATTGTCCACATTACTATAACGGGTAGTTTCATTAGTTTGTCCCATTTCCTAAAATGGAAACTTTTGATTCCATTTTTGGCACTCTCTCTCCTCTATTTTACCGGATTCTTTGAGAACCCTCCCTCCCCTCATTATGACATTTCTCTTTTAACGTGACTCTCTCTCTTTTCATACAATTGCTCTCTCTCTCTTCTGAAACGCCATTTTCGTTTCATATTTCAAGCTTTGCCCCCTGATTTACCTTTATTTCGGTTCATTTTTTTGGACTAAAATACAGATCGTTTAATTCTCTACATTTTGAGGTAAGTTTCGTGATTTTTGGTGGTTGGCTTCAAAAACGTCCCCTGTTCTTGAGGTTTCTTTGACGGTTTTTTCTGGGTTTTTTTAATGGATACTAAACCTTCTTCAAGTTCATCATCAATTACTAGTCATTTGTATAATGGTCTTTGTGAATATGGTGAGTTATGTTCTTGTTCCATCCATGGCCTCTCACATTCTTATTCAAATGAGATACTAAGATGGTCAAAAAAAGAGCTTGAGGCTTATCAAAAAGTTCTTGAAGACGATGCTTGTTCAAAAATGCGTGGTGAGCCAACTGTAAAAATAAAATTCGTTTTTGATGCTCCATCTAAAACGCCTCCTCAAACTCCTCCTCTTGAAGATGATGATGTTAAGCAAGTTCCTGACACTCCTGAAGAAGTACTGACCGCTAGGGCAAAAGAAAACCCTAAAAAACGCCGTCGTTGATTGTAAGACCCATTTATTTAAGTTTAACTTAACTTTCGTTTTTTTAGATGAGACTTAAAGAAACTTTTGGGATTTAGGTTGTAATTGCAAAATTTGGGTGACTTCTGGAATTGTTTGTTGTTAGAAAAATTTTGGGCATTTTTATGTTTATGTATATGTATGATGTTGTGTGTTAGTTGATGTTGATGATTACGATCTGTTGATTTAGGGTTTGTTGATTTAGGGTTTATGTATTTGTTGATTTAGGGTTAGTTGATGTTGATGATGACGATCTGTTGATTTAGGGTTTGTTGATTTAGGGTTTATGTATCTGTTGATTTTGATAGTTTGGTTTTTACATGTTCCGATGCTGTGTGTTAGGCTTTGTTCATGTTCTGTGTAGTTCATGTTCTGATGATTTATGTTCCTTTTGTGAATGATGATACCCCAATGATGATCTAAAAAACTCTGAAAAGTTTGATTTTTACATTGTAGTTGAGTAGCTTTTGAAAAAAATGTTTGAAATCGTTGTGTTTTATGCATGGTTAATGGATTTCATTTAAAATGAAGATCATACACATTCTGAGAGGTTTTAGAACCTCTATGATGAAACAGGGGGCATTTTTTTACTTGATTTAGAAACAAAATGAGCCATTAATTCTCATGTACATAAAACTTTGACTTCATATCTTGTTTTTTTCAAAATGTTGCTCCTAACTTTGCTAAATCAAAAACTATAATGACGATTTTACATAACAAACACTGAGGGGTTGAGTTCTAAGTTCAAAACAAAAAATAATCACCCTTGTGTTTCTTCTAATCCTTGTTCATATGCTTCTTGCATTGCATTTGAAGATTGTGCCACATCTTCATTCTCTTGTTGTGTTTGGGAAGCTTGAGGATTCATGGAAGGATTCACAAACGCAACCGATTCCCTAACTAGTTGCGTTGGAATCCTAACTTGAATTCTTAACCGCCCATTATCTTCTTCAACTTTCTTACCCAAATGCGGTTGTACATAATCGTTACTTCCCTTCACTTTAAGAATTTCATTCAAGTGATGTTGCAATGAAATCCAGACATTTGTCAATGTCTTTGGATGAAGTTCTTCACTTCCTGAGGCCATTAGTTAGCCAATGATGGAGTAAATAAGAAGTGAAGCTGCTGTTAGCTACTCGGATGACTTCGCTTTGAAGCTATCAAGCATCGCTCTCTCTTCTTTTTGGAACGCTTTGTTACTTCGCTTTGAAGTTGTGTGAAGCTTCTTTTACTGTTGGTTTGTGTTTGGGAAGTTCAAGCTACTGCTTTTGCTCTGTTTTGAAGTTCATAAGTGAAGCTACGTAGCTATCAGGAGCCTTCTGCTTTTGAAGCCTACACATCGTCTCTCTTCTTTTTGGAACATTTGTTACACTTCGCTTTGAAGTCGCATGTGAAGCTCGTCTATCGGGTTTGTGTTTGGGAAGTTCAAGCCACCGCTTTTGCTCTGCTTTTGAAGTTCATAAGTGAAGCTACCGATTTTTCTTTTTTGGATGAAATTTCATTCATTAGTTCGTCTTTTATAGTCATCATTGATCAAATTAAGGTTCTTTTTTTGATCAGAATTTGTATAGTCACTTAATTACAATCCTTGATTACACTATGTAATTTTGTTAATCCATGTATTATGAGGATGCCCAATGGAATGTAAGGGTTTCCATTTTTAGTTTTAGTAAATTTCCCTCCCAAATTGTAATTTTAGCTCCAAAACTTTCCAAAAATGGAAAGTGGAATTGTGTAACAGATTTTTGAGTATAATCTCCCATTTGTAACCGTTTCTCTCTCTTACTAATGACAACTTAATTTTTTTGTTTTTCTTTTATCTTTATCTTTAATTTATTTATATTTTCTCTCTCATAATACCAATACAATCATTAAATTATTCCACTATCTTAATAAAATATTACCCAAGATTCCCACTATCTTAATATGTGTGAAATCTTCAAATAGGACACACATATAAAAACGGAGGGAGTAATTTAAATAGAAATATATGCATTTATAGAAATAGGAGTAAGACGATAACTAAGATAATGCTATGAACTAATAAAACGAAATAAAACAAGAAATTGACAATAAAATGAATAAAATGACAAGAGAAATTACACTATAGAATTAATGATTAAAGAGAAATTTTTTCCTCAATAATGTCTTTTGGGAATTTATTTCCCACTCTATGTTGATGGGAAATTTATTTCCCACGATACCGTCCGCCTAGGATAAGTATCCAGAATATTTTATTTATTTATTTTTTTGATCAAACCGCTATCTCAAGTGACGATTTGATATTATTTTTTAAGCAAACCGATGTTTCAGATGACGGTTTAATTACATCTATAATTTTAAGAAAAATAATTATAAAAAAAAATAAGAGTAGGTAAACCGCCATCTCAAATGGCGGTTTTACTTATTTAGAATTTTTTAATGAAGAAATATTTTGAGCACCGTGAGAGGAATGGGACAAAATTCCAAATTTAGTTAAAAAAAAGGCAAGAACTGTTTCTATGTAAAGTCTGGAGCGCAGTAGAGGTATTCATTCGGGTGATCGGGTCGGTTTCGGACGGGTGTCATTCGGTTCGGTTGTATTCCGGATCGACTATTTTTCGATTGCGTGTTACGACTGGTCACACTCGGGTCGGGTCGGTTAGTCGCGGTTCGGTTGAAGATCGGTTATTCGAGCTATCGGGTTAGCATCGGTTCGGTGTATGTTGAAGTTCGTGTCGAGTGTTAATCGGTGTCGGGTTGTCATCGGTTAATAAATGGCTCGGTTTTGTCGAGTATAGATCGGGTTCGGGTTTTAGTTACTATCGGCTACGTACTACTAATTACTATCGATCGAGTCAATATCAAATTAAGTTGTTAGTCATTTTTAATTGATGACAAGATTTCTTTACTTAATATAAAATAGTTAAAATGTAAATCAACTAGTGATCATTATTACTTTGTTACTTTTACTTGTTTGACCGGAAATTAGAATTATAAAGTTCTATCAATTTTCATCTAATACGATTATATACATTGACCATTGATTATTAACTCTAAATATATGAAACCATGTATTTATAAAATTTAATTTATTAAAATATCTATCACTTTATTAGATTAAATAATAAAATGATTGAATATGAGTCTATCATACTTCTATGTTAAAAATTGGTTCAGGTTTGAAGCAATTTGATCTAAAATTTATTTGGGTTTAGTCGGATCGAGCATGATTCGGGTCGAATATGACTCGGATCGGTCATTTTTGGTTCGGGTAATCTCGGTTAACGGTTATGTGTCGGTTACAAAAAACGGTTACAGTTCGGGTTCAACTATCCCATTTTCGGTTGTCAATCGGTTCGGGCACAACTTCGGTTCGGATATTGTCGGTTCGATAAACCTTAAAAAAGAACATATTTCGGATCGGTTTATTTTCGATTTCAGGTCGAATTTTCGGGTCGGGTCACTTTTAAACGGCTCTAAGCGCAGATGGTTGGGAATTGGTATACACTTCACATGTTCAGAGCAATGCATGGGATCCGTGTTCGAGACCACCTGATAGCATTTTTTTTCTTTTTTTATTTTTCATTTTAATAACATAAAACTGAAACCTCTGACTTAGATGGCGGTTTTTTCTGTTACAAAAAATCGTCATCTCAATTAGCGGTTTGCTATCAAAAAAATTAAATTAAAAAATATTATCCTATATGGACGGTATAGAGGGAAATATGTTTTCCTCTTACATAAAATGGAAATTATTTTGTAAAAAAACAATATTGTGGGAATAGACACGATTAAAGAACGATTACAAAATTATGAAAACTTAAATCAAGCAATTCGAGAAGCTTGAAATATCCTAAAATGAGCATTAAACTCACCCACAATTTGATTAACAAGATTCTTCATACTAATGAGCCTCTAATTCCTCCTTTTTATAAGAAAACTATAACTTAAAACTAACTTATTACCCAAGTTACTTCTAATATTGTAATTACCTAATTACCCCATCATAAACCATTATCCTCAAATATCAAGTCATAGCAGATAACAATTACACGTACGCACAACATCAGCCGACAAGGGCACAAATCTCTCGTGATCTAATCTCACACAATCCACGCCAACACTAAATACTAAATTATAATGAAATGCAAATTATACGGGATAGATTGCCTAACAAAAGAGTAAAAATTACGGCAAGAATCAACCTTATGTCAATTATAGCTTAATTTGCACTTTATTATATACTAGATATTGCCGTGAATGCACGGTTTTATTAAAATTTCTGACATATACGCATAAACTAAGATTTTATTATAATTTAATGAAAAAATTGAAAAGATTTTATAAAATTTTTTTTAACAAAACAATAATATCATCATTGAGTTTTGGAGGGAAAATTTTTGTTGAGATTGTGACATATAAGCACTTTTAAAAAGTGACGATGTCATCCATGTTTTATTTTAGAATTAGATACAGATTTTATTTTTATTGAAGAAAGTTATAGATTTTTTTCCTTGATTTACTATGTTTAAAAAAAAAAAATCAAATTTAGAGTTATTGAAGAGTATCCATACCTGATGGTGGTAAACTGTAATCTATAATGACGATAAGAATCCATGTGGCAATCATATCTCACCTAAATATTCGAAGTGATCAGCCTCAATGTTGTCGTGCTATTACTAATTTAATCTAAATCTAAATTCTAAATAAATATTATCAAAATCCTTAATTCATTGTAATTGACTGGTTTGATTGTTGTCTTTGAGGCATTTCCTCTATCATCTGACTATTTTCAACACCCAATCAAACCCAGAAGAGGAAGAGGAAGAGGAAGAAGAACAAGATGAGTTCTGATTCAGAAGCAGGTTTAGGAGGTGGTGGGGATCTCAGAAAACCATTTTTACATACTGGGAGTTGGTATAAAATGGGTTCTAGACAATCTAGCTTAATGGGTTCTTCTCAAGTTATTCGAGAAAGTTCCATTTCTGTTCTTGCTTGTGTTCTTATTGTTGCTCTTGGTCCTATTCAATTTGGGTTTACTGTAAGATTTTTTGTTTTTTTGACTTTAATTTGATTAATTTCGTTGTAATTGACCAGATTTTTGACTAATTTTTGGTGGGTTTTTAGGCGGGATACTCATCTCCAACTCAATCCGCCATTACTGAAGATCTTGGTCTATCTGTTGCTGAGGTATTGATTTTCTTATGATCACTTTTGAGGCATGTTTGGTTGTTGGTATCAAATGTTGTTAATGGCATGAGTTTTTGGATTAATCCTGTTTTTTCTTTCAATTTTCCATTACCATTAGTACCACCCATAGAGTAAAAATCTTGGATTGTATATGAAGAAAAAAGATTTAGAGTAGAACAAGTATGATCACAATCCTTATAATGACATTAAATTTTCATTACATTTCTCATTATTTGATATCAACAACCAAACGAGCCGTATCAAAATATGTTTTATTGACTGAATTTCATATCACTGTTGTTAACATTGATTTCAGTACTCCTGGTTTGGTTCTCTATCCAATGTGGGTGCAATGGTTGGGGCAATTGCTAGTGGTCAAATCTCTGAATATATTGGAAGAAAAGGGGTATTCAATATTCATCACTCTATTCTAGTACATATTTTTTCACCATGAATAATCATCTCTTTTTATACAATGATCAAGCTTTTTCTCTTTATTCATGGCAGTCTTTGATGATTGCTGCTATCCCCAACATTATTGGATGGCTTGCTATATCATTTGCAAAAGTGAGTTTTACCTTTTTATCTTTTTTTTTAAAAAAAATTGTAGACCTTTCAAATAAATTTGATTATGTGTTTAATGTGTTTTCCTTTATTTTCTGCCAAATTATGATCAATCAGGATTCTTCATTTTTGTATATGGGAAGGATGTTGGAAGGCTTTGGTGTTGGAATAATATCGTACACGGTAAAGTATATGGTTCTGTTTCATCACTTAATCATATATTCATATTGGATATAAATGAAATAGGCTTATGTTGTGCATTTTTTTGGTTTAAAAGAAGGAAAAATAAATAGTTTTTTGTAGGTACTAGATGTATTACTTAATTTTATATTAGTTTCTTTTGTTTTTAAATAAAAAGTTCATATCATGGAGGGATCATATGTAGGAATAAGAGCATGGTTCCCTATTAAAAGAGGAAATTTAAATGGAAAATTAAATGGATATATGAACATTTTTTTCCTTTTCTAAATAGTAAAAAGTGTTATAGTTTCGCTTTATTTAACAATGTGGTATATATTATTGCTCTATGTCATGCACTATTCATTTTATCGGATTGGATATATGATTGCTCATCTATCAAGAAGAAAAATAATAAGAAAAACGAGTGATTCTGAGATATAAGCTACTTATGCATGTAGGTTCCTGTGTACATTGCTGAAATATCGCCCCAGAATATGAGAGGTGCATTGGGTTCAGTTAACCAGGTTATCTTATGTTGCATGTTTCTTGTTGATTTTGGAACTGTGTTAGTAAATTTCTTAGTGTTTCTGACCCTGCTGTATTTCTCCTTGTATTATAGCTGTCTGTTACAATTGGTATCATGTTATCATATTTGCTGGGGCTCTTTGTTCCGTGGAGAATACTTGCCGTTTTAGGTAACTTTTCAGCCTATTCTTTTTCATGCTCTATGTTGCTCTAGTACCATAGTATGATGATAAATTATCTTTCATCCCTATTCTTCTTTGATTGGCTTTAGTCCATTGATAGATTCGTGGTTGATGCTCTAGCACTAAATGGTTTCTTTTTTCCCTCTTAGCCTGGTTAGAACTTAAAAATGCTCGACTCATAATGGGGTGATATCTGTTTTTCTGTTTGACTCACAGTTCTGCTCACTATTGTTTAAATTGTTGCTTCTGAGATGGATCAGCCTTAATTAGTTTTGTTAGAGTATATAGCATATCCTGGGACCTCAACCATCAACTTAAGCTTTTGGTTGAGTTGGTTCCTTGACATGGTATCAGAAGTCAGCGTGACAAAAGGTCACGGGTTTGAATCTCAACCACCCCTCATTTAAAGTGGAATATTCAACGCTTTTGCGCATCCAGACTTCTAGCTCAATGGGCTCTCGTGTGAGGGGGCGTGTTAAAGTATATAATCTATCCTGGGACCTCAACCATCAGCTTAAGCTTTTGGTTGAGATGGTTCCTTGACAAGTTTGAGTGCTAGTAACACAGCTAATGGATAATGCTTCACGAATGGTCAAACAAAGGATGTAGAGTCAGGAGTATTATTTCTTTTTCAAAAAAAGTATTGGTAGTTTGGTACTCCTTTAAATCAGGAAAACCTACTAGTTAAGCTTATGAACTGTTGCATTATCTTCTGCAGGAATATTGCCTTGCACAATATTGATTCCTGGCTTATTCTTCATTCCAGAATCTCCAAGATGGCTGGTATGTTTCCAAAGTTCTCTTCTTCTACTTCATTAGTGTACATGTAATTGCAGGAATTAAATTGTGTTCTCAATGATGTTTCTTCAGGCAAAAATGGGCATGATGGAAGATTTTGAGGTTTCCTTGCAAGTTCTTCGTGGCTTTGACACTGATATATCTATTGAAGTCAATGAAATCAAGGTACCTCATAGCTGTTGTAGGCACACATTTGTTCTGCAAAACGTTGATGGCAAGTTGTGTAAGATCCGTGTTTTTCCTGTTGGCAATGTTGTGTGTGTAGAGATCTGTAGCTTCAAGTAGCAAAAGAACCACCATAAGATTTGCGGAGTTACAACAAAGAAGATATTGGTTACCTTTGATGGTAATACCTTTTGTCTGCTCCCCTAGATTTCAGTCATGATTTGAAAATCATTAGAGATTATGTGTTTGATCGTCTGCAGATAGGCAATGGCCTACTTATTTTGCAACAAATGAGTGGAATCAATGGTGTTTTGTTCTATTCCAGTACCATCTTTAAAGAGGCTGGTAAGCCTGGACTATACTTACTCCATCTTTATTTGGACTATACTTGCTCCATCTTTATTGATTTCTGAAGGTCAAAATTGGGTGCATCGAGTGCATCTTTGGTGCCTCTTATATGTAATTTGATTTTGGCTGTATTCTAAATAATGTTTGTCAGCTTCCCGATTATATCTCTACAAAACAGTGAAACATAATTTGCTTCTTAGTTCGCCTTTTGGATTTGCGATTCGCTCAAAATGATTCGAAAACAGCCTAAAACCGATTATAACTTTCTTTTTTCGATTCACGATTCACAAGGCAATTAACAAATCATGTGACACTGCTATGAAACACTATTATCTGAAATGCTTTGAGCATGTCGATGAGGAATTGTCGTAGGAACCCACAATGTCAAAAAAAAAAAGCACAAATACCCTAGTCATGAATAAGAAGGGAAATTTATGAAGTGTTTGGATTCATAGCACTACCACCCTGATAGATTTGAATTCAGAAAATTTTTCCTTATTTTTTTTTTGGGGAATTTAGGTATGAAAGGAGTCAGGAGCTTCTTCTTTAAAGCAAAGTTTTAAGTTATAGATTCATCGTAAATCATGTCTATTGATTGGTTTTACTTTTGATTAGGAGTTACATCAAGCAATGCTGCAACATTTGGTGTCGGTGCTATTCAGGTATTGTTTTCTATATCTTTTGTCAAACTCATTTAGTAGCCTATGTCTATAATTATATTCGTGTATCGATTTATTTGAGCGTCTCCATTTCGTTAGGTTATTGCAACTGTGGTAACTACCTGGCTTGTGGATAAAGCAGGACGCAGACTTCTTCTAATTGTACGTTTCTGAAAGTACTGATTTTGTATACTATATTAGTCATTGTTTAAAATCGTACGACACGTGCGCCATTTTTTCACATTCATTATCTGTGGTTGCAATAGGTTTCTTCTTCGGGGATGACATTTAGCCTTTTAGTGGTTGCGGCGTCCTTTTTCTTAAAGGTGGTAATTCAAAAACATTATACCTCTTTAGCATTGTTCAGTCCTTGGTAATTTTATCATGCTTGCTAACTGTTGCCTTTAAATTTAGGATGTTGTATCACATGATTCTTCGTGGTACAGTGTATTCTCCATCCTTTCAGTTGTTGGAGTTGTGGTACGTTGATATATGTATTTTCATAATTAAGGTTGTTTCCCACTCTTCCATCAATTGCGATTGTGTTAATTGTAGTAATTGATCTTTCTCCCAGGCTATGGTGGTTTCTTTCTCATTAGGAATCGGGGCCATACCATGGATTATAATGTCAGAGGTATACTCCTATAGCTTATGCGTTTTCTTCTATGCTTTTGATTAAGCCGTTTTTTACTCCAATGATAAAACCATGTACATCTCATTATCGGTAGAGTTTTTGGATTTAACAACCTCTACAATACCCATTTTGGAAAAACCATCTTCCGTAATTTTTTTTATTGAACTTGTCACAAATTTGCTAGAGTAGCTTGAAGTTAACAATAATACAATGTTATAAAATATGGAGTAGTAACTTGTAAGCATGTATTCAAGTCATACTTTATATACGTGCGGCATTTGGCTATGCTCGTGAGTTTCTTTCACCTAATGTTATATTTAGATTTTACTTTATATATCTGCGGCGTCTGGCTACGCTCGTTAGTTGTGCAGCTCGGGCGCCTCTTGGAAAAAGGTGCAAAAACGAAAATGACTTACCTTCATTGTGTTGCACTCTCTTGGAGAGTCTCTTGTTGCACCTCGGTTTTCCCATCTTACCTCGTGGACGTCCGCGCACACCTTGTTGCACCTTGTTCCTCGGTTTTCCCACCATAAACCTTTTTCTCTGATACAATTGTAGCTAATGTCCCTGACGTTGATTCCCCAATGAGAACAAATAGTGCGAAAGTGGATCACAAAGACAAGAATGGTGGTAGAGCACTTTAGGAGATTGTAAACACTATAACATGATATCTGAAATCTTGATAAAGTAATAATATGAAAACGATAAAATAACACAGTGATATAACGAGGTTACCCAATTTGGGCTACGTCGTCCACGGTAGCTATTGTTTTAGTCATTGACAGGTGAATGTAGTTCTCGAATCCAAGAACTCCTTAAAGAAAGACTTATAAAGTTATAATAGAGATATATGGAGTTTATTTGAAATTATCTATCTTGCTGTAAACTGAGTCCACCTGAAATTTTGGCAGATTCTTCCAGTTAATATAAAGGGGCTGGCTGGAAGTATTGCTACACTCGCCAACTGGTTCACAGCGTGGGTTGTAACCATGACTGCAAACATAATGTTGTCTTGGAACAGTGGAGGTAAGCTCACTCTCATCTCGTTCTTCCCCTCCCTACTTCCTAGTTTCTTCTTTTCGCATTTAGAGGTCGCGTAGATTCTAGAATACGCACAGAAAACGCTTAGCCATACTGTTAATGTGGTTTACAAACTATTCATTTAACTCGAGTACCCGTGTGCCGTGTCGAGTTCTTGACACTCGGACATGGGTTGAACAATTGGACTCTTCAATTGATTTCAAATCTTGAGATTGTTTCATAAAAGTCCGAGTAACATAGTTGATTGTCATATTCATAAATGATACTCCCTTGTCCCCAAAGAGTTGTTACAAGTCTAAAATGGGTGTTACGGACTTATGGTTGGAGAAAATTGTGTATGGTTGGACGAGATGAAAAGATAACTCATATGTGTATGGATAAAAATTAAAGACAGAGTTTGGGTCATAGCTAAAAATAGAATTGTAGCAAATTATATGGGACAAACTAAAAAAAAAATTGTAGCAAATTCTATGGGACAGAGGAGTATATGTTGATTGCTAATAATATGCTGCGCTTTAATTGTCTTTTTGCTCTTACTTTTAGCGACGTTCTCCATATACATGGTTGTTTGTGCGTTCACTGTGGCGTTTGTGGTCATTTGGGTTCCGGAGACAAAGGGTAGAACATTGGAGGAGATTCAGTGGTCGTTTAGACGATAGGAGCTTCCATCGGGATCAGCAGGCTCGATTCAAGCTTGGAAATTGGAATGCTGGGTAGATATTATATATACATGCAAATGTGTCCTATATTATTATTCATTAACAGGGATTTTGTACTATTAACTTGTGGAAAGAATTGTACATGCAGACTGCTCTGCCTTTCTTTAATTTTT
Organism: Amaranthus cruentus; assembly: GCA_019425755.1. Lineage (NCBI taxonomy): Eukaryota > Viridiplantae > Streptophyta > Magnoliopsida > Caryophyllales > Amaranthaceae > Amaranthus > Amaranthus cruentus. Next base: position 2,239,469 of record CM033455.1, read on the forward strand.
TTCCCCATTTTTTTAGTGTCCTTACCTCTCCTGGCCTTTGAAGATGAATATTCCATCATTTTTTAAAGAATTTTGTGGAAAATATAAAAAAATCTGGTTTCACATTTTAAAATAAATTTCCGATAATCCCCATAAGAGGGGGGATTTATCTTTTTTTATCGGAATTTTTCAACCATTTGTTCAATCCATGATTTTCGATTTTACATGTTTACCTTGTTAATGATATATGAAGTTTCGGATTAGGCACGTAGTAGAATAAATTGTATTATGGGGTTTCAACCACCGTCTAGACATTTGGTAATATACATCCTAATCAAATTTGTCTTCACATATTGTAAATTGGATTAGGCACGTGTTGTAACAAATGAATTATAAAATAAAGATTATACTTCAACACCACCATAAGCTTTCACATATTTCTCTTGAAATTAACTTAAACATTATCAAAATAAAATTGGAAAATGATATATACAGCCCTATGGGCCGTATATAAGAAGGAATTTTATATTTAATTTATTTAATTTAATATTATTTTTGCTTTGGAAACATAAACATTTAATTATACTTTATTATTTTATCATTTTTTATTTCTTGGGAAGTTAAAAATCATTATATAAAATATTAATTGTGTTTTTAATTTTTAGATTAGATTCCCTTTAAAATTTAAAATTATTAATGATAAAACAAATTTGTTAATTTTTATGTACAGCCCTAAAGGCTGTAAATATCATTATCCAACAAAATTTAATTGTAGTTAATATAATTCGATTCGAAGTCAACCAGAACCTAACATAACTCAGCAAATACCAAAATTATTCAACTTGAATGATTATTAACCTTATCTTGTGTTTAGCAAAAGTATTACCGACTTAGACCAAAATGATAAAAGTATTAACTTGAATAATTATTAACCCTATTTTATACGATCCAAACCTTTCTTGAAACGAGGTTAACTTGATATAACCCGAATCTAATCCAACTCACATTTAAGTCGATCAAAATCAAATATTTGACTAAACCAACAAACTAAAAGCTCGAACCTGACCAAAATCCGAACCACCCAACCAGATTAGCCGCCTTCGGCTATGACCTATTATGAGACCTCGGCTACTTGTAATTAAAACGGACCAGAACTCTTGGAGCAAGGGCGAGACTTGTGATCAGCCATGGATGCGAAGATGGAAGATGCTCCGTCGTCAACGCCGGAAGTAATTGCCGATAAATCTGCGTTTGAAATACTAAAGAACACCAGAAATGGTGTAGAAGAGATAGTAGCAAAGATGCTGTCTCTGAAAAAGGATGATAAACTTGCACCTGAAATTCGTGAACTCGTCACTCAGATGTTCCTTCACTTCGTTTCACTCCGCCAGGTATGTCTTCTCCTCTCCTCATTTTTAGGGTTTCTGCAATTAGTATGGGTTTGTTACTTAAGTTATTTCCATATTGAATTGTGATACTTACTTCATTAAGTGGCCATTTATTGTTGCCGTTGTTTATTTACTATGATGAGATGATTTAAGGTAGCTTTCCAGATTTTTATATTCGTTATTACTATGATTGTTACAATTATATGGTTTGCTGTGCCGTTATTTCATACTAAACAAGTTTGTGTCTTGTACTCATGTTAGTTGTGTTACTCGGAAGAGATGGAAAATCTGTGTTTTAATCCAGACACTGAGGGTCCTTAAAGCTTGATGAAAAACATTTTGAGGTTGAAAACACAATTGAAGAGTGAACATTGTTGATGGGAAACTCCTATGTATTTAAGGGAACTTTCAGTGCTGTTAAAAGCAAAATAGGAAGGAAATTGGTTTACACTTTGTTTTTGTAGAAATTTAATTTACATAGAATTCTTTTCCCCAAAAACAATGGTAAATGGGGAAATTTAATTACTTTTCTCCTAATAATTACTTTCAGAAAGAAGGAAATGGGAAAATAAGTTATCCGAAAACATCTGCCCGAAACAAACTCAGTCAAAAAGGAACGGAGACTTGGGAGATGCTTTTAAGCTCTAAACACTTCCAAGTGTTGGGGAATTAGTGGGGAAGTAATGAGAAACAATGAAAATATGCTAGGAAAGAGATAAAGTGAGAAAATATATTTTGCTTGTACAAACACCCTTGATACCAATTGTTGGGAATTATTGGGGGATGTACTAAGAAACTATAAGAATATGCTGGAAAGAGATAAAGTGAGAAAAATATATTTTGTTTGAATATTGTTGTCGCTCAAAAGGATGAGTACAAGAACCCTTTATATAGGGGAAGATGATGCCAACTGATGAATATAAATAATTATTAGTCACAATATTTGGCCAATCAACTATCCATAGCTACCTCTTAATTTGTCAACTTAATACATGAATTCTTTAATGAGGAAAACTAAAGGTCTCATTTACTCACAACAAGAAATCAAACAAGGGAACATCTTTTTTTATATAGTATAAAATTTCAAAATCAAGGTGTTCATGACAAATTGATATGCAAATTGACTCACTAGTCTTTATTATGTTTGAGGAGTATTTTTTTGATGTAGTTTTAACTACTTTTCAGTTAGGTTTCATAACAATGGTTCTTTGTTTTAGGCGAACCGTAAGATTTTGATTGAAGAAGATCTCGTGAAAGCTGAGACTGAATGTGCAAAAGCACCTTTGGACTCAAGAACTTTGCAGCTTCATAGTTTGATGTATGAGAAGAGCCACTACTGTAAAGCTATAAAGGGATGCAAAGAATTCAAATCGAGTTATCCTGATATTCAACTTGTTTCTGAAGCTGAATTTTTTAGTCAAGCTCCCGAAGAGTTCAAAGGGTCTGCCATATCAAGTGATAATGCTCACAACTTGATGCTTAAGAGGCTTAACTATGAGCTTTTCCAGGTTTCTCTACTTATTTGTTTTTTTGATGCTATTACAAAGTTCGCATGATTTGGTAGTCATCATTTCGTCTCTTTTTGGTTGTCGTCTCTTCATGTTTTTGATGTGATACTTGAGACTTGAGAGGGGTGCCTATACTGTGTTCGTATTTCTTGGATTTATTTATTGATAAAGTATTTTAAGCTAGCTAATATGACACAAGAGTTATCTATTAAAATTGACATAAATTAATTTCTTAAGAATGCTACTCAAGGTTTGGTAGGAACGCAACCTCACTTATGAAGCTATCCATCTCAGCCAAATACAAAAAAGTCACTTCCTTTCACTATTCTTACCGCACCTCAGTTTCAAAAAGCATGATGGGGGCGTACCTTGGTGCAAAGCGTCTAAAAAATCTATTTTTTTAGTCTAGGTGAGGTGCATTCCAAGAGGTTGAAGTCCAAAAAGCATATTACAAGCATCAGAGGTACACCTCATTCCAAAGGAAAAATCCCTAAAAATTACGTCATGTGTCCTATATGAGTTTGCTTATCCAAGAGGCACACTTGTGGCGAGGCACCCTTAAGGCAATGCAATAGTATTTTGCCCCTTTGTGCATCTCATGCTTTCAAAAATTGAGCGTCACATTGTTGTTGTTGTAATGCCATTTAGTTATTCTAATGGCATTAAGTGCACCTCATGAAGTCGTGATAGATGACTTCAATCTTTGGGATTTACGCTTTGACATTGTTGTTGTAATGCCATTTAATGGATCCTACATTGGTTCTCATCTAAGTTTTGGGGTCAAATATATACAACCTTATCCTTGTAGAAAATATTTTCAATTCACCCTTCAGTGAAAAATATAAGAAGTGTCATGTTTCAAAGAGCTATTTTACCCGTCTATTATAATCCGAAATCGAAGCATTATATTGCTCCATTAAGAATGGACAAAATTTAAGGTCCCTTTATATAGGGAAAAGATTATAACAACCTCATAACATCTAATCTCTAATTAAAATTTCCTAGCTAAGAATACAAGTAAATTAAGTTCGCTAAAAAAATACGACATAAATAATTAACTAGCTTACTATTTGTGTGTGTTTTTTTATTGCTATCTAACCTCATATAGAATTCTCCGCATCTATGAATTAAAGTCAACATGGGAAGAAACTCAGTACTCTTGTCACCAATTTGCAAAATAAATCCATTTCTAATTTTGTTTCCGGGTCAAACACTTTAAAAATCGTTATTTAATTATCAACGAGCTAAAAATGAAAATCTACACCGAGTTTTTGCCCGAATTCACCTAGAATTGTAAAATCTTATCATGTATCCATATTCCAGAAATTATAAAGGCTAGTTGAGATATTAGTCTTTGAAAACTGTTTTCCGATTCATATCACTTTTGATCTCTTCATTCGTGCAGTAAACAACTTGTTAGATTCAGGAAATGCGGGGATGCTTTAATAGGCATTTTGGTGAACTAACTTTGCTTTTGGAAAGATAATCTATTGGATACTTGGATCTGTAGAGTTTGTTTGCTTGCTACACAGGAATTAGTTTCCTTTTCTATTTTACAGCTGGAGGGTATTATTTTGAGTAGAGCTTGGATTTCTTTATTTTAAGATTTAAAAATACATCGAAGTAAAAGCTTAGCACAAGGATTATGTGAATTAGAAAGATGAGATTTTTTTGGTGCATCACGAGAAAGAGAAGAAAGTAAGTGTATGACAAAATGTATATGGCACATTTGTGGTTGAGAAGGTGTTTAAGTTGCTATTCTAGGAAATCTAAAATGAATTCTGTTCCTTCCTGCATTTTAAGTTCTAGGACATCTTCTCCTCTTTTCTTTCTTTTTTTTTATATATATCTTTTGATTGATCCTTGCTTTTTTACTCAGCATTTGATGTTCTAATTCATTTCCTAGTAAAGATCTCATTAAAATTTCTTTGCAAGCCCCTGTGCAAATGATACTTGAATATACAATGGCTGAAAGCGTTACTAATCTGATTGCTATGGTTTAACTAGATGACTTTCTTTATGAAAAATTAATGAACCGCTGATAGTAATATATTAACCATTTTTCACCAAATGAGATTAGTGGAAGAAGCTTCCACGTTGAAAGTTAGACTTGAATATAACGTAACTTGTCTGATGGATAATGAGAATTCCTGATATGGGCATATGGCTTTAAACAGAGAAAAGAGCTTTGCAAGCTTCGTGAAAAGCTGGAGCAGAAAAAGAGGAGTCTTCTGGAGAACATTGCCAACAGAAAGAAGTTTTTGTCCAGTCTTCCTTCGCATCTCAAGGCTTTGAAGAAAGCAGCCTTGCCTGCACAAAACCAACTAGGACTTTTGCATACAAAGAAACAAAAGCTGATACATGCAGTGGAGTTGCTTCCTCCACCATTGTATATCATTTACTCTCAGTTCATGGCTCAAAAGGAAGCCTTTGGAGAAAATATCGAGTTGGAAGTTATTGGAAGCTTGATAGATGCGCAGATCTTAAGCCAGCAGCAAATCAGAAAAGAAAATGGTATCTGCAATTCTTGCCCTCCTTTTTTTTATGATAAAATAAATGATTAATTTTTAGTCCAAGTTTTTTTCCTAAAAGGATATTACACATGATAAAAGGCAATGATGGATAATATTTCACAAAAAACACTTCTTAATATTGGGAAACACTTGTGAGATTGAAATTGTGTAAGAGTTGATGATAATGCCACTCAAGGAACAACTTTTGTAAATGGTTAACCATGTCTTAAAAGTGTAGTACGTTGCTTGGTATTATTCTTTTTAGTAAGCACTATCTGTATATTGGTGTACATCTTATTTTCTAAATTTGTTGCTTAACAGAAGGTTAAGTGCAGTGGTACATGTGATATAACATTAAAACAAGTGATGGCTTAATTGGATGACTGGACTGACAACCTTTGGCTTTCAGGCATATCCTCAACGCAAGAGAATTCATGGATTGATAATGATGTAATGGATGAAGAAGATGACGGTCAATGGATTAGAAAACGGCCCCAAAAAGTAGCTGGCAAGGACAATATTGAGTCAGATGGATTATATCAAGCTCATCCACTTAAAATCATTCTCCAGGTGTATGATGATGAGGTTTCTGACTCAGAGCCTGCAAGACTTGTTACTTTGAAGTTTGAGTACCTGTTTAAGCTGAACGTTGTATGTGTGGGTATTGAGGGCTCTGATCAAGGGCCCGAAAATAACATTTTGTGCAATTTATTTCCTGATGACATGGGCCTTGAGTTGCCTCAGCAGGTATGAGCATTTTCCTTATACATTGACAACTGTTTGATTGACTGTTATGCTGTTTTTGTGAGTAATGTGCTTGGGAAAGGAGGGTTGTCCTGTGTGGCTGTGGCATTAAGATCAAGTATATACGTTGATTTTTATCAATATGTTCCTTGTAAAAATCCTGCGATAGGGAAATTTTCAAAAATCTATCTTTTATGAAGATCTTTTTTTGAAACTATCATTGATTTTTATCAATATGTTCCTTATACCTTGATAACGTATTTTGGTAATCTACTTTTCCATGACATTATATACTAGAAAGGTAGTATTTTCTTTTATGGGTTCGTATTCCGTGGAAATGTTTATATTATAATATTGGGAAAGATAATCATAATCTCCCAGAACTATTCACTATTGTAGACTTGTAGTGGGTGATGTACTTTTTCTTCAATCATAAAGAACAATTTAATCATCACAATTACTATCAATATGGATTTACCAATATTAGAACTCATATTTTTAAAGCTTGCAACATTTGAACTTTGACCATCTTATGTTAAGAGATTTATGGAACAAATGTTGTGAGCTATTGGAGTATATAACATATCATGGAGCCTTAGCCATTAGCTTAAGCTTTTTGGTTGAGTTGGTTCCTTGACATATATAACTCTAACAATAAGTGGTAGTTATAATGCAAAAATTCATGAGGTTTTAAGTAATCAAAATCAAGAGTGAGAGGCCCACTTATATTGGATTGAACATATTACATGATGGTAGTGTTGCAATTAAAGTAACATAAAAAGTGGTTGTACATTACACAAAAGCAACAACGCCAAAGCCATGCATTTTTCCATTCAAATTTGTCTATCACTATATCTACTAGAACTAAAAACTAATTTCAATGATTGTCCACAAATATTGGGTAAAAATTAGTTGCCCTATATGATGGTTTTATCTATTTTTACCATTGGTTAATGTCAAATCATATTCTTATTGCATTTTTTTCATTCTTTAGTTGTATATTAATATCACGTGAATTAGTACATGTTTTAATTTTTGTTCTTTTGGAAATATAATTGTACAGTCTGCTAAACTGCTCCTGGGTGATGGAATGGAGTTTGATGAAAAACGGGATATGCGTCCATATAAATGGGCTCAGTATTTGGCAGGAATTGATTTTTTACCAGAGGTCTCCCCCACTCTGACTATTAATGAAGTTGTTAGACATGAAACTAGTAAAAACACTGTTATCTCAGGACTTACATTGTATCGGCAGCAAACTCGCGTGCAGACTGTGGTGCAAAGAATCAGGTTACGGAAGAAGTCTCAGCTTGCACTAGCGTGAGTCAAATTCATATGTGTAGGGTTTTTAAGTGATATATGATAGAACAAGGCAATGAATATGTGAAATACAAGCAAAACCAGAATGTAGCTGCTACTTTTTGTGCAGGCAAGGTGTAATCAAGGCTATCTGCTATTTGTTTTTCCATGTTGAGTATTATCTTTGGTTAACAGGGAACAGCTTGGTTCACTTACAAACCAAATATGGCTCTCTCTGACCTGTCGAGGTGTTCCATGACACACGACACGACTACCCGTGTTCTTCGCCTAGGTGGTCTACCTGTGGGACCCTCTCTTATCCAGGTAATTTCTTTAGATGGACAAGCCACAATTCTTTGGATGTCAACATAGCCGGAAAAGTTCATTCTCTTAAGGAAGAGATCGGGCTGGTAAACCAAAGATGAGGAGCTTTCATCTCTATTATCAGCAACAATCTGCAATTAGTTTACGAAGGGGTAATTAGGAATATTGTTAAACACTTGGTGGATGAGTTTTACTCATTTTAGGAGATCTTAAGCTTCTCAAATTGCTTGATTTATCTTTCTTTACTTCGTAATCGTTCTTTAATCATCAATTTAATAGTATAATTTCCCTTTCGTCATTTAATCATTTCAATTTCAATTTTTTTAGTCCAATTTATCAGTTAATAACACAATCGTGATCGATGATGAATCTATATCTAATCTAATCAAGTGTTTTAGAAGCTAGTCTTTCTAAACGAAAAAGAGATGTGGAAGAGGATCGAAGAATATTGATCTCGAAGCCTATGTAGTGAATATTGAAAATTTCAGATGTTTGGTTGTTAATTTTATGCTTGTCTTTTCGCCATTGTACTGATAGTCTGTGATGACAGTTAATATCTACATGGAAAATCCGCGCAGGCCTCCTCTTTTCAGATCTAGTTTTCATGGAAACTGAGGTAGGCAATAACTTTTTGGTTCTCTTTTCCTTTATTAAGTTTGGGAAATTATCATTGGTACTCCTGAGTTTTGACCCTTTTTTAAATAATACCCCTGAGTTTTTTTATTATCAATGGGACCCTTGTACCATTAAGCGTTTTACAACTGTAATCTTTTTAAACTTTTTCTGTCAAAAATCATTCAAAATCGTTAACTTTTTTCTTTTTCTTTATTTTTCAATTGAAAACATAAAAGAAAGTTAACGGTTTTGAACGGAAATAGTTAAAAAAGGTTACGGTTGTAAAACGCTTAATAATACAAGGGTACCATTGATAATAAAAAAACTTAGGAGTACCATTGATAAGTGCAAAAACTTAGGGATGCCATTGATAATTTCTTATTAAGTTTCAGATTGATGCTTGTTCGAAGCTTATCAGTGATAGTCGAAAGTGATTTTGGAATGATCAAAAACTCATATTTGTTGATTTGATGTCATTCACTAATGATCTTTTCTGATCAAGAATGATACAAATTACCTGATCCCTAATTATTTGAGTTGATCAAAACTCAAAATTTCTACATTACAAATCTATTTTTAGGTTTGTATGATTTTTGTAGCTTTAAGGGCTATATGTAAGCTTCTTGTAGGACCTATTAAGTATGATTTAAAGTTAGTTGAACTCAAATCGATGCAAAATTAGCCCTAATTTAACTTAATATAGTTTAGATAGGCTCGTAACCACTTATGATCGGAGTTTATGATATTGTACAATGCATATGTCATATCATTAACAGAAGGTCGTAATAAAAAGGTAAGATATTGCACAACATTCAAAAAGAATATCTTTTTGGTACAAACAACGAATAAATAAAATGAATTGTTTTGTCGGATTCACACTTTTAAATTTTGACCACAAAATTTGGTCAAAAATAATTTTGATATATATACTTATATAAATTTGAATGAACTTCAATCCTTTTATCATAAACTACAAATTAGAAGCGTTTTGAGTAATTTTACTAAACAAATATTTTCTCTTCAATAGAGTGTCATGAGTTTTTCAAGGCTAAATATTACTTTGAGATTAAACTAACCACATAATTTTCATAACGCTAAAAAATACATGGGTTTTTGGATTGAGCTTTTCAATGTTCTAAACATAACTACTTATCTTATATCAATTCAAATTTAATTTTTAATAAATTTAAATATCTCAATATTTATTTAATTTTTATATACGTGTTGTATTAGGTAAAGTCGATTCATATTAAAAATTTCTAATCAATCACCATAATTTGTAAATTAGAAACAAAAAGACAAAAAAATAATAATAAAATAAACAAAATAAAAAAGATAAATTAAAATAACAAAACTCTTACTCTATTAAATCCTAACATACAAAGATGATTTATTAATCTCACAAATAACCGTTATTTAGTGAGAGCTTTTAGATTTATATACTCACCCAGTCACCCTACTATATTCTATCGAGAAAGTCTTAGTAAATAACGGTTATTTGTAAGGTTAACAAATCACCCTTATATAGTAGGATTTGATTGGGTGAGAGATTTGTTGTTTTAATTTATTTTTTGATTTTGTTTATTATATTATTATTATTTTTGTCTTTTTGTGGTTATTTACGAATGACGGTGATTGATTAAGAATTTTTAATATTCTATCTACTCCCCTATCTATCTCTTCATCCACGTGTCACTGTCCAGCGTGGTATTTTCTTATGCAAATGGGTCCCACTCTTCTCCTGCTTTCTTTAGCTCCTTTTGCTGAAATGTAAATGGAATACTGGAATCAATTCTCTTCAGCATTTTCCTTTTCAATCCAACAGCTTTATAGACCCAGACCCAGATCCGGTACTGGACCCGGACTAGACCCATATCATTCTCTACACCCAGAAATGAAGAATGTTTGAAGGGTCGGTACAAAGATAAGCGTATCCACCCAGAAAATGCGAATGTTTAAAAGGAACTTTTCTCTTTGTTTTTCTCATCTTATTCTTCATCCTGATCCTCGATTTTCTTCTTCTCTTCCTAATTCGTCTTTTCGATCCTCCTTTTCTTCTGGAATTTCTCCATTTCGTCTCTCCTCTTTCACTCATATTCCCTTCAATAGGATTCATTTTGCTTCAGGTTTGATTTCTTTATTGTTTTTTCCTTTTACCCTGTTCTTTGAATTTCACCGTTTCATTTAGTTTAATCTTGGATTATCTTATTATTGTTGTGTTCAATACTGGGTTATCATATTATTGTTGCATTCTTTATAGAGTTTGACTTTCATCTTGTTTCATTGGGTTTAATACTGGGTTATCATAACTGTTGCATTTCATCATGAATTTGTGAATTTCATCTTGTGTGTTTGGGTTTAACACTGGGTTATCTTAATATCGTTGCATTTCGTCAAGAAATTTTAATTTCCCCATTTAATTAGGTTTAATATTGGGTTATCATTGTTACATTTCATCAAGGTAATTGAATTTCTCCTATTAAATTGGTTTGGATTTTGGATCATAGCAATCGCCAAGGTTTATGGTCATAGAAGCAATTGCGCCTATTACATTGGTTTTGATTATAAGTAGTAATTATTTCCTGTCTTATTTTGTTAAAGAAACTTGGTGTCAATTGTCATATCACATTAATGATTTGCTGTCCTGACTGGATTTGGGTTTGACAAGATTTGCCTTATTGAATAGTAGTATAAATCTTTTCCTAGGCAGTCACTAATAGTCTCAAGCATCATCATGAAAATATGAAACTATCATTAATCTCCCTCCCCTAAAAATTTGTGTTGGGCAAACTTTTCACTTTTCCACAAATCCTACAAAAATTACCCTTACTGTGTTTCTTCATTTTATCCTTTTCTGTTACATATCCTACTTTATTTTATTTGTTCCATTTGTTCCAAGATTGATAGTCTTTTACAGAATTTGACTTGGTTTATTTTGTTGGTTAAGTTGCTACTTGAGAGATTACATATGCTCAGTGAGGCTAGAAATATTGTTGGATTTGCAATAACTTCCATTTAAATTGAGAGAAGAGCGTCACAGTCTTTAATACAGAGCCATATTTTTTTTTATTTCATGTTTACCCTTTATGTCTTAGATCCATGGCCCAATTCACAAAATTGTGTGTTTTATTTATAGTTCCAATCTATGTTTCCGCTTTTAAACTCATGTTTCTGTTTGACTTTCATTATTGGTTTTGTTCCTATTCAATTTATCCATTGTTATTTAACTATTCCTAATTACATTTAAGAGTGGGATTTTAAAAAATAGTTTTGAAGAACGATGTTTATTGTCAAGATGAATTTCTGATTCTCCCTTTTCATTTATGATGCTCTTGATTGTTGTGGATAGCTTTTGTTACATGAACTTCGAAATTGCGTTTATGTTCTGAATTCTAATGTTTACTGCTGACTTAATCCTTAGCATAGATGAGCAATGATTTCAATAATTTCAAAATGCTTTATGTTCTCTATATGAAGTGAGAATGAAATGCTTTAGAAATAAGATGTTACCCATAAGTTTTCTGGTCTCTTTTCAAGTTATAAATTCCTAGTTTTATCATATTATAGTGCTTTTGGTCTGGCCACATTGTTTGGTATTGATTGGTCCTACATAATTATCAGGTTCTGGTAAGCTACACAATTCTTCAATGGATAGGAATGAGACTGCTGGAAAGTGCAAAAATGCACAAACTCAATGTGTTCTTGGTCAGGATCCATGTATCTGGTCTTCCTCTTCAAGTGGAGACAACTATCCTATTGGGAAACAAATATTTTGCAACAGATCCTTGAACATGAAAAATATTGTCGCTGTTGGGTTTGACATGGACTATACATTAGCACAGTACAAGGCGGAGACCTTTGAGTCACTTGCATATGAAGGGACCATTAAGAAACTCGTCTTTGATTTAGGATATCCTCCTGAGGTTTGTCTAATTATTTTGAATTATATATTCATGACAGGCAGATACTGATTTCCTTTTATTTATCCAATTTTTACCGAATTTGTATCTTTACTATTCAAAAATGTTAATACATTCAACTAGGAGACTATAAGTTTAGACTTTTCAACTAGGCGACTAGTTTGTTTTTATAGTAATTCATAATTGGAGTATTTGATTTCATTGTTAGTGGCATATGATTTGGTGCTGATTGGTCACTAGTCTTCACTGGTACATACTACATTCAGTCTGATTCTATTTCCCCCTTTTTAGTTGTTACACTTCTCCACTTTATGTGAGCTATTTGAAAATAGCTTGATGATTGCGGGATCCAGGGATCTCCCCATTTCTGTGGCCTCATGAATATTCCATTATCTCTTCATTGACTTCAAAGAAACTTCTGGGTTAATATCATAAATTTTCTGCACCATGTCCTTGATAATTCTAGATAGTTACTTGGAAGAACATAAAAATAAAATAATTCAAATGACCTTATAAAGAAATAGTACATTGGAGCTATGTTACCGAATATGACACATGTGTGCGCCGTACCCGTGTTGACAAAAAAGCATATGTCCATGCGGTGATTCGGTGAGATATCTTTTGATCTTATATTTTTATGTAAACAAGAAGTAACACTTGCTATCTTTTGGTTTTGTTCCTTTCAAGCTCAAAGTAACACACTAACACAACAAAAATTAAAATATAAAATTATTATTTCATTTTTTTATTGTTTGAAGTTAATAATAACTCATACAACATAGTACTACATTTTTATATAAAGATACAATTATTGTCATGTTCATGTTTTAATTTTGAACAATTTGCTTGGGTCCCTAGAGTTCATTGACTACCAAGTGTATCACGTGTTGAATATGGACACTTAGATTTTTCTAGGTAATTCAACTTTGGAGTTCGAAGCACCTTTTGACAATAGTTCTATATGTGGAAATGCTCCCCTTCTTTTTATTCTTCCTTTGATAAGTAATAAGGACCGGTTTAGCCGGTTGCCCATGGGTTACATAGTTCTATATGTGGAAAAGCACCTTTGGAGTTCAAACCACTTTTTGACAATAGTTATACATGCTACACCCAATTGTTCTTTGGCTGTTGATCAATTTATTCATGTATGTCAAGAAAGGTTCATAATAAAGCAAATACTATAGCTTTTTTACATTGACGTTGTTTTGGGTTGAAGATCTCTTTTACTGGATTTGATGTAACATTTTTATCTGAGTTTGTGAAGAAGAGTAAAAAGATTTTAGGATTTCATGCTTTCTTTCGATGAAACGAGACAATGACGTAGTTGTTTGTCAAGTGCTTTTTTGAAACAACTTAAAAAAATTTGTGCATTATACATTGTGTTTACTTGTAACTTCTACCCTGAGGTTCGTAGCTCCGGCAGACATTTTAATCAAAATAAAGCAAATACTATAGGTTTTTGTACTCCCCAAAATTTGTTGTAAGACTAACATCTTCCTTTTTTTAGTGTGACTCCTGTATTCTTTTCAGTTTTCATTATCTGTGTCTTACTCAAGCTATGTGTAGTGAATGGTAACATTATAATTTAAGTATCAATTCCGTGCAGTTATTGGAATGGTCTTTTGATTCAAAGTACATGGTTAGAGGGTTGGTTCTTGATAAAAAGCGAGGCAATATACTGAAGGTAAATCATGTAAGCCTCGTTTTATTTTGTGGTATGTATTACACATCGAAGTGGTAATTACTTTATTGGGTTCAGATGGATCGACATAAGTACGTGAAAGTAGCATATCATGGTTTTCGAGAGATGTCTAAAGAAGAAAAAGTTAAGACTTACGGGAATACTTTGACCAGAGATTCTTTTGATGAGCCTGACTATGCCCTCATCGATACACTCTTTTCCTTGGCAGAGGCCTACTTATTTGCGCAACTTGTTGATTTCCAGGAGAACAATCCTGGAAAGGTCCCTGCAGGAGCAGAGTAAGTAAAGTCATCGCAATTTTTTTGAGGGTGTGTGTGTGCGCTTCTGAATCAAGATGTACCATACAATTGTTTGATTTAAATACTTCTGTGCATCCTGTTTATTGAAAAATATTCCTCATGCAGCTATGCTCGTATGTACAAGGATGTCAGATCTGCAGTTGATTTGTGTCATCGCGATGGGACCTTGAAACAGATGGTTGCCAAAGATCCTCAAAAGTAATACATTGTGGATTTATGGTATTTGTTTGAATAATTTAAGCTATTGATAATTTTTATGCCAGTTTTTCCCCCCTGTAGCTCTAATTTTAGTTAGTGGAATTTTTCCCCTTTGTGATTTTTTGGTAATTACCATTCACTCTTTTGAGTTACAGATAAAGTTAAAATATGTCAACTACAATCAGTATGTCACATGATTGTTTGTGAGGGTTCAACAGAGTACATAGGGGTGCTTCTCGGGAACATAGGATAACCTGGACTGTCATTGTTTTTGATAAATATTAGTAATAATTAAATCTGTTTGTCTGTTCTTTATGAAGCAGTCTGAACAACCAATCTACAATTAGTCAAGCATAGAGATAGTGTAACTCTGTCCCAAGGGTTTTATAGTATTTTGGGGTGTCCTTCAGTTCTTTTTTGCATCGGAGTCACTGGAATCAAAAGAAAAAGCTGCAACGATAGTGTCTTTTGTCCCAACTAGCTAATTGTCACCTTAAGTTGTCCAAATACTGCGTTCCATAGTGCTGGCTTGGAATTGGGCTGTTAATGGAATAGTTCCTTTAGTCTTCTCTACTTTCTGCTTCGTCCTTCAAAACTTTTTAATTGGTTCTGGTTTTGTGCTGTGGTCTGAGTGGTGGTCAAGGACTAAGCCTGGACCAAAGGATAATATAGAAGCCATTTTTTCCATAAAAATATCATTGAATTTGGGTTGCTGGAAGGAACATTAAAGATTTGGAAAAACCAGAAGCCATTTATCCTTGTGCTTGTGCCAATGCTAAATTCCATTTTGAAGTTCAGTCTGTTCACGAGATTCTTCAATGCTAAAAACAACATTTTGCTTTTAAAATTTTGCTTTGGTTGCCGTCAACTAGATAAGAAACATTGTGAAAGGAATTCGATATTGACCCAACCAAACAATTAACTATTTAAGGGAAACAAGGGTATTAATTTCTGTTGTGGTGTTTATGTTCTGAAATTCGAGTGTTAGTCTTGAGATCTGATGGTAGGTTGATACTTGGTACTTGGCAGCTCGACAATTAAGTTTGTCGTTTTTCTCGGTTGATTTCTTTGCTATTTAATGTGGAAGTGTTATTATTTTGCTGGTACTTCTGTGTTTTTAATTAATGTACAGTTTGTTTTTCATGAGTCTGTTACTGGTGGTAGTCTATGTGATTGTGAATTGATTCCATGAGAAAATTGGTAACATGCTGACTATGTTCCATCTGTCATGTACCAGGTACATCAATGATGATACATCAATAGTACCTATGCTTGAAATGCTTAGAGATTCAGGTCGTTCAACCTTTTTGGTGACAAACAGGTATTATTTGCTCCCAATAATAGGTAATCTTGCTGTGATGTTTCTGAAGTTTGCTTCTTCTCTTTTCTTGACATGAATTTAATACTTTTTCAGTTTATGGGACTATACCAATGTTGTGATGAATTTTCTATGTCGGAAAAGAACTGAAAATTGCAGTCCAGCTCTCAATTTTGATTGGTTAAAGTATTTTGATGTCATCATTACTGGCAGGTAAATTCCTTTACATTGTTTTATGTTTTCTTCGGCCTGAGAAATGAATGCATCTTTGTTTTGCTACTGTAGAGTCGGAACCACCATCATCATCATACCCAGTGTATTCATTCCGCTCACAGAATCTATGATCGATGACCTCCTCGTTACTATTTGCGAGATCATGGAATGGTGGACTGAAAATCCATGTCAACTCCGCCGTTCCGAGTCAACTCGGCTGAGTTTTGACACCATGCTGTGAGGGATGAAAGACAGAAAACCGTACCTATAATATTCGTTTGACTAGTCTGGTAGAGAAATGTCAAAACAATTGTGTAACCAGCAATTGCGTCCGGTGGTGAAGTTGGGAACTGGGAGGTAAAAAATTGTTGCGATGCTTTCACCAAGGAGGGAATTTAAACAATTGTTGGAACTCTAGCACAAACTTGAATTTATTAAGGGTGTTGATGCAAAAAAAAATGCACATGAATGTGAAAATAACACCTAGAATTTTAGGAGCTTCAAGATTTTTCCACTCAGCCTAGCATTTGAATCACGTCAGTGACTAATTCTGCAACAAGCAGGGATTCTCAAAACTACACTGGGAAGAAAAATTTATTGGAAGGCAATGAAAAAAGAAAATTGAATAAAAAAACAAATAAAAAATGTCAATTCTGTCTCTTAGCTTAAAAGCTCAAATATTCGTTTATCAAGTCCATGCATAGGTAAAAAGCTCAAATGTTGGACAAAACTTTCTATCTCATTTATTGTTGTATTATTCTTCGACTCTCATACCTGGACTAAACTGAATCCTTTGACTCTCAACAGTTAGCAACTGATTACTAATGAAAGAAATATAATTAAGCTGGGTTTTTGGATAGAAAGAAATATAATTAATCCTTATTTGGATAGAAAGTAGATTAAGCATGCATTTAATCTACTTTTTCATTTGAAATATTACATTATTTCAATGTTTTAATGATTGGTTGTAGTGCAAAACCTGGATTTTTCCATGAAGGCAATCGCGCTAACCTTTTTGAGGTTGTTCCTGATTCTGGGATGCTTCTAAATACTGACAATGGCACACCTATGGCTCAAGTTAGTGACAGGCCTTTATTATATTTTTTGTTTTTGGCATCTTCTGGGAAGTTTATGTTGTGGACTTAATAATTTGAAATAATGCAGGTTGGAAGCACTGCGATTCAGTCACCACCACTAAAGGGACTAAACAATGCATGCAGAGTTTTCCAGGTACGTTGGTAGCTTATCATTCTTTAATTCTCTCAAAATTGAAGTTTTATTTGAAGTTGTGAATCAACATAATTAACATCGAGTTGTAGGGCTAGCTATGGTGCATTATCAGTTTGCATTTTGTTTTGCAGGGTGGGAGTGTTGGTCATCTCCATAAACTGCTAAATATTGAGTCAAGTTCACAGGTGAGTTTCTAAAATGTAGCCTAGTTTGACAATTCTCTCTTCTTTTTCTTTTTTTTTTGGTCTTTTCAAGTTTAGAAGAGCAAAGAATTGATAATCTGCTAAATAGGAAAAGGATTGTAGCCTAGTTTGCTTTTCTCTCCCTGTTGGCTTCTTTTGGCAGCTGTTCTCTTCTATTTTCTGGTTTTCTTTTGATTTACTCTTTGGCTCTTTCTAGTGTGTTCTCTTCTAGTTGCTCTTTGGTCAATCATTGCTGTATCTCAATTTTGGTCTATACATTACCTAATATGATTGAATCTGCATAGGTGTCGGTGTAAAGAGTACTATTACATACCTTAGTTCCGCCTTCTGAACAGCTTGAACAACTGCAGTAAACTGAGTGTGTTTACTGCTACTATGCAGATTATCAATTGTGTTTTTTGTGGTGCGTCATTTATTTGAAGATCCAGTACCTTTCTCACGAGCCATGTGAATATGTGGCCCAGAGATGTCATTAGATTGCTAATTACTACTTGAAAAGATACTTTTATTTAATTTTTCTTGTTTGAGAATGTCTTTTATCCATCACCTTGATTCTGAACCTACTATTTTCCGGAATAGTGAGGAGGTTGAAGTTAGGAAATAAAGGGAATAGAAATTTTTTTCCATGCATGTTTGAAAGGTGCTTGTATTTTAAATGTGGACAAATAGAATATATGGCGAGCTCTCATATCTTTGTTCTATTTGTATTAGGTTCTTTATGTTGGAGATCACATCTATGGTGACATATTGCGTAGTAAAAAGGTCCTTGGTATGTGCTTTTCATATTTACGTGTTTTAATTTCTGAATAACTTGCATTTCTTGATGGATTATAACTTGACTTGTTAAAACCTCCCTTTTCTCTGTTGAAATAAAGGGATAAGCTAGAAGGGAAGCTACCTAAAAATTTTTGATTTACGACAATAGTGTGAAAGTTGTCTATCCCAGCTCACTTGGAAGAGTTTCAGATTAAGGATTTTCCAACTCAAAAACCTCCCTAAACAGTTTGCTAAATTAACATTATTTGGGTACTATATTCTATCCCAAGATAATTGGAAGATTTTATTTTGTGCTAGAATATAAGAGTAATGTTCATTTACAATAGAGATGGAAAATCTCTAATCCAAACTCATTCAATACACTTGGTTTCATGCCATTATCCTACAAATGATGCTTTACGAAACTTATCTCGTGCAAGAGATGTTGATTATTGTAGCAATACTTATGGTTTTAAAATGAAAGGCTAAAATGGAATGAATTGAACATTGTTTATTAAGAACATTAAGGTTGTCATATAACCTCAAATGATAGAGCCAAAAATCCAACTTTTTACTCTTATCTTATTCTTTATATACTTCCACTTCTTTGTCTTAATTAGGGTGGAGAACTATGCTTGTTGTTCCTGAACTTGAGAGAGAAGTTCAACTTATGTGGCTGCTAAGGGACTCTCGCAAGGTATGAAATCAAGAAATTTCATTAGTTTTCCTTCCTCCGCAAGTCTTGTTTTCGTATCAAGTTGTCTCACTATGAGACGGTTCAATCCATTTCTCAAATTGATCACTTTAAGATTGAAAGTGATCACTTTAAGGGTATAAATAGTCAATTTAAGATTGTAAAAAGCGATCACATTAAAGCTGCAAGTGATCACTTAAAGGTTATAAGTTAGGTAAGTGATCACTATGTCCACTGCGATTAGAAGGAGAACATCATATTAATGTCTTGTAGGGTAATTATTTGATCATTGAAAACCTCTCTTGGACTAAACAACCACCCTGTTGTTCTCCTTACCTTGTTAGTTGCAAGAGTCCAACTTAGTGTAGGACTCATATGCAAAGTCCTCCTATTATGACCCAGTATTTTGTGTGAACCTAAGCCCTGAAACGCATTTGTCTCGCATCCTTGTCAACTATAGACAAGTCACATTTCTTGATAGTAAATTGTGGTTAGGGGAATAAGGTGGTATGTTGCAAGTCTTTGTAACTATGTGAGTAACATTTGTAAACTATTGTAGAACCTTTTAGACATGCAAAATTTAGTTAGCTACGGATAGCAATTAGCATTTGATACTCTTCTAGAAGAACTGTAACTCGTAACTCTTAAAAATATGTCAAGTGCTGGAATAATTTCTCAGTCTCAAATCCTACTAACATTTTGTTGCCCGAGTATCTTTACAATAACAAGTGAAAGATATTGGATAAAAAAGAAAACAGTTTAGATGAGCAATGTACACACAGAATGACATATTAAGTTGTTGTCACCAACTCGACTTAGAATAGAAGTGACTCTTATGCTAAGGATTCGGCATGGCCCAAGTAGATTTCTATTAGTTTGAAAATTAGCTTTCAAATATCAAATTATTGAAAAGCGTTTGTATCACTTTTTTGTGCCTCATTATACTTCCTATTTCTTCATAAATATGACTGCAGCAACTTCAAGGGTTGAGGTGTGATCGTGATCAGATTGAAAACAAACTACATCATGCACAGTGGTCTCTCAAGTAAGCATTTGTTATGCTCTGTAAGAATATGTTTTCTGAACTTTTGTCAAGGATTATCATGAAAGCAAGTTAATTTAGGGTATTAAGTTCCTACAGAGAATATAAAGACTACTATGGCCATACATAATTCGTGTTGTGTATTTTTTGAACTAGTTGAGTTTGTGAAGGCTAAATCTAGACAGAGGTGCTAAATTAGCTAACGAGATGCATTTGTGCTAAGTGTCTTGCACATATGAACTTCTTATATGCCCTTATCCATTACCCACTTTCTCTAAACACACATCTGTTGTCTACACGTGCTTCATTCAGCATATCGACAAATTGTGATTCTGCTACTCTCGACATCTTTGTTACCCTTTACCCTTTGGCAGAGGTTGACGGTGAACGAGACTGTTTTCTTTCTGTTCTCTAACTTCGAACCTTGTATTCTTGTTAACTGTTACTGTAACTGTGAATCATTCAGATTTGAGGGTCTCACCGCTGACACCAAGCAAAAGTTATTGACTGAGATTGACAGATTGGAGGTATGTTTGCAGATTATTTTCCTGATCAATTAGAGCATCCTTAATAGGGAGAAAACTTTGTTCATCACAATTTGATATTTTTCTTGAAGTTCTTAATAGTGGTATTTTTGTGTTTGTTTGGTGAGATTTTCAACAAAATGTTGCTGACAACATTTAATTGAACAAAGAAAGATCCACTTGTCATGCATTGATTTGTTGACATTTCTTTTCTTTTCATCATATATATTCTTTTGATTATTTTACAAAATTCACAAATTATTTTCAAAAAAGAAATTTACCAAAACTCTAGAAATATTTTTCTCTACAACTAGAGATCCATTATGTAATATTTATTTAGGTAAAAAAATTAGTATTTTTAAATAGGGTAAGTGAGAAAAAATGGTGAGATTTAATTGTATTGTTTCCTATTAAGAGAACGTTTTTCATTTGTTTATTTAGTTGATGTGGAGGATAGTGAAATGGGAAAAGAGAATGGTGAAATTTTTATTTGTGTTCATGGATAATCATGCTCTTATGAATATTGTTTGCTTTGGGTCAAGCAACCTCATCCGTTAGCTAAACTTTTGGCAGAATGTCATCGAATTCATTCCTGGTTGAATGCTCTTTTTCCTCTTTGATACTTGGCTTCAGCCAATAAACTTTGAGAGACTCGCATACGTCCTTATCTGTATTGGTATTACCTCTTAGGAACAAAGGGAGCAGGTTCGACTTGGTCATCAACAACTCCTCTGTCAATGTCATCAAAAGGTCAGATTGTCCCATGGATGCCGATCTTTTTTTTTCCGCTTAACATTAATGCTGAATTAAAGTTTGCTTAAAACTATCTGTGGTACTTCCCTTAGGACTATTCCATGCTTGCTTGACATTGTTGATTTTGATTTAAAATGTCAGATGTACAATTGTCGTGTGGTTAATGTGATGAGCCTATCTTATTTCAATATGTTGTTTGACCCTCTGAAACTTTTCCATGTAAATTTCAGTTTCACAAGGTCTGGGGACAACTCATGAAGACTGGCTATCAGAATTCTCGCTTTGCTCACCAGGTAAACTTGCCATTCTCTCCGAACTTTTCCATGTACATTTTGCAAATAAAATTCTTATTCTCTCTGAACTTGCCATGAGGACCAACCGACCAAGGTCATGCTTGAAATCTAGTTAGAATTGTAAACTCGAGAACTTGAATGCAAAATTTTGTCGTCTGGAAATATCAACAATTCGTTCTTTGCGCTTTCAAACTTCAATTGTTCTATTGATAAGTACTAAGGACTTGTTCTTATATCTGTCTGTGTCTGCAGGTTGAGAGATTTGCCTGTCTTTATTCAAGTCAAGTGACGAACTTGAGCTTGTACTCTCCCGACAAGTACTATCGACCCAGTGAAGACTATATGCCCCATGAGTTTGGAATCCTTGAATTGTCCGGCAAATCTTCTTTGGAAGTAAACTAGCGAAATCGATCAACTGTATATACTCAATGAGTAGTCTGATGAGATAGGCATGAAAGTGATGTTCTATATCTTCGCTTTCTCCACAGTAGCCAAATTCGATCAACTGTAAATAATCAAGCACCATTGCTTATGCAGTGTGCTTATACATGTACATTCACAGCAATTAATGGGTCTGTAAGTTTTCTGAATATATCAAACATCCACAGTTCGAGACACTATCTCTTAATATGACGACCTCAAAACAAAGCCTATATGCTAAAAATTATATTATTAGAATATTCAACCTATATACGAGAAACATCTCTGGAAGATAATGTCTCACAAAATTATGTTAACTCAATGATTTCCATATTTTAATGATCTATACTCAAAATATATCTATTTTGAAAAAAAAAATGAGGCATTACATAGTGTCATTTACAAAACTGAAATGAAATACGAAAAAAAAAAAAAGAAAAAAGAACAAGGAGTATATCCATTGCCACATTTAGAATCGAGGAGAATACAGCAGACATTTTTTGTAAAACCAACTTGAATATCTAATAACAATTATTTGAAAATGCTCAAAACTCAATTCAAAGCGTTTTAAAAAACTCCAAATTTTCAAGCTGAAGTCACCAACTCAGCAGCTCTTCTCTACTTTTCGACCTTTTTTTTTATCTGGATTAATATTGAATATAGAACTTGCAGATACAACTTCAACTATAAATTAATAATTCTAATATTAGACCATATAACTATACAAAAGATTTCATCTAATCGTTTAGAAAAATGAACTGGATTTCTCCAATCTGCAAATTATTCCGGCTTCAAAAATTTTAATTAAGCATCAGTTATGTAATTCATCTGCATGCCAACTGATTAAATGTTTGTTCATGAACTTGAATGAGGAAGAAAGAGCGGCGTGGAGTTTTCATTTGGTAGAAAGAATAAATGTCACTGCTCTGACCCTTTTTTGGCTATGTATTCATTCATCAATTCCGTCTGCACATCTCGAGGAACTGGAGAATGATCCTTATATTCCATTGTGAATTCACCTTTTCCCTGAATTTATGACAGAAAATGGGTGAGTTCACAATCATATACCATCATTTGTTTCTCTTTAATAGCTATACTTTATCTCAAAAAGCTCTCACGTGAAAGGAAAAGCGTGGCAATTAAAAAAGAAACGGAGATAGAACACAAAATGGCTGAAAACATTCACCTGTGTCATTGACCGCAAGTCTGTAGAATAACCGAACATCTTGTTCAGAGGAATCTGTAATCACATAAGAGAATTTTCAGTAAATAACTATCTTACTCGAAAGTATTGAACTCTTTTTCCCCACACATAACAAATGTCACCTTTGCCTTCTAATTCTTTTTCTAAGGTAATCAAAATTAATTTCACTTTTGTCACACTTTGGTCTCATATGATCATAGAAGTTCTTTTTTTCAAACATAGAAGGTGGTTTTACATATTAAAGACTTGGAATTTGAGATGGACATTCACTCCACTCTAATAGACACAAAGCCACAACCACGCGGCTAAGAGAGGGAAGTTCAGAATTATTTAAAGATTAACCAATGATAACTAGCTCTAAGCTGCAAATGTTGACATAACCTAAAATAATCTTTCGTCACTCACACAGCTATTTTACACAATCGCTGACAGACAATAACTATGTAATCGATGAAGCAACAGGAAAAATCGATACATTGAGCAACTGCAACAAGGCTAAGCTCACATAGCTTTTGAATCCTTTCTCCCCTCTTAATAGTTGATTATAGCTAACGAATAAACAGAGGGTCGAGCTTTTTTTTCATGCGAAGACATATACTTACATGTGCAACAATGACAGAGTCATCACCATCCTGGTCGTTACCGATAATCACACCTTTTCTCCTATTATTAACAAGCAAAAAAAGTACATCAAGCCACATAAAAAGAGCACGATCTTCATACGTTCTGAAAAGCATATTATAACCTCTTACTTGTTGATATCACCAGTTACAGAACCCTGAAACTCCGTTGGCACTTTGACCTCCACAAGCATTATTGGCTCTAATACCACAGGCTTTGCTTTGGTATAGCACTGAAAGGAGAGTAAAAGGTAAACAAGCAATATTAACAGTACAAAAATGTAAGCAAACACAAAAAATAGCGCTGTTTCAGTTGTACTAAGTTGGCAGTGTTGTCATCGAGTCTCCAGAAACCATCTACAAACGGGTCATTTAATGTTTGATGAAAGGATTTTAAGCTATGATTTAAATACAAAGACTGTTTGAGTTATTCAGGAAAATTCGTTATGGCACCATTACAGCTTTAAAAATTCATAAGACACCGTTCACATTTCTTAGCCTTACAAAATGCAACAAAGATCTAAAAAAATGATCTGCAGATTAGAACGATAGAAAAAAAGACAAGGAAAGAACCTGTCTAAAGGCATATATAGAAGCCAACTTGAACGCTAGTTCACTAGAATCCACAGCGTGTGATGCACCATCTGTTAAACAAACACGCATATACTCCACAGGATGACCAATAAGGGAACCCCTACACATGGTTATTCACCCGTTACCAGTCGGCCTGAAGTATAATGCCAAGAGCAGAGCATAGGTTCGTATACCGAACCATGAAAAGAAGAATTCTGACTTACGAGTTTGCTGCTTCTCTAAATCCTTTCTCAATTGCTGGTATGAAGTTCGAAGGAATAGCTTGTCCTACAATCATGTTTTCAAATTCAAACTTATTTGCTGATCCCCGAGGAAGTGGTTCGATATAACTGTCAAAAATAGAAATTAAAGGCATAGTTGACATTAGCTCAAAGAATACAAACTAAAAAAGTGTAGTTCCAGAGAAATATTATAAAATACATGACATGGATTTTTTTTTCTCTCCTTTCCACCTGATATGAGTTCTCAAAAAGGATATGGAATGTAGAATAAGATTTTCCTGACATACTACAAATTTCTGGATCAAACATTCAAGCTTCTTTCCAGTTCAAATTTCCGAGTAAATACTTAAGTTTTTTCTTACCCACACACTCTTCCGTATTGCCCCTGACCTCCGCTTTGCTTCTTATGCAAATAATCGAATGCAGCACGTTGAGTAATAGCCTCCCTGAAATTAACACGAGGCTTTCCAGTTTGTGCTTCAACCTATAAAGTAAAAAAGTGAACTCATAATATTACACACTTGCTTATACTATACAACATTCAAATATCAAAAGCAACATTAACCTTAGTACCTTATATTCTCTTTTAATGCGCTCAACATAAATGGCTAAATGCAGTTCTCCCATTCCAGAAATAATCGTCTGCCCACTTTCTGGATCCAATCCAACACGAAATGTCGGATCTTCTTTTTGAAAACGGTTCAATGCTTTTGAGAACTGTCAAGAGCACACGCCTCAGTAAAGCAAGGATGCAGATTAGTTTACTATAATTGACAAGCCTCATAAAATTACTCACTTGCCCACCAGAGTCCTTGGACACCGGTGATACAGCCAATGACATTACGGGCTCAGGAACATTCATAGAAGTCATGGTGTACTTGACTGTTCCATCAGTGAAAGTGTCACCTAGTAACATGAATTGTTCAAACAATAGTAAACACTCTTTGCAGGAAACCGGTAAAAAAGTAAACCTTTAAGAGGAAGAGAAATTTAGATTTTTTGAATATTATTTGATATTCGTTGGTTAAGTCAGTTCCCACTTTCAACAATGTTTCAAACAAGTGTAAAACTTCTTTTTGGGAATGATTTACCAGCAGCAGAATGATTTAAAGGATTGAATCCCACTCTTAATAGCCCCAATCAGCAATTTAGTACCTAATTCACTATAGTTTTCAGCCATTAACAAAAGATGAGATAACTCTATTAGAACGTATTCTTTTTACCATTTACACAGCCTACATGAAGTTATTAACCCTTATCAACTCTTGTCTAAACTGATTGGCATTTTTTATCTTACCTAAACTAATCAGAACTTGTATAAACTAAGTTGGACACAACTTTTGTCAGGAAAACTGTGGTCTTAACTTATCTAATGTTATTCATCTTGAAATAAGCCAAACAGCATAATCTTTCTAGCACATTCTCAAAGGAAATACAAACCTGTAGCACAATCAACTCCAAAGACGGCAACAATTTGTCCAGCATGTGCCTCTTGAATGTCCTGTAGCATAAAATACTCCCAAGTGAATTGGCTAGAGAAGGAAATGCCACAAAATCGAGAACAAATTCTTCATTTGACTAGGTACTAGATAGTATAGACAATACCAAATATGCCTTCCATTCCATGTCTATGGGAGTGGGAAAAAGTAAAAAATGAGAAGAAAATGGAAAAAACACTATCAAGAAAGAATGACGTGTAAAGATCAATATGGTATGCTCCAATTGGAAAGTTTAAAGAACATTATTGAATGGACGTAATACTTGGCATATAAGCATCAATCACAGAATAAAAAATTTCTATGTAAAATAAAGCAAGAAAAAAGAAAGGGGAAAAACAAGCACTGACCTCCATCTCATTAGAATGCATCCGTACAAGGCGAGGAACCTATCATTATTGCCAAAAAAGTGAAAATTAGGTGGACTATCTTATCTACACAACGATAAGACATCTAAAGCATGTCTCAACTCTCAAATCTCAATAATGAAAGTGACACCAAAATTACCGTATGCATATAATAATTCAAAGACAAGGTTACAAGGAAACCCATACAGTTACCATTTCAAACATCACCAATATGAACACAACCAACACCAAGGGAAACCTGACAAAAGTTGATAAAATTTCTGAATAGTGATCTAAGAAACACCCAGAAGAAGAAAAAATCTTCAAAAATCTGCATGTCTTCTCAATCAGGCAAGGAAAAACATTTTATGGGGGGAGATTCAAAAATAGAAGATGAGTGCACTACAGAGTACTGGTTAAGTATCCATCCATAAAAAAAGGACACCAGGTGCAATCGCAATATATTCATTTCAAGCCTGGAATTGGAACTTAGAAAAGCAATAAGCAATATTTTTATAGTAGATGGAAGATGGAATAATGGTGTGTGTCAACTTCAAATGCATTTTAGTTTTTCCTCTAAAGCAAAGTTTTTCAATACTCCGCCAAAATCGGCAACAGCCACCATGCACAGCAAAGATACGGGACAAACAATCTACATAGTATTCACACAACTTACCCCAAAAATGCCAAAAGAAAACACCAATTTAGATATACATACCTTAAGTTTCTTGCCAGTATTGATATTATGAATAAATTCCCCTTTCTTAATGACACCCTCATATATTCTGCACAGATTCAAGTAGATATCCTTAAAAGTTGAAATGACAGATCAAGGAAATGTGTTTAGTGGATTCAAAGTGCAATTACAGAAAGTCATATTTATAAGAAAATATACAAATCTTCTAAATTTTTCATGTATAGGACTCCAACTTTTCCATGTTGCTCTGTACTGGTTGAAAGTCTAAGCTTAGATGATGAAATGTCCAGTGAGGTTTTCCCCCAAGACTAATGGGTTATTACCAGCACAAATCAATGTGAATCATAATGTGAAATTTGATGCATAACAATTAACAAGCATCACAAATGACGACTTCTTCCATAAACAAACTAGCATCACCGATCACCACTTCTTCAATAACAAAACTAGCATCATCAAAAATTTAAGAAACATGCGTTTTTGTACCTCAAGTACGTCAATTGGCCAAATCGTCCTTCTTCCAATTTAAATGCCAGTGCTACAAGAGGTCCTGTTGGAGACCCAGATATCAATACCTAAACAGTAAACTTAATTAGGATTTAGGAGTGATGTAATTACTTCAAATCTAATAGATAAATTAAGCTGCACAATTACCTTTTCTTCATTGTTGTTTTGATCCAAAGCATAATTGCTGACTTCAGTTGGACAAGGCAAATAATCCAGAACTCCATCAAGAAGTGGCTGAACACCCTGTAATTCAAGACAAGAAAATATGAAGAGAACAGATATCAGAATAGCAACGGGAAAAACAGAGCAGCAGCAACTATAACAAAATTACAACCTTATCCCTTGCCAAGTTATTTTTAGTTAAACCCTTGACTGCCGCATAATATCTCACATAAATGAAAACTACACATGGTAGAATATTGTGTTACTCCGACACAGAACTTATTGCATGTGGTTCTGACATGACGCAAGGTGCACTAGATACTCAAAAAACAAACAAGATTCACATCTTTCAACCCTTAGAAGTAGCGACTCAATAATTAGATGAAAACTGTAGATAATTTCATATCCTAGGTGTAGATCGAAAACCCTAGATTTGTGGAGCCAAATTTAGAAAACAATTGATCCCAAAAATATAGGGCTTTTGATCATTGTGAATAAGATTGTGTTTACTTTTGATTTCCATTGTTTTCAGATTTGGTTACAACTTGAAAGTGTGATTGCGAAAATTAAAGTCACTAACAGTGTCAGGGATGAGCTTTATGAAGTAGAGAAGTCCATGATACCTCTCTTTCCTCTTACCTTTTTTTTCCTTTTAATTTACAATCACCTTACATTCTAATCTTACTCCACTTGAATTTCTCATTTGAAATAGCAATTTACCCTTCTAACACTTTTTCAATATTTTTTTACTTCACCTGCTATTATAAGTTCTCAACACTATCGACATACCGTACCCCATATTTAGAAAGGCAATCAAGGCACTGATCAAAATGTATCTCTATGTCACATTTCCAAAGTGGCGTGTGAAACTACGTCACTTAGTCGCAGACCCAAAGTGTTAAACTGACAATGCTTGAATTATTTTAGGCACAAGGACATCATCCGAAAATTGGACACGGAATATGGCACTTTATTGGCTGTGTCTCTATTAGCGCATATAAAACAGCAACACTCACAGCTTGTCAAAGAGAGAACAGGAAAAGAAGGAAAAAGAATGGGAAAAGGAACAGGTAAGGGAGGAAAATATTCCTCTTCATCGGTATATATTAATAATATTGCAGTTCAAGTCTACCAAACAGCTCACAGAATGTTTAGCTTTGAGTTGGGGGATTGTCAAACAAGTATTATAAACAAGAACTAGAACCCCAACCAAAAATTTACCCAAGTTTTATGCAGTTTGAATACGAAGTTTATTATTTTTCTTCCTAGAAAGATTGTCCTTTCGAAAATGACCACACTTATAAATGTTCTTCCGCCATAAGGTCCACCAATAGACTCTATCATGCCAAAAGACGAGAAAAAGCGTTCAAATACAATCACATTCCATTAAAACTCAATGTTAACAGCAATTAAACAGGTTGGAAAGGTAACTTTCAGCATACCTTGTTCTTAAAAGCACTACCCATAAATACAGGAACAAATTTTCGTGCAACAGTAGCCCTGCGTATTGCTTCCTGCTCACAAAACAAAAAAACATAGAAAGATCATGAACTCATGCTTCATGAAAGAAAAGTATTAGCACATTGCAACATGACATGGAAGAAAGTCAAAAACATAGCACAATGGATTGGATATTTTTTAATTAATAACCTTCCCTCCACTAAGAGACACCAACATGAAAACGACTAAGTTCACAAACGATAGAACATACGGCATACCACAAACAAACCCAAGGGGAGGGATGTTTGAGCAGAACCCATGGATCGGGAATCAGCACAAAAGACTTCTTTCACCATAACCTGCAGTCCTGCTCACCCCTCCTGACCACCAAACTCACAGAATAGTTAAAATAAAAGGTACCCATCAAGTTGAAAACTGAAATTTTGTTCTGAAATTCTGCAATCTGTCATTTCTCTTAGATTTAATATGGAAAAACTATATCTTCACCCATAAAAATGAAAAGGGAGAAGGAAAATAACTAATACTTTTGACTTAGAACAGATAGGAACAATCTTACAACCTCAAATTAGTGCACCTACAAAACTCTAATATTTCTCTTTTTTTTCTTTTTTTAAAAAACCTTCGCTGATTGGGAAACAAAATTTACTTTTAATTCAATGAGCATAATGTTTCCACTATAGCAAACTAAATAAACTACAAAGAGGGGCCGAGGTATCAAATGATATTGCTCTAAGTCCTTTTTTTGTTTGTCCATGTTACTATAGCTAAAATCACCCAAGAGGAAGAAAAGATGATGTCGTGTGGAAGTAGATGGTAAGAAGAGAGAGAAAATTAAGATAAATAAGTAGGATCATCGAGTACAAAAGGGTAAAATGGAAAGAAGTGTATCAAAAAAAATAAGATTTTAAAGTGGAAAAACATAAAGATGGAGAGAGTGCAGTAAAGCCTCAGCTAACAAAACTATCCAGCTTAAGGAAAGGTTCCCTGTAATTGCACCAATAGCCTATCACCAGTTAAGTTTAAAAGCAACCCTGGAGCTGCAATCTATAACATATATAGTAGTAACTCAATAACTACAGCTTTTATCAACGGAAGCTAACAATCATTAATCCTTTCTACACTTTGAGGCCAGATCATTAGGATTTAACACCAAATTACCTCAAGAACAGAGGAAGATATTGGTTCATCAGCTAGAAACAACTCAGCCAATTGATCATCAACCTCAGAAACTGCCTCTATTAGTTCACGACGCTTTTCTGCCACTAAAGCTTCCATATCTGCAGGAACTTCAGCAGTGACAATTTCTTCTCTGAAAATTAAGCATTGATTACATAAGAAGCCTGATAACTGAGAAGTTGCAGACTGCATAAAAGCACAAATACACACCCATTTGATCCATGAAAAAAATAAGCTTTCATTTGCACGAGATCCACAAGACCTTGGAATTCTTCTTCTAGCCCAATAGGTACTTGTACTGCAGCACTATGATGCCGAAGCTTTGACCTGGCCTGTGAGGGAGAAATCTCATCAGCAGTATATTTCAATCAAAAGGAGGGATATGGTAAAATGTTTTGAGATGCATGAAGCTTATGCAAGAGGAACAATAAAGTACTAGTTTTGCATATGATAGTGATACTATATAACTTAATAAGCATGCACCCAGCACCATAAGTCCTTAACCACTGCAATCATTGAATGTGAATTAAGAAAGTTGTAGAAAATAATGACTAACAGTATAGAAAGCTGGAAATAATGGAGTACTCTAAAAGAATACAAGGTTCCACTTCTAAAAAAGGAAAAACCAGGTTGACAGTTGTACTTGTTTTCAAGGGGCATGCAGCACTCTCAAAAGGATATATAAACGTTACCCACTCAGTTTTCATGATTGTACTAATATGATAAGATCCCTTTTTCCTCTTAACTTAGTTCTTTGCCTTTTGCTCTGAGACAATTTTCTAACCAACTCTAATTCCCACTATGTACCTCTATAATCAGTTCCTTACAGAATTGCAATTCTATATAAAATAATTAGAGAAATATCACACCTGGTTGAGGACTTTCCATGGATCAGCGCCCATTCGGTCTAACTTGTTGATAAATGCAACTCTAGGAACTTCATACCTTCTCATTTGTCGATCAACAGTTATTGATTGACTTTGAACCCCACCAACACTGCAAAGGACGAGAATAGCACCATCTAGGACACGCAAGGCGCGCTCTACTTCAATGGTGAAATCGACATGACCTGGAGTGTCAATGATGTTGACCTGTAATACAAAATTAAAGTAAAAATGATTTTCTTTAAAGACTGAGATATAACGATGATGAAATCAGCAGTCACATAATAAGAACTATTGCTATTTATCGGATAATCAAAAATAAATCGAACAATTGCTATGAAGAACGAGACATCATATCAATATTTGACGAATAACAATGAAATGAAAAGGAAAGTGAGACTCATGAGCTAGAGCACAAGCAAAGGAACACATCTCAATCATGCCCACTTCCAAAATACACCCAAGCAACACACTTCGTACCACTCACAGTGATAGCGAATTCAAATCAAAAATATACCTGGTAACCTTTCCAATTGCAATAAGTAGCAGCAGATTGAATAGTAATCCCCTTTTCTCTCTCCAAATCCATAGAATCCATCTTCGCGCCAACACCATCTCGACCTCTGACTTCATGGATCTCATGAATTCGTCCAGTATAATAAAGAACCCTCTCCGTCAACGTAGTCTTTCCAGAATCAATATGTGCAGATATTCCGATGTTCCGAACTTTCGATAGTGATTCCTGCCACATAGAAGATTTATCATCTTTAACACGAGCGGCACTACCAGCGGAGAAAAGTCGAAAATGGCGATTAAGGAAGAATGGAGATCCAGATGCATGGGATTGAGATTGAGATGATGAGAAGAGAGTGTATAGTAAGCGAGAAGCTGTGGTTCTTGCAGATCTCGCCATTGTTGAAGGTTGAAATAAAGATGAGTGACGACTCACAAACCCTTTCCAACAGGCAAGGGTTTAAGTTTAATAACCCCTTAGCTTGATTTTTGGCTTTTAATAAACCCTACTTGCTTTTTTTATTTAATAATTTATTATCTTGTGTATTACAAAAAAAGTTGAAATAATTTAAATCTCTAAAATATAACATTTTATGAAATAATTATAACAATATGGTCTATTGATTAATATTTATTTCTCTATATAGGTTTAGACTTATATGGATTTTGTTTGGTGTAAAGGTTTTACTTTTATTAGTAGTATATTTAATTTAATTACTAGATGATATTTATTAGAAGATTTTTGTTATCTTTCCGATTAATCAATATATAACTCATTTTTATTGTTGGTTCTAACTTTTGGCATTAGAGAATTATTATTGACATTTAGTAGAAAAAGCTTATTACTTTGAAATATTGCAAGCAAATACTTCCTCCGTTATATAATATTTGCTACTGATTGTGACATTGTCCCACATACTATGTTATACTCAGTAGCAAGTATTATGGAACGGAGTAAGTATATATGGATTCTATTGATTTAAAAAGAGCATAAAAGTCAATACTAAAAGTAGAAGTATTAGTTTTTGCCTAAACTGAAAATGCTAGTCTTTTTCTTTTGTTTTTCTCATTTACTTTTTTGTACAGTTTTTAAAGTAAGTTTTAAGCCTTAATATCTCTAAATAGGCATTATAAAAAATTATAAAAATTTATATAGTAAAAGAGTATACATTAAGACGAATCCAACAAGATCTCACATGAAAAAATTTTATCATCTACATATGTCTTAAAAATTTTAATCAAACTTCTCTCTTTAAAATAAAATATTCTAAATGGGAAAAACATTTAGAAAACGAAGTATTAAATAGCGCTTGTACTAGCTTTGGCAAAATTGGAACATTGAACGAGATGAGGAAAAATAGAATCTACATTGAATCATTGATCCCTCATAGTATGTTATTTATCCATCTAAGCATGTGTATTTTCACTAGTACTTTCAATTGAAAATGATATTATTGATTTGAAATTGATATGTTGAATGAAAATGATGAGATCTTGAGTGCAAATGATGAGATATTAACTGAAAATGAAACGATCATAACTACAATGCTAAAGCTTCAATATAAAACAATTGAAGTCTACTATACAAACCAATTAAGTAGTTTCGGTAGTCGCTTACAAGGATCCTCTTTCTAAAATGATCATGAATCATGACTCGTGAGTGAAAATTATACGCTCATGAATCTTGATGATCTAGTTTATATACAATGCTACAATTACAATATGAGATGTTCAAACAAACCCGCTGATCTAATATGCATTTGACTTTAATCTGATTTTGAACACAAGACTCGATTTTGAACTGACCCGAAACAGCTGACCTGAAATCGCCCGATGACTCAATTGCAGTTGTTCTTTGTAGATATTCAATTATTTATCCTATGCTACAGCTGAGAAGCAGCACTAAGAAACCCTGACATATGTTTTCTCCAGCTACATCAGCAAACATGATCTTTCTTTCCTTGTGATATGTACTTAAAAGTTGGAAGGCAAGGTTTTGTTCATCCCTGAAATAAAGATTTATGTGTAAATGAAAAAAATGGCAGGAAAAAAAAGGCAAAATTATTTGAATAAGACATGGACTTACTTCTTTCTCTACAAGACTGGATTGTCTAGGCATCTCTGATTCTAGTATGTAGTCATCATTGCAATTTGGAAGAGCTAAAGCATTGTTTGTTTCGGATGATTCCTACCGAGTAACAATATTTAGAAAGGTCGACAACAATGACGCAGATCCAATCCAAATTATGTTCTAAAATTGAGATAAAACACTAACCATGATTCTGCGGAAACGATTGCAATCCTTTGCCATCATGGACAGCAACCTCTTTGATGTTTTCTCAACTTTTTTAACATTCTCTACTGTTTCTATGGCCTGAAACAATTAATATAGAAACAAGAGTTTCATTGTTGGTATCAGGCATTCAGTTTCATCAGATAAAAAAATGTCACTATAGGGAAATATATGTCCAAGGTTTGGCGCAACTTAATAGTGTTGCCCCTTCCAACAATGCAATTACATGTCTATAGACTATATGGTAAACACCATGTCAATGGGAAAGTAATTGAAATATGACACTAACGCCATTGAGCATCCTACCAACAGCTTTGGTGAATTAGAAGATCAATACTACATTTTCAATGATTCCGACATCAAAATGTACTCATTCAAATTTTCTACAAGGTTCGCTTATCTATTAACATATACACAAACATACTTCCACAGAAAATTTCATGCTGGCCATTCAGACTTTCTATTCAGCATACTAATCTGTCCCATTCATACCCCCACACACAAATAAAAAGAAAACCGGTTTATTAGTGCTTTATATCTAGCCAGGAGCCAACTCAGTGGGACAGTATATATGGCATTGGCAGAGCACCAATATATGTGTTAATTCAAAAGTTAATAGTACGAGGAATTTTAAACTGTTGATTTACCTTGTCTGTGTTATATCTTGATGTTGCACAGGTCCGAGACTCGGACTGCAATGTATCCACAACAATTTCTTTCATTGCATGCAATTCTGACAGAAGCTTTGTTGCAAAGCGCTCTATATCTGACATCTGCTGCTGTGAAAATATAATGGCGTTTTGCGGGCAACTTTTTGAAGAACTGCAAACTCTGGCAGTTTGTACGGATGAAAGAGATCCACGAGTAACATTGACAGTGCCTTTAGATACAGAAGGCTTTCTGTCATGCTTTCCCTTCTTTATTGTTTCTGAGCCACTGGCGCTCATGTCAGTTGTATTTGAAGTCTCCAGTCTTTTTGATGAAAAGATAATTCGAGTTTTCTTAGTACTTGATCTAGAAGGAAATGTATCCCCACAATTTTTTTCAAAGATTAGCTTCTCCTTACATGCTGTGGGAAAAAAACTTTTAGACCAACTAAAATGGTAAAAAGCTAAATAATTCTACTAATACAATAGCCAAAAAACAACAAATTAGACTAGTCAAATTTATCTGTTGACGTAATACGCGCCAGTCTGGTTAAGAAACACCATAGCAACGAAGCTAAAAATCCTGCTAGACTTTTCATTTTCATTTTCTGATAAGCATTTATCCATTTATTCATCATTTAGTGATCTATTTAATTAAATAACCGAAGAAGCAATTTAGTGCACCAAAGTACAAAAGCATGTAGGTAGAGGCCAATAAATTGATGTGTCTTAGTGTTTTTAACAGCTTACAAAGAATCTGACCATCATCTTGCATGTCAGCAGAAATTATATCCCTGCATAGCCTTTCTTTAGAATCTGGAGAAATTCTCTGCAAAATTAAGAAGCCCATCGTAGGTAAAATTAGTTTTCTTTTTCTGATGTTTCTTGAGGAAGGACAGTTAATTCGATTACCTTTCTGCCTGAGAAGAGCCTTACAACAGGAGGTAGCTGCTCCTGCTTGTTATCATAATACCCTTTGATTGCTGCTGATCCAATCTGTTGATCAATGGGATCAATAGCCTTGCAAGGTTGTATTTCAGGAGAGAAGTATAAAGAGGCATCAGCAGTATCAAGTGTCAACGGTTGTTTGTCTTCAACTTCAACTACAGAAGTAACAGTATGTGGGGATCCTAATCCACCGTCCAAAAGCGCATATGATTCATCTGCCGCTACATTATAATGATCAGCATCACTTACTCCCATCGCTTCAGTATTGTCATCCATAGATCTACTAGCTTTTCCATTTTCAAAAAATTTAACATCTTCGTAGTTACTCTTAGGACGCATGAGAGATGCCGCCACCTCTCCCATAGTAACTTCAAGTAATGGAAACTGTTTATCATCAACTGCAGATTTAGGATCATCCAGGGAAGGCGTAGCGGGATCAACTAGGTATGATGATGATGATGACGAGCAAGGCATATCATTACCAATTTTTACCACTAAATTGACGTTTGTGGCATCTGTTTTTACAAATTCTTCAACACCTCTGCAGTTATCCATCAGCTCAATTGCATTGCCAGCACTAGTGGATTCCACATCTTGACAGCCACTGTTAGGAGCCATGCATGAGACATGTGCATCCAATGTAGTAAATTCATCAGGTGATGAAGGTTGAAGAGAACATGAATAATGGGGATCACAAATTTGAAAATCAGCACTATCACCTTCAACTAAAACTGTTTTAGCAAGAGCAGTCATGTTTTCCCCTCTTTTGACCTCAGAACAAACAGAAACCAAAGGTTCACCTTTAACTGCCCAAGTATCTACCCTTGTCAATTCTTCATCTCTAAGATTATCATTAATAATAGAATTCTGAAGCTCAGCATAATCAACATGTTTGCAGGAAACTTGATTAGGATCACATATTGATTTTGTAATGGTTGGTGGAGATTGGAGTGGACATGAATATAGGGGATAACCAATCTGAAGATTAGATCTATCACATTCACGTAAAACTGTATTTGTAGGGTCATCACAAGCCATAAAATCAGTCATGTTTTCTCTTCTTCTAAACTCTGAACCATTAAATACCAATGGTTGTTCATACTTGACTACCAAATTATCCACCTTTAAAATCTCTTCAATTTTCGGATTTTCAGAAGCAAGTAGATTCTGAAATTCGGAACTATCAGGATATTTGTATGAAATTTGATTGAGAGCATGTATTGATTTTTCTTTGGAAACAGACAACTCTAAAGGATCACAAGGAGATTGATGCTCACCCTTAACAGCTAAGCTTCTAGCTTGTGGGTGCGTATAATCATTTTCAGTACCTTGAACTTTAACACTCAGAGGCTCAAAGATTTGAAGTAAATCTAGATTCAGAGGTTTGTCCTTTACTCTACAAGTTAATTTTTTAGTTGTAGAGGACAAAGAGCTGTACTTGGAGATCCCTTTCTTCTGCACTTTTTCTTTCGTGGTCACCTTACGTTTCAAACTACCCAGAGTTTCCTTCATGTCAAGTTCATCCACTTCACAACAGAGGTTGCTGTATTCCCGTTCAACTGATTTTGAAGTTTTTTTCTTGTAAAATTTGTAGATATCTCTAATTTCACTCAATGTTACAGTTGCAAATTCAAGTTTATTCAATTCTTCTATATATTGACTCTTAACCTCAGTCTCTGCTTCATCAAAACCATAAGACATAGCAAGAGACCTGTCGGCTTTTTGATGATATTTTTCAAGTGAATCATGACAGTTTGAGTCATATGAGAAACAAAGTTCCTTGATGCTCACGAACTTGGGCTTTTTCTTTCCTTGAACAATATTTGGAACTCTAATTACTTCGCCGCCTCTAATTGTTGCAATAAAGTGTAGCTGACTACAAACTTTAAATTCCATTATCTTGATTGTTTTTCTATCATAACATATAAGAACGGCTCAGAATGGTATCCTACATTGACAAGTAACCTCAAAAAATACAGTACAGAAGTATTTTGACAGGCTTTGCATACAACGGGTGTTTTCCTTGAAAAGGTACTCTCCCACATAGAATGCAAGAGAATTAGACTTTTATATGATTTAAGGTGATTGTTTGACGCAGAAAGACAAAATCCTAAAAGTAGGCATCAAAAATTAGGAATAAGTAAGCAGAGTATTCCAAAAGTGATCCCATAATCAAGCATTCGCTCCAACCAATTACAATTGCAATTACCAATATACCTAATATGTAAAAGTTCAAATCTAAAAACAAAAGAGGCAAAAGAAGTCAAATCATTAGCTTAGAAGTGAAAAATCAATCAAATTCAGAAACCCCGAAAACCCTAAAATTAAATAAATAGTATACAGAAAATCAAAAACAATTGTAAAAAACCCTAATTAAGATATGCTTAATCAAAGGAAAGCAACAAAGCGAAATCAAAGAAAAAGTTAGTTGATGAATGTAATATACCTGTGAACAAATTCAGCTGCAGAAAAGTCTTGACGAGAGGATGTGAGAGCAAGAATTAGAAAATGGCGATCTGGGTGCGATTGTGAGTAAAAGTGAGAAGAACATCTGGCGCCAATTCTGTTTTGGCGGGAACTCAAAGGGTAGTCAACTAGAAAGGAGACCGGAAACTACAGTTGACTACAATTGTTATGTCACCGTCTTACTGAATCTAGAGTTGTTCATGGGCGGGCTACCCGCCAGGCCCGATCCATCCGGCTCAAAAAACCGGTGGGTATGGACAACGTTTTTCAAAAAAATTTAAAAGTTTGGACAGGTAATACCCGCCCGCCAAGATAAACGGGTGAGTTGCGACACCAAAAAAATACCCGCAAGTATACCCGCCCGCCCGCTTAATTTAATATATTATTTATTAAATAATTAATTCTATTAATTATTAAACTATACTACTACATGACCCATACCCAACTTTAGTTTATTACTCTTCTACTGGCCTTAAGGTTTACTTCTTTTAGACGTTAATAAAGTTTCTAATTCTACTATCTACATTCGATATTTTTAACCCTCAAAGCACTCAAGCAGTCGACCATCAAAGTTAGAACAAGTAGCCGACTCTACTGTCTATGTTCAATATTCATGTCATTTGAGTATTTTGAGACTTTATATATATATTTAGAGTATATTTAGATAATGTATTATATTTTGTTTGTTCTTATAAAAACTTAACTTTATAATATGATTTAAGTTTTTAATTTTTATATAAAAATTCCCGCCTACCCGCGGGTCCCGCCGCTTTAAAAATGGGCGGGTAGCTAAAAAAAAATATGCCCGCGAATGCGGGGGCGGGCTTTTGAATATTTGAGCCCGCGGGTAGAATTTTTAGGTGATATTCGGTCCGCTACCCGCCAAAGCCCGCCCATGATCAGCTCTAACTAAATCTGTATAATTAGTTTATTTTCGAATTTTTTTTCTTCATTTAATTTTTCTATTTTAGGAAAAAAAAAATCTAACTTAAGTTTTTGAAGGATGTATTAAAGATAAAGTAAAATTGTCATTAATAAATTAAACTTTACTTGACTCGCTAAGTTTATTTTCAGTGGATTAAACAATATTTTTGACAATTTTTCTTAAAGCAAAAGATATTTATATAAAAATCTTATTAGATTTTTTCGATGCATAATATTTTATTATACAACTTGTACAAATTTTTTTAATGTGTATTTAAAGAATTAAGCCTTAAAATTTAATTAAAATTGCATGGAAAAAGTAAAATGAAAAAACAAAAAAGAACGAAAAAAATACACCATTAGTCCATTATACAGGGAAAAGGTTTTCAAAGTTGAAAAACAAAAAAATATGGGTTATAGTAACTGAATTCCTCCTAAATGGGAAAGTTTCAAAGTTAACAAAAATTAAAGGGTTAATTAATTAATTAACCAAATTTGCGAAAAAATAAAATAATGAGAACGAACATAACATGAAAAATTAACAATCACATAATAATATACTATCATGACATGAACAGTAATAATACAATTAAAAAATAATCATGAAATTAAGTTATATAAAAAAAATCAATTCAAAAGCCTTTCAAACTAGTGAGTAGTGTGTGGTTCTCTTTTAATGTTATCCCTATCTACAATGAGCAAACTACTCTCTACCAGCTCATCCCATAAGATTAAAAACCTCATACAAAAGTTCATCAGTTAGTTTGCAGAAAAAAATAATAATAATCAGTTGGTGCATTTCTCTATATCATCTTCAGTATCATGACCACTGAAACTCCCACCATCCTGATCCTGATCCTGATCCGAGCTAAAGCTCCAGAGCATGCTCTTCTGAGATACGGTTCAGAAACTTCAAGCAGCCATTTAGACTGACTGAGATCACTTGCAATGTAAAGCCTGCCGAACTGCAGCTCGGAGAGCCTCGTGTAAGACTTGCAGAAGAGAGTTGGCTCTTGTACAAGAGGATATGCAAGACTACCTCAATAAAGCTCACAAGGATTCTGCCTAGAAGAGAATCTAGGTCCGTGCTTGGCTAAGCCACAAACCAGGTTGTTCAATCAAAAACTCTATTAATGTTACATTGTGTAACATAGAACACAAACTTTAAAATAAAAAAACAAATGACACCAAAATGGTAGCCTAGTTGGTTTATTACACTTAGATATTATTATTCGACCCACCTTATATAGTTTTTTGGTTCACCCCTGTTTCTAGCTTGATCCTTGTAGTTCTATCCAACGGTATGATTCCAGAAATGAGGATATGTTACCAGTTGTTCTTCTTGATGTAGGTCAGCCACATCTATGCTTGATTTACATTTCTGCAAACACTCTGGAGGCAAAGGAAAATTACAGTAAAATTTGGGTCACTTATAACAACCAAAAGCTTCGACAATAATGGTAAGCCTCCATTAGAAAGAGCATAGAATCAAATTCATAAACCACAAAGAACAGT
Organism: Amaranthus cruentus; assembly: GCA_019425755.1. Lineage (NCBI taxonomy): Eukaryota > Viridiplantae > Streptophyta > Magnoliopsida > Caryophyllales > Amaranthaceae > Amaranthus > Amaranthus cruentus. The sequence continues at coordinate 2,280,079 of CM033455.1, forward strand.
AGCATTCTTAACAGATGTATATAAACACTGTTATAATGACGGAGCATAACAATCATAACTACAGTTAGCCTTCTCAAAATTATCACATACACAGAGGAAGAGCATAGATGTATTTCCTACAATCCAACCCTATTTATTCACTTGAAGTAGCATCTCAAATGGCAATCAAACGATTTATAAAGCCAGTTATTTTTTTTTCAATCCAGGAAACTTTAAACTTAGGCATAGACCTAATAACAAGAGTATGTTAGTATCCCAGAGTCATCATGTTGCTCTCACATAGTGACATAGGTTCCATCCATCATAAGAAAAACTTACGACGATGCAATAGTCCATCAGAGAAACGCAGAGTGTAAAAAAATCAATCTTAGAAACTGTCAACTTAAGTCACAAAGATAAAGCCACAATGGGGGTCAACATTCTATACAATACAACTGTTTTTATGGTTTCCTTCAACATCAGGATTCATTGTAAGCTGAATGATGATCTGCAGGTATATCGATTAAACTGCTTGACAATGTTTTTGAAGTCGGTTTTCCTCAAGTCCTCAAAATAAAGGCATCTCTTTTACAGGAAAAAACGACACCCAAGGAAGACAACAAGAAATCGAATTGAAAGCAAGGATAACTAGACAAGAAGCTGACATCAGAGTTTGAGCCTCACAAGAAGAAAATATTATTTTTGAGGGGATCTTCTGCTATTTGTCCTAGTGTGATGCCATAAACATCTAAAGACCACAGCTGCCCATTATACTCTAACTACAACAATGGTACTGTCAAATTTCATTAACAATAACAACCATGCTTTCAAACTCTACTTTTTAGACCGTGATTGGTCTGACGAGCTGTTATCTTCTATAGGCTTTTCAGATTTTAAACCATCACAAATTGGGGATACAAACGTCCATTTCAGGCTCCTGAACGATCCAATGAGTATGTTGAATAAACACCACATCATGCCAAGGATAGATGTGGAAACTCATCATTTAACCAAAGTAAATCCACCAGAGATATTCATACCTTAATGGACTAAAATATGCCAACTCAATAACAATGCCAAAGCTTTAATCCCAATAGAATGAGGTCGCCTATATAAACCAAGAAAACAACATTCTAATATTCTGTTACCCCCAATGCCATTAAATGGCTCCTACCTAGGATGTACACAACCTTACCCTTGTTAGCGATAACATTAACAAAGAAGTTGTTTCTGTTTGACCCTCGATAGTAAAAAAATCATGTGCAACTTCATATTAATAGAAGTGCACATGATTTGATAAGCCATTTTACTATACTCCATTGTAATCCGAAACCAAAGAACTATAATTTTTTAGCTCCATCAAAATAAGGGAAAATCACATGATCCAAGACAAAATGATAAATCGTTGCTTACGAAAATTATACTATAATATGCCAACAACTTAAAAAATTAAAACAAATCAATTTCAGGTGTACCCAAGAGTTCATCAGTAAGATTCCAGATGGAACCACAAGCTAACTGACTATGCTTGCAATAGTCTTTCTGCGTGTCGAGTTCTATTATAGCAAGGGCGGTCGAATCTGATTAAAGCACTCATTATCGAATACATCTCATTTTTCCAACCTATTATCAGTAAACAATTGGGAGAGAGAAACCTGAAAATCTTATAAATAAGAAACAAATATTCTGGAACAAGAGCAACATATCCAATAGACTTCTTCTGAGCCAGAGTCCTCAAACAAAGAAAACAGAAGAAAGAGGTTTTATTTTATGAAGTATGAACTCATATTATAAACCTGTAATTTGTCTGAATTTTGGGGCCCAAAAAATTGAATTTTAATCAAACATAACGTATAGTCAAATACACCATCATAACAACAATGTCAAATTAGGCTACCTAATATTAATCTACAACTAAAAAAACAATTCCAATGATCATCCATATATCCACTACCTCTATCCGTTCATATAGTATATTTTATGCCTGCTATAAATACCAATTCTTCATGTTATTGTTCCATAATCCATCTTGTTAACTAGGTCAATTTTGACTTACTTCTTCCTCTTCTTCGCTCCTTAAAGTTCCAACATTCCACTTTTCTAAGTAGACATATTCCAGTCTTTTTTGCACATGACCAAACCAGCATAAACATATTTCTCTCCATCTCTTTCCTGTGGCTACTCTTTCTCCAAATTAGGGAAATTGTCCCCCTCCCTTCCTTTCCGCTCTCCATTTCTTCTCACCCAAACAAAGTGTAAAAAGACTATTCACAATTTGTCAAAAACCATCAAACATTACACATCAAATTCAACAATAGAATAAAATGTAAATCAAATCAAGCTCTTTGTTAAAATTTAGACAAAAAGGACCAAATAATTAGCACTTCAGCAAGAGCAAGAACATGTTGTATCGATGCTAAAGGTTACAAAATAGATTAGACAAAATATGAAAAGCTTTAAGCTTTGAGATATAGAGTCCTAGGACAAACAAGCACTGTTCTCAGCCATTAACTTACAGAAATTATATAATGTTCATGATGAAACACCATGTGGTTATCCAAACGGAAGTCAAACTTCAATGCATCCCTTGATACCTTCTTCAAATTTGCTGAGGGATGACATTGTATCCATCACAGCATTTGCAACCTTTTGTCTGCTTACATAACAAAAAAAATCAGAAGTTATCGCATGCAGATGGTATCTCAATACTCCAACTTAGTGCTTCACTCTAAATATAGAACTAAATTACTCTCCAAACCTTCTTACAGGTCTCTAGATAAAGGGTTATGCTAGATGAAGTATCTTGGATGAACAATTTTACCCAGGGTTGACAGATTGAATGTCTGTGCCACTGTGTGACATAAAAATGAGAATCCCCCCTCCCACCAACAGAGTCCCACGTCCCCACCATTTGTATTAAGGTTAAAACAAGAGTTAAGTTTATAAGAATCAAACTCAAGACTACACACAACAACAACAAACATGCTCGGTCATCAAACCATGGCCCATCTTGTGTATATACGTTGCAGTTTTTAGTATATCTAGGAGGGACCCAATGGTAGCGGGGCCCTGTTCTTGGGGGTTGACCATCTTTTTCAAGGTCTTGGAATGCAACTATTATGGTCAATTGGTAAAAGAACCACATACCTATCAGAGCCACGTTGAATGTCTGCTTCCTTGGCCACACCATTAAGATACGTGAATGATCTAGCCAAAAATAAAATATAGTTAAAAGACTATAACATTTGTAATTCATAGAAAGATCAATCAGAGTCAAACAGGAGAAACGAGAAGATTCTATATATCTCAAGATATTAAATCACAAAAATGCCCATAAGATTGAAAAGGGAAATAGCTGTGGTGTCACCGATATGGTTATGCTACCACGAACATGGCAGAGGTCTTCAACGGCGTCATGAAAGGTGCTAGATTCCTACCCGTTGCAGCTATTGTTGAACTAACTTTTTACCGTGTGAACAAGTGGTTCGTGAAAAAAAGGGAGATAGCTAGAGAACGACTTGCTTCTAATCATCCGTACACTGTCTATGTTGAAAGAAAAATAGAAGCAAATAGACATAAAGCCCGATATCACAGCGTAGAGCCATTTGACATAACAAATGGCAAATACGAAGTCACAACCGGAAAAGGCGAACGAATAGAACGCAAAGGCGGGAAGCGTTACACTGTTAACTTTTCAAACCGCACTTGCACATGTAAAAAGGTCCGGGTTTTCCACTATCCTTGTTCACATGTCTTAGCTGTTTGTTCGGCATATAGCTTATCTGAAGACACATTTGTCGATCGTTGTTTTCGCACAACTAGCTACATGAGGACCTATGAGCCACAATTTGAACCTGTGCTTGACTCTACTCAATGGAGGGAATAAAATGGCCCTCGTCTGATTGCTGATACTAGTAGAGTACGAACAAAGGGACGTCAACGGTCAAAGGGATTGCGTAATGAGATGGATGATCGTACGGATAGAGGTCTCAAATGTGGCTTATGCAACGGCACAGGACATAACAGGCGTAGTTGTGCACAACGCCAACGTGGTTAATTTAGTGTACGTTTTTAGTTAAACAATTTTTTGTCGTATTTGTATTTTGGACGATGAATTATGTATTTTAAGTATTTTAATTAATTACTTTGATGTTTACATATAATTCCTTACCTTAACTTAATTATATAGAACATGTAAGAAATGGGGAAATGGAGAATGCCTCGCAAAATAAGCTACTAGACTGTTATATTTGGGCGTCAGGTCTGTTCGCTGTTACTAACAGCGAACAGACCTGACGCCCAAAACCCAGCCTTTAGCCCATTAAGGTGTCTGTTCGCAGTTAGTAACTGCGAACAGGCCAGAAACTTATTTTTCCAAATAGTTTGGGGAACTCTTATATATCCAAATATTTTTAGAATTTAGCTTAAAAAAAAAAGTTCTTGGCTCAGTCTAATTAAAAGTATTTAAGTTGAGATTGAACTATTTCTTAAAACAAATTTTGCAACTTCAGGAGGATAATAATTTTATCATGGTTGCAGCGTCTTAATTCTTAAACATAAAGGAAAATTCCTTGCATCATAGGCATTTGATGTATACAGGAGTACAAGTTACGAGTGGAATTTGTTTTGGGTGTAATTTATGGTAACAAAATTATTCAAGATTCAGTATAACTGAATGACTACATTACTGACATAAAAGCAGTAACATTACATAAGAAACAAGTAATCTATAACAGTATAAGATTGATAGAACAATGAAAAACCTTATAAGATCGCTTAGCCTGGCTTCAGCTTCCAATTTGGCAGAGTCATCATCTTTAAGTAATGAGGATGCATTGGTTACAATCAGTTTGAATGTGCAGACCTAAGATCAACACAAACAGTTTGGTAAGACATTTAGAGTTTAGACCAGTGTTACCAGAAAGGAAATTCGACACAGTATGGGAAAGAAAACAAAAACAATGACACCAAACAATACAGTATGATAAGGTCCTTTTTATATAATAATCTAATCATTGTAGATTGAAACTTGAAACATTATTTCACTAAAACATTAATATTAATTTTGGGGAACGAAGTTTCTCAGATATATTAATCGGGGAAAAAGTATCCGAAATGTTTCCGGTTTCTGATAACTAGGGTTAAGACAAACAAACAAAGGCGCTTATAATTAACACAAGCTGAATACAAACCTCAACACCAGTTTTAGCTTGAAATGCAACAAACGAATTCCTATCCTCAGGAACGCAATCCCTAGCAGCAGAATTCAGCATCGCTTGAATTTCCGTCAAATCCTTCATCTGAAAACTAGAATCCTCGTTCTCTACTCAATCAAAATCATCAACAACAAAAAATCAAAAACAAATGCTAAAACCCTAAAAATCGAAACATACAAAGTCAAGAAAGTAAGAAAAAATCACATACGGAGGCGTTGATAAGCATAGCGAAGGATTTGTTGAGAAGCGTCAATCGGAGCTAAAAGATACTTAATGGATTTCTTTTTTTGCTCCCTGAGCCAATCTTTAGGTCCTGCTGCAAAACTAGGGTATATCAGGGTTACAAAATTCATTTTGAAGAAGAAGAAGAAGAAGAAGAGAAGACGTACAAATGCCAACATCGAATGCCAGTGCAGGAAGAGGTGAGTGGAGGAGAGAAGGAATTGTGATAGAGAGTAGAAGAGGAATGTGTCTTCTAGAAAGAGAGTTGACCCCATTGGAATTCGGTACAGGGAGTTTTGAGTTTGGAGGTAATGGAGGAGGGATTGCCGCCATTGAAGAGGAGCTTAAGCACAGTCTTGCTGACACTTCCATGGTTTGGCGCTTTTGTGGTCGGGACTCCAGAGAGTGTTGACTATTACAAGTTTCAAGTTGCTCATTCACAAATCACAAGTTCACATAATATTTTTTTTTTGAAAAACAGACATCAATAATGCACGATTTGCTTATCCGTCCTAAATAATCCAATCCAACATTTACCCTTAGTTCGCTGTGAATAATCCGACCTTTATATTAGTTTGCTAACAGCATACTCAATAATAGTAATACGGTATGTTGTGGGCAAATTTATCACAGAGGTTAGATTATTAGAAAATAATACAAAGATGATAATATTTACAGCAAATGAATAAAAGGTTGAATTATTAATATCATTTTTTCCTTTTTTTAATTAGATTAGAGTGAGACAAGAATCGAACTTATAATTTTTTATTTGCTTTTTACTTGGGACAAGACTCAATTCTCACAATTTCGCATACTTAGTACTTCATGACATAAATCATATAGTAGCTTTTTAGCAATCACCTATTTTATTTTATTTCTTCTATATTCGTCGTCTCATTGAATTTGCTAATAAATATTCGATACAAACATCAAAGTAATTTATGTAGGGTTCTAGTAATGCTAACTTTTAACATGCGGAAAACTAAAACCTTCCCAAGACCCAATTATTGACATGATATGAGACAAATAAATATCGGAACAAAAATTATACCTTTATAGCGTGAATCCACTAGCAAAATATAACCACGAGACAAGAACCGCAAATGAAGTTCATCTAGTGTAGTCCACCCATAACGTCTTGTGAGACCTCGTATACTAGTACGTCGTTTAAGAACAATTCTTAAACTAATTTTATGTGTATACAACTCTTGTATTATTACTCACAATTGCTCTCAATTTTCTAAGAAAATAATAATACCCACGGCTCTCAATTTTTCTAATAAAAACAATACCCACGGTACACAATTTTTCTAAGAAAAATAATACCCACACACCCATCAATACATGAAGCTAGGAGCTATATATAGAAGATTAATTGTCAATGAAGACTTTGCAAATTCCATAACATACGGTTACAACACCTAATAATGCTAATTACTCATTTACATAATTGGGTGGAGTTACTAACTTAATTTATGTACTTAATATAACTTATTATATTAAATAGTGAGATTATGACTAATATCTAGTCTTACTAAGTTAATCACATGAACCTAGACTAATATAGGTCCAAACACACAAAATGGTCTCACACGTTAATCTAGTGTGACCCAATAGGTTTAGCGACATTAAGCTCGTTCCATTATCAAATAACGGTTCAGTGACGTTTATTGGTCTCTAGTAAGACATAAACGTTACTCAATGTAGACTAAATTAATGTCTCGTTATATACTGACTTAATCACGTTAAACGACGTATAAAATACTCACTTGATTATTGAACATTTCTAACAATTTAATTGTTGGAAGAATAAAAAAAATAAAATACACAAATGTCAAATATAACAAACTAAGCATAACAGACAAAAATGAAAATAAACTTTGTCTTTATATTGTATTAACTCGTAAAAGAAAATAAATAAGAATGGCAAATAATCAAATATGATTTTTATTCAATATTTTTGTCTTTCATTAAAATCAAAATTGATCGATTATTAGTAACATGCGAGAATAAAGATAACGCGCAAATCTTATTGTTATTAAACAAAATTGAACTAATTGGAAATGAATAAACTTACTAAAAAATAGTACGATAAAACCGATTATCACTCGTGTAGTTGGATACTCGCGAGAGTATAGTAGGAAAGGAGGTAAAAATTCGGCTTCAAAACAACAATGTTAAAACGTTAATCCCACCAATATGAGTCTAATATATCGGAATATTTGTTACATATTTGATGCCGCAGAATTCGAAACCATTGAGCAGAAATACATTAGTAACATTTGATCATTCAGTGCAAACACTAACACATTCTGCCGAGTTGCCTCCTAAGCCTATGTGCCGACTCTAATGCTGGTTCATCTAAACTCGGAGCTTCAAAGACTTCAAAACGTAAACGATGGCCCTTCCGTCATTGTGTTTTGTGATTTGATAAGTACCTGCTGGGCGATCCCCCGGTTGCTTGATGAGTTGATGAAGGAATATTACGTCCTCAGCTAATGAAGAAAAAACTTCAAAATCCTTTCTCGATGAACTTATAAGAGATGGGTCCGGGAGTTGGAAATTAAGAATCTATTGCCATTTTGAAGCCCTCGACGATATATCACAAAAACTGCACAATATCCTCGACTCCTCGTTGTAGGGTGCAGTAAATGTGTCAGTATAGTTACACAACAAAGAAGGGTTAGGTCCCAAAAACACACATATATCAGGCTTCTGTATGTTGGACAGTAATACTTGATAATCCTGGACTTTGTCCGGAAAATCGGCAAACACAAGTATACCGGATATTCTGGACCCGAAAGGATAACCAAGAACAATATTTGTATAATTAGGACGGAAACTGACAAGAGGTGAGCAATGTAAGTCGATGTCATTTATCACCTGTCTTCAAGGCCTCCATATCGTTTTTTGAGCAACAAGAATGCCCTCCTTGTCCTGAGCAAATGTCATATGAATATCCCAATTCAAGCTTCTAAATATTCCTTCTAACGGTTCCACGACAACCACTTTATCGCGCACAATAACCCAGCCTCCGGGCCGTAATATCCGATCCATTTCAACAACTATCGCCACCGGTTGGTTACATCTGACACAGAAAGCATATCACAAAGGGCACACTTAGTTCGGCTATGTTTACAAAAAGAAGTTCAATTCACTATAAACAAGTTTCGTCGATTTCACATAGAGTTGATATGTTCCAATAAGTTATATAAACTCTGCAAATACTAATAAGTTTAGATCGGGGCGAAGCCAGGATTTTGGATTAGGGGAGCCAATAGTCAATATCAATACGGCCATACGGGAAGAAAAGAAATGGAACTAGCGGAGACAGGAATGAGGAATCCTACCTATTCTTTAGCCGTGAGAACAGATGATCCGCGTGCAATAAATCATATGACCTTGGATAAGTACCAAATGATTCACACCAGTCATGATAAACGCCAAAGAAACCACGTTCATAGATATACGGAAGTGTATTTGGCGCATGAACTGGAACTACATTCATCACCCATACATTTTGTTCTGAAAGAGCGGCTGCAAACCTGTATCATACGACATTCAGATATCCACAGCATTGCATTGAAGTACAACATATAAACTGATAGACATAAAGGTCCATTCCAAGTCCCAACAATATATTACTCGTGGAGGTGTTCAAAACAGACCCAATTACCCGATTTTCACCCGACCTTGTAACTGAAACCCAATTTGACCCGACTTAAAAATGGATTTACTAGTTTGTAAAAATTAATATTGACACAAATCCCGATTTTGAACCGACCCAAAATCAACCCGATGACCAGAATGAACACCTCTAATTACTCGAATAATGAAGAGCATACCCCCCATATATGGCTTTCATGTCCATCACATTCCGGATATTTGTCCAATTAATACCCATTCCAGTGAGGTATGACTTGTCGATTACAGCCTTCCAACGCTTTGTATCTGCCATTATTTTCTCCTTATCACTCAACCAGTCGGGATAGCTTTCAAGCCTTTTGGGCCACTCGGCAGGCCACTCGGTTCCATGTTGCTCAATTGCAGTGGGAATAAGGTGCAAGCAATGTCTTATCGGAATATACCTGCATTGATCACAATGTTCGAACAAAAAAAGATAAATTTCAAGACATTAATAAAAATGAATGTTGTGAGTACAATCGAGTATGTAATGGGTGGAAGGAGGGAAGGAAGCCGGCTTATCCCATCTCATATTGAAGTCTATATAGAAAGTTATTAAACGTCAAGTAAAAATCCGAAAAAGCTATCGGGATGCCTAATAGTAACGCTTATTAAAAAGCAGATAACATTAGGTCCGAAAAATTATATAAGCAACAGTAGGCATACCAGGCTGCATCAGGATTCTCGTTCTCCTTGCATAAAGGAGGATTCTTCTTCCTACGTAGCTCATAAATAGTATTTGATTCTGGCTTTTGATAAATTTTGACACCAACTTCAGCAACTTCATCAGTTTTATCAGCCAGGACATTCCAACAAATGGACGCAGTCAATGAAGTCATGGCTGCCAATAGTAATCAAAGGGAAGGGCGAACTATAGTAAGATTATAATCAAGACTGGCTCTAAGCTGGAAAAAGCAACAATGCAAATCAACCAAGGTTACAAGATTCACTAATCTCTTCGCGAATCACGAATCGAAAAAAGTGAATTATGGTCGGTTTTGGGCTATTCTTGGGCAAATTTGAGCGAATCGTGAATTCAAAAAGCGAATTAGCTAGCGAATTGTTACACTAAAATCAACATAGTAGAATGAGTTCGACTGCTGGAGCTTCATACTGACTCTTGAGAAATCCTAGCAATGAGTTTAAAGCTATAGATAGCTATATAGGCTTTTAATTATCCTCATATGCAAGGTATGTGATTTTATAAAAGGTACATGTTTGAAACCAAAGAGACAAGGGCACCCCTCTCCCACATGCAAACATACTCAAAAAATAAAATAAAAATAAAAAAGGAAAAATTGCTTTGAATGATCCAACATTTTCCTAATTTTCCTACAATAATTTCAACTTTTGATAAACCATGAATAATCCGAACTTTAAAGGGTGTTTGCAAAAAAAAAAAGATAAAATTCTTAAAAAAAACTTAACACCCCTCCCATTCTTGCACCACTAGCCGACAACAGCAACCCCCTCCCCCATAATGGCCCAAACCTTGCAACCCCCTTCCCAAGATAGCCCCACGCCACTCCCCTCCCAAGTTAGTGCAGTTTTGTCAATCCCCCACCATGACCACCACCCCCAACCCTTTCCAGGCACCCTCACCTCTGCTCTGCCCCAACAAACAACCACCCTGTCAAATCACCCCTCCAGGTTATCCCCAACGAACAACCTGCTAAAGTGATGATGATCAAATGGTGTTGTTATTAGGTTCAAGATGAAGAGGAGAGAAATAATGATGGTGATTGGCGGGATAGTCTTCTTACAGTAAAGCATTTGTTTTGATTTCAGAACAATAAAAAGGTTTACATTCACCTCATACACAAGAGATAAACTTAGAGCAGGTCAAACCTTCTTCCTCTTCAATGCTTTTATGCTTCCCTGACAGAACGAAGTACCCACCAGGCCGCAAAATTCTATTCATTTCAAGAAGCCTCTTGCCCCCTGACATAATACAGTAAAAAAGCATAAGACAAAAGTATCAACTAACTACATCAACAAAGTTAAATAAAATCCCCAAAGTACCATTAAAATGCCAATGTATGTTGCATCCACTACAGTGAATAACATCAAAAGCAGCACTGGGAAATGGAAGTCTTCTATTTGCTAATGGGCTGACAATTGCCGGAAATCCACGCTCAATCGCAACTTGAGCCAAGTCCACCAAGTCATCCTTCAATCCTAGTGATAAAGTGAGCACACCCTTGTCAAAGAGAAATGCTGCAAAGCTTGAGTCACTAACTCCGATGTCTAGCAGCACACGAACATTCTTTCCCCATTCAATGTCTGGTACCATCTAATACAACCATCAATTATTGGGTATAATAAGATATTAGACTACGCCGTTACTACTAAAATCAAGAATGGCAGAAACAATGTAAACAAAAAATTAAAGGGATATTCCACATGATAGCACCGAAGTATGCTGAAACGCGAGTAATAGAACTTTTTTACTTATCCACAACGTAGCATCAAAGTTGTACAAAATTAAGTCACATAATACCATTCCAAGATTGTCGTTAAAAAAACCATTAAGACCATAATACCCTCAACCCACCCATCTTCATCTTCACCACTCATAACAACCGTCTTGATGTTCATCCAAAATCACTTACTAATCCACATATTCAAACCATAGCATCTCAATTGTTCCCCATTTATGTAAAGAGCTATAATCTTTAAATATACTTCAAATAGTTACCAAAAACATACTGACATACTTTGCTAATTATTTAAAAAATCAAACTTCCTTCAAGATTTCATGTAACAAAGGGGGCATACGTAATTAAAAAAATCACATGGAACTAGTTTTCAACTCCAGTAAGTTTATGCAACTCCAGGTTCCAAAACCTTAATACAGGGGCATTACTTCTATAGCTTCTAAAAATTGCTCAAATAAATCCAGTTTTCAAAGACATCATTTAGTTACTGGGAGTCTTAAGATTGACTTGGCTTCATAACTCTAATTTTCTATGAATACTATGCAAAATATTTAAGTTTTCTGCTTATTAAGATAAATGCACATACGACATCAACAACAACAATGTCAAAACCTTAATCCCAAAATGCACACGACAACAATTGAGATAAATATATTAGCACTATGTTTAGATAACATTTTTGAAAGGACGGAAAGGGAAGGAGAGGTTAGGGAAGTGAAAAGGAGGGGAGTGGAAATTCGGTGCTTTCCTTCCAAATCTTCATAATGTTGAAGGATTTGCTTTGTTTAAAATGTGAAGGGGCTGTTCCTTTCGATTCCCTTCCCTCCATTTTCTTTTCTTCCCATATTGGTATCAGCAATCCCTCCATTTCCCTCCCCTTTCTTTCTCTTCATTTCCTCCTATCCGAACACAGTCTAATGTTCTAATAAAGACATATGTTCAAGTTTTCAACAACATCAAGTACAATTGTAATAGTTTTACAACAGGCTAGCACACAGACAAACAATACACAAATAAGAGGCACATATAATACCTCTTCTATAGATTCAAGGTAGTGACCAACCCCACCTACAACATTGGACTGATTTTGGGGGAACACAAGGTATTCTCCAGATTCTAAAACCCAGGAATTAGTCTTAACATATGCAGCAAGTTTAGGATGTGCAACATTCCTGTAAAATATCTGCAATCAAAATTAAAAGCAAAACCTTATCATCATCATACCCAACAGATGTGGAGAGGGAAGGAAGGCGCCAACTCATAACCATAAAGGAGAGCGCAAAACCTCATTATAAACACAATCCAAAATAAGCTGAAAGTAAAAGACTAGGTAGTTCAATTTGAATACCTTTGTTATGGTTTCAGGCCAAGATAAATTGGTTGCATACCCATCAGGAGGAAGAGGGACAAGACACATTGGAGTTATTGAAGGACAACTCCTTTCCAAATGTCTATACCTCTGAATTTTACCTTTAGGACTCTCAATATCAATGCAAGGAATATAATTGTGTTTACTTCTTACATTACACAATTTCCAACTATAATGTGCCTTAGGATCAAACAATGGACCCACATGCTTCTTCATTTTCCCTTTACTCTTCAACCCAGCTGAAGAATCATCTTCCTCTTCATCCTCAACCCCATTTTCCAAATCAGTATCTCCATTAACATTATCCCCTTCTCCTTCACCTTCACTTTCGCCATCGCCTTCACCTTCAGCATTACCTTCACCTTCCTTACCATCAACCACCATTTGATCTTGATCTTGATCTCCATCATCAACCTCAGATCTCTCAGATCCTTCATCCCCATCATTTTGCGAATCCCCTTTTAAGTTCAAATCTTTTGTTCTATTACTTTCACTACCAATCTGGTCTTTTACCCCAGTTGTAGATAAACTAACAGTCAAATTTGCATTACTTTTATGGGTTTTTTTCTTCAAATTACCATGTTGCTGATGCTTATTATGAGGCAAATGCTCATGCTTACTTGATTGAGAAGTACCCTTTTTGGAATTAGATTTAGGAGATGCAATTACAGCAATTGGCTCAGCAATATCAGTAAAACTCTCTCTTTGAGCAGTTAGTGAATCTGGGGTTGGAGAAAAGAATGACCATATGAATATAAAACAAAGACCCAATATCACAACTGCAGTCATTTTAGCACATAACCCATGTGGAAGTGTTGCTTGCCTACCAATCTTTGACAATACTATCTTCAATTGATGCAAAAAACCAGTTCTTGAAATACCCATTAATCCCATCTTTCTAAATCTAGTGTTAAGTTAGCTTAGAATAAGTTACTAAGATTAAGATTTGGAGTAAAAAAGAAAAGATTTTCAAGTGAATGAGCTGAAATTTGAGCTGAGATTACATCAATGGCGGATTGAAGAAGGTGGTTGTGTGTTTTAGTTGAGTGTCAAGGTCAATTCTAATGGAGGATTTTATGCATATAGATAAACACCATAGATTACTACAATTTAGGCTAGTTCAGTGTAGAGAGCAGAATTGGAGAAGAAATGGTGAGTTGAGAGTTGAGACTACCAGATTTTTTTGATTGGAAATGCCGCAATTGCAAGGGTAATATCGGTAGTTTGTAAATGAGACTTGGAGTATAAGTTTAACAAGAGATTAAATGATTGATGATGAAGATTTAATTATCGCTTTGAATTTACTATGTTGCATAATTTGAAGTTTGGGGGTCTCAACCATCAGTTTAACCTTTCGGTTGAGTTGATTTTTTGACAAAGCGAGGTGAATTTTACCTCGAGTAAAGAATGGAGGGGAGCAAAGATTTAAACTTTTGTTGTCTAAGTTATAACAATAGTAATTTTACTACTAATACAATTTTTATCATATAATAAATTATATACATTAATGTTGGATATGGCTCATAATGAATAATCTCATTCACTTGTATAGTATTATGATGCTCATATGTAAGAGTATTAATGATTATAACAACATATGAAGCCATAGTTGTATTAAGAATATGCTTCAGAATAGTTTAGAGGAGTTGTATTAAGAATATACTTTAGAATAGTTTAGAGGAGTTCTAGAATTCATATATCATTTCTAGAGTTCTAGTAATACTTTGATCCATATATATCATTATAAGGTAATATATATTACTCATTTATCATCCTTTGCTAAGGGAAAGATTTCAAATTTTCAAGAGTTGATGATAAAGTCACAAAATTAGGATCTACACAGAATTTAGGGCTTTATATGAGATTTTCCTCGCCTACCAAATTAAAATTGTAAACGTAATCAAGAACTTTAATCATCAGTAAAAATGGTCTTCTAATTGTTTAGATGGGGTTTTATATAAAATTTTCTCCACCTCCCAAATTATGGTGTTTCAATCTCCAATTTGAGCTTTGCTCTTACAAATATAGCGGAAAAAAAAAACATTTTTATTTGGAGGACACCTCCTCCCGCCCTTGGAATTTTCAATGAAGAAGTTGTACTACTCTCAAAATAACTTTATTGCAATTCAAACACTTAAGAAAATAGATCAAAACAGTCGAATTCAAATTACTAGCCCAACTTTTTCTAGTGTTCACAGGTCGGGTCATTCATTAGGAATAATGTATCAAATAATATTAGTGATGTGCTACAATCACTTGGAGTCTAAATGTATCGTACATAATAGCAAACGATAATGAACACAGGAGACTTAATGTAGTAAAATCTTATTTGAATCGTAAAGAAGAGAATATGTACAGTCGGATCGTCCTTGAATTGTAATTTGTAAACTTACATGAACACCTTTCTATACGGAAGATCTGGAGGACAAATACATAATATGTAGGCTGTAGCAATAAGAAGAAAATCAAACCACTTGATACAATACTATCTTTCCCTGATAAGTTCCCTATTCAACAGAGCTATATAATCCAATCTGTCGAGAGTTGTAACAGCATTAGTTCCGCGAGCAGCAGAAGACGTATCTCAGGAAGCTTCTACAGAGCTTATGGTAGGGAGCTTCTCGTGTGATGCATTCATGTTCACCTTTATCCTGTTTTTACACAGAAGAAAATACACATGTAGATCAGCATTTTCTCTTAAGTAGTATTTAGCCCATGCGCTACACGAGTTTTAAAGCTAGCGAAATGAAAGGTAGAAGGCTTCTTCTGCATCTAGTGCACAATGATTGTGGATGATACACTAAAGTCCGAAGGGCAGGGTGGTATGTATTTCAGTCACAAATCGGGCGCAGTCAATATAAAGGCCTACTTCTGAGTTCTGACACTAATGTTAGATTTCTTTGTTAGGTTTGCGAGATAACATTTCATTGCCCGAATTTTATTAAGTGGCTCCCACCAAGGCTGAGCTTGGGAAATGAAGTGTCACCCTTGAATATTCAACAATCATGAGAAAAATCTGGAAAATGCGGGATACTGTTAGAAGTTAAGCGTGTGATCGAGAAGCTGTCACATGTGTTGCTGATTAGCATGTGAGCCATTTCAATCTACTTTTCAACGCAAAATGTCAAAGACTGCCTTCTTACAACAGTCTATGTTCTTTTGGACGATTGGGAGAAGTTTAAACTCAGAGAGACGGTAGTCGAGACTTGAGACTCCAGACATCTTAAGGCACTGGCTGTAATCTTTAGATCAAGAAACATAACACTAGAATCCAAATCTTGACGTTTGTGCATGTTGTTTTTATGTTTTGTTCTTCCAAGTAAACAAAGGTTCAGGAATAAGGCAGAGGCACAGTAGAAATTACCTACAACCTCACTTAGGTTGTATCTTGTAGAAGAAAAGCCGTTAGACAGGAGTAAAAGGGATCAGTAGTCGATATACATTCTAAGCAAAATGATATTGGTGGAAAGTGACACACTATGCCAAATCACACAAGGTAAACTTTTGATACCTAAATTACATTGGTGAACCAATTGTTGAACCCTTTGTAACCCTTAATGGGCCCCTAAAGCCGCAGGGGCGAATCTAGAAAAAATTTATTACCTGGGTCAATAGTATATGACCTTTTATTGGCATGGTGTAATTAGTTGAAAACGCCTTCATCAAAGAGCATGAAAGCTGTGGGTTTAAACACAGTATAACATACTACTTTATTTTTCGTGACCCGGGCCATGGCCCATGCCGGTCCGGGTCTAGATACGCCCTAGCCTAAAGGAATCTTGTTCAAAAAGAAATGATTTTGTTATATGGCTGAAGTCTAATCAGGCAGTGGCATCAAGTAGTGTTTCTTTCCCTTTTCTTACTCAAAATGTTTCCTGGCTAAGACCTAAGAAAACTTGCATGCTTTGATTCACGTAGTTCATAAAGTTCAAAGGAATACTTTTCAGCTCAATAAAGATCACCATTAATATGCCCCCTCCAATTTAGTGCAATATTCAGGTTTGTGGCACTATTTGTATACTAACTTCTATTGAACTGTTTTTCAAAATTAAAATAACTTAGTAGAAGTATGTAATACAATTGCTACCACAATTCAATTTACGATATTCATGGCCAAAGTTGTTCACCGGCAAATGTGTAAAACCTTAATGTTGCAACTAAATAGGAATAGAGACAGTAATTTTTCATGAAATTTACTAAAAAAGCCAAAAATCTAGTTTTATAATTTGCAAACTACTAGGATAGAATAAAATGCTAATGCATAAAACAGGAAGTGAAATATGATATACCTATTGTGGATGTTTACATATTCATCTGTCTCATCCAAAATTTCCTCCTGCAGCATAGAATCAAGGGGATCAAATCAGTGAAGGATAGAAATAAAAAAATGAAAGTGAAATGAATGATCCCAAATACTTGGAGATAATTTGAGAGAATTGCAAGTTTAATAGCTTAACATGACAGGCCATGCCATCATGCCATGTGTGCATGATCACCTCCATGCAATTCAACACTGGCTTAAGTCGCATTACATTTTCACCGAACATATTGTATAACACCAACATTCATGGTTTGCAAAAACATAAGCTGATATTGAAACTTGAAGACAATTTTTACTATATCTTACATCAAAAATTAGAATATACCTTGAGCAATTCTTCAATTACGTCTTCCATTGTAATCACACCAACCACAACTTGGTTCTCTGGGAATACAGGGAGTGGAACATCCTCAACATCTAATATACAAAAGGAGCAGCCTCTATGTCGTTTGAAGGTTGTAGTTCCGGGAACTTTCTTCACCCGTTGGGATCCATCATTCTTAGCAAGTCCAAGGGCATCATTCACCTGTGGCTGGGGGTCTACTGCAGTACCTGAACTACCAAGATCTGAAATTTACAAACAATATCACAAAGTTATAGAAAAGAATACAATGCATTAAGAATAGGTGTTTCTCATTGAATATCAGGGATCTCACTATGGCTAAGATCGAATTGTTACTTTGTGCTGGTCCATCATTCCTATTCTTATCTATAAATCGTAATTAGCCCCACTTCAATTACACTACACAGTGATCATTTAATCACTGCGATTTAGCGCTAGGTTTCAAAAGTACACTACCAAAGTGTAATGGATCCAAATATCACGATAAGCCCAAATATCCACAAACCAGCCCTTCAATTCACCTACAGCGGAAGGAAGAAAATGGGGCGGTAACTTCTAGATACAACAAAGGGAATATAATTCTGTTATGTAACAAGAAGTTGTTATGCCAGCTGGAGGGTGTATTTCTTTCTGTTTTGCAAGGGAGGAATTACTCCTTCTAGTAGATTATCTGATGTATAAAAAGGGAGGGGAAGAATGACTTCATTCATGCTTGAATTTTTCTGATATACACTAAGGAGTCACTGAACCGCTCAAAGAGTTCAGCTGAGCACACTGCTCAGATTATATAATAATACATGCATTCCTTCTATTCTATCTTCTCTTTACTCTTAATTTCACTATATTACTGTTTTCTGAATTCATTGCAATACACAAAGTCTTCAAACTCATCAATGCAACCAACAAAAGGAAACACAACTTCCCTATCTCACGAGGAATAATCTATACCACTATCTTGCCTCAGATGCTGGAAAAAAAGAACAAAATACATTCTCCTAGGCCTTGAGGAATAATCTATACCACTATCTCACGAGCCATTACACATATCAGTCTCTTTTAGAAGTGTCAATTAACGCTACGACTTCCCTCAAATCCAGGCCTTCTACAACTAAGTGGAATATGTGAGGAATTCTTAATATCCTTATAAAAATTTATCGGCCTTTATTTGAACTAATATTTTTATTAGAAAAAGGCATATATAACACCTAAAAATAGTTGATCACCCATGAGCAAAATGTTTTTATGGATTGAATATAGATCTAAAAGTGACTAAAGGGAAACATAGCACAAATATCGTTGACAGTTCATTTTCTTTTTTTCATGTAGCGCCTGAGTAATACAAATTCAAGTAACTGGAAAAAAAAGCCACACAAGACTACAAGAGTCGATGAACTTTTTGGTTTAAAATAGGAGGACTCGTCACAAATAAGGTATCATGTGTAAGCCCTTTGTGATGCTACTCTTGAGACTTAACAAAAGAGAAGCAAATTGGACTAATTTTGCAACACAACAGTTCCTACTAGATCTCTTTGATAGGCCGAGGGAAGGGGAGGGCTAAGTAATAATTGAACCCATGACTTACAAAGAAAAAGTGGTACTTGCTCCAACTGAGACAAGACCCGATTCTCCACTTCATACTAAATTTCTTGTGTATTATATTAAGCATGCTTCTGAAATCTCATTTCCTATAAAAGTACTTACCATCAACAGGCCTTCCTTTCATCTGATTCAAATCCTTGTAAACAACAGCAATATGGCTATGACCCTTCTGAAACTCGTTCAGGATATCATAGAGTGGCATACTCTCAGGAACCCTGAAGGTGCAAAAGAAGCAAGAAAAGTACAAAAGATTACATAAAAAACATACACTGATTTATTGGAGATAACACACAAATAAGGAAAAGATCTTTATATTGAAAACAAAATGCTAGAAATAAGGTAAGAAGCATGAAATACTAATAGACCCATCAACATATACATAAGGCACGGCTTTATATCTTTTTTTCTTTTGTTATGAAGTCAGTGACTTTACTGAACTACCAACTCCCAAAAATTGGACATGGATATGTCCATGTATCAAGAACAGAAAGTTTGTTGAAAACTTTGTATATATTAGTCGTTAATAAAGCTGTTTTGGAATATTGAGTCAATTGCACAACACGGTAGATTGAGGTAGAACATAACCTACAATACAGTACCATGGTATTATGGGAGCAGGGAATCCATAAAGCCAATGTAAAGGGAAGAAGCTTTATTGACGTATGAGGATTTAGAACAGAGTTTATCTACTTGCATCATTACATGCTCCTAATTATTCCAATTTCCGGTTCTGCACAGCGGAAGGAACTTCATCATTACTAAATTGAAACAATTCAACTTTTACAAAAGAAGTCATCCTAAAAAAATATGAAACAATCTGCATTCCAACCAGTTGCAGAATTAGCACTTTCACAAGGTTTGTAGGCAGGGAGTAGCATATTTCTTTACCCTTCATTAGCTATCAGTTCCAGCTCTGGGTTGTGGCTAAATACTTCATTCCCAAGTCATAACCTACTGGGTCAAGATTGTATTATGTGGCCATTGAACATAATCCCTCTGTGGCTCCGTTCATATGAAATTGCTCCGTAACCACAAAGTAGTTTTTCGAATCTCTCTACCATGTGGGTGAGGCATACCATGTGAGACGATAGAGAGAGAAATGACAAAAGTAGCCAAAATAGGTAATGGAGCAAAATCAAGTAGACAATAAATAAGGAAAATGAAGCAAAGTCAAGTGGAAAATGGAGCAAAATCATGTGGACAAAAAATAAGGAAAACGGAGCGAAATTGTGTGGACTAAGGAGTAACAGTTTACCACCTCAATTAGTACACTATTCCCTAAAGATTCTGGAAATTATTTCCACAGAAGTGGAAAAAACACATACATTCCTGCACAAACAGGAAGGACTCGAGCATTCTTTTATACAATAGATGAATAGAATTTATCAAAATTTATCACTCAACAAATATATATTCAAGCATCAGAGCGTGAGAATCACACACGGGCACTTAAGATGGAATGAAGAGTCTGAGTAAAGGCCACCATTCAGAACGATTCAAAGAACTACAAAAATAAACACGACATTTATTTTTAAATCAACGGATCTCCCTTTCATTCTCCCTTCTACTCTTCTACTTCCCATTCTTACGTTCATAAACTTTTAGATACCTTGTACTAAGTTATTAAACAAAAAACATATGTATTCCTTGTATTGAACCACAAATGATGGTAATATTATCATCTCTACAAAACCAAGAATTCCTTAACATATAACTATATCCCCTTCATAATCAAGTATTCCAAAATCCCACTACAATATTGACTAGCATTATGCACACACTGAAAGAGTACCACAAAAATCAAGTTGACATCTTTAGTTACGGTGTATTTGAGATATTCTTAGGTGGTCCTCAACAGGTACATGAGAAGGCCCTCAAGTCCTCAATACTACATAAGAAAAACATAGGGCAACCAGACCCAAAGCTTTGGGTTGTTTAGCAAATGGCATTCAGGTTGGCTTTTTGGTTGGATTTTAGCTTTTAGCTTTTTAGTTGGTAAAAAAGGCAAAAAATATTTGGTAAATGTCTTTTTAGTTGGCTAAAAGGTTGGCTTTTAAGCCAAATTGAAAAGGCTAATTTTGTTAGCTTTTTCAATGGCTTTTGGCTTATTGGCTCTAAACAGCCAACAAATAATACTTAATTTCACATAACATCATCCTAAATATATGTCTTATACTCTTATCCAACTAACTTAAAACCAACAAAAACAACTAGCATTTTCAACTCGTCAAACAAGCCAACTGTAACACCCGACAACCATTTTGCAACGCCGAGCAACCATTTTCCAAACAATCCAATCTTAACCCCTCTCTGTGATCCACCTCCCTCAACAAGCTAGTGGGAGGATTATATCCAAGCAGGGGCGAAGCCAGGATTTTCAATTAGGGGGGGCCGAATTGTCGATATGTAACACCCGAATTTCCTCTCGTTCTTAACGATTTTTGATTTGAAAAAATTTGGGTGTTACACGATATACTAAAAAACTTTTTTACTACATAAAAAATAGAGGTATTAGTAACAGACACGATCACTTGAAATTCATACGACATTGTAACCGAATTCAATTTGATTCAGCTTTAAAAATTTACAATTATATAAAAACAATGTGGACACGAAATCCGATTTCAAGCCCACCCGAAACACTTAATTCGAATTCAACGATGACCCAAATGAATATCATTAGACACTAGTTAAGCTATAAAAATATTAAAATCATAGACTTAAATAAACTTGAAGCTTCCCTATAATTATTATTTTTGAAAAAACTAAGTCTTCTTGACTTATTAGTTTTGAAAAAACTAGGTGTTTTTGACTCCATATAGTTTCCTAATAATTCACCAGAAAAAACACAATTAAAATTAAGATAGAAAAATATAAACACACACTAAATATATGAATGTTAAATTATAAAAAATAAATAGAAATGACATTATAATATAAATCTATTCGTCTATAAAAAAATAATTGTTTTAATAAGGATTTGATCTCTTAACCTTAGATCATAAATTTATAACCCCAACCATTAAGCTATAGTTTTTTTTGTTATATTTACTCTGATTAAACTATATATATCATATTAATAAGGGGGGCCAAAACCAAAATTACAAAGGCTCGCATTTTCGGCAAGGGGGGCCGGGCCTCCGCCGGCCCCCCATGTGGCTTCGCCCCTATATCCAAGACCAAGACCTTGGAAACTTAGTTATGCTCCCACTGAGGTGTGCGTCTTTCTAGAATTGAACACAATAGCACCTATGATAAGTTAAATGTAGGCATATATATATATATATAGGGGAGGGATCCATTGAGAAGGGCTTGAAAATGAGAAGGGTAAGGACTCTACACCCTTGATTTCACTAAAATAAAAAAAATCTATGGTCACGATTGAGCCAAAAACACATAATTGTAAAAGTAACTATGTTACACAGAAGGGTAACTATGAAATAATTTTTAAAATGTTCTTAATTTATAACATAGTATCCTTTTTTGTGTATATAGTAACCCAAAAAAATCAAACGAAAATCCTTCTCACCCTTCTCATTTTAAAATCCTTCTTATTTGATCCTAAATCTCTCGCTCTCTCTCTCTCTATATATATATATAAGGTCAAGTTCCAGTGAGAACCAAGCTTATATGAGAACCGTGCGAACCAATCTACTTGATAAAAAACTGTTATTTTTTACAGAAAATGTGTTACTTTTGGCAAAAAAATGTTTTTATTTTAAAAAACAAAAGTTGTTACTATTTAGCAAAAAAGTGTTACTGTCAGAAAAATTTTCAAAAATCAAAATTATACAAAGTAACACGTTTTTTTTCCCAAAAGTAAAACTTTTTTATGTTAAAAGTAACACGTTTTTGTAAGTTTTGTTCAAAATTTTTTTTGGAAAGTAATATTTTTTTGTCAAAAAGTATCATCTTTTTTTAACAAAAAAAATAACACTTTTTTGCCTAAAAGTAACACCTTTATAATAGAAAAGTAACACTTTTTTGTCAAATAATTTGGTTCTCACGGTTCTCATATAAGGATGGTTTTCACTGGAACTTCTTCCTATATATATATATATATATATATATATATATATGAAAACTGAAAACTAGACTGCGGTATACATATTATGCCAAAAGGCGTACATACTATCTTATAAACTGTACATATTTTTGTGAAGGGAAAAATTCATATTTTTTACAAAATTGCCATCCGAACATTCACCTTTTAAGCACGCATGTACACCTTTTAGCAAATGTCTAATCATTAGCAAAATTGCCATCCAAATATGTACACAATTTAAACTTTTATGTACAACGGTTTTTAGTGTTCACCACTTTAATTGGTTTTCACATGATCCAAATCCTATATTTAAACGTAGAAAAATGTAGGTGCATAAATATATACAAAAAGGAGCGTAGTCAAAGATATTACGTTACCTAGGGATTTTTCTTATGAGCATCTTTCTTATAGGGACTCCTTCATCAGGGTCAACAGCTAAAAGATTCTTAACCTGATCAGATAAATGAAGCAACGTTTAAAGAAAACTCATTTAAAATTATACATAGAATTGTCTTTTACATATTCACCCCCTAATAAAATTTATAGCTATACTAGTTAAAACCATGATGGAAACAAGCATTCTACCTATCTCCCCCTATATTGTTTTTGTGTGCCCATGATGAATGACTCAAGTATAGACAAAAAAGGCATATTAACAAGAGAAACAACATTCATAAATTAAATTAATTTATTCAATAGCAACGATAATTTTTCTTTCCAACAGCTTGAAGATTCCTAGCTCTACATTCCTAGATGAACGACTACTAAAGATAATAGGGAAATTTGACGTATAAACTCCATTTGTTCCTTTTTGTTTATTCTAATTTCAATTTTTTTTGTCCCTTTATTTTAACCCTTTAGAAATCTTCCCTTATTTGGTAGACTCTTCTCTTCATTACACCCCCCACTACTCCACCTTTAGGTTCCACGAACTCTTAATGATTTAATTTATTCTCTTTACCCTTAAACCCACAATGTGAATTACATCACCAATACTCCATCTTCCAACCTCAATATGTGTGACTCTAGTAGCACGGACAAATAAAAAGGGACAGAGGGAGAGCAAATGAATCTGAAGTGAATCTGTTTAAAGAACAAACTTCTATAGCCCCTTTTGAAGTCCAATCAAGATTCCAGCTAAATTGATCTCTAATTTATCAAAGGTAAACAATAAAGACTCTAAACAACAATCTCACATTTATATATAATACCCTATGAGAGCTAATAGAATGCTCTTGTCACTAAATTGGAGAAGCAACCAATCCAACATATTCATTAATAAATGCACTTGATACAAGTACAGATACTCACAAGAACAACTAGTGTCCTGTCAATGACTAAACAATTGACAAGTTTGTTAATTCTATCATTATAAGTTGTGTTTTTCAAGTAAATATAACAAGGCATAAGGAAAGAATTACCAGTATCAATCCAATAATATTCATGGGATTTTGATAATATACAGGAACTCGACTGTGTCCCATTGCCATGATAGCATTAAGTGTGTCCCTGAGGAGAAACGAATAAGTTTAAGATTTAGAGTTGAAAAGCATTGTTGAGGCACTAAAAAAGACTCGACGATTAGCTATAGACCCACAAATTAAGAGTTGCATCCAGATCAAGGGAAAATGCCTTCGATATCGGGGTCATGGCATCTTTTGCAGTCTTTTCAGTCAGTTCAAGTGCACCAGTTATAATGGTGGTCTCATCATGTGTCAAATCCCCACCTTTCCCAGCCTGAATAGTAGAGTTTTAAATCATGGTAAAGGAAATTTGTCAAGAGATGTCCAAGGAAAATTGGATAAAATGATATGACTAACTCCTCAATGTAGGTGAGTGACAGAAAAATATACCTCATTCCCATGGAAATTAACAAAAGTTTTAAGCTCTGCTCTTCGTAGAAGTGCAGTATGTCCCCTTCCCAACATCCAATCTAGAACCTAGGAGAAGAAGGCAAGAGATAAGGATGTTACAAGGAGAGGCCTCCCCATTATATAGAAAATCTTATAGCTTAGAGTTTATACCACTCATCGAATTCTAATTAAGATTTATAAAAAACAATTAAACACACACATCAAGTAAGGAATCTTGCCTAAATTAGTCATGCAATCGTCACATTAGTGATTTAAAGAACAATGATTAGTAGTCAAAGTACAAATTTCCTTCAAAAGAAATGTTTGCAGAGAAGATTTATCAGTCATCTAATGAACTAAGCATCAAAAAGATGATATTGCAACGATAAAGATGCTATCAGAATATGCTAGATTGCTGTCAGCAAAAAATCAATTAAAGAAGAATAATTTGAAACAAATTTGTTCATCGAGATTAGTCAATAATATAGCCCATGAATAGAGGAGTGGAAAAGTAAATCATCAAAATATATTGAAGTGAGTTTCACAACTCTTTTGGGAGAGAACAAGCCTCTTGAAAGCTTGTCACTATCTATTATCATGTCATTTTCATTATAGCAAGTTTCACATTATTTATTGCCATTAATAAAGTGGTTTTCTACCATTTTCATATATGTCTAGGTTTTTCTTACTTTCATGCGCTCGCCATAAAAAGTTAACCCAGTTCATTATATTCCCGCTCCTATGGCCAGGTGACAGATGCTCAACGACGGATCCAGTACAGGAGTTTTTCTAGAAACTTGGCACTATCTAGGCGAAGTGGGGATTTTGAGGCATTAATGTAAGAAAAATGGGCATTTTCTTCTCTTCTTCACTAATAGAAGACAAGATGAGTTGATGGCATTTCTAAAGCCTAAAATGGCCTCCCTCACCCACACCAATACACCCACCAAAACCCAATAATCCAAAACCAACCTAACAACCCAAAATACAACTAACCATGATTTTCCCCTTCACTTGTGTAACCTATGCCAAAAAAACAAAAGCAAAACTCATCGCTAACTTCCTTACTCAACTAAAGCTTTCCCTCTAAGAACCAAAACCGCCCAATATAGCAACCCAACAATTCAAACCCAAACCCCAAAAGCCATATGATTAATTCAAATGGAAACCTTTTCCGCTCAAGAACTCATACAGCATGAGTACATGTCCGAATTGGCTAATATTTAAAAGATCATTGTTACTTTCCTGAAATAAAGTGTTAAAGTATCGAGACCATGTCCAACTATCAAGATTAAAAAAGAGTGCTTGAGGTAAAATGTAGAGTCTATGTAACAAGGCGAATACTAGGACTGTTTCAAATATGCATGTTCGAGTGTCAGGATTCAACAAGAGTACTTGAGGCTAAAAAAAGAGTCCATGTAACAAAGCGCTTCACCCACCTAGATGACTCAAATTCTCGGCCGAACCCCTACAAATTTACCCAAATCAGTCCACACCATTGACATCTCGAAGAGCATGTAAATTTCAAACTCTTAAAAACAACGGCAATAATCAGCGAATGGATGAAAAAAAGGAACCAAACTCACTCAATAAAAAAGTGGCGGTGAAGGTAAGTAAAGGACAGGAACCCCAAAACATGACACGTGGAATGTAGCCACGTTCCGTGATCCGAGAACATCTGTCCCCAATCACCATGAAACGCAATCCAAGTCGCTCAAAGTGACAAACTGATATAGATACCTTTTTTAAAAGGTATTTTTGCCTTTATTTATCAAAGAAAAAAGAAAGGGAGGAACAACGAGATGAAACCTAGAAAAAAAATTTCACTTAAAATTTCTTAAACCAAAAAAATCATTCTAATTAAATTTTGTTTTCAAATATATTTTTTATACATAATGTATCTCGTACTCTATCGTTCTCAAGTTAATTTGGGTTGCGTTCCTTGTTCTCGTTCTCGTTCTCGTTCTACGTTCTAAATCGAATGTCGTTCAAGGTAACTATGCCTCATACCACCTACCATTCGAAATAAATGAAAAAGAGAAAGATTAAAAAGAAAAAGGATAATTAGAAAGAAATTCGTACTACTACTTGTTAGAAGAACATTAGATGAAGGAATTTGTAATGCTAAAACAAAGGAAGACTACGAGGCGCTACAGATGGAAACAGGTTTGTTGGGTGTTTTAAGGGTGGTGGCGAGGACTAATTTTCTTGGGCTAAGGGGGATTATGTGTCTGAAGTCATGGCTTGGATTGCTCCTTTCACAAATCCTGGAGTCCTAACACTATAGTGCACTAATTGTCCTCATCCTACCCAGACATGAGATGTAAAGAGCAAGGTATGTGTTGCAGCCCCGTTGCTTGTCCAATGTTATGGTGCAGGATGAGCATCAAGGAAGAAAACGAATAATATAATTATTTTAAAGGGATGATGACAGAGAAAATAAAAATAACCTTTGGACTTGCTCGAAAGATTTTTAGAATGAGGGTGTTTTTTCAGTTGTGGAGTACGTATAAAATAAGGAAGAAGCTTCAACACAAACCATAGGGTCCAAAAAAGAGTAGAAGCAGTGACTAATGGTAGGATGATTAATAGCAAGTTAAATAACATCAGCAACAACGTTAAAGATGATGTTAGCGATGACATCAGATATGCTTGGTATGAAAATGTGCAGCGATTGTGGACATGATAACAAACTTGGTGATAAGGTAATAAGAGTAACGGGATTATTATAATGCCAAGAAGACACCTCTTAAGTGTCAAGACACGCCGAAAACAAGAGATATGCGTTGAGACGACACTTTTTACACCTTAACAACGCGGCAAAATTTTAGTTCGAATATTTTAAAACCTTTACAAAGCAACTGATGTGAAGTGGCCTTATTTTTGCACTATACATGACAGTAAGCCTAATTTCCTTCTAACTTATTTCAGCAAATTCTTTCAACCCATTAACCCAAATCCTTTCAATTTTAGGTGCATAACTAAGGTCAAGCCCACATTTTATTACGACGTTTTTACAATCAATTTCAATATATGGCCCATGAAAAATCCAATTACGAACCAACCCATTCACTTCTTATCACACTACCATGTTGTTTCATTCAAACGATAAAAATGGCATACTCCCATTTTGTTTTATTCATTCCCTCCATACTACAAGGAATATTTTAGAATACTTCCTCCATCCAACTCAATTTGCTACAATTTCCAATCTTGATTGTCCCCACTAGTTTTGATACATTTATACTTTCGTCTATGTTCTCACATCAACCAAAAATTGGAAACCAACATATATTCTAGTATAATCAATGGGACCGACATGTATGTACTATCAAGATCAAAGACACCATCTAAATGTTGGCTAGGAAATCTTGTTAGGTACCCTTTGTGCAAACATAGGCTCCTTTTCCAAGACAAAAACAAGTTCCTCCCTTAGGTTGATGGATCATTCAAGGCATATGTGCCAAATTGAGATTTTGCTAAGAAAATTGAGCACTTATATGAGTATGTTGGAGTGAGTCCAAACATTGATATTGGTTATTCAACTTTTTGTTACTTTGAGGGATCTTTCTTTGTAAGATCATGATGATGCAAATTAAGACCCTATACATGCTACATAATTAAGACGACATGATGATGACAAATGTTTTTGCACCTGATGGTTATGATGTCGAGACATGAAAAGGTAGCTATTATATTTGATAAAAATAGGTTTCCTTCTAATAAGCTATTCATACTCTAGAATTGATAGAGATTCTAATACTACTTGAGGGGATTTAGGTTTCAGCTATGAACTATACAATCTTGCTTTATTGGTCACTTTAGTCATTTCCTCTCGATATAAGATGCTCATTAGAGGATCACCTTAGTCGTTAGGTAGCAAGTTGGAATACAAGAAACAAGATCAATTTGTAATCTATTCCTACTTTGCAGATAGAAGTTAGCCTTTTCACTCCATCATACTATAGAGAACTTACTTGAGCCTTGAATTCTAAAGGTTGCACATCAAGTTTCTTTTAGCCGAGAAAATCACTAAAGAAAATGGAAAATGAAATAAATTCTTAACAAGAAACCAAACAATTTTTCTAAAAAGAAAAGACTGAACATAAAATACTTCCATCAAAAACAACTGGATAATGACTTTGTCTCAAACATTGACCACAAAAGTTGTCCATTACGCTAGAGGGCAGTGGGATGACATTTGCGAATAATTATCTCTTTGTTTATCAAGAAAGAAAAAGTACTTGAAATGTGGGTGGTGATAACAAATTGATAGAATAGAAAAGATTCACAAAGCATTTGTCCCGATAGCTACAAAATGGATTTGACTGGATTTAAAGTTCGTACACTTACATAGAGAATATACCTTACTAATTGGATAAGAAATGGGATAAAATATCCAAAGCAAAATTCGAACAAAGGGTGCCATGGTCGCTCCAACTACTAGCCCATAGCGTGTACAAACTGCTTGTGGCATTATCTGTGAGGCAGAAGAAAATATCATATAAATACCAAAATCATAGTAAATGAAAGTCTTCTAGTTCTTTGTCAATTACAAAGCCATATCTCGCACCTCACCAAACATAAGAATCAGAGTTACTGATATAAGGATGGCAGCCCAAGGAGGGACGAGTTTATCTAAAAAAATGGGAAGCGCCTGCACATATTAAGAAGACATGACCCAACATAACAAAAGTTAGAAAGTCAGAATCATCAATCACCATATGGTTTAGAAATAAGTATCATACCTCCATTGCTAAAGAGTTTCCGATGAGAAGAGTACAGAGTAAGAGGTGTTGATTCTTAACCACCGGAAATATTTTAGCTGCCAAAGAAACATAGATGGGTTGATGAATGTAATAACACACGAGCTATGTAATTATTTACAATAACATTCTATTACTCCAATACCATTAAAGCACCATTT
Organism: Amaranthus cruentus; assembly: GCA_019425755.1. Taxonomy (NCBI): domain Eukaryota; kingdom Viridiplantae; phylum Streptophyta; class Magnoliopsida; order Caryophyllales; family Amaranthaceae; genus Amaranthus; species Amaranthus cruentus. The sequence goes on from CM033455.1 coordinate 2,310,075, forward strand.
AGTTATTGGTATTAAATGATGGTAATAGAATTAATTTTAAGTATTAATTTTGATGAAATGATCAATGGCATCCCTATGCTAATGAAACTCTCATCATAAAACATCGATAAAGTAAGACAAGCATGATCATAAACCTTGTCAAATAATTGTTCTAGCTAATTTACATTATATTTTAGTTACCACTTCAACCATATAATAGTATAATACGAATAACTAAACCTGGACTCCAACCTACGCAAGAATGTCGGATATACACCACCTCAATATTGGAAAAAAATTCATCCATTAAACAATGATGCATTACTAGCTCTTTTGAAGTACAATTACTCACTTCAACATTCAACTCATTTAAGAATGTGGGCTTAATACTTCTCGGGTATTACTTCCCGGTTACCTTCTACTCCATCGTGCAAAATATCGCACACATCACCACATCACGACGGCATTATAAAGATTTTTAGAACTACTACAACTCATATATTTATGCAGGGCTTCTACATGTTTGGGGTAAAATTGATCACTTTCTTGTAGTCCTCCATGTGAAGGGAAAACGGGTATGGATTATCCATCATCTCCCCTCACCCAGAACCCGCTTATAAGTGGGGACATTGGGTATGATGATGATGATGATAAAATTGATATATAGGCTGAAACAACCACAACCCTCAAAACCATATTTTTGCCCTATGATCTACTCTTAAATTTAATCCTAATTAAAATGAAAAGGCGGGTTTTCACAAAAAATCAAACCAAAATAGGAACTGAAAAATTCAACCCCCCATCTTTTTCATGATGATTATTTTATACTACACATAAAGAAAACAAAATTGAGCATCAACAGTCAAAGATGTTAGTTAACTCATTCAACAATTTAAAAATCAAGTAATTACGAGGGCATGATAATTAAAAATGATGAAATTTCTCCATACAATAATTACCTAACCAATTCAAAACCAAATAACAAAAAACCAGAAAATTGACTGTAAAGTGATGAAAAATAACGGGGAGAGAGATAGAAAAACCTGCGTAGATACGATCTTGAGCACGGCCAGATTTGATAAGGACTTCAAGATCAACAAGACCCAAAGACATTAGCCCGAGAGTAAGACCCGCCATGAGACCAGCAAAACAAACTAAACCGATGCTTATGATTACATACAACGAGAATTTTGTTCCACAGCAGGGTATATCTGCATCGCCATGTTCCACCATTTTTTTGAAATCTGAGTTTTTTTGTTGGGTGTGTGAGTAGTGTTTTACTCCTACTAGAACTAGTACAACTAATGAATGTTGGCACGTTTGCTCTTTCTTTCTTCTTTCATTTTTTTGGATTTTGTTCGAGTACATGTTTAGGATGTCGAGCTAACGACAGAGATTGACCCCACAGACCAATGTAAGTCTTGTTAATATGATTAGTCTATCAATACTTTTTAAAACTCAATCTAAGGTATCACAAAAACTAAGTCTAAAATTAATGTTTAAAATATTTGAAAATTTTCATAATTCTCATCGACCTCATGCAAAACTATTCATATTCAGCATCACCTTAAATTCATATGTCTTCTTTTTTTTTTTTTTTTGAGATAAAATTCATATGTCTTCTAAATCTAAATTAAAACTAAACAACAATATTTTTTTCAATTAACTTCACATAATCAATCGCTACAATCTTCTTTCCTTCATAGTTCAAGTTTTTTTACATGTTCAACACCTTCTCAATTTTGCATGTCATTTGACAATTAAAACATTGATGATATTAAGCGTGAAGAGAGACACATATAAAAAGGATGAACCGATCACATAAAATGTTGGATGAAAAGGTGAAGCTAAACTCAATTACAAAGTTAATGAATAGAGGATTTTAAAGTATTATTGCTAACGTAACTGGGAGATTGGTTACTACGATATATATTATATATATATATATATATATATATATATATATATATATATATATATATATATATATATATATATATATATATATATATATATATATATATATTTGTATGTATGTATTTATGTGTATTTTGTGTGTGTATGTATGTATGAATTAGACTTTTTAAAGAGAATAATGTAAATTGCATGTCTACTGAATCACTCGATTATTTACAACTTAAAATTATTTTAAAAAAACAAATGACAACGAATCAAGGAAGTTATAAACCAATCAAATGCAAACCCTCCAATATTTCAAGGGCTTGAATTTTGATGACATCATCAATAGTAGGGTATGGTACTATGGTAGTATGGGTGAAAGTTTTATGTTAAAAGTGGTAATGATGTTATATTTGGTGTTAGGAAAGTAAAGGACTCATCTTACCTATAGTGCTATTTCATTTTATTTTCCTTTTTAATCAAAATTTAATTCACTATATTAATTATATGTAGTATAATAATAACTTTTTTTATTATGAATTTAATACGTCCTAATTCATAGACCACACGCAATCTTTCAATTGGAATAGTGGCATTTTAATAATAGCTTAGCATGTGTCATAATTGTATTTGAATAATTTTTGCTATATTATATAACATAATAATAATAAAGATAAATAAATATTAAAATTTATATTTAATATATTATTAAAGAGCAGTCCTACTCTCAGGCACATCATTGTTAGATGCATACAAGAACATACACCTAAACCCTTATTTAAAATAGGGTCGAATACAACTATACAAGAAACCTAATATCATATACATCTCAAAAAGGAAAAAAATTGTACACAATATAGTTTTTCTTCCTATACTCTCGACTCTCGAGCTCGCTCCCTCCATGCATTATTGGTCATGTCGTGCTCGGATATTTTTTAACTTAACGAATCAAATTCAAAAGAACGGAGATAGTATGATAGGTGTTGTTTGACTAGTCTTGTTTGAGAAGTCTTGAGGAATGAGTAGAAGCATCATCATCCAACAAAGTTGTGGAAAACCTTTTTTTGAAATCCTTGAAAAACAAAAGAAGAATAATTGCATTACAAAGAGAATTAAAGATCCAAGCTCCAATCCCATTACACCCACCTTTATTCCCACTAAAAAAATGGAGTAATAATACTCCAAAATGGATCCCCAAATTACAAACCAACATCACTACTTGACAATTCACTACAAATGGGAATTCGGGTCTGGGTAATCCGATTTCAACCCAGAATCTATACCCATAAACAATGCTGTATAACAATGTCAATAGCATGATTGCCAGTACTTGGAATGACTGAGAAAATTCTAGCCAAAGAAATGCCATTACTAGAAGAGATGATTGGTTTAGTAGATGGAAGAAGGTGATACGACGTCGTTTTAGGATTTTGAAGAAAGTTCGAGGAAGATGAAGGAAGAGTCTAGAAAGGTAAAAGATGTAAGACCAGAAGAAAACCCGACCCGTTGGTCGTGTTCCGGGTGGGAAACAGAGGAGCCATTTTGCTGGGGTAGTACGAAGATGGGTTGATCTCCATAACCATCGGGTATTATCTCGGATCTCGGAAATGGCGGATAGAAGTGTTCCGGCGAAAATTGCGGCGGAGATGAGGGATAAAAGAAGGTTATGGAGTGATGGGATGGGGCCCAATGGGAATCGAAAGCGGCGGCGATCGCGGAGGAGAAGATTCAAAGAATGGTGGAGGAAAAGCGACAGAATGATGTAAGAACTCACAGTAAGGAGGAGGAAAGACCAGGTTGAGAACCATGTATGAATTGGACTCCATTGAAAGTTTACTACAATTGGGTGTTCTGAAAGGTAATATTTAATGGATCGAATTGAATTGTTGATCATTATGGCATTTTTTTTGCTGGAATTGATGAAATATATTTCTATATTATGCTTGATTGATTGATATTTTGAATTTTTTTGATGAAATTGTTGTTGGGTATTGAGATTGAAGAACAAAATTGGGGGAAAATCAGCTTGATTATTGAAATTTAGGGTTAATTTGTAGAGTATAATATGATACAAGATAATCAACGCCGGGTTCGATAAGCTAGGGATTTTGAATTGAATTTGTGATGTATTATCTTACCTAATGGTATTCATGGTTCAAGTTCTTTCTTCCAGAAGGGATTTTTTATTTTGGGTTTAGCATTCTAAACGTGACTTTTCTTGAAGTTGAATTTTTGACCTTTGCTGCTCATTCATACTCCTATTTACCTTTTGAATTAATCAAAACATGACCCGACTCGAAAATATCGAAAAAAAAGGGTCAAACACGACCGTAATATGTACTCAATCATTTTGATTTTTTATGGGGGTGTTGGCAAAATAGCTTAGGGTTGGGTGGTCAAACCAGCAAATGTTAAATGTTTGGTAAATTAGCTGATTGAAACAGCTTATTGTCACGAATAAAGTGTTTTTGAACAATCTGCTCATAACAACAAGTTCAAAATTAGCTGGTCAAATTAGTCGGTCTAATCCGCTACCAGCTGTTTGCCATACATCCCCTTTTCAGTTTTTCTAATTTTTTTTAGTTTCCATGATGATTTGTTAAACTGGGACCCATTGGCCAACATTTTGTATTTGGAGTCACATATATTCATTTAGGTTTAGAAACAAACTCAACCAGAAAAGGACCCGAACTAGAATGACCTAACTTGAAGCTGACCCGACTTGAAATCGACATGGGCATCACGGCCATTTAGACATACCTACACTCATTGCATAGAATAAATTGCTTATAGGACGAAAGCCCTTCCCTTTTTCTGCTCTCACTTCTTTTTCTTTGGACGGTGGTGTATGGCTGTAAATGGTAATAGACTAATAGTAGCATTTTTTATTTTTATTTATTTATTCCTAAATCTTGTGGTGTATCTTTATTTAAGTATTAAGTATTAGAAGTAGAAGAAAGTTCCTTTACCGTCCAAATTCCAAGTAATCTTTGTGTGAACTACAATTTTGAGGTCAATGTATCCGATATTCCCTCTGTTCCTAAGAGATAGCCATACGTCTCATTTTAACTTCTCCTTTTAACATTGCAAGTTTGCAACATTTTTATTTTAGATAGTATTCCCACCATTTTATTTAGTTCTTATCTAAACATTTTCTTTTATTTTCTCTCACTTTTAATCTTGTCCACACAATTTAGTAGTCACTGCTGATTCCTCGATCCTTGCGCCGTTTGTTAATATTGTAATCTCTTAGAGACGGAGAAAGTAACAATTTCTTATTCGAAGGCCATTTAGTGGCTTTTACGGTTTTACCTAAACGGAGTTTAAGGGTTTAATATACGCAACTACACACGAGAATCATGACTTGACAAAGTGTTAAACGCTTTTTTTATTTACGGTTTGATTTTCACCACCTAAGGGATTATCTTTACCTAAGGGGCCATAATAAAAAATCTGTCTATTTTAGTAAATTTTTTGGGAATGACAAGTGAAGCATAATGTTTCACGAATATTTTGATATCAACGCTATTATCATTTAGAGTAATTGAGGGTTGTTTACAAGTGGAACCTAATTTGACCAGCAATGTTTGTGCTTGCAGCAGGACAAAGGTGGAGTTTTTGGGGTTTTGCTTTAATTTTAGTGCAGGTGCAGGTAAAACCTGAGTTTCAAACTTTTAGGTGAACTTTTTCATGGAGACTTGAAATTGGTTTTATTCAAGTCTAGTTGTCGATCAAATCATCATACCCGATATATCCCGCTCATTGAATAGTTAATCAATCGAATACGAGTGACCTTATATCATCTACCTGGTATATCCTGCTCACCTTACCCATGTTAAAATAAAGAATATGTTTCTGATTGATCCTTGATATTAATCATCATTTGCAACTTTCCATTGCGCATATTTGTATAGCCGATTTACTATAGTTCATTATAATCTAGAACAAACAACATGCCATTAGTCCATTGCCAAGTGGCTCTCGCTAGGCGGCAAAATTTAAGGGTGTCAGATGTACGCAACCTTACCCTTGTAATAAGGATATTATTGCACATAATAAGAAACATTACTAATGTAGTGAGCTACTTTAGTATAGTCCATGTTGAGATGTGACTCAATAATTAACTCTTGGATGTTAATTTGACGACTTGAGTCGTCATCATCATCATACCCAGTGTATCTCGTTCATGGAAAACTATGATCAGGGTCGGAGAGGGAAGAACAATGGCAGGCTCATAACCATAGAGGAGAGTGCGATCAAAGAGTCCCCCGACTTGAGTATATATGGTACTTTTTGGACTGATTTTTTTCACTCGAGTTTATGCACACTATTTGATCGAGTTTATGCCTAACGATAATCTATGGCTCCACAGTTTGAGAACGCCAGAACGGGAGTCATCAGTGTTCTAACAAACAGCAGGAAATTGCTCCTCCGTTATGCCGCCTCTGGGAGCTTAATGCAGGACAGCCTGATGGTGTACGTTTTACTTTCATGCTCGACAACCTTTGATAGAGCCCCCACAACTGAATTTCGAGGAACCTCATTCAGGCTATAGTATAAAAAAGGTATGGCATTCATATATACGATACAAACATAATACATTGGCTGGTTTACGCTATATACGAGTGACATAGTCACTTAACAACACGATGGGTTTGCTTACGCTCTATTCTTGTTTTATCAGTTTATGGTGCTTGCAATCCCTCCGAACATTGCCTGATTGCTCAAGGAGTTGCATGTATAAAAAAGGTAGCCCGATGCACAAACTATAAAGCGTCCCTGCACAGCAATGGTCCGGGGAAGGGTCCCAACTCCCACCTCAATCCACAAGGAGGCAAACCGTACCCTGCATTGCGCAAGAGGCTGTTTCTAATTTCTATATTGTTATTGGTGTCCCCTTTGTTCATGTTTCTGTTCGGTTACAATATGAGGATTGGATTTGGAGTAGGTTTTACCTAAATTATAAATATGTCATCGAGAATCAGCGACGAATCCAGAAAAAAATCAAATAATGTCAATAAATTCAAGTTTAAAAAGAATCTTCGCATTATAAAGGGTTCGAACACTGGTCAACTGGGTGAAAGATAAGCTATATAACAACGCATCATTTTTAATCTTTGTGCAACAATAAAAGATTTGTCCATATAAATAAATCATAAATTCTTGTGAGACGTCTCTTTGAGGGTCATCTCTAATTAAGTTAGCTTAAAAAAAATATATAGAGTAAATTTTTCGGTTGACACTAAAAATATTACAAGTAGGCATTTACAAAATTGCAAGTATTTAAGTACTTACTCAGGGGGCATTAAGTATATTGTAAGTAGGTATTAAAGATATTATAAGTAGGCATTAAGATATGGTAAGTAGGTTAGTAGGCTAAGTTTCTCAGTAGACACTAAGAAAATTATAAGTAGGCATTTTAAGTATTTTTCGGTGGACATTAAGTATATTGTAAGTAGGTATTAAAGATAAAATAAGTAGGCATTGAGAATATAGTAAGTGAACATAAAAGTTTAATGGGTAGCGCCTGATAAAATGTCTCTTAAAGAGACGGTCTCTCAGAAAATCGATCGTTAATAAATAAAAAGGGGAACCAAAAACATGTGGCCCGTAAATTTTGGGTTGTCCGTCACATAAACTATGGACCACACACCAAATGTGGCATATGCGCAATATTGGGCTACAAAATAAATGAACCCACAATTTAGAAAGTGTGTAACATAGGATTTGGGTTGTCCATATAACGTATGACCCATGGGCTACGACATTTATTGTGGGAAAATTTGAAATAAATAAGATTATTTATCAAAAAAAAAGCATACAATAAGATCATAATCAAACTTATTCCAAAACTAAGCGTGTGATCCGCAAACCTTAGATTCGGGCTGTTCGCACTTAGTAAGTGCGAACAGACTGAAAAACAGACAGCGAACAGCCTGTTTTAGGTCAAAAAGTCAAAAGTTAACTCAATCGGCCGCTGTTAGTAAGAGCGGCCGATTACTTGGCTGATTTTTTGTTGACTCATCCTTTGTAAAGGCATGCTGTTTGACCCTGTTTGACTTGTTCGCAGTTACTAAGTGCAAACAGACATTTGATTTTTTTAACCAGTTTATTACTGTTCGCACTTACTAAGTGCGAACAGCTCCAAACCTGTGCTTTGGGGTATCAGACGCTTATATTTAGAATAAGTTTGATTATGATCTTATTGTATGCTTTTTTTGATAAATAATCTTATTTATTTCAAATTTTCTTATTGTGGCATATATTAATATTGGGCGACAACTTAAAGTGTAGCACAAATTCTTACTTGAAACTGCCTTTAGTAAAGACGGCTCTCAAAAGTCCAGTCCAATTCTAAATTATATTGTTACAACTCTAAATATGATTTGAGCTGGACTTTTGAGAGTCGTCTTTACAAAATACGGTCTCTTTTACAAAAGTATAGTGGTTTTGTCGACGCCCAAAACTCTTCATTATGTCACTATTCAATTTTCTTTTTCATGTAAAATTGTTACTTAGTGTAGTGGTTTTTTTTAGCTTGAAAATTTTTTACGTAGCCGTTTTTTACGTGAACGATATTTGGAAAGTTATTTTGTCTTTTGATGTGAGCTTGAAATTATTTTGTTTGGGGGTATTTTTGGCATCATATTATACAATACTATAAAAGTCTTGGAAAATTCCAAGTGTCATCATTTATAGAGGCATGAAAATATTTATCAAATTTAGAATCTAATATTTTTGTTTAAGTTTGAAACTAAATTAGGTAAAATATTTGTATGATATACTATAGCAATTGTATTTTGTTAACTTAGAATTTAATATGTTCAATTGAATGAAAAAAAAAGTTATGTATCAGGTAAATAATTAAAATAAAGATCAGTAATTATGTTTTGATTTAAAAAATCATGAATTTGGTAAATTTAAGAACGATAGTATACAGTACTTACATTATTATTTGAAATTGTTTTTATATATATTTCGCACTAACAAATTCGTGCATTGCACGAGTTTTTTCTAATTATAAACAAAAATATGAGCTCAAATGGTTACTAAATACCACTTCTTCCTATTCTTTATAATCGGGACATTTAGATTGTGCACGGACATTAAAAATAGGATGGAGTCCACCAAAAAGGTCGTAGTTGGGGTATTTTAAATAGTGTAAGTGAGGGTATTTTTGTAATTACTTATGTGAACTAAGGGTATTTAGGTGATTTAGTGCCCAAAAAGAAAATGAGACAATTAAGGTGAATTTGCCAAATCAAAAAATGTCCCAATTAAAAAGAATAGGAAGGAGTAATACATGAGCGGAAACAAAGGTTAAGGGCTTGTTTGGATTGAGGGATTTGGAAGGAAAGGAAAAGAAAGGATTTAAAGGGATTGATAATCCATTGTTTGGATAGAGAATTTGGAGGGGGAGGGATTTTAGAGGGAGGGATTTGAGGGCATTTGAAAGGAATTAATACTCCATTCAAATTAGGAAAGATTTGAGAGGAAAATTGTATGACACAATTTAAAAAGACAATTCAAACAACTTTGTTTTTTTAATTATTATGGATTTGGATGCATCGTTTTGCAATGAATGAATGAGCTATGCTACTTACTATTATAATGTAAGGATTTTTGGGGTAAGTGTTTTTTAAAATTATTTAATTATTTTTTTTTTGACCAGTTTGTTTGAATGACGGATATGTAATTGTATTTTGTATGAAAAGTATAAAAAAATTGTTCATAACAAATTCATGAAAAAAATTAGTACATGAATTATTTTAAAAAAAATAATGTAGAAAATGAATTAGCAAAAAAGGACATATTTGAAATTTTTGCTTTATGATTTTAATTACACTTCTCCATATCTCTCATTTCCTTTCTTTTCTTTCCATTTCCCTCCTATACAAACAAAGGAATTATATCCTTCCTTATTCCTTCCCTTCCTTTTCTTTCCCTCCCTTTCCTTTCTCTTCCTTTCTTTTCCCTCCTAGAACTCTATCCAAACAAAGAGTAAGTTATTTTATTAAATTCTATCTTCATGTCTAGTTTAGTAATATCAACTTTTATATATAGCTTTTAGTCTTGGATAATATAAGATAACTAGTATAAAACCCGTGCATCGCACGGAGTTTTGTAGAATCAATTTTTTTATGTGAAATATAACTTTTAAATTATTGTGCAATTGCATATTGTCACTATGAAACTACAACAATTAAAATTAAATGCAATTATATATATAAATTATTTATAATATAATTATTCAATAAATGATTAAGTAACTGATAAAAAAAATTGATTATATCAAAAAAGTTGATTATATAAAAAAGCTCATTTAAAATAATAACTTGTTTTAAAATACCTCTTTAAATACAATATTTTTTGTCCTATGACATAATTCACCATCCTTATCACATATTAAAATTTGCAATCCTTTCCTGCTAGTCACTCTAGCAACGTAAAATTCTCCATGAGTAAAACAGGCTTATATAGAAACAATCCAACATAGGATAGCGACTGCCCTTAACTCTTATTAATTGTCATTGCAAAACACAATGACACGAGAAATTGTCTGCTTAAAATAGCAAGTGAGATTTTAGAATTATCTGTAGGTGTGAGAGTAATCCTCGGAATTTTTTGAATTATTGTTGTTCTGTAAGAAAATAATTTCCACTTATGTGTTGTTGGCTTATAATCACCTCCGAGTAAACCTACCCCAAACATTGTTAAAATAGGACTCTCCTAACTTATAATTTTGAATGTGTTCGAAGAGCAGTTTTTCCAATTGATGCCATGATTTTATTTCCATATAAATTAATACTACAAAATTACTTTGTTTAATAATATAGAAACATATTCAAGATTAATAATAATTTTGCATAACCAAAGCAAACTCCTTGTTCTAAATATTCCCACATGTGGGTTATTTTAGCTTTTATTCTCCAAGTACCTCTATCACTCGTAATTTTGTTTAAATAATGAATACTCATATTGCTTCTTTGTTTGCCGTCTAATATAGAATAATAAGAAGAAAAGAAGTGTCATATGTGTTATTAAAGAGAAATGACCTTGTATATATAATGAAAATTAGATCAGTATAACCTTAAATGAGTTTGATATAGGTTTTCAATTTGAGACATATTTTGTGTACATTAGCCTAAAAATCAAGTCAACTAATCAATAACATTCTGAAAATATACAATATATAATTCTTATTATTATTATTGCAGAATGTTGTCCAATTTGACTGGAATATTATTACTGCAATTAGCTTGATTAGTTTGTCCAATTTGACTGGAATATTATTATTGCAATTATCTTGAATATATTGCATTAAATATTGTATTTAGCATAAAAGGAAAGCATTGTAATCCTGTGTTGTTTTATTATAGAAAATTAATTAATTTTTGACTGTTTTTATTTGTGATGTATATACATTATTTATATACAACTATTGAATTTGCTTGTAAATGCAGTAAAAAAGATAAATATTAATATTTTTTACTAATATATTTTCGAAAGGTTTATTTTTTCCCATATCTATATTTTTTCCCATATGCAGTAAAAAATAATTTTTGAAAATTTTAAAGTATTGTATTTTTAGAAATAAAAAGTGCTTTACTATTAAAGAACCAATAATCCTGCTGCATTTGGCAGATGGCTGTGAGGCTGCCATGTGTCATTTTGCAGCAAAATTATAGAATAGTATGATTAAAGTAAAAATTGAGAATTTAAAACATACAAGTTAAAACATAGAGAAATACTAATAATTTTTAACTTTTCGACTAAATAAAAGAGACTAAAACACTTACGGTCCGTTTGGTTAGTGGTACTAAATGGTGGTAATAGGAATGAATTATAGTGTAAAATTTCATCAAAACTTTCATGTCAATCTATTACCACCTAATACCACATCTCCCAATGGTAATGCATTGGAATGAATTTTATGAGCAAAATGAGATAATCGAAGGTTGTCAAGCATGGCCATGAGATTTTTCAACCAAAATTACACTAGTTTTTCATTCCCATTACCGCGGTTTATTACCACTTACCAAACGGATCGTAAGTGATCCAAAGTTCCAAACACCATCCAAAAGAAAATGCCAAACACCTCTTTAATAAATCTTAAAAGTGTCTTTTATTAGAAAATGGTAACATTGAAAACTTTTCAACTAATGTAGGAAAATTTCCTTCATAGCCATAAATACTTAAATAAATAATTAAATTAGTATGAGAAAAGTTCCCTTTTCAAAAAATACAAGTCTACTTGGCAATATTTAATTTAGGTTAAAGAAAATCTTGTCAATTTTTAATTTTTAAAACATTACTATATATGCATGCTAACACTAAGTAATTATCCTATTTAAATTTGTAAGGGCACTTAAGAAAAGACTAGTATGGTGGTTGTATAGGTAGTAGTATAAGCAATGGTAGTGGTAGTTTTTTTTTTAAAGTTTGGTAGTGGTAGTGTTAGGTAAGAATGAAAGCTTTAATGGGATGGACTTTATTTACTTGTATCTAAATCAACTTTTGTATTATATATCATTTTATGATAATTTATATATTTTGGTTATTATACGAGAAAAAATAATTACGTAGGATCTTGTTTGGTTTGCCTTGTCGGATGTGTATTTTCATAATATTAAAATTTTATAATATTTAATTATGTATAACTCTAACTAGAAATAATCCAAAATATGTATTGAACTACGGAAAAAAATATTTAGATACAGGTAGCTTTAATGGGATGGACTTTATTTACTTCATCTAAATCAACTTTTGTATTATTCATCATTTTATGATAATTTATATATTTTGGTTATTATACAAGAAAAAATAATTATTTAGGATCTTGTTTTGTTTGCCTCGTTGGATGTATTTTTCATAATATTAAAATTTTATAATATTTAATTATGTATAACTTTAACTATAAATAATCCGAAAAATGTATTCAACTGCAGAAAAGATATTTAGATACAAGTAAAAAAATGGAGTTATAAGATAGTGTAACAACTAACAACCCTATACACATTTTAAAGGAAAATGAAAATGAAAAGGAAAAGTATTTTATAGTGAAGGTGTCCCAATGTCCCATACATGCTCTTTAGATTGTTAATGGAGTTGGTAGAGTTTACTCATTTTAGTTCAAGACCACTCACAAAAAGAGTTGCCCATTTGCACATGCACTAAAGTTTCATGCCCACAAAAGAAGGGGCTATATGCTCAAAAATATAAATAACCAATAAATATTTTTAATAATTACCAATTTTTAAGTTAAAATAAAAAAACATTTATGGTAGTACTTTTTTTCAAACAAACAAACAAACAACAATTTATTTTTACTCCCTCTTTTTCATAAAATTTGCAACGCTTTTCTTTTTAGTCTATCCCACTAAATTTGTCTTATTTTTATTTTTAATCATAATTCACATTTCTTTAATTCTCATTCGCACATTAAACTTACTTTTTCATCTCATTTACACATATCTCCCACTTTTCCATAAAATACCAATTTACCCATTTTTCTTAATTTCCTCACACGCCACTAGCACAATTTTATTGGGACCGAGGTAGTAACCAAAATCTCTTTAACAACTAGTACTACCTAACTTTTTCAGGAATAGGTCGTTTAACAACTAACAAAATAGTAGAAGTAGAATACTAACAACCAATTGTCAAACAACAATCAACTAAATCAACTAAATCAGCAACAATCAACTGTCAAACAACCAATTGTCAAACAGACGCCTCTTCCACTTAGCCTTTAATAATGAGTGCATTGCCTCTATAAATAGTAGAAGTAGAATACTTCTTCACTTGTAAGTTGTGTCACTCCTTAAGAAAGAAAGTAGATAGAAGAAAATGGGTCAGGGAAGTGGCAATGCAAGGCTAGGTTTGGTTATTGGGGTTAGCATTTTAAGCCTATTTTTACTTACCAAACCTATTTTGGGTGCAACTTACACTGTTGGAGGAGCTGGGGGTTGGACCTTTAATGTCAACAATTGGCCTAATGCCAAGTCCTTCAAAGCTGGAGATGTCTTAGGTTTGTTTTTACCATTCCTTTTTTTTAATGAAAAAATTGACACTAATAATATAATTTTTCACCGATTAGCTGTAAATAATCTCATCTTTGGATTATCTTTTAATAATTCAACATTTGTCTAATTAGTTTTTTGTGAGCTTTGTAATAGGATATGCTGATAGCAAACTAAGAGGAAAAGTTGGATTATTAGAAAAGAATAATTTACGAATTACAGCCTTAAATTAAGGCTATAATTCGCAAAAGTGATAAACTTTAAAGCTGTAATTCGCAATTTATTCATTAGAAAATAAAAGGTATACTAACAGTAAACTAAGGACAACTGTTGAATTATTTAAAAGTAAATCAAAGATGAAATTATTTACATCGAATAGGTAAAAGGTTGAATTATTGATTATCCAACTTAATACACTTCTTATCATCCCAAATTAGAGAAGATAATCAAAAAATAAAATGTTTAAAATGCCTTTTATTATTATTATTATTGTGGTAAATTTGTTTTATTTCTTTTTTCACTACGTATAGCTTTATCAAGAAAGATTTTAAATTTAATTCTCATCTAACCGTCTCATCTTGTTAACCTACCTTTTAAACAAAAATATATAGCATATTCAAATAGGTATTATTTCAAAATTTGTGACAATTTTGTTCCAATATTAATTGCTTGGTTATTATCTAAACGAGAATAACAATATTAAAAACTATTAGTTTTAATTATTACTTAACAATATGCTAATTCCATTCAAATTATTATCAAAAATAATATTATTTTATATCCGTTACAATCTGTTGTTTCTTGAACAATCGTCCCTTCATAAGAGATTATCTTTATCCCAAAATATAAAGAAATTGCATTTAAGTGAATTTAAAAAGCATTACTTCCACAATATAGATTGTGGAAAGTCATGGACTAGTGGTGCTACCTACTAAGCTACATCATGCTTCTTATACTTTCTCCGTTTCCTAATACTTACTATATTTTTTTGCACGTAATTTAATGTCTATTTTCATATTAAATATTTTTACTTTCACAAAACGAAAAAGTTACAAAAATTACATATTAAAAAACTGCATTATAAGATGAATAAAACTAGATCCCATATAAATATACTATTTCTTATGCATGAGTCGGAATTACCGAAATAAGATCGAAGATAAATAGTGCGCACTACTATAAAAATGTAGTGAGTATGTAACGGAGGAAGCATGAAATTAGGTTTGATAAATAAATTTTTTATTGCTATTTGGTTAGGCTTTAGTTACTCATATTATAGTTTGTCAAATAGTTAAAAATAAATAACTTTTACGTCAACTAAACAATTGTTTTTGAGTTGGCTAAACTAAAACCTATTAAGGGTGATTTTTTCATTAATTTTTGGCTTTTTACCCATTTTTTCTAATAAACAACCAACAACCAACAAATAATCTATACTATATACTAAAACCGTTATTCAGAAAGGACACGTGTCACTCTCACGTTAATTATTTTCCCTCCAAAATGACAAATGGGTTTTTTTAGAAAATTTCTTCATTTAGCTAAATTAGGTAATTAATGTCATTCTCTATTCTTTATGCTATAATATATACATTTCATATTCCGGTTGGTTTATACTATTATTCTATTTTATAAAAATTGGACAATATATGGTGAATATGAATAATAAAATAAAAAAATATAAAATACTAAAATAATATATACTAAAACTGTTATTCAGTCTTCAGTAAAGACACGTGTCACTCTCATGTTCATTATTTTCTCTCCAAAATGACAAATGTGTATTTTTAGAAAATTTCTTCATTTAGCTAAATTCTATACTATGGGTTTTTTTAGAAAATTTCTTCATTTAGCTAAATTAGGTAATTAATGTCATTCTCTATTCTTTATGTTATAATATATACATTTCATATTCCAGTTGGTTTATACTATCATTCTATTCTATAAAAATTGGACAATATATGGTGAATATGAATAAAAAAATAAAAAAATATAAAATACTAAAATACTATATACTAAAACATTTATTCAGAGTAGGACAGCGTGTCATCTCTACGTTCATTATTTTCCCTCCAAAATGACAAATGTGTATTTTTAGAAAATTTCTTCATTTAGCTAAATTGGGTAATTAGAATCATTATTTATTCTTTATGTTATAATATATACGTTTCATATAATAAATTCATTTGAAATTTTTTTTAAGAATTTGTCATTTGTCATTTTTCAGCTCTTTTATTTATTAATATTGTATGATACCTGATTTAAATAAAAAAAAACATGTATGTACATTTAAAAAGAAATGTTGAATGTTGTTACGCTATATATAATGTCATATTGAATAATTTATATCTTCAAAAGGCGTAAGAATTCTAAATCAACAAAACTTTCTCACACTACTACATCTATTGAAATTTTCCTACGTACACTACACCTAATTGATTAGGTTATAATAGTCCATTGATACATTTAATTTAATTACTCGATCAACAAAAATTTACTACACTACTACATCTATTGAAAATATCATTTATGAAATATCTTCTCTTAAGTTATCAAAAATACACAAAAAATTCTTCTCTTAAGTTATAAAAAACTACACATAGAAGTAGATATTCAAAATATTAAATTATGATTACTATAATAATCGATATTACATGCATAAGAATATATAAAGTGATACATTTAATTTCTCTTACACGTCAAATAATATTTTCTCTATATTTATTATAGTAACAAATAACAAATTAATACATGTAAACTAATTTTGTTTATATTTAAGAAATTATTTTTAAATTTTCCGTGCTTGGCACGGGATTCAAGCTAGTTTTTACTAAACACATCTATAACAACTCGTTTAAACAATTGACTTATCTACCAATAAATCAATCAAACTCGTGAAACCAACCGACACTTCAAACCAACAACCTCTTGTCAAACAGACCAATTAAATAACATATTTAACCCAAAGATAAGGTTAGTGTGATGGTATCTCTTAACCAAAAAAGTATACTATACGAGAATCGAACTTTGTCTAAGTTGGAGCATGCATCATTTTTTCTAAATAAGATCTCGCGTTCCATTCTGGCTACCCTCTCCCCTTCTTTCAGCCTACCGGTACGGCGGTACCGTATACTAAAAAAAGAGTTTTTTTTTTTAATTTTTTTTATTAGTATGTAAAAAATGAAGTTGGTTTATGCAGCATTCAATTATGATAAGACAGTACACAATGTGGTAGCAGTTAGTAAGAAGGGTTATGATAGCTGCAGTTCACCCAAAGGAGCTAAAACTTACCAAACTGGAAAGGACAGAATCAAGTTGAACAAAGGTCCTAATTACTTCATCTGCACTATTCCTACCCATTGCCAATCTGGAATGAAGATTTCTATTAATGCTGCTTAATTACTTCTTAATTGATTAATGCTTCTAATTATCTTAATTAGCGCCATAAACTATCTTTATTAGTGTTAAGCTTAAGCTAGCTAGTAGCTACTTGTATTAAGAATTGTAAAACTCATTATGTTATGTATCCTTTAATTAAGTACTATCAAGGATTTGGTACAACAACCTATGTTTCGGTTTATTCCGTTCCTTTTGATTTGCATCAAAGAGAAAGAGAGTAATTTTAAGAATGTGGTAATAAATGAAGAGAGAGAATATAAATTGTGTGGAGGAAATTAAAAGAGAGTAAAAATGTATGAATGAGATTAAAAGAAAGTGGTGGGTCATCACCTAAAAATAGAAATGATGCAAATTAAGTGGGATGGACCAAAATGAAAAATGCTGCAAATTAAATGGGACAGAGAGAATAGTCTTTTTGGTTTTCTTTGTTATTACGCTGAGATTTATAAGTTTTAGAATCATGGGACTTTCCGTTTTATTCTTGAGACAAAGGTGTGATTCTCTCCACCTACATGAATGATTAATTATCTGTCTCTCCTTTCGTGTAGGTTGTAGCCATAGGAATTCTCCAGTCTAGCCTGAGGCCTGAATCAAATATCTAAAATTTCCATTGAAAAGCACAAAAAAATTGATTAATTATTTTACTATTGAAATAATTTTGTTTTATGAGCACTTATACATGATAAATCACCAACAATAGTGTGTAGTTTTAAACTCTAATATGTTGTTCTCCCTATGTTGGTGTTAGGGCGAAGCTATAAAAATTCATTATCTCTCTTTATCTCATCCGTAGATTGATCAACAACGCTTTCTGGTTATCGTATCGATCTATAAACCGAAATAGTTATTGTAGTAATAACTTTTGGCCATCAATGGCAACATAGAAGACATTGGGTTAATCAAGAAAGAATGCCCATCTTTAATAAGTATAGTAGAGTACAAGTACTAGTTAAATACACCTATTAATCCCAAAATACATTCATCATCAGTACTTTTGATTTCTTCCTTTCGACCTACAACGACAAAGTATTTCATAGTCGCAAATTTATGCAGGAGGCTCTAACATTTCCCACGTTATAGTCGTTTTTTTTTACGGTTTTGTTACAAAAAGATCAATTCCCCCTCCTCGCACGTAGGGGATTATCCTTGCCCCGGAATCAAAAATAAAATAGTACAAGGGTAATGCATAGAACTAACCGGGCAAGACCAAAGCAAGGAGAACGGTAATACAATGAACAATGAAAGCAGTGAGGGTAATTTCCAGGCGAGTGGAGCGGAATGGAGTCGGCTGGGGCACGGGAATCTAACGGACTTTTAAGGGTCTAATACCCACATTGCTTAATTTACGGAAATAAGGAATACATTTTAGCAAGGGGGTTTTAGTTCGGTCAGAAGCAAACTTACTCTACAGCAGGCGCAGACGGAAGCAATTGTTGTAGCTGATGGACGACATGAGACATTCGGGGGCGCATCGAAGGAACATGTTGAGTACATGAATACACAAGGTCAACGACTTTCTGAATTGCACCAACCTCTGGGATGTCGAAGGCTGAGTTAGATATGACCGGATCTAGAAGCTCTGGATAACGGTGTGATTGTACAAGGGGTGTGGCCCACTCAAATATGCTCTGCCAACCAACTGAATCCACGGCCTGGGCAGGTCGACGCCCGCTGATAATCTCGAGTAGCAAGACTCCAAAGCTATAAACGTCACTTTTTGTTGTTAGCTCGTTTCTGTAAACGAACTCCGGGGCTAGGTATCCATGAGTTCCACCAGCCATTACAGTCCTCTCTTGCATGACTTCCCATGGCACAAACTTTGAGAGGCCAACTCCCATCAGATGTGCCCCAAATTCTTCATCGAGAAGTACATTGCTCGCACGAATGTCCCGATGCACAACTTGCGGCTTGACCTTATCATGTAAAAACCTATGAATGGAGAAACAAGCGCTGTTAGTAAAAAATGTACAAACAGTAAATTTCTGAAGATGCATCGAATGAAATCAAATCTACAAACAAGTAAATGTTTTTTAAGCACTCGCAACATCAACAACATGCCATTTAAGAAACCTAAATGATTTAATGAGCAATTTCACCCTAAATTGACCCTAACAACACGAGCAACTTAACATGAATAAGAAGCGTAAATGATTTAGTGAGCTCTTTACATTAATTACTAAGTACATCTTATTATCATGCCGAGAATGCTCTAAAACATCTATCAAAGTTAGTCCTGGTCAATGGGTATTTGACTTAAGAGGTGCAAACAAAACGCTGATGAGATGCATAAGTATAATTCACCGAGCTAAACAAATCTCCTTGACACATAAACCCAATCCCAATACCATATTAAGGAACTTGCATTACAATATTTTTAGTCAAAACCAAACTAACTAGCAAAAAAATTAGTCGGGTCCAATCGAAAACAACCTCTTTGTGAAGGTTGCGTACATCTGACCCCCAAATCTCGCCTAGGAGGAGCCACTTATTAGCATTGTGCTAATGGAATGTCGATGGAATGGAATGTTGTGGCAATAAAATAAGTCTAGTATTATAGTATATCACATGAAGGCTTATAGGAGGATCAAAAGCAGAAAATAAAACTATTATTCAAAAACCAGTAAGAGTAATAGCAAAAGCAAACGGAATATGAACTCACGCGATTCCTTGTGCAAGGGTTGTGGCAATTTTTATCCGCATGGTCCAATTCAAGCATCTGCCTCCCCTTGGAACATGGTATAGCCATCTATCAAGCGGGCCATTCACTATGAATTCATAGACGATATAACGATCACCATGATTATAGCAGCATCCTTTCACAGCAACCAGACTCGGGTGATGAAGCCTTGCAACTCGCCCAACTTCAGAGTAAAACTCTTTTTTCCTTTGATATTTGGACCTTTTCAACCTCTTTATTGCTACCTTGGAACCATCGGCTAAAATGCCACTATATGTTCCTCCGGTTTTGGATTCTCCGGGAAGGCAATTACCTTCACTAAAATTCTTTGAAATCGACTTTAGCTCCTCGATTGTGAAGACCTTCCAGGATGGAGGAACTAAAGATGATGCCACTAGATTTGATTGTCTACGGGACTTACGTCTTTTACTTCGTCTACATACAAGCAACAATACCACAAAAGCTAAGGTAGAACTGAGAATTATCCCACTAATGACTGCCAGGATGATTATATATATGTTGTGGCACTGTCCTCCATAGCATTTGCGTCCTACAGAAAGAGACGCGTTTATTCCGACAATAAATTGAAACATATTCAAGTCTTAGATAGCACATCAAGGTTGCCCAATTACACAAGCACGATACAATACAAAATAGATTTTAAGTGTCAAACCCATATAATTCTATGAAAAAAGGATAGCCCCAGCAATCCTAAAGTAAATTACCAAATGACAAACGAGCAATAATATATTGAGGTTGATTATTACAATACTATATTTAGAAACATTACATATGAATTATTCAAAAATGGTTTTTCCCCAAAAAGGTTTTATGTGCAAGCAACTCTCATGTGCGGGTTACAAGTCCGTAAACAAATTTATCATACATATTAGATTGAAACATGTTTAGTTGGTGAATTCTTCAAGAAGGTCAAGTCATGGGAAGGCATATTGAAATATATTTAGAAAAATGCTTTTTTATCCTTTAAAATTATAGTAGCATATACTTTAATTGAGAATCCCTGTCAAATAAATGCATAATTTTGAGAATACTTTGTTGTCTAGTTTTAGCCTTCAATTTATGAAAATTCTGCTAAGCAAATATTCAAATACCAATGACCAGAAGAACCGATTTCAGAACAAGAAAAGAGAAAATAGACGAGAAGAAATCAATTTATACCAATATCAGCCATGCATACGAATGCATGAGAATTCTTGCACGCGACAGCATTGATGGCAACTCCGGTGGACAATAATGAACATGAATCACTTCTGTTGTTGCATGGCGCATTGCCACACTGCACTTTAGGAAAAAAGGAATCATTGTGCTGAGATTCATTATCAGACCACCTCCAACCATGTGCAGCTGAAGAGTTTGCTCGTCCTCCGATCCAGCAGCCACTACGATTAATTCTGCATAGATCTTGAACAAATTTCAACTCTTTAACTGATGACAGAGAGGCTAAGTGTCCTCCATGATCCTTACAGTAAGCCTCTGATTCATCCCAAGACTTCGAATCAGGCTCATACTTGTAGCATCTTGTATTGTTTTCATTGACAATCCAATCAGACTGACAATGTCCTGCATGCCAAAGGGAAAATGGACGGCAGAAAAATCAATGTCAAAAACTACAGGTACTTAAAAATTTAAGCCAGTGATTAGAAGGAAAATGATCATGACATGGCCCAGTGTACACTTACTGTCTTAAAGTGATCACTTACAGTTTTAATATTAATTTTTTATACTCTTGGAGTGATCACTTATAACTTTAAAATGATCACTTACAATCTTAAAGTGATCAATCAAAGAAATGAGTTAATTATATGGGTTCGTCTCACGGTGAGACACTCTTATACAAGATTTGTTGTAAATTATCAAGCATTTAGAGCACAAATATTCACTAGCTGGTAACCATAACGATTCAAACCTACCATGTTTGGTAGAGGGAGGTGATGGGAAGTATGGTGTTACTTATTCCATTTAAAAACTAGTGAAATCTAGGAAACATCTCCTTTATATTGAAAAGTCTTCCATAGAACAAGGAAAAAATGAAGTATCGTGTAACACTACCAGTTACATGTTTTGGTGTCAAAATATGCCTCCTTAAGACTTGTTGTGAACATGTTACGTACTATGCAACTTAGTCTCGGACTTAAGTAGAACATGAAAGCAATTTTGACAAGCCCCATTAAATATATGAACTTTGAGCTTGAAGAGTAAACAATAAAGAACAATAATTGTCCTACCGTGCGTGCCAATCCATAAACCATAAATACCGCAAACCTACAACACATGGTATTAAGGAGTTAATAGTGTTTCTTGTGGTTATTCCATATTAAACCTATTGAAAACCTATAATTAATCCCCTATATATAACGGAGAATATTGGCTCAAAAAGTAAATATAGTAAAATTATATCCTAATTCTCTAATATTTTATCACACAATTGTGATACTATCCCAAATAAAAGATAAATTTGTCACCACTATACAAACTTCTAGTATCTACAATTCTACACATATTAGTTTTCGGACAAAAATAGAAGTTAGCCTGCTGAAACTACTCTCCAGAAGATTCAAATCCCTTGCACAACTAATTTGGATAGAAGGAAATGAAAGGAAAGAAAGAGTGAAATGACGAGATGTTCTCAATAGCAAGTAACGAGGGAAGGAAAGGGAACGAGATTGAAATGGACGGGTGATATTTTATATACATTGTGAGAAACATATCTCCAACAACGGGAAAATTTGGTAGGAAAACTCATCAATCTTACCTTCCTTCCCCCCTCCCCCCTCGCCCCTCTTACCTTTAAGCTTTCTTTCCCAGGTTTTCTTTCTTGTTAAGGATTGAAACCATCTGCCCCCACTTAAATTTGAACTTTTCGAAATTCTCCATCAAAAAAGCTTCAAACTTTTTGAAATTTGTTCTTACAAAATAGACTAATTACCCCAATAAAAGTATAAAACCTTCCAATTTGTTCTTCCCCAATAGAATTACTTAATTTATCAGTGCTTCAAATCAAGAGAAAGTTCTTAGCAAATCAAAAACTATCTATAGTTGATGAACTTTCAAGTTATTATAAGTTCAAAATTGTGGCATACAGTCAATCCTATGCAAGTACAAATCTACAAAATAAGAAATTCATCTATTATTATTGCTATGCAAATAAAAAATACCTGCTTTATTTGAAGCAACCAAACTCCGACCATGAAAAGCCAAAACCTAAACAACAAATAACAAAATTAGAAACATTACATATGAGTTATTCAAAAAGGGTTTTTCCCCAAAAAATATTCAACAATCAAAAAAATGAAAACCCATTTCAATACCAGTTGAGAACTTGAAGAACATGCTAGAAGAAATAAGAGCAGTGAAATAAAATTCAATTCCATTCCATTAAAGCACAGCCACAAGGAACCTATAAATAGAGATAATTACTACCCGGAAAATGTAAGGATGAACAATTTTGTTAATGTGTGAAATGAATTTGCTTTGCGGAAAGCAAAAATTTGTAACTGAAGGTGCTGAAAATTCAAGATTTGGAGGGTGAAGAGGGTTTTGAAGGATCAGCCATGAGTCAGGAGACGGTCTTGTATGACTTCCATAAATGCTCCACTGTGAAATATGGTGTCTCGACTGGGGTAGTTGGAATTACTCCATAATTCTTCTTAGCTTTTTCTTTAGTAATAATATCTTCTAGTCAAAAAGCTCTATTTCTAAGTAATAAATTTGAATTCTTCATCATCATACCGTGTATGCCATTAGAAAACTACGGTAAGAATCCGGAAAGGACAGCTGTCAAAGAAGAGCGCGGCTAAAGAGTTCTCCGATTTGAGATTGAATAACATAAGATTTTGCAATTGATGGGAGCGAGTGTAGCTGAAGCTAACTCTGCAAGTCTGCATCTTATCACACACAAACGTGATCCTTAGAAATAAGATAAGATAAATATAAATAGAATGTATATGGATAAAATAAAATAATGAATGTTAAAATTCTAATTTATTTTTTGAAGTACTCCCTCTGTTTCCAAATGTTTTTCTCATTTACTTTTTGCACAATTTTTAAAGTAAATTTTGAGACTTAATATCTTTAAATACGCATAATAAAAATTATAGAAAATATATAATAGAAAGTATACATTAAGACGAGCCTAACGAGATCTCACTATATATGTCTTAAAAATCTGAATCAACTTTCTCCCTACAAAATAAAATATTCTAAATAGGAAAAACATTAAGAAACGGAGAGAGTAATAAATTAGAATTAAAAATCAAAAATATGTTCTTAAAATTCAATGGTAATACAATGGAGTTAAAAGTCTATCTTCTTTAAAAGGTTGTTACTTTGCTAGAATTTAAGATGTACAATATTTCATTATCCAATGCCATTAAGTGACTGATCGGATTTGAGAATGTAAGAATAGAAATTGAAAATAGAGACGCGAGGAATGTTTTGTTTATTTTGATGGAATGAAATTTGTTGAAGTGAGAGGAAAGAGATATCGAGATTTAACATTATATATAACGACATTTTTGCCATTAAAAAAGCAAAGAAAAATAATTAAAAACTAATTAGGGTATAATTGCCATTCGCTCAAAATACTATTGGGCAGTATTCTCGTAATAATCCAAAAGTATGCTTTTTACTAAAAAAATTTGCTTTAAATTGGCGGTAACCTAGTACTTATACCATAATTAGTATACAAAAAAAATATTTTCCAATACTTCAAAATTCAACAACTTTTCATGAAAATAATATATTCTTCCAATAAAACTGCTAAATCTAGAAATTAAATGATATTTTAAAATGGAGTTATAGATCAGATTTACGCAATGTTACCCTATTATACCTTTATTAATGACAGTAAAAATGGTGTTTCTCATTGATATTTAATAATAAAGATCATCTGTAACTTAAAGTGCATATAAATTGTAAAAATTATGACGACAACAATAATAAAATGTAAATCAATCTTTTCACAAATTTGTTCTAAAAAATTTACCAAATATATTAATCAGTATTCAACCTAGCAAAGACACTGCACACTAACTGCTTTCTATTATTCAAGTACATGACTCCCTTACATCCCTATTTGTTATCTAAAATATGAACAAAAACTTGTTCAACTACAAAATAAATTACAAGAAATTGAATTCCCAAAAATAAAAATAAACACCTAGACTATAATGAAGTTCATCTATAACTAGTTTTACCCACTTTCAACTAAGCAAAGGCGTGCGCCTACACAGGGGCAAATCTAAGATAGTAGTATAGAGTGGGCTGAACACCCACCTCTATGTATGTGCTGAACCAAATTGGTGAACATTCTTCTATTTTATATGTTACGCAATTCAACATCAATAAGATTCTTAACCAAATGACTAGGACCATGACCTAGGTAGGCTCGTACCCAGATTCCCCCTCAACGGAGTTGCTGGGTGCTCTCTGGGCAATCTGAGCATCCCAAGAGACCTTAACAATCGGCTCGTTACCCGACTCACATGTTGCTCCAGCAACATCAACTGTGCTATCAATAGAAGCAAGGTATGCATGTGCAGCATCTGAAGAGTTCCCTAACCCAAGAAAATCTAGGGTTGTGGGGGTCGACCCAAAATACGTTGATGGATCGCTCATCATAGGCCCCGACTCATCGAAACTTCGACTAGACGGGAGACTGAGTCCAATTCTATCAGGAAATGTGCCCTGATTCTCCAACTTGACACTACTGTTTTCTGTGTTCTGGTCCTGAGAGATCAAATCAAAGCCACAAAACCGAGATGAACCAGAAGTAGCGGCAGCACCCGTCTGAGTAGCCTTCTGCAGCAGTGCAGTGGCAGACATAACAGGCTGCTGGGGTAGCACAGCCGAGTAGTTGTCATGGTCTTGCAGTAGAGACGCGGGGGTTTGAAACTGGTAGAGCGGGGAAAGTGTGAGGACTGGTAGTGGTTCGATAGGGTAAGTCGAAAGATTGTTCGAGTTTGATGAGGTTTCAATAGGGTAAGTCGAAAGATTGTTCGAGGTTGATGAGGTTGTTAAAAGATCGGAAAACGAGGAAGCCGGGTTATGGGAAATTGATGGTGTGAAACCCGACAAGGGTGCGAACATGCTAGTGTGAAAACCCATGTTGTCGTTGTCGTTGTTGTGATCGATGTCTTTGTAATTGCTGATAGAACTTGTGCTACAAGTAGCAGAACTTGTGCTACAAGTAGCAGAACTTGTGGTGCGCTTCACCACAACCTCATTCTCTTGCATTTCTGTAAAGTTAAAGCATTTTGATTAATTGTTCACAACAAGTATTAAGTACTAAAGACAAACAATCCAAATGAATTAATTTATACATAAAATTTCATCAATCACTAAATTCCCACCTGGACAAAAAAAAAAAACAAAAAAAAAAAAAACTTCAAATGTAAAAAATAAAAATATTTTGTGAACTTGGTGCCCTCATGTACAACGGTCCGCCACTATATTAAAAGACTCTCGTGTGAGGAGCTGTCAAGAAGACAACTCAACCAAACGCTTCATCCAGTAGTTAAAGTACCTAGATATGTTATATACTCCATCACATTCCCTAACAAAAGAACCCTTTGAACTAGAAGTCTGAATGCAACTCAACCAAAAGTATAAGCTTTTATTTTAAGCCCGAGATATGTTATACAACACATAAAAACATAACATGAGACTTCAATCATGAGCTTATTCTTTTGGTTGAGCGGATTCCTTGACATTAAGAACAAACCCGAAAATCAGAGGCCAATCTTGCGATTGAAGGTTATCTTTGTCAAGGAACCAACTCAACCAAAAGCTTAAACTGATGGTTGAGGCCCCATGATATGTTATATACTCTAATACGTCCCCTCACACGAGAGCCCATTGGGCTAGATGTGTGGATGCGCATATGCGCTGAATATTCCACTTTAAATGAGGGGTGTTTGACATACGAACTCGTGACCTCTTATCACGTACTCAACCAAAAGCTTAAGTTGATGGTTGAGGCCCTAAGATATGTTACATACTCTAACAATCTTTACCCCACCTTACCTAAGAGACTCAATTCTTATTTCTCATTTCTCATCGTCTACAGAAAAACCCCAACAAATTCAATTCTCGTTTCTCACCATCTACAGAATGAAACACGTTCCAAATATCCCAACATAAAAAAACAAAAAAACAAAATGACTTACCACAAGGCTGAGGAGATGGCCCCACAAGAGATGGAACATTCCCAATTGGTAGATCACCTTCTTTAGCTAAAGCATCACAAAAAGCCCTATGTGTAACAAAACTATCCCTCCTAGAGAAAACAGTCCCACAATCACACATATACTCCCTACTACCACAAACCTTAACATGAGCCTTCCAATCAGATTGAACACCATATTTTTTACTACAACGTTCACATTTCCATTTCTTATCCCCATGTTTTCTACAAAAATGTTTCTTAATTCCGGTAAGATCGCCTAAAGCTCGAGTCGGGTTATGGTGTACACAAGTTGGTTCAGGACATATGTAGACGCGTTTTTTGACGGGTTGTGTAGGAGATCTTTGTCTTAACTTCCATGGTAGATTATGTCCTCTTCTATGAAGTTGGAGATTTTGGTCTCTTTGGAAGCCTTTACTGCAGATTTCACATATGAATCTGTTTGTTGCTAGGAGTGTTGTTGGTGATAGTGCTATTACCTCTGCTTCTGGATCTTCATTCACAATAATAATTCAAACAAACAAAAAAAATATATGTTAAGGGATCGTCAAAAAAAAAATATCGGATTAATTGTTACATTTTTTATTTTCACGCAATTATATTTTTGATACGTTAATATCGTAATTAGTTGACTGGTTTGATAAGACACTACAACATAATTTGCTTTTAGTGGGATATATTTAGCGACATTTAATTTAAATGTCGCTATTTCAAATTTTTTTAGTGTATATAGAGGATTTAGTGACATTTATTAGACCCTTTAGCAGCATATTAAAAAGTCACATTAAAGTTTTTAGCGACATAGAATCTAATGACCTTTCTCACAAATGTCAAAATGTCACTATAGACTATAGTGACAATTACATATGCCACTAAAAACCAAATTAAGTGTCGCTAAATCAGTGAAACAAAAAATAAAAACCAATAATTATTACACTAAAAATATAAATCAGTGGCATTTTTTTAATGCCACTATATTTAATGTCGCAAAAAGCTAAATTTGTTGTAGAGATGAAAGTATTGACTTATAAGCTATTTGTTTGAGCCAACTGTTAAAAATTTTTATTATGTTATTGACACAATCTATATATATATATATATATATATATATATATATATATATATATATATATATATATATATATATGTATATATATATATATATATATATATATATATATATATATATAATATTAATTTTTTATAATTTATAATTATTCATAATTCAATATTATACGATACAAATATATATTAAAATTAAAATTACATAAAAAATCAAATATATTAAATTACATAAAAAATCATAAGAATGATGAAAAAATAAAGTATTAGATACCAACTTAAAGCAAAATTTTAAAAAAGAAACAATAAAAAACTGAAACTATTAATTAAAAGCTCATAATACGTTATATACTCTATATTAATCCAATATGCATATTAAAAAACATAAAAAAAAACATAAAAATAAGATTAGAAAACAAACTAACAGATTTTAACAATAACGTAAACTTCAACCATTGATCCATCAATCTAAGCTTTTGTTGAATAAGATTTAAATTAAATCTAATTTTGTCATTCTTTAGTTATTCATTTATAATTTTAAAAAAATTAAGTTAAATTCCATGATGATGATAACCCAATATGTTAATTAATACATACTAGAATTATATAATTCATGATTAACAAACTTATACAATTTTTAGGCTAATCTTCAGTTTAAGCTAATAGTTAAATCCTAGATATATTAATTTATCATATAAAAAACCTTAAGCTAATAATATATATTACAACATCAAAATATGTTATATATTCTATCAGTAAACGCACCTGGCATACCGGGTTGATTTCGCCTCTTTTTTGAAGGAGGAGGTTGAAGTTGTTGATCCAAACATAGTTCATCATGATGTTCTTGAGCTTGTTGATTAGTATAAGTTGATGACAATGAATTATCTAACTCTAATTGTGCCATTAATATTAATATTTATTGTACTAATTAACTAGTCTAATATACCTTAAAATATAGGATATTTGCCCTTAAATATAGATGAGATTATATTGTTTGTGAAATTCTCATACTCTACCTTAGCTTAGCTGAGGTTGTACCTCATGGTGTATGTAAATATTGTCACCAGTGCCGTTCCCGTAAAAAGAAGGCCTTTAATGAAAGGTCATTTTAAACTTAAACGGATGTTTGGAAAAATAATTAAGATGGACCCTATATATTATAATTAGCATTAAAATTGTAGATGTATCATATCATATATTTTCTAATTTTAAGGCCCTTTCTGACCCTGGACCCTAGGCAAATGCCTACCTTGCCTATGCTCAGGAACGGCCCTGATTGTCACTCTTCTCAGAGATTATCACACCTTTTTTTTCGTCTATTTTTTTTTTCTTTGCTATCACTTTTTTTATTCTTAACTACGCATAGAGGTATTCAAAACAGTTTTGAGGACTTGAAAATTACCTGACCTTGTACTAAAATCCGATTTAAAAAATGATTTACAATTATGTAAAAGATAATGGATTCAAAACCCAATTCCAAACTGAACCCAAATAACTAATACGAAATCAACCCAATAACCCAATAAGCATCTTTGTTGTTTCGTATCATATCTTCAATTTAAACAATTTCACTGCTTTTTTTTAATTTTTGTGCATTTTAATTTTTGTGCAATATACAACTGCGATAATTTGTTAGAACGAAGGGAAGGGAGTAAATGTAAGAGACGACGTGCCGACTTAGAATTATACGTAAAATAGGTTGTAATAAATGAAAGAGTATGTTTAAGGGATAAAGAATATATATATATATGAAGCGGCAACTCCAATTGATGTAATTACTTAACTATGGTTAGATGAAGAGGGGTGGAGTAGAGTTAACAAGTTGAGTTAGTTTTTTTTTTTTTGGAAATCAAGTTAGTTTTTAAAATTAACTATGATAATTAGACTGAAAAAATTCATTATATCCAATATATATGAATTATTATATTCTCTATTAATTTTATTTATATACAAAATAAATCTAAATTTAACATTTATATATTTTTTTTTGGATTTTCAGTCTTTTTTCCCTTTAATATTCTTATGTTTCAACTTTTTATCTTTTCTATAGATTGATCACTACTTTGTCATTGCATGTATTTAAATTAATTTCAATAATTCTCTTTTATCCTATTCTCATATCTTAAAATATAAAAATGAATATATTTTATTTTTTTTAATATTCAATATATTTTATCTTATTAGTAATAAGAATCAATCTCCTATCTCTGTAAAAAGACAAAACAAATACTAATAAAATAAACAAAATGAAAAAAGATAAATTAAAACTCTAAAAGCTCTAACCAGGCCTATACTCCCTCCTATTCACTCAAGTTGTCCAATTTAGTTTTTCACACTTGCCGAGATAACATTTTAACCCTTAATATCTCAAATTATTATTAATTAAAAATTATAAAAACTTATTTTAATAGTCTTTGTATTGAGACGAATCAAACAAGATCTCACATGACTATGTTTTAACTTATGAATTAAGAGTAAAATACAAATTAAGATTGATAAGTGAATAGTGCCCAAAAACAAATGGGACAATTTGAGTGAATAGGAGGGAGTATTAAATTTATCCATATAAAGGTGATTTGTCAATACTACTGCAAATTACCGTTATTCATACTTTTATCTTTTTTAGTTATTTGTACGTATTCTTTTATTCTAAGAGTAAGTTGCAGCCTTGCAGGTTTCACTTTCTTTGAAGACCTTCACGAGACGGTGGACTTTTTTATCACACTTTTTCTTTATGAGTATGAGTTGACGTTCTTTTTTCCTCCTCAGACACTAACCATAGTTTTGTATGAGCGAAAAACATTAAAGAAATTACCGTTATTATCTCATATTGAGTCTTGGTAATAAGAACTAAGAAGGTTAGGCTAGCTATGAAGAGTAGGAACCTGAGCGAACACGTGGCAGAAGTCAGACAGTTAATGACAGTTGTCGGATTGAATATGAAAGTCTAGCAAGAATCAGAAGTACTGTACTCATCTTATCGTTTAGCGTTGAAAAGTTTGAATTATTCGGATCACCTTGGGATTCATATTGGATGGCGCTTGTCTTCACATTGTACCGTTTCGTTTGACTTTCTACGCAATTTAATACACTAATTTATTTTAAATGTCTCTAATTATATATACTCAAATTTCTTTCTTCATTTCATAATACTTGCTACCGAGTGTGACATTTTGTGTGAAAAAATGTCATAATCAGTAGCAAGTATTATAGAACGGAAAAAGTATAAAAATTTGCTACTAATAATCTTACATTGAGCCGAATCAAAAAGAATATCACTTGACTGTTTTTTAATTTATAGAAATGAATAATGCAATATTTGCAATAGTGTACGTAATTTGAAACAGAAAAAGTATTAAGTACAAATTTTTTAAAGATTTGTCCTACTTATACTTCCTTCATTCTATAATACTTGCTACTGATAGTGATATTTTTTCATACAACATGTCACACTCAGTAGCAAGTATTATGGAGCGGAAGAAGTATTATTATATATATTTATTCAGCAAGTCTTCTGAGAGAGACGTCTTTCAGGCCCAGTCCGTTAGAGTTTAATTCTTACTCTTATCCTATATTTTCTTTTATGGGCCACCAATTAAAGTTGATCTCTCACAAAAATTTATGATATTTATTTAATACTCTAATAAACGAATATTTCTCAATGATTATATTTGATTATATTTCTAAGTAAAATTTTTACTAATTTCAATCTTTAAAGATTAGTATACGACGAAAAATTGTGGATGAATTTTTATTCTTAGATTAAAGCAAGAGTCTAATACTAAGGACTTGGACTGAGGAGCGTAGACTTTGCAGACTGCTATAATACGACACGTTTATTCATCACTTCTATAACAAGGAGTACTCCAACTTCGACTATCATTTTCTACTTTCTACTTTCTTCCTAATTTTTTAATTTCAGTGATGGTTTGATTTTTTCGTAATGATAATTGAAGTTTTTTTGCAATTTTGATAAGAAAATATTTTAACAATTATTATAATAATTATGTAATACAACCTTTTGCTCATTCGCCGTGAATAATCAACCTTTTGATTATTTTCTAATAATTCAACGTTTGTCCTTAGTTCGCTGTAAATAATTCAACCTTTATTTTAGTTTGCTAGCAGCATACCTTATTATACCTATTATTAGTAATAGGGTATGTTGTGGGCAAATTTATCACAAAGGTAGGATTATTAAAAAATAATCCAAAGGTGAGATTATTCATAGCGGATGAGTGAAAGGTTGGATTACTAATATCAATTTTTCCTATTAAATATTGATTACAAAATTTAAACCGATGTATTACTATTTAATTTGGAGATGTCGTATCCGTTGGTAATGGAAAAATGAAAATCTTGAAATTTATTTAAGATTAAAGTTTTAGTAACATGGAAATGACACAATATATTTATGGAAATTTACACTAACAATCATTAACATTACCATTGTTTAGCATTAACAACCAAACATAGAGTAATACTCCATTGGTTCTATGAATTTTAACAATCATTAACATTACCATTGTTTAGCATTAACAACCAAACATAGAGTAATACTCCATTGGTTCTATGAATTTGTAACTAAGAATAATGATACAAAAAATAAGAATTGTAAAGACAATTAAATTATCTGAATATGATTAGAAGTGAGACAAAAATGTTTGTATAAAAATTAAAAAGAGCAGTGAGAACATCAATTAAAATAAAAAATATTGTAAAATAAAAAAAACAGATTAAAATAAAAATATCGATAAAAACAAATGAGTAATAATGAGCATTACAAGTAACTTAAAGGACTAGTGAGGTAGTTAATGAGCAATTCAACATAAAATACGTCTAAATTTGTGAAAAAATCAAACTGGCTTAGTAGCAAGAATACCGATTCAAAATCGACCAACTGGTATAAAATCTAGATTGTTTCAGAGTTAAAATTCTACAAAATAAACCTTTTTTTTAAAAAAAAAAAAAGATAAATTGGCAAACTGGTTAATGAGCAATTCAACTTCAACTACATCTAAATTTGTGAAAAAATCAAGTTTTTTTTTTGAGATAAAAATCAAGTTGATTATGAATAATGTACTATTTGACAAACAACTTTTGGTTGACTTCTAAATTTTTTAAGATAAATAACTTTTAAACTAAAAAAACTATAAGTAATATTTCATTTAATTTTTTGACAATGTTTTTTCTAATAAATAGCAAACAATAAAAAATAATCTTTTTGTCACTCTTCAATATTCCTAACATTCGGCTTAATAATTAACAAATTATTTAATATTTTAAGCGGTGAAGTCAATCAACAACCCTAGATAATAACATCACGACAAACAAAACCTACATGAATGTTAAAATTTAGGGTATTTTAGGGTGTTTTCTTCAAGCTCAAATATGTGTTTTGGTATTTTATTTGGTTTTTCAAATTGATCTCTACACTTGCACATAACATTATCACACCTAAAAATTTGTGTCCAACATCAATCTATCATTCAAACTAAAAACAAAGGTAGCACTGGTAACAAACAGCAGTACCATTAAAAAGAGTCGCTACAACAAGGATGAGAAAGTGGGATATACATCTAACTTGATCATTCCTTACAAATTCGACCAAAATACCAGTATAGTAAGTATATGTGGAACCCCAAAAGAACAGCCACTAGGACAAATGTCGAACTAACAAGACAATTGCCCAAGCGAAATAAAGCGAGATTGACCATATTTGCATCTTAGCAACAAATGATTAGTTACAAACTTACAACGACCTGCATTTGTTGTATATTTCTCCACGCATCATGTCTAGAGGAGCATGCTCCAACGAATAATGCTCAGGACCCATATAAACTCCCGTTCTTTCCATCAAAGAAATGCTCTCATCTCGTCCATACCGGGAAGCGTAAAGCCTTAGGTATTCAATGTCCTGAATATGTATTTACAGGTTAGAAAAATCAAAGGTCAATCCCGAACACACACACCCTCTAACCAAAAAAGGGGGCAAAGAAAACAAAATATTCAATTATTCATGCTATTGAACCTTATGAACGACATTTCAACACTTCAATGCCATTAAGTGGCTCCTGCTAATTAAATTGGGGTTTTGGAAAGTCAAAAATACTCAACCTTAACCTTCTTAATATTAATAAAGAGATTGTTTCCAATTGAACCTAATGAACTTAAAATCAAAAATCAATTTCTCCCGAATTACCAGCAAGCTGCAACACAACATTCCACTATTCCAATGTCATTATGTGGTTCCCACCTAGAGTGAGGTAGGGAGGGTCGGATGTACACAAACTTACCCTTGCTAATGTAAAACCAACAAAGAGAAATTAAAAGGAGGTATTTCATAATACTTCTCCCAAATTACCTGCAAGCCACTTAACAGACGCTCTAATCTCAGTGAAGCCACAGGCTCATGTGAAGATGTAAACACTTCGCCAGGGTAATAGAGTACACCATCTCCAGGAGGAAGGCCACGTCGGAAGCGTATCTGAGCAGTTTAACAAAAGGAACAGAAAGTTAGCAAGCCAAGACGGAAAGTAATAGAAAGATTGCACTCGCTGGACTTCAAAATCAATATTGCCAGTTTCTTCAACAACGTACAAATCTACAATATGATTTCTTCATCAGTGATATACAAAGCAACAAAATACCAGTCTACTCAGCACACTAAATTCCACACAATATTACCGAGACATTGAGTTCAACTACAAAACAACCTACACAAAAAACGAAATAGACCATTGTTTCAAGAAAGCAAATAGAAAGCCAATTTTCCTAAAATAAACAGACATAAGGAATTAAATGGTATATATTTATAGAGTAGAGGGTTTTACAAGACAATAGAAACCAGCTTCCCTTACCTTCTTATGCACAGTGCACAATCATTTGACAACTGTATTGCATAGAACTGATTTTAGTCCCCCCCCCCCCCCTCCCCCCCTCTCTCTCTCTCTCTCTCCCCATACACACACAGTATAAAACAAAAAACAAAAACAAAGATTACATGAGTAAATTAACGGGGGTGTATAAAGTATTACCTCTGCACTGGGAACTGTGGCCTTTTCATAGCAATTAGCTCCCCAATAGAGGAAGCCAGTTCCGCCTTCCTTCCATATACGCCACATTACCGCACGGTGTTGTGAACCTCTCATCCCTAGGTGCCAGTTAGGGTGAGGATCAGATGGGCCCATACAAACATAAGTCCACCACTCCTACAGACAAGCAAGTTTAGTTATTTCAGCAGGTATAATACATTAATATCATATGAAATCCTTCGCAACAACAATGCCAAAGCCTTAATCCTAAAAGGTTTGTGAATCGTATGACCACTTTAGTAAAAATTCTAAAGTGAATCTTTGTTGCATCCAAAGTTGAAAGCAAACATGAGGAATAAAGGAGAGTCCAATACACCTTAAGATGCTGTCAATATAGTTTCACATGAATTTGCGGGAATTATGAAAGGAAAATAATAAAAATTGGCAGCAAAAATCACCCAATTCGTGCAATCCTTGCAAAATCTTTCATTCTATATAGTATAATTCACATTTGTGAAGCAAATAATTTGAAAGTTAGTAATGGCCTCTTACAAACATAATATGATTTGCCCATTTCTGCCATATAAAAAACTCCAGTTGCTTGATAACAATAGCGGGCACAAAACTAGCAAAAATTATGAATTCAAAAGAACCTAGTACGATGAGACATCAGGTATAAAGTCTCGTATATTCACTTTTAAGAATATTCCAAGCTGCTTCACATCAAATGTGGTTAATTCTAAAAACATTATCAGAGTGAATAAAAAAAAGAAAGAAATCCGGATTCTAAAATTCATATGTACTCCATATGTCCTGAATTTGATATTTACACTCCATTCTTAATGGTTCAAATTGATTTTCACACTGTCAATTCAATTCAAATTGATTTTTTTCACTAACTCTTAATATTCCTTTAATGCTTATGGTTCCATGTTTCACCATCAATTTATTATTCAATACAATAATATAACAACCATCTAAAAGATTCTATTTTTCTTAATTCTCGTGAACATTTCTGATGAGAACAACTTTAAGGAACAGATGGAGTACTTAAAAGAAAATTAGTCACGGTTCCTATTATTATGAGAAGACCAACCGTAGTTGGTTTATTCATCATGTCTTTCATCAAAATGAATGTACAACTCTGTTCAAATTCATTATTGCAAAGTCAAGTTTGTATTTTCCAGAAAAAAGAAAAATAGCAAGTTGAACCGAGTCAAAATATAGAACATGTAAACAATATCTAAACAGTCCATTTAAAGAACTGGAGGAACCATCAATGGTTTAACAAATCATGAAGCTAATAAAACCAAGAATAATAAAGTGTTACCTTAAAACCAAGAATAATAAAGTGTTACCTTACCCACATCCATTCTGCAACAATGTACATCACCAATAATAAAGAACAAATTATAGACCTCAGCAAACGAGGATAAAAAGTATTACCTCACCCGTATCAAGTTCAGACACAATGTCTTTCACCAAATCCTCACGATTACCCAATACCCATTCACTGCAAAACAAAACATAACACAGATGAACTTATGGCTAGAACTATAGACCAAAATTCCAGATTCCAACAATGATGGAAAAAATAGAAAAAAAATATTACTAATTGAAATTTGTTAATCAACTACATACATCCAAAGTCCAAACCAAGCATTTACCACTATGACAGCGAAATGATTTGGATAGTCAATAATTGATACAGTTCATTGAGATTATGGAAAAAGAGAAATTGGCTATGCAAAAGACTTAGTTGCACCCCATGACACTAAATTTTGCACACGTCTTTGGGTATAAATGAAAGGGTTGAAAGAGCTAAAAGTAGAACGACATAAAAAGTCACCTATTTAATCGGGGACAGCACAAAAGCCAAAAATCATTATATTACCTGGTACAGTATATTTGAGTATAAGGACGCAGATATTTTGGTACTTTCAGAAATGCCTCGAAAGAAGTTGGTGCAAGAGGTGCATCACTTGGACCTACACAGAAAAGGAAGACTTCAAAGATTTGAAAAAATAACAAAAGCCTCAAACTAGCCGAAAGACAGCAACCAAAAAGATAGTGTAATTCAACACATCACTATGAATAGATTAAATCCAAATACATCACCAACACCTAAATGGCAACATATGGGGTCCACTACAGGCTCTAAAAGAAATCAACATGAGATACAGTAGATAACAAAGATTATATTTTATTTGGCGTATCTAATGTCAATATATCTATTAAAATTATGTTGATTGGTCACTAGTCACTACAAAAAATCCTAGCTTAGATAGGAACGGAATCTATTTATTGTGTACGAGCACATTACCACACGCCTCCAAACTGTAATGCTTGTAGTCCGTTCACCACTTCACCTCATTGGAATCGACTGAATGGGGTTGAATTTGGCGATTATTAGGGTAGAATTCATACTTGATGAAAGAGGGAGATAGAGGAGAATAACTACTGCTCAGCAGCCACTACCCACGTCCACAACCTAAACTTATTATCTTCTCAGGCAGTTATCACCGGAACTCTTCTCCTCAAACTCACCGAGTTGCCTCCATTATATTCTTGTCGGACTTGTTTCCACAATACTCTGGTTCTTTTCATGACTTGTGATGTATATGAAGCATATCAGAAGGGAAGTCAAGATCACTTCTAACTTCAATATGGGTTTTGATTGACAGAAAACAAGCTTTGTACTCTCAAGTGTGTAGTTTGTGTGATGTTCAAGTTTACTAGCAAGATAAGGAACAAGTTGAAGGATCAAGAGTACTTTTCATGAAGATCTTTACACACCTCTACCAATTCCAAAGAGACATTGGAAAGATTTAAGCATCAACCTTGTCGTCACTCTACCTCATACTTAAAGAGGTGAAAATTCAATGTAGTTGTAAGCACGTTTTTTAAGATATTGCATTCTGTTTCATGTCACAGGACTGAAGATACAGTAAAATGTAAATGTAGCCATATTTTATTTCAAAAAACTGTAAGATTGCCTGGTAAAGAGATGCCAAAGTTACTAAGCAATCTTGGAGATCATTACGGATGTTAGTAACCATCACCCTGTGGAAAGTAAGGTCACTTAGAATACTAGGCTCGTTGCTTAAAGGCTTGGTCAGTAAGACAGAAAAAGATAGAGACATGAAACTTAACATGCTGAGTTTGCATATATCCAAACATCTACATATGCTACAAAATACTCCCCATTTGAGGTTGTGTATAGTGCAAATCTCCAAAACAGACTTCTAGGACAGCCATAAACCAAAAACATTATGCACAAGATGCAATGGCATCCCTCTAGGCTCTAACCCACCTTCTTTACCTTCTACTAAAAAGCATCAGAAACAGAGTTTTACAACATGAAATACCAGAAATTGAGTTAAAGGCAGAAATATTCACTGGGGATAAAATAAAGTTGATATATGAATATATGTAAAAGTTTATTCTCACCACAGTAGTAAGTAGTCAAAACACGTGCATCTGAAGCGTAGGCATAAAGCTCAGTAGCCATTTTTCTAATTGAATTAAAATGCTCCACATTCAGCGGCTGCCAGTAAATTACATGCAGATCAGAACTCAAGTCAGAAAAATCACCAACCAAATTCATTAACCAGTCTTGTTGATGTTGCAAGTCCCCTTGAACATTGGAGCTTAATAAAACTTCCTCTTTAC
Source organism: Amaranthus cruentus (assembly GCA_019425755.1). Lineage (NCBI taxonomy): Eukaryota > Viridiplantae > Streptophyta > Magnoliopsida > Caryophyllales > Amaranthaceae > Amaranthus > Amaranthus cruentus. The sequence continues at coordinate 2,349,027 of CM033455.1, forward strand.
TAACTAAAGTATATAGACTGATAACAAACAAAAATATAAAACTTTTTTTAACAGACTAATAAATGCAGTAAGAATTATGAGAGAGCAACAATAAAACCTGCTGCTAACACAACCTAGGCAAAAGAAATAGACAACAAAAGAGTATAAATGGCAATATACAAGACAACTATCTTACTCGGGGAGAGTCATGAAAACAATGGCATCCATACATTATTATATTGTTTATCTCTAACAGAGACCTACTAATACCAGCAGGGAAGCAGCTTAAAATCAGAAACATGTGACATATAATCCTTAAACAAGGAAAATATCTAGTATAGCAATAACTAGCAACAAAGCAAAAGAAGCAGCTAATTGTCAATATATATTAATCAAGAATATTTTTGGGAACATACGTCACCCACATAAGAATAGTAGATATAAAACACCTTAATATCAATATTATAGAACTTCTTGACATACTCCATTACATTAGAATAGGTTTGACTATATCAACTGGATTATAAGTATATTTTGAGACTTAATTATAAACAGTCCTACTAATAATACAGTATGTCATAATATGAAATTTGAACATGATAAGAATGTAGAAGTGTCCCATACTCATAATCAATTAGAGTTCACGTATACCCATGTAATAAAATGAGGTGCCTAACTTACATCTGAGCCACTTTATAACAGATTTTAACCTTATCAAACCACAAAATCCCATTATGTAATCTGTGATTAAAAATCATAGAGTAAAGTCCATTATATATTGAGCAACTGTTATTCTAATAATTGGCCATTACTATCTTTTTTTTTAAGAGTATTAAGTTCTAAATGGTCTACTATAAGCTTTTATTTAAATATATGTTATAGAAAACATAAATTATTATAATAAAATGAACCTTTTTCAAGCTAAAAGTTCACATAGAGATGTCCGCAAAAAACGAGTCGTTATTCCGCAAGGTGCCGTATCCACGACATAGCGACCGTTACTGCAAATGCGACAATAGCCGCAATTTTTTTCTATGCATATACCTCTCTTAGTATAAAACAATACAAGCAGTTCTAATCCTAATTGCTTCATTAATATAGTATTAATAAGTTTAATGTTATGAAGCAAATAGAAGAAACAATTGTATAAGGTACACATTGGGAAAGAAGAGAATTAGACAATGGTGAAAATCTGATATTTTTATTCAAATTCCATAAATGACCATCATAGAGTTATGTTTTTAGCCAAGTTTCGAAACGAATTAAAGTTGCTTTCATTTATCTAAATTGATTTGGCAAACAATGTGGAAATGAATTCGTCATAATTTCCCTTAAATTAGCTCCGTGACAATTGTGTGTTGTACGGGTTTTGAAAACTAGTATTTGCCATTCCATAACCAAACAAGAGAGTTTAATACTTCAACTAGGTGTCCACCAGGCTACCCTGTTAATCAATTCCTGGTATAAAACTTCTATGAAAAACTCTCAGGTCATTGCACCTAACATCTTCTTAACCATATTTACCAGGTGGAGAGCTAAAGGGTTAGTCATTTACTTGATGTATAGAAATCAAAAATCACCATGCTTTTTCTATCAGCCAAGTTGATAGGGGTAAGAAGCTCATACATTTTCATTTACAAAAATTGACAGAATTACCTCATCCCACAAATAAAAATATGCTTTCTTCCAATGCTCCTTAGTCTTTAATATACTAATCTCTTTTTGCAAATGATTTGGCCCAGCATCAACACTGGCACACGAGAAAAAAAGATCATTAACTCTGTTCGGAAAAATATGAAGGATCAATTTCATTCAGAAAAAAAAAATCATATACCAAGGTATTACAGGGCCATAAGGAACAGCGTATGCTGCCAGCCTTGGGTCTGAGTAGTATTCATCGGCTTTCGGATGATCAGCTGCAAAAAGTGATTGAGGACACACTCAGAATCATACATTATAAGCATGAACAGTACTAACTTAGTGTACACGATAATGAAATGTAACAGCAATTGAATATTGACTTTTAAGAAATACCTAAGAACAGCCATTGTAGAAGGACAAAATATGCTTAACGAAGAGACAAGAATATACAGCAAGAATAACAGAAATCCTAACAGACGAAATAACACAGGATTCTCATTCCTCTGGAGTCTGAAGAATAGAAGCTGAAAATATCTTGTACCTGGCCAAGGACATGTGTATGTCAAAACACGCATGCTATCACCCCATCTACAGAAGTATGGACTAATTTTATATTGAAGTAGCCATTTAAAATGCTGATCCAATGCCTCAAACCACTCGTTACTTCCATGTTCCACGCCAAAACGATCCTCAATTACTGTATCTGATATCTAAGAGTAAAGTTAAAGAAAAGTACAATCCTATGGCATTGAATTATTCATAAGTTATCGCATGTTCACATCTGAGGCATACATCATAAGTATGTATAATAAAACAGCTCAAGCGACAGCATTCTACAACTAATTCAGTGTTACTACAAGTTAAAATGAACAAAAAGGGTCTGACATTTTTCAATCAATCTACCTTGCAAACCAGAAAGACATATACACCACACCTACAGCACATAAACATACTAGTGACTAGTGAGTAGTGACGTGTGATTAGGTTTGGCCAAAATAGACAATTATATACTTCCAGTGGGAAAAGAGTAAGATGAAATTAAAACAAGTGCCATAAGTTTAGGCCTAAATAGATAAAAGTAGATCCACAATTGGACAAGCACAAGCAGACCCATATAGCATGTTTGCATGAAATAAACTAGTCCAAAGCAGACCCACAATTTGGACCTATCTAGTGAGAAATAGAACCCAGAAAATCAACTCTATCAAATAATGTTGTTCCATTAACATGCCATTCCATTAATAGTCCAAAGTATAATACTAAAAAGATGCCTTCGGTACGATGTCCCCAAATTATTCCTTCCTTGGGTTAAATAATAGACCCGCAACTCATAATAGCTCATCAAATTGTCAGCCTACATCAATTGTCAGTACAATGGAAACCTTTAGGCAGAGAAAAAAGCATGAACATACAATATATTCATATGAGTTCTAAGCATTAAAGAGAAGGATACACCAATTACAGCCGGAAGTGAAGGTGTAATAGGAAGCACAAAATCCCACACAGTCAAGCTGATTTTTACACAAACTGAACGATTTGAAATAGCATCCTCATCCATCAAATCAACACCCCCATTTGCTGAAAAGAATTCAGAAAATGATGGGGAAAGAAGAACACGCCTTAGATTTGATGTAGCAGATTTTACTCGGTCAACCTAAAAAAAGGACATGTACATAAATATTCCTGGAAAGGTAAGTTATCTGCAATTGTAAATTAAACAGAGATTACAACACATAGGATATCACACCACTTCATCCTTTGAGTTCTGTTCAATTGGCTCCATGATTTCAAGACAATCCTTTAATTCTCTGTAGAGTTGATTCTTTTCAGCCTTGTCAATACATAGTGCTCTGAATCTGTGGTAAATCGGCATAAATCATCATAAGCAGATGGAAGTAGACAACAGATAAGTAGCATAACCATTACAGCATTAGATATATGCCATTAAGTAATAACGCAATGAGCTAAAGGGACTAGATTATCACGGTGCATCAGTCTTTACAGCAGTGATGTATAACTGCCCCTCATATACGCCAGGAGGTTGATCTATGGGTATATCAATGGAAACCCATAATGCTGTCGTTTCTCTGCAATGAAGATAAGCATTTGCCTCAGAAAACAAAAAATGTAATCATTAACACACATATTTAGGTTAACTAAAGACTGAAGATATATACCCAGGAAATAGTTGTATTTGAGAGCTTGGCAGGTCAAGCGGTACAAGAGCATCTGGAACCCCTAATATGGGTACCACTCGCCGAATCTTTATAGATTGACTAACAACCAACCTAAACACAGAAAAAGATACATCATTCGGATTTGTGGCTTCAATGTCAGAAGTTGTGATTTAAAACAGCTATTTGCATATACTTCTTCATTTGAAAAACTTTAAAAAAAAGGCCAATAGCAACCCCCTCCTCCAGAAAAGTTTTCTGTAAGCACAGAAACTAACCGGTCCCCAGAAGCAGATACAAGGTCATTACACTGCACTTGCACAGTTCCAGCAGTGCCGGAACCACCCCATGTGACTTTTGGACGCAAAGCAACTTGGACACTTTCTCTCTCATTTCTAGCAGCCAATAAATTTACCTATGCGACAGAGAAAACTTAGTCAGGGACACATGGTAAAGAGCAACCTCGTGTCCTATCCCCTTCATAATGATGCGATAGCCTTCCAGGAAACCAAATGAATCATCACTTAGCAAGTTAGCCACGTGATACCGCCATAATCCTTAAAGAAAGTATGAATTTTAGAGGAAATGGGATATAAAAGAAAAAAGAAGACAATGAAAAGTCAAGGGCCTTAGTCAAATAGAGCAACATGCCAACATTGATGACAAAGTGGTTGCAATAATCCCATCTCTAGTGGTCGACAAAGATCTTTGACAGCTTTTAACACAATTGTTATATTTTAAAATGGTTATATTTTAAAAAGGGAGCATCAATTCTAGCGAAACACATCCACATATAAGGTCATCTACTTTAGCTCAAATCTGGAATTAATTCAATGGATATGTCAAATTTCTTGTCGTTTCTTGAGTTCATTGACAAGTTTAAAATGTGTAAATGTTGATCAAATGACCAAGTGTCAATTTTGGATGACTTTTGATCCATTGAACCCAAGTTACAATCAATTGGTCACTTAGTTTTAAAAAGCGCGCCTCGCTTTGTGCCTTGTGTGCCTCGAGCTCAGGCTCGGCTAAAAACGCCTCGGTTGGGTGAGGCAAAGCCCACTACAAGAAGCGTGCGCCTTGGGTGCCTCGATACGTTTCACGCCTCATGCACTCGCTGCTCCTCCTTGTTGGGTTGGATAATTAACTTATCCTTGCTTGTTCGAAAATGAATTAAACTCAAAACTCGAATTTACTTGGATATGAAGTTCAAAAAATCATTCCTTCTTTAAGAAAAACAAAAGGCATGCAAACAAGAAAATAACTTCGGGAAATCTTCGTATTCTCATTATAATAGTTTTGTGCTAAAGTTGTGTTTGACGCAAGAATAATAAATGTTTTGAAGTTTGTTGATATTAAAATATGAATGTCATGTTGTTTGAAGTATTATATATGTATTAAAATTGAATTTTAAGCTTTAACGAAAAGTGCGCCTCACATACAAAAAGCTCGCACCTTCGCCCTGCGCTTTGCATCTAGGCTCTAAGGGCCTCAGTGCACCTCGCGCTTTTTAAAACTAAGATTGGTCAGTTATGGCACTAAATTGATCTTTTAGTCAATTTTAAGAATCCTTTTGGTAGGCTTGAGGCATCAAATTATTAAGGTACAAGCGTTGTAGGCAAGATGGTCGAACAAGAAGATTTGTAGCTAAATGGAACGCTTATGGTGGCTAAACGCAATAGGTGCTATAAAAGGAAGCCAAATTGTTTTGAGATTTATTGTCCCATGTTTTGTTTCTGATTTTCTAGAACTCTCTTTTAATGTCAACCAACAAATTCAATCATTTTCTTCATTTATTACGTTTATTACACTAAAGGAAAAAATATTATAACTCCCAATACTAACCTTAAAATTCTACCATTGTCTCATTGATGCAAATCTATTGGGATAGAGGGAGTATTAACCTTGAGTATTATATGAACCAATACCAAATTTACTGTATGTAATGATGTTTAGAATGAAAATAAGTTGTTTACTTAATAGCATGGCCACAGTTTCTTGCAGTTTATCCATTCTCTTCTATCCTTAAACTAGTTCATAGTAAACTAAGGCAGTGGGGCAATTAAGAGTCTAACATACTCTCAATTCTAACCTAATGTAATTATTTTGGTGGCATCTTGAGAAAGGGAATAATAGCTTAAAGTGCTAACATTTTAATGTTGTTTTCTGATCATCATCTTATTTTAATTTGATTATTTTAATTCGAGAGCTACGCTAGTTCAAATGATCCTAATTCCTATATATCAGTTTTAGACTTTTAGGTGCTTTAGTTCTGCTTACTGAATCCCCCAAATTACTCAAATATGTAACTTCCCGACCTTGTTGTGTTTAACTGTTTAGTATCCCTGTGAGCTTGTGAACTCTTGAACAGTTGAGCCATGCACATTAGATCCCACTCTCCATAGATTTCCATCAAGTGCCAACTGCTCCCCAAACCCATTTCTTCATATGATTTTTAACTCCATTCATCTAGTTCATTTTTAGCCTCCCCCAACCTCTTTCAAAATTCTCATGCTTCCAGCTTTCTACTTCTGTACTGGTCTACTGGATTATCTTTTGGTCAATGTACACAAGCCCAATACAGTACAGTTGAATATCTTAAGCTCCTCCACAATATTAGCAAATCCAACCTTCCACCAAGTATCTTCATTCAGGATTCTACCGCTTAGGTAACTTCACTAGCATTTATCTCAACACATAAATTTCAACCACATTCATCTTTTGTAACAACGGAATTTAGGTAAATGTTTGTTTTGATCATCAAGTAATAGCATATCATCAATCAACCTTCACAAGAATTTTCTCAAACCTGGTCTATCTAGAAATATAAGAAATTAGAAAAAATAGGAGCTTGTAATCTATGAATTTCTGGTTGCTAAACATATCAAATCATTGATTATTACATTTTTAATTGACCTAATTTATAAAAATATGAGGCTCTAAGCATAATTCATGGAAATACAAGTTACAATGGTTAAAAATGTAAAGCATCAAAAAGCATAACTACTTGAACGACAAAAAAATATCAGGTACTGCAACAATTAAGCTTTCTATTATAGACTTCATTAAATGCTATGATATGGCTTTTTGGCACAATAAAAGTCCTTTGTGAAACAGAATTTAAATTGATCTGTATCATATATTTGATTTGAACAACTAAGTTCCCACTTCCACTATTATCCAACCAAACATGTTAATCAGAAAAATACAAGATCGAGTATTTGGGGAGAAGCAATTCCACACTATAGACAGCTTTTGATTTTTTAAGAGAAGCATCTATGAGATATTTTTATTCAAAGCTATCTTACAGCCAATCAAAATTTGATAGTACACGCAAGAACGGTAAGCTATCATCACCTACTGGACACACTTAGGAGTTGCTTGAAACTTTAGGAGCCTTAGCCATCAAACATAATAGAATGAGGGGTATTTACAGAGTTACATGTATAGAAAATTCTGTATGAAAACTTGCCAAGAGGCCAACAATGGGAATCAACATGCGCTAGTCGCCATGATAGAGCTAGGCGACGCAATTCCTTGAAGTGAGAGCCTTAGAAGGCTTATTGGTTTTAGCCTCATAGGAGTCCTTTTTGATGTGGACACCCAACGAAGTATGTTTTATCATCTCTTCTTTATTTCTCTTCTCTTTTTCTCTTCTCTATTTCTCTTCTTTAGAGTTTATAATATTTTTTGGGGTTTCATGGCGCCTCACACTGAAACACTAGCACCTTCAAATGTCGCCTAGAGCCTAGGTTCTAGAGACCCTAAGCACCTAAAGGACCCTAGTGCCTTTTAAAATTTCTTGGCCTGAACACTATGCTCCCATAATTATTCATATTCTCTGAGCTACTTGGAAGTAGATTTTTTTCACTGCCTTCCTCAGAGAAAACTAGAAATGGAAAAAAAAAATCAGAAAGAAGTCTACCCCAGGCAAACCTTTCCTCATCTTTACCTCACTTTTTCAACTCTATATGTCATGCTTCCATAAAAACTTCCAAAGATGTGACTGATGATAATGAGTCTTAAATTTACAAATTTTGACTGGATCCTATTATAGCTCCTCTGGTGAACTAGCAAACTTCATTTCACATTCACTTTAATCTTTACTTCAGCTTTGGATTAAAAAAGCTTAGCGAGATGTATATGAGCTCTCATTTGTTGCTACTGATGTACTTGCGCAGATCACTGCTTAAAAAGTGATAAGGCCTCGTACATCTAAATCCGCCAAGGCTCCTACCCATTCCGCCTCACTCAGGCAGGAGAATCCTTCGAGTAATCGGGCATGTTGACTATATTTTGTACAACCAAGTGATATCAATCATTTAACATATCCAAGTCACAGCAAAAAAAAAAAAGCAAAACCTAAATTTCACCAACTTAATGACTTAAGTTGAACAGGATTCATTTGTACTCCAACCAATGATCACTATACCAAACACATAATTCAAGAAAGAGAACACCACAATACAAACCAAAAATGAGATACAGCAAACATACTTGCTCCAATTTCCTTGGCATCTCCTGAGAACCAACATTAACAGTATTAGGCACGCACCAAACATGCAATAAATCAGAAGATGCAACTTCGGACGGATCGATGGCTCCTTTCATCGAACTCGAAACATACACACCAGCATCACTCCATCCATATGACGTACCTCCACCTGCTACACCTTCAACGGGAGGCACCATCACCTCCTGAGAATTCCCTGCTAAACCAATCAAGTTTATACAAATCACAAACAACATTCCCAAAGGAACTGATAGATTAGAAACAGTATGATTACAGTTTGCATAATTAAAAATCATAAAAAATCAATTAGGAACACCAAAAATAATCAATCGAAATAGACGCCAAAAATCATTATTGAAGAATTAGGTCATACAGGTAAGAATTGACGCCAAACAACTATGAACATCTATAATATACAGGATTTCATAGAATGTATAACGAAATTAAATTTGAACAAATTATTTGAATCGCGAAAAAATATTTAGGTATTCCTGCTATCAAAACTTGCTAAAACCCAGATGCTCTTGAAATGTTATTTTTGGCACAAAATGGTCCCCTTAAGTGCATTTCTTGATTTGAGCATCACACTATGAAACGGTTTCTTACCACCTCCTCACCTCCCACAAAAATTTAAAAATAAAAAAAAAACGTAATTTGTTATAGGAAAAATTAGTAGAATAATTCAACCTATTTATAATTTTCCTACAATAATCTCACCTATCGATTAATCATGAATAATCTTAGCTTTGAGGGGCATTTTCCTAGTGTAAACCCGATGACCGGATGACTCGTTATAACAAGTTTTATTTTAAAAAAAAAGATAAATTAAAATAAAATGTCGAAAAATTTGTTAAAAAAATATTCATAAAAAATTTATGATTTTTTTTATTATTTAAAATTTTAGGTGAATTTTCAAATAAAATTTCTAATTTTAAAGTAATAATTAATTTATTTTTTTGGTAAATTACCTATTACAGCAGCGCAGGTCATCAGGTTACCCACTTAACGTCAACTTAACGAAAAAAAATAAACAGTGTCACGTTTGTAATTAGCTCAAAAAGGTAACGGTACCATTGGAATTAAAAAAACACAGGAATACCATTGATAAAGTGTTATAACACATGGATATTATTGATAATTTTCCTTATTTATATCATGATTGTTACTCTTTGGTTTCGTTAAATTTGCACCTCTTTATCGTCATATCATATCATCATATCATATCATATCATACACATATTATAATCCAGGAACTTCTATGCCACGTGTCATCATATGAAAGTTATTCCTCTTTTTTTTTTACAGGATTTACTAATGTCAAAATTTATATGTGATGAAATTTGTCTCATTTTCTGATCTTCTATCACAAACTTATGATATGTCTTATTTATGCATTATGTATTCTATCTCTTTATTCTTATAGTTTAATAAGCTATATATTAAATTTTAATTTTAATACAAATATTATTAAATTTTAACATATGATCTAATGAATATGTTTTTTAAAAGGATAGATGTTATTGGACAAATGGTGTCGTTTAGTGATGTCCATGTGACTCCACCTATAAAATGCCTAACTTTGAAGTTGTGTGATACAGAGTATGTGTATAATTATATTTTTTTATTATTATTTTTAGACAGTTTAAGATAATTATTATTGATAAAAAGAAATTCAAACCTATGGTAATAAGTTTTGTAACAGGGATAATAGAATTTAATGCAAACTTTGGGATATATATGTCAAAAAAATATTTGAATATATATCACAACAAAATACCAATGAGTTTGTTTTATTGTTCTTAGCTTTGGAAAGGCGAAAAACATTCATCAACAAATAAAAAATACTACCAATAAACTTTTATGTAATATAAAAAAATTTACACAACCTGTGCATAGCACGGGTAAATACCTAGTAGAGATATAAATATTGTACGAGTAGTATACTTTATCCATTCTTTTATTTTGGTGTACCGGATATACACAGTTATGTTGTGTCGAACAAATTCATTGTCTTTTATTTTTAATGAGCTTGTTTGACGACACTTAAATTTCATTTGAATTTTTAGATTCTAAAAAGTTGATACTTGGTGTATTGTTATTTAATGAAATAATTAAAATTAATACGAATTTAGAATTTTTTGAGGTCTAACTTGGTTATTTGCAATTTCAAATTTTGGTATCAAGCCAACAACTTACATTTTTTTATCGCACTCTCCTTTATGGGTATAAGTTGTCGTTATTCTTCTCTCTCCAGACCCTGACCATAGTTCATGAGCGGGATATACCGGATATGATGATGATGAAACTCACAATTTTAAAAACTTTATATGAATTTATCAACGAAAATACATTATAAATTATTAAGTATTTCTATGAAAATTTGCCAACTGCTTCAATTATGAATGATTCTGGGTTGGGTCCAAATAAACTTTTACTCTTTTTTGTGGATTCATGCCCATACATGCACTTTGAATTTTTTTGGCTAAACTCAAATACATTTGCTCTAGAGTTCTAAATTAAACCTAAATGGATCTTAATTTAATTCAAATTTAAGATTTAGTTAGGTCTGATTAGAGTTCTGAATGAGACAGTCACATACAATATTTACTCGTATAAAATAGGTCTAATATAAATGATGGATACAACCCCTCTTAGATGAGACCGTTTCACGGTGAGACGACCTTAAAATAAGTAGTCTTTAATCTAAAAATTTCTATTATTGGGCTATTTGATTCGAGTATGAGACATATCTCACGGTGAGACCGTCTCATACAAGAATTTTGTGTTATGGATTGAGCCTATAGTGGTTATGGGTTGGGTAGGGATCTCTAAAGTTAATATATCATATGAGTATGCAAATCTTATACTTGGGCCCTTTTTGACCTAGACCAAAATCATTGGGTCTTAAAAAAAGTGGACCACATCCTAAAACGAAAATTTGAATAGTATTCGCAACTTGTTTTACTTTTTTGACCAATTTGACTCTTAACTGTGAACAACACCGAACTTTATATATTTTGGAAATAAGTTCATTTTGCTCTTATTTTGTGCTTTTTTTTATAATTAATCTTATATATTTCAAATTTTCTCCTAAACCTAGGAACGGGCTAGGGCACGCTAAACACAATTTTGAATAATCATGTTTATCCTCTTTTCATTCGCAAATTTAAAAATTTGTTTAATAAAAGCGCTCAAGATCGACCAGAGTTTGGATATGATCTGTTTGGATCGAACAAAATCAACATAGGATTGCTTAGGATCGATTGATTCTGCAAACAACTATTTTTCGTGCTCATTTTATTTTCTTCTTTTTTTACTTATATTTATGTATGAAAAAATAATATAAAACATATAGACGTATAGGTACAAAAAAGTTATTCTTATATCACTTTTATATATATTTAAGAAAATTATAAAAAAAAACTAATAAAACTTTTTTTTGTCAAAAATTATCTTTTATTTACTGTTTTGTCAAACAGTACCTACTAAATACATATGTTTGTCAAAAGCTACCAACAAAATCTAAAAAAACAAATATCAAAATGTGGGTGGAATGTGGATATTTATATTTTATAAACACAAATAGTTGTGAGAGACGCATTAAATGTATGGGCTAAATAGCCCATTTAACTCAAATTAAAGAGAAAATAAAAATGTGGGGTTCTTATTTTGAGATCGTATCTTTAAGAGACGGTCTTTCACAAGAGTAGCCGATAAATAAAAAATAGATCACTACATTGCTTTCTATAGCAATAACAAAACTCATAATATTTTCGTGTCCTTTTAAGGTTGCTACTTAGGGGATCAACACAAACATCAAGAAGTAGTTACATTATTTTAGACTAAAACCCAAAACATTTACACAAATTCTTACTTGAGACCGTTTTTTGTAAAGACGGCTCTCAAAAGCCCAATCTAATTCTAAATATTGTTACAACTCTAAGTATAGATTTGGGCTGGACTTTTAAAAGTCGTCTTTACAAAAGATAGTCTCTCAAGAGAGCACCTAAAAAATTTAAACTGTGAAGTGAGCTTTCATAAAAGTAAAAGAACATATAAAAGAATATGAATCAATAAAAGTAATAAATGTCATTTTCATTAAAAAAAATTCTAGCAAATTAAAAATAAGAGGGACAAAAATAAAATTATTTCGCTCATAGACCAAAGCATACTGTAAAGTGTGAGAAAATACTAAGCATTTCACACTTATTTTTTAAATTCACACATGATATAGTGGAAAAGGTCCAACGTAACTTGAGGGAATGGAGTAGTTAGGTCCATAAAAAACTTTATAGTTTATATTATTATACTTTTTTTATTTTTAAATACTCGCATTTTTATTTTTATCCATAATCCATGCTATTTCTTAAATTTTCATTCACACAATAAATTTAAGGGTATGTTCGGTATATGTTTTTTTAAATTTTCAAAGTTCATACAAAATATATATATATATATATATATATATATATATATATATATATATATATATATGTCTATAATAAATAAAAAATTAGCTAGATGATTTTAACAACTAATAAGTAAAAAGTAATAAAATCACTCTTTTGTTTCTTATTTTGTATTTTTATTTTTTTAAAAAAACTAACAACTTAAAAAACAAAAAAGAAAAACTCTTATTTTCCATATTATCCATATATTTCTTTTACTTTTATAAAATATTAATTTATCTAATTTTCTTGATTTCCCATCACTTATCTATAGAGCAAATTTAAAATATAGAGTCAGTAATTTTACTCCTTTAGAATGGGCAAAGGTAAAGGACACTTCTCGTATCCCGCACAAGGCAGTTTCCTAAAAGTTGCAGATAAATCACACTCGTTCCCCCAAGGAGAGAGTAAAGAAACTCTCCAACTAATACCTACGCCCAGTAGTGTTTGAACCCTAAATCTTTTGCTCCACATGCTGATGCCGTATACTTTTGGTTCTAGAATACTAATTTTGAAAACTAGTATCCAAAATCCACTTCTTGAAAATAGTCAAACAAAATCTACAAGTTGGGGACCCAACTCCCCTTTTTTATGGCAAAAGAAGTAGCACCAAAGTAGTATAAATAGGTGCATTAACCCTTCCTAATTCCTCACTCCAACACTTAATAATAATACTTGTATTTCTTACATTATTACATATTACATATAGAAGTATTATTAATTAATTGTTATTGAGAAGCCAAAATGGGTCAGGGAAGAGGCAATGCAAGAGCAAGTTTAGTAGGTGGAGTAGCTATTATTTGCATCTTCTTGGCTTTAACTCAGCCAGCTATTGCTGCTATTTACAATGTTGGTGGTTCTAATGGCTGGACTTTTAATGTTCAGAATTGGCCTACTGGCAAGTCCTTTAGGGCTGGTGATGTTTTAGGTATCCTTTTCTCTTCACTTGGATCTTGTCTTACTTACTTAATCTTGCTTTCCGAGACCGTCTCTTTGAAAGATCAGACGTCTCTCAAATGCAGTCCATTAAGACTTAATGCCTATTTACATTATCTTTAATGCATACTTACCTTATTTTTAATGCCTACTCACAATATCTTAAATGTCTACTTATACTACCTCCTATTCAACCTAAATGTCCCATTTGGTTTTTTGGCACTATTCACTCATCACTCTTAATTTGTATTTTACTCTTAATCTATAAGTTAAAATATAGTCATGTGGGATCTTGTTTGATTCGTCTCAATACAAGGATTATTAATATCAAATTTTCATAATTTTTAATTAAGAATAATTTGAGATATTAAGGGCCAAAATATTGTCTCGACAAGTGTGAAAAAACTAAATGAAACATTTAGGCTGAATAGGAGGAGGGAGTATTATTTTAAAGGAAAAAGTGTGAAAAGTACCTAACAAAAAAAATTTCCACAAAATACATAATAAAAAAAGTTTTGTGAAAAATACTTAACAAAATTTTTTCTTTTCCAAAGAGTATCAATTGACGTTTTTCTTCAGTTGACCGTCAAATATAACGATTGATTGGTCAAAATCGAAAATTTTTCTTCCTCAACTTCAAATTCTTTTCCAATTCGATTTCATGAGAGTATTATACTCCCTCCGTTCCTTTTTGTTTGTCTACTTTAAGTTTGTCTACTTTTAGAGAGAGAAATTTAAATTAGATTTTTGAAATATAGATGATAAAATATATTCATGTGAGATCTTGTTAGATTTGTCTTAATGTAAAGTTTTTTAATATGTAATTTTTATAATTTTTTATAATGCGGACTTAGCGATATTAAGGCTTAGAATTTGCTAAAAAATACGTGTAAAAGGTATAGTGGACAAATAAAAAGGAATGAATGAGAGTAGTATTAAGGGGTCGCTTGGATTGAGGGTAAATATTTAAGGGGTAATAAAAGTCAAAGTAGGAATTTAAGGTTAGTTAGGTAGGTGATTAAAGGAATTTGATTGTTGGAGAAATGGAAGAATGAATTAGAAGGTAATGAAAAAATAGAGAAAATAGCAATAAGTTCCCTTATTTTGGGGTATAAATTTACCCTAGGGGGAGGTGGGGGAATTCTTTACCTCCAAATGAGTGAAATCAAACTTTTTTTCTATTCATTATTTTTAATCTACTCCTATTCTACTTCTATCACAATTATTTCAATAACTTCATTTGCATATCTAATTACCTTTGTTACATTAGTTTGACTTTTTTTACTACCTTAAATATTTACTCTCAATCCAAGCGACCCCTAAGTAAAGAAAAACTATTACTAGCATTCTGAATAAAAGGTTGGGCGTGCCAAACTTTTTATTGTGGTTTGCTACGTGCATATGTTTTAATGGGATCTCTCCTAAGGTTTGATTATTAGTGTTCAAACTTTGTTAAAGTGGAAATTAGTGAGCTAAGAAAAGACACCATAAAGAAAAGAGCTTTTGCAAAATACTCCTTTAATTTTACATAGATCAAGATTTAAGGCATAATAACATATTAAGCTTTAATTTATTGCAAATTGTGAGTACTTTAGAAAGTTAATAAAGTCAAAACTTTATAGACCATGGCAACATGCCCCCATTTACTTTAACCCAATTTTCTAGTTTATGATTTTCCTAGTAAGTTGACTAATTACGGTTAAATTCAGCATATTGATATAGAATGAATCGAATACGTATCTCGGGTTTTGGAATACAAAAGAATAATAAAACCTAATTACTATACCTAGGTTTTGTGTGCCGCTCAATATGGTATCAGAGCCAACGTGACAAAAGGTCACGAGTTTAAATCTTAATCACCCCACTTTTAAAGTGAAATATTTAGCGACATGTATGAGGAGTGCATGTACTGTGTTGAAGTGTCCGTGTGTTACCTACATGTGAGTTGTCTCACATCGGAGAAAGAGAAGAGTATGCATCACTTTATATACTCAAGGCTACTATTACCAATTGGTTTTAGTAATAAACCTTTTTTGGGTTTATGAGTGGATTACTTCTTCTCCTCCTTGTTTAGGTTGCCCAGGCCAATTTTCTGAATTCTATCATGCTGCATCCACACTTCTAACTCAAAGGACTCCTGTGTGAGGGGAGCGTGTTAGAGTATATAACATATCCTGGAACCTTAACCATCAACTTAAGCTTTTGGTTGATTTGGTTTCTTGACAGAAAGAAATGGAATTTAAGTTATGGAATTTAAAATTTGGAAAATGAAATTGCAGCATTCAACTATCCAAGGAGTCAACACAATGTGGTGGCAGTGAGCAGAAGAGGATACAACAGCTGCAGTGCACCAAGAGGTTCAAAAGCATACCAGACTGGAAAAGACAGGATCAGATTGCGCAGGGGCCAAAACTATTTTATCTGTTCTTTACCAGGACATTGCAAATCTGGAATGAAAATTGCAATTAATGCTGCTTAATTACTCTACTAATTACCCTAATAGTTTGTTAATTACCAGTTTTAGCTGCTAATTAACACAATTAAGCTGATGATCTTGTTATATTAGCTATATAAGTTTAATTATACTACATGATTAACGGAAATAAAGGAATTAGTAAGCCTTTGTTAAGTTTGTTATTGGCTGTTTGAATCGGATTGTTGTATTTCTATTTAAAAACTCTCGTATAAAAGAGTATTATTTGACTGAGCGAGAAATATATGATAAGAAAAAGTTATGCTTGTTATAAATTTTGCCATATTGAATTTGCACGAGTCAATTGTTATAACTTATAAAGGAATAATATTGTTAGTGAACCTTTGTTGAGTTTGTTGTTAGCTGTTTGAGTCGGATTGTTATTATATTTTTGTTTAAAAACTCTCATATAAAAGAGTATTATTTAACTGAAGGAAGAAAATATGTTAAAGAAAAAGTTATGCTTGTTATAAATTTTGCCATATTGAATTTGTATGAGCCAATTGTTATAAGTGAAAATATTGTGTAAATGAGATGAGACAATGAGTCACGACTATAATATGAGCTCATGTATAAATATCAAAATGTTGCAAAATTCATTTGGACAACAAAATGTTAAATGTAACTGACACGTTAAAAAGAAGGGGTGATAGGAAAAATTACCTGGATAAAACAATCTTTTGCTTATTTCCCTACAATAATATCAACTTTTGATTAACTATGAATAATACCAACTTATGGGGGTGTTTCCCTAAAATATACCTAACATATTCTAACATATTAAAAATCAAACTATAGTTAATAAACTAAAGTTGGTATTATTCTAGGAAAAAACACCCCAAAATTGGTATTATTCATGGTTAATCAAAAGTTCGTATTATTGTAGGGAAATTAACAAAAGATTGTATTATTCACGGTAATTTTTCCTATTTAATATATTTTAGATACGTTTCACGCTCTTGGCGAATCTCAAAATCAATATCAAAATAGACAATGGATTTGTTAAACAATTAACTGTTGGCTTATTTGATTAATTGGTGATATTAACTTTTTTGTTAGTTGCTAAATCAACTATTATGAAGATATATGGTAGAAATTAATTATTGACTGTTATGTTATAAAAAGGTTAAATTTAATTAAAATACGTTGAAACATTTTTCATGGAAAAAAATATTAAAAAATTGGAATAAAATATCACGGGTGATGAAAATTGGGCTTGAATAAAGTATCCCAAAATGTGCAGTAGTTTACGATGCATTTTAGGCACGTAATTACGTAACACTAGGAAGGACACAATTAAATGTAGATCCTAATTTTATGGATTATGATTTATATTATTATTACATAACATGACAATCTAAATTAATTAGGGCATTTGAAATAGACTTTAAAATTGATCATATCAGCGGACATCAAGCCTTGAAAGGAAAAAAGTTATGTTTGTTTTTGACTAAATAAGCCTACTATATCCTACTCAGTATAATCTGCTCATAGAAAATTATGGACAGGGTCTGTGAAGAAAATGACGGCGGCAACTGTAATACCCCAAATTGAGATTTAAAAGGATTGATAGACTACTCATATCAATAATGTGCATATTCTTTTCATGAGAGTCCATTTTCTAAGAACTCTACAGTTAAGCGTGCTTGGTGGGGAACAATCTTAGGATGGGTGACCTTCTAGGAAGTTTTCCCGGGTGCGCACAAGTGAGGACAAAGTGCGCTAGAAAGACTTGTGTTGATCTGTGGGGCCAGTCTACAGTCTCCATGAGTAGTCACTGGTGGTCTGTTGGGCCGGGGTGTTACAGCAACTCATACGCATAAAGAAGAGCGTAGCCAAAAAAAATCCCCTTGCTCGAAAAAGAAGTGGTAACATTTTTTAATCTTCATTACTAAGCTTTAGATTTACTCCAATTCATTAGGTCGAGAATCAAATTTTATCTTAATTAAAATAAATAATATTATTATTTTGAATAAAGTTCATACAATTTTCACCTGCTTTCTCAGCCTACCAAAAAATAATTTTAATAGGTCGGTCTTCAAAGTTCAAACTTTAATAAATCGAGTAATTTAAAAATCGATCATGTCCAATTGTAATTTAGCCCTAAGAAAACCCATCATTAAAACACTATCAAGACCATCAAAAATTTTCAACCCAACACACTCCGCTGACATCATTCTCTTGTCATGATTACATCGTAAATGATCACGAGAGAATTTTTTACCACTAGTACTTGTATCAAAGCGGAGTACATTTTAGTAGAGGCGTTCATTCGGGTCATCGGATTGATTTTGGGTCAGTTTAAAATCGGGTTTTGTGTTCATATTGATTTTTACATAATTGTAGATCTATTTTTAAGTCGGGTCAAATCGAGTTCGGTTATAAAATCGGATGTCTATCGGGTCATCGGGTCTGTTTTGAACGCCTCTACATTTTACATATCATGTTCTTTCTTATGATAAACATTATTACTCCCTCAATTTTTTTATTTTGCATAAAAAGTGATATTTTTTCTCAATATATTTATATTCAGTAGTAAATTCAAAGGGACAAAAGAGTATAAATCAACTCTAACATGATTGTTATTCACAAAAGTGCAGAAATTGGATATAAATTAGCATATTTTTTGAAAGAGGATATGAGCACCATATTGGGGTTGCAAGGTCATTAGTTGCATAGGTGCATGAACATATGTTGGGGACAACACAAACTTATATTGCTTAACAATCATGGCTAGAACAATTCTTGACTCCACCATGGCTAGATTTTGTCCCACACAAACTCTTGGACCTATTGAGAAAGGGAAAAATGCAGCAACATGTTTCCTAGGTTGTAAAAATCTCAAAGGATTGAACTTATTAGCATCTTCGCCCCAAATATTGACATCATGATGGACATCGGTCATGGCTAAATACAACTGTGTCTCTGCCGGAACAATCAGATTCCCCAATTTTAAATTTTTCACGCTTCTTCTTTTTAACATGACCGCAGGAGGATATAGCCGAAGTGTTTCGTTTAGTATCATGTTGATCTATAAGTTGAGGACAACATTAGCTTGTTATAAATATGAAATCAAAAAACTATAAATTCTCAAGTCTATAAAACGATAACAAAAGAGAGTAAGTACTCATACTCATAAGCTTGAAATCGTTGATCTATTAGACTTCATAATCCTAATGTCATTAGCTTTTTGAGTCAATCTTTTTCCTAGAACTAAGGCTAGAAAATCCCCTAGAGACAAGAAAAAGGGAAAAATCATTCATTTTTATAGGTGGTAAGAATCGAACCTTTGTCAGAATGGTAAAAGTTAATTTACAACCACTAAGCCATCAAATGATTCTTAACTTTGTGAGTCATTTTATTATAGTCATTTCAAGGAAACAACTCAATCAAAAGTTTAAGCTGATGGTTTAGGTTCCAAAATATGTTATGTACTCTAATACAACCCTACACACATGAGTCCTTTCGGCTAAAAGCTAAGTGTTGATGTAGATCATGCTATATTCATATTAGACGACCCTAAATATTCCACTTTTAGGACATGTGTGTATTGGGTGTAAATATTTAAGGGGGGAAATAAAGTCAAACTAATGAAATAAAAGCAAATAGAGATACATTTTAAGTAGTTGAGATAGTTGTGAAGAAGGTAAAATGAATATGAAATAAAAATAATAAAGGAAAAAGAAGATGATTTCCCCTATTATGGAGGTAATACATTTCCCCACCCTCCCCTAGGATAAATATTTACCCTACAAAATTGAGAGCTCCCTTCATTTTTTTATTACTTTGCAACCATTCTTCTACCTCTACACCAATTAAATTTCACTAAGTTATCATTTATCAACTTCATTTTTTTACTTTGACTTTTTTTACTCCCTTAAATATTTACACCCAATACAAGCATTCCCTTAATGAAGGGGTTGAAATTCAAATTTGTGACCTCTTATCATGCTGCCTCTAATACTATGTAAACGAACTAACTCAACCAATAACTTAAGCTGATGATTGAGCTCCAAAATATATTATATACTCAAACGATTTGAAACCAATGAACAATAAATTTTCAACTTTAAAATAGGCAATCGTACTTAGTATGTCAAAGATCAAAAGAGAGCAGTGTAACTCATACTCCTTCATCATCATTCATACCCAATATTCCGCTCAAGGCAGGGTCTGTGTGAGGTAAGGTGACAGACAATCCATACCTGTACTCCCTTTAAGGGAGGACTAGAGGAAAATGGTTTATTTTTACCCCAAAAAGAAACGAGCCCTGCATTAGAGGAAAGCGTCATACTTACAAGCTTAAAATCATTGATGTTTTGGATTGTAGGGATGCCATCAACACCACAAATTTGAAGCACTTCTTTCCTAGCTTCAATTTGCCATTCTTGATGGGTAGCTAGTAGAATTAGTGCCCAAGTTAGAAGATTGGCTGTTGTTTCTTTTCCTGCAAAGTAAAAAGTCTTGCACTCATCTATTACTTCATCAATGCTCAACCTCCTTTCTTTTCCATCCTCACTATCATACTCAATGGCTGACATTAACAAACTAACCAAGTTGTTTGCCTCGGTCTCGGTATGGTTTTTCATGATCAACAACCGTATCGAGTCTCGAGTTTCCTTATCTAGCCTCCACCTCTCTCTGTTTTTCGCGGTTGGCAAAAACCTGTTTGATAAGTTTCGCAATCTTTAGTTGTCTAGTGAACATCTCAACCAAAAGCTTAACTTGATGGTTGAAGGCTTGAAGCCCCAAGGTGAATAAGATTTGAGCATGTGATCTTCTGTCATGTTCGCTTCTGATTCTAATTCAAGACTCTCAACAAAAATTCAAACTGATGGTTGAAACCATATGATATGTTATAGATATTAGATGATCTGCATATTTGTAAATTGTTGGAAAAAAAACTTGAATGATAAGTTTCACAATCTTTAGTTGTCAAATGAATATCTCAACGTGAATAAAATTTGAGCACGTGATCTTCTGCCATGTTTGCTTTTGATTCACATTCAAGATTATCTCAACAAAAAACTAAACTAATGGTTGAAACCACATTATACGTTATAGCTAATAGATTATGTGTATATTTATTGTTGGAAAACAAAAAAGAACTTTTACGATAAGTTTCACGATCTTTAGTTGTCAAACTTAACATCCTACCCGAAAGCTTACGTTGAAATGCTTTACGGACTTACGGTCAATATGATTCAAACCCTTTGGACATGTTGTCGTCTAATAATATCTCGAATTCAGCCTAAATGTCCTATTTAATTTTTTGACATTATTTACTCATCACTTTTAATTTATATTTTACTCTTAATCTATAAGTTAAAACATAGTCATGTGGGATCTTATTTGATTCGTCTCAATATAAGGATTATTAATATCAAATTTTTATAATTTTTAATTAAGAATAATTTGAGATATTAAGGGTTAAAATGTTGTCTCGATAAGTGTGAAAAATTAAATGAAACATTTAGGTTGAATAGGAGGGAGTAACAACTAAAAATTTAAGTTGATGTTATTTAAAAGTGTAACGGAGATAAAATTTTATCCATTATACCCGAATGTCATTAATCGGCTCCCAACAAGGTTGTAACAGAGAATATAATAGATATCGAACCTAAATCCAGGAATGTAGATAGATCTAACAGCAAGGGACACAAGGTGCATTTGTTGTTGTTGCAATTCAAAAATTTGCTTTCCTTCTTCATAATTGCTTCCAAAAGCTGTTCTTGAAATGATATCAGCACTAAGATTGTGAAGTTCTTGATGCACCTCAACTTCAAATTCTTCTTGTGGCCCCTTGTTTTCTTCCCAGTTTCTTAGAGTTTTTTGTGTACTACCAACAATATCTGGTATCCAACTCTGCATTTTTCTTTTTGTTAGTGTGTCGAGACAGGTCAAAGCTCGTTTGGACTTGTTTGACAGAGGAAACCCCTGTTGCTGACCTTGTTTGACCAGGTTTTCTCTGTTGCACTTAGTAAGTGGAAATAGTTTGTTTGACTTTTTTTTGACCAGTTTGCCTCTGTTCGCGGTTACCAACTACAAACAACACCGAACCTGAGCTTTGAGGCTGAAGGGCGCTTATATTTAAAATAAGTTCATTTTGCTCTTATTTTGTGTTTTTTTTTTAATAATTAATCTTATCTAATTCAATCCAGGTTGGTACTAGTCCGTTTAAACGGACCACATCCTTGACCCATTAAGTTAATTTATGACCTTGTATGTACCTAAATATTTTACTAGTCTAATTTAAATAAACTAATTTCAATTAACTAAATTAAATTAAAAATCTCTTATATATTTAATATAAATATTGGGAAATGTGCCACTATAATAGATGCAAAAGTAAATGGATTTGGTAGCTTACCTTGACTGTTTCCATATTAAAAGCTTGAGTAGCAATACGACGATGAAAAGCCCATTGATGGCCCTCAAGCCCAACAAGCCCATCACCAAACAACATCTTAGACAAAGGATTAAACTTTAATCTTGCAAAACAATCATTATTAGTATTCATCAATACTTCTTTGATCATATCCGGATCCGAAATTGCAAGCATGGGCTTGGATCCAAACCAGTAAAGAAAAGTCTTCCCATATTGGGCTGACCATTTATGGTAAAATGGCATCACCCTTTTACTTATATCATGAAGCCCAATTTGCATGGGCTTGGATTGGGCTTCAGTATATAAACGTCGGATCTGACCCGTATTTCCAAGGATAGGATAGTATGGGGGACCCACTATGCCTTGATTCTTGAAATGGTGTTGGATCCTCCATGGGACCCATAGGAGGGTGTAGATGAGCTTAAGGATGATGATGAATGGAAGAGAAAGAGCTAATAAGTGAAAGTGTAGCATGTTTTTGGGTTTGGTATTCTAAAAGTAGTTGAAAATACTTGTATTTAAGGATGGATATGGAGTCACCCACCATATTTATTTTGATCTTAGCTTACTTTTCACTTTTGCTTTTTGTTTTTGAGCATTTGTTTATTTTAGTGCAATTGCATTAACACAACTCATATAAAGGAGGTTCATCATCATCATCCCCATTGCATTCCGCTCATACACAGTCTATGGTTAGGATCTGGAAGATAGACATCTCATACCCATCAGAAGAGTGCGGTCAAAGAGTACTAGGCAACTCATATAAAGGAGGTTGTTTGGGTGAAATTTACTTGGGAAATTGAGTACAGTCAAGTTTTTGGTTTTTTCTCATGTTTCATCATCATATCCAGTATATCGCCTATAAAAAATTATGATCAAGGTCTAAAGAAGGAAAAAAGACAATAACTCATACCTATAAAAGAGAGCGCGGGCCAAAAAGTCCCTCAACTCGAGAAAAAACAAGAGAAATTCTTGCAATGAATAGGACTAAGTAAACCTGAAATTAACTCCGCAAGTCTACATCTTATCACACAAGCTTACCTCTTAAACATAAAATAAAAATAAATAAATTGCATATAAATAAAATAAATTAGAATAAAATATAAGGGTAAGGGTTGATAAACATTTTTTTATTTGCACGGTGATCCTAAGCATTTAACTTTTCCCTTTGATAGACAAAAGGTAAGAGTTTTGTTACATTTTACGACTTTTGCATGAAACAAACGCCCCGGTCACCTTAAAATGATCGACCCATTGCACATGTCTACTCAAGAGCATGTAAAATCACATTTCACAATTATCAAAAGTTAAATTCTTTCTGCTAATATCTACTTCAGAACACAGGCAAAAAAAAACATATTTCATCTTACAAAAATGCACCTAAATTTATAAACTATTCCAGCCAGCCATTAAGGCAAAGGCATAGGTGGTTTCCAATGGGGAAAGGGTACTAAATTTCTATTTACAACAGTTGTATTGTGCAGCCAGAATGTCTCGGCCGACTGGTGAAATCGCCTGACTTTCCGTTGGAGCTCCCACAGAATTCCATTGATAGCAGAACACGGCTGTGATTCTGGAGCATATGCCCATAAACATCTCACCTGTCTACCTCGAGCTATCATTTTTTCTATCTCCTCGTCTGCATCATAAAGAATAAGGTGAAATAACTCTATCAAACGAAAAAATAATAATAAAAAGCAATGTGCGGATTCAAAAGACGAACCTGGTATCGATTCCAAATATTCCAGGAGTTGGGGTCCTATTCGAGTTGATGGCCACTTGATTGATATCTGGGCGTAATCCACAACGTTCTGGAAAGGTAATTCCGCTTGATCTGACAGCACCACTGGCACGCACTCCTGTTCATCAGATGATTCAGATCATTTCTAAGGTGTGGGAAAGTTGGAGTAAGACGAACAAGGAAGGAGAAGAGATGAACCACAAAAAACGACTCGTAGAACCGTAGAGTCCATGACGATTCTCCACGAGGGGCTAGGCAGAATTTTGCATTTCTAAGATGTTCAAAGTATTCTTTTCTTCCTAGTTTGTTGGGGCCACTGAACTTCAATTCCGGAGATTCCAACTGTACATGTAAGTAACGGAGTTCACAAAGGGTTAACCGATTTTCTACCAAGCAAAGATGATACAAACATTCAACTACTAACGAAGTACCAAGAGCCATCTTGAAAAATTTTGGGTCTCTGTGCAAAATTTTTATTTTGCGCCTAATTTATAGTAAATATATTTATTTTTTTAATAAACTCAACATATTTCTTTTTTTGATTAACTTTTTTATACATGGAAGAAAGAAGGGGCTCTGTACGGCCGATCACCTTACACACCCTCAAAGACCCCTTTGATTAGCACCAAGAGCCATCTTGAAAATTTTTGGGGCCCTGTGCAAAACTTTTATTTTGCGCCTTATTTATAGTAAATATATCTAATTTATTGATAAACTTAACATATTTCTTTTTTTATTAACTTTTTCATAGACGGGAGAAAGAGGGGTTCTATGCGGTCGATCACCTTGCACACCCTCAAAGACTTGACAGCCACCCAGAATACCAAAGTTCATAAAGACATTACTATTTCAAAGGCAAATTCAAGATCATAAGAAACGATCAACAAATGCAGAAGCAGACATACCTTATCAGGATATTTATTCGCTAGCTCAATCAATTGAAGACGACCGATCTTTCCTTGTGCCCTACCTAAGAAGTTTGCCAAGTACTTCCGCTTTGAGAGCGGTAAAGGCTGAATTAACGTAGCTCCTTCTTTTGTCATTCCATCGTCAACGTTGCCAGGGATGATTATATCTTTCCATGTGTTGAAAGCACTTGTATCTCTTTTATCAGTCCTATCACCCTGGATAACCATTATTCATTAAGAAAGTTCACAGAATATAATGAGTTTCTTAGGGTATTGATTAAGAAACTCGACATTAATCATCTTGGCTTGGTTTTGGTGTCGTATTAACCTTTGAGCTGATATGATAAGTCATTCGTTTACAACGGTTAATCAGCACATCGTGCTTACCTTGAAACTTTTATGTGGTTCTAAAGGTTTTTAAATTTGGGTAATGAAATAAATGACAAAAATAAAGGAATTAGCAATATACAGATTGATATCCAATTTGTCCATTCAACAATTCAGCGCTCCAAACAACAACTCTTAATTGGTAACCCATAACGGTAAAAAAAAATTGAAAAAAGTTCGTAACATTAGACCAACATTACTTTATGGGTCAAAATGTCATGTTTTAAAAAAAATACCATAGTAGAAAGATGTGGGTAGCTGAGATGCACATGTTAAAATATGGATGAGTGGACATACCTAAAGAACATAATTCGAAACGAATGTATAAAAAAAGGGTTTTAGAGCTACAGAAATTTTAAAAAAATCAACTATTCTTCACTTATAATCGCTCATGATCTCCACACCACCTCTTAAGGCATTACAATTGTAAATCAGCAAACAATACCT
Organism: Amaranthus cruentus; assembly: GCA_019425755.1. NCBI lineage: Eukaryota > Viridiplantae > Streptophyta > Magnoliopsida > Caryophyllales > Amaranthaceae > Amaranthus > Amaranthus cruentus. The sequence goes on from CM033455.1 coordinate 2,375,059, forward strand.
CTTCTAAACCAACCCAGATGACAAAAAAGGAGCCATTTTTCACTAGAAGTGGTGGGATATTGTTAAGAAACTTTGCTAGATGCTTATACCCAACGGCCAACAGTAAGCAACAGCAGCTACAACCAATACAATATCTGGATCAGGCTAATAAAGGAATTGTGTCCTAAGACATTTCTCGCAATTACTATATTAAATTGGGAAAATTACTTTTAAAACTCCCAACTATTCGCGATTTAAATATAAAACAACCAACTATTGATTATTATTCAAAACTCCCAACTTTATGCCTATTTTAATTTTAAAGCACTGATACAATTTCATAACCTGTTTAACCGGTTACCATTTTGTTAAAATGGGAGGGTACCTGAAGAGTCGTGTAAGGTCAAAGGTGGTGAGGTGATTAATAAATACAATTGGGTCCCATTACTACTCTACTAAAACCAATTTATCCGGTTACAAGTCATCTTGGACTTTAAATTTAAAATAAGCCTAAAGTTGGGAGTTTTAAATATTAATCAATTGTTGGGAGTTTTATATTTAAATCGCGAATAGTTGGGAGTTTTTAATGTAATTTTCCCTATTAAATTAGGCATATATTATAGAGATAACAAGTGTGGTACATTAGTAAATAATATTTACTTGCTAGAGGATAAATATTATAATGGGCGAATAAGATTGGACAATAACTGAAGTTTCTAATTCCTCAGAGGTCATACTCATACACAAGCATATTGGATTGGACTAAGATTATTATTGGATATTTGGATTAGGTTATACTTAGGGCATCCTTATTCCTTACCTTATATCTATTATATATAGAGTATAGGGATGGCTTGAATGTAAAACCCTAATCTGTTACTCCAAGTCTCCAGCTTTTAGTCTCCCATAAATGTAAAAGTTGAATTCTTCATCTTTTCCGTACTGGCATACGTGCGTGTCTCAATACGGCATACGTGGGATCAACTTGGTAATACGTGGACTAAGTAGAGCGACTATGATTGAAGTTCTAATTGGTGATATGTGAAGAGATCGTCAGACCTGATAATACTTTGATGTATCATTTCCATTCCAACCAATCAAGCTACGCATCAAAGGTTGTAATTCGATTATCATAATTTGCATTATTGTTATGCATGTAATCATATTATTGGTTTAAGTCTTTTAGATAATTGTTATCTGAAAATCTACTAATCGTACCTAACAAAATCCTTTCCATTCTCCATCAAAAGCACCCTAGGGAATTGATAGCAAGCCAAGAAATATCATTTTAAAAAAATCACTGCACTGCAACTAACTAGAATTTAACTCCAAACTTCACCTAGCTAACACTTTTTCCCAACTAATCAAACATTTCAACTCATCCATCAGCGTTAAGAACTGAAACAGCAATAAAAGATTGTTGCAGATTTAAATACCACATAAAATCAGGGCTACAATAAACTAGCATATAAAGAAAGTCTCTAGCAAGTGCAGCTCAGGATTCTCTAGCAACTGCTTCTGGATCCTAACTGAATAAGTGACTGCCAAGCCAATAAATTTTCTAATAATTTATTCAGACCTCAATGTCAATTGCCAACACAAAAAGCACTCAGCAACCCAAAATGAGGTCTAAAAAATATTGGGATCCAACAACAAACAGCCACATTCTAATTCTATAATAAGACAAGATTGAGATCCACAAAATGAGGCACCAACAACGAGGCATAACAAACTTCAGAAATACCTCAGGAGTAAGAATGATCGAGCGATTCAAGTATATGGCCCAAGACTTGAACAAATGAGCTCCAGCACCACTACAAATAATGGAAAAGGTAAAATCAAAACAATAATTTCCAAGAATAACAAAAAGCCAAGGCATGATTTGATAGAAAAAATATGCATACATGATATCAAGTCATTACATAACATACTACTGTCAGGCACTTTGGCATGATGCAAATAAAGATGAAGAATTCAAAGAATAACAACATAAAAAAACATTTAGCATACATATCGTATGGTTCTAAGTTAAACGACATCAAAACCTAAGTGAGATTCACATAACTAGCTTTAAAAACACGAGAACAATTTTGATAGATGATATTCAAGCCAACAAAAGCCACGTAAAATTTATATATCATTACCATCTCAAGAAATTGACATATCAGAGAGAATTGCCACAACCATAATCACAAGTTGCAAGTCCGAAAAACAGAATAAGGAAAAAAGGTCTTTGCTAGGAGAACAATCAAGGTCATTCTGTAAATGCCCAACTGAATGCACTATCCTGTTTTTTGAGCACATATCTATCAGCCTACCATCTTGCACCTTTTTATAATATGATAATGTTTCTAACAGAGCTTTATCATAAACACCAACATACTTGCAAAGAAAGTGTTCACATAAATAAGACAACAAGGAAAAACTTGAAGTTCATATAATTGAACCATATAAATGAGCTAAATCAAATACAGACAACCAAGTCTATTAATATGTAAACGAAATCTTAGAATTAACGTATCTCATTGAATTTCATTAATGGTGTTCCTCTCATAAGTTTCATCAACTAACAAACTAACAAACTAACAAGCACTATGCACGTGTAAAGGTAATATTTGAATTATAGCAAAAATGTATGGAAAATTATCAAAAATAATCCCAACTATTGCACATTAGCTCAAAATTAACTCCATTATTGAATAACTCGCAATATACCCAACTATTAAAGTATCCTTCTCATAATAATCCCAAGTATATATTTTTACTTAAAAATTAGGTGTACTTTGAGAAGATTAATAAAACTTTGGATTATTATGAGAAAATTATTCTAACCGTATGAAAGAATTTGAGCTAATCAATACTAGAGATTATTTTGAGCGAATGTGTCATATTTGGGATTATTTTAAACAATTTTTAATGAAAAAATTACAAATAAATGAATTATTTGTCATCAAACTTTACAGTTGAGGCATCATCTCAAAATCAATTCCCTAGTGTCAAACTAACATACCTTGGAAAGACAAAAATGTGATTACGGCCACCAGAGAGTCTGAAATAGGGCATCTGACTCAACACCTAAAAGCAATTTGCAAACTTCATGAAAAGACAATTAGAAATATGCATCAAAACATAAAATTATTCAGCAACAAAAAGATAATAGTGTTAAATAGCAAATAAAGGAACGAAGAAAGCATCATTTTAGGCGGACCATAGTCACGAAAGCAAGCTTTTTACCTTAACGTAAGTTTGGTTAATCTCCTTGTCATTGAGACCTCCCATCATCCGAACACATTTTGCATAAGCTGGCACGAAAAAAAGGTTTGCCTCCTCTTTGTTCATGGTTCGGAACTTTGACTTCAACAGAAGTTTATGTATTTTAACCTAAAATTAGAATGCAAGAAGTTATGACAACCATAATCAAATCTTGAAAAAAAATGTAATCAAAATTGCATACTTTTGATAAAAGGGGAGAGGACAAAGCAGCACTTCGGCTAGGACAGGTATGAATATTAAGCAAAAAGTTAATGATCCGAGTATAAAACAAGGCCAAGAGGCAAGAAGAAAATGTTTTCCAATTTAAAGACATAATGAAGATGACCACTACATTACATTTCCCTCTAACCAGCTTCATGAAGATTTGGTTAAAAGTTAATCCTGTACAAACTGCTAACAAGCTAAATTACAAATTACTCCCAACACTCAGGGTCAGATAAAAAAAATGATGTTGACAAATTACAGCTAATCTTATGCACATTTACACCAAAGTTTCCATAGAAATGCTACTGATTAAAAAAATGTCTTCCAAAGTTCATATTCTTAAGCTATGCTATTAGGAGTAATTCAAGTCTTCCAAAAAATTTTTAATTTCTACCAAATTAATAATAAAAACAACCAAAAACTTTGAACCGAATGCATATTTAATTTAATAAATAAAAAAATGTCTTCACCCAATTAGTTCATAGTTTTGTTACCATATAAAATAAACAAAAATGCAAAATTTAATGCAAGAACTACCTGACCAGCCACAAACAATATGCAATCAAAACATATTACTTCTTGAATTTATTTGTAAATTGGGAACCTTAAACGTCTTTTTTAAAAGCAAAAAAAAGTTGAAAAAAAGAAATAAAGCGCATTATGCAAAGTGTGAAATACGAGAGATACTATCAACTCATCCAAATTCATGTCTTCTCAATTGACATGGGTGACAACACATTGGTTCCGCCACTGACAACACTTCATCCCGACTCATTGAATCCTACCATAAGGATTAGAAGACTAAGTACTAAACCAGAAGGACCTGATATTGAAATTTAATGCAGCACTCCAACACTTTAATTTCATTCCAAAGCAAACCAGTATTTCATTCTCAATAGGTGACTCAAACAGACTTCAACACCAATTCCAACTTCCAACAATTGAAATTTCATAATAGACAACACATACATTGTCAAAAAAAACCAGACATAATGCAACACTCAAACACTTGCAACTCCATCCAAAACTACGCAATCATCATGCTTGCTTGCATAATCAAGATATCAGCCTTAGCAGGTGCAAGCCATCTGTGACATAGTCACACAAATTGAATGACTTTACACCATATTCTACCTATATTTGCCTATGATGAAGCCCACTCCGCTTGCTTTAGAACACAAAAACAGGTGTAAATTTAAAGAACATGCAGTTACTTATTTTTCCAACAAAATGTTTCAACCATGGTTGCCCACATCATAGGCGAAAACAATTTCCACCAGCCTTATCTTTCATTTCATTGATGCATCTCCAAAAAAGGCAAGATAAAGAGATTTGTACTATACATTTTTGAGTCTGTACTGCCACACATTAAGTGATCGTTATCTAACTAAACAATCAGTAGACTGTATAGTGTATTCTATTCTATAAAATTATTCCAATATCATTAAGTGGCTTCCACCCAAACTTGATGATATAGAGCAATTTGCGATTCGCTTAAAAATGCCCAAGAATAGTCCAAAACCAACCATAATTCAATTTTTCGATTCACGAGGAGATTAATGAATCATGTCACGTATATAAAGGTTGTTTCCGGTTGTTATAACAAGAAAGTTTTCTACACAAATCTGATTAGAACTCAGTTTCACAGTCCCATATTTGTCCATGAACTAATAAAACAGCATCCAGATTATCACCACAACCTACTGATGATGTGATGATTGTACAATGTAAAAAGAATATAATCATCCATTTTGTTTGCAAGAATAATCAGCATTTCCACTTATACATCATACTAAATGAGTTAATTTACACAATTAATCAATTGTCATCACAACCTACTGATAATGCGATGTATCCTTCTTCAACACCACAAACATTGTACAACTACCATTTTGGGAATAATGAATTAGTTTTAACATTTAATTAGTTAAGTCAAATTAAACCAACAAAATATACCCAGAAAATTTTTCTTCCTGAAAATCTCAAGCAATGTACTACTGTGGACTATCAATTTGGGTAAATTGTGAATTAATTTGTATAATTAGTTGCATAAATAAATTTCAAAAACCAATATATACCCAGAAAAAATCCTAACCTGAGTGCCCCATTGGCCTTTAATACAAGAATCAGGAGAGATCTTGCCATCACGACCATACATCAAATCCTTCAACCCATCAATCTCATTCTCATCATATACATAGATCTTAAGATTAAGCTGCGACCCGTACCCAACTTCAGGCCATGAAAATGGACGGTTATGATCAAAACTGATGGAAGAACTTACAGTGGGATGCGAAGCAGGGGATTGGGTGTCAGGCAAAGGAGTGAAAGTTTGATCGAAGAGGCGAGTAAGGAAGAAAGTGGTTGCAACAAGTGCAAGGGCACCAATCTGGTGTGTGCGGGTACAGGGAGTTGGTTGTGTGTGGAATGGCCTTGATCTGTTGGTTGGTAAACTTCCCATCAGATGGTTGTACAGGATTCAATGGGAGTAGGAAAGGTGGAGCTAGTGGGAAGGCTCCATTAATGAAGATGAAGCTTTTTCTAGGCTCTCTTATTGAAATTCTTTAAAATCATCAAATTTTAATTATTTTATTATCAAATAGTAATATTGATTAATAAAATAATAAGTTAATTATTTAACTTAGTTTTTTGGATAAATGGAGATTAATAATACAAACTTTGCGTGATCTGCCTAAAACAATCCCAACTTTCGTATATTTTCTAATATTCCTAACTTTGCTTCTATGTTGCTGGGGGCATACCCTTTAATAGTTTAACCGGTTATAATCGGTAATATTATTCCCGTTGCACTTATTTTCTTTTTTATCTTTTTTCCCCTTTAAAAACACCATCTTCAACCTTTTTCATCCACCATTGCTGCCCTTCATCCCCATTTACCACCATAGCGGCACCTTCATCTTCAAATCAATTTGGCATCTTTTCTTTCATTTTTTTTTATTTTTTCATGCCCTATTAAACCCTAACTATGAAATCATTTTGTGTTTCAAATGCATCCTCATCTACAGGTTCTAGATCTTCAAAATCGAAAGCCCCATTGCTATGTCACCATGGTGTACCTGCCAAACTACAATTAGCAAAGAGAGGATCAAGGATCGATTCACCCCTTACCCTGTTAAATCTACCCCCATAAACGAATTTCGCAGCAAAGTGGTCAGAATCAAACGAAGAACCCTAAAAATAAATAAATAAAATCCAATTTACCATTTTTATTCAATCAAAACAATAAAGAAAACGAAATTACAGTTGATGATGGAGAAACTTACCATTGATGACGAAGACTTGCGACTCTTCTTCTTCATTGCCTCTTCGAATTCAGCCAAGGTTGATGATGGAGATGGAGATTTTACAGAGAAAGGGTTTAAAAGTGAAATTGGGTTAGGTAAATTTCATTAATAAGGAGGGAAGTGGGAAATAGTGGGTAATAAGTTGTCAATTACCTGTTATAACCGGTTAGAATTTTAAAGGGTATATCCTGAGCAACAAAGAGGCAAAGTTAGGAATTTTAGAAAATATACGAAAGTTGGGATTGTTTTGGGCGGATCACGCAAAGTTTGGATTATTAATCTCCATTTATCCTAGTTTTTTTGAATAAATTATTTAACATAGTTTATTATAGAAGTGTTTGGTATATGCATGGTTTATTAATATAATTACATATAAATACAAAATTACAATATTATCATTAAAATGTACTATAATCAATGTAAATTGTTGTATCAATATAATGTTTGTATGATTGAATAAAAAAATTGTACTTCACATAATATGAAATTATATTTTAAAGCTTTGAAAAACCTATTTAAATACAATATTGCTAGTTCGTTTGTATAATTAACACATATGAATATTTTAAAACTAAATTTGCTAGTCACTCTAAAAACTCTGATATAAAAATTTTCATGACTTAAAACAGATTTAAATAGTAATACAACATAGAATTGTGATTGTTTGACTCTTATTAATCATTATTGCAAAATATAAAAAAACATAAAATTGACTTCTTTGAATATTAACTGGGATTTTAGAGCTATAAGTTTAGGTGTATTTCTTTTAATGAAAACTCACAATCTAATAAAAAGATATAAATTTACAAGATAATTCAAAATGTTGAGCGTAATTTAAAATTTCTTATGTAGACACCTGTAACAATTAACATCATCTTTAGCTAGACTCTTCCTCATGCCTATTACATATATATGATCCAAGTTACTTTTGGATATTTATCTTATGCCAAGTCCCTTCTCTTTGAAGGACATAAATAACAAGCTCAAAATTGCTTGAGCATTAAAATGTGAGGATGCATGGGTTTTATCAAGTAACTAGTACAAAAACGTGTGCAATGCACAGATATTCAAAACATTGATATGTAAAAAAAGCATAAGCTTAAGTATTTTATTTAAATTTTTACAATAAAAATTCAAGAGTAATTCATTACTAATTAATAAACAATTAATTTTTAAAAATATACCTATGCATTAGCTTAAGATAATATTGTAATTATACCATTTTCAAAACCTTACTAGAACAACTTGTTATAGGGACTTAATTGTCACAACTGATTTTTAGTATGGTAATAATTATTTTTGTTTAATTTTAAGTAGATTTTTTATTTCTAGTTATATAATTAATGCCACATAACAACATTTATTTAACAACTATTTTATATAATTGCATGATATGATGATTTGTTGTTGAATCTCTCTTGAATTTGGGTACATTCCCATACAAAAAAGGGATAATAGTAAACCAATTTCAATAACGACTTATGAAGATGGATGAAAGGGAGCATAAATTTAGATTGACTTGTGCAGTAATTTGTATATATATATATATATATATATATATATATATATATATATATATATATATATATATATATATATATATATATATATATATATATATATATATATATATATATATATATATATATATATATATATATATATATATATATATATATATATATATATATATATATATATATATATATATATTTGTTTATTATTTGGGAGAATGACATGGACAGTGAAATTTTAAGGATCATTAAGCTTAATTGAATGAATTATAACTAAAAAAATCTCACTAAGTAAAATGTTTTTGGTAATATTACTTTTTTAATTTGAAAAAAGACTACACAAATATCTGAACATTGCCCAACTACTTATTTTTCTTTTTTAAAATACTCTAATACAATTCCCCTCAAGAAAAAAATACCCTAATACAATTGATTCTTATGTTAATAATTGATTAGAATTTTCTTACATAATATATAGGAAAAATTGTATCAAATAGGTTCAGTTTTTGTCCAACTAAGTTTACTAGGCTAAATTTTATTAATTTATTCATTGGGACGAACTTTAACTATTAGTTTTATTCAACATGTTTTTTACTTCATTATCATGTAATTTTATTTTTATTTCAAAATGTTCATGATTGAAAAGTACACTTGATTGCATTTTTAACCTGAATAGGTAATTTTGTTTTTATTTTAAAATGTTTATAATTGTAAAGCACACTTAATTCCATGTCGATGATTGGTTGAAGGTTGGTCTTATACTCTTATGAACAATTTCATATCTTTTTCGACACACTTGAACATTAATTAATCATGCGCACCTTAAGAATTTTCTATGAGATCATTCGTATTAAAAAATCTACATAAAGCACACTTAACTGCATTAGAACGGTCTTTAATAATTATTTAATTTAATCCAATATATTTTATTATGTGGAACCTAAACATTAGATAATCGATAAAAATAAGTTGTAATAAAAAAATTAAACTTTATTAGTAAAAATCAATTAAATTAACTTTTACTAGTAAATATCAGTTTTAATTATTTTGATTAGTGATATACTATTATAATCAATACCAAAAATTCATTTTAAATCCGTAAAAATATTATATAACCAGTAAAAACCAATTACAACCACCAAAAATTAATTTTATTTTTATTAGTAAAATACTTTTAATCAGTCGGTTAAATCCGTAAAATTAAATAAATCGAATTTTTGATTGGCGCCTCCAAACACATAGGGCTGTTCTCTTCGTCTGATCTGATTGGATGTGATCTGAATTTACTAAGACCTGATCTGATCTGATCTGAGTTGATTTGGTTTCATAAAGTTATTATTATTATTATTATTATTATTAGTATCTAATTAAGAATTTAATTAATAAATATGATTTATTAAATAATCATTTATATTATTATTATTTAATTAATTGATTAATTAATTAAAGATATATTGTTAATTAATAAATTAATTAATATAATAATATTATTACATTATTTGTATTATTAAAATTATTATTTATATATTTATTAATACAACAACAATAATAATAATAATATGATCTGATCTAGTCTGATGTGATTTGATTCAAATAAGAATAAGAATAAGTATAATTCAAAAAAATAAATTGAAGTTCACCTTCATACTCATTTTTTTTTTTTTTTGAACATCACCTCCATACTCATTTATTAACCCGCTTCTACCCCAAATTTTCTCTTTTTTTTTTTCGGTTCCATATCTAGGGCTTTCATCTGCATTTGTAAACCCTAGAAATCCAACCAATTCCCCTTAATTTCCTTCCAATTCATCTCATTTCTCCCAGATCTTTTAATTTTAATCATGCCTAGAGGCGACGATTACGAAGACGACGAAGATTTGGAGCCCGAAGATGAAGACGAGTATGGCGATAATCTTTACAACGATGACGAAGTTGAAGAGGAAGAAGATGATGACTATGGCGGCGGTAAAGGTAAAGGTAGCTCTAAAAAGCGTGCAAGATCGGAGTTTATCGATGATTTTGCTGTAGAAGATGATGAGGAGGACGAAGAAGATGACGGTGTTTATCCCGGTGCACGCCGCCAAAAAAAGAATCGCGGTAGTGGGTTTATCGATGATATAGCCTATGAAGTTGATGATGAGGATGAGGAGGAGGAAGAAGAAGAAGATGGTATTTTTTTTTTCCTTTTATGCTATTACTTGTTTCGATATGCAGTTTTCTGATAGACTAATTTTAATTTTGGTGCTTATTGCGAAGATTTAGTATGTTACTCGGATAAAAAAAAGGGTTTTTTTTGTTTAACAGTATTCGTGTTTATTATCTTGTGTAATGAATCATACATCGGTAGTGCCTCTGATGATCACTTGCACTGGGATTTTTGTTGATGTATTTATATCAATATATCAGTATATAATTTAAATGAGAGAATTAGAGGAATAACAGTCAAGTAGTTGAATATTGGAACATTGGCAAACGGGCCAGTGTCTGGTTTAGTGTTAGAAAACGAATCATAAAGTTCTTATTGGCTGAAGTTTTGTTTTTTTTTTTTGAAACCTAACTGGTTGAAGGTTTATCAAGGATCAGTAGGAGTGGTGTTGGATTATGTAGGTTCAGGATTTTAGAAATTTCACTTACCATATGATAGGCTGTTAACATATTTCCTGATTTGAAATAAAATCACAAATCAAAAATATAAGTTCATTTTCCTTCTCTTTTTATGCCATTAAGTCTGATTAATAAGACTTTTCTGGTGCGTAAATGTACAGATTCCTTGATTTATTTAGGCATAAATAATTGATGAGAAGTAATGACTTTAATGTCTTCATGCTTCGTCTTTGTGGAGTTCTTTACCAGATGTTTCCCTACATAGGTGGAGCCTTGTGTTTAAATGTAGGATATGCAACATATGCTAAGAAGTTAGAAACAGTGTCACATAGTTCTTTAGTCTCCACGCGAATTTCAAATTGAAAAGACGAATTATAATCTTTTTTGTTGGAAACTACAAATAAATAATCAGTTTTCTTTGGTACAATAGAATACTCTTTTCCACTATAGTTTTCTGTTTGAAATTCTTTGTCCAATTGAACAATAGAACATAGGGAAGTTAGTTTTCTGAATAACGTTTTACCCTCCACATGTCCTGATTTCTCTTGTCTACCTATATCCATAGTACAGTACTTCTTTATGTGTCAACAAGACTTCTGAACATTTGTCTTTGGTTATACATCTTGTCTTGATGTTTTCTATGCTTCTCTCATTTTTTGAACAAACTTTATTCAAAGTTTTGTTCAGTAAGAAAATATTGAGTTTTGCATTTGGAATTATTTGAGGTGGGTTGCTGGTATCCTGCAGTATCCCCTGGAAACTTGCACTTCTCTTAAAAAACCATTTGCTGCTTTTAGCATTTGTACATTAAAAACACTTACTATTCCGTGGTCTGTTGAGAAAAATGTTGGGGCATGTTTTTGTTGTACACTATTTTGATAATCCTTTGTTCACGTTCTCTGTTCGTGTGGTTTGTTTTTTGCCACCTTGGAAGTTGGAAGTAATCTAATGGAATGTTTATTAAATGGTCCAATATGCTTTTGAACAAATTCTAAATTTCTTAGATAGATTATGATGGATCATGTAACCTTTTCATAAATGAGAGAATGGAGGAAAATCACACAAGAGTTGAAAAGCCTCTAGTGTAGCCCAAGTGAGGTTCCATATTAAAAGATATGGTGGTGAGCGCAACAACGTACTTATCTAGAAGCTAATCACATCTTGTTTCAATGTGGGAAAAATTAGATAGTGGAATGGGCACCTATGACCTAACCCTCAGATAATTTTCACGACCCTTTGTTGATAGATCACCGACAAATGGGCCCAAGTCATAATCCTTAAAACAAATGACGTTTCTAAGTGGTGTAGCAAGCTCCATGTAGCAAGCTTAATCAAAACCTTGGCACGGATACCAGTTGTGAGAAGTGAGAACAATAGAGCACCTAGGAGTGTAAAAGCCTACCAGTATACTAGTACATCTCTAATACATCTCGATTCCCAAGCGAGGTTTCATTTGAAATCTTTATGGTGATAGAAAAGGGAGAAGCCTACATAGCTTATAACTTGCAATTTAACTGCTGGTTTTTCCGTTGTGGATAACTTGTACTCACACGTATTAATAAATCTTCAATTCTATACTTAATGCTTATGGACTCATTGGTTGCCTTTTTATTTTTCTTTTTATCCTCTCATGGAACAAGTTATAAATTTAATAAATTTGTGTGCTCTTCTAGTGTCACAATAATCGTATGTTCTTAATTCTGATTGCATCTGCGTGCGTACACCTTCACCATTGCTGCAAGCCTGCAATCATGAATAATCAAATAGCTTGGCATTAAGCACTCTCTGCTAGTGCCAGACTTATTTTTTCAAGTGACATTATATGTGCCTTTTCTGTGCAGATTTCTTTGTGGATACTCCAGCGGATATTGCAGAGGCTGACAGAAGGATGCATCGGCGACCTTTGCTTCCAAGAGAGGAGCAGGAAGAAGATGTTGAAGATCTCGAAAGGAGAATACAGGAAAGATATGCTCGGTCAAGTCAGGTAGAGTATGATGAAGAGACCACAGATGTGGATCAGCAGGCCCTTCTGCCATCTGTCAGGGATCCCAAGTTGTGGATGGTGAAATGTGCGGTAGGAACTTATGTTTATAATTGCAGTTCATGTTCTTGTCTGTGTGACAATATCATTCTTTGCTGACACATGAATTAAAAGCAAGTATATGTTTGATCTTTTAGATTGGCCGTGAAAAGGAGGTAGCTGTGTGCCTCATGCAAAAATTCATTGATAAAGGATCCGAATTGCAAATTCGTTCTGCTGTAGCCCTTGATCATCTGAAGAATTTTATATATATTGAGGCTGACAAAGAAGCCCATGTTAGGGAGGTCTGCTATGATAGTCTTATCTTGCATGAAATTTTTTTCCTTTAATATTATTTTTAAGAAGTATATCTGAAATTCTTTACTGCTTTCAGGCAATCAAGGGAATGCGCAACATTTTTCCGAACAAAATAACACTTGTCCCTATCAAAGAGATGGCTGATGTTCTGTCTGTTGAAAGTAAAGCAATTGACCTTTCTAGGGATACTTGGGTGAGGATGAAGATTGGGACCTATAAAGGAGATCTTGCAAAGGTATTACTTATTTATCATTTGAGTCCCATGATTTAGTTGTCTAGCTATCTGAAACCTTGTTCCTGCCTCTTGTAGGTATTGGATGTGGACAATGTGGGACAAAGAGTTACTGTAAAGTTGATTCCAAGGATAGATTTACAGGCTCTTGCAAATAAGCTGGTAAGTGATGCATGATGCAGTAGAATAATGGTAGAATATGATATTAGATGTTAGCATAAAGCTGGCCCTTGTATTTTGCTACTTTCTAGCATTTATTAACCCGTACTTTTGTTTCGATTTCAGGAGGGTAGGGATGTTGCCAAGAAAAAAGCGTTTGTTCCTCCTGCTCGATTTATGAATATAGAGGAAGCAAGGTATTGATGTGGCCTTTGTAGTTGGATCCCCTCCCTCGGGCAATGGCATTGTGTTAATCTCGTGTGTTCTTTTTTCCTCCCTAGGGACCTGCACATCCGTCTTGATCGTAGAAGAGATCCTATGACAGGGGACTACTATGATTACATTAATGGGATGATGTTCAAGGACGGGTTTTTGATCAAAACTGTGTCCATAAAGTCTATTAGCACACAGAACATACAACCCACTTTTGATGAGTTGGAGAAATTTCGGCAACCTGGTGAAGGTGATGGGGACATTGGCAGTTTGTCAACATTATTTGCGAATAGAAAGAAAGGACATTTTATGAAGGGTGATGCTGTTATAATTGTGAAGGGAGATCTAAAAAATCTAAAGGGATGGGTTGAAAAAGTTGAGGATGGAAATGTTCACATTAGACCAAACGAGAAGGGCTTACCGGTACATATCTATCCTCAATATTGTTAATTTATTGCGGAAATTTTATTTTTTGTGTATATATCTTATATAATTCTCATGTTTTTGCAGAAAACACTTGCTATTAATGAAAAAGATCTCTGCAAATATTTTGAACCAGGGAATCATGTGAAGGTGATCTCTGGCTCTCATGAAGGTGCAACTGGTATGGTTGTTAAGGTTGATGGCCATGTGCTGATAATAATATCCGACACAACTAAAGAACATGTATGACTCGCTATGCTTTATTGCCTATACTAATTATAATTAATAATACTGATGGTTTCTCTTGTTGTTAGAGTGTTCTCTTTCATGTATGATCTGGATATTTGATATGATTTTGGTAATTTGCAGATTCGAGTGTTTGCTGATCATGTTGTTGAAAGCTCAGAAGTGACAACAGGTGTCACGAAAATTGGGGACTATGAGCTGCATGATCTTGTATTGTTAGAGTAATTTGCTCTCATATCTCTTCCCTACTTTCTTGTTCTTTTTCTGTCCATCAGGTTTTTCTTCTTAGCTTCAACCATGAGAATTGTTCTTACGTATTGATGCTATGCTATATTGTGCAGTAATACGACCTTTGGTGTAATTATACGGGTAGAAAGTGAAGCTTTCCAGGTAAGTTTTTTGTGTCTTAACTGTCTGAAGTAAATATATTTGGACCGTCTGTATGAAGTATATCATATATATTTCAGGTGCTCAAAGGGGTCCCAGATCGTCCAGAGGTGGTGCTTGTGAGGTTGAGAGAGATCAGATCCAAAATAGATAAAAAGTTATTTGCTCAAGATCGGTCCAAGAATCCCATCTCTGTAAAAGATGTTGTAAGGGTGCTTGAGGGGCCATGCAAGGTATCATTTCTCTTTCTGGTGAATGTTAAGGGTGGTTGGTGTGATAGTGTGATCTATATGTACCATATTTTTTTTCTCTGTTGCAGGGGAAACAAGGCCCTGTAGAGCACATATTTAGAGGAGTTCTGTTCATATATGATCGTCACCACCTTGAGCATGCTGGATTTATTTGTGCAAAGTCTCAGTCATGTCTGGTTGTTGGTGGCTCGAGAGGAAACAGAGAAAAAATGGTAAGTAATATATTATAGTTGGTAATGATGAGAGGGGTTAAATCTGCTTAATAGGAATACAATATCTCATGTATGATTGCATTCCATTTTAATGTGCACAGGGGCAATATCCATGTGTTTGATAATTCAACTATTATCTTGTACTTTTGTTTGTTGGATGTATCTAAGCTTATTGTACCTAGCTCATTTTTTTGAATCGTACATTGATTATAGATGTTGTACCACTATCACTGTCCTGGCCTTTTAACTTAACCGAGAATATGCTGAATGAATGATTTTTTTTCTCTTAAATTGCACGTAAATTGTTGGGACTTTGGAGTTTCACCTTTTACTAGACGTAAATATCTTCGATTATTTTTAACCCAAGACTTGCACTGAGCCATGCGTTCATATTAGTTTTCGTTGGTCCTGAATTCCTGATATGTTTTCATCTGTTCTTTTCCCAGGGTGATCCATTGTCGTATTTGAGAACTCCACAACGGATTCCACAATCTCCTGGAAGATTACCACCTCGAGGGCCTCAATCAGATTGTGAGTATTGTGCATGATTTGGTTTGATTGTGGCATGGTTTTTTAAACTTTCTCAGAAATAAACTTCTAAATTTTGTGTCCATTGCAGTTGGAGGACGACAAAGAGGTGGTAGAGGGCATGATTCTCTCATTGGGACTACAGTTAAAATACGTCTTGGACCCTATAAGGGTTACCGTGGACGTGTAAAGGACATTAAGGGGACCACTGTACGAGTTGAGTTGGAGTCTCAGATGAAGGAGGTCACAGGCAAGTATTTATTGCTCTATATTTTTTGGTAACTTACTTTCGTCATCCCACAATATTTATTCTCATCCTTAGACGGATGCCTTACTTTTTCCTCACCTCTTGACCTTAAGGCTATATTTTTTA
Organism: Amaranthus cruentus; assembly: GCA_019425755.1. Lineage (NCBI taxonomy): Eukaryota > Viridiplantae > Streptophyta > Magnoliopsida > Caryophyllales > Amaranthaceae > Amaranthus > Amaranthus cruentus. The sequence continues at coordinate 2,391,300 of CM033455.1, forward strand.
GTAACTTACTTTCCTCATCCCATAATATTTCTCTTTACCTTAAAGCTATTTTATCCTTTATCTTCTTTACTCACTTTATTTTTTTTATTTAACTTATATTACCGTTCTCTCCTCTTTCAAGCATAATATCTATGATATCTTTAGTACACTTCACAACTAAGGTTATTAAAATTGAGATTTTACATTGAACCCGAAGGTGACATGAAGTTAGATACAGATTGTAGAATTAAATAATTGAAATGCGAGATTCTACTTTTTCCTCTCCATTTTTAATTATCTTCTAAAACATAGAGGTATTGAAAATTTTTATTATTTACCATGACTCTTCTTTTCTTACTAACAATACATTTACATATCTTTTAGTTGTGAATTAAATATCCGTTGAGTTCTTATAATTTGGAAAACACAAAATTTAGAATACAATATCAACCTCAATGGTGTAAATTTGTAGAACTGAAATTTTTTGATATCATTATTGGATATAATATGTCTATTCTCAACGACTAGATATTTGTAGCAATTTGGCTTTTAAATTAACGGATTATTCATCTAATCACGTGCACTTAGTTATGTGAATTGGCACATGATGTTTGTAGAGTTGATCATAACAACTCTATTATTACATGGTTAAGGTTAGGTACATCTAATCTCCAAACCTTATACGCAATAGCCATTTTATGGATTTGGTGTATAACAACAAGAATAATGTCAAAATCTTAATCCCTAGAAATTGAGGTCTGCGACTTGAACCAATTTATCAGTTTCAATGGTCGTTGACATTAATTTTTCTTCTCCAGTCAATCATTGGATGAGACAATCGTACTGCTCAATGTCACACGATTCGTGATTCGGTTTGATTCGATGTACGGATTCGGATTCGCGATTCGCTAGTCGCATAATAGTTTTTCGTTCGCTTAAGTTGTTTGGTTCAAATTTTAGCTATTATTTAATATTATCGTAAAAAATATAAGTAGTCATGACATTAATTTAATTTAATTGTATTGTTTTAGAAATAAACTAATGTGATTGTAAAAAAAGTAGGTGAGTAAATGATAGAAAAAGAAAAGTTAAAATGGGATAGCCCACTAATCAAATACTCCCTCCGTTTCCTTTTGTTCTTCCCATTTGGAATATGGGAAGGAATCAAGATAAACTATAATTACACATAGATACTATGAGAGTTGAGTAAAATAATATAAAAAATAAAGATTCTATTGATTAAAGTGTAAGTGTAATAATATCATTAAATTTCATTGGGTGCATGTAAAGTAAATACATTGGGAATTAAAATGTAAATTAATTTCTATAGATTAGTGTAAGTGTAATAATTTTCTTCTATTTTATTGGTTACCAAAATAGAAAGATTCTAAATGAGAAGAACTTTTAGAAATTTCCAAATGGGAAAAGTGAAAAGAACATATGAAAACGGAGGGAGTAAAATTGAAGGATAAGAAAGAAAAAAAAAAGAGAAAAAAATATAAAGAAAAGGTAAAAAAAAGTAGTCAGGTAACTTTTAAATGGGCTTAGCCCACTTATCAAATAAAGGAGGGCTTCTAAAAAAATTACTGCATAGTGAAAGTCTAAAATAGAAGGATAAAAGCAAGCACATAATAAAGAAAAATCCTAGTAGGCGGCTGAACATCAAAGCCTACATCTCCTCCATGTAAGTTCTCCCTCCTTCTCTCTTCTATTCCCTTCAATTTCTGCAGTTTTTTTCCCCTCTTTTCTTAGTGTAGAAATTTCAGTTTGAGAACGCTTCTCTCTTTGCAAACAACAAAATTGCCGTCGAGGATTTGAATCGTCCATAAAGGCGATTCAATCGGCGAATGAACCCCGGTTTGGGTCGATTGAACCGATTCGTGATTCGTAAGTAAAACCACTGAATCATGTGACACTGGTACTGCTCATCCTCCTCTTGTATCTGGGCTTGGGACAGGCAAGCACTCACATGTTGAGTTATCATTGGATTTCAAAATAGACAAAAAATTTAGATTTAAGTCAACTGAAAGAAAATTATGAGCAAAGAGGAGAATTTCCTATGAAATAAACACGCTGAAAAGAGAGAGATTGAGAAGGTGTTTGGTGCAGTGCCAATTAAAGAAAAACATGGAAATTAGCTTGTTTTGGATTTTTTTAAATATGACGTGCTTGTTGAGCTAACAAATTACTCCATGCTTTAATATGCAAAATTGGTAGAAGTGTTTCGCAATGTTTAGAAACACACAAGATTATGTCTATTCCACCAATCACATAAAATTCTACTTGCAAATCTTCCTATTTTAAGATTTTACATACCGATTTTAATTGTATGCTCCTAGTGGGATCATAAGAACTAGAGATTTTTAGATTTACATCGGGAGTTTGATAACCATTCTCTTAACAATTGTGTTAGACTTCTATGTTTCTTGTATTGTGAAACTAACTCCATTCTTTTTTCAGTTGATCGAAGTCATATATCTGACAATGTGACAGTGACAACCCCTTACCGGTAATTACCCTTTCTTCACTGCTATACCCTTTTGGTTTCAGTGTGTGCCCTATTTCTCATATTTTTTTATCCGTTTAGGGAAACTTCTCGATATGGTATGGGCAGTGAGACTCCTATGCATCCTTCTCGCACTCCAATGCATCCCTACATGACCCCTGTGAGAGATGCGCGAGGTCAGTCTCATGGTCTTCCTATATTTTTCTTTCTCTTCTATGCTATATTTTTTGGACAGATGTGGCTCATGAATTCATCATTTCTTAACATATTACCTTTACTCTCTTTTTCTAGCTACACCCATCCATGATGGTATGAGGACGCCCATGCGTGATCGAGCATGGAACCCATATGCACCAATGAGTCCAGCTAGGTCAGTCTTCTTCCCTTTCTCTTTACTGTTGTTCTGATCAAGAAAGATGTTGCGGAGTCATGAGCGTGGTTTATAAATAAAAAGGCATCATTGTTCCTTTGTATTTTCTCTTGCATTATAGTATTGTTTGATACATCAGTGTCAGGTGTGTGGTGCATGTGCAGACCTAAGTGAGGTTTGTCTTGCACCATTTACACATTACAACTAAGAGATGCGGCTTTGTAGCTGGAAATTGGGGGTGCACCATTTACAAATTACAACCAAGAGATGCGTCTTTGTAGCTGGGAATTTGTTTGGGGGGTGGGGGGGTGGGGAGGGGACTTGTTGATCTTTTCTTCGCCGTTTTCTATACTTTGCCACTTCCACTTTGTTCCCCTGACAAAAATATAAACATTTGATCTGTTCAAATGACTATAACAATGGGCTTACCTGTGCATCTTGGAATATGTATTAGGATCTACTACTATTAGATATCTTGTCAAGTGTTCTCTGGGGTTATGTTTATTCTAATTTCTAGGAACCTGTTGTTGAGCATGCTGCCATTATGCTCATCAATTATTTGAAGGACATGACGGCTTATTTATTGCCATTAACATGAGTTGCTTGTGTCCGTGATACTCGATGCTAAGTTTTTCTGCCCCTTTAATAATAAAAAAAATGTTTCTAAATCAAATGCATTTCTTTCACTCTTTCCAGTTTAATTAGCTGAATTTTCTTTTCTTTTTCATATTTGGTTGCACCTGATTTCATTGGGTGTAGTGGAATCTTGTTAAATGGTTGCACCTATCAGCTCTTCATTCATAATTTTCTTGCTATTGAATTCCTTATGAGGCTCTACAATTCAGGGATAATTGGGAGGAGGCAAATCCTGCTTCTTGGGGAACAAGTCCACAGTATCGGGTATGTAATTGTTTCGCATTAATGAAGTTGAAAGCATTTTTCTGTTTTTGAAATGTCGTTAACACGCTTTATACATCTCAGCCGGGAAGTCCTCCCTCTAAGACATATGATGCACCCACACCTGGTTCAGGTTGGACCTCAACACCAAGTGGGAATTATAATGATGCACCGACTCCTAGAGATAATGGTTCGGCTTATCGTAAGTATATTGGATAACTGTTCTCTACATTCCCTTTTCTTTTCTGTAATTAGAATTTTACTTATTGATATCCTCTTTTCAGCCAATGCTCCAAGTCCATACTTGCCATCAACACCTGGTGGGCAACCCATGACACCAAGTTCTGCATCGTATTTACCTGGTACGCCTGGTGGGCAACCAATGACTCCAGGAGGTGGTGGCCTTGATATGATGTCGCCTACAACAGGTTTGCCTTCTTTAATGCATGTTCTTTAGGATAATGGATTTTCAATTGTGTATGGCCATTTCCGACTGCTTATGTTTACCATTTTGATTATATCTTAAGGGAGTTTCTGCAGCATTCTTGTTAAAATCTATTTTTAACCTCAAATGCTTTAATAGCTTGCCATCATGTGATTACATGTATTTTAATGTATATAATCTTTCTACAGATGTTAATTCATTCAGTTTTCTTTTCTTTTGTAGGTGGTGATAATGAAGGATTATGGCTCTTGCCCGATATTCTGGTGAATGTAGTGAAATCAGGTGATGATACAATGGTGGGAGTTGTCCAGGAAGTGCTGGCGGTATGTTTTTAAATCAAACTTGATTGCTTTTCGTTTTTAATAATGACACTTTACTTGCTATTTTCGTAGATCTGTGCGTATTGACTGCACATCATATTTTATGTGGTTCGACTCATTTTTTTGGTCATGTTTGTTAAAAATGATATTATTTTGTTATACAAACATTTCTCCTTGATACCGGACCTGATTATTAATTTTCCTCGATTCGCAGGATGGATCTTGTCGAGTCGCTCTAGGAACAAGTGGCAATGGTGAGGTGATCACTGTATTGCCAAACGAGATCGAATTAATACCTCCAAGGAAATCGGATAAGATCAAGATCATGGGAGGTGCACAACGTGGTTCCACGGGTAAATTGATTGGTATTGATGGTTCCGATGGTATTGTAAAAGTCGATGAATCACTTGATGTTAAGATTTTGGATATGGGTATTCTGGCGAAGTTGGCACTTTCCTGATGAGAATAAATTGTGTTGTTTTTTCCTTATTTCTATGAGTTAGTGTAAATTTTGTTTTATGAAGCACATTGTATATTTTAGCTATAGCTCAATATATGGCTTTCATCTTCTTTTCATGAATTCGACTCGGTGCCTATTAGATTTTTGTCGTAGTTGCTATAGATCAAAATATCATCTTGCCACTGCTTGAATGTGGTTCTTCCAATTCCTTTATCCCAAATTATTTCTAATATTAGATTTCACCCATTTATGATTTTATCATTATGAATATCTTGAATTGCTTATCAATAGCTACCTTCGGTTTTTAATAGTTGCTACAATTACTGAACAATTATTTAAGTAGGATTTTTTTTGATTAATCTCGATGCATATTAACTTTTTAGAATTTTATATTTAATGAAAATATCAAAGGTTAAAATTGTACATTGAATCAATTAGTCAAGTTAACTTCTATTTGATTCATCTTAATGCATATTAACTTTTAGAATTTTATAATTTTTGAAAATATTAAGAGTTAAAATTGCACCCTGAATAGCGTGTAAAACATAAGAAAAACTCGATTAGATCATGTGTCAACCTATTGCATATGTTGTTTGTGATGAACTTTAAACAAAAATATCGTAAAGGCCATAGAATCATATTTTGTAACAATAATAATATATAACTACAGTAGAAATCAATAAGTTTAGTGCATAAATAGTTTCAAATGATGCATAAGAGAAGGAAGCAAAAGAACAATTATATGCCTCTTTATTTTTATTGATTTTAATATTTTTTTCAGATCAAACAAAAATCAAAATCATTTACGTTTCTTATTGATTCGAGTGGAATTGTGGAAAGGAAATGAAATCTTTAGTGTAAAAGTGCGAAAACGATTACGATCACAATGATGTCATAACGGAAATGATGTGGTTTTCATAACATCAAAATGTCGTTTGAATCCTAATATAAACTTTGATATGGCTCAAACTTCATTTTTTTACACCTTTACAATGCGAAGATCATCGATTCATTTATTTTAAAAATATTTACAACACGACTGATGCAATGCAGCCTACTTTTCACAATATGAAAACCCCCTTATTCTATTAAGCATATAGTCACATTCAATAAAAAGGAGAACAAAGAGGTTCATACACTTGACAAGATCCACAAATTTAAGAAGTTATTAAAATAGTATTGATCATAAAAGCTTGTACATTAACATTATCATTCTTAGTTTATCCAAATTCAAACACTAATTTGTAGGAAAGTAGAGATATGTACTATAAGGAATAGGGGATGCACCCCAATTCCATTTACATAAAACAAGATACATAAGAGAAAACATAGCCGCCATTTTTATTCTTCCTTGCTCTTTAAGTTCTCAAATAGAAGTATCTACTTATTTGCACTTCACGCATCCATTCGAATGATGCACCTTATACTCTCCCCCTTTAGCATAAGCTCAAAAGCCTTGTTGATGTCCTTGAATGAGACCTCGTGAGTGATAAATTTGTCGAGCTCCATTTCCTACATCGATTACGTAAGATTGGTTATGGTTCACTAACAAAAGATCACTCGAAAAGCATTCTCTTTGTTATCATGCACTGTTGAGTATATAACATATCCTAGGGCCTTAACCATCAGGTTAAAGTTTTGATTGAGTTGGTTTTTTGATATGGTATCAGAGCCAACGTGACAAAAGGTCACAAATTCCCTTTCGTTTAAAGTGGAATATTCAACGTTAGGTATGAGGAGGGTCTTTGTTACATCTACACTTTTAGCCCAAAGATCACTTGTGTGAGGAGACGTATTAGAGTATATAGCATATTATAGGGCATTCTTTGGTGTTACACCATCAGCTTAAGCTTTTAGTTCTGTTAGTTCCTTGACATGGACAAACATACGTTGTTTACATCCAACCCTTTAAACCCTTCAAACTCGTCTAGCATCGGATCCTCTAAACCCACCTAGATGGGCCGGAGAGGTGATGGAATCTTGTTGCTTATGTTTCACTAGGTTTTAGAACAAGGACAGGGCAACATTTGAGGGACGTGTGCAGTCGGTTATCTTGCTCATGCCTATTTTAGAAATGAGGGAAGAAAAGATAATGGATTTCTTACCTTGTTCAAGTACTTCTCCACGACATCCGGGATATCGGAACGAGGCTTATAGTTGCCAAAGAAGGTGCCCTTGAGAGTCCTCTCATTAAGGAAGTTCATAGGGTGAGTCTTGAAGGCATCATCTTTGTTAGGAACACCAACAAGAACAGCAACACCCCAACCCTGAAATCAATCGAACACATCCCGAACAAATCAGTTATGCTTTCAAACGATTGTAGTTATGTAAGAAACTGAATAATTCAAAAACATACATCATGAACACATTCAAAAGCAGAGATCATGGCTTGAATGTTTCCAGTACACTCAACACTTCTGTCCACACCTCCATTAGTCATCTCAGCGATCACCTAACGTAAGAAGCACAAAACATGAATACAGTATAAGACCAACTCGGCTTTCATTCTTTTGTGTTACATCTTACATGTTACACAATTCAACAAAATGACCCGGGCCATGGCCTAGCAGGCCCGGTCCTAGATTCCCCTCTGTATTCAAATTATGAAGCTAATAAAGAGCCAAGTATTGAACCTCTTGCACTGGTTTGTCATGATCTTTAGGGTTCACGAAATCAGTCACACCGAACTTCTTTGCTGTTGACAGGCAGTATAAGATACGATCAGATTCTCATGGACGAATTACATATATCCAAATTACTTATTATGAATGAATCAGAATGGTGCATTATAATTTATACCTGCTTCAAACCTACTAGAAACCAGATCAACACCAATGATTCTTGATGCCCCTGAAACTCTAGCACCTTCACAAGCCTATAGACAAAGAACTCGATGTTATTGAAATTCATTCAGCGTATTATATATTTCTAACAGACCTTCTCACCATGAGACGAGTTCGTACAATTGGGCTATTTTGTAATTGATTACTTTAAAATTATAACACATATTCTTGTATTGGGTCAAAAACCCCCCATATTAGAAATTTTTAGCTAAAGAGCTTCTAGACATGAGATCGTCTCACCGTGAGAGGTCTCATTCAAAACAGGCTGACATTATAAATGATCACCTTAACACACCAAATTTATATGGATCATACAACCCAATAGATCAGATGATCTAATCTTAAGACAATCTCATTTAAGAATTTGGGTATGCCTAAATATCATAACGGGCTTAATGGTTAGCAAGTTAAACCTAACAACAGTTCTAGCCAACAACCATTTGCCAAACAAACCATATACAAAGATGAGGATCACTAACCGCAAGGCCAACAGCGCCTAGGCCGAAAACGGCAACAGTCTGGCCTTTCTTTGGTTTAGCAACATTCACAGTGGCACCAAAACCTGTAAAACGAAAAACCCAAAAAAGATTCCTTCAAACATGTACTAATGTTTCACTAAATTATCGGCCAGAGTAAAAAGATGAGTCATCTGCGCACCTGTAGAGATTCCGCAGCTGAGAACACAAACTTTATCGAGGGGTGCTTTAGGGTTGATCTTAGCTAGGCACCCAACATGAACCACTGTGTATTCACTGAATGTGGATGTCCCAACAAAGTGGTAAATCGGTTTTCCGTTGATCGAAAATCTAGACTTTCCGTCATGAAGCATCACACCCCTGTCAGTGTTGATCCTCAGAAGATCACACATGTTACTCTCCTCGGATTTGCAGTGTGCACATTCCTTGCACTCCCCGGTGAAGACAGGCAGAACGTGATCCCCGGGTTTAAGGTCTGTCACACCCTCTCCAACACTCTCCACAATTCTACATAAACCAATGTATAGAAATCAAAAATAGTGACTACCCATTTAAGTTGGTGATCCAAAAATGGCTGAAATCAACTATAAGTGTAACTAATCACTTTAATACTATATAATGTGATCACTTTAAAATTGTTAATGATTTCTTTAAGGTTATAAGCGATTAGTTTTAAGACCGTAACGTCTATAAGTGTATATTTCTCAGCGACCATCTCATTTGAGAAAAAACAAAGATTAGCATGTCATACACTCATACTTATTAGTTTATACATGATCACTAACAAACCATCCATCCCATTTTCTACCTAAAATCAATCTAATAAGTTTTCTATTATTTAACTTTTTTATGGTGTGTGGTTTAAGCATCCCCAAGTCCCTACACAGGTCCATCTGTGGTTGTACCCCAGAATATGTTCAATCACCAAGAACAAAATTTGAACAAAAAGAAAATTTTGAATAAAATTTGAAGGAATTTGAGCATACCCTCCAGCTTCATGACCCAGAATGCGAGGAAAAACAGGTGTTTGGCCCTGAAAAACCAGTAAAACAACAGATTTAAGTCAAATAGTAACATTAAACCAGCTAATCAAATCAAATCTCCTTAAAAACTACTATACCTTAGCTTCCCAGAAATAGACATCAGTATGGCAGAGGGAGGTGAACAGAATCTTGACTCTAACCTCCATTTTCTGGGGAGGATCAACCTCAACCTCCTCAATCACAAGGGGTTTTCCTGCTTCCCATGCTACAGCAGCTGAACCCACACCATTCCATAATCAAACCCATTATTTTTTATAAAAAAATTAAAATTCTAGCAAATTCTAGCATATTCCACACCATTCCATAATCAAACCCATTTTTTGCTCCATTATAAATGTCAATGGACAACTCTGCCAAAAGCTTAAGCCAGTCGTTGAAGCCCATTACTCTAACACACTACACACTTCAGCTAAAAGTCTAATACCACACAAATCTTATATCTAAGGCTAGATATTGACTTCTTGTCATACAACACAAATCTTATATATGTAAGCCTGGATATTAACTCCTTGTCATATTAGCTCTATACCATATTGAAAAAATTGACTCAATCAAAAGTGGTTAAGAACCAGGATATCTAATAATACCCATAAGTTAAAAACCAAAACATAACACATCTACATGATGATAATCATGAATTGGCCTAATAATCAAAAAAAAAAATCTCTATTCTTGCCTGCAAAGGATTCTCCAGCATTACCCTCAATTTTTTTTATAAAAAAAATAGATTCTAGCATAAACAAGCAAAAAATCTAAACATGCAATAGTACCCAAATATTTTAAATGTCAAAAAGATTAAAACTTTTGATCAAAAAAAAAAAAAAAACTCCAAAGCTGAAAAATATCTTATACCCAGAAATCAATGCAGCAAAAAAAAAATGATCATAATTCATACCTATGCAACGAATGACTTGACCAGCAGTATTGCTCGACATATCCAGAAATTTCAATATTTTCCCAGAAAAATCAGCTTTTTAATTGTTATGATTATTTTTTAAAAATATGTTTTTTTCAGTGTTATAAATTATAATTGATAAAGATTTTTATTGTGATCCTTATTTATAATGGTTCATAATTGTTGATTAATAAGATTAGAAAAAAAAAAGTAAAAGTTCATTGCTGTGAGCTGGTTACTGTGTAAGGAGACACGTAGGAAAAATGGTTTGTTGTAATAAAAATGGTAGCGAAACTGGAGGCTCAGCTTGGATTAATAAAACCGTTTCCTGGTTTTTGGGTTTTAGTTTACAATACAATACAAATCCCTGGTTTTGTTTTACACCTACTTTATTAAGAGTCTGATTACTAATATTCTTTCCGCCGGTCTCCTGAGACACCGTTTTCTAAAAAGACGTCTTTTAGACTTAACTTATTAAAGTTTAATTAACTAAAAGATGATAATAAGCTAATCAAATTAGAGATGGTCTTTCAAAGAAATCGTCTTTCACAAGAATTTGTGATATTTTTTGGCCCTGATGTTTGATTTTGCACACTGGTGGATTGTGATGCAGTGTTTTAAATCTAAATATTTTTAATTGTGGTTGGTTAAAAATTATAAAAAATTAATATTAATAGTATTTATTTTGAGATAAATTAAGTAAGATTTCAACTGTTTAGTTAGAGGGGTTTAAAAAACAGACATGATGATCTGATATAAACCCGACTTTGTTACAGAACTTACTTTGACTTGAGTTTAAAAATAAATTAAAAAATATGTTAAAAAAAGACATAAACACAGGACCTGATTTTAAATCGACTTGAAATACTTTACATGAAATCGATCCAAATCAACCCATCTATTTACACTTAACAATATTTTATTATTAAAATGAAAATTTAATATAAAGTTTTAGTAATTGATAATTATGGAAAAACAAATATACAACCTTCGATGTGAACTAATTTTTTTGGGGTTTTTTATTGATCAACTTGGAATCTTGGATGTATGTAGAAAGGTGAATAGGACAATAGGTGACGTTGGTTTAGAGGTCAAATCAAATTCTAAGTTCTTTTAATAAAAAATTCAAATACATTGTCATTTTATCACTTGTTTGAAATACACTTGGCGCATAAAGTTTGCTAAGTAATCGTTATTTACTTATTAAACAAACAGTCAGTCTCCTAAGAGACCGTCTTTCTGAGATATGTTTTTATTGCCTATATCAACTCTACATTTTTCCTAATGGATCAACCCAATTAGAGATGGTCTCTCAAAGAGACCGTCTCTCACAAGTATTGTATCGGATAAATCACTTATATATGATAAGTATGAATTAAATGAAAATTATTTTATTAATTTTTTTATCTTTTTATAATAATTTATAGATAATTATAATTAACTGAGATTTTTTACTTAAGCAGTATGAATTAAAAAAATTATTTTTTAATTTTTTTTTTTTTTTGTGATATATATATATATATATATATATATATATATATATATATATATATATATATATATATATATATATATATATTTATATATATATATATATATATTATATATATATGTATATATATATATATATATATATATATATGTATATATATGTATGTATATATTATGATATATATGTATATATGATATATGTATATAGTGTATGTATATGTATATGTATGATATGTATATGTATATGTATATATATATATATATATGTATATATATATATATGTATATATATGTTATGATATATATATATATATGTATACTATATATATATATGTATGATATATATATATATATAGTATATATATATATATATATATATATATATATATATATATATGAGTTGCAGTGAAAACCAAACTTATTTGAAAAACTTGAGAACCAATCTCTTCGATAAAAATATGTTACTTTTAGAAAAAAATTATAAATACAAAGTAACACGTTTTTTCCGTAAAAAACACTTTTTATGTAAAAAATAACTACTTTTTATGTGTTTTTTTCAGAATTTTTTTTCTTAAAGTAACACTGATTTGCTTAAGTATATCTTTTTTTTTTCAAAAAAAACTAACTTTTTTCTCCAAAAGTTACATCTTTTTAGTTAAAAAGTAATACTTTTTTGTCAGAGAGATTGGTTCTCATGGTTTCTATATATAGATGATTCTCATTTAAACTTCTTCATATATATATATATATATATATATATATATATATATATATATATATATATATATATATATATATATATATATATATATATATATATATATATATATATATATATATATATATATATATATATATATATATATATATATATATATATATATATATATATAATTTAAATTGAAAATACAATGTCACATTGGTTTATGTTTGTGAATTGTGATATTATAAATTTTGTATGTGGTTCTTGATTTTTTGAGTTTCTTGTTTATAGAATATTATTATTATTATATTATGGCCTTATGGGATGGGAAACTAATTATGAATGGGAGGGAAGAGAACAGAATTCAATATCTTATGGAGTATAAAGCTACAATTAGGAGATGATCTTATAGTAATGAATTTGATAAATTATATAATAATTAATATAAACCAAGTAGAACATACAGATCATTAGTGCCTATTTTTCCCCTCAAGGTGACAAGATATGTGTAACATAAGGTAAATATAATAGTAATATCTTAGTAATACTTTTTCCTCCCAATAAATTTGTTACATTCTAATCTTCAATGTGAGAGTTTTTATAGTAAATATAGCAAATTCAATGAAACGAAATGAACAGATCATACAACTACTCTAAACATATCAAACTTGATGCTCGGGATGAGTTAGATGTTGGCTAGAACCACTAGCTTTACTACTACCACCACTCTCGACCGCCTTTTCAAGTCCTTTAGCAACACCCTTTTTAGACATTCCATAACCGGCTTTACCAACCATATCAATCTCGGACTTATGGACGTCTTCATGCACATGCACATCATCCTCCACCGATACTAACACCTTCTTTGGACCACAAGGGCCGGGTATGATCATTTCTTGTACTTTCAAGTGTTCGTCTACATCAATGTCTTTCCTCTCACGAATGAGCTTCCTTTCCTTGCGCTTCTTAATCAACCACCAAATGCATAACATAATGGCACCGAGAAAGAAAAGACACCCGAAGGAGATAACGACAACTATGATGATGGGGTGAGGATTCGGGGTAGGATGAGGGTGCGGGTGAGGGTAGGGAAAATTCACATCAGTTGAAGAACTAGATGCCATTTTAAGATATTTTTTTCTTAGGAAGTGTTTGGATATTTGATCAAATTGGATTGTGCAAAGTTGTATGAAAAGGGGCTAGGATGAATTGTGATATATAAAGATCAATGCTCATATGCATGCTTAGAAGTTTCAAATGACTTAACATTCATGCTAAGATAGCTATGAAGATTGCATTTTAAAACACTACTTTCATAGTCTTTCTCCATAGAAACAAGTCATCTACCCATTTTCTCCTCACCAAACAACAAAAAATAAAAACATACATGAAAAGAGACTAGCAATGAATAAACAATATTTCATTACCCGATTGGTACACCTGTCAAATCGATTGGTCGAATTGATTTCGTTCTCGTGAATGAGCCTTTATATTTCCTGTTCGGCTGTAGCCCGAGCAAGGGATATCTATTCTTAGAGGAACGTAGTAACTCCACTGTAAGGTAGTTGACTTGCTTAGTGCTTGCATTAAGGAAGGTTCGAATAGCTCAAACAAATCATAAAAGTATTTTATTCTATTTTTATACCTTCAATACCATATAATAATTTCAAACTAGTTTTCTTATTATATTAGAACAAAAACAAATTTTCAAGTCATAGTCGGAGAATGTTTACTGAAATTATATAAATTGACAAAAAGAAAAGTACTTTATAACAATATTAATATAGAGCTCAAAAGTTCAACAAAACTTAGAAAAACAGGTTGAATCAATCAGGTCTCATCTGATTGGATTCAGGGCAAAATATGATAAATCTACCATTATTTCGAATACTTCGAATATACACATCTTACACTTGATAGTAATACCAAAAAGGTTGTTTCAGATTGACTTTTGAATAAGCAATGATGAACGCCTTCTTAGGCGCAAAAAAAATAGAACAGGTGCACACAGAAGCCATGCCCCATAATAAATTCTGCAACAACAAATCTGGCTCTATCGAAAAGAACTTCTTACAAGATGAAAATATCAACAAGAATTCAAGTATAAGAACAATTAATTGAAAGAGCAAGTATTCAACTACACTTTAAAAGATTATCACTGTGAATTTACATACATACGTACATACATACATACAGAAGCCGAAGATACTTGTAACACCATGCCGGAGCTTCCAGGCTTCTAGCACGCCATACACGACTCTAGTTAACATTGAGTTTCAGTTAAATATCCTAATGACGTAAATAAATCATCGACTACTGAAGACAGAACGGTTTTTCGACATGCTATATGTTACTTTCTCTATGATCCGTGTATAAACATCCTCGCTCATGCATCTTCATCAACTATTAATATTAGATTGAAACAACTTCCAATGATGTTTGTCTGTAAATTCAAAGTGTGTTCCTTCACTTTTTACGATCAAACACAATATCGAGAAAATCAGAATTCAGATTATTGTATTTTATACATTGCATTCTACATTAATACTTGCGGAACAGGAAATGCGAGAAAAAAACTCGCAACTTAGTACTTACGAGTTATCTTCACTTTGAAATTTGTTGACGGGAAATTTCATCTTTGTGCAGAAGGTATGTGAATACAATTTCATTCCACATATCGGGCAATCCAGGCAGACACCAGTGACTACAATCGGGCACTGAAGGATTGTCACCGTACGTGCCCACATGAGCGTCGCTGCGATATGCTCCCATCGGAGTAACATGGAGAGCCGTAACAGGCGCAGACATACTCTTGATAACCCGCAATATTACGTCTGAAACAGGGCTTCTGTCTTTACCCTGAGTTGTCAACATCGGTCTTCGACTCACTTTGCATTTATTTCGATTACGACCACTGTAATGATCAAAATCTTTAATACTTAAGAATGATCGATTTTTTACTATCGGGACGTAAGAGATAGAGCTCGGATTATAAACTTCAAAAGAACAATTAAGTACAGAAGTGTTATTATCAAGATCTATGAAATCAATCTTAATAACTAATTCCATTCTCAAACGATGAAAATTCTAATTTCATTGAAAGAATACACAACGATGCCAAAGCGTTGCCTACATGAACCAAAACTAGTCAACGTGAGAGATTGTCGGTAAAAAAGATCATACTTTATTTGGCCTTGTTTTTAATATACAACTAAGAAAATTATTTCCAATGATCGTCCACATATCACCTCCTCCATTCATTCTTATATTGCCATATGCTCCTACAAATCCCAATACTCCATATTTTCCTTCCCTAATAAGAGGCCATCTTTAACCTACCTTTTTCTCCACGAAGGGCATGCTTGGATTGAGTGTAAATATTTAAGGGGGAAATAAAGTCAAACTAATGAAATGAAAGCAAATAGAGATGCATTCGAAGAAGTTGAGATGGTTGTGAAGAAGTTAAAATGAGATTGAAATAAAAATAATAAAGGAAAAAGAAGATGATTTCCCCTATTATGGAGGTAATACATTCCTCTATTCCCTAGGATAAATATTTACCTCACAAAATTGAGAGCTTCCTTCATTTTCATTACTTTGCAACCATTCTCCACCTCTACAACAATTAAATTTCAATAATTTCTCATTTATCAACTTCGTTTTCTTACTTTGACTTTTTTTACCCCTTAAATACATTCAATCCAAGCATGCCCTAAGTATTGCTCCCTCCATTTCAATGACTTTGTCCCATTTCATTTGGGCAGGTTTGCCAAGATATATATCGGAGTCTTAATATCTCTAATGGTACATAAATGCTCTATAATGATCAAAGAAAAACGAAGGGTAAAGAGCAAACTCGCTAAAACAAACCTGAAATAAAGCTTTAAGTGATACTCACCTCCAATGTGAAGCTTCAAATGTACGAAAGAAGACATGGGTCTTATTATGGTTTATCTTTGATTCAACCCATGATGCCCAGGTTTCAAGTGCCTTAGTCAAAGCCTTAGATACTGGCATCCCCAGTTTTAGTGATGTACCAACCTGAAAATATGTACCCCTGTGTGAATAAAACAAGTAAGAAGCAATCCAATATACAAAAGCCAATAGGATAAATAGAATTCTTCTAAAATAAATCAAATATTAGGCTTTTTTCCAATGATGCAAAAACATATAGTTAATATGTGCAACCTTGTCCTTGTATAATAAAGAGGTTGTTTCCGATTAACCCTTAATAGTAAACATCTTACTAACTTTACATAGATAAGAACTACACATAAATTATTGAATCATTTTACTATTAACTATATAGTCTATTATAATCTGAAACCAGAGATCAATAATGTTTTGGCACTATCGAGAATACACCAACGTTCTAGAACAAAAATGAATTTTCATGATTTCATGAAAGAAAAGGTGGAAACTATTAAACATAGAGATAAGAGGAAAGCATTTAAGTCAACAAGAGCCTCTTCTCCAAAATTTATTTTTTGTATGAAATTTGATTATGCTTGCACAAAGACGCAAGCTTCTTTTGAACAAGCCAAGTTATTAAGGAAGTCCAAGATGTATTTTGCTTAGCGTTCGGAGAGAAGGTGATTTATGCTAAATCTAGAGTTTATTTGTCAAAGTATGTCCAAGAAAAGATGAGTACTGCTCTAGATATCCCTCACAACAGGCTTTGATATCATCTAGGCATGCCTACAATTGATGGTTAGGTACTAAGACTACCTTCAACACTAGCGTGCAATGTTTGATTGTAAGGAAGTAGGATGGAAAACTAAGTGCCTTCCCTTGCAAAAAGAACAATACCAACCAATCAACAAAATTCCCACGTACAATTGGTGATGAAATAGATAAGGAAATGAGGACCATCTTGTGGGGTGAAAATGATGAGATGAGGAAAATACACCTACTATTTAGGGAATAATTTGGAAACCTAAAGAACATGGAGGGTTAAGGATCCTCTCCATGAGACAAAAAAGCATGGCCTTTCTTACGAAATTAAGGTTAGTAGAACTGAATGTGCTTGGGTCAAGTTTAAACAGCAAATATTGTAACGAAAGGTGCAACATAGATATGTTAGAGGGGAAAAGATTTTAGAGTCGAAGTTGAATGACCAATCCTATTCTCAATAACTGTATGGTTGCTTTTCGGCTTTTCGGCCAGCGTTCTGAGATCACACATCATCCTATCTCCTGCCTTCGGTCTAGAGCAGAAGAATTCAAACAAGCTTTAATTAGAGAAGATTGGATGGGAAATGAATTGTAAAGAGGAAGCAGAAATAAGGGTGGCTTTGAATAATACTGTGGTACGCGAGAATGCGAGGACCAGGGCTGATATGGGATGCAAGTGGTGGTCTGTACTCTGAAGTCAGTCTTCACTGCGCACTTTGATTCTTGTTCAGCTTTGAGAGCTGAATTTATGGATATGGCAAGGGGTTTACATTTAGTTTGGCAATTAGGGGACACAAAAGCTATTGTAAGGATGGACAACTTCACATGTATGCTAATTCTTCATCAGAAGGATTATAGGGATGAATGATTTGATTGTAAGAGCGAGCCGTACTTGTGGAGCACTACGCTACTATGAAGCAAATCGAGCCACAGATTTCTTTGGCCAAAAGGGGAGCTCAGCAGAATGATAAGCTTCCAATCTTACAAGTTTGACGTCTGGAGTTAGGAAAACTGCTTGGAACATACATGGAAGGGTGGCTTGGAAACTTTTAATTTACACTTGTTTTTGTAGTTTTTATTTGGACTTGTCCCTCCTTTGCATGGGTGCAAGGGAAAAAAGAAATAAACTCACTTTTCAATGCCACTCGGAATCAAAGAACCAAGAAGCCACACAATCATCTCCAATTCAAAATTATCCTAGGAGTTAAGATCCTCACCTAAGACAAACAGAGGATGGTTGAAACACCCTATATAGTCAGAACCTCAATGGAGATTCAATCAATATACTAACCCACTCGTGATCCCACATTGAAGAATTAGAGAGAGATTGACTATCATATATACTTGATGTGCTACTCCTCCTAATACAAATTGGTTTTAGGATGGAACCTCACCGGGTTTGTATGCGGAAAACACTCCTCTTATGTGGGTCCTTGTAGTGTACAAGCCCAATTACAAATTTATCAATTAATGTCCCTATGATCACTTATTCCTTATGTCTAGTGAACATGCTTTTCATACCACAATTGTATCAATTGAAGCAAAGCCCTAGTCGCCTCTACAAAAATCAATAGTAATTTCAGCAATCAAACATGATACTAAAGAAGAACCTCGACTCGAAAAGATTAATTTCTAATCTTCTTACTATTCAAGAAGTATTAAGTTATCATCATTCACTAACATAAATATTGTTATCATCATTCACTAATACAAATCCATAAATTTGTTTTTTCTCCACTAGTCAATGCTATAGTCTTAATTTCAACATGTGCAAATACAACAATCATCAAAGCCAACATATTCAATCAATATTAGCAGCCAAAGAGGAGCAAACAAATGAAATTTATAATCAAATTGATAATCACTCTTAATAAAAACGAACAAGCAAGATCTCACCAACTTACGTTTCGAAAAGCTTAGTCTTTGTCCACCAATGTCCAGTATTGAATATCAAGACATCTGAATTAATCCATTCTTCATTCACATTATCCATTTTATCAAGTCTAAGCGTCGACTTGACTCTCTTAGGGGCTCGTTTCGGTGGAGTAGTTTGCCAAACAAGATAAGTAGACCGGTAGAACTCGACCGTGAAGTTATAGGAATCAAACCTTACATTCAAAAACCTAATTTCCTTAGAAATCTTATTTTGATTAATTTCATAGACAAATCTTTTGTCCACACCCCCAGACATAAGCATACAAATAAATGATTCCCATTGTGTTCTAGTCAATGAATCACCAACAAAAACAACCCTTTTGTTCCTAAGATACTTCAAAAGAGCTTCTGCATCAAAACTTGGAATTTCACAGTTCTTAGGTTTCCATCTCCATTTCAAGTAAGCTTTATCATTCCTCCCATTTGCTAAACAGTTAAACCCTTGTTCAGCAAATGGGCAATCAGATGCATTATACAGAGGATACCCATCATGTGGGACCCATTTCCCATCAAATACATTACATTGACCAGTTGCATCATTAGGACCAGAAATACTAAAACCCTGATCTAAAGAATTAGGCTTTAAATCTCTAAAAAGAAACCAATATGCACCAATCAAAGCTAAAAAGAAAATAATGAAAGACCCAATAGCTAAATTTCCATTTATTGATCTAAAGATTGAGCCTTTTCCATTACCCATTAAAGTTACATCACCATAACTTGAAACCCTAGTGTAAAACTTCTTAACTTGCCCAAATGAGCTCAAATTAAGACCATTAATTATGTCTTTAAGGAAAACCCAGTAAAGTAAAGCAAGTAGATAAATCAATGTAAGTGAACCCAGAAGCAGAATTTCATACTCCATTGGAGCACAAAATTGGTGATAATAAGTTAATAGATCAGATGTATAATTGAGAGAAATCGAGAAAGGGTTCTTATGAATGTGAACAAAAAAAGCAATTAAATGTGATTTCTAGAATAAGAAGAGATCTTACAACAACTCTTGTTTCTTAAAGATGCCAACCACAAGCTGGTAGGGAGTGCGTTCATTAGTTGGAGTGGGAAAGAAGGATGCAGCACTTAACAACATAACATTATTCATCTTATTGATTTATGAATAAGCAAGTTATTTTGCAAAATACTTGATAAAATTAATACAAACTAGTATGATACCCGTGCAATGTACGAGATTTTTTTAAACTTTCATATATAGTAATTTAATTATTTTGATAGTTTTTTCTTAGCATAATTATTAATTATTTAGATAAAAAAAGTATTTTATAATTATATTTTAAAAATTACATACTCGATCAAAATAGATAATTCAATATAAGTCCCACATGAATTATGTGTAAATATAATGAAGATATGTTTGAATGATAATAATGAGGGAAAGTTAAGAATGTTCTATAGTAATAATCTAACTAAAGTTAAAAATCAACATTAAATACTCTACGGTAAATGATAATTATGCAAATAAGAAAACAATATTTAATTCAAAAATATAATTTAAAGTGACATGTGGCAAATAATTAGAATTCCTCAACTCTCATTCTACATCCACTACGTGTCAAAGTGGTTTCTCAATTAGTATATACTACTATACTATTGATTACGGTGAAACCATCTTTGTTGATTGAAATGACACATATATATAATTTTAAATGATTAATTAAATAAATAGAGTAATTTTATGAACTCGTCTCATGGTGAGACGATCTCAAACAAGGCAAGCTATAAAATTTACTATTTTTGGATATATATTAAAAAAATTGTGTCAGCAAGTTAAAAAATATTTTTTTAAAAAAAAGTATTCAATTACTCTATTTATTTTAGTCAGCTTTTTAGTTCGTTGAATTTATTACCCCATTTTAATTTTGCAACCATTCTATTGATTTTGTAGCTATTTTTAAAATTATTATTGTCGTTATATGCGGTAAAAACGAGAGTTTAATTGAACAAGTTACATTTTATTTTACATTTCAAAAAAAAATAAAAAATTCATTTTACATTGTTCTACTTATTTTGTAATTTTTTGTCTTTTAATAATGACCCTCACAATTATCTTTTAATCTTCTTCATAAATTTATGTTTTCTTTTATTCCATCTATAAATCTAACTCACCTCACTTATTATTTATTTATTTATCCTATTCACAAATAAAGTTGTGCAATGCGTTAACAGTCCGAATTCAACCCTTAAATATGTAAAATTTAAATGAATTGGACTTTGAAAAGTCTGTTGTAATTTACATAAATGAAGCAGGCTATTATTAGGCTAACATATGAGCTTTAAACAAACCTTTATTATTGATTTATTGCTTCAGTTAAGATAAATTACTATAGATTTATAATAGTTAATAGTCTTATTATAATTGACAAAAGCAAGTAATTAAACATAAGTCATTTATCTCAACAAGACATTGCTTACTCCATGAAATTTGAAGAATAAAATTATAAACTTTTATGTCCGAGTTGGAGCGAGTCTGACCCATTTAAGTCTATTTTTTGTTTGAGCCCCATCTAATTTAGCTCATTTTTACTTGAATCCGACCCAATCCTTATCTGATCCATTATATAAGTCAATTTACGAACTATAAATTAATATTTACTCCCTCCGTCTCATTGAATTTGAAGCATTTTCCACTTTAGTCCGTATCACTTAATTTGCATCATTTCTATTTTTGAACAATGGCCACCATTTCCTTCTAATTTCATCTGTATATCTTAACCCTCTTTTAATTTCATCCATAAAATTCATTTTTTCTCTTTATTCAATACCTTTTAAATTATTTTTTTTTGATTCAATTCTATCAGGACAGATGAATACATCATTTTGAAAATGATGCAAATTAATTGGGATAAAGACGACTCTCAAAAGTCCAGTCCAAATCTATATTTAAAGTTGTAACAATACATATTTAGAATTGGACTGGGCATTTGAGAGCCGTCTTTACAAAAGACGGTCTCAAATAAGAATTTGTGATTGGGATATAGGGAATAATGGATATGGACCATGGTCCATATACCATATTGCAATCAAGACTTGAGAGTGGATTTTATTGTGGCATGCTTAAGTTATCTCTTCTTTTTCAGCATGCTATAACAACATCAGGATATATGCTGTGATTTTGATACTTAATAAAGCTACACAAAAAGCACTATTCATTATTTAATGACCTATCTTGAATTATTGTTTATATTTATATATCAAAGGAGTAAATTAAATTTTAAATCATAAATAAGTAGACATTAAGAATGAAGTAAGTAGATATATAAGATATTAAAAATCAACATTAAAAATACGATAAGCAGGTATTTATTTTTAAGAGACTGGGCTTGAAAAACGTCTTCCAAAGAGACAGTCCCTCAAGAGACTAGCTGTTAATAAAATTACTTGGAGCACAAAGCTCAAATTAGCTAAACAATCAATATAATAGAAGAAAATTATATATGGTTGAAGAAGTTACACTGAAAAAACAAAAATTTTATTTGAGAATTGAATTTCATCTCAATTATAACGAAAATTATTGCCCACCGTGGGAATCGAACCCACGACCACAATCACCCTTTGATTTAGAATGCTAACCACCCATGTAGAATGGTGGGTATTATATACCCAAATATTGCGCTCTACCACTGAGCTAGGCGGGCTATTTAGTCATTATAACAGCAATAAAATCATTTATATAACTTGAACTATCATAACATTCCATTTTGCAGAGTTTTCTTACTTTATTTTATTTATTATATTTATTGTATTTGACTTTTAATATAATTTTATGTGTTATTGATCACTTAAATGCTTAATTATACAAATTTAAAAATTATAAAAAATTAATTGTATGAAAGTATGTAATCAGGTAATTCGAACAAAATTTAACGTGACTATATTTTTTCTTATACATTAGTCGTAACTAGGGGTGTTCAATGAGGCGGGCCCCTATTTTGAGAAGCGGGCTATAAAAAGGCTCAATAAGGGCCGAAAACAAACCTTGTAAATAGTATGATTAATGTATAATTTAAATATTATAAATAACAATGTATAAAATAAGTTAAAACGATTAAAAATGGGCCGAGTTGAACCGAACAGGGCTTTTAAAACCCAACCCATTTAAAGCCCATATTAATCTTAAAGGATCCTTATCCGATCCATTGAACACCCCTAGCCGTAATATATAAAATAAGTTAAAACGATTAAAAATGTTTTTTTTCCTGGATCATACTCTGATCCGAAGGATTTTCATTCTTCACACAAAAAACAATTGAACATTTTTATTTCCCATGAAAATATCAAACTTTAAGTACTTGCAAATTCTCAAATCACACAAGAATCTGGCTCCTTCGAGCCAGATTCCAACACACTCGAATGACATAAATCTATGCTCACTTTCTTGCAGTCGAAACGGTTGAATATTCGATTATCCTACATTCTATTCTATATCACTTTACTAGCCCTCTTGCGATGTCGGTATACCCAGTCTTGAATCTAGTTAGTCGGATAATTTAGTTGTACTCGGCAGTCTTTTGCCTCGAACAAATGAACTGAACAGATGCAACGCCCTTGATGGTTGCGCGTAAGGTACCATGTGTGCAGCTCCCCTTACAGTCGCAAACGTCAGTAAGCCTCCGTATTCTGTTGCCCATCCTCCTACCTGTAATTCGAGTGCGTTGTGCTGCCTTAGTACTTCATTGTTTCTAAAATAATTTGCGAATTACAGCTTTAAAGTTTAGCACATTTGTGAATTATAGTCTCAATGTTTATTTTTTACGAATTATAGCCACCAAAGTATCAAAGTTTGCAGGTTCAGTTCAAAACACAAAATTGTCATCCGAAATCTAGTTAAGTGAGAAATCTGTGTTTTGGGCCTAAACATGTAAACTTTAATACTTTAGTGGCTGTTATTCGCAAAACATAAACATTAAGGCAATAATTTGCGAAAGTGCTAAACTTTAAAGCTGTAATTCACAAATTATTCTTGATTTTACTTCGTGAATAAGAAGAGAATAATATGAGACAGAACAAAAGTTTACCTGTCCTTTGTGAAACCATGCTCCATAAGGAACAGTGGCCTTGAATTTAAGGTCGTGCGCAAGCTCACGAACAAGGGTTCGTGAGCCAAGCAATGGCACAACAGAATCTTGGTCTCCACTGTAAACAGTACAAAAGATGTTAATACGTTTTGATTACGAGTAATTAGACCAACGATTATCAGATTGTTCGATGTTTTGTCGAGTAATTACCTAAACACCCAGATCGGAATATGATGCAGAAGTATCCTTTTGAGAAGAGGAAGCATATCTAAACTACCATCAGTATCACTGTAATTCAGATTTCTGTAAAACAGAAGTATAGTTAGAATAATCAAGGGGCGAATCGGATTAAGAGCATTGCGTAGTATTCAATTCAATACAGGTTTACTATGCCCTGTTATCGTATTCTAAACTACCATCTTTGATCTTTCTCGCTCCCTTTTTAAGTACCTTGAGTTCCAAATTTTAATTTTCTTACCGGTTTACCATACCCTATCGTTGCACATGCTTAAACTATTCTCAAAATAATTTGTCGGTGTACAAAAATAAAGCTAATAAATCAGATGATCATCATAAGCAGTGAAATATGATTCGCTAGTTAGTTCGCTTTTTGAATTCGCGATTCGCTCAAAATGGTTCAAAAATAGCCTAAAACCGACCATAATTCGCTTTTTGCAACATGATTAGCGAATCATGTGACACTGATCAGAAGACAGAGTAGTTTCATAGAGGTATACACACCCGCTGCACATAGACCATGGATAAGGCAGATTAGTTCGGTTAGCATGAAGTGCTTTCTGTACTTCAGGCAGATTGAAGTAGAATCTCCTTTCGTAAGTCATACAAACATCGACTCCCATGCTCATTTTAGTAGCCTGACAACGAAACAATGTTCATAATTTAGAACAAAAATCAATTTGTTCATAATGAATATCCGACCTTTCTTCAACTCACCATCTTTTTAAGCCGCAGTTCTTGCTCCACGATAGATGGATAACAAACATCAAGAATAACATCGTAGTTGTTAATATAATCACCAACAATGTTATTTGCTTGTGATATTGCGTTGTTGCAAGAATCAGATTCGTTATGAGGACTTGGAAAAGTATAGTCCTCAAAATTACATTGATTCATGATGGTAAGGCCAATTTCATCCGATATCATTCCATGGGACCAGAAGTACTCGTAGGTTGCGGGCACATCCCTATCTAGTTTGAGTAATGGATTACCAATCTAATTCGCAAAAGAGAAAGCAAAACAAATCGACGTTAGTTACATTGTAGAATGTAGATAAAAATACGAGAGGACGTGATATGTCACAAACTTACGGCAACTCCTTTCAAGCTGAGCTTGGACGCTCTTGCGTGAGCATTATAGTCCAACACGGCAACAGCTAGTTGTGGTATGTAATGCCCTGTTGAATAAACACCGGCCCACGTAAGACTATAACGGATAGCACTAGCATCCCAACCATCAAAGGACAATTTATGGTGTATTTCTGATTTATCGTATACTTCCTCTGTGTTCTAATAGTCGTAACTCATAACATTTCTCCCAAAACGCTCTCACGTGTTTGACATAAAGTTGCAACTAGTTAAGTACGGAGGAAGTACATAAATGCTCTATAATGGTCAAAGAAAAACCAAGGGTAAAGAGCAAACTCGCTAACACAAACCTGCATAGCTCTCCCCGGTTAGAAACAGATCTCTTGATTTGAATTCGGGAAACTTCTTCATCCAATTTACAAGAAATGTAAGCATATCCTTAGCTGCAGAAAAGGAAGATTTTATTTACAACTTAGAAAACTTGCATTATAATTATGTAGAGTCATAATTTTGTATAAAAAATGCAGGGTTTTGATTTAGTCCCAGCAAATGCTTCATAGTCCATACTCCATAGCATTGTGCAAAAATAAGGCCACGTTGTATCATATAGTCACGTTGTAAAGGTTTTCAAATTTACCAAACCGATATTACCCGCGTTGCCTAGGTGTAAAAAACGCATTTTAGGACATATCAAGAGATATCTCATGATTTTTGGCCGATATTGGTGAAACGACAAACACATCACTTTTATTACCGCTTCACCATATCATCACAGTATTTTTACACTATGGTACATAGTCATTGACCATACCTGAGGCAGCATCTCCGGTATTATAATCAGATGATGTGTTCGAATACGACCATCCCACACCGGCAGGCGACTCAACAAACAAGAGATTGGAAGCTGCACATAAGGAATATCAGATTAGCCTGACTGAATACTTGTGCAGTATTTAACAGCAAAACATGTATTCAACTAACAAAGTTTCCACCTTTGTTCCATGACATGGAATTCCTCCTTAGGCCTCTACCATCACCTCTTGGGAAGAAAGGGCCCAATTCTGTAAATGCACCACCACCCATGGAAGAACAACCAGGTCCTGCATATAAATCCTTGTTTTGAGTTTTCAAACAACTAGTATTTGCATTTTTTTCCATTAATGGTTAGCGTAATTCTCGATGGAGCCAAAGATTTATACTTCTTTTGTTTTGGATAATAATATACTACGCTAATGACTCGTTAAACGGACTAATTGTTCGTATAAAGTTACAGATCATGTTCACTATCGAGGATTCATAGGAAACAATCTCTTTCTTTTGAAAGGATACAAGGATAAAGTTACATCCGATCAGCAACATGAGTTGGCCTAATAGTTGAATATTTTTGCTTTTATTAGCTACAACAGGCATTCAATTCTCACCATCCACGTAAACGATTAATTTTCTTCTCTTTTATTTGTAGGGATTCTCAGGCCATATCCAAGAAAAACTATAATAACCAATAAATTCAACTAGGATATGTTAAAGTATATAATGGGCCTCAACCATAAGCTAAGTTTTGGTTGAGTTAGTTCCTTCTTCCTTGACATGGTACCAGAGCCAACGTGACAAGAGGACATGGGCTCGAATCTTAATCACCCCTAATGTAAAGTGCTTGACATGGTATTAGAGCCAACATCACAAGAGGTCATGAGCTCGAATCTCAAACACCCTTAATTTAAAGTCGAATATTTTGCGCATGTGTGAATCCACACTTTTAGCTCAAGGGGCTTTCGAGTGAGGGAGGGGTTAGATCATATAACATATTTTGGACCCTTGCTTAAGTTTTTTGTTAAGTTGATTTCTCGACAAAATAAAGCAATTAAACAAAGTAAATAATAAATCCCAAGATTTTCCACTAAAAGAGGAAACAAAGAAAAACATAAAAGCACCCCGACTTTGTCCTTAGTTGATTACAAAAACACACTCACAAAGTAAAACACCCTGCCCTATTCAAACAATACAAAACAAACCCTTTAAATTTTAGTCCTTCCACAAGAAAACAAACAAAATCATTGGTTATTGCACCAATTTTCAGATCCAAAACCAAATTTCTAAAATCAAAACACATAAAAGTACTTGATCAAATTACAAAACATTAACAGTAAACTGATACTAGAAACTTCTAGAAACACTAAAAAGAGTGATAGAATCTACCTCCATTCAGCCAAAGAGTAAGGGGTTTATGATGAGGGTCCTTTTCTGCTTCAACAAAGTAATAAAACAAGCTTCTTCCAGCCTTAACATCCACATCAATATACCCAGCAAATTGTTTGAACCCAACTTTTGGTTGGCCTGGTAGATTTGTCACTAAGTCCTCCATTGGATACCCATTTGCTTTAAGACCCACCATTAAAACAACCAACAACCACCATAAAGTAGCCATTTTTAGAGGATGTGTAGTCCTAAAGGGTAAAACCCAATTTGCAGTTGTGAAGGAAAATGTTAAATGTGAGACCTTTTATATAGTAGTATTGCTCAAGAGTCCTTGAATAAATAAATGCTAGAGTACAAGTGAAAAGATAAAAAGTTTAGTAGTAATATCATTTTCATTGGGAATTTATTGAATATACTCCTTTGGATTGGCCATTACTAGCCCCCCCCCCCCCATTTACTTTTCGAACGACATAAAGTCTTAGTAAATAACGGTTATTGTGAGAGTTTGTTAATTTAATTTATGTTTTTTAATTTTGTTTATTTTAATATTTTTCTTTTTGTCTTTTTGTGATGATTTACGAATCACGATTATTGATTAGGAATTTTTGTTTGGAAAGAAGACGAGCAAAATGAATGTAGTGGGTTAAGCATCTAAGTATATTTAGAAATAAAAGAGAGAATATAAAGTAAAAATGATACAGACATAAAGATAAATATACTAGGAGGAACTCAAATGAAAAATGGGAAAATTAAATGGAACAAAGGAGTAGATGGAATATAGAGATCACGCCAAAGAGGAACTTAATGCTCACGTGAGTCTAGACCGTGACTCATATCATTTGAATGAAAGCTCTATTTATATTGAATCGAAAGTAACCCTCTAAGATTGATTCGATAACTGAATCTAAATATGATTCAACTCGACTCTGAATAATTGTCATGTAAAAATCCAAAATTAATATATTTACATACACACTAAATACTTAGATTATGCCCGAGATTTTATATTTGAAATTCATTTGATTTCATATAAAATACTTTCTGTATAACTTTAATTTTGCTATATAAATATTTTTTCCTCACAAGTAAGAATAACAATTAACACAACAAAGTCATAGCCGAATTGATTGGTTCAACATACTACATTTAGTGAAAAGGTGAGTGTGGGACCCACACTATATTTTTAATACCGTTAATATTTTACAAATTTTTATGAGAGACGGTTTCTGTGAGATATCAACTCTAATTGGGTGTCCCATAAAAAAAATATAGGATAAGAGTAAAAATTAAACTCTAATGGATTGGGCTTGAGAAATATCTCTCAAAAAGACGGTCTCTCAGGAGACTTGTCGATAATATTTTAATATCTTTAAACCGTCACGCCAAAAAGAAGTGATAGGATAAAGTGTAAGAGGTTGGAGTCTTGAGAAGGTGGGAAAATTATGATAAGATTACTTTATTGTAATGCTAAAAAAACTGATATTCTGTTGAAGGAAATACACGTGAATGATGGGTCAATCTTGTTAGTCATTGGGGGTAGTTTGTTAAAAATAAATTTGATAATTTGATATTTATCTAATTTTATAATTGAATTTATTTTGACCTGACTTTAAAATGAATTTAAAATTATGTAGAAATTAATATGGACGCAAAATTCAATTGTAAGCTAACTCAAAACACGTGACTAAAGTGGACTCATTGACCTAGATGAACTCCTCTACTCCCTCGTCTCGTCTCGTCTCATAGTCATATGGTTATATTTTCCTTTCTGGTAAATCATTTTAATTTGTAACTATTTTTATGAAATTGTCTTCATCATTTTCTATTTATTCACATCTATTTAATTTAACTCTTTTTTAATATCATTTATACAATTGAATTTGTTATATTATTTTTAAAATTTTTATATAAAATTATATCTGGGCCAATTTCTTAGGGACAAAAAAAAATTTATTAAAATTTTCTCATAAAAACTTATTTCCTCCATTCCACTTATTTATTATTATTTGCTATTTGATTTGTTCTAGTCTTCTAGATTTTTTACATAATTTTTGTTTTTGAATAATATCTTATTGTTTTTAAATTCATTCATACATTTTATTTTCTTTTATTTCATTCGCTTTATTATTGCTAACTATTAATCTTTTTTTAAAAAACACTTTATTTCTGTTTCATGGATAATGTAGTACTCCCTTCAATTCTTTTCAATTGTCCTATTTGGTTGGGCACGGATATTCAAAGTGGGATGAGGTTCACCAAAAAGGTGGTAGTTGGGGTATTTTAATTGGTTAAAATAATTGTAAAGGTGGTAATGGGGTATTTTGGTCATTACTTCTGTAAACACGAGATATTTTGTTAAAAAGTCATTGACAAAAAAAAAATGAGATAGTTAATATAAATTTGTCAAATAAAAAAATAGGACAATTGAAAAGAATCGAAGAAAGTATCACGTAAATGTTTACATTATGAGGGGGTGACTTTTTAGAAGTTTCAATTTCCATATCACGTTTTTTGTTTTTTTTGAAAGAAGTCACAAATAGAAGTAAGTTGTTCGGCTTTTGTGGAACGAAAGATGGCAGCAAAACTGTGATAGGAAATGATACAAGTACTACTTCTATTTATTAGTTGAGTTATACTTCTTGGGACTTGGGAGTTTAGTTTTCTTTTTTAATGTTTTTTATTGATGGGCTGTTTAAATAGACTCATGACTCATCTCACGATAAGACGGTCTTAGTCTTATACAAAATTGGCTTTTTTTAATTATTATTTACTGTTTTTAATAGAATAGTCAATTATATTAAGGAAAAAGTGTCAAAAAATACTTAATAAAAACTTTTTTTTAAAAAAAGTACCTTAATAAAAAAATTTTCAAAAAATACCTAACAAAAATTTTTCATTTCAAAAGAGTACAAACTAACGGCTGGGGTTAAGTTTTTCGTTAACTTTTTTTACCCATCTTTAAAAAGTACCTAATGAAAATTTTCTTTCAAAAAAGTACCAAAAACACAACATAATTATCCAATACAAACACAACATAATATATAACTCTAAAAACATCATAAATAAACAAGTTCACACATCATCCAATACAAACATAACATAAGAATATCATCCAACACAAACCTAGAGTACCAAGTAACAATTGGTGTTAAGTTGACCGTTTATTAAAAAAAATTATTAGGTACTTTTTGACACTTTATTATTATTATTATTATTATTATTATTATTATTATTATTATTATTATTATTATTATTATTATTATTATTATTATTATTATTATTATTGTGTTTGTATTGGATGATGTGTGAACTTTATTATGGATGATGTTCTTAGAGTTATATATTATGTTGTCTTTATATTGGATGATTATGTTGTGTTCTTGGTACTCTTTTAAAAAGAAAATTTTTATTAGGTACATTTTAAAGATGAGCAAAAAAAGATAACGGAAAACTTAACCCAAACCGTTAGTTGGTACTCTTTTGAAAAGAAAAATTTTTGTTAGGTATCTTTTGGAAAAAAAAATTTTTTATTCGGTACTTTTTTGAAAAAAAATAATTTAATAGATATTTTTTACACTTTTTCCTTATATCAATTACATCACATTGGAGTAACATATTAAATCTTTCAAATTTGGGTGTTAGTTTGGTTCTTTGGGTTGGGTTGTTTTGGCAGTACAATGTTACTTATTAAGATTTTTGGATTCTGAGTTTTAACACATTTATTTTAACTCGAATTTGAAATAAGATAAAAAAAAATTAATTATGACTCATTTTTTGCTCTTTATTTTTTATTTAAAAAATTTATTTGTTTGCTACATTAACATTATTAAATTTAGATTGATAAATAATATTATAATCTTGCTTATATTAAGATACTAACTACAAATTTATTTCACTCCCTCATTCAAGTGACTACAAAATTATACCACTCACTCATTCAATTTGAATTATCATTACACCAAAAATTAAAACAGCTGGTGTTGGACGAGACGGCCTCATAATGAGATTATTAATTTGAGCCAGTTTAATTCGCGCGTGTAACAACTTGGTCATTTTTTCATTTTCTGGGCATTTTCCAATTTTGATCTTAAATGTATCAATTTTAACCTTGAAGGTATCAATTTTCAAAATTGATACCTTTAAGGTCGAAATTGATAAATGCCCAGAAAATTAAAATGTTGTTACACGCGCGAATTAGGCCGGGCCAAATTGTGAGACCATCTCATCCAAGTTTTTGTAAAATTAAAATAACTAATAAAAAAGTTTTTTCAATGTACAAATCATGATTCTTAAAAATTGGGGCGTGGAGTGTGGACTCTGAAGTACTAATTTAGATCCCACCTTCAATCCTAGTTATAATTACATCTTTTATTTTTAAATATGCTTTTTACTTTTACATAAAGTAGGTTTAAAAAGTCTATAATATAGTATTAACTTTCCTATTTTTTTTTTTGAATAACTTTCCTATTATTTAATATGTATCAAATCAAATGATATTTAATATTTAATTTAGAATATTTTGTAACCTTTTATATATTAAATTAATTTCACAAATTGTTATAAGAGACGATCTTTCCGATAGACACATTAAATATATGAGTTAAATAGCCCAATTAATATAAATTAAAGAAAAACTAAGAAAGTGAACATGTTTTGAGCTCGTCTCTCTAAGAGACAACTGTCATAAGAATAGCTAAATTATTTTATTTAAAATCTCATTTATCAAAGATACCTAAAATAAAGGTAAAGGTAAAGGACCTTTCTGATATTCCGCACAAGGCAGGGTTCGAGTGGGGGTTTTCTTTTTCTTGAAAGATGCTGACAAATTATACCCGTACCCCCAAAGAGAGAGTAAAGAGAGATGCGCGCAGTCAAGAAACCGCTAATTGATACTTGCGCCTAGTAGGGATCGAATCCAAAACCTTCTACTCCACATGCAGATGCTTTATCCATAAAGCCAGAAGCGCTTTTATATTTCGCCTAGAGCTCCCTCATCTAATTATGAGCCCCCACCCAAGCCCAACCCAACCCAGCCCATGCCTCCATCATGATTAAGACATAAAAAGCAGGTCTTGTGCTTTTATATTTCCTAATTCCTAGAGCCCCGTCATTTGTATTTAGTATAGAAACCTTTAAGTCTAGGCGCTCTCTCCATCATCACCATTCCCTCAATTTCAATAAAAGATGCTACTTTGTACTTTGAATTAGGACAAATTATTGTATATGACGATCTTATTGAAAAATGTATTTTTTATTTGAGTTAAATAATTTATTTAATAATAAATTATAAAAAATTAAAATATATAGATATAATTTAAAGATTTTAATGACCTATTATCCAAAAATAATGATGAATGAGTTAAATAGAGAAAGCATTCAAAAGTCTACTTTGTAGGAGCTAATCATCTCTTTTTAAGCTCCAATTACAATTAGTTTGCATCATAGGGTGTTTCATTAACCGCTAATAAAAAGATAATTAATCACGTTCTTTTTTAATTGATTTAACCATCTAATTGTAATATTGTTGCTATTTTTGAATAAGATAATGCTAATTTTGAACAAGCTAATAGGAGCAACTTATTCAAAAATAGTCTATTCATAACAACAAATTGTTTCAACCATTTTACCTAATATCTTAAAGGAATGGATGAATATCGGGGTATTGCACAATGCACACTAAAGCAACTGAAACTCTATGGAGCGGTGGTTCTTAACATGTGCAAAGTTATAGGTAAACAAATCATTATGACTCGGAAAAACCTTATAACTTAAGCTACATTTTATGATTTACAACAACCAGTGCTATATCGAAAGAATGGAGTAGCAAGGGCACCAAAATCTCTACAAATATAATATAATTGACATCGAATGTAAGTAGTGAAATATAACCATATCATATTTCGGAGTACAAGCGAGCTAGACGAATCGAATCGAACGGAGTTGTTACCCGCAATTCGCGCTGTTTTTTACTCATCGGTCTTCCTTTTCCTGCTTTTTCTCTATTAATTCTCACATCAGCTAAACCCCAAGTACAACATTTAGTTTCCAGATCAAGAGAAACTAGCCTGAAAACACCATCGTTCTCACTAGCTGAGCCGGCAGTTTCATCGAGGTATTTGACATATATATTCCTCTCTTTGAACCTGTCGAGTTCCTCTGGAATGCGAATGACTCTCTCAACACCAGGAGACGACACCTAAAATGATCAGAAAAAGAGAAAAGTCGGAAACTATTCGCAATCTCTGATAACAGTGTGTTAAAGACTAAAACTAATCGAAAAGCACTTTGGTTTTCTTGTTTGTTTAATGTTAAATAGTTATTACCAGAGAAGCAGAAATATCCATGTTTCTTTGGCTGAAGATAAACTAAATCAAAATTGCCCTTTAAACTGTCGACACTCTTCATTTAATGTCAAAAAATAGAACAGATATATATCATCAGATCAAGAGTTTAAACACCCTCTTTTCTATCTCAGTTTTAAAACATAAGGATATTATCAATGTTGATGCAACACTAAGTTTCATAACTACTTGCCATAATTTCAAGAATACAACAAATTATAGAACAACCCATCTTGTATGAGACCGTCTCACCGTGACACAGGTCCGTACAAAAGGCCCATTAGTAAAAAAACATAAAAAAAACAATGAAAACTGAATCACAAATTGTTGTGAGAGAAGGTCACAAACTCAATATATGGGCTAAATAGCCAAATTAGTACAAATTAAAGAGAAAATAAGAATGCGGGCTTCTTGTTTTGAAGTCGTCTCTTTGAGAGACGGTCTCTCACAATAGTAGCTAAAACTGAATTCCCACTTGTACAGAAAGCGTTTTTTTTAAAAAATAGTTTGGGCTGACCCAGTTGGAGTAGCCTCATGGTGAGACGGCTTCAATAGAGATATAGAGGCACAAATTCTTGTATGAGACGGACTCACCGTGAGACGTGCCCCATACTTGGGTTAAATAGCCCAATAACAGAAACTTTTAGCATAATGAACCTTCTGTATGGACTCGTCTCACGGTGAGCCGGTCTCATACAAGAGGCGCTGCACTGTATGATAACTTAAAACAACGAGCAATACAAAACTCCTTATGCAAACAAAGTGATCTTGTATATCATCTCCAAGTTGAAGTTCTATCTTTTATGGAGGATGAGTTAAAAAAAAGGGAAGATTTTTCCAATGCAAAAGGCAGAAAACAAGTACCTCTAGATAGATATTCTCAGGTATAGTTTTAGCTACTTCTGCTTCATCTAACTGAGCCCTGTATGCTGTTGAGAACGCTTCAATGTCAGATATGCTTGGAGAACCAGACCTGTCAAACGCGGTGCTGTTACTTACAAGGACTAAACCCTCATAATAATCAACTTGCACTACAATGAAACAATTCAGATAGTAGATGTAAACTAGCAACTGGAAAAATAAAAGCAACATAGATTATAGAACGGAATAATTGCCTATGTAAATATCTTCTATCACAACTGAAACCAAACTTCTTATGCTTAATAATTTGACAAAGATGTTTTTCGGTCCTCTTAAAACAAATCTGCACATGTAGGTTCACGAAGAAATGGACATAATTAGATAATTACTTGGTAGAAATCTTCTCGATACGAACTTGGATTCTCGCATTTGCTAGGGTTCTGAAGGCATAAATTCCCAAGTCACCATCAAAGGATTTAGTAACTTTTTCGGCTATTGCTAATGCTTCCTTATCCCACCATGTACCGGCAAGTGATATACCACCCCCTTCAGCACCATCTCCCGCCTTCACCAAAATTAACTCAGCTAGATGGTAATCAAAATTCAAGACATCTACAATTTCGAGTCACTAAAAAACTTACATAAACTTCAGCGTTCTCCGTTGCATATTCATCATCGAAGTATTCCTCGTCATCATCTATGAATTCCTCTACAAATTCAAACAAAGGGAATCCATTCAACATCTTCAAGTAACAGAAACATTATCAAATAATCAAGACAATGAATTTGTCAATTTGATGCAAAAAGAGGTCATAACACCAGCTTCCCTTTGTCCCTAAATAATTGGCCATTTTACTATTATAGACTAGCCCAAGAAAATCAGCAACAAAGCAAGATTGGAGGTCAAAGGGTATAAGCAAAAGCTTGAAATATTACTAGAATGTTAGAAGATCTTAATTATCCTTTTTCAAGAATGGAAACAATAACATCAGCATCATCATGTCAATCAGTATGGTTACCAGAATGTTAGAAGATCTTAATTATCCGCAGCAATAATCAACCACAAATGTTACAATTGAGTGGTTCCACTCACTAACAATCTTGTGTTTCAAGGATGATAGCAAGCATATGGATAGTCGAATCCTTTGTATCACAAATTTATCAAACATGAGCAATTTGAGATGCAATTTTGCAAGTTTCTTGGCGCTATTGCGGAGATAATGACGAAACCATTGAACACACATTTCTTTAAAGAACTTTGGTACATGCTTGAAATCATCATATGCAATGTGTAAAGGTCATTCAAGTTCGATGGGTATTGTAATCACTACACTTTAATTGGTTAGTACTCCGCTTAAATGGTTTACATGCTAAAGTATGTTAAAGATTCAAATCACTACTATAACAACAATGTCAAAGACGTAATCCCTCTAGGATCAACTACATAAACTAAAAACAAAGGCAGACATACTTATAATAGTAGTAATACCTAACACTAGTTCACAACCAATAAAATCAATTCCAACCATCAACTACCCTATATTTTCTTTATCCACTCATTTCTATCAATTGTAAATTGTTGTATGCTCCAACAAACTTTGGCCTACCTCTTCTTCTTCTGAGCTCCAAAGTTTCAACCTTCCATTGTTGTATTTTTCGGTCTTCTGAAGATTCTAACAATTAGAAGCTATAAATGTCCATCCCCAATAGAGACAGGGATTTATGATTCGTTGGTCTCAGATTATAATGAACTAATACTCTTGTAATCAAAGGTCGAAACTCAAAAGACTCTTGTTATTATAACGGTAAGATTGTAAACAGATACATAACCTTCCAAACATCATCAAGCCTAGAGCCAAATGGAAATAGAACTACAAGCACTACGAAATTAAGATTGATGAATGCAAACTAAAAAATCCAAGTAAAATGACCCTTTCAATTACAAATTTCAGTTTTTCTCCGTCATCATCATCACCAATCATCATCATCATTATACCAATTTTCTTTTCTATATATAGTACTAGAGTATATAACATATCCCGAGACATCAACCATCAGCTTAAGACCCTCATTTAAAGTGGAATATTTAACGCCAAGAATGAGGAAGGGCATGTGTTGCATCCACATTTCTCGCCCAAAGGACTCTCGTGTGAGTGGGCGTGTGCCAAGTACGAGGAAGGGCATGTGTTGAATCTATATTTCTCGCCCAAACGACTCTCGTGTGAGGGGGCGTGTTGGAGTATATAATCTATCCTGGAACATCAATCATTAGCTTAAACTTTTGGTTTTTTAAGTAAAACCTGTGAAGCTTATATTATATATCAATGGTAGCCAAAGATACAAGATGTCATGATGAGGGAAGGGATGCATACAAATAGTCTCTCCTCTATGAGTCCGATTTCCGACGAGCCACTAAATGTGCTACGGTGTTACCACTTCGGCGCACTACGCTATTCCGAAAATCCGACATAGCTTAAACTTGTTGAGTTAGTTATTGACATATACTAATTGACAAATTCCTCTTTTTTCTACAAGATAAACTACATTTGAGTAATGAACATTGTTTAAACATCAAAGCAAAGCGATATCTGGAAATTTCGAATGCAATATACTAAATAAAACTAATGAAATTCAAATTATGCACACTTAATACCAACATATGGATTAAAAAGGGATAATAAAGAGAAGTAAGATGAAATACCATCATCAAAATCATCGGTGATTAAGAGTTCATCATCTCCTAATTCTTCGAAATCTTCATCATCGTCATCACTTTGAATTACTTCTTCAATAATAGTTGGTTGAAAAGATGAAAACTCAGGCGGGGAATTCTTCTTCTTCTTTGCATATGTGATTGCAATTGAAGACGAAGATTTGTTCCTAAGGTAATAAAATTGTAAAGGGTAATTGCAAAAACCAAGAAATAGCTTATCCTTCTTGTTTACTGGGTGATTCGAATTCGTTGAAGAAATCAAAGAAAGGTTTGAATTCAAAGTAATTAAATCCATTTATGTTGTTGGGTTTATCTGTTTGTGTAGAAAAATGCATTCAAAAATGGTGAAAGTGGATTTTTGTTGTAGAGTATAATTCGATACTGTTTTTTCAGGGGTTCTGGATTTCTAATAGATAAATAAATAAATTAGTATTGCTAAATTAATTTAAATCAACCAAAATTAATCTGAGTCTAGAATTGACAGACTAGAAAAGAAAAAAAAAAAAAAAACAAAAAAAGTGTTGTTACTACTAGCTTAAAAAAATTTACAAGTGGAATGCGAATTCTTGCTAATGGCAAGCTTTGATCCTAACGCCATGAATATACAACAAACTCAACCAAATTAATTTTTTACTCTCTACTGCAATACTATTAGACTTTTAACATTTTTAAGTGTTGCACTTGTCGACTTGAACTAACAATTAGATTCGCCCCTGTATGTCAGCTTTGAAACAGTTGTGTTTCTAGTCTCATGTAATGTTTGGGTTAATTAACCTCATACTTTGAAGAACATTATGTCTTGTTTAGTGTTTCTTGTTTTCATAATGTGAGTATGTGCTAAAAATTAGAGATGATTAGAATGTTCGGTTATGCTTGGTTTAGTTATGATGAAATAGTTTGTCAAACAGTATATGAGATAGTCATTATGAACATTATTTCTTGGTATGATGATAAATAATAAAAGCCTAAATATTAAATAGTCAGTATGTGCATATAAAACAATTATTGTGGTCTTCATAGTTATACTCTCTTGGTTTGTCTTGATTAGCCATTGATGCACATTACTCATTAGTATATAAAAGACGCTGTAAAAAAACTTTGGTCAAAGTCAATATAGTGACTATTTCTTCCTTCTTCTATTCCTCTAAAATATTGTTTGTATATTTGGTGAATAAAACAAAAACAAATTGATAAGAAATAAGTTGAGGTTTTTTTTTGAAATGAGGTTAAAAGAATGATAAATTTGTATATGAGATTGAAAAAAATAAAAAATTATTGCTAAATCAAGAAAAGAGCAAAGTAAATAAATAAACTAAAATAAAATGTGCAAAATTATTTAAGACGTAAAAAGTTTTAAATTTATTATTTATTAAGAATCATAAGTTCCCCTATCAATTAAAAGTCGTACTCTTTCACTCATGTGACTGAGGTCAAATTCTCACGATCACTAGGAAGAACAATTCTTCCTACCTTTTCTTCTTACCCCGAAATTAAATAAATATATTATATGAAACAAAATGTAATCTTTTCTTCCAACCCTAATTAAAGACCCTAATTAAAGAAAGTTCAAGATCTTGATATGTATGTAGATCAAGATTGGTGAACGCTTAATATTGGTGAACGCTTAATATGATGTTGGGATCATTGCTGATTGGGTGCCTTTTGTGGCAAATTCACATATACTCCACCAAAACCAAAGACTATAGATTTCGACGAGTCACTTTACTACAATCCATTATATTCCGAAACGAAAAACTAACTATCTTTGCCTCAATCGAGAATGAACACACTGTTTCGACACAACTCGGTATACAATTTTCACAAGAAATAAAGGATATGTATGTGCTATACCTTGAAGTTATTATATTTCTAGCAAGAATTGGAACTACAAAGAAGAAAGAGAAGCTGTTTTAAGTCCAGATGGTGGTGGAGACAAAGCTGTTGCATTGTCTGTCCAGTTCTTCTCACCCCAATGCCACAACATGCTTTCCCAGAAGCAAAAATTCTCGAAGCACGTCTCCAGTCTCGGATCCTTGATCTTTATCTTCCAATGGCCGTCGGTGTAGTTTGCTTTCTCGGCCACCCTACGATCCCATTCCAAGGCGGCTTTCTGTTTAGACCGAAGTAGACAATATTTGTGCAAGTTTTCAGGCATTGCATCGTGCACCTTCCACCACGTTTTATGCGCGATATCACTGGCAAACTCGTGCAATATCTCGTTATTCCAGTTGCAATCGTAATCACGAAAGCATAGCCATGGTTTCATGCCGAGGTAGTGGAGGACATATAGAATTGGTGGGTCTGCACCAAATAACAGAGTTTTCATCTCTTTCTTTTCGGGTTCATCACCCTCCCAGTAGTGCTTTAAGAAATTCATCCGCTTTGGAATTCGGTGCCACCATGTAAAGATCTCGTTCAGATAGCCCTGGTCTCCACCGTTGTATGATTCAATCTCGTTAATATGGTCCATTAATAATTGGAACGTACAATTAGATGGCTCGACAACCATAACTCCGGAGTTGAAAAGAGTTGCATTGTTCCCTGTGGCAGAAATTTCTGGAAAGCCGAAAAGAAAGTCGATATTTCGGAGTATAAGAAGGTCAGCATCTATGAATATGATCTTGTCATAGTCAGTCAGTTGCCAAAGGCGGAATTTGCTGTAGTTCCATTCATTATAAGCTTCTGGTTCGGCTTTTGGGTTCCTGATTCTTTGGATCGTATGAAGTTTCCAACCTGCAGCCTCAAGGCCACCTCGGTGATGATCACTGATTGTATCATCCACAAGTATGACTAAATCACGAGTTGAACCCGCCATTCGAATGCTTTGTGCTGCTGCAATGGCTCCGCATACATACACATGTGCTGAGTGAAGGATAGTAGCATATGCTTCTCGGGATGCAGTTCCGGAAGATAAATGAGCTGTTTTTATTGCTTAAGTTAGGATTTTTATTTGATTAAGCAAACAGCATGCAGCATATAGAACACTTAAATGATGCATACAAGGATTCTCGTGTAAATAAGACATATTGATGCAGAATGTAGACTATAAAAGCAAAAACATCAAGGTAAAAGAGATGAAGGAAAGAGGAAAGTGCATTTCGGATCACACAGTCTGATT
Organism: Amaranthus cruentus; assembly: GCA_019425755.1. Taxonomy (NCBI): domain Eukaryota; kingdom Viridiplantae; phylum Streptophyta; class Magnoliopsida; order Caryophyllales; family Amaranthaceae; genus Amaranthus; species Amaranthus cruentus. The sequence goes on from CM033455.1 coordinate 2,431,923, forward strand.
GAATCAACTCGAGTCGGTTTTTTTTCAGATATGTTTAATTATTGCATTATACAAATAATTATAGAAGTTTATGAATAAATCTAATAAATGCAAAATATAAATAGGAAATAAATCTAATAAATCCAATAATATAGTTTGGGTCCATTTGAGTCGGGTTATGTTTGGGTCTGTGATTTAGGTCGGTCATTTTGGTTCTCATCACTTACGGTCTAACTGGGTCATCGAGTTGGGTCAGCTTTTCAAATTGCAGTCTAGAATTTCCACGTTACTAAAACCTCAAGGTCAGAAAAATACCTTTCGGGTTGAGAGGAACTGCAAGCTCACATGATCCAACGGGAAGCTGAACTTTCTCTCTTAGAGTATTGAGATTGGGCTTGTAAAGCCATGCATTCCCTGCACGTGAAACAAGTTCCTTACAAGTGAAGAGATTAGGGATAGGGAAGCATTCAGTGACCAACAGTACGTGCACATCATATGACCCTTTAATAGAGGCAGCAAGTCTTGCGGTAGCAAGCTGCAAGTGCAGCCTCGCAACATCTCTTGACCACTTTCCACGTTTGTTGCAAGGCAACTTCACAGCAATAAGATCCATTCGTGCATTTCTAGGGACCTGAATACTAGGAAGAGAAGGACAGCCGGGTATATCAAAGTCTTCTTCTTCATCAATCCACTCAGGATAAAGCGTTTCCCAAGTTATATTTTGAGGGGCATGGTCTAGATGCAAAACGAGATGCTCGGGTGAAGGTAACATTTCCTGCCAACTATCGAGTTCACTTTCCTCAAAATTTAGCAGACCTATAGCCTTATAGTCATCTTTATCTGTAAGAGTTTCCAAGACCTCTGAGATGCGATTCCAATCAAGAGTTAGATCAGATATATAGCGCCTGTCCACAACATGATTATCTCCTCTCCATCTATCAACAAAACTCATCCTGCACTCAGTAGACGTAGAAATAAGAATATTGCATTTAGCAATAACTGAAAAAAGACCAGAAAGGGCATGAACGTAAAAAAGAGAAATTGGATCCAGGGGTGTATGATCTTAACAAGGCAATTAAGACAAGGAAAGCTAAAAATTTAGATAACTAATAAAAGAAACAAACTTATAGCTTGTGATAGTGGTGTTCAAAACAGAACCGATGACCCGATATTTACCCAACCTTGGAACCGAATCCGACTTAACCCAAATTCAAAATGAATTTAAAATAATGTAAAAATCAATGTGGACACAAAACTCGATTTTGAACCGACCTGAAATACCTAACTCAAAATTGACCCAATAACAAATGAACACCTCTACCACTTTGTCATTACAATTCATTAAGTAATAAAACTTACTGATAACTGGAATGCGACAAGTTTTCTGTATGCTGTAAGGATGGAGAGTGAAAGAGAGTCAAAAATGTCCCAATCAAAATGACAATTAAGATGAGTTTTAATGGGTGAATTTTGCAGTTATAACTTCTATCCTGAAAGGAAGAATGTGAAGCCTTCTCTACATCTCTGATATCTTTATGTCTCAGAGATCTCCTTTTACTTGACTCTTCACTGAAAAACACCCAAAGAATAAGAAAAATGTTGGTCAGGAAATCAGTAAGGCAACATTGGCCTTTGCCATTGAGTGAATCCATTTTCAAGAATACTTCTCAAAACCCATATATAAACTAGACTTTGAAAATGGATTCAGTATCTCATTTATATATCAAATACAAGCAATACAATGATCAAGCTGTTTATATAAGTGCACTTGACGGCCATAAGCGAGATGCGAAATGGCATATACTCTCTTTAGTCTTTATATATCAAGTAAATATAAAACATAATGTAAACACTAAAGCAAAAGAAAATAGGCCGTTGCACAAGAAATGTAGGTTCGGTGATTGCTAATAGAGAATTCCCATTCTACATGAAAAAAATTAGCTCCTACTACACCACATTGTATCGGAACCGAATTTGAAGTTGAGTTAACCTCCATAAGCTAAATGACAATAAGTACCAATTAAGTTCTTCCAATAGCTTATGCATCTTCACCAATTACTCCAAACTAACACACGCACAGAAAACCGAGCAGCTTATCAATATTGACAACTGTTTAAGATTAGTGCTTCTATTAGTTCTATACTTACATTTTCATCATTACACCTTATCAGCTTGAGTGAAAAACATAGCATTAACATAAAACCCTTCTGTCAAAAACCAGTAAACAATTCCAATCAACTACATAATTACCAATTCCAATCTACAACATAATTAGCTAATAAAAAGGAGTAGGTTATTGCAAGGTAGCTCAACAAGCTTTTCCACACTGACAATAGCAACAATGTTAAAGCCTTACCCTCAATAATACGAAGCGACACAAATTAACTAAGGAAGATCGTCAAAGCTTTTACACTCATTATCGAGACCCTTTTTTCCCTCCTTGATAAAAATCACCTACAAATTTATTAAGCAATATGTAAGTCAACAACCTCTACACTAACCCCTCCCTGTCCTTTCCACCTCACCAATCTCTCATAGCCATTCACCGCGCCACAATTGAGGTACATTCGGGTGTTCTGGTGGGTTTCATAATAGTATTTTGGGTTGAGTCAATTTGGATTTCTTGTGTATAGTAAATATCTTGATAATCAAATTTATTTCGGTTCCAGCAAAGTCTAACCCAGATTCGTGTTTAATCGTGTCAAATTTGGACAACTTATTTAATCCTTTTAGTTAATAAATGATGCTCCAGATTCTCATCGAACCTCCATTCATAAACTAAAAGTTCCATCATTACTTCATTAGTTCATATGAAATCTTTGATTTGCAATTTCACCAAGAAAATACATATTTTCACAAGAACTAAAACTAGATTGCTAAATATCAATTTGATCTCAACTTACACTAAAACAATTTACAATCCCTGAAAACCCAAATGCCTAGAACTCAAAACATGCATCATAAAACCCATAAACCCCCATTAAAATAGCACCAAGAATTCAAATTAATGTAAGTAATTATCATTGTATAATGCACCGACACATAATCCACGCCTGAAATTAAGCAACTCTTAATAAATACTTAAAGTTGAAGAGAAAAAATGACGAAAGGACTAACACTGAAGCAGAAAGACGATGGCGGGTCTCCACAGCTTTAGGGGATGAACCAATTAAACCTCTCATCTTCTACACTTCTTGGGTATTTTTTTCTTTTGGAAAAAATCCAAGTTTATATCCGATCAATCAAAACCCAGAATTTGCATTTCCCAACAGAAATCATTTCTGGCAGTATAATGGAATACCCACTTACCCAGAAAAGAAAAAAAGCTGCAGTAAGATTCGGTGAAGTAAAGAAGGTTGGTACAAACTACAACTCAGAGTTCTAGGAAAGAGGGATAAAGAAATGGGATTGTTGGTAGACTGAAGGAAGAATCAGAAAATTTATGCTGAGAAATTGTCTGTATTATGGTTGAATTATTTTAATTAATAAGAGTAGTTTGGATTGTAAATTGTTTAATTTTAATTTTGACGGCCAAGAAGATGTTGAAGAAGTGGTTTAGTCTTTAGAGGGAGTATTTTAGATCATTCTTAATGGGGTCCACATACCACAACTACAAGGGAACATCTTTCATGACACTCTTAATTTCTTGGGCATTTTTAAACCCAATCTTTATAAAACGCCACCCTTTTAATTTTAACGCCACCCCTATTTTTAAATTAATATATAAAATGACGAAAATGCCCTTAGACTTAAATGTACTAAAACACCTCCAATTCACTCCATAACACTTGTATCACTATAAAAATTCACTAAAATTACTCAAAAAATTTTACTTGCTAGAGGATTGGCATTCAAATCATTACCATTAACCGAGGTATTTTCTAAACTTAACTCGTTTTAAATTTAAAAACCAACCCTTACACGCACAAACAGTCGCATCTAGTACCGCACAAAGCAGTCAGGCACATGGTTCACACGCACTTTTGTGCGTGTGAACCATGGTGCCCAGACCTGTTTTGTGCGTGGGTACCATGGTTCCCAGATCTGTTTTGTGCGTGTGGAACCATGGTCAAATGACCTGGTTTGTGCGTGGGTTTTCCTTTTTTTTTTTTTTTTTTTATTTTTTATTTATTTATTTATTTATTTATTATTATTAATAATTATTGTTAATATTTTATTATTATTATTTATTATTATTAATAATTATTGTTAATATTTTATTATTATTGATTATTGTGATTATTATTATTATTTTAAATTTTGTAATTTGTGATTATAAATGATTTATTAATTTGGGATTTTTATTATTATTTTATATTTGTGATTAGTGTGGTAATGTTAATGTTAATATTAAGTTTAGTTATTTATTTTAATTAAATATTATTTAATTAAATTGTGGTTATTTTATATAAATGTAGTTATGTTATTTTAGTTCTTAATGTTTAATTAATTTATATTGTTTGTAATAATTTATTAATTATGAAAATTGTAGTAAATGGCTGGAAACCAGGGTAAAGGTAAGGGTTTTTTTAGAGGCCTATTGAGCGGGCAGAGCTCTAGACCGACTTTACTTAGGGGGGACCCCCATGAGAGAGGGGTAGAGGTTACGCTAGGAGAGCTTCGGCGGAAGAGCGCGGATATAGTCGCGCTCGTTGACTACGTTGGAACAAGTGCGTACTCGATTTGAGCATCAGACGAGCTTGGGTAGTGATACGTTTGGGGAAGGGGATGATGATACCGAGTACGACGAGTCTTTAGGTGATGGAGAGTCGGTTGGAGAGCCTGTTGATTGGGCTTTACATAGGGGGGATGGCGCTCGTTTAGCGTAAAGCTTATAGCTCTGTGTAGCCGATCGGTCAGTGGAGCGCCAGGTGGAGGATGCGACTCCACGAAGGCGAGGCGCCGATCTCGATGCGGACGATTATCACATCACCGCGCGGGGCCGATCGATACGTTTTGATACCCGACTCACGGGGGCACATTGCGAGGGTTATTTATGAGGGATTAGAGCGTACCCCTCCTGTTTTGGAGTGTCGGCTTAGGAAGAAGACGGTGGATGCGATCATCAGACTGCAGGACATGTCTGGTTTCATGCCAGTTGAAGTTAGATCGTGTATATGTTGTCTAATATCTACGTTCATCCTAGTTGTTCTTACTTGACCTTCTCTATATACAAAAAACTGGTGGTTATGTCTGCCTTTTTCGCCTGGACAGACTCTTATCGTCCAAGGTCTTTCTTAGGATTACGCTAGTTCCTACAATCATAAATTTGCACCCACACCTACTTCTAGACCGGTCTAGCGAGATTATCTAGCATACTCACATCACCCCTAAGTCTACCATGTCTATGACACCGTAAGTATACACTAACTCTAGTGCGTCCTTCCTTACGTTTATAAGAAGTACGTGCAAATTTAAAACCAATTTCTATTGCTATCTCATCAGCCCATCTATGTAATTCATTTAATGAATCAAATTCTTCCTAAGTTTTCAAAGTCCTGCAAAATATAAATTACATTTTAAAATAATAATTACTTAACTACAAATAATTAATTAATACAAAACAAATAAGTAAATAATTTAAAACACATAAATTAATATAATTAATAATAACATAATATAATTAATTAATACAAAACAAATAAGTAAATAAGTAAATAATTAAATAAATATTTTAATTAATAATAACATATTAACAATTATATAATTTAATTAATTATAACAAAATTAATATAATAAAATAACAATAATAACAATTATTAATATTAATAAAAAAATTGCAACTCGCACAAATTAGGTCATGTGAACCATGGTTCACACGCGCATTTCAGGTCTTTGTACCATGGTTCCCACGCACAGTTTAGGTAGTTTGTGCCATGGTACCCACGCACAGTTTAGGTAGGTTGTGCCATGGTACCCACGCGCATTTTAGGTCAGTGGTACCATGGTCACCAGACCTAATTCGTGCGTGTGAGCCTTTTGTACGTTTTTTTTTTTTTAAAAAATTATAAACAATTAATAACTTACCGAGTCGTTCTCATGATCGTTTTGGTTCGCCATTGTTGTTCGATTGTAAATTTTAAGTTCTTTTACTTCAGAGATTTTTTTAGGGTTTTTTAGACAGATAACAAAACATCTGCTAACATTTGCATTTAGGAGTACCACCAATCAAAATATACACTTTTTGCTTTTTCAGTAAATTGAAAGAATAAGATAAGTATAAATTAAATTCAATATAAAGGTGTGTCGTTAAAATGAAAATGGTGGCGCTTTTTTATATATTAATTTAAAAATAGGGGTGTCGTTAAAATGAAAATGGTGGCGTATTATAACAACTTAATAACTTATTAAGTCCAAGGGCATTTTTGTCATTTTATATATTAATTTAAAAATAAGGGTGGCGTTAAAATGAAAAGGGTGGCGTTTTATAACAACTCCCTTTTTAAACTTCTTTGGTATTTGATGGGTAACCATTAGGGATCACGACGGGTCGGATTTGGATCGGGTCTATTTTTGCAAGACTCATATTTGGATCCACGGGTCTATTTTTGCAAGATCCATTCTCGATTTTGCCGAATTGATGCAGTAAGATACAATTTTCATTGACTAATAACAATAATATATATTATTTTACAATCAATCACCCAAAAAAACATAAAAGAAAAAAGAAACATAGAAAAAATCAAGAATTGATGCAGTAAGATACAATATTGATCCGTAGGATGAATATTGGGGATTGGGAATTGGGTTGGATTGCAATTTGAAAATTGTAATAAGATTGTATTATAACATTAAGATACAGTACTAAATCATACATAAAGTAAGTATATTTAATATATATAAAATAAAAAATGGGTCCTCCAGATCCACGGGTCCGGGTAATTTTTGGAGATCAGGATCCGGACCCGTGAAATTCAAACGGATCTGGATCCGACCCGGATCCATCGGGTCTAATTTGTTAGGACCCAGATCCGTGATAACGGATCCGGGTCGGGTCCAATACCCATTGACATCCCTAGTCATCATCATACCCAGTGTATTCCGCTCATAGAAAACTATGGTCAGGGTCTGGAGAGAAAAAAACGACGACAACTTTTAGTGCATTTTTAACCTATTGATAACCTACAATTGGACCACTTGCCAAAAAAATAAAAACAAAAAATGCAATAAAAAAAGTAAGAAAATTAATTCCCCACCTTTTTTGGTGGATTTTTATTGCATTTTTATTTTTCTTACTTTTTTATTGCATTTTTATTTTATTTTTTTTGTATTTTTCTTTTTTTTTTTTGGCAGGTTGACTTACAATTGTAGGTTACCAATAGGTTAAGGATGCTATAGGGAAATCCACATCAAAGTTGGTATTATTCAGGGTTAATCGAAAGTTCGTATTATTGTAGGGAAATCAGTGAAAGTTCGTATTATTCACAGTATTTTTTCCTACAATATTCTTAATGCATATCGAGAAACTTAGTTTACTAGCCTGCTTACCATATACTTACTTACACTATCTTTAATACCTACTTATAATATACTTAATGCCCAATTAATCAAAAAGACCGTCTATCATTGTAATTTATGTTATTATATACTCGCTCCTATTCACCTTAGGTCATAGGTGTCTTATTTCTTTATTTGGTCAAGTCACCCTAATGTCTCAATTCTATTTTTGGCATGTTAACTTTACCAATTTATCCTTACTAAACTTAACATTTTCACACCTTTACACCCACTAACCCCACTTTACTCGTATTAAACTTTTAAAACATTACACTTTTTATTTTACATGTGCTCTCATTGGATTATCGAAAAAATGATAAAAAGTCAAATAGATCCCATCAAATAAATAAAGAGTATAATTTTCGATATGAAGACAAAGTCAAATTCGATTATACAAGTTCGAATAAATATCTTGGATTTTGTTTGTAAACCTATCTACATCGTTGTACTCGGCAAAATTGACCAACTGACGCCTTTTTTTGTACAACTTATCTGCTAATCACTCTTATACTACTTCCGCACCAACCTGTATATATGTATATTTATTTTAGTATTCATATATATACATATATATATGCCTTTTTTTTTACATGAATTTAGTATTCATTTGATAAAAATCAAACAAACAATCATATTCAAATACGAAAAATGATGCCGAAACTTTAACACAATTACATTCATGGTCAACAAAGCCATATCAAATTACATAGTTTGTTCGTTAAGTTAAACCACCACTAACTATGAAATTTCTCATAATTCTTTCCGTCCCTTATTTCCTACGTGTCATATCATCTATTTGTCTCTTGAGATTGAATATCTCATCTTTAAGCTCTTGTTTTTCCTTTTAAAGTCGTATCATTACGTCTCTTTGCCATTTGGTACCCTCCGGAACAACCCATCTAAAGTAGTGCAGCCGAATCCTTCATCCAAGTATAATGGACAAGCAACATATTCACGACCAGGATCGATGTCACTCTAATCTTTATTCATCTCAACTTCATAACCACAATCACAAAGTTCTTCAATAGAATGATCTTGCGACATCTACAGAAGACATTTTACAGTAACATAGTTATATACTCCCTCTGTCCCTCTGAGAAAGCACCCTTTGACCAAAAAATATGAGAGCTTTTTGAGTCAAACGGTGCTAATTCAGAGGGATAGAGGAAGTATTAAAATATAATATTAATAGTTAGAAATTGAAAATAATAATTCATAATAACATAATAATTCAAATTACCTTCAACACCAATTAGCTTGAACAATAATTTTAGAGTTTGTAAAAATAGAGTAGGGAAATGATGGAGTGAAATTATTTATAGAGCATACTAACAACGTCTATTTTCAACTCCATAACGGCTATTTTTACAAATTACAACGGCTAGTTTAAAGCATAGAAAAAAGTCAAAAAAAGTCAAAGGTTATGTCGCTGTTACTAACAGCGACTTTATTGAAAACCTGATCATTAAAAAACGCTGTTGATAACAGCGACATATGAGCTGACCTCGTTTGACCAAGATTGACTATGGTCGCTGTTAGTAACATCGATTTTATAAAAATGTCGACAACTTTATATCTCTCTGTTAGTAACAGCGACTCTATACCAGACCTAATTTTAGAATGCAGGACACTTATTTATAGATTAAAGTTTCTTTCAATCTTATATTTTGACTTAAAGTTTCCTAAAGATCTCACTTTTTTCAATTTTTCCTAATTGAACCATGGAAAACTTGGCCCATCATATAATAAGACCCAATGAAAACTCTACTTATTCTCTCTCTAAATTTGGGATAACTCAATCAAATCTTCATCTCTATGCCAGCCGTTTTTGACATAATCTCTAAATTTCTTAATTAATCCCATCTTATTCTATGGTTTTGTCTTTTAATTTGATTCTAATCGGTTAATTGAAACCAATTTCTTTGATTCTCTTTGGCTTTTTGATCCAGAAAATCATATGTAAGTTCACTTCTATTTGTTTTTTGGTTGCTAAAAAAATTAAAGGGTTGTTCTCTTTGTAGAGAAGTGTTTTCGGAGTTACTGTGGTAGTGACACGTGTCACATTAAGATATTGTTTATTATTTGATTAAAATTATTATGTATTTGTTGATTGTTACTCTGTTGTAGAAATTGAATGTCATTTTTTATCATGGATTTATAATCGTATGGTATGGTTCCTTAGTTTTAGGCTATTAATTGGTACTTACTTAGAAAAAAATGTCAATATTGAAAATCTCCTATTGCCCAAAACTTGAATGAAGGTGGAGCCATTACAGATCTTAATGTCAAATTTAGTTCTGTTGGGATGGTTTATCCCACGTCGATAAATTAAAGACGGTTTGCACAATTTATAAATTATTGGAAATTTTCTTCCCATTGCCATATGGTTTTGGGATATATCTCCTTGGCTTATGAAGTGTGTGCACCTCGTGTCTCCCTATTAATATGCTGGCATTCACAATAAGTTCAACAGATTTGCCCATGGGTGAAACCAGAAAAAAGCTTGATCCTGGACACCAAGTTCAATTTTTACTTTCCATTATAGTACTATTAGATTTTTAGTATTTTCTAAGTGTTTTCACTTGCCTACCTAGACTACCTATTAAATCTGCCTAGAGGTGTTCAAAACACACCCGATGACTTGAAATGTACCCGACCTTGTAACCGAATTCGATTTTACCTGACTTCAAAAATGATTTATAATTATGTAAAAAACAATATCGACACAAAACCCAATTTCAAACCTACCCGAAAACCCTAACTCGAAATGAACCTGATTACCCGAATGAACACCTCTAGATCTGCCCTTGGGTTTGCCTATTGTAGAATTCGATTAAAGAGTTTCTACTTTAAGTAGCATACTTCTATAGACCTTTTACTCCTTTCTTAGATATTGATACTTGAAGTGAAATTGATTTTGTTGTGACAAATTGTCTAGCTACTCATAGTAACTTTGCAATGTTATGAGTATTATGGATACTACTCATACATTGCTACTCCATTACATAGAACTAAGTGTTTGATTTCTCTTGTAAGTCACATCATCATAAAGACGGAATTCAGTATCACATGGTACGCTAATCTCCTTGTGAACTGGAAAAAGCGAATTACGGTCGGTTTTGGCTATTTTTGGAAAAATTTGAGCGAATTGCGTATTTAAAAAGCGAATTATGTTACACTGAGACCGATAAACACCTTGAATAATTTAGTTTCTTGCAAGTGCTATAGCTCTCATTTTCTCTGTATCCATATCCATAATATTCAATTCCTCTGCACTTGCTCTCTTTGTATCACCAATAATCCTGACACTTGACTACTACTTGCTACCTTTAGGGTTGAACTTAACAGCATTATGGCTTCTGAGACTGCCAATTGCCTTGGATGGGCTGCTAGAGATCCGTCTGGGGTTTTATCGCCTTATGAATTTAATCGCAGGTAAATCTAGGGGATCGTTTTTTCCCTACTCTTTATGCAGTGTAATACAAAATGTTATCATTGTATCGGATTTTTGTGTGATGATTTTTAAGTACTAAACAGGGTTGTCGGAGCTGATGATATTTCGATAAAGATTACACATTGCGGAGTGTGCTATGCGGATGTTGTTTGGACGAAGAACCTTCATAACGATTCCAAGTATCCTGTCGTACCTGGGTATGTTGCTTCTTGTTGCATAATAGCTGAACTACTACTAAATAGGAGTAGCACATATTGTTGGTTGCTAATTAAGTGTGTTTTTTGTGTAAAGCCATGAGATTGTAGGAATAGTGAAAGAGGTTGGGTCAAATGTTACGCGTTTTAAAGTTGGTGATCATGTCGGAGTGGGAACTTATGTCAACTCGTGTCGAAATTGCGAGTATTGTGATGACGGGATGGAGGTTTGTTGTGCCAAAGGATCGGTCTTTACATTCAATGGAGTCGATGCTGATGGTAGTATCACCAAAGGAGGTTATTCTAGCTTCGTTGTTGTTCATGAAAGGTGATTTTCAAACTTCAAATCGAAACATGAAAATTCTTGTACTTTAGTTTGATGGTTATTTGGTTAGTGGAGTTGCAGATGATGTTTGTTTCTAAGGGTCAGTCGGAAAAAATCTCTTTGTTATCACTAACAAGGGTAAGGTTGCTTACATCCGATCTGTGGATTAGACCGATCATACATGTTCAACATGCGTATTCTTATTTACATGAAGTTGTTAATGATGTTTGCGGTCAAACTAAACAACTTCTTTGTTATTACAAGGGTCTTATTCTCAAATTTTGCTTAATTAGATGGAATTGGAAGCCTAAGTGGAATCCATTTAGTGGCATTGGGGTAATGAAATGTGTGTGTAAAGGTCATTTGTCTAGACTACTGATAACTTTACTAGTAAAACTAGTTGCTTAGACTACTGATTCGACAACTAAATCACTTTTTGAATTCGAAATCTGCTCAAATTGGCCCGAAAGTAACCCAAAACCAACCTAAACTCGCCTTTTGATTTGCAATTAGTGAGGAAATTATCGACTCACGCGACACTGGTTGCTTTAGGATAATAGGAAGAATTTAGTTAATCTTTCTTTTCTGATTTTCAGGTACTGTTATACAATACCTGCCAGTTATCCTGCACACTTGGCTGCACCATTACTGTGCGCTGGAATTACTGTTTATGCGCCCATGATGCGTCATAATATGAACCAACCCGGTAAGAGTCTCGGGGTGGTTGGGCTTGGTGGGCTTGGTCATATGGCTGTATTGTTCGGTAAGGCTTTCGGCTTGAAAGTTACAGTTTTCAGCACCAGCATATCAAAGAAAGAGGAGGCCTTGAACATTCTAGGTGCAGACGATTTTATCATTTCTTCCGATCAACAGCAAATGAAGGTATATATCGCTAAACTTCAAGACTATAATCTCACCCAGTGTCACATAAATCGCAAATTCTGATCCTTTTCGTTCAAATCATGAAGTTAAAAAGCAAATTATGTTACACTGGTTTCACCCCTGTAATTTCTACACGCAAGTAATGATTCCAATGCTCGCTTTAGGCCCTTGCTGGATCGCTGGACTTCATAGTTGATACCGCATCAGGAGATCACGAGATTGAGCCATATTTGTGGCTTCTAAAGACTTGTGGTGCTTATGTTCTTGTAGGGTTCCCGAGTGAAGTGAAGTTTAGTCCCGCGAGTCTTTTATTAGGTTAGTCTATGAGCTAAAATATCGTACTGAATTTCATTCGAGTAAGATGTTGTATTTGCTATTACCGTCATATATCTTATGAGTTATGATCCGTTGACAGGCATGAAGACGTTCTCTGGTAGCATAACCGGTGGTACTAAAGTTACGCAAGAAATGTTGGAGTTCTGTGCGGCAAAGAAAATATACCCGAAGGTTGAAGTTATCCCGATTCAATACGCAAACGAAGCAATCGAGAGGCTTGTAAAGAGAGATGTGAAATACCGTTTTGTGATAGACATCGAGAATTCCCTTAAGTGATACTTTTGGACGGGGATTGAAGTTAAGTTATGTTTAAGGTTGAATATTTTGCAAGCATTAAACAATACACACCAAAGAACACTTCTCGAATTCTTCATTTATGTTATTTAAAGATGCTGATATACATTAAATAAAGCCTCTTTGTTATGTTGGATGAATTAGAGTATACAAATTTATTGAGCATAGATTTTTAATATAGATTTAGCATAGTATACAAGTTCTTTGAGACATTTATAATATGTTCAATAGTTTAAGCAATGCTTTAAGAGGGTTGTGTTATGTAAAGCATTTTGTTTATATTTGTAAGCATTAATTTTCGGTCGGATTTTGACCCAATTTTGGATCGGTATTGGCTTTTGTTTTTTGCTGTGAGACAATAAAAAGCTTCTAAATATTTGATTCACTTTTTTGAACAATTAATTTTTATCAAATATCTTTGTAGTAAATAGGGATGTTATAACTTATAAGTTTAGTTTTACAAATCAAATTTTAAATGATTTTTCATCTATCAATATAAATCCAAACTAAACGAATCTGAATTACACTCCAAAACAACAATTCAAACCATAACACCAAATTAGCATAATGAAATACAAAAAAATTGTAATATTTAACTAAATCTCAAATAAATGATCAAAAGTTCAAAATACTAAATAACTTTAAAGTTTAAACCAAGCACACTAAACTAAATTTAAAAGTTTTGATGAATTGGTTAGTAATTATAATTTAAAATTCAAGTAATTTTTTTGGGTTTTCTACTGAAAAACAAATACAAACCAATAACTAAAATTATTCCAATCCAAACTAAATCAAAAAAAAATAAAAAAATAGAAAACCAAACTAAATTGATATTTGATTTGTTTTTCGTTTTTGGCTAAACAACTTACACCTCTCATAATCAAAAAGTTAATGTTATCAATTGGTAAAAAAACCAATTAAATCAATCGACAACTAACAACCAACATTCAGTTGTTAAACACCTGATATACATTAATCAAAAATACAAATACGTTAATACTTTTTTTAATTTTATATTTTAAGAAAAATTACTTAGAATAATCCTACATATTCATGATTTTCCTACATAATCTCATCTATTGATTAACCATGAATAATCCCAACTTTGAGGGGTATTTTCCTGGAGTAAACCCGGTTACCGGATGACTTGCTAATGCAAGTTTTATTTTTTAAAAAAAAGGATAAATTAAAATAAAATGTCGAAAAAAATGTTTAAAAAAAATTTATGATTTTTTTTATTATTTAGAATTTATTATGTAAAATTTTAAATTTTTTCTCTAATTTTATATTAATTTTCAGTTTATTTTTTTGGTGAATTACCTACTATAGCAGGTCATCGGATTACCCAAATTTACTCTAGGCACATACCCCTTAAAGTTGGGACTATTCATGATTAATCAATAGATGAGATTATTGTAGGGAAATCACGAATAGATTGAATTATTCTTGGTTATTTTTCTGATATTTTATTACATATGAATTTATAAATATTATTTTTCTTTTGTCATTTTTAGCATGGAAATATTTTCACAATTTGTCATTTTCATGAAGACTCGTAGGTAGAAGTTGAGGCTATTAGATGAATACAAAAAGTAGAATTGAGACCCATAAATAGTTTGATGTCAAATTGCCTAACCAACACTTATTTTCATACACGTCTTACTTTCCTTCATATTAACGACTAAATCCTTTCTTGGTTCCTTCGTAAACTCCTTTCTCTTTTCTCTTCTCCCCATTCTGGATCCAACCCTTTTCTTTTCTACTCAATTTCTTCCAACCCAATAAGTTTCGGATTACCCAGGTTCGAATTCAAACGTTTTTGTTCATTTTTGAATTGTAAATTCATTGATTTTCTTATATTGCTACCTTTGTTATTGTCAAATTTATGCATTTTTGTTCTTGTTTTGGTGGTTTTATTTTTATTTGTATTTGAATGACTATTGTAATTTGTGGGTTGTGTGAATGGGACTTGTTTTGTTGAAATGAGGTGGGTTTTTTGTGTGGGTAAGTTTAGGATTGTGGTTGTTTGTGGTAGTTAAAGATTGGGACTTGCGTTAAGTAAGGGCTGTAAACCTAATTTGAGTTAGATTTCTATTTTGGGTTATTGAAGTTAAAGAGTGTTCTTTATTCCATTTGTGTGAATTCTGATTATGAACTTAGTTTTGCTTTTTTCTCTTGTAAGCAATTTAGGTGATGGTTAGTTCAGATGATAGTAGTCATGATCTTTAAGTAAAAACTTCAATAGTATGCCATTACTCCAATGCCAAATGTTGAAAGGGTTGATGGTTGGATGTATGCATTCTTACCTTGAGGTTGTTTTCGATTGACCGACCCCAATCATCATTTGCAACTTCATATAGATAAGAAGAGCAAATGATTGATCTCTAAGTAACAATGTAGAAATTTAAATGAAAATTAGGGCTTACAATTTAGAATAGTAAAACACTATGGAACTATGCTATATAAACAAGATACTCATATCTTACATGGGTACATGTTCTGGTGTGGACTCCGTTATTTAAAGAAATATTCTTTTTTCGAGTCTAGGATGATGTACCCTAGTGTGCTACACTTGTTCGAGTGGCTGGTATCTTTGACGGGTATGTGAGGATAAATGAAGTGGCCTATTAATGAGCTTTGGAATGACATTAGTTGCTTGCTGGCTGCTTGAACAGGGAAGGGAAGTTGTGTGACTAGTAAAAATTAATTTAGCTTTCAAGAGAACTTCATTTAGTAGAGGCTACTTTGGGTTTTCCATGTTCTAGGTGCAAAAGTGTGTTTAATTACGTCTGGTCTTGAATTTTGACCATGCGATGAATCATGGATCACGATCCATTTGTTCACCTCTTTGATTTAGTTGGATTTTGAGCTCAATGATTCTATACCTATGCATTGTAACTTTTTTGTCCATTGCGATGTGGTATTGGTTGCTTATAAAACTGGCTGCTTGTTGCCTTGTAATTACCACTCAGTGGATATGTGGCTTTGATTTAACTGCTGATCCTATTGCTGCATTTTGATGTCAGGTTTCCAGTTTACTAGTGGTTTTGTGAAATTTCAGCTTGAGTCTTGTTGTGGACCTGATTCCGAACGCATAACTGCCTATTTACCAGAAAGCAAAATTTAGAGCTTTATGTCGACTTTGCTTTTAAAAATTATCCATGTGTGTTTTGGCACACAGTAGCACGTGTTGTTGATCACATCGAGCTTGAGAACATCTTTAATTGAAGCAGAATTGAATTGATTTTAGTCTCTTTGGAATGGGATGGATGTGGTCTGTTTACATTTTCACTCTTCTTTTAAATGCGAGGGAGTCTGTTGGTAGCTCTGGTAAAGAATGGTTTCTTGAAATGGCTAGCAGTTCATCGTCTTTACACAACTGGAGTATCACTACTGCAAGCATATTTGTGATTACTGCTCTTATGTTGTCATTGTATCTTATCTTCGAGCACTTAGCTGCGTACAATCAGCCAGAGGTTCGTTCTTGTTCATCCGTTGGTAGTTTGAGTTTTAGTATTGTAATTCTTATGTTAGTTTTTTTGGTCATGCTATATCATATTCTGATGTGTGGCTGAAAACTTCAACAGTATTCACATGGTTAATGTGGTAGAAAAAAAAAGAAGAAAAACACATAAGAATATTGCGGTTTTAATAGTTTCTATTATGCTGACCTGGCTTTGATATATCCCTCTTTGCTTCATTTGACTGAATTTCAGGAGCAGAAATTTTTAATAGGGCTCATACTAATGGTTCCTGTGTATGCTTTAGAATCGGTAAGATATTCTTGGTCTGGTATTGCTTCATCCTTTTGGTTATCATGTTAATTTGTTGAATGTACGTAGTAAAAAATGGCCTTCTTAATGCGTTTCACTTTTTGACTTATGGATTTTTAATTTGACTTTGATCTTGGGCTATTCATATTTTTGAAAATTGAACATGTTAGGTTTTCGAATGAATTATCAATCTACGTAACCCCTTTGACTAAGATTCTTTGGCAATTAAGGGGCACATTAAGTGTTGCAGTTTTTTTGGAACAAATGATGTGATTAATCTTAAAAGAATGATATTTCTAGGAAATCTAAAAGCTGAAATGTCGTACCTAATCGTAAGTTGTAACGAAGGGAGCACCAATCTGATTGCCAACTCCTTTTTTGGGAAATAGAGACTAATGTGCATTGCAATATTTGAAAATAAAAGTGATCTACCCATCAACTTGTAGGTGCTTCTTGTTTAATTAACTTGTTTACTATCTTATTTGCAAAATAACTTAACTAAGAAGAGAGTGAATATCAGCTAGGTAATCGAAAATGTCGATCTTATAAAATCTTACCCTGTCTTGTGGTAAATAGCTTCTTATTATAGAAAATTCATATTTATTACATGGGTGTGCTTGCGTAAATTTGACCCTAGGCTAGAATCATTTGGTGGCATTGAGTAATGTTGTATAGGTATTATTTTCATTTGCATGAATAATAGTAGCATTGAGAAATATAGTAGACCACATGAATCCTCCAAAAAAAGGATGGAACTAGATTAAATTCTTAAAATAGTTAAGTCCAAAGTATTTAGAAGTCAAGCCATAACCCACTCACCTACAACTTCTCTCAAGAATCCCTCTACTTTGGGACAAATCTAAGATTATGATTGCTATTTAAGCCAAAAGCTTCTTGAATTTTCATGGTGTAGTAGTGATATCGTGGTAGTATAGAGCTGAAGTGGTCAATACAAGAAAAAATATGGCGCTTTTTTAAAACCGTGGTACGCATTGAGTAAGGTAAGGTTACATATGGGCTGAAACACGACGTTGGCATATGTTAGTACTATGCTGCTAAGTTGGAACCATAGTGCAAAAAGAAGGTAGCAATATATCGTATTAGCTGGGTTATGAAGGTTTTCTTAATCCACCAAATTTATATTAAACCATTTTGAAAGTGTGAATAAATTGTGTTTTAAGGGATTTCTCATGGTCTCAGGCGATGTTTTATAGTACGAGTCCCCTATTACTCATCATTGTTATTACTATTACTATTACTGCTCACTGCAACGATTAGAAGCACAACTCTTGCACTATGGACTTTCAATTGTGTAGGCACGAGTTGGAATCAAAGAGATCTAAACCATATCGAAGTAAGAGAAAGTGTTTAAAATGTCATTTTGGTACAAGTAACCAAGTAGAGATTTAGTAAGATTTAGTAAGGTGGAAAAACTGACATACATTGAAAGAGGTTATTGCAAAGGAGGACACAAGGAAGAGATTTTAAGTTGATTAGATATGATGAAGTTTGTTTTGGCATGTGTGGCGAAGGCTGGAAACAAGCCCAATTGAAAGGTATGGTTGTATTGGGTAGATTTTAAAAGAGGAAGAGGGAGAAAACGGTAATTTGGATGTCAAAGAAAATTAAGGTTGTGAAAGATTTAATCCTATAAGTCCATATGACAAGAGATGCAAATGTATTGAGGGATGACAATTTATGTGGACAATTAATGGGACAAGATTATTGGTTTATATAGCTCATTCAATTATATGGTTTAAAGGCTTTGGCATTGTTATTGCATTATGATTATAGATATTCTATTATTACAAATCTATAATATTGCCTGATTTTGAGTTCTTATGACCATTTTTCACATGTATAATCTATCATTTGATTTCATTATTTGTTTGAATTCCTTCATAGCTTTTTGAATGATATCTATATCTATCTCAAGCATGGCAAACATTTATTTGCTGTTGTTTATACATTGCAAATTTTCTCTTTGGCGAGTATCCGAGTTCTTTTCTCCATTGTTCATGGGTTATTTTTGGCCAATTATAGATGACTGCTGGTTTTTGTGGTAATTATAAAGTTCCATTTGCTGATTTTCAGAGCTGTGATGGCTGATCGCCGGGTTATTTTCGTGTGTTTCTTAAATACAGTTTTTGTCGCTGTTGGATTCAAAAGCTGCTTTTAACTGTGAAGTGATACGCGACTGCTATGAAGCATTTGCATTGTACTGCTTTGAGAGATATCTGATTGCTTGTTTAGGTATTTGCACAATTCGTTCTCTTTAACCAGTCAAGTTTTCTTCAAATTTAGCTTGTTAGTTTTATTTCCGGCTTGGGATATTCCTAGTTGAAGTTAGTAAGTTACTTTTAAATCCTCTGTCCCATGGGATTGCAATTTGCAATAAGTACTTAAAGTTACTTTATTAATTTTGTTGTTTGGTTTTAGGGTAGAATTGACCAATATTCAAAATGTTTGAATGAAATTTCAAAAGTTAAATGTGTGCACGAGAATTAAAGAGAGTGTGGGGTTAGAGCCAAAATTATACAACAACTTCGTACAATTTTATATGAAAATTGTAAATTTGGGTTGGCATTTTGAATCGCTTTTATTTGATGTGTTGACCCACAATTTTGTATAGTAATTTTTTTTATTCTAGATTTTGATCTAAAAAATTAACTCTGATTCTAAGACAAGAAATGGGAAATTTTGTCATACTAAATCTTTATGTTTTAATTGGAATCAAGATAATTGTGTTGGGTTCCACTTCGACAAGGATTTTTGGCTGATTTATATCAGCACGAGTGCAAACCAATATCAACTTGATTTTTTTCCTTCTTTTATTTTTGAAATGTTAAATGTTGATCATTTCTAATTTTTAGTTGGCTTTTTTTTCTGTTTGTTATCTTATTTTGGTTTCCCTTTGAGGAAAAATGCCCGTAAAAGTGGTTGGGCAAGTGGGTTTCAAGACATGTTATCTTTAGCTGGGTCTTTCTTGGTTAGGTCATTTTTCGATTTCACTGGGTCTGAGTCGACCTTACAAGTCATGGGTTTAATTTTTTTATCATTAGACTTTATACATTGTTTTGTTTTTATATATTTTATCTTATAATAAATTGGACTTAATATACTGCTTTTGACACTTCGACAAAAAATATTTGACTCGAAGTCTCAATTTTTTTTAAAAAGACTAAAAATACAGTGAGTTTCGACCAAAATGAAGATGTGGTGGAACTGAAAAATTTGACAAAATAAAGAAGGGCCCCACTTATTTTATGTTTTCGGGTCGAGTCATCTTGGATTACGAACCAAAATTTCCAGGTTATGACCCACTAATTTTGGTCGTTTTCGGATTAATTTCGAGTCGGATAAAATGGTTGTCCCGTGTATTGTGGCCCTTATGTAACTTTTGTAATGGTATTGTATCTTTTAAATTAAGCTCTAACAACTTAAAAGAAACCTGTTGATTACTATCTTCATCATATTGGGAATCTTTTTTTTGTACTTATAATGCTCTCAATACTAAGGTACTTATATGTATTTGCGGCCCTTATAAATCCGAATATAAGGAGTACAATAAGGTTAATGGGTTCTAATGATATTTCATTTTTTTCAGGCGGAGAGGAGAAGACAATCGAATATATGGAAAGTCAAAGTGTGATAAATTCTGAGGCACCCCTTTTGGAAGAAGCTTATAGTTATGGTGTTGTAGAGCATCCATTCCCTCTAAATTACTTCATGAGGGAGTGGTATCTTGGGAAAGATTTCTATCAAGCTGTGAAAATTGGCATAGTTCAATATGTAAGTACATTATTTAGGGACAAATGCTAAATTTATTATTCAGCTCCTTTGTTTTTATAACATGAAAAGAAAGCCCAATTCTTATGTCCGCAAATTATTATTTGCATCTTAAAATGGTATTAAAACTTTGTGGATTTTACAAGTATTTACTGTATTAGATGTCAGGTACGTTTTACGCTATTTTTAGCATTTTTGTCTATGTTCTTTAATGAGTTCTGTTGGCATGTTGGAATATAAAATTTGACTATGTTTGCATTTTCACTTGTCAGATGATACTGAAGTTGATATGTGCACTTATAGCAATCCTTTTGGAAGCTTGTGGCGTGTATGGGGAAGGGAAGTTCCAGTGGAATTATGGGTAAGATTTGCTGTCTTGTTTTGAGTTTCTTGAGGGCCGGAGCTTTCTTGTCCTCAGCCCTTGTTTTGAGTTACATCCCGTTGTTGTCTTTCAATTTTACTCTTTTACTGAAAAGAAACTGGTACCGAAAATTTTGAGTTGTTTTTAGAAGGTAGGATATAATATGCAAATTTCGTTAATTTATTTCAAGCCATCGATTCGGCAATTAGATCTATATGACCTGCTTGCTTTACCAAATAAGAGAATCGATGAGGTAAAACTTTTTATGTGCTTTGCTTCTAGGGATTTGAGTGTTATGGCTTTTTCATGTGCTTGATTACAGTTCCTGAAACGTTTTTGCAGTTATCCCTATTTGGCAGCTGTTCTCAACTTCAGTCAGACGTGGGCTTTATATTGCCTTGTTCAATTCTATTCAGTCACTAAAGAAAAGCTCGAGCCAATCAAACCGTTGGCCAAATTTCTTACTTTCAAGTCAATAGTATTTTTGACTTGGTGGCAAGGAATCGCTGTTGCCTTCCTTTTCTCTATAGGAGCCTTCAGGGGTTCCTTGGCTCAGGAATTGAAGACGCGTATTCAGGACTATATAATATGTATTGAGGTTAACCATTTAATTCTTTTCTATAACTTATTTACTTTTTTATGAGTGCTTGTATATTGGTTTGATGAGCTTTGGGCTTCTTTATCGCTTGTGAACTAATTGTTGGATGATGACATTTAGGACTATTTGCTAAAGAGCTACCCTTGCGAGAGACTGTCTCTCGGTGAGACGGCCTCAAAATAAGGAGCACATATGTTAATAATCGACTCAAAACATTTGTTTTTAGCAATATATATATTACTTGCTTGGGGTAAATCTTTGTTGTGTGTACTACAACAAACACGCTAAAAAGTTGTTTCTGATTGGCCATGGATAGCATAAAGTATAATAATCAACTTGTCATTTGGTTGAAACCCGAGGTAGGAAAATATACTTAACTGTTTGATTTTCACAACGGAATTAAGGGTAGGCAATAAGAAAGGCACACTAAAAAAACAGGATTAGTTTGGCTTCAATATTCCCAAATTGTGACATTCTCTATCGAGAAACTATCAGCATCTTCTTCGGCAACCACTTTTTTATCTCCTGTACTTGAAACTAGCACCTTCATGTAGCTCTGTATGAGTTTGGCTAGGTAAATCACGGTTATTTGTTAACATGATAAATCACCCTTATGTGGCATGATTTGATAGGGGAGGAAATTTGGGATTTTATTTTATCTTTTTATATTTTATTTATTTTCTTTGTCTTTTTGTGGTGATTTACAAATCACCGTGATTAACTAGGAATTTCTAAGCTCTGTACTATTGTGACAGATGGGTGTTGCTGCTGTCGTTCATCTTTATGTCTTCCCTGCCGTACCTTACAAACTTGGAGAAAGGTGTGTTAGAAATGTTGCAGTGATGGATGACTACGCTGCTCTAGGTTCCGAACCAGACCCAGAGGAGGTTAGAGATGGTACCAGAATTACAAAGATGCACTTATCTCGGCATGATGAGAAAGAAAAGAGGTTAAATTTTCCTCAATCCGTTCGTGATGTAGTAGTCGGTAGTGGAGAAATCGTGAGTTCAAAAACTTGGCGTTTTGTCTCTTAATCTTTTTTGTGCGTCTAATGACCATCCGAAGATAACCCATCTCTCTTGAACTGTGTAGATTGTGGATGACATGAAGTTCACCGTTTCCCACGTGGTTGAACCCGTTGAACGAGGATTTGCAAAAATCAACAAAACCTTCCAAGAGATATCGGAAAACGTAAGAAAAATAGAGCTGAAGAAGAGCTCTAAAGATGATAGTCTGATACCATTAAATTCATGGTCGAAAGATTTATTAGATTTCCACGATGATCTACCTGAAGGAAGTGTTAGTGACAGCGGTTTGGCTTGGAGATCGAGACAACATGGCAAATATAAACCCTCGTCTTCCCAATATCAATAACCCACCAACTACTACGAAAATGCTGATATTTACGTTACTCTATTTAGCAATGAGGATCGAAAACCCGCATATTCCACAGGTGTGTTTTATCATTGGTTTTTTTTTTTCGTTTTGGTGTTCCTAACCGAGACCCTTTGTGATGTTCACAGGTTGGAAGCGAGAGCTAATTTGATACAGTAGAAATGCAAAATGATTTACTTTGAACAGCAAACGGTTAGATGTTTTAGCTGATTTAACTTGTACATATACGAAAATCCCGTCAATTTGGATGCGTATGTCTCCTTGTTAATGAGAAACAAATTTTGATAGTTGATCGTTAAATGGGGAAACTTGGAAACATGCTGAAAACACGTTCGCGACTTTGCGTAACTTATATGTAGTTGTAGCTGAGCTGAGTTCTGGCCTGATATTTTCGGGTTTTTAGTGCCTGTATTGTTAATGTGAGCAAAATTTTGCTCAAATGCATATTTACTCGGCAGGGTACTAAGCAGACGGGTCCTCGTGAAGGCGGTGTGGGCTAAAGGTTAGACTTGCGTAGGATCCCACAAGTAAACTTACTTGTGCAGGCTGCAGCTGGCGGCTTCCATTTAAAATAGACTTAATTCGACAGTTATCCAATCTTGTGTAACCGACTCGATTTTAATCCGACTTAAAAGATGAATTTACGGGGATGTAACAAGGAAAAGCTATAACAATCAACCACTAAATGATTTGTAATACCTTTGGCATTAATCAGTACTAGTATTATTGTCCAAGAGACTTGTGAATTATTAATCATATTATATAAGTTAATTGTTATAATATTTATATTTGATAAGGTAATTTGATTTTTTAAAGCGTAATTCAGTATAATTTTGGTTTTATAAAAGTCTGATACAAATTTAGATTGAATAATCAAAAATCAAATTTAATTAGTTTTGATGTGATTTTGTATCAAACCAAAAGCAATTACTTCACACATTCAAACATGTATTCACTACTCACAACTTACATGTAACTAGTTTGGTATATTTCAAACAAACTTTTTTTTAAGTAAAACAAACTTAAACACAAATTCTTGACTAAGAATGATGGCAATTTTAAATTGAGCTAAATAACTCAACTGAATTAATCAAAACATTGGCTAGTCTTGTAACTTGTAATTGATCATATTTCGGTGGGACGACATCAAAACAAAAAAGTCATACTTATTTTGCATTACAAATTCGTGTGAGAGACGGTCTCTTTGAAAGACCATCTCATATTGGGTTGGTCCATAAAAAAATGTGAAGTAAGAGTAGAAAATAAGCTTTGATGGACTGGGCCTGAGAGATGTCTATCAGAAAGACGGCCTATCAGGAGACTAGCTGATTTTGCATTAGTTTGACAATTTAACTCATATATAAGACACGTCACATAAAAAGAGACTATCTCATACAACAATTTTTGTTAAAATATCAACTTTTGTACTTAAAATACTTACTTTTAACTGTTTAATGTTTTAAACATGTAATTTTAGATGGTAAAATCGACAATTTAAATATTAAAATACTCTTTTTTTTAGTTTTGGCTTTTTAACGAACATATCTTATTATTAGACAGTCTCATACATTTCACACTTAAACCAAGCATATTAGTAGGGCACATTTGATCAAGTCAACGAATATTATTGGGCTGTTTTTTCATAACCTAATTTCAAAACATAAGTAGGCCCAAATTTACCATCTTCAAAATCCAAGATCTGACGGCACATTTGGCACAAAATTAGGGTTTTACGCACCCCTAACCCACCCTTATAATCTGAAAACCGTTCATCCCTAATTCTCATTCTCACATCTTTCTCGTTCAATCTCTTCACGCCTAAAAAATATTCTCTGTTTTCATGATTTTTTCTTAAATTGTTAATTGTTATGTAAATGATTCAAATGGAGCTGTGATGAGATCAAAGATTGTCATGCACCACTCTGATTTGCTGTGCTGATAAACTTTCTATTACCCATTTATTCTCTGAGCTCTTACTTTTTTTTTCAAAATGAAATGATTAATTCAAAAAAAGGGAGTTCAAATGATGCGATCCTTATGGATCGAACCATGATGCGGACCGTATTAAGCGTAAATGCTTTTGTGGATAGATATTTTGGTCTCTGATGGCTTCCTCATTTCTATAATTTTTAAAAATCACTTTCTATGGTTTTATTGTCTATTGATTTGTTTATTTCTATGTCCACAATTCGAAAATATGAAACCAAGAGATCAGGTAATTGAATCATTTGATTATGTTTATATTTCATTGTATATCAAATAATTAGGGTTTTAATCGATTTCTAGGGTTTAATTGAATTAGCTGCATGTACCAAGAGAAGGGTGACATTAATACTCTTAAAACAACTCTTGAATTTGCCAAAAATGGTTGTAGCAATAGAAATTTTTAGAAGCTAACTGGCCGGTTGTTGTTAATTCAGTCAACAATTATGCTTACCGAGCTTCTTACAAATTACTATTGAATTTATTTTAACAAAAAATAAGAAATATTGAGAAGGGAGAGAAGAGGAAATGGCTTAAATGAAAGCCATTTTTAGAGGCCCTTCTCGTCACATTTATTTTGACACTTTCCAGGCATTGTCGCTTTGATTTCCCAGCTGCTCTGCGTCTATAAGTGCCTACATTTTACAAAACTATTTTAATCTCTAATTTAATACATTATCCAATATTTCTTCCATTTTTTTATTTTGTGAAATTTCATATTACTCGCTATATTTTCTTTTTAGTAAAAAATCAATCATTTAAAGTTATACTTACTCCTATTTTTATCCACTCTATATCTAATTACTCTTATTTTTCTTTTTCATTTTTCAACAAATATGAAAATTTGATATTAATAATCTGATTTCTTATTTTTTATTCGTCTGCCGTGAATAATTCAACTTTTTGATTATTTTCTAATAATTTAATATTTGCCTTTGATTTGCTTTGAATAATTTGCCCGTCATAGGCAAATGCACCACAAAGGTTGAATTATGGGTTTTTTATGAAAAACAGCCTCAAAGTTAACCCTTTTTATGAATTACAGCCTCAAAGTTTTTTTTTTATGAATTACAGCCTCAAACTTTTTAAAGTGACCAGTATTACGGCCAAGTGACCGTTGACCAACATGTCCACCGTTGACCAAGCCTTTTCCCAGTCACTAACCAAAGGCTGGTTAGTCTTTTAACCCAACCCCTTAACTACCCAACTAACTCCTTCTTTAAAATCCCCTTTCATCTTCTTCCTTGACCCATTTGCTCTCTCTCTCTCCTTAAGAACTCCATTTTTTCGATCTCCATAGCTGAAGAAGGTAAAAATCGTCCCTTTTCTTTGTTCATTTAAATTTCTTTGCTTTTTTTGTAAGTTTGAAACCCTAATTTTATAAGTAGAACCCTAATTAAAATTCGAACCCTAATTTTAATTTGCAATTTCAGATGCCTGTTAATTTCTTCATCAATGATAAATCAAAGGAGTGCTACTGTGGGTATGATGTTACTGTTCAAAGGGGATGGACTACCAAAAACCCAGGTCGAAGGTTTGTTGCTTGCCCTGATTATGATGTTCACAGTAATTCAAGGGGTTGCAATTTCTTCCAGTGGGTGGATAATGAGCAAACTGATTGGCAAAAAGATGTCATTTTGAAGTTAATGGAAGAAAGAACCAAGCTGCAAAGGGATGTTGAATATTTTCAAAGGAAATTACAATTGGCTAACAAGAAGATTCAAAGAACAACCACTGAAAGAATTATGATGAAGATGCTTTACCCACAAAGGGTTTGGAGATGTGGATTGTTAATGAACTGTTTAGTTGTATTTCTTGCTCTTATTCTAATTCTTAGATACCTTATGTAGAGACATTATGTAGTACTTTTAGTTATGCTCTGTTTTGTAATCGGATATGGCTTATGCAAGTTCTTTTGTAATTCAAAAGTCAATCTGGAATGGAAAAATTAGAATGATGCTTGCATATTAATGGTCATACATACATGAACACATATTGTTCATTCCAGCATTGTTCAAAACAACTCCAACCCAAAATTACATCTACTTAATGTTCATACATACATCAAACTAATACATAAACAACTTAAACAAGTTAAAACAATTCTTAAACACAAGCAGGGCGGGATGCGGTACTCGAGCATCATTGACACGATTGATGCTTGAGATAGGTTAGCGGTGATGCTTGAGACAAATTAGCGGTGATGCCGAGAAGGTAGGCGTTTTGAGACTTTAGCCGTTTAGCCTATGCAATTCAACAAAAGGGTCATCCTGCAGATGGCCTTCCCCTTTCCCTTGGTCTCGGAGACTTCACTTGGCTTAGATGATGTGCATTTTCTCTTATTGTGACCCAATTGATTACACCGAGCATCTACTCTTTTTCCAACCTCCCTGTCTAACTTTTCTCCCCAATTTTCTTCTTCTTTTGGACTTTTTCTCATCAGGCTCAAGCCTTCTCTTCTTTTTTGATGGTCTTCCAGGAAGCTTCCTAAATGGTGGTGGATCAGGTTGAGTGTGTTGTGTTGTCTCCCAATCAGATGGTCCAGGCATGGGCCTAATAATTGGAGCATAGGCTTTTGCATATGAAGCTCTGCTGTAGTAGTCATGGACAAACTCTTCAACATTACCCCCTTTATAGTCCACCTCAAAAGGGTGCTTGCTAGCAACCCTCACTACACATCCTTTGTAAGCCTCCTTGGCCCAATCAAACTGTTTCTTAACATATGGCAACAATCCATCCTCCAAAGCTAAAAGCCCTTCCCTCTTGTTGTGATGCCTCTGCATAATGTACCTTCTCATCCACTCCATGAGTGTGAGTATTGGCTTATCCCTTGCTGGCTTCATAACAGCATTAAATGATTCACACATGTTGTTTAACAACATGTTTGATTTGCAAACAGTATCAAAAGCATATCGCTCCATGCCTTTGGGAGGTATGGCGCCATGTACTCATGTGCTTCGATCTTAGTCCCTTCACTCATTCATCTTCTCTTTAAATTTATTCTAAAAAAGAAGGAGTCAAAATGTAAACAAAAGCAAACAAATATAAATGTAATTAAATTCAGCCAAAAGAACACGTGTTGTTGCCTTTGCGCGCCATAACACAAATTTGTAAGCCTCTCCATTCCATTTTGCTTGAAATTACTCCAAAGATGTCTCCGCAATATCTTGATGATGCATCAGTACATGTGTTCCAAGGCCTTGATGAGGCCTTTTGTCTATCGAATGAATGTAAATCCATTCCACGTGTTGGATCCCAGCGCATCTTTCAAAATGTGTCAGAACGGGCCCGAACTTTGATACTCTTCAACATCGACCACGCCCATGCTAGTGGATATACATTGTTATTTCCATCCTTACCCACGCGTTAAACATATTCCGGGTGAGCACCGGTTAAATGACAACCATCTAGCCCTATTATTGGTCTACATCCGGCTAAAAACCATCCAACACGGGTTTCAAACACATAAAGAATTTTTGAAACACGGGGTCTCAAGCCCGTCATTACTCTAACTAAAGCTATGCTACGGATTATATTTCAACACGTAGTTGCATAATCATAAACCTTCTTATCTTGGTGCACCATCCCATAGAGCATAATCTTTGCTCTTGCTCTAGCATACCAGCATTTTGTATAACTCACCATAATACCATAATCTTCCTTAACCTTATTTTGAAGGCCTTTAACTAAGTCCACTTCGGGATACCTTCTCCGAACTTCAAGGTATCTAATTGCTAAGAACTTACTAGTAAGCTTCCTTGTTGTGTGCTTACTCCAACACTTGTGTTCCAACCGCAAGTCTTAATTTGCATTGTGTCCTCTGTTTCAACTTGCTAGCATGAATGTAAAATTGCAATTTTTCTTATCACATAAACACTTACTCCTCGGAGCGTTTCTTGTTCCATGGACACTTGTCACACCTATCAATACAAAAGGCATCAAATCTTTGCTTATTGTTGTGAAGAAGAAAAATCATACTTGTTCTCCACGAGCATGCTTCTGTCTTGCCTTAGCACCTCAACATTTGGGAAAATTAAACCAACTCTCAAATTAATCTTCCTACCAAAATCGTGTCGGGTTAAACACTGGATACCTTGTCCCACCTTCCTCTATTTCCTCGAAACTAACTCATCGAGGCATTATCTTGCTCCTCATTATCGGAAAAGACTACCCTTCTCAGCTTTTCGGACCAACACTTAGCAGTTGCCCTATTAATGTCATCTATAATGGACTCTCCAACCTTCTCTGAAAACAAATCTGCATCTTGAATGTCATCAAAATCATCCTCCTCAAGATCTATGTCACTATTATCAGTTGACTCATCCTCAAAGACTAACTTTCTAGCTTTGGGCTTTGCATTGGACTTTTGCTTGCCCTTGCTTTTCTTGGGTTTAGTGACAGAAGGTGGAGGTTCTTTGGCTTTATCTTTGGGTGCCCTGGTTTTTTGGTAGGTGGTGGTTGAGAAGTAAGTGGGGAATATTTAATACCTCCAAACCTCAATATCGGAGGGTTATTACTGAGGATGGAAACATGTTTCTTGGGCTTCTACTAAGATTCTCTTTTTGGGTGGTCCCTCGGTGGGCTCCCTTCATCCATGACATGTAGACAGTGACAAATCCAGAATTAGTATCTAAAGTATCCAAACATCCAAGAGCCTCATCCTCATCTATTATTAATCTAAGCCTCTTTCATAGTTTGACCCTCTTTAACATAATACAATTTAAAAGGACTAGTCAAACTAAGTCTTCTCTTCACCATCATATATAAAGTCTCAAATTCATACGTTTCATAAAGCATTATGAAAGTTTTGAGACCAAACAGGTATTGAACAACATCATCTGAGATGTAAAAATTACCCCCATGATATAAAGCAACTTGTAGAAACTCGTTTGAGATTGTCATCTGTATGTAAAAATCAAAGAGCATTCAATAAACAACCAACACATGCACCCCAAACATCTTTCAACATCACAGAACCAACACATAAACCCTAAAAATCTAACACGAGCATTTTACAAGAAATTTGTAAACCCTAACGCGAAATTGAGATGAAGATGTGAAATTCAAACCCAAATCAACAAAAAAAACAAAAACTTTACTCAATAAAGTAAATAAGAAGAGAGAAGAACTAACCTTTAACACATTGCAGTTTCAATGGCGAGCCTCAATGGAAGATGAAGTGACAGCAATGGAGATGGTGAGAGTGACAATTACCCAAATGGAAATAAATGGAGTTGCAGAGAGGGAGTTGCAGAGTTATGATTGAAAGATGAGTTTGAAAAGGTTGGGTTGGGTTAAAAGACTAACCAGCCTTTGGTTAGTGACTGGGAAAAGGCTTGGTCAACGGTGGACATGTTGGTCAACGGTCACTTGGCCGTAATACTGGTCACTTTAAAAAGTTTGAGGCTGTAATTCATAAAAAAAAAACTTTGAGGCTGTAATTCATAAAAAGGGTTAACTTTGAGGCTGTTTTTCATAAAAAACCCTTGAATTATTAATGTTAATTTTTCCTAATTATAATTATAAAAATGCAGGTTATTTTGAATCATAGATTTTGTGAGTGGATGATGATATGATGAATTAAAATTATTGGGAATTACGATATAAATAATAATAAAATTTATATTAAGATAAATTAAAAAAGATTTTGAATGAATATTAGCAGAAATAAAATTGAACATATAGAGACTGAGAGAGGAACGGATTTTCGCTTGATGAATAATGGATTATTCTTTTGAACTAATTAATTGAAGTGATAATTGTAATTATGGACTAATTTGATATTATTATTAAACATAAATTTTCAAATAAAATAATAATCAGATCAATTAAATTTAAAAGTAATTTTTTATTGTTATCAATTACTACTCTTATTCAGAGTACAAGTTTGATATGAAAACCTAAAATAAGAGTAAAAGTGGATGACAACTAAAAAATTTATGTGTGAAATAGTATTATTAAAATTATAATTGAACAATTATTGTGAATCGTTCGGAAAAGAAAATGAGATATTTAGCTAATGATATTTAGATAATTTTTATCTCTAATGTAGATGTCGTATGACTATTTATTAATGAGTTTGGTATTATTCAAAAAAAGAAAATGAGATAGTACAATTAATTACTCTTCATGGGGCTGTGTGGATTGGATATTACAAAGTAAGATTGATGATGAAAATTTAAGGTAATTTTGGTGGAAAAATATATTGAGAAGTTTAACGGTCATGCACAATCATCTTATTAAATAGTAAGGACTATATGCAAAATTTTTTTTAGTGCAATTATCCGTTGAAGATGTGGTATCAGGAAATATGAAAATTTGTGATTAAAAATGTTTTTTATGATTAGCTTTTATTATCATTGTACAACTAAAATGGGACAATTAAAATTGTTCGAAGGGAGTAAGAATAAAATACAAATTAAACGAGATTGATGAATAGTGTAAAAAATTAAATGGGACAATTAAAATGGTTCGAAGGGAGTAAATTATATCTAAATTTAATTCAAATTAATAACACTCGTATACAAAAAAGTTTTTTGGGCCTAAAAAATTTAGAGCCTTAGACGTTAACCCGCTTTGCCCTTGCTGATCGACGACCCAAATTTGAAACAAGAGATATGGTGAGATATAGGGACATAGGATCGTCTTGTCTAAAACCCGTATAAGAAGAAAGGAAGGAGTATATGACACTTTAGTAACACATTAATATAATCCTACCAATCCAATGATAAGGGAAACCCATCTTGATCATCACATAGCATAGGGCCCCTAAAAATTAGGGGCTTCAATATTAAATTTAATAGCATATATTATATGTTTACAGATATAAAATTTTTGGAAAAATACGAAATTATACAAAGCCATTATAGAATTTGTCAATTTTTGTTACGTCCATAGAAAAAATACGAGCAAATCTCCTATGCGACCATTGCATATATGCGGCCAACCCATTTCAGCCCAACAATTTTCAATGTTATTAACATCAAAATACAAAGTTTTCAATGTCTATTTCAAGGGTTAAGATGCCCATTACAATAATTAAAATGGGACATTCAATGTTTTAAAATGAACATTTTAAGAATTAAGTTTAACATCCTACTATAAAGATTTAAATATCTATTTCAAATCTAAAAATGTACTCCCTATGTGCCATTTAATTTGTACCACCAAAAGCGTTTGTGGCTCAATGGATAGAGCATCTGCATGTGGAGCAGATAGTTTGGGGTTCGACCCCTACTAGGCGCAGGTATCAATTGGGGGGTTTCTTGACTGCGCGCATCTCTGTTTACTCCCCTCCTTGGAGTTATGGGTATAATTTGTTCGCATCTTTCAAAACAAAGATATCCCCAACTCGGACCCTGCCTTGTGCGGGATATCGAGAAGGTCTTTTATCTTTACCTTTCTTTTTTAATCTCATTCACTTATCTATTGTTTCTCTCCTTCTTAACCATTCATTTTGGTCATAACTTATTTTTGTTGTCTTATTTTTCAACCAAATTTTTCACTTCACTAAATTTCACTCAAAAAGAATTTTGGGTGTATTATCTTATGGACTGAGTGAGTATATCCAAAAGCTAAACGTCCATTTCAAGGATTAAAAAGCCTAACTATGTTTTTCCAAAAGGATTAAGTTTAATATCCTACATCAAAATTAAATAAGGCTTAAAATGTCTATTCTAATTTCTTATGATTAAAACCCTTATTTAAAGCCTTAACCTTCCTATTTTATAAAGATTGAAATTTAACATTCTACTTTAAAGTTTTTAAGGCCTATTTTAAGGAATAAAATGTCAATTTCAAGCCTTATCCTTCATTTTCCAAAAGGATTAAGTATAACTTCCTACTACAAAGTTTTAGAGGCCTTTTTAAGTCTTAAAATGTACATTCTAAGAATTACATTGTCTACTCAAAAACTTAAAGTGCCGACACCAAGCCTTAAGTTGTCAATTTAATCATTAAAATGTCAATTACAAAGCTTAAATTGCCTAATCCAATTCTTAAGTTTAATATCCTACTTCAAACTTTAAAATGTCAACTCTAAGCTTTAAATAGCCAATTCGAAGCCTTAAAATGCCAATTTTTAAGCTTAAATTGCCTAATTTAATACTTGTATGACTGACACTACTACATTTAGATAATTAAAATGTATATCCAGTTATAATAACATAGTTGCAGATGTCATGAAAAACACGTTAGAAGTCGTAGTACTACATGGAGATGAAGGCAAACATAATATAGTAGATACTTCAGTTAGAGACATTTCATCATCTCCATCACAATACTTTTCATCTTTATCATATTGTCTTTAGTACCAAACCATGGCTATCTTATGTACATCCACATCCATAAATTAAAATTTTAATATTATAAAAATAATTTTATCTTGTATAATCAAGCCAATGGAAATACATAGACGATCGAAGAAGACGATTGAGAAAAAATGAGGATTGGCGATGATGATGAAGATTTAAAAAAGTAATTGATTGTTTACTTTTATTTTGCTAAATGGGCTACGAAGCCCAATACAACGAGAGGTCTCACACATGAGACCGTCTCACGAGAGAGTTGGTGTTAGCTAAAACTTTACAAATGAGCTTGTAGGATAAGAGTGAGATATTGATAAGCCTATGATTAGTACTGCTCGAGTGGTTCGGGCCAACCCACCTATATAGCTCAAGCCAAAAACTTAATTGTTGCTTTGTAAACTTGCTAGCTTTTAAGGGGTGTTTGACACAAGGGAATAAGACTTGTGAAACTAGATGAGACTTTGAAGATAAAAAAGTCTAGACTTGGATGAAAAAGATGAAAATGAAAGTTGCAACTAAAATACCCACCGTCTCCCAAGACATTTTTCTTAGGGACTTTATCCTTTTTAGTCTCATTCTCTATTGCCATTTCCTTTGGACAAACAAGGACTTAGACATATTTTGAGACAAAGTCCTCCCATTCCTGTCCTCCAAACCCACATGCCAAACGCCCACTAATAGTGTACATTTGCTCGAGGCGCTCGGACCATTTATTTCTGCTCGAGCCACGATAAGATTTACTTGTTACTATAATGACTAATTACCGTCTAAAAAACACCAAAACAATAGATCCATGTATATAACTAAGGTGGTCACGGCCCACGGGTGTAAACCCGCGTTAGACTTGACCTCTGACGGTACCCTAATTTTATTTGGTTCTAATTTTCTATGTTGGGTCTACGGAATCTAAGTCCAAAAAAATTAATATGTTCAAATCTGGTTTTTTTGGAGACCTAATAGTTTGAGTTTGGATTCATGTCCAAAAAAGATTAAAGAGTCTGGGTCCAAGTTATTCACCAAACTTGATCAGACCCATAGTTTAAAATTTACGACCTAGACCCAAACTAGACTCACTGTCTAGACTCATTTATGATTCCCTTTTGGGACCCAACTCATTTACAAGCCTCAAAATCATTTTAAATTAATTCTAAACTTATTTTACATTCATTTGGAATCAATTTAAACTTACTATTATCTTATTTTTTGTCCTAATAATCAAGTCTTTAAAAGTGCAGTATGTATAATTATATTAAGATTCATTTCGGATCTATTATGTACCCATTTAGAATCCTAGATCCGTCGGTCCAGACATAACAAATTCTGGATCAAAATTTTGTAGCAGTCAAAATATTAATAAATTTAAAATTAGATCTAATTGAACTCAACCTAAACATCCCGATCATATAAACAAATACAACCATCAAATTTATCTAGATATCTCATCAACTATCCTTTCTTAGATAAAATTGACAAAATGTTTGACGTTTTAAAAAATTTCTTACTTCTTAGCTATCTTTCTATATGTTGGTTTTAAAAGTTTTAAAAATTGTATATATATATATATATATTAATATATATATATATGTGTATATATATATATATATGTATATATATATATATATATGTATATATATATATATGTATATATATATATATGTATGTATATATATATGTATGTATATATATATGTATGTATATATATATATGTATGTATGTATATATATGTATGTATGTATATATATATATATATATGTATATATATCACATTTACCGTGGTTGAAACTTGAAAATAATTAATCATCCTATACATTTTTTTTTAAAATGGAAAATTTAATTTTAAAAATCTCACATTTTGCTCGTTGTATATTAAAAATCCTACCTTTTGATTATTTTTCAAAAATCCGACTTTTATACTACGTGTACTGATTTCATTAAGTTACTTGCAAAATTCAGCAGTAAACAAATTAAGAATCAAAAGGTCGAATTTTTAAAAGAAAATACAGTATAAAGATCGGATTTTTAAAAATTAATCGAAATGTGAGATTTTTAAAAGACAACGAGCAATGTAAATATGTTACTTGCCCGCATCTAAATTTTTTTTGTGATAGAGCCTAATAATTAACCAAGATATATAAAATAAAATTTAAATTTCTAATTACAAATTCAATTATGAAAAAAAAAATCAATTTTGTCGACAATGGTATAAGGTTAGCGAACCTACCTTGTCATAAGGTAATAGATAACTAGGTGAGAATCGAATTCAAGACCTTACTTTAGAGAATATGATGATTATTTTTAGTAAGATAAAACTTTATAAATTTTTAAAAAATAGCAAATAATTTCTAAAACAATTATTTTTTAACATAATTAAATTAGTAATTCTTTTAAAAAAAATTATCATCAAGAATCTCAAAACACTAAATCTAGTAAAATCTAGTATTAAGAGTTGTACTCCTTATTTCATTGTTGTATGTATGGATAAAGATAAACATGTAACAAAATCCTAATAATTGAAATAAGATATTTATAAAATGGACAAAAATGACAAACAATACTGTATAATTGACAGAACCATGTGTATGTGTCCTAATTCCTATGGCTAAGTGTGTGTCTATTAATGAGACATTTATTTATTTAACATATAAATATGTACTATTTTCATTTATACAAATATTAATTTGATTATTATACAAATGATCATAACTTAGCTGCTTCTTCTTCATTGATAAGATTCTTTGTTAGATCTACAAACCCACTTAATATTATTTCATGTAATTAAGATTAATGGCAAGAAACATTGTATCTTGTCAAATTCAGAATTCCGTTCTCATTCATTTTGCATTATTTCTGTAATAATCAAAAAAAGTTTCATATTTTCATTCGAAATAATGCAAAATGAGTAGAACAAATGTGTAACAGTATTATCTATAAACTTACCTTACAATTGCCCACAACTTGATCATATATCCAATTTTCCAAACAAGATTAATTGGAAGAAACATCGCATCTTGTTAAATTCAGAATTCCCATCTCATTTATTTTGCATTATTATTATCAAAACTAAGAAAAATTTTATATTGTAATACGAGCAAATGAGTGGAACAAATACGTACTTGATCATGTTTCCAATTTTCCAAACAAGATTAATTGGAAGAAACATTGTATCTTGTCAAATTCACAATCCCCGTCTCATATATTTTGCATCATTTAGCTTAAAACCGAAAAAATTTTCGCCGTATTATAATTTAAAATGATGCAAAATGAGTGAGATAAATCTATAACGATCTTATCTATAAACTTACCTTACAATTGCCGACAAGTTGAAAATGTTTCCAATTTTCCAAACAAGAAATGAAACAGTACAGCAGATTCTCAACATACTAAAAAGATGGAAAAACAAAGATCGAAAACAGGGTTGCCACTAACTTGACGAAAGTCAACTCCAACCTTCATTATTAGAGCCTGCTTTGCATCTGTGATTCCTCTTATAGTTGAAGTTTTGTTTTTTTTACAATATATTAAATATTATGAGTTTTTAACTCTTCTCGAGCCGAGGGACTTTTTGTGGGTATGAACTGCCGTCGTTCTTCCCTCTCCAGACCCTTAGCATAGTTTTCTATGAGCGGGATACACTGAGTATGATGATAATGATGAAACTTTTATATCAGTTTAAGTTAATAGTTGAAGTCATGGTGTCTCGTTTCGCACTCTTTATGTAAAGAAAATAATTCAACTAATAGCATTAATTCTATTTTCATAAATTCTTACTTGAGACCGTCTATACCAAGTTTTGGGCTGCCCAATTGATAAATTAAAAAAAAACTGAATGGTGGTTTTGTAAGTTAAAAAGGAGATATGGGCCAGGCTCTTGAAAGACGTCTATAGTATAGACGGTCTCTCAAGAGAGAGTCTGATCTATTTTCGGATAATTATCCACCTCTTTGGGTTTAATCTGTATATTTTAACTCGCTTTTAATTTATTTATTACCAAATATCTAATTTTTTTTTTTAAATAATATAATATTTCTCTTTGTTAATTATTCATTGCAACATAGTATTAGTATGCTAAAATGATTTATATTCACTTCGTTTCATCAAGTTTTTGGCTTCGATTTGGAAATATTTTTTTAATGACTTTTAATCTGTTAGTCAGTTAAATTGCTAAAAACCTGCTTATAAATGATTTTCAAATCAATTAAAAATTTTAATTTTAAGCTAAAATAAAAAAAAAAATTTGACAACTTATTTCATTAAATCTTAGCTTTTTGGCTCATTTAAACTTTTATAAATAGATAACAACCAATCATCATAAATTCTACTAAAGCAATAGAAGAATGTGACACGTGTCACAATTTTAAGGTTATTTTTCCGTCTAATTCTACTTAAGTTATTTTAGGTAGTTTTTAAAATGTATTTTTATTTCATTGATTAGCTTAATTAATTTAACCCATATTTGATTTTGCCTTATATGTTTTTCCATTAATGCTTCTTTTCTCTTCTACAACAATCTTCAATGTCCACTTTTTTCTCATATGTTTTTCCAAAATATCTTATGATTTCGTGCTTAGATCGGATATGTACATAGTTAATAATGTTATCATTCATCTCTATAAAGTCTAAAAAAAGTCAATCTTACCAAGTGATCAATCAAATCAATAAAACCCATCAAGAGTCAACCACAAATTGTCAAACATTCATTTAACA
The DNA here is from genome assembly GCA_019425755.1 of Amaranthus cruentus. Taxonomy (NCBI): domain Eukaryota; kingdom Viridiplantae; phylum Streptophyta; class Magnoliopsida; order Caryophyllales; family Amaranthaceae; genus Amaranthus; species Amaranthus cruentus. The sequence continues at coordinate 2,469,793 of CM033455.1, forward strand.
TTCAACCTAACTAGAAAGTAAACCAATCTAAGAATAGCATGGAACTAAAATAATTTTGGTAAAGGTTAATCATTGACTTTGTTTGACAAGTCTAATTAAGGATTTTTTGCTTAAAATAGATGATGAATTTTCATATAAAATAGAAGAAAAGATTTTACAAGATCGAATAGCAAACGTTCCTATTAGCTAGGCTATTAGCCTATTACCAATTCATGATTCCATATAATCAAAGTCAAACAAGACAATATACTTCACACATTTAGAGACTTTAATTTGACAAATGATTTTTTTTATTTTCTTTTTTGTTGTGTTGAGCAGTTTCGATTTTGGCTTTCTAGATAATTGCAGGTGCCTCTCTCTTTGAAGACCATAATGAGTCTGGAGACTCTTTGACCGTATTCTTCTATATGAGTATGAACTGCCGTTTATGTTCCCTCTCCAGAACCTGACCATATTTTGTCTATGAGCGTGAATGCGTGATACACTAGGTGTGTTGATGATGATTTTTTTAATTTTGTTTTTAGGGCAGGGTATATAAAGAAAGAAAGGAAAAATGGAAATTTAATTTAGAATCTTACCTAAAAAAGTATATTTATTTTAACTATTATAAAATCTAATTTCAGTACAAGAATGCACTAAGGTAACTTCTTATCTATACATAAAGTCATTTTGCATAAAAAATAAAAAAGAAAATACAAAATTGAAAAATAGAAAGAGAAATCAAGTAAGTTTATTTGTTAATTTTAACTTTTACTTTATAATATTTTTGATTTTTGATTTTATTATTTTTTATAGCAATTAAGCTGTAAAAATTAGTTATAAGTGGCCTTAAAATTAAAATTATTCCTAGATAATTAAAGTTGAAATTATTATAGTCATATAGAAACATCAATAAAAAATTTAATTATTCTATGTAATTTTTTCTTTTAAAAATTGATCGGTAGTCTATTAATATGGTTGAGTAAACGCCATGCCACCAAACCAATCCCTCACGAGTTACGTGAGAAGGGTTAATATTCAAGTACACTTAAAATTACAACTATTATACTATTACCTATTCATGATTACATTGTAAAATGGAGTATTGTTTTAGTTAAGTTGTCAATAAATGGGAATCTAAGTACACTTAAAAATATTATTTTAGGTAAGTTGTCAATAAACTAGTTAATTATATCATATATGTCATCAAATAGTTTTAATTAGAGGTGTTCATAACAGACTCGATGATCCGATAGTCACCCGACTTTATAATCAAACCCGATTTCACCCGACTTAAAAATGGATCTACAATTATGTAAAAAATGTGAACACAAAATCCGATTTTAAATCGAGCCGAAATCAACCAGATGACCCGAATAAACACAAAACGAGGGCATGTAGTGCTCGAAAGTGCGCACCACCTAAAACATTACCTAGAACATATTGCTAACATACTTTAAATATTCAACATAATAAGATGTCTTTTTTTGAAATCGATTGATGGCATTATATGTAATTCTAGATTACCTTTTAGGTTCTTTAAAATGATAATTGGTTTAAATGATCACAACTCCCTGTGAAATTAAATCCCCATGCCAAATTAATTCAAGTTGAAAAAATTAAAATGATAATGGTAAAGGACAATATCAGTATTCTGCACAAGGCGGGGTTCGGATGAGAGCTCGAGATTTTATTTTTCCTGAAAGATCCAGTAAAGAGAGATGTGCTCAGTAGGGGTCGAACCCCAAATCTTCTGCTCCACGTGCAAATGCTCTATTCATTGAGCCACAAACGTGGAAAAAAAAAAAATGATCACATCACTAAATTTCAATTTCCATAAAGGTCAAATCTAAGGTCCTTATCAACGGTCTACTTATATTAAAATAAAATACTCTAATTAACATCCCCAGTAAGCACTAATTTTAACCATATTTTAATCAATCAAAGATGTAAAATACCTCCACAAGAAAAGGGGAACATGTAATTAAACAATTAGTTGTTAAATGAATACAAATCTGTTCCACTCAATTTGTATTATTTTTCATTTTAGTTTGTTTCAATAAATTTGCTTCATTTTTATTTTAAATTTGATCATATTAATCTTACTTTATATGTTTTCTCGCTTATTTTTAAATATCTAAATATTTAAATGTATTTCACTTAATTTTTTTGATCTTCGTATTAAAAGAAAATAGGGTCAAAATGGCGACAATGAGGAGCTAGTACAGATTACAAATCTTGTGCTTATCATAGAATATGCTTAAACCGACAGTTGTAAATAGATTCTGTTATTTATTAAATAGTTAACCTTACTTATCTGGTACAATTATGATGGACGTTTTATACTATTGAATTGTAAATATGCATGTAATTAAGATTTAAGATATAGTAGAGCTAGGGGGAGTAATAAAGTTTATCAATATCAAAAGTTTAATTATAGGTTTGAATTTCTTGTTATAACGCTGACTGCCCGTTTGGTAGGTGGTAATACTAATGCGAATGAAAAATTAGTGCAATTTCGGTTGAAAAATCTCTTGACTACCTTAATGGCCATATTTGTCCAACTTTAATTATCTCATTTTCAATGCAATACCATTGAGAGAATTGGTATTAGGTGGTAATGAAAATTTGTAAATAAAAAAACTTTTTTGTGATCAAAGTTTCATTACCATGAAAATGATATGGAGTTTTTGATAAAATTTTACGCTATAAATCATTCCCGTTACCACCATTTAGTATCACTAACCAAACAGGCTAAAACGGCCAGTTTAATAATAGTTATTATATAGCGGAGATGGTAAAGGATAGTTATTGTAATTTTAATAGTAATACCTCTTGACAAGTTCAATGTTCATGCATGTTCTAATTCATTATTTTTTTTCATAAAATCCATTCCGAAACAATACCATTTGAAAATGTGGTATTGGTTAGGTAGTAAAGGAAAATTGTGAAAAAAACTTTTTTTTGATCGAATTTTCATTGAGATTGACATTATATATATTATATTACAAATCATTCTCATTCCTATTATTAAAAACCAATTATCAAACGGGCCTTAAATATTTAAGGTTAGATAAAGATTAAAAATATATTTCTAGTTCAAAGGGGTCTATTATGACTTTATGAGGACATGATCATGTAAATATTATGTATTGAAGTTTTTTTTGCAAAAAAAAAATATGTATTGAAGTTTCAATTATTAACTTTAACATTTTAAATGAGATGATTGGTTGATATATAATTTGATTATGCTAGTTTATATTTATATTAACAAATATCGATCAAATAAAATATATATTATATTTTGAGATTGTAAGGATCACTTAATTTCTTTTAAAACTATCAAATAATTTTGATCCTTCAAATTGATTTACATGCTAATAGACGGAGGATTTGATAATTAACTTTTACTTTTTTTTCTCAAGTTTAATTACTTTATATACGAATAAAAAAAGTTAACAAAAAAGTTACGACATAATTAAATATGGTAAAAGAGAGATTATGAGTTGCCTCACAATTTTCCAAACTTCAAAGCTTAAATTTTTTCCATGACATACTCCTGTACATGTGGTAAATATTTAACATGAATAAAATATAGTGAAATAAAAAATGTAATAAAACTAAAAGTCTAAATTGTTGGTTGAAATTTCAGGTAGTATATATTCTATCACGTTCCCTCTTACAAGAGCTAGCCCTTTGCATTAGAAGGTAGATGTTGTTTAAGTATATAACATATTATGGGGCCAGCTTAACCATCAGTTTAAGATTTTGGTTGAGTTAGTTTCTTGACATGGTATCAGAAGCCAACATGACAAAAATTAGGTCACACTACAACATAATTTGCTTTTAGTGGGATATATTTAGCGACATTTAATTTAAATGTCGCTATTATAAATTCCTAGTGTATATAGAAGCTTTAGTGACATTTATTAGAGCCTTTAGCAGCACATTAAAAGTCACCCAAAAACTTTTAACAACATAGGATCTAGTGACATTTCTCACAAATGCCACTATAAGCTATAGTGACAATTATATTTGCTACTAAAGATCAAATTAACTGTCGCTAAATCACTTTATGGTGAAACTTAAAATAAAAACCAATAATTATTACATTAAAAAATATGAATCAGTGGCATTTTTTTAATGCCACTAAATCCAATGTCGCAAAAGATCAAAAATTGTTGCAATATCACGAGTACGAATCTCAACTACCCCTCAAATTCAAGTGGCATATTTAGCACCAGGTATGAAGAGGGTCTATCTTGCATCCACACTTCTAACCAAAAGATTATTAACATATATTAAGGCTTCAACCATCAGCTTAAACTTTTGATTAAGATGGTTCCATGATAGATGCAACACACATTTTCCTCATACATATATTCCACTTGAAATAAAAGATTGATGAAATTTGAACTCGTGATCATTTAGTTATATTAGTTTTTGATATCATCTCAATAAACTAACTCAATCAAAAGTTTAAGCTGATGTTGATATAATAATAAGTTATATTATGTTGTATAGATAAATGTAATTATGTTGGAGAAAATAAATTACATATAGATACAATGAACTAGCTTCAAAATAAAATATAATTTGATGTAGTATCTTCTACTAAATAAATAAAATAAAAGTATGTATGTTAATTAGGTAGCTAGGGTTACTAATATTGAAGGCTATATATAGAAAGCAACAAGAGAAGACTTTTGTTAAGATGAGAGAGATGAAAAGAAAAAGAGAGATTATGTCAAAAGAAACTGAGATTAAATCTGCTATTCAAGAGCTTTCTTTATTTACCAAATTAATTTCAAATAATAATAATAATAATAATAATAATAATAATAATAATAATAATAATAATAATAATTGTAGTTTTCCAACATCTTCTGCTTCAAACATACAACTTGGTGTTTCCTATATACCTACAAGGCCGTTTCTGTCTCTTTGCACTCTTATTGTTCAAGTTCTTGGTAATTATTTCTTCCTTTTATTTATATTTTTTGGTTATATTTAGTTATTTATATGTTTGTAATACTTTTGAGCTTAAAATGACTATTACATTGTCTAGAAATTACAAGATAATGGGCTATATTATCTTACATATATTGAGTATGTATGAAAGGATAAATTAAGAAAATGTTATTTAGTTTTTATTTTTGGAAAATTTGCTTAAAATAATTCCAACTATCACCCGTTAGTCGAAAATAATCTCAACTATCGATTAATTTTAAATGATCCCAACTTTCACCTGAATTTGTTCATAACATACCTTATAACTTGTTTACCGGGATAACAGGTCACCTTGGCAAAAACAAAGGAAAATTAAATTAAAAAAAAATCCCAAAACACTTCCCCTCACCTATTCATCCAATGCCATAGCCATAGGTGATGTTAGGATTTTTTTTATTTAATTTTCCTTTTTATTTGCCAAGGTGACCTACTATCCAGGTAACCAAGTCATAGGGTATGTCATGAACAAATTTAGGTGAAAGTTGAGATTATTTTAAAAAATTCGATAGTTGAGATTATTTTTGACTAACGGGTGATAGTTGAGATAATTTTGAGCAAATTTTTCTTTATTTTTATATTAATATAAATGATAAATCAAATATAGGATACTCTGACTATCATTTTAATCTTTTTGAATTGATATTGAAATAATCTAAATCACGATATTTGAAATCGAATACTATGATATATAATATTTTATTAATAAATATTTTTAGAAAATTATGATTTATAAGTTGACTTATTATGGTTAAAGGCGTTTTTTTCATTCTTATGACCAAAATTTGTTAAAAAAAACATCAAGCATTTCCTTCGTATCAGGAAAATTTTAGAATATTAAAATTGTAACCAACGAAAAACAACTACAATTGAAGTAGTATTTTTTTTTTATTCTCTCAAAAAGATTATTGGTGGTAAGCTTAGTTTTTTAGTCTTAGTTTATGTTTTGAATATTATTCATAACCTCATGAATCATGCATGTGCTTAATTGTCGTTTTGCATGTATAATTATATTGTTTGTAGTCTGTCTTGATAAATTTGTCATATCGTTATTTTTACTTGTTTAAATAAATTTATCTAATTTTTATTTTTCGACAAAATCTGTCGATCTCACCATTTTAATCTCTCTATTCTTTTTTTGTTTTTAGTATCCGACCACCACTTTAATCAGTTATACCTGACTTCTTAATCTGTATATCAACAAAAAATGAAATTAATTCATTATTATTTAATTATTATAAATGAGCAATCATTTCCAAGCTACTCATCCTTAGACCTTATAGGCTTATACTCTATGATTTTTGCTTGATTTGGAATAGATCTTGCAGTTCCAAATTAGTATATATATGCCTTATTGACTATATATGGAAGTATGAATGATTAAATTAATTAAGATGCTCATTAATCAATTTATTATTTAGATTAGGGGAATAGAGCTCACAAATAGCTATAGGTTGAGTTGGGTTTAATTATTTCAATATTATATTTGTTGAAAATATTTAACCCTAATCTTCATTATTATTTATTAAATTTAAATAGGTCATAAAAGTTCTACTTTAATTCAAGATCATTTATATGATAGATTATCACATTTATTATTATTTAATTTATCAAATCTTAAGCATTGTTGTGATCTCATAATTGAAAAAATTTGTTAAAATTTTTTAACATATTATTTTAATTCAAAATTATTAAAATTATGACCTATAGGTATACACTTTAATTTCTTGTTTTTCTTGCCCAAATTTAGTATTTCTTAAAATAGTAGTCTTTTAAAATTTTTATTTCTAAATGGTTAAATAGGTTATTTTTTGGTTGAAATCTAACTTATTTAATCAACAACTTACGTTAGATTATTATTAGGGACTATTTTTTTTCGTCTAATCTCCTAAGAGACCGTCGTTCTGAAAGACGTCTTTCAGGCCCAGTCCATTAAAGCTTAATATTTACTTTTACTCTACATTTTTCTTTATAGGCTAATTTAATTAAAAATGGTCTCTCACAAGAATTTGTGTTTTTTTAAAAGAGATAGAGAAATATGTATGCAGACCCTCTCTTGAGAGACCGTCTATACTTTAGACGTCTCTCAAGAGCCCAATTCATATTTCCCTTTTAACTTACAAAACCACCGATCAACTTTTTTTTTTTAATTTATCAATTGGGCCAGCCCAAAACTTGAGACGTCTATTATATAGACGGTCTTAAGTAAGAATTTGTGATATGCAATTAACTATAAAATAAATATCCTAATCCATTATCAATTAAATTATGAATGTTCCCTTAAAAATAAACATACATATTATTGTTTGATTTATAAATTATAATTACATGCAGATAAGATTGGACCGACAATGGTTGTGCTGAGACAAGATGTTTACAAGAATATTCAGGTAATTAAGTACAGGATCATTGTATATATGCTTAATTAATTGTTTATTTTGTTACTAATTAAGTTTAATTTTTAGTGATAATCACAAATAAACACCTTAATTATCATATTAATTAATTGGTGATGATAAGATCAAATAATTTGGCTCTAATTCACAAATTAATCACAAAATCTTTAGGATTCTGAGTGTTAGGAGTTAATCAGACAACCTCCCTGCAGGTTCATCAGCATTCATTAATTTTATAGAGAAAGACATTATTCAAGTGATTTTTGCATATTGAATATAGTGGCATTAGAAAAATGAAAAATGTCACTGATTCATATTTTTAGTGTAGTAATTATTAGTTTTTATTTTAAGTTCCACCATAAAGTAATTTAGCGACACTTAATTTGGTCTTTAATGGCATATGTAATTGTCACTATAACCTATAGTGGCATTTGTGAGAAATGTCACTAGATTCTATATCGCTAAAAACTTTACTGTGACTTTTTAATATGCTGCTAAAGGGTATAATAAATGTCACTAAATCCTCTATATACACTATAAGAAATTTGAAATAGCGACATTTAAATTAAATATCGCTATATCCCACTAAAAGCAAATTATGTTGTAGTGATTTTATTATATGACACAAAAATTAATTAATGATAATTTTTATTAATGATACTTAATTATTTTAGTATGTTTTAAGGACAATAATACCTCCTTACCCCAACAGGGTTAATTTGATTCCAGTAAAATAGAGTTTCGGATCGAAAGTATACAGAATCTTATTTTAGTGATAATAAAAAGTTGTTTCATTTAAGTGACACGTAACAGCGAATAATATCTATAACTTTAAGCAGTGTTCATAATTTAACAAATTATTTTAATATACTATATTATGGTTCATATAAAAAAGAGGTAAAGGTCACTCCCAATATCCCGCACAAGGTAGAGTCCGGGTGGGGTTGATCTTATTGTCTTTTGTTTTAGTTATATTTATAGATCAATTTAACAAATTATTTTGTGTAAGTTAGATGATGAGTTAATTCTAGATGAGTGTTTGTTACCTAATTAATGAGTTTGTTTGATAAATGACCTTTTAGTTTGTTTGATAAATGACCTTTTAGTTGATATTTATTTTTGTATATTAGTCGATTAAATATTTGTAAAAAAAGTTTTGTAAATGCCTTAAAAAACCTACATTACAGTAAAGAAACTAATTTTATTTAATTATTTTTTTGAATGATGATGATTAATGACGTCCAAATAAAGAGATTGGAGATGGAATGTGATTCTGATCCGGCTACGTATTCAAATTTACTTGAGATTTTAAAGAAAGATGCTATTGAACGAAATGCCAAAAATAGTACTAGTTGCAGCAAAGCTATCCTTTGGCTAACCAGGTATATTATTTTATTATTATTTTTTGGAATAATTACCAGGAATAATACAATTTTTTGCTTATTTTCCAACAATAATACCAACTTTTAATTAACCATGAATAATACCAACTTATGAGCGTGTTTTCCTAAAATATACCTACTATGTTAAAAATCAAACTATAGGTGATTATATGACAAAAAAAATTTAGTAAATTAGTTAATAAACAAAAATTGGTATTATTGTAGGATAAAACCCCCCAAAGTTGGTATTATTCATGGTTAATTAAAAGTTCGTATTATTGTAGGGAAATTAACAAAAAGTTGTATTATTCACGGTAATTTTTTTTTATATTTTTTATTTTCGTATAATAATAAGGATGATAGAGGAGTAAAATTATATTTGCTCTTGTTGGAATGAATTAATATGAGATCTTAGTAGGTACATATGAGAATGAGAAGACTTGTATGGACAGTGGACAAGTGGTGGATTAGGGGAAACTATTCGTGAGCGAAAGTTTACTATAGATGTGGTATTTAACAGGCAAATTATTTTAATTCTACGTTTGAGTCATAGTATTTATTTGTTGGTTTAGTTGTCAATATAACAAATGAAAAATTATCAGAAATAATATAATTTTTTGTTTATTTCCCTACAATAATACCAACTTTTGATTAACCCATGAATAATACCAACTTATGGGGTGTTTTCCTACAATATACCTAATATGTTAAAAATCAAATTATAGGTGATTATATGACAAAAATATTTAGTAAATTAGTTAATAAACTAAAGTTGGTATTATTCTAGGAAAAAAACCCCAAAGTTAGTATTATTCATGGTTAATTAAAAAATTGTATTATTATAAGGAAATTAACAAAATATTGTATTATTCACGGTAATTTTTCTTATAACAAATTTGTACACATATTCTAATTTCTAGGAAATTTTAATATAATAGCGTTCACCCTCTAGCTAGCTCATGGCCCACCCACCTTGTGCTCAAGATTTCTTTAATTTATAACTTCATTATCATGTGTTGCTCTATAATTGGTCAATAGGAAGGGGGTATGAAATAGGTATGTGAGGAACTGAGGGGTATAATTACCCAAAAGTATAAAAACGATAACGACCTAGACCGTGTTTGGCAAATGGCTGATAGCGGGTAGCTGATAGTTGATTATAGTGGTTGATTTGACCAGCTAATTTTGAACCTCTACTATAAGCAGCTTGTTCAAAAAAAATTTATTCGTATCAATAAGTTGTTTAAATCAGCTAATTCACCAAACAGTAGCATTAGCTAGTTTGACCACTTAACCCTCTATTTATATAAAAATAAGCTAAAATTGCTTAATAAACTAATTTACCAAACACCTTCTTACTAAAGCATATATATATGAAATAAAGAAAGATAGAGTATGTTATATACTTTATTAGCCGGAAAACATATTATCAGAATTCTGAATTTTATATATAGGCATGTATATATACATTGAAGTATATATATAATTTTGAGGAAAAATTACGAATAATACCAACTTTTCATGTAACCATTAATCACACCAATTTAAGGGTTTTTTTCTAAAATAATACCAACTTTAGTTATTAACTAATCAATCAATTTCTTTAGTTATATAAACTGTTGTAGTTTAATTTTTAACACGTTAGGTATATTTTAGGAAATCACTCCTTAAGTTGGTATTATTCATGGTTAATCAAAAATTGATATTATTGTAAGGAAATAAATAAATTAATGTATTATTATTCTTGATAATTTTAATTAATTTTAAAGTGATGGTTTGAAATAGGTCCTTGGACTTTATGGCGGCATTACTTCAACATATAGCAATAGACCCAAGGCAAAGCATGGAGCAAATTGTAGCAAACTCCTATGAGATGACCTTAAAACCTTGGCATGGATGGATTTCAGCAACCGCCTATAAAGTAAATAATTACTCCAAATTTTTTTTATCATTTAATATATATATTCTCATTATTCTTTCTCAAGTCGGAGAACTCTTTGACTGTGCTCTACTTTATGGGTATGAGTTGTCGTCATCCTTCCCTTCTCAAACCCTAGCCATAGTTTTCTATGGACGGGTTATACTGAATATGATGATTCTCTATATATTATATTTTCCATTTTCAATCCCCTTTGTTTTTAGTAAATAACATATTTTTAAAATTTTCAGCATCAACTTAAGTTTTTGATTGAGTTGGGTCATTTAATGCAGGTAGCTCTAAAGCTTTTGCCTGATACAAATACGTTTATCAATTTGCTTATGGCCAAAGGAGAACATTTTGATATTCTTAGAGAAGAAATCCAAGCTTTAGTTTCTTTACTCCTTCCTCTCCTACAAGATCTCCACTCCATTCTTGTGAGTACTACTTTCAAATTTTACTTGATCATACTCTCCTTCCTTTCAAAATTTATAATTTATCTTCACATTGAATAAGTACATACCTTTATTTAAGCTCTTTATTTGGAATTATAATAATAAATTTAATAAAATAATCTTATCAAACAATGTATAAAATTTTATTTATCCATTATCGGAGATGATGTATGTTATCAAGATTCAAACAAAAATAACTTTTTTGTTTTAAAAGATACAACTTTTTTAAAACTCGTCCTGATAAGCACTTAATGATATTGAAATAATAGAACATTTTACATATACACAATGAAACTTAAGCTAAAGGAATATGTGTATGTGATATAATTATAGCTGTTTTTTTAACGGACTTATAAAATATATTTAGTTTTTATTTACTTGAAATTGCACTTAATCATTGCCTTTAAGAGTATAGGAAATAATTCTTACATATTGTGTCAGGTTGCGAGAAAATGCTAATATTACATATAGATAAGACTAGATCAACTACCTAGAATAATCCAAACTATTTATGATTTTTCTACAATATAATCCCACCTATTGATTAACCATGAATAATCCCAACTTTAAGGGGTATTTTCCTAGAGTAAACTTGGGTAACCCGATGACCTACTATAGTAGGTAATTCACCAAAACAATAAATTAAATATTAATTTAAAATTAGAAAATATTTTTGAAAATTTATATAAAAAATTCAAAATAATAAAAAAAAATCATAAATTTTCTATGAATAGTTTTTTAATATTTTTTTCGACATTTTATTTTAATTTATCTTTTTTTAAAAAAATATAGCAAGTCATCCGATCACCAGGTTTACTCTTGGAAAATGTCCCTCAAAGTTGGGATTATTCATGGTTAATCAATAGGTGGGATTATTGTAGGAAAATCACGAATAGTTGGGATTATTCTAGGTAATTTTTCATTGTTTAAATTGGACTTACTTTTTAATTTTGTTGTAAATTGAATCCAGGGTTTATACGGATTGGAGATGCTGAAATCTACCTGAAGAAGTTCATCGACATGAAAACTAATTGAAAGGACGTCTGTAAATATTTGTTAAATTTAATTATTAGAAACATTTTATAGAAGTATTATCCATACATGGACTACTTTCTTAGAAATGCTTCTTTTTTTGTGCTTATGAAGAATGTGCTATGATAAGATTTTCTTTTATTTTTTCAAATTATTAAATTTTTGGGAAGAATTAATTAGTTTTAATCTATTTTTTGATTTTTTTAAAAAAATTATATGATCATTGTGAGATTAATAATAATGCATGCATGAGATTTTCCTCTTCATGTCATGGAAAGGGGTTCCCCTTCTGAAATTATGTGTTTACTAATTTGTTGATATAAATTTATATTATGTACTTTTACTTTTACCTATAAACATATTGAAATTCATCACTTAGTATGCTCTTGGTGGAAGTTAGGAAGTAACAAATAAATACTCCCACATTTCAAAAAAAAAAAAAAAATTATACTGCCTCCGTTTTTTTATGTTTGTTCACCTTAATATAACTGATAGTTTCAAATGTTTGTCCACTTTAGAATACTTTTCATTTTTGGAAATCTTTTTTCCAAATATACCCTCATAATCTTTTCAATTTTCCACAAATATACTCGATCGCTCTACATTAATGACAATGATAATTTTCTTTTTTTTCTTTATTTTATCTTTAATTTAAACCTTTTCTCTCTCATAATATTAATATAATCATTACTTCACACTAGTATTTATATTAAAATAATATTCACTTACTATACAAAGATTCCACTTTCTTAATATATGTAAAAACCCAAATAAGACAAACTTTTAAGAACGGAGGGAGTAATATTTAGAATTAAAAGAAACGTTAAATAATAACTGTATTATAAAGATCACAAAGATTTACAAGGTTTATCTAATGGACGAAATTATTTGTGATGTTGGTTTCTTTTAATTGATTTCTATTCTTTTAATTAATTCAAATAACATTGACTCAACTTATCTATATAATTATTAAATATAAAGAACATATTTTATATAAAAGGTTTATTTATAGGGAGGAGATAGAACAAAAAAGAAGAAAATAATGGAGGAAAATACTTTGATATTCCTTAAAAAAATATATTATGACAGACTCAACGAATCGAGCACACGATAATATCTTTTTTTTTTTAAAACCGTATCTTATTTCAAATTAAATACAACAAATATGTACAAAAAGCATGTTTTCTTGTTTTCATTTGAACAACAAAGAGTGCACCTATATAATTAATCTCTACATATTTTAATTTACTAAATATGTACAACATATAATAAGTATTTAAAAGTCGATCAACGTCATCAAGTTGACTTGAGCCTCTCCAGCCCATATGAGCTCTGAAAACAAACACACGTTTTTAACCAAAAAAAAGTCAAAAGTCAACAAAATGACGACCTTGAAAATATTATACTAGTAAAATTTACCATTAGTTATTGGTTATGTTTATTTTTTTACTTAGAAACTAGGTCGAAAAAAGGGAAGAAGTCGAGTAAAAATCAAATTTAGAATTTTACTTAAAATATACCTATTCTTCAAACTAAGATATGCGATAAATTAATTTTTAGAATGTTATAGTGACTTATTACTGTTTAGTTTTTGCAGTAAATAATATATTGTTCAAGAAATTGGTCTAAACAATTTAAATATATATATAGAGACTTTAACGATAAACAATTATTTATAATGAAATTTATTTTCACAAAATATTATAATTATCTTGTGAATTTAAAGGCGAATTTATTATACCAGTATATGATGAGTTCAATGATTATTTTTACATGTCTTGTAAATCAACTCAAAGATCATTTTTTTTGTGTAACATGTTGCAGAATTTAACATTAATAAAGTCAAAAGGCATCTAACCATGACCTAGACAAGTTCGAACCTGAATTCTACTTGGTTAAGGTAAGAAAAAAAAACGTAATATAGGACACTCCAAGTATCCCGCACAAGGTAGGGTCCTGGTGGGGGTTTTGTTTTTCCTGAAAGATGCGGACAAATCATACCCCTTTTTCCAAGGAGGGAGTACAGAGAGATGCACGCAGTCAAGAAACCCCAATTGATACATGCGCCCAGTAGGGGTCGAACCTCAAACCTTATGCTCTACATGCAGATGCTCTATTCATTAAGTCACTAGCGTAAAAATAAAAAAACATGTAATAAATACTTCATTAGCTTTATAATAATATGAACTTACCAAAATGGAGTGTAAATCTTCTAAAAGTGGGGTGAGTAATGAATGTAAAACTTGGATTTCATCTCTAAAATTATCCATGTTATCACCTTTCTCCATGAGTAGACTAATGAATGTTTCTGTTTCAGGCACCAATTTGAGAGCTACCTACATTATAACATGATCGTTAATACATGAATACATTATTATAGATTGTAATTAATTTACTTAGTTGATGAGTCTAAATTCAAAAAAAAAAATGTAAATATGCAAAAAATTATGCATTAGTCTATATATTAATAGGAGTTCGTTTTTCACCACCTATATATAAAAAATAAATTTTCTTTCCTTTTTGTTTGTAGGAATCACCAAACCTAAATCAAAAAATAAAATAAATAAAAATATTATCGTTTTACAGGAAAATTTATTTTTATCAGGTTTAATTTTAGCTTGCATTGTGTGTTATTAGTAGGAGAATGTATTGGTAAATAAAGGTTATTAAAAAAATAGTAAATCACACTTAAGTGTAATTTTATAGGAGGAGTTTTGAAAATTTATTTTATCTATTTCTTATTTAATTTGTTTATTTTAATAGTATATATTTTATCTTTTTGTGGTTATTTGCAAATAACCGATATTGTTTAGGATTTTCTATATTACATCAAACGACTTTGTGATATATAAATTAATCTTTTATCATGAACAACAAGTAATCCATCTAAATTTTCAATTGTTGCAAACTCATAATTATGAAGCTTTAACCATCGATTTAAATTTTTTGTTGAATTGATTTTTTAAGGCCAACGTGATAAAGAAGTCATGAGTACTCGAATCTCACTCACGTACGTACCCTTAATTTAAAGTAAAATATTTATGAAAGAGGAGGACTTGTATTACTGCATCCAGAGTTCTATAGGCTAAAAGGACTTTCGTATAAAAAGACATGTCGGTATATATAACATAATTAGAGACAATGAAAAATTCAAAAAATTGGTAAAAAAAAAGTTAAAGAATAATTTACTTTGTAAGCAGCTGCAGAAATCCATCCATGCCAAGGTTTCAAAGTAGTCTCGTAAGAATTGCCAACAATTTCCTCCATGTTTTCCATTGGTTCAACTGCCAATTTCTTAAGCAATGCCGCCGTGAAGTCCAATGCCCTTTTTTATTATCCACATCAAAACATTAATTATATATTTCAATATATAATATTATTATGGACACATTATTCAACTACAATATGTAAAAAAAGCTGGGTCGGCAAGGAGGGTCGTCGCTCAGAGCCCCTTATCAAAAAAGCAAAATTAATAGTTTTAGAAGGTCCATATATATAGGTTATAAAATGCAAAGAAAAGGACCCCGATGTATTATTTTGACCAAGACCTCAATATGTCAAGGGTCGACCCTATAAAAGAGCATTTTCATCAAAAATTTAAGTTATGTTAGAATAACCTATGTATATATATAAACTTAAACAAATTAACATATATAAAAAAATTATGCTATATTAGACCTTATTTGATATAATTGTACTTAATTCTAAAAGTATATATTTTGATACCTAGTTAAGGAAAATTCCTTATAGATCAGATAAGACTAGACCAAATTGATCATCTTATAATAAGTCATAATTATGATAGAATTTTTATTGTCACATGAGTGAAAAAAAAATCTTGAGACACTATCTCAAATTCACGATTCTTGATTATAGGAGTATAATAATCTAATATTGTCATAATTAATTAGTTTTATATATGAGCTTAGTTAAATTTACTCACTGATCGGGTAAACTACTCACTACTAATAGATAGCAGAACTAGTTGGATCCAACTGATCACCAGTAACAAAAAATATATTTTATTTATCTACTAAGGAGTCGTTTGGTTGACGTAGGAATTAAATTCCTATGGGAAGTTGTAATTCATTGGAATTTACTTCCTTTGTCAATTTCCTAGGAAATACTTATTTTTGTTTGTTTGACAATAGGAATTTCTATTTCCATGGGAATTGTAAATAACCAAGGGGGGTACATGGTAATCTAATTCCTATGTCTCATAGGAATTAACTTCCCTTGGATTTTATAATTCCTAGGAATTTTAGTTTTTTTGGCAACCAAACAAATTACCATAATACTATTTCCTAGGAATTTAAAATTCCAAGGTTAATAGTGGGTAACCAAACAAGCCCTAATAGTAATTAGTTAACCACGAGGTCAATTAAGTTTTTTCCATTTTATATTGATTGCATTATTAGTAAGAGTTAGTACCGAGAGTTAATAGTTAGTTTAGCAATAATACTTGTAATTATTAGAGACATCATGCATTGAATATGTGAATCTTTACTATATTCATGTATCTTATAGGAAGTCGGCCAGGAATCTGCACTTTTAAACTACAAATTTATTAGGTTTCTTATTACTCCAATTAAGAGGCTGGTTTCGTTTATTTTTGAACCCAGAGCAAAAGATAAAAATGGCCCCTATAAATTTAAGGTGTAATGAATAATATAATACACCTTTTGTTTTTTATTGTTGATATTGAAACTACTTTATTAAAATCCAGAATAATCCAAACTATTCATGATTTTCCTACAATAATCTCACCTAGTGATTAACCATGAATAATCCCAACTTTGAGGGGTATTTTCCTAGAGTAAACTTGGGCAACCCGATGACCTGTTATAGTAGGTAATTCACCAGAAAAATAAATTAAATATTAATTTAAAATTAGAAAATATATATTTTTGAAAATTTACATAAAAAAAAATCATAAATTGTTTATGAATATTTTTTAACATTTTGTTCGACATTATATTTTAATTTATCTTTTTTTTAAAAAAAATAAAATAAGTTATCCGGTCAACGGGTGTACTCTAGGAAAATTCCCCTCAAAGTTGGGATTATTCATGGTTAATCAATAGGTGAGATTATTGTGGGAAAATCATGAATAATTTAGATTATTCTAGGTAATTTTTCCTAAATTTAATTCAAGTTAATATCACTTATATACATAAAATAAGTTTTTTGGGTCCTAGACGGTAATCCGTTTTGCCTTTGCTAATCGACGGCCATGCTCCAATATATAAGTTATTAGGCATTATAATATTTTGGTCGGCATCCTGAATTTTTGCATGTCATGAACGTTTATATTTTTTTTGTATTACAGACTTGCAGGTTGAGGCCTGAAGAAATATTAGCGAGAATTGAACTTAAATTTCTTCTCAAAAAGTGGCATAATATATATGCTCTAATTTTAAAGATAAGACCCAATTCTATAACAAATACTTGACATATCAAATTTATTGACTAATGTCTTATTCTTTTTTACATAAATTTAACTTGCATGATTTAATTCAAATATTATTGCATTGACTTTTTTGCTAACCATTACATTAGTTGTTACCTGTTTATAAAAGAAGTTGAATCAAAACTTTTTAGCTTTGACTATAAAAAAATTAAGTTTTGTTAACTAGTTTAAAAGTCAGTATTATCTACTAAATACTTTTTTAACGTGTTTGATCAGCAAAAAATCAACTAGAAAGTCGTTAACCAAACGCATCCCTTATCAATGCATGTGAAGAAAATAAAATAAAAATAGTATATTTACTTAATCATTTTAAAAACATTTACGGCCCGTTTGGTAGGTGGTAATAAATGGTGGTAATGGAAATGAAAAAATAGTGTATTTTTGGTTGAAAATTCTCTTTGTTGCCTTGATGTTCATGCTTGTCCAACTTCAATCATCTCATTTTCTTCATAAAATTCATTCCAATGCATTACTGTTCATGCTTTTCCAACTTCAATCATCTCATTTTCTTCATAAAATTCATTCCAATGCATTACTATTGGGAGATGTGGTATCAGGTGGTAATGAAAATTTGTAAACAAAAAGTGTTTTTGTGATCAATGTTTCATTACCATGGGAATGATATGGAATTATTGATGATATTTTATACTATAAATCATTCTCATTACCACTATTTAATACCAATAACCAAGCGGGCCGTTAGTACTCTTATATTATTTGAGAAACATGCGAGAATTAAATCTTATCTTAATCGAATTGTTAAATTCCACTTTTATAAAATAAGATTTTAAATTAGATTCTTACTTAGTTTTTCAATTTCTTAAAATGAGAGTAAAAAAAAAAGAAGAGTAAAAAAAAAAAAACCTGGTGAGCCAAAGCACAGCTTTGCTACAGCTATCACCCTTTTTGGCGATGCCTTCAACTGCTTCTTTGTTTAATATCTCCACCAAATTTATATACTTTGTCGGATCTGAATCGCATAAGGCCTCTAATCTCTGTATTTATGCACTATTATGACTTATTACATTAATCAGAACGTATAGTCATAGTCGTAGTTATTAACTTGTATTTTCGCATCAAGTTTGGTGCAAGGTAATTATAGGAAAAGTTGTCATTCACGTTGATAGAATTTAGAAAATGTGTCTGAACAACCCAAATAAGGAGGAGAAGAAGTAGTCCACTCATAAATCCAAAGAAGTTTCACTACTAAAACCAATTGGTGATAGTAGGAGTTACTCGAGTTTATAAAGTGATGCATACTCTTCTCTTACTCCGATGTGGGACAACTCACATGTGGGTAACACATAGGCATTTCAACACACGTAATGACGTACTTGAAAGTGTGGATAGTTGTAGTTTTACAACTATACCTATATGTTATATATATGTTTCATGTGTGAATTCAGGTTGGATCATATTTTGTTAGTGCAAGTGTCAAATCACCTATGCGTGAAAGTGATGACTCAAAGTCTCAAGCCAAGGCATATTATGTTGTGAGCAACGGTGAGAGTGCGAAGGAGTTGAGTGCATTAATGGATGGGCTTCAAGGGAGGGACACAAGAGGGTCTTTGGTGTGTCTTGATGATGGTGCAACGAAAAACAAGAATATGGTGCAAAAGTGTTGCATTGGAATGTTAACCTATTTCGAAAATGACTTTCGTTGTTAGTTGTTTCGCTCTTTGGCTGATCGTTATTTTAGTTGGCAATTATTTTTTTAGTTGGCAATTATTTGCATATATATATATATATATATATGGGGTTAATAGTAGAATGAAAAACATGCTTGTAACTATTTAGAGGGTTATTTTGGGGGTTTTGGGCTCTCGCTCTATTTTAGTTTTGAGCGATTGCGTTTTTGGTGGCTCGAGCTGGAGTTAATTTTCGGGCTGAGCGGCTTTGCTTGTATCTTCATTTTTGGTATATAATGCAAATCAATTGGCAAAATATATATATATATATATATATATATATATATATATATATATATATATATATATATATATATATATATATATATATATATATATATATATATATATATATATATATATATATATATATATATATACATATATATATATACATATATATATATACATATATATATATATCAACTAGCTAAAACCAATTTAAAAAACCAAGCAAATTAACTTTCTATCCAATTTTTTTGTTTATTTTACTCTAGAAATAATTATATCAGAGTAAAATAGAAAACAATTACCTGAATATTCTTGTAAATGTCTTGTCTCATCACAGTCATGGTAGGTCCAATCTTATCTTCAACAATTTCAAAACAAAAGGCAATTCATCAAAACGCGATTTCTATAGGGACTAAATCATTGAACTATTGATAGATTATAAATATCTCTGTTACATTTTAAATTTTCCATTTGTTTTTCTTATATATGTTTTCATATGCACTAATTCAATACTTAATAGCAATAATTGTATATAAATAAAAATTATAAAAATTTAGATATTAATAAGCCTTATGTTCAAACGAATCAAAAAAATTTCATTTGATTATGTTTTAATGCATGAATTAAGAATAAAATTCTACAAACTGAGAGTGATTGATAAATAGCTTACCAAAACCAAATGAGGTATTTCAAAAGAAGCAAGAGTAATATATTCCCTCTATTTCTTTTTTATTGTCCACTTTCTTTATTTGGTTAGTTCACCCAAATTGTTCACTTTTTATTTTTAGCAAAGATTTTTTATCTAAATACCCTATGTTCACACAAGTAAAGACTATAATACCCTCACTTATATTATTTAAAATATCACAACTACCATCTTTACAATTATTATAATCACTTAAATACGCCAACCACCACCTTTACAATTATTATAATTATTTAAAATACCCAAATTATCATTTTCTCAATATGTGTGCCCAACCCAAAGTGAATAATAATAAAGAACCGGAGGAAGTATTACTTTATACGAAAAAAATGTTAATTCATAGTTGTAAATATAATATTAGGTAGAAAATATTATGTTCATATTCAGAATTTAACGTTCATATTCAGAATTTAACAATCGAAGATTTTTTTAATTGACAGTTATGATTAGACAAAGTAAGTAAAATATTTAATACTTTTTAACACTTTAATTAAGAAATTCAATTTATTTAACGTTTTATGAAAAGATATACGCACTTTTAAGTAGGTGTTTAAAGATATCTAGTTGGAGAACCATCGTATGCGAATTATCTAAAACCGGATAAATTACCCGGTTAATTAAATCTGGATAATTCGAGTAGTGTACCGATTTTGAATACCCTAGTACTACTTTTTATATTCTAATAATTCAATATTTGTCCTTAGTTTTTTTTTTTTGAACAAGTAAAAGGATTTCATTGATTAAACTAAGACCAAAAAAATTTCAACATTTATCCTTAGTTTGCTATCAGCATGTCCTATTAGTATGTTGACAATAAACTAAGGACACTAATTAAATTATTAAAAGATACTTCAATTAAGAAAATAATCAATTTTTTTTAAGATACAATAGGCCATTAGGGTATTTTATTATTTATTTACTACTATCTTACCTTTCAAAAATTTAAACATAAATAATTTTGTAATGTTTTCTCTTTTTTTTTAGTCAAAAGAGCGGGGAGCAGTTGTTTAGGGTAACAAGTCTAACAACTATGGGAATATTATGAGCAACTACTAAACAACGTGTTCCTTACCATTTAGGAGCGGAAACTGATAATTATGATAAATTTATTCAAACACTATTCATTTAAAATTATATTAATTTGATTTTTAATAGCTACGTACTTCTTTTTATTCGGGACAATTCTAGTCTTATTTAAAATGTTCAATCGCCTAAAATTCTAGAAAATAAAGCCTCAATAAGAGTTTTATAGAAAAAAGGTGTAGCTATTTAAAAAAATTTATAAATACTACTACTATAATTATAAAGCATATTATTTTGGACAAAAAAAGAGACCTCATATTTTACTTTTGAAAAAGATTAATGGGATAGAAAATTAATAAAGTCAGTAAAAGAAGACACATTGATAAAAACACTTAATTTTAGGATACTGCACATATGAGGCATTAAATCTGATGATATTGACTAGCAGGTGCCAATCACACTATTCAGATAGTCTAAGTAAATAACGGTTATTTATGAAGCTAATAAATCACCCTTATGTTTTAAGATGTGATCGGGTGAGAGGTTTGTTGTTTTAATTTCGCCCCTTCTAGTCACTGTACTATTTCTATCATTAATTGTCGGATATACTTTACACACATCGATAAATAGTGAGTTGTGGACTTGCATATATGTTGGATGGGCTAAAGCTCACCAAATGTATGTGCAAGTCGACGCTCTTGACCCGTGGATTTATGGGCCCGAACCCATGGGTGTCACCTGTCCACACGAGTGGACCGCGGTGAGATTATGTAACGAATTATCACAACTTAATATTAATATCTTTAATCGTGCATAATTATGAATTATAAAAAATTAATATCAATAATTATTGTATTGAGACGAATCAAACAACATCCCACGTGATTACGTTACGTTTAACTTATAAATTAAAAATACAATACAACTTAAGAGTGATTATATTGATGAATAATGTCAAAACTCAAAAATAGCTGAATATGAGGTAACACTAAATAACTCATATCAACAGGGTTTTTAATTAATCTAATGACTTAAATGATCATGACCTAACTAAGTAGACTCGAAACTAATTTAGCCTTTGATTGGTATGTTGGAAAATAAATTAAAAAGAGTGAGATTGACTATCATATATACTTAGATGAATTATTTCTTATAAAACCAGTTAGTTTTAAAATAGACATTGTCGGATTTATGTGTCGCCAACTATCATCTTAGACGTGTCTTGTTACGTACAAGACCTAAAACAAATTTATCATTGTATAGTCTTTTTACCTGGCTACCCACAAAGAAGACCAAGAACAATAACTTATGGTCATGGTCTTGGTGAGGGCCGGCCCTAGATATTTTAGAATTCTAGACGAAATAGCATATTGGAGTCTTTTTTCTTTGCAATTTATAACAACCATTAATGTTACTTTTTTAACATGGGGTCCTGGGCGACGACCTCTCTTGCCCAACCTTAGGGTCTGCCTGGTCTTGGTCATGAGCCCAATATCCCGCACAAGTTTGAATCCGAAAAGAAAAACAATTAATAGTTCATATAATCTAAAAAAGTGTAAAAGCTTACCAAGAACTTGAAGAATCAAAGTGCAAACAGAGAGAATGGGCCTGGTTGATATATGTGAAAGTACCAATTTGTGTTGTTGTTGAAGATAATTATCATCACTATTTTTACCAGCAGAAACAGGAGATTGAGGTTTAATATGTAAACTGTTGCTTCTTTTTACAGTAGTTCTAAGCCTGATGAGCAAAGATAGCTCTTCAATGGCTGATTTTATCTCTGATTTTCTCTCTATTTCTCTCTTTCTTTTCATTTTCTTTCCCTAATACTATACCAACTAAGTTTTCTCCTCTTGTATAATATTTGTATATATCTATGTAGATAGAGACTGCCCCTTCTACTTGGATTTCTAAACACCTTTTATATATTACTCTTCGATTCTTTTCAATTGTTTCATTTGGCTGGACACGGATATTTAGAGTGGTATGGAGTCCACTAAGAAGGTGGTGATTAAAATATTTTAATTGGTTAAATTAATTGTAAAGGTGGTAGTTGGAATATTATAAGTAGTAAAAGTAAGGGTGTTTTGGTCATTATTTGTGTCAACATGGGGTATTTAGGTAAAAAAAATCATTGGCAAAAAAGAAAATGGGACAATTGATATGAATTTGCCAAATAAGGAAATGTGACAATTGAAAATAATTGGAGGGGTATAATTTATATTTATATATTGTATATTTGTTGTACTATAATTAGGGAGTCGTCGAACATTTATTTATATTAGAATATATAACATATTTTTGGCTTTAATTATTAGTTTATTAACTTTATCATAGGCCAGCATGACAAGAGCTAGGTGATCGATTCGATATATCGCATATGTAAAGACAAGGACGGACCAAGAATTAAATGATGGAATTGCATAAATTATTTGAATATTCTTTTCTTTTTTGTAACAAAGGTTTAATTAATTCTAAAAATTATTTACTTTTTTCTTCTTATTTATTGAATTCTGAGTCCATATTGATATAGCATATATAAGAAAGAATGCAAATGCATAAATAAAACAAAATAAAGGTTAAACCCTACATTACAACAATTATTATATTATAACAATTTATTATTATTATTTCTCTGTTCATTTGAATTTGTACCATAATATTAAAAAACACTTTTATATTTGAATTATATAGCGTCAATTCAAGAGGACGGAGTAAGTATATATTATGTGTTATATGCTAGATAATTAATATTCTAAGGATTTAATCAACCAACTGACGGAATTATAAGTTTATAACCTAGATGCATCGATTTCTGATTTTCCCTAAATATATAATACTAACAAACTGAATAAAAAAAATACTACCTCCGTTCCTTTTTGTTTTTCCACCTTACTAAGACGGGTAGTTCCATAAGTTTTTCCACTTTAGAATACTTTTCATTTTTGGAAAGTTTTCATCCCACTTTTACCCCTTAAAACCTCACTTTCCTTACTTCACACTACTATTTAATTATTTTCTCTCTCATACTTCCAATACAATCATTACATCACACTATTATTTAATTATTTTTTCTCTCATACTTCCAATACAATCATTACTTCCCACTACTACATAATTAAAATAATACCCACTACCACCAAATATTCCATTTTTCTTAATCTTGGTGAAAAACTCAAATAGGAACATCAAAAAGTAACGGAGGGAGTATATAATATTATTTTTTCAAGTTTGTAAGTCATTTTAGATTCTTTATGCAACTGTTTCAAACTTGGCAATCACCATAATCTTTTTTTTTTAAACCACCATAATCTAATACTCCATCCGATTCTTTTTTATTGTCCACTTTTCTTATTTAGTCAATTCACTCTAATTGTCCACTTTCTATTTTTGACAAAGATCTTTTACCTAAATACCCCAACTACCCCAACTTATAGTATTATTTAAAATACCCCACTTACCACCTTTTCAATTATTATAATCACTTAAATATCCCAACTACCACCTTTACGATTATTATAATCACTTAAAACTCCCACTTTTCTTAATTTGCATGCCCACAAAAAAGTAGATAATAAAAAGGGGTGGAGGGAGTATTTTTTATTAATCCCTGTTACATCACTATATGGTATTGGCTTACGGTATTGCTTTGTTTTTTAATTTGCTAATGTAATTTGGTTATATATGTATTATATTAATTTTTTTAGGAAGATTCTTTTATTTTTTTAATTTAATATACAATAGACATAACTTTAAATTTGACTTGATCTAAAACATAACCAGTCGACAATTACTTTAATTTGCGTGATCAACTGACTCATTTGCTTCGAGAATTGGAGTATTTTGTAGATAATAATGAGTTTAATTATGAGAATCATAAAGTAGTAGTATTAATCAGGAAATGATGCAGCAGACACCAAAATTGCAATTATCATTAATTACATTAAATTTAATTCTATCTCAAGACTGCAACAAATAGAAAGACCCCCTCGTAGAAGGCTGTATCAAACAGCGATGTGGAAGATGATATTCAGAATTGTCAAATCTCATACACAACGATCGTAGTTTTGTTAATTTAGAATTATATTTGGTTAAAATTGCTATGTACTTGCTAATATTTATTTTTGATGCAGATGTCGTATGACTCTGTATTAATGAGTCAGGTATAATTAAAAAAAAAACAGGGATGATCATGGTTTGGAACCACTATAAATTTATCCCTAATTTTAAAATCTTAATTCAATTTTTTGAGATCGAACATATCTACATCTAAGTCGAGCCTCAAGAAAATGGGTTTAAGTCTATATTAAGTTTAAGGGTTTCAACTCTAGACTTGACCTGTATTCACTTTGTAGATCTATTTAAGTTCTAAATTCGCTTTAGACTCAACCAATTACACTACTCATAATAAATTTTAAATTAGTTTTAAATTTTAATCATATTTCTATATTTATTTGGACTCAATTTAGACTTATATACAACTAGTGATGGCCACAGTCCGGGTTGGGCTGGTTCCGTTCCGGTTCAGGTTCCGGTTCCATCTGGAACCTGACCCGAACATTTCCAATTCCAGTTTCTGTTCCGGACGGTTTAAGTATAAATAATTAAATTATGACTCATTTAATATTCTAGAGTCTAGACCCATTTATTTATAATGGCGGGTCCGCATCTAGTCTAAATCCCAAGAGTCTGAGTTAAGGGTATGGATCCACCAACAGTGGTGGAGCCGTGGAGGTATATTGGGGTATGTAGGGACACGTGCCCCTAGGCGTTTTAAAAAAAAAATTTTAAATAGAGTTTTTTATTGGTCAGTATAAAAATGTAAAATTAATATTGAAGTCTTATGATGATAAATATTTTCTCATTTTAGTAATTTTGTCTTATTTATTTATTTTCTCAATTTTTTATAAGGTCAATTAATTTATTTTTACAAATGAAATTCTGCCAATAATTCATCCGTTAGTTGGTGACCGTTGGGACTCCGAAGCCTGAATTCGCGCGCCACTGTCCGATCAACAAAAAATTAATGAATTTGGGATCGGGTCTAATTAGACCCGATCATTTGACCCATGACCATCCCTAGTATCAACTTACGACTAGGGCTGAACAAAGTTTGATCTAAACCGTAAACCAAACCGGAATTTTAGTATTTGGTCTGATCTACGGTTTAAATGGTCTGATCTGTTTTTTTTCAAATTAAATTACGATTTACGGGATCTCAGTTTTTTATTTTTCAGACCAGATCGGACCGCAAATCGTACTATGATCAAAAATCATAATTTTTTATTTTAAAATTTAAGTTGCTACCGAGAAATTTTAAGATGATTATTTTTATATAGCAATATATACTTGAATGATGTTGATGCTATAAACTAATTACAAATTATTATATTTATTAATTGTAGGTGTGAAATATTTGCATAAATACATGTATTAATTTGGATACAAATATAAAAATAAAAAATTATAGACCAGGCCGACCCGTTGTAAAACGGTTTGGTCCGGTCAAAAAAATTTCCAAACCGAAATTTCTGATTTGGTCCGATTTTTGTATCAGACTAGACCAAACAAAACCGTGTTCATATCCTCAATGGCTCTACCCCCTCTCCCTCAAAGAAATACATTAAATACAAATAAGATTTTTTTTTTAAAGAAAATACAAATAAGATAAAATAAGGAAAATTGGCTAATTTTATGTTTTTATAAAAAGTGAAATAAATATTTGGATTAGAAATGTAAGTTAAATTTGTGAAGGAAATTTAAAGAAAATATGTAAATTATGACAAACATAAAGTACAAATTAAAATCAATGGAATAGAGTAAAACGTAGTTGGAACAAATGGGATGCATATTTTTTTTATGTTTCTTCCTATCCGTTTCTATGTTTTTCTTCAAGCTAACTAACTCATATTCTTCCATCTTCTTATAGTTAATTTTACAGGATTTTATAATAAAAAATTTTATTTTTGAGAATAGTTATAAAAAAATTATTTTGGATGAATAAAAACAATTACAAAATTATGAATATCTTAATGAATTCCATATTAATTATTACTCCTATAAAATATAAAGCAAATAAAATAAAGTATTACCATCATCTACTAGCCTTTCATATATCGATCTTTTCAACCGTATTTTTTTACTCCCTCCTATTCATCTAAAATATCTCATTTACTTTATACATTCTATCTAATGTAGTTAATCGATCCGTAATATATCAAGTTATGTATAATTAAAAATTATAAAAAGTTGATATTAATAATCTTTACATCAAAACGAATCAAATAAGATCCACATGTTTATGTTTTAACTTATAGATTAATAATAAAATGTAATTTATAAGTGATTGATAAATAATATTTCAAAAATAAATAAGACATTTTAGATAAATAGGAGGTAATAAGTATGAATTATCGCTATTTTCAAAAGAAAAAAAAAAGTATGAATTATCGCTTCTCTTCCTTTTGGATCCTAGTCCGTTCTTTGGAGTGGAATAATGATGATGATACAACAATTTTAAATTAACTGGCCCGTCCGTACCAAATAGATTAAGCAGAGCAAACCAACCGCAGCAACAACGGTGACCTCAACGAACACTAACTATGCTTACCACTGGAATTGCTGCAACATCGTCACACTTGTTGCCATTGCTTCAATCTTCCCACCTCTTAGCATCTAACAGAGCTTCGTTTCTGTCGCCATTGTTAGGGTTAAGGTTTAATTCTGTCAAATTCAGTTCCATTATCGCTCAAAGAAGGCGATGGCTTTGTGTAAAAGCTGCAAGAACAGAGTCCGAAGGAGTTTCTTTAGGGTTTAGACCGCCTGATTTTGAGGTGTTTCTTTTTATCATTTGTTCTTTTTCTGTATTTCAAATTAGTTTGGTCAGTGCTAATATTTGTGTGTTTCTTTGATTGATTATAGTTGTCGGAGCCATTGACTGGGAAAACATGGACATTGCAAGATTTTGAAGTGTATCCGGCTTTATTGGTTAATATTTCTTCTCTCTTTTGCTCTTTTTTCTTCTTTTGTGTGGTTTGATTGATAATTTCTGCAATTGTTGGGTGCTGGATTGTTTTTCTCTTCGTTTGATTGTTAATTTCATTGCGAATGTATAGTTTGCTTCTTGCTAGTTATTAGCGTGTTAATGCTTATACTAGTATATAATTTTGGCAAGTGGTATTAGAGAAGTTTCATAGCAAAAAACGAAATTCTGCTGGAAGGGGAGAAGGCAAAACTGAATTGGCATAGATCCTGATGGAATGGGAAACAATATTATGGGAACAAATATGATTTAATGGAACTTTTTTTTTTATTTTTTTATTTTTGTTTTTTTTGTTTTCGAAGGTAACCATTTTACACTGGCAAATCTGAGTATCAAGGAACTTCTATTTTTGTTGAAGACAATACTATAACACTCAAACGTTCATTTTATCTCAAATATCCATGTCGGAACCTTGACATTCATACACTGGTAGAACTTGAACACTTATCTGAAATGGGTATATAGTATATGAGTGTGAATAAGATAAATACTATGCATACACATGTATCTGCTGTTCATACCAGATAAACAGATGACTATATGTATTTTCGACCCTCATGATACTAACCAAATGATATTAATTATACTCATATGCGTATGTAGTATTGGCTCTTCTCATACCTCGCCAAATATTCCACTTGAATTGAGGGGTTGAGGGTTGGATGAGATTCAAACCCCGTATGTCATGTATGCTCTGATACTATGACGAGATTAGCAGAACTGAAGTAAACAAACAAATATAAGTGCAGAGAAGCCAAAGGCACTGTTTCATTGCACATACATTATTATTGTGATGATCAAACTAAAACTTACATGATATTTATAGGAAGACTAGGCTCTGAATGAAAGAACAAAATAGTCGTTACAAAGGACAGAAAATATAGATGTTGGATCACTGAAAACATATGCTCATGTGCTGAGCATAGTTATATTGTCAGAGAATATTCAGAAATTTACTGAATGGTGCAAATCCTCCTTGAAGGCATGGAAAACAAGGCACCAAGCTGGAAGAGGCAGTGGCCTGAACGCTGAATCATCTACCGAGAGGTCTTCCTTCAATAATATATGATCCAACATGCTTTTTGGTTGCTGATGTATCATCAGCGTATTTTGTATAATTGTATTAGACCAATAATTTATAAAGGCCAAAAACCTTTAGACAAGAGTTAATTATGTGCAATTTGCAACATTGATCACTTTGTATTAGATCTATAATTTCATATAAATAAGACTGTTGAGATATGAGATAATAAGCTCAGGGTAGGGTTTTACGTGAAAAGAAGCTAACTGAAAAGAAGGGAGAAGGAACGAGTAGGATGTAGGAACCACTAAGTGGACTATAAAGACAGAAGAATGGCACTGGAGAGTTTTTAGGGTTTAGAGATCTAGGCTCAACCCATGAATGATGGCATGGCCTTTACAAGAGATGCTACTTTAAAGGTAATGATATCGAGGGATATAATTCATCAGTTCTAATGGACCGTCTACTTCATCCCGTTCTTTTATATTCTACTAAAATGCATTTTAACTCGTACAAGTTTACAATTTATTTTGCACATAGAGAATGACATTGGGCTAATGGAATGATGTATTCTGCACATAATGCATACTCACCTGCATAAATGGATATTTCTTTTATTGTTTTGACCCATTACACCATTTTTAGTATCACTCTGATTTCACACCTTTGTTATCTTTAACATTTCACTGACTATGCAGGTTATGTTTATATGCAATCACTGCCCATTTGTGATACATCTGAAAAAGGATCTTGTGAAGCTTTCAAATTTCTACATGAAGGTACAGAAATCAATACATCTTCTAGAATCATGTTCCTTATCTTGGTTGGATTAATAAGCATGCGACGGCATAATTCTGCAGAAGGGTCTTGCAGTTGTTGCAATATCTTCCAACTCCGTTATTACGCATCCCCAGGTTCACACTTCATCTGACTCCATTGTTAAGCTTTGTAGAAGCACTGTGTATGACTAAATATAGCACATCATTTGACAGGATGGACCAGAAATCATGGCAAAAGAAGCTAAATTATATGATTATCCATTTCCTTATTTATATGATGAGGTACTCTCTTAGCTTGTATGTTTCATTTGCTTCATGTACAATGTCGAAACTTGAAGCAAATTTAGGCGGGGGGTAGATTTAACCAAAAAAATTTGAATTCAACTAAAATACAGCCAATCAATACAACCAAAAATCATAACGTAAATTTTGATTCAAAGTAAAGCTCAACACTCTTTTAGCACTTTAAAATCGTCTATAATCTCACTGACATTATATGTTTTCGCTATTTGTCTCTCAATGTATATTACTAAACTATTAGCAAAACAATTGTCGCCCATTTTGTTACGAAGTCTTGTCTTTACTATCTTCATTGCCGAAAAGGCTCCTTCATTGGTAGTGATGGAAACATGAAGAGTTGGAATCAATCGTATTACTCTTCTACCAACAAATATATCATATTTCACACAAAAGATTTACTTTTTCCATAAAATTATTTGACCTATCTTTCCTAAATGTTTGAAGAACCCTTTTAGTTGTGGAGACCAGCTTTAGTGCGCTAACAATATTTTGTAATATTTCTATTATCAAATGTGCAATAAACACAAAATCATAGGAAATCAAGAGATTTAGTGCAGCATCAACATCTCCACGTTGAGAAAACTTGCAAGTTTTATCATACAAAATGTTCTCCAAGACAGACTTAAACATAGTGATCAAGCTACGAATTGACTGAAGATGAGAACTCCAACGTGTATCCCTAGCTCGTTTCTATGTGCCAATTTGATTTAGTTCTTTACCAGTTGAAGTTCACCAATAGACAAGAAATTCAACTTTAGCACCCTTATTTGCATGCAATTCATCGAGTCTTTTCGGAGATGCAACAGTGACATTTATGTTAAAACTTAAGTTTGAAAAAAAATTCATGGACTAAACTAACTTCTCGGGAAGCAGTAAGCCAATAACTAATGCAAGATGTAATCGATGAGCAAAAGTATGCACATAATACGCATAAGGACAACCACCAAGGAATAAAGTTTTTGTTTACATCAGAAAACTCTTTAGTCCAAGAGATTTTAATAGTTGGGTGGATATGAAGATACGAAGGATTGATTGTGTGAATGTCTAGGGAGATGAGAAGTCCATTAGATTATTAGTTGATTTTTGTTACAAAAATATATGAAATTTGTAGCTTGCAAAGGATTGATACTTAATTATTTACTCCTTTCTCCCACTGAGATAGCCATAAATGCCATAACACACAAAATTATTTTTTGTTTGATGGGTTTGGTGAATTAGACAGAATATAATTGTATTTGTATGGGTGATTTAAATTGTCAAAAATTGTATGGATGAGATTCACAGAAATTGAGAAGGTCATTACCCGAAATGGAAATGTAGCAATTTAGTGGGACACTCTCTTAAGGAAATTATAGCAATTTCTATGACATGGAGGGAGTATAAATTAATAGGTGGAGCTAAATTGATATAAATAAACTTTGCATTGAGACGAATCATACAAGATCTCACTTGACTATGTTCTAACTTAATAATAGATTAATAATAAAATGCAAATTAAGAATAAGAGATGAATAGTGTCCAAATAGTAAATGGGACATTAGTAGTGAATTGGAGGGAGTATTATTGTTCTTCAATGTACTATGCTAGTGGTAAGAATTTATCCATATTAAAACAACTCAAATTTTGAATTGCATTGTGAATTGGTATATAAGCAATAAACTTTGATGCCTTGTCTTTTATCTATCGATGTTGTACTTTTCTATATTGCTACTTGTCCGAGAAAAAAGTTTTTATCTAAATAGTATTCTTTTTAACGCAGTCTCAAGATGTTGCTCGTGATTTTGGAGCAGTTTGCACACCAGAGTTCTTCTTGTTTAAAAAGGTGGGTTTACTAAAGTTTATTTTGAATTTGTGTTAATACTTGAATCTTGAATACCTTTTATATAAATAAGGTGCTGCTGATTACTAGCTTCTCAACAGCTTTCTTTGAGCAATTTTGAGCTTTGGACGCCGTACTGTTACATAGTTACTTAACAGTGACTCATATGACAGCTTTCTTTGAACCATTTTGAGCTTCAGACGTCGTACTGTTACATAGTTACTTAACAGTGACTCATATTGAACTCTGGACAGCTTTCTTTGAACCATTTTGAGCTTCAGACATCGTACTGTTACATAATTATTTAACAGTGACTCATATTGGACTCTGGACAGGAGGGCCGGAGGCCATTCAAGCTTGTCTACCATGGACAATTTGATGACTCCAGACCAAGTAATAATGTGCCTGTTACTGGGAGGTTAGAATCTGTATTCAGTCCTTGTGGCTATTTGCAGTGAGTTGCATCTGGTATCTATCTCAAATTGTTCTGAGTATTGAAAAAAATTTCCTTTAGGGACTTGAGTATGGCAATTGATTCTGTTCTCAGTGGTCAACCTGTAGCTTCCGTTCAAAAACCGAGGTTTCTTTCAATTTCATTTATCACCCTTCATTTTCTTGAAGTTATATCTTTTCAACGGTGAATTACAGAAGCCGTTTCTGTTGTGCAGTGTTGGATGTAGCATCAAATGGCATCCTGAAGTGAAGCAATAATCTTATCAGCTATTATTCTTTAGTCTCTTGAATGCAGAATTGTTGGTGTGCTGCCAGAACTTCTGCTTTCAGGTCAGTCAATCTAAACTTCTATAAACATTACTCTTTAGAAGTGTACCAATATCATTTTACTCTTTTTAAATTTATATTTTTCATTGTATTGCAGAATGTACATGTGGTTGGAAAGTGAAGCAAAGTTTTATGGCTGCATCATATGCATTAGTTCTATTCATAAAAATCTTAGATATGAAACGGTAAAAAGCTGCATATAGGTACAATGTTTTCAATACAATTAAAATACTTCCCATTTAATCAATATATGTTTAATACATATTTTAAATTGTATTCATTTTGCTATGGGAAAATTGATATATTTTGTACTTAAATACATTTTCATTTATTATGTTCGAGTCTCTTATTGCTCTCAGGTATGAAGTCCAATCTCGTCTCGAGTAACCTCTAATTGGGTTTCACCTTGCTTCCACTTGGTTATTCATAGAATCGATGCTCTCAATGATCTTATCATACTTGTGTTTTTTCTTATATGCTATGTTGCACCTGCACATATATTGACATTTTTCAGCCTAGGCTGCAGATAACCAGTGCTGAAAAATCTGTGAGCTGGGATATTTAAGGCCAGTCATTAACTGAGCTAAACTGGGCCCAAAATGGATGTTCTAGGTTAGATGTACCAAACTTTTCATAGATTGTGCAGGTTGAAAACCAGCTATGGATTTAGGTTTGTAGTTGGGTAATTTCATAAAATCTTTATCTGAACTAGCTGTCAAGTTTCTAGCTGAACGGAGCCGAGGACCGTGTTGTTGGATTGGCCCATGGCTCAGTTGTGCATATAGCATTGCACTTAGACTTCCGATGACTGGTTGGTTCTCAGCCACTGTCTTCAACCAATGTATTGATCAATAGCCTAGTGCTTTTCATAGAGTTCCACATGTGAAATATCCAACTACATCTTTCATCCTTTCAAAAGTATTTCTCCACCCTTTCCTAGGGTAAATTTATACCCCAACATGAGGGAAATAATTGTTGTTTTATCCATTTCCATTACCTTTAACCAATTCTTCCACCTCTCTTACAATCAAATTCCTTTAATTTTTATCATCTAATTTAACTGTTTTCCTACTTTGACTTTTATTTACCCCTTAAATATTTACACTCAATCCAAACGAGATCTAATTGGAACTATAGTTTGCTCAAATATTTTTGAACGTTGCTCTTATTCATTAAGAAATACTTCCTCCGTTCCATAATACTTGCTACATTTCACTTTTTTACGCAATCCAATGCACAATTTTGATCGTTAATATATTAAATTACACTTATCTAAAAAATTTAATATTATGAAAGTATGCGATTAGACGATTCAAACAAGATCCCACTTGACTATATTTTTACTTACACATTAGTCGCAATATGTAAAATAAGCTTGAACGATAAATAGTGCAAAAAACAAAATGTAGTGAGTATTTCGAAACGGAGGAAGTACTTCAATTGTGAAAATCTTTCTTAGTATCTCCTCATACATGTTGTGTCTAAAACTGTCGAAGTCAATTGCAAGTAGGATAGAACAGAAAAGTATTAAAACAGTAACATAGCTAGTCATATCTACATACACTGTCGTTTTGTGAAAATGTTATGGAAGTCATGATTTAACCTATACTGGTTGGTTGAAGGGCAATATTAAGAACATAAAGTCATAAATGGAAAGTTCTACAGTATGGGGGTAGCTTATAGAAGCTTCTCACTTACTGTATAAATAGTAGTACTAGCTTTCTAAGGACGTGGTTGAAGTGGGTGAAAAGATCTCCATTATAGAGCTTGAGAGAAAAGCAATTCAAAAACTTAATTGTACTACTTGTTAAATGCATCATATTTATGGTAAAAATTGTTTAATCTAACTACAATATAATAATCGAAAAACTTGACTATATTTCTTCGCCTTTTTCATAAAATATACTTTTTTTTAAATCACTTTTACTCGCTCTCTTCTTCAACCCATTTGTATTGGGCTATTATTTGGACAGAGGATGTAATACACTTGAGAAAATTTCGCAGGTTACCCATCCTAAGATTGTTCTCCACCAAGCACGCTTAGCTACCAATTTCTTAGTAAATAGACTCCTTTGAAAAGATGTACAAAGTTTAATTTTGGATATTACATAAAGGTTTTTCCTTCCACTCCTATAATAAGGGTTCAATTCACCTATAAAAAGATCAATTTTTCTTTCCCTCTTACAGTAGAGAATCTCTTTAGTCTTAATTTTAATTATAAAAAGATAATGGAATACAACACAATAAATATGTTTAATATCGAAACTATATAGTATAGTGCAAAGATAAGGCCACATTGGATCGCAACATTCGCCTTATAAAATATCTATAGATATCTCATGTATTCTACCGATATCTGATGTTACAATTATTACATCACTTCCGTTACCGGATTATCACGACCGTTTTCTTATATATTTACTATGCTTTGTAGTAGAGAAATGATAGTTGAAGAGTGGTAATTCATAAAGAGACTAAACTAGGAAATTCCATGATTGACCAAAGATATTCATTCCACAAGACTTGGAATGTAGAATATCTATACTTTTATTCTTTTTTGTGATTGGCTAAATTTTCTCTGTTTCACATCTTGAATCTAAATAATAGGCAGCAGCTGTACACAAAATTGGTGATTCACATGGGGATGCTGTGTTGATGTATGACCTGTGGATAACATTATTTTTGTGAGCTGTATGATACTGACTCCATGGCCATAAGGTTGTTAGTTAGATGACATTTTCAGTCTGATTTGTTGATGCATGTTAATTCACATGTGTGATCAACAATATGAGAAAAGCATTTGGTTTTTGTAGTGTAGGTACTTAGGTGGTTTTGGGAGAGGAAGCTGATAGCTCACCTCAAGGTGGAGCGAATTCAGGATATCAATAAGACGGGTCGAATATTCATCTCTGGCTGTTTATAGAATCAAGTAGGTTGTTGTTTTTCTGCGTTATATGTTATCTATTAAAATAGTAATAGGGTTTTTGTTCTAATGATATCGGTCATATATTGTGCAAGTTGAACATCGTTGGACTTCTGTGAACATGTAGTGGGACGCAATATGAGCGCTCAGATTGGCTCAATAGTCAACCTAGTCAATGGTCATGAGGCTCTACGGTCGAATGATACCGTTGGGAAGTCAACATTTCTTTCATTTGCAACTCATGAGCATAGTGCAAAAATATTGTTTCGTCTAGGATTGTGTTACGGTCACATCTATGCGATAACAGTGTAATATAGTTGTGTAACTACCAAAAATCAATCAAGACCCTTTAAATCGGCATAAAACGCATTTTTTAACACCAGTCACCATTACGATGCGAGTAATAACAATTCGATAGGTACAATACAATGCAACTTTATTTTAGCACTATGCTCATGTAATTTAGAAATGCACTATTTTAAAGTAAAAGAAAGAACTAAAATAACAATAATGGAATAGAAAACTAAATAAAATAAGATAAGAATTTCTGTTGCTACTAGTTACAATATCAATGACTCTATGCAAATGCCTTGAGGCTATAATAAGCTGTATTATCAAAATATTGACTTTATTGCTTTTAATAGTAAAAATATATATAGTATATACTAATAATCCCTTTTTTAGTAAATAATAATCAAGTATAATTATGGTAATGGCGTTTAGACCACCTAGCCGATCCCAATCTTTCGGGATTAGTCTTTAGCATTGGTGTTGTTGCTATTAGCCCACTTGACGAATCAGTATCAATGAGCGGGATATACTGGGAATGATATGACAATCGGGTCTCTATATACTTGTAAAATTTGGAATTGTGCTGCTAATTGTAATGTAAGCTGCAGGATATGAACTCTGATGCCAAAATTTGCTTCAAATCCTGTATTATGAATCAAATTCTTGAGCCTGACTCATTGTCTGCCATGTAAAACCCGAAAAATCGAAATCTTCAGACCAAAAAACATCCTCTATAATGTCATCAAAAGAAGGCAAATCAGGGGTAATAAAACCCTGATTTACTTCCTCTGCTTGAAACTGTGTGTGATCAGATGGCACAAAATGCAGAAAATTGTCAGACAAATTTGGATACTCGAATCGATTTTCGAGACAAGAGGTCGATAATTCAGACCCATAAGATGCTTCAGAAGATGTAGTATTTGTTGTTGCATCATTCAATTCGTCGTAATTGACAGTATTATCATCACCCGAGTTCAGAAACCGAGCAAAAACAGCAGCCATGTCGATATCAGGACACCCTGATTCCGAGTAATTTGATGAGGAATTGGGTGACTGCAGGTTTGTGTCTGATTGTGTACTCGAGTTAGGACCCGAACCAGCCTTGGAAGACCTGGATCGACGACT
The DNA here is from genome assembly GCA_019425755.1 of Amaranthus cruentus. Taxonomy (NCBI): domain Eukaryota; kingdom Viridiplantae; phylum Streptophyta; class Magnoliopsida; order Caryophyllales; family Amaranthaceae; genus Amaranthus; species Amaranthus cruentus. The sequence goes on from CM033455.1 coordinate 2,507,160, forward strand.
CTTGCGACACCCACCACCCACAGGGACATTCCTAAGGGACCCACCTTTAGTCCAATACCTTCTGCATCCTTTGCAGAAGAATCTTGGTTGCGAAAGGCTATAATTGTTGTAGTAACAAAATTTTGTGTTGGAGGAAGCGCATCGCGGGCAAGGTGGTGCTGGATCAATGTTAGCCCTCCATCTTCTATCGGGCATAAGAGAGTGCGGTGGTAGAGTTTGAAATAGCTCGTTGTTTGACATGATTGTCGATGTTAAAGGGTGTGTTTTCGAGTGAGTAAACGAGGCGATAGGAGAGACTGAGAGGAGGAGATGTGGTTATGGTGGGAAGTGTGGAAGGAAGAATGATAAAGAACAAGAGAAAGGATAGTGTATATATAAGGTATCATTTAGGGATCTACAATTGGTTCTAAGGGGTGCAATGTACCCCAATCCAAAAATTAAAATTCACTAAATATCTTTTTTTTATTATTTTTGGCTAAACTATGTATTTAAAATGGAATGCAATGGAATGGAAGGATTAATTATAAATTTAATTCTTAGACCACTATAAAATAATCTTTTAATTTATATAGTTGACCCTAATTTTTTTGCGGTTAAGAGAATCTTTTCTGATAATTACAAAGTACAGAATAAAATAAAAGATCAATTGTTAAATAATTGCAGTCATTTTTATAGAATGATTTTTAGGTATAAGTAATAAACTAAGAGAAAAATGTTTTCAAAATCTAAAATGTCAACACAAAAGCTACACGAATATTATATATATTTTTTATTCAAAAAAAAATATATTATATATATTTTTGTTTCAATATATTGTGAGTAGTAATCCATACAATTTTTCATATTTCTAATAATAATCTTTTTTTTAATATTCTACTCCGAATTAAAATTTTGTATCCATAATTGCTAGGAAAAATTACCTAGAATAATCCAACTTAGTAGTGATTTTCCTACAATAATCTAATCTATTGATTAAATATGAATAATGCCAACTTTAAGGGATATTTTCTTAGAATAAACCTGGTGACCGGATGACTTGCTATATAAAGGTATAGAAATAAATGTGGAAAAAGTAGTACTAAGTGGAAGTGAACATGTATAAAGAAGTAGGAAATGTGGGGTTGGAAGTTAACGTGTGTTGTTTCACTCATTGGGCGAGCCGTCAATGCTAAGGAACAACGACACGAGCCAAGATGAAGCTTTTAATGGTGTTAATATCATGTGATCCAATCAATTTGATGTTCATGGTTTTCATCAAAACTACATTTTTTTTCTAATTTTTAAATTTTTGCATTAATATGACGTTACCGTTATTCTTGTGCGGAATTGTCTATATAATTATAACATAAATTTTTATGAGAGACGGTCTCTTTGAGAGACTATCTCATATATAGTGAGCCCATTACAATTTTTAGTTTAATTAAAGCTTTAATGGCTTGGATATGAGAAACGTCTCTCAAAAAGACGATCTCTCAGGAAACAGGTTGTACTTATAATTGTATTAGTTACAATATTTAACTCATGTACGAAAAACGTCTTATAGTAAAGACGGTTTCACACAAGAAATTGTGATAATGTTATAATAATAATAATAATTAGTTTAGGGTACGTGGCAGTTTGTGAATGGAGAGGTGTGTATCTATTAAAAAGTCAAAGTTTATTAGTTGTCAAATAAAATCAGTTTACTTCTTGGTCAAGCATTGTAGGGGTTTAGTAAGTTGGACTTAGAAGATTTCACTCGTTCAAAGTATATGGTGGATAGGTGGTGAGAAATTTGTTGATTCAGTGTATCCCGTTCAAAAAAATTTATAATTAGGGTCTGAAAAGGGAAGAACGGCGATAACTCATACCCATAGAAGAGAGTGCGATCAAAGATTCCTCCGGCACGCAAAAAAATTTCAGGAGAGAGAAACCTACAACTGACAAACCTACTCCTTGTGTTAAGTCTACTTGCATAAATATCGGGTTATACGATATCAAATACTCCCTTCGAATCAGTTTAGATGTCTCATTTGAGATTTCACGGATTTTAAGGGTTGAGTGGAGTCCATAAAAAATGTGGTAGTTGGGTATTTTAATTGATTGAATTAATTGTAAAGGTGGTAGTTGGATATTGGGAATTGAAAAAGTGAGGGTATTTAGATAAGAAAAGGATAGACAAAAAAATAGATGGGACAATTAGTATGATTTTGCCAAATAAGAAAATGGGACATCTAAACTGATTCGGATGGAGTGTAATCAATATAATTTGAAATATTGTGGTTTTTATTTTTCTGTATATATATATATATATATATATATATATATATATATATATATATATATATATAATTGAGCGGAAATAAAAATGTTGATGTGGAGGAAAATATTAATCTACAGAGGGGTCTTTGGGGGTGTCCGATGTGATCGGCCGCACAAGGTCCCCTCTGTCTCCTGAAAATGAAAAATTTAATAAAAAAAAAATCGCATAATAAAAATTTTGCACAAGACACTAAATTTTTTTAAGATGGTTCTGTTTACCTACTATATCTAAATAGAATATGTGCACTCAAAAACTCGATATTTATATTCAACGGTGTGCTTGCTAACATAGTTCTATATAAAGTACTTGATAAGAACTTGAATTATTTAAATTGGCTTAAAATACTTCCTAATACCCATTTGTTATAGAACTCTTTAAAATGAAATTCAAATAAAAAAGGTACAATCTAATAATGGAAATGCTAATTAATAAGTCGGTAGAGGTTTCGTCAGAGTTAGATTGGCACTAAATTGAAAGCCAAGTGACAATTTATGAAGGTCATGCAAATTTGACTAGTAGGATAGAGGTGTACTTTCAAATATTCAGATAAATTTTAAATATAATAATTTATGAATTCTTGTAAGAGATGGTTTCTTTGAGAAATTATCTCTAATTAAATTGGCTTATAAAGGAAAATATAGAGTTGAGGTAGGTATTAAACTTTAATAGGCTGGACCTGAGAGACGTCTCTTAGTGATACGGTCTCTCAGGAGACTAGCTAATAATATTTTGAGTAAGGAAAATTTGAATTTTTGTATGTATGTGAATATTAAGTAGTCATTTTTTTTAATTTTTATATGTTGATAATTTTGAATTGAGTTAATTTATTTTTATTTTTGTTAATAGGATTAATTTTAAAGTGTGTCTAATTAGTTGTATGAGTTGAGAGCCTCTTTAATCGCACTCTTCTATAAAGGTATGAGTTGCCGTCTATCTTCCCTTTTAGATCCTAACCATAATTTATCGATAAGCGGGATACACTGAGTATGATAATGATTACGATATTTTATTAGTGGTATGACAATTGCACTTCTGCAGCGGCAGAGTGGGCTGGGCGTGCATTTGTTTAGCGTGTGATAGATAGATTCGAGTGGGCCAGTCAAAGGCCGTTTTATGTGTGAACCTATGGTATGCTATTACTTCAAATCTCTTCCAAATTGCTATTTTTTATTATATCTTTTGCTAAAAGTATCTAATTAATTAACTTAATTGTATTTTAAGAATTTAATAAGAAATATTCAAAAAGAATTTAATGAGAAAAATTTAATCAAGACCATGTTAGTATAGTTCCTTGCCTTAACTTACCTTATCTATAGTGGATGTTGGTTTAAGGTTATACCATTTTTTATCCATTAGTTATTGTGAATTGTTGAAAATCAGATTACTAATTTTATCGCACTCTCCTTTATGGGTATGAGTTGCAGTCATTTTTTCTTTTCCAGATCCTAATTATAGTTTTCAATGAGCGGGATACACTGGATATGATGATAATGATGATGAGTTACTGTGAATTGTTGAAAATCAGATTACTAATTTTATTATTTTCTATTGATGATTATTCAATTAGATTAGAGATGCAAACAAATTATTTTATTTTTCTTATTCCTTCTTTCAAAGTTTAGTGTAAAAGTATGTTCCTCTTCTTCATTATTGCGACTTAAAACTCTAAACACTTTAACTTTAAATTTAGAAAATGATCTCAATTTAATATGATTACACTAGTTAGTGAAAGTCAACATGACTATTACATCCGAAAATAGTAGCATATCAGATATTCAAAGTACACTGCATTTTTCCAATATGATTCCATCTTTAAATAGTAAATTGTGGGGGATCTTAGGTCGTATATAAGATATCAGAGGCCAAGTTAATTATCTAAACAAAAAAATTAGAAGGACCGCCCTCTTCCGGTCCATGAGAAGATCCACCCCTAATAGTAAGGTGCCCCATCTAATTTTTCTATTTCTCAGCGAAATCTTGTATGTATTGCGGCAAATTCATAGATTCAGACAATACATAGAAAGTCATATAATCTTATCTTGTTATTTTCTACCACATCTTTTAAACAAGATTGGTTAATGTTGATGATATCTCCTTGATTAGTGATTTTTAATAGTTTTCTCCAATTGAAGAAATAAGAAAATTTGTAATTCCCAAAAATATAGATTGAAATTGCAAAGGTTCAAGGAAAAACACATGAACATATGCATAGTAAACTAAATTGGGGGACAAGCAAATTTGAAATGTCGGTTAGATTGGACTAATCACAAGTTTAATACGTAATTTTAGTCATTGGGATCACCAAACTTTGTAGTCAAGCTTTATTTCTTCAATAACAATTTTCCAAATTTATTGCTTTTGTACTTTTTTTTTTTCCTATTTCACGGGATTTAACTCCTACAATTTTCTCAACTATTTAACATTTGTATAGTAAAAATTCATCTCGAGCCTGATACTTCTTTGGCAGCGCTCTTCTTTATGGGTATGAGTCGTTGCCGCCGTTCTTTTCTTCTCAGACCCTGTTCATAGATTTTCTATGAGTGGGATACACTGAGTAGGATGATGATGATAGTAAAAATTCATGGCCGTGGTCATCAAGCTAGAGTTTCGCACAAAGCTAAGGTTTGGGGAGAAGTAACGGACTTATTATATCACTACAACATAATTTGTTTTTTTGAGATATATTTAGCGACATTTAATTTAAATATCACTATTTCAAATTTCTTAGAGTGTATATAGAGGATTTAGTGACATTTATTAGATCCTTTAACAACATATTAAAAAGTCACACTAAAGCTTTTAGAGACATAGGATCTAGTGACATTTCTTACAAATGCCACAATAGACTATAATGACAATTACATATGCCACTAAAGACCAAATTAAGTGTCGCTAAATCACTTTATGGTGAAACAAAATAAAAACCAATAATTATTATACTAAAAATATGAATCAAAGACATTTTTTTAATGCTACTAAATTCAATGTCGCAAAAAGCTAAATTTATTGTAGTGTATTTGTATTCCTTAAGGGAAAAGGTATGAAAAATGCGCAAAATTTCATTGAACCAACTTGAATAAAATTTATATTCAAATGAGAAAATTCAAAATGTTTATACTCCATTTGATCATCAATAGGAATAAAATGGGAATAATTTATTATAGGTAAATTATTATGAAACTATTATGTCATTCACATGCTAATTAGTAAAACTTTGATCATTAAAAAAACTTTTGTTAATTATTTTACATTAATACATAATATTATTTTTTCAAATACTAATGCATTGGAATGAATTTTTGAAAAATATGAGATGACTGAAGTAAAATAACTATAGCTATTTGAATTGTCAAAAGATTTTCATATCAAAATTCCACTAAACTTTACTATTCTCCATATTTAATACCGGCAATTAAACACGCCGCAAGTAAGATTCCTTTGCTGTAAACGTCTTTGAAGCCTCAAAGTTTGAGGCTTTTAGCCACGAAGATTATTTTTTGCGAGTTATAGTCACTTTTAAGATTAAAAGGCGTATCGTTGCCAAGTATAGAAATCTGTGACTTATAAAACGTTTTTTTTACAAAATATCAATATTAAATATCTTCTCAAGTTACTTTTTTTTTTACAAAAAATCAATATTAAATATCTTCTCAATTTGCATAGCCGCATAGTTGGCATATGTGTACTCATTTCGACTGTAATGAAGTCACTGGAATCGACAACTTGTCTACTTAATGCTTAATTACGCCTTTTATATAGTGGTGATAACTCAAAAAAAATAAATTACGGCTATAATTTCGAGACTGTTTTTCAATAGATGATTCGTGTGTAAATGCTAATAGTTGAACCTTTTCCCTTAAAATAGTAATAAAAAATAAAAAATAAAAAATAAAAAAACTCAAATTTTATCCAATTTACCTTATAGGATAATATAATCCTAGCATGTAGCATATAGGGACGAAAAAGCGTTGTCATTACAAGCAAAACATAGCTATACTTTAATTTATAAACATGTCGTTAAATAGCTCATAATTTGAATTATGTTGAAATGATCTAAATAATTTTCAAATTTAATTGATGAATTATTTTTGTGAAATACTGCTTTTAGGTGAGACGATCTTAAAATAAGGAGTATATATACTAATAATTATATTAATCAACTATTCAACCCATATATGAAGAATGTCTTATGGTGGATCGGACAACATTTCATGTCAAGGAACCATCTCAACCAAAAGCTTAAGTTGGTGGTTGAGGCCCCAAGATATGTTATATCTAACGCGCCCCCTCACACGACAGCCCATTGGGCTAGAAGTGTGGATGCGCATATACACTGAACATTCCACTTTAAATGAAGGGTAATTGAGATCGAACCTATGACCTCTTGTCACTTTGGCTTCTGATACCATATCAAGAAACTATTTCAACCAAAAACTTAAACTGATGGTTGTGGCTCCAACATCTCATACAAGAATCAGTGTTAATTAAAACAAGTAAATTGAACAGGTTCTATGTACTACTGAGTGCTCATTATTCTAAGCATTTTTTTTACATGGTTGACCAAAATTTTATACAATAAGTTAAATTATTCCTAGTTCCTCTTAATCATTCATGAAAATTTCGAGAGATGAAAAGAATTTTTATTTGAGACTGATATAATTACTAAAAATCAATTATTTTACTTTCTACTTTAGTTATTTAATTTTTAATATTTCATTTTGGAGGTTGAAATTGATACTTTGGGTATTAAATCATTTACTTAATATAAACTTGTATCACTGTGAAATAGTTCCTACAGGGGTTGTTAAAAAATAGTTTATCTTCTATGAGACCGTCTCACTATAAGATAAACCTATATAATTAATTTATTTCGCCAAATTAATTTAAAATTATAAATAGTTATTTTAGCACACTAAATATATATGAATTAACCCAATAGAAATGATATCAGTATGAGACCGTCTCAGAATTTATGTAAAAAATAGTTATGAATCTTTTGGGTTTTCACATTAATAAAATAATTATGGAAAAATTACTTTTTTCATGATTTTCCTAAAATAATCTCACCTATTGATTAACCATAAATAATCTAAACTTTGAAGCGTATTTTCCTAGAATAAATTCAGTGATCTAATGACTTGCTATAGCAAGTTTCACTTTTATAAAAAAAAGATAAATTAAAATAAAATATCGTAAAAAATATTAAAAATATTGAAAAAAATTTTGATTTATTTTTAGCATTAAAATTTTTTTTATCTAAATATTTTTAATTTTTCTCTAATTTTACATTATTTTTCAATTTATTTTTTTGATAAATTACCTACTATAGAAGGTCGTCGGGTTACCCAAGTTTACTCTAGGCAAATACCCCTAAAATTGGAATTATTCATGGTTAACCAATAGATAAGATTATTATAGGAAAATCATGAAAACATTGAATTATTTCTTAGGTAAATTTTCCAATAATTAAAGGCGGTATTTTGTGATTAAAAAAGGGTTTGACCTTTTATATCGAGGAAAAAGAGGTTTTCACATTGATTATCACGTTGAAAATTAGTAATTACGCAATATGAAGTATCTTCACAAAAAAATGCATATTCTTTCGGGTCAAACTCCTTGGACGGCTCAAACGTAGCTTATCATAGCTCATAAATCATAATTATATATATCTATCTATCATCTATCTATAACTATTACTAAAACAAAACATATTTGACATTATTATTTTAAAAAATTGTTTAAGTATCACTTCCTCAATAAGATGATGATGTCATTGTTATGACTCCCAATCTCCCATAAATTATTTATATATCTTTGACTTATTACAATTCAATTATTATTTTTTATATTCTAGGTTACGTCATTTAATGTATTAGGGAATTATATATTTTATTTTATTTTTTTGATTATTTATAAAATCTTTTCAATTTTATTTATTAACTGAGTATTATTTGATATATTGGATATTTTGAGATGATTAAAGCATAATATACTTTTTGTCTTTTGTTATGATATATTTGTTATTAACAAAATTTTCACAATCACATGCGCGCAGAATACAAAATATCATATAATGTACGTAATATATATAACTGTTCAAAGTGAAATTAAATGAAATATAACTATTATGTAAAATTTATTTCTTATAATTTTAATTTTTTAGTTTGTAAAAATATATCAGAAATTTTGAAAAACCCGTGCATCGCACGAGAACCATCTAGTATACTATAAAGATAAATTCTACTAATTTGCGCAAACAAGTCAATACTAGATGAGAGTCCAATCTCACATAAGTTCAAATAATACTTCATTCTCAAACAAATTAATTGATAATAAACGGAGTAGCTACAGATTATATATCGGTCATCTTTCCTTACTTAATTTTTAACATGGGATGACATGCGAGAACTCCTTTTTTAATACTGATTATGACTACAAGTGAACCAAAATACTCTTTTCTAGGGATATGGTAAACTGAGAAAAGGAACAGCTAGTCTCCTGAGAGACAGTCTTTCTAAAAAACGTTTTTTAGGCCCAGTCCATTAAAGCTTAATATCTACTTTTACTCTACATTTTTCTTTATGGGCCAGTTCAATTAGAGATGGTCTTTTCATAAAGAGCGTCTCTCACAAGTATTTGTGGAATGGGGGAATGGGTTAGAGAACAGATAATGAGAGTTAAGCGTAATTTCTTCTGCAAAAAGTAATGCATACTTCGATTAAAACTTGACCTATTGTCAAACACCCATCCATTTTGAAAAATCTTTAACGTATAAGTTAAATATCACAAATTCTTGTATGAGACTGTCTCACCGTGAAACATGGTTCATGGGTTAAATAGCCCAATAGTAGAAATTTTTAGCTTATAGACTTTTTGTTTTAAAGTCATCTTACCGTAAGACGGTCTCAAATAAGACGGATTGTAAATATCTCACAAGCGTCCTTATTGGGCATTTTTTGAAGATTCAAATATTAGGTCAAACAACACACCTCAAATGAGGGCAAACAATATTATTGGATTACTTATGCCAAATAGTTCAATGAATCCACACAAAATGCCTCACTAACTTAAGCCCTCCTAATCTAAATCTGATATTGGGCCAAAAATAAAAAAGGGGCCATGATAGGCCTACTTAGTACCACGTGAATAATAGTAAGCACCTTTGATCCACTAAATGCTCAATTTTCAAATGAAACGATTTTATGGTAATATTATCTCTATTGAATTGACTTATTGTATATTTACGTCTTAAAATGATCACTTATAATTTTAAAGGGACCACTTATAATTTTAAAAGATCATTTATAATTTTAAAGGATCACTTTTTAGTGCAAAAACTGATCACTTTTTATTATTTTAAGGTGATCGCTTATAATCTTAAAAATGATAAATTAAAGAAACAAACTAATTATATGAGTCTATCTCATGATGAAATGTTCTCATAAAAAAACCTGAAAAATTAATTATTGTCATATATTTTACTTCATAAAATGATTGTCATACACTTATAAAAAAAACCCTCGTGTCGTCTGATACATAGTGGTATTTGGTAATTGACTTTTTCATTGACTTTTTAGTTGACTTTTTGACTTTTAAAGGTTGGTCAAATAGCTAAAAAAGGGCATATTTTATTCATAGTAAATGATTTTTAAGTCAAAACTAAAAAGCTATATATAGTAGATGTTTCATTGGCTTTTGGCATTTGTCCTATTTTTTCACTTGTAGAGAAAAAAGTAAAACCCCCAATTTTATTTGCCCCCATCCTCTCCTCCACTCTTTTAAATGTTAGAGTATGTAACATATTTTGGGGTCTCCACCATCAACATTAACACCAATAGTTGGGATTCGACATAGCTAGCATGAGGAGAGTTTATCATCATCATTATTATCATATCCAATGTATCCCACTCATAGGGACTATATGCAAGGAGTGAAAAACGACGGTAACCCATATCCATAAAGAAGGATGCGATCAAAAATTCCTCGACTCAAAATTAAAGGTAAAGATAAAGGCCACTCCCAGTATACCGCACAAAGCAGGGTCGGGGTAGGAGTTTTTCTTTTTCTTAAAAGATGCGGACATTACATACCCGTTCTCCCAAATAATACATGCGCCCAGTAGGAATCGAACCCCAAACCTTAATTAATTCTCCTAACAAGTAGATCTCACATTTACTTGCATAAAAATGGAGATCGAAGAGGCATCTAGAACCTCCCAATGTCCCACAATTGAAGTTTCCTGAACTTTAGTAGGACTTTTTCTGAATTGGTTAATTTTGTGCTAATTACAAATCAATCATTATCAATTTAACAAAAGAAGATAAGTAAATGATAATAGACAATTAATAAAGTTAATGCGGATGGGTTTGGGTGGTAGTGAATTAATTTGACTTAGTTCAACTTATTTCTTTCAAGAGTCAAGACTTGAACTAGTGTTCTTCAAGACTTGGCTTTTCTCAACACCTCAATGTTGACCTGGTTTATCTAGCTAATATATATTCATACATTAACTCATCACTTAAATATGATGACCCTACACAATAATAATAATAATAATAATAATAATAATAATGATGATGAAAAATTAATATTAATAATCCAACATTTCACCCATCCGCTATAAATAATCTCAATTTTGGATTTTTTTTGTAATAAATAAATTTATGCCCTTAGTTTAATGCCAGCATACTAATAGGGTATGCTGATAACAAACTAAGACCAAAATTGAATTATTATAAAAAAAAGGTTATTCTAATAGCAAATTAAGGGCAAAGGTTGATTTATTAAAACATAATCCAAAGGTTAAATTATTCACAGCGGATAGGTAAAAAGTTGAATTATTAATGTCAATTTTTCCTAATAATAATAACAATAATAATGTTTTAAGCCTAAGCACCATAATTGGAAGGAAGTGTGACAAGACATCGAGTTCGAATATTAAATTCTCAATCACGTCTTATTAAAAGTGAAATATTTAACGTCTAGTATGAGGATGGTTTGTGCTATATTTACACTTTTATTCGCCCAAAGGACTTTCGTGTAAGCAGACGTATTACAATTTTTAACGTATCATGGAGCCTCAATCGTTAACTTATAGTAGTAAGTTTCTGGATGAATTTGTTTTTTTACATTAATTACCAAACCTATGGCAGCTTTTTCTCCTAGCTAAGTTGATAGAAGGTTCCAAATGTAAATTTCTTCCATAAAGTAAAGTTAACTGCTAAAGTGGAAGTTGGAGATTCAGTCAGAGTTAGTTCCTTTGGTTAAGTACTGTTTCTCCTTGAGCATTAAATGGCTCCCTCATCCATGACTTGTTCTTTCCTACTCTGTCGTACGTGCTATTAAATTTGCATTATTTTTCATTTTAGTCCGTCTTATTTAATTTGCATCATTTCTATATTTGGACAACGGCCCACCACTTTCTTTTAATCTCATCCATACATTTTAACTCTCTTTTAATTTCATCCACACAATTCATATCTCCCTTCATTTATTACTACCTTTTTAAAAACAATAACATTTCTCTTTGATGCAATTTAAAAGAGACATAGTAGTATATTTTTTAACTATAGGGTTACGCCTACTGAAGAAACGAGTAGATGAGAATCGAATTCTTGAACTTAATTGAATAAAGTGGTCTATGTTCTAATACAAGATATGATTTTCTTTTGGTCTTTTGAGTTTTCAGTTGAAGTAAGTATCACTTTTTCAAGTAAAATCTTAAATTCAATTTTCACCTAATCATTCTTTTTCCTCAACCAATCATGTAAATAAAACTTAACAGAAAAAATAGTACTTGCTTCAACTTACACAAGATACTCTCTTGTTTGATTTTCAGATTTCAATGATGTCCTAAATGACATAATATACATACAATTTCTTAACATAATACCCAAAAACCTAATTTTCTCGATCCTTATGTCATCGTTTTACAGAGCAATCTCAGAAGGACAAATGAGTAGCTAGCTAATAGATTAATGCAATAAATATAACACAATTCAAAATATCTATTTAATCTTTTAAGATTTTGATTAAATTTATTTTTTTTTTGACATTAAGAAAATAAATTATCAACAATTTTATATTAGAATATTCATCTTGGATTTTGAATTCATAACCAATTATGCTTTTCTTGAAATTGAACATGAATAAGTTGTATTCAAAATGTTTCAAAATATCCATAAATAATTTTATTTTTTTTAAATTGATACTTCCTTCAATTTAAATATCCACAACTTGGACTTTAACTAAAAAAAAAGGTAAAGGCCACTCCCAATATTCCGCACAAGGCATGGTCCGAGTGGGGATTTTGTTTTCCTGAAAGATGCGGACAAATCATACCCGTTCCCCAAATAGGGAGTAAAGAGAGATGCGCGCAGTCAGAATCCCTCCAATTGATCCCTGCGCCCAATAGAGATCAAACCCCAAACCTTTTACTCCACATGCAGATGCTCTATCTATTTAGCCACAAGTTAGACTTTAATTGTTTCATATATTGACATGATCTATATATGCAATTGTAAATAATGTAATTTAAAAGCGTATGTCTATTTTTCATCACTTACTTGATTACTCATGGTTGCGCAATTTATGATGTGTCATATCTAATATATTTAAATTTTTTTAGTCTATATCACTATAATTACTAATAAAAATCAAGAATAATGACTTAAGAAGGATGTCTAAAAAAATCAATTATAATACGTACGAAGGATGTAAAAATAAATCAATAATAATGATGTAAGCAGGATGTCACTTGCGTTTGAGATGAATATAAAAGAAAAGGCAATAAATAATGGATTTTAAAAACAATAACATTATAATAGGAGAAAGTGTGACCAAAATAATCAAATGCAATTTTTTAAAAAAATTCGAAATGCACAAACAAAAACTAATAGTTAGACTCGTTTGAAAGCTTGCTTGCATAATAAGATGGTGTAAAATTAAATTGATTTATCTTAAGTAACAACATGTCTGCTTGGTAAATAATTGTTGGCTGATAATATGATTATTAGGTGAAAATATTAACTAATAAACTAACTATTTAAGCTAATTGTTTAGATTGTTGTTATTAAAATATTTGGTAAAAATTAATTATTGACTAACTATCGTTTATTAGAAAGACAGTTGGTGAAAAATCAAAAGTCGATGATTTTTGGTTTAAATTTAAAAGTCTGATATTTACTAATGGCTTATACCCATTTACTCAAATAATTTTATCTTTTTGATCAAACAAAAAGTCAAAAGCCAAAAATCGTAAAAGAAAAAATTAGCCTATATATCATCATCATTATCAACCCAGTGTATCCCGCCTATAGGTGTTCATTATGGTCACCGGGTTGATTTTGGATCAGTTCAAAATCGAGTCTTATGTCCACGACTCCACATTGATTTTTACATTATTTAAAATTCATTTTGAAGTATGGTTAAGTCGGATTTGGTTATAAAATCGGATAATATCAAGTCCTTGAGTCTGTTTTGAACACCTCTGATATCGCCCATAAAAACTATAATCAAGGTTTGAGAAGAGAAGGAATACGACAACTATACCCACAAGTAATATACGGTCAAAAAGCCCTTAACTTGAGAAAGATCCTCAGAAAAAAAAATTTTACAACAGAAAAAAATAAAGCTAAATCCGCAAGACCGCAAACCTACATCCAAAAAAAATTTAACTTACCATAACACCCAAAAACAGATAAAGCTAGTCGTGGATGAATGTTCTAATTAGAAAGAATTTGGTTCAAACTACATGTGAACACGATTTAACTGTCGTACATTAAATATTTTAAACATCTTCCATACCAAATGCAACAATATAACTAAAAGTTACCCAATTTGATATAAGGGATGACATTTGGGCAACTTCTTTGTTATTGGCTTAAAAAGTTAGACAAGTTCAAACATCAATAACACCACGAAACCAACCATTTTTTACCGATCATTACATAATTAATATCATAATCATCACTAATTGCAATTAATAATTATAACACCATATTTCATTTGCCAATGTTCAACAAGATTCCATGTACATAACCTTATTTTCGTGATAACCATAAACTAGGGATGTTAAAATCAACAGAAGGATGCCGATATCCATTTCTTCATATTTGATAGAATTTAAAAAATGGGTCTGGGCAATCCAAATAAGGAGGATAAGAAGTAGTCCACTCATAAACCCAAAAAAGGTTCACTACTAAAACCAATTGATAACAATAAGAGTTATTCTTTGAGTTTATAAAGTGATACATACTCTTCTTTTTCTCCGATGTAGAACAACTCACATGTAGATAACACATGGACACTTCAACAATACTTATAGTCATCTAAAAGTTTCATATAATCTATATTAAATAAATCTACGTATATACATATGCTAGGCAATGTGTTTACTTTTCTATTTATTTATTTTCATCCACTATCTAATTTGATATTATACTTATCAGGAGCTTACAATCAAATCACCTTTTCTTATACCACAATACTATATTTTTACTCCATACCAGCCTTATATACGCCGCCTCATCCTCATTTATATTTATGTTGTACCTCTTTCATTTAAATGTGATTAATTTTCTCATAATATTCTTTAATTAATTAATAATACTAATCATAGAGTATTATATTTTGATATGAAACGGGTGGCGATATGGGAGTAAGTTTTACCCACTACTCGTGGTGAAAAAAAATCATATCATCATCATTATATCCAATGTATCCCGCTCATAGAAAAACTATGAGCTGAGTTTGGGGAGGGAAGGACGGCGGTAACTCATACCCATAAAGAAGAGCACGGTCAAAAAGTCTGAACTTATAGTTAACAATAAGACTTATCCCCAATGCAATGCAAATTTATCAATCTTATTTAATTATCTTCAATAGTTGTAATACTTATTTAATTATCTTATTTTTATATGATTAATATCTATGTTTATTATTAATATTATTTAATACTTATGTATTCTAAATTTAAGCGCGCAACCATTAATTAATAATATAATCCCTATGTTTTTAAATATGATAACTAATTAAGTTTTTTTCCTTTAAATAAAAAACTTGCTTAATATATATGTCTAGGCTTCTCTTTCTAACTTTATAGACACCTTACTTTCTTTCTTTTTTTTTTTGAAAATTGGGAATATTATATTAATAAAGGCCGAAAGGAAACACCAACACTGAAACTTGGGAACCCCAAATCCTCCGGCATAAAAAAACCCCGAGGGGAAAAAAGCCATAGGAAGAGAGGGCCAAGCAACAGGCCACTCAGTAACAGCATAGGAGTGGACTATGCATCACCATAAAGTTTCCGAACATACGGATACTACACCTAAACACCAAAGAGGAAAAAGCTAGCAAAAGCAACACCAATACAGGCTTTTACACCTAATACACCAAACTAGAATGAAAAAACTAGTCATCGCAACACCATGAAACGCCAGCACCATGAGATCCAGCCTCCTCAAAGCCATCCGTCGCCTCGGCATATGAATCGCCATCCACCTCGCTCAACGAGAACACCACTCCAGGTTGTCAAAGAAAAAACACCAATTGAACCCATAATGGGCTTTAGCCTACCGTCCAAACCAGAGTCACAATCACACGCCCACAAGCACTATTCCCCAATGAATTTGAACAATGGCTCAACACCACGAGGTTTTTTAAAAACCAGAACATCAAACGACCTTCAAAAACTCCATAGTATCATCCCACCTGCAACTGCCACCTCGAAACCCAACATCCAACACCTCTGAGACGCCCATCCTAAAGCACCAAGAAACCTCTGACACCCAGAACAACTGACCAATACGACTGACACCTAGACAACAACACACCAAAATAAAACCCCAACACCTCAAAAAATGCCCCTCCTAATAACCCAGCACCTTCTAATGCAAAGCAGCCAATAGAAAACAGAAGCCCCAAAAAACTCCAATAATTCCAGAAGACGAAAAGACCTCCACACACAACATCTTCCCACGTCCTCACCATACACAATAAGCCGCAATACCAAGAAAGAAACAACGAGAGTCCCAAGAACCAAAAAAACCAGGCAAATGAATCGACCCTCCCACCATCTACCACCTCCAGCCACCAGCAGCAAAAGCTAACCCGTCTCCCAACACCCATGAGAATTAACCCCAGAGAATCAAAGTGAACAACACCATCTACGCCGTTAAACAGAGCACCAAACAGAGCACCTTCAGCCTCCAGCAACAGAACCAACCTGCAACTCTAATCAAGCTCCCAATACACCATGAACCCGGAACACGAGGCAACACAAAACAAGAATACCAGAAAAGCAACCACCCAAAAAACCAACCCTGCAAACCCATCGAAAACACCAATGAAAGACCGCAGCCCAAAGAAACATCAAAACCAGAACAATGAGTAACTCACCCAATTTACCAAACCCTGCAACTCAAGTCGTCCCTACCCTTTCAGTAATCTCCATAATTACACCAAACGACACACAGATCCACCAATCCCTCGAAAACGGCAAGACACCAAACGATAGCACACCGGAAAACACCCAGAGAAAAAACAGCAATGAGGGAGGAATTACCTTTTTCATTCGCCAAAACCGTGAAAATACACTAAGAGATACCAAAGGGCTGGCCGTTGACACCCAGGGCAGTCGAGATCTAAAAAACCCCAGTCACCATGAAAACCAACCCACCGGTAAACAATGAAGAACCACCAAGAGTCAATAACCCAGCAACACCAAAAAAAACACCAAAGGTTTCAAGAACCGCCAGATCTGGACAAGAAGCGCCATAGAAACATTCCATCTTGCCGGAATGTTCACACTCTCACCACCGAAAGCTTTTGAGACCCAGACCCCTCAAAAGCCGAAAACAGAAAGCAAGAAACAAAAGTAATACCATAACGCTGGAAAATAAAAACGCTAGCAAAAGAACACCAAAAGCCGGCCACCGTGAAACGCCGTCCATAGCACCCTTGAGGCCCTCCAAGGGGAGGAAAACCTAAACCCTAAGAGAGCCTCTCTCTCTAAAACCTCTCACTACATTTTTATTATTTTATAGACACCTTACTTAAATATATGTTATGTAGGTAAACTTTAACCAATAAAAAATTTTCATTTGTTAAAACTTCTCTTAAATTGTCCTTTGTCATTACATACACCATCTATAATAGGAAGTATGATTAAAGCCTCATACACTATCAAAATCATTTCATGATAATTTATTATAAAGCCTCATACACTATCAAAATCATTTCATGATAATTTATTATAGAAAAAATTGACATTAATAATTCAACTTTTTGTTCATCCGCTGTGAATATTTTCATCTTTAAATTATTTTTTAATAATCCTACATTTACCCCTAGTTCGCTATGAATAATTCAACCTTTGTTCAAGTTTGCTGACATCATACCCTATTTGTACCTATTATTAGTATTTTGGTATATTGTGAGCAAATGTATAACAAAGGTTAGATTATTAGAAAATAATTAAAAGATGAGATTATTCATAACAAATTTGTGAAAAATTGGATTATTAATATGAATTTTTACGTTATTATATGTAAATAAAATACAATTTTATTTACAAGTAGATGACAACACAATAAACAAGAAAAACTCTTCCAAAGAAAACCTAATTATCATACCCAACTTGCTTATATGTTCACTCTCTTAAGAAAGAACAAGACAAACACTTTCAACCACTTCAATTTTATGTTTCTACCTAATGTCCTTATTTGACCAAGTTTATTAAAAAAAGTCTATTTTTCCAAATATATATTCTATATATATTATATATATTTCTAGCCTCCTTTATTTTAAGTCTCATAATTTTTTCCAAACCATTAATCATCATCTTCTTTCTTCTTCATCTTTTTTCCATGGATAATAATCAAGATAATTATACGGGTAACACCCGACCCGCCCGAAAGGAACTCCTTGGCCCAAGACCATCTCCATTAAAAGTAAGAAAAGATTCACATAAGATAAGAAAACCTCCTATGGCGCCGGCTCAGCCACAAGCTCCACCTCAGCCGCCACGTCAGCCGGTTATTATATATACCGTATCTCCTAAGGTAATTCATACTCACCCTAGTGAGTTCTTGAATCTTGTACAACGTTTAACGGGTGCAGATCATGCCACGTCGTCATCATCATCGTCGTCAGTTTCTTCACAATATCATCATAATACGGCTCATCACGTAAGTGGGGCCATATCGCCGGCGGCTAGACTAGCGAGTATCGAAATGACGAAAATGCACTCCGATGGGAAGAGGTTTGTGGACCCTAGTGAGGGTATGCAAAGAGAAATAAATATGGGTGGCATTAAGGGTGGTGGTGGTGGAATTACCGGGGTAGAAAGAACCTCGGTTTTTCCGGGGATATTATCCCCAGGACCAGGTTCACTACCCCAAATATCACCAAACTTGTTCTCCCCTTTGTTTCAAGATCCTATTACTAACATAAACCTACAACATGACTTGAATGTTGTACAACATGGGAATCGGAATTTTATCGAGGGAAATTACTTATCTAGTCCGTTTTCGACAAATTTTATTTCTCCTGGTACCATGATCTCCCCTTCTTCTCTTGAATTCTTGCATCGGATTTTAGATAATTAAATAATTCAATAGAAACTAATATAGTTTTACATATGTAATATTTGTTTCAGTTTGAATTTTTCATATTTAATTAGATTCAACTTTGACTACAATATATAGTCAATTGGATAACATTCATTTGGGTTAAAAAATTACTACAATAAATTAATCAATAAGCCAAAGAAAAAAAAATTCTTGTTCCACTTGTATATATATGGAAATAGTTTTTGGTTTTATCAATTTGATGAATATAAAGTCACAAGAACTATGATATGTTCTTGGATAGAACCCTAGACTAGAATAAATTTTTTTCTATTCATAAATGCATTGTAAAAAATTTGAATATTATCCATTTATAAGTATTATTAATTTTGTAAATGATTATTCCAACAAAAATAATTTTTAGGGGTTAACAGTACATTTATTTTGTACGTACTAGTATTTAATTGTTTGATTGTAGAGAATCAAGTTTGACACAAATGAAGAACAAATACGACTTTTTAAAATTAAGTTTTAAATTCGATTCTTCTCTAGATCGATCTTCATTTCGGCGTCTATCTTTTAATAAAAAAAAAATTATATGATTGTCTTTTCATCACCATCTGTCTCTGGCTCATTTCTGAATTAGCATTTGATTTATTTATGTCAACATTGATATATCTAGTTTAAATTCAACTTGTGGGGTTGAGTACAATCAGTATAAATAAATGCAGTTAGGTACAAGAAATTAGTAATCTGGATATCTCTCATTGATATTTTTTTCTTTCGTTTCTACGGATCCTCTCTTGAGAAACTGTCTATAGTATAGAGGTCTCTTAAGAATTCAATTCATATCTCCCTTTTAACTTAGAAAATTATCAATTAGTTTTTTTTTTAATTTATAAATTGGACCAGCCCCAAAACTCGAGACGTCTATTGTATAGACGGTCTCAAGTAAGAATTTGTGTTCTACATATATATCCTATATATTATTATTAGGTAGAAGAAATTAGTGTTTTTTTATTTATAATTGTTCAAATGAGACAGTATTACGGTGAGATCATTTTTATTGGATTGACATAATCTTCAATTACAAATATAAAGTGATCACTCACGATTTTATAGGGATTGTTTACGGCTTTAAAGTGGTCATTTATAACCTTAAAAATTAAAATGATTGCTAGTGATCAATTAACCCAATCGAGGTGCAGGGCTCTATTGTCTGGGGGTAAAATTGATCGCTTTCCTCTGGTATCCCTCTCAAAGGAGTTTGGGTATGAATTGTCCATCACATTTCCTCACCCAGACCCTATTTTCGAGCGGGATAATGAGTCGATGAGGATGAGGTTTTTATGACGTAGTTATAAAGTTGTTTTCAAAAAATACCGTAAGTTGAATGCAAATGTAATAACTGAACTCTTTAAAAATCATTTTCTTGATAAGAGTTTGATTATTCATCAGTTTTAGGAATAATTAACTTTCAATTTCCTCTTATCTGTCGAGGATTTTTTCAACTTTACGAGCATCGATCCATATTTATAAATCAAAAATATTGAACACTCAATAACTAGTAATAAAAATAAAATTAGAATATTAGAGTTTTAGGATTAATAAAAAGTAGAATGGTTGCGCATGAAAATACATAGAATTTTTAGAGGTTATTTAAAAATTTACATTTTTCCTATTAAAAAATCTACTTTAGTGTCCTAAATAATACTATCTCCGATTTTATTTGTTCTTCCACTTTGGGTTTTTCACAAATATTAAGATAGATAGAATCTTTGGGTTGTAGTGAGTATTATTTTAATTAAATACTAGTGTGAAGTAATGATTATATTGGAAGTATAAAAAAGAGAAAATAATTAAATAGTAGTGTGAAGTAATGATTAAAATGGAAGTATGAAAGAGAAAATAATTAAATAGTGTGAGGTAAGGAAAGTAGAGTTTTAAGGGGTAAAAGTGGAATGAAAACTTTCCAAAAATAGATTGTATTTTGAAGTGAAACAACATTTGAAACTACCCGTTATAATAAGGTGGAAGAACTTAATACAATCGAGGGAGTATTCACACATAATATGTTAGGTAAAAGATATTTTAATGCGAAATCACTCCAAAACCTCTTATACCCTAGTAATATGGTTAGTTAGATATGTTGCTTCAACTAGGGTTTTAATAAATTCAATTAGTTTATGTATGTCGGTCACAAACATATTGAAGTCAACTCTATTATAGCAAGTAATGTTCCCAACATATCTATAATTTTCAATTTTAATTTATTTTTATTATTATAGGATAGATGAAGTAAAAAATAAATTTAGATGAGAATTGAATTTAAATTATAAAAAATAATATATATAATCTAATTGCAATAAGATTTGATTGTGTATGTCATCTTTTACTAATAAATTAAAGGTCACATATAGAAGTCACAATTGTACTTTGGATGGTTATTGTTTGTACAAAACTTTCCAATAGCTATTTCTAACAAAGATTATCATAAAGGATGAATGATAAGGTTTTTTCTTACCGCTTTTTTGTATCACAGATTCTTACTTGAGACCGTGTTTTGTAAAGACCGCTTTCAAAGTCCAGTCCAATTCTAAATATATATTGTTACAACTCTAAATATATATTTGGGTTGGACTTTTAATAGTCGTCTTTACAAAAGACGGTCTCTCAAGAGAGCACCTGTTTTTGTATTGGGGTAAGGCTGCAGAATTTTCCATACAAGTAACTGGCGAAACTTGGTAAGGAGGGGATGAGAAATTTTATTCTTGTTGTATGTGATGAGAATCAAATTTTATTATAAAGGAGTAAAAGAAAATCTTCAACAACTAGACTAATCATTCATTCTCTTGAAAATTCCGTTTATCTTTAATTGATTGCATATAGTGCATACTGCATAGAAAATTAGAAATACTAGTTTAAGGTAGTATTCCCTCTGTCTCATAATATTTTCTTTGTAGGAATATCAAGAAACAAAAGAAAAAAATGACTTCTTGGAAAAGTAGGAATATGTACAGATGAGATACAAAAATAAATTAATATCAAATAAGAATTTAAAAAGAACGTTAAGTCATAGGCTAAGATAAAAATGTAACAAATTTTATAAAAATGATAAAATAAAAAAAATAAAATAAAAAAAATTAGCAAAATAAGTACAATGGGGAATATGGATGATGGATGTTGACAAAATCATAGATTGGGATGGCATGGCGTTATGTTGCTGATTCAAAAAGATAAAATTTAAAAGTTTTCTCCTTGGTGGCTGCCTTTGTCTTTTGTTCAATAAAATATCTTTATTAGTTTTCAAAAGTCCACATGTATAAATTTATATTAAGAATACCCATCATTATTTACTTGTTATTATTCAAGAAAAAACAAAAAATGAATAAAAAAATCACTTACTAAATAATTGTTTTATCCAAAATCTTTCTTTTGGGATATTAATCTATTATTATTCACAAATTCTTACTTGAGACCGTCTATACAATAGACGTTTCAAGTTTTGGCCTGACCGAATTTATAAATTAAAAAAAAAGTTGATTGGTGATTGTAAGTTAAAAGGGAGATATGAGTTGGGCTCTTAAAAGACGTTTATACTATAGACAGACTTTCAAAGGAGGGTCTGTTATTCACAGTTTAAGAGAAAGTTTCCATGGGAGTGGTTGAGAAATTACACCTTGCTTACTCCTTTTAGGAACTTTTATCATATAAGAAGATAGGGATGAAATTTCCCACCAAAATGCTTCTATCAAGACTTAACTTTATACTTCCCCCACTTGCTACATTTAACTTTTTACGCAATTCAATGTGTTATTTTGTTCATTTATGAAAGTATGCGATTAGACGATTTAAACAAGATCCCACTTGACTATATTTTTACTTATATATTAGCCGCTATGTATAAAATAAGCTTAAATGATGAATAATGTCCAAAATCGAAATGTAATAAGTATTTGATCAGAACGGAGGAAATATTACTACGTAGCAATTAGGGACTAGCTAGGGTAGCAATTAGGGTTAAGTTTAATAGTTAAATATTTGTTTATCTAAAATTGCAAGTAAATCACATTTTTAGAGTGTAATTTATATTCGTATCCACTTATTATTTTCAAATTTACCATCTACTCATAATAAATGATGGGAGATTTTGGTGTATCCTATCTAACCACGTTTATGGTCATGGTCATGGTCATGGTTATTAGCCCAATGTCCCGCGCAAAGACAAAGTTTGGAGAAGAAAATGTAGTTTACAAATCATCCTCGTGCCCCTTCGATAGAGAAGAAAGGAGAAATACGCGCAATCAATTTTCAATTTTTAATTCTCAATTTAGTATACACATTTATTATGAGTAGATGCTAAATGGGAGATTTGCTAAAATGATTTTCTAACCCTATTGTTCTTCATCTATGAATTGTTTTTCTTGTCTATTTAATTACTTTAGAGATATTTTTGTAAAAAACTGCCTTTTGATGAAATAAGCTTAAATAAGAAATTTATATTCTCATAATATATATTATAATATTAAATGAGCATTTTAACTTATATATAATGCACATCATAAAACCGTCTCATATGACAATTTGCGTTTACTTTATAATTGCTCAAACATTGATTGTTAGCGTAGTTGCGTGCGTGCATACAATCCCAAAGACCAACAAATCCAAATTTTGATAATGAAGGCATATAGTCTAAGTCGGGTCCAAATAAAACATGTTGTGCACACTGCACATTGTACCTAACAAGATTATATAATTGAAGTCAATTCTTATTTGAGTTTATATGACAATTACACACATTACTTAGCATTTATTACATAAAATTTTACTCTGTGAAGTGTCTTTTAAAAAAACGATCTCTCAGAATGCCAAGTCATGTTCAAATATCTCTTGTTCGCAAGAATTGATAATGAAAATGTATGAATTCGTAACAAGGTGAACGCGATAGGAGTCTAAGAAGGAGCTCGGGGATGCAAAGTAGCTAATCATGTTAGAGTCCGCACAACAAACTTGGAATTAGGATAGTATAGACCAAGCTTCAAAAATTAAACTACTAATTTACTATTATGTAAAAACCAATATGTATAATTAACCCGATTTTGAACCAACGCAAAACGTCTAATCCAAAATCGACCCGATAACCCGAATGAACACTCCAATTAAAAAGATTGGTTAGTGACTCCAATTGAATACATGCATTCTCAGCCAGGACCTTCGCCAATATAAATTCTACACAGAAAAAAGTTTAGTTTCTGTTGGAAGGTTTCAAGTATATAACAATACTACTTGTTGAACCTCAGAATTCCCTACTAACATTCTGTCCTTCGCTACTAATCATTCCATAGAGCAAAGTGATCAGTAAATTTCGAAACATCAGTAAGCGAAAGCAAACCAGACCATATGCAGCCCTAAATTTATGAGATAAGTACTCGATCAAACTATAGCGTTAGAAGTGCCATCTTATGTAAAAAAAACAAGCTTTCCAAACAAACCGGACCATATGCAGCCCTATGTTCATACGATACCATTGAAATTAACACATTTTATGAAAATTAAAACTAAAATTTATTTGCATTCCACAATTTATACCAATAATAACAAAATATATTATGCGACAAAGGCCCATACTTTACCAAATCATACACAAGTTACAGCTGAAAATAGCGTCAAATAAACTAACTCAACAAAAAACTTAAGCTGATGGTTGAAACTCATGATATGTTATATACTCTAACACGCCTCTTATATGAAAGTGCATTGGGCTAGAAGTGTGGATGTGCATAGACGTTGTATATTCCACTTCAAATAAGAGGTGAGCAGATTCAAACTCGTGACCTCTTATCACGTTGTCTTCTGATACCATGTCAAGAAACCAACTCAACCAAAAGCTTAAGCCGATTTTTAATAACCAGAATATGTTACGAGTAACAAGTAGCATGAAACTAATTCAAAATTTATTAATCATTCTCTTTTTCAAAACTTGAATGTTTACAACTCTATTAACCTCAAAGCACCTAATCAACATAACAAAAACCAAGAAATAATTTTTCAAACACAAAAATTACCTTCCAAAATAATTCACCGCCTAATTCACTTTTCAAATTTGCAATTTATTCAAAACGACCCAAAATTATCCAAAACCGACTCACAATTCGTTGGTGTCGATTTACATCCCGAGAAAATTAGTAAATTATATGACAGCGGTTTAGAGCATTACCATTGACAAAAATCCCCTCCATCAAAGAGGAGCAGAAGCCACCATCTCCTTAGACTGTTCTTTATGCTTAACATACTGCTCCATAATAGCAAGTCTAGCAGTCTCAAAAGCAAAGTACCCAATAGCAGAGAAACCAGCACTATGAACAACTCTAGGACCCATTCCTCTACTAAACCCAATCCATCCTTCATCCCTCATAATCTGTTTAACAATGGTGCTAACTCCACTCAATGTAGCAGCAGCAACCTTATTAACACCATCACCAGGAACTTGGGTCATCAGCCTAGTCTTAATCACATCCAATGGAGTTGTTAATGAAGCTGAAATCACCCCAGCTAATGCTCCACAACATACACTCTCCAATGGTGTCATCTTCTCCTTGTTTGAGTGGCTTAAAACCGCGGCTTTAAGCCACTCGAACGACGAGAAACTCAAGACCCCAGAAGGCACATTCCTCAACAATGTAGCAGAGTAACCAGCATACAGCCCTAAAACACCATCTTTTTCCAAGATTTTAACTAAAACCTCCCAAGATCTTCCTTGTGCACCAGCTTGCATTCTTTGAGTGATTAGTTCTTTGGGTACCATTATTGCAGATGATACAATATTACCCATTAATCCTGCTGTAGGTGGGATTAATAAAGTTGGGTAATCATCGAATTTTGATAAAATTGATTTCCCAAATTCACAAGTTGCAAAATAAAGAGCGGATGAGAAAGTTGACCCTATCAATGCAGCTGAAACGCCGCTGTAAAACCCTAAAACCCCTTTTGATTGAAAGGTTTTAACAATGGCGTCTAGTGTACTGGAATAAATTTGGCTTGCCCCTTTTGTTTGAAGCTTTGTTTTAACTGTTTCGAGTGGGTAAAGACAAACATATGTAAAAGCACCGGCAGATCCTCCTGCGCAAGCGCCGATAAAAGCTCGCTCAAGAACCGAAAGATTGTTATAGGTGGATTTTAATGAAGATTTAGATGTGGGTATTTCTGTTGTTGTTGCTGTTAGGGTGTTTGAAGGTTTGAATTCCACAGAAATGGAGGTTGAGAGGAAATTGGAGAGGGAGACATTAATGGTGGATTTTGGGGATTTATGGGAGATTAAGATTTTGTTTAGATTTGAAAATAGGGTGTTAAAATTGTTATCAATTGTAGAATTGGATGAATTGTTGAGGGGTAATGGAGGTGGGAGAAGAAACATTGATGAAGATGATTTTTGAGCTTTCATGGTGATCATTTTGGGAGTGATTGTTTATGGTGTAGGCTTTGGGATTAGGGATTGTAATTTGTGAGTTTGGAGAATTTCATAGGGCGTGTTTGGATGTGAGTCACAAGTTCAAACCTTTTTCATTGTGATGATGTTATAAGTCATGGTTCATGCCTCTCTTCTTGGATGAGAATTTTTGTCAAATTATTTGGGTGTTTAGTGAGTGGTGATGAAAAATATTAGATTAAAGGAAGGATTAGGGTATGTTAATTTAAGTGTTATTTTTATCCTTCTGTATATGTTTGTGTTTGCACCTTATAACTTAAATATATGTGAGAATTTTTTAGCTTTAGGGTGCAAACTCAAAGAATTGAAGAGAGTTCAAGTTGAGCCGAGTATAGTAGGGCATGAAAAATAATGTTTTTCAATTATACTTGGGTGAAGTGGGCTAATCGAACGAGCAATAATGGGTAGCAAGCCATTTAACTCTAGGAATAGAATGCTTTTACACGAATAGCATTGCTCAAACGAGCAACAAATGAAGTAGATGACCATAGGCTTATAACCTGTAAGGATGTGTTCACAACTATAGTGCACAAAGTTTGAGATTACCTAAGCAAAGGGATGTGATATTTGAATAAGTTGTGGATGATCCTTCTAAGGAAGCTAGGAGTGGTGCTAAAACGAGCAAAGGTGGTGTCGATCTAGCATATGTCACGAGTTCATGAGTTTTACGAAATCATACGTATTTGGATTTTTGAGGAACTCGATGTTTGATTTCTTTAGTGCTCAGTGCCCTCTTAGAATAGTCTTGGAGGTTGAATTCAAAGCGTTACGAAACTTATGGAACATTATCATTGGGGATGAGAAACTTGTTAAAAGATTCTCTATATGTTGTTGATGGATGAATAGCTAATGTTGTGAATATGTGAGCATACAGCATAATAGGTGCTTAAGGTTTAGTGGAAATTACTTAGTAATATTTGGATCCATATTTCAATTTAAGACGATCAAAAAGCTATTTCATTTAGATTTTTAATTAACTTTTGACTTTTGTCCTATTTTATCTCAAAGTAGCAAACCAACAAGTAACTTTACATACATCCCTTAACAACCAATTAAAAGGTTAATATTATCCACTAATCAAACAAGCCAACTCTTTTAAAAAAGCTTATTAGATCACCAACCAAATCCATGATTTCTCAAATGAGACGATCTCATGGGAAAATCATATTTATTGGCTGACCCAATGTACATTTACAGTCTTGAAGTAATCACTTATTATCTTAAGAGTTAAGATGATCACTTACAATCTTTATGTGACCAATTATAACCTTAAAGTGATTATTTTTAGGGAAATTATCATTGGTGCCCCTGAGGTATGCGTTATTATCAATGGTGTATAAACTTTTTTTTTTTCCAATGGCACCCCTAACGTTTAGGGGTAATTACAACCGTGACCTTTTAAGTATTTTCCGTTAAAATTTCGTTAAGTTTTCGAAATTAACCTAACTAGGGTTAGTTCCCTCTTCTTCTTCACTCCTTCCATGGCTGCCTTCCATGGCTGTCCTTTCTTCAAAACCCAGAAAAATCCATTTTTCTCAATCATACAACTTTTCTCAATAATTCTACTTTTTCTCTATTTTCTCCCTCTTTCTTTTATGTCTTCTCTCTTTCTAACCCTAATTTCTGATTCATAGTCCCACTTTCCCCATATAACAACGATGCCAAATATAACAAAAGGGATCATTACAAAGATGATATGCCATTAATGGAGTTTTATAAGAGGAGGAATAAGATAAATTAGGAAATGTAATTCCTTCCTAAACAGAGAAAAAATGTGCAAATTTTGAAGAGGAAATTGAGAAGGAGAGAGAAATGGATTGTAAAGACATTGAGAAAATTAACCCAGAAAATGAAACTGAAGACCCTAAAAAGAAGGGTATTGTCATTGATGATGAGGAATTACATTACCCATGAAAATCTAAGTTTCAATCTCCTTCATTCTTTTCACCGATTTCAATCAAAACTTCCAATTTGATCGATTTAAGAACAGGAAAGATGGGAGAAAGAAAGGTATTAAACAAGTACTATCCTCCTGATTTTGATCCGGCAAAAATTTCAAGGCGAAGAAAACCTAAAAATCAACAAATCAAAGTCCGAATGATGTTGCCGATGAGTACTCGCTGTTCTACGTGTGGAAATTACATCTATAAAGGCACTAAATTCAATTCTCGCAAGGAAGATGTAATTGGGTAAACTTATTTGGAAATTCTTATTTTTAGATTCTATTTCAAATTGCTATTAAGACAGATCCGCAAAACTCTGATTATGTTGTTGAAGCTGGTGCGACTCGGAATTATGAAGAAATTGATAATCAGAAGAAGAAACGAGATGCTGAAGAAATGGGAGATGCTATGAAATCTCTTGAAAACAGAATTTTGGATTCTAAAAGGGCAGCCATGGAAGACAACCATGCAAGGAGTGAAGAAGGAGAAAAAGAAGAAACTAACCCTAGTTGGGTTAATTTCAAAAATTTAATGAAATTTTAACGGAAAATACTTAAAAAGGTCACGGTTGTAATTTCCCCTAAACGTCAGGGGTGCCATTGGAAAAAAAAAGTTTATACACCATTGATAATAACGCATACCTCAGGGGCACCAATGATAATTTCCCTTATTTTTATAGTCTTAAAGTGTATACTTACAATCTTAAAGCAGTTAAGTATAATATTAAAATGATTACTTATAGTATTAAAATGATTAAGTTTTTGCAGTCTTATAACGTTAAAGTTATCACTTACAATATTTAAGTATTCAATTAGAGAAACAAGATAATTGTATGACACTGTCTGATGGTGATGTGAGTTGCTCGAAAAATCAACCAATAACAAACAATCAACATTCATACAACAAACACCATTTATTAATTGTCAAACACCCAAAATGATCCAACTTGAACCCGATTCACCCAATGCCCATCTCTTTGTATATTGGATGTGACTACTTAAGGAGCTACTTTTGTGAGAGGTGAGATGTCTTTAAAACAAAAAATCATGTGCTAATAATTTTGTTAATTGTATTATTCAACCCATATACAAATAATATCTCATGTACCATGATGAGACTGTCTTACGCGACAATTTATGTTAATTTAGGACTTGAATTAGCCCTCTCAAGAATAAAGTACTTGAATTAGCCCGATTGGGTTCGGGCCAATACAAAACGACCGTAGATTGACGTCGTTTGACGGACAAATTTGTGGATTTAATGCCTTTCTTCAAAGCATTATCCTTCTCGTTCAATTTTTCTTTTGTGTGCTTCTGCCAAATTAGGGTTTTTCGCGAAGTCTGCTCTTAAGGTTTGTTCCTCCTCTCCCTTTTCCGTTCGTATCGCGAATTATATAATATAAATGGTTCTGTCTATTCACTACTACATTCGAATTCTCATTATCGTTTGTTGATTGAGTACAATTTCTTGTGTTATGCCATAATTTCATTGTTGTAAAGTCAGATCTGAATTAGGGTTGTTCATTTTTCACTTATTTGGTTGATTGATTTCCATTAGGTGAAGTATCGTCTTTTTAAGTTGTCCTGGGGTAATAAATTTTAGCTTTTATATTCAATTCCACGCCTTTTAATCTCCAGAGAATATTTGGATTTCAGTAATTTGATCTCAAGATTTTAACCTGCGAATAAATCCCGTTTATGTGATTTGATATATTTAACCTTTATTTATTTTCTGTGAATTGTGAAAGGCTGTTTTAGTATTTTTCTTTTGCTGATTTGATAGGTAATTGTGGTAGGCTGATAGTTTGATTTAAAATTGTAGGGTTTTCGATCCTCTGAGATTCCGTATGTTTTGATAACTTTTAGATAAGGAGCAAACGAAAATTTACATTTTTAGTTCTCAATTGGGTACCTTGGAGTTGGGATATGAGATTAAAATTCATTGAATGAGGCTTTTGTTATTATGAAAATTAGTTTTTAGTTGGTTTGTGTTTGATTTATTGTATCATTCAAGAAAACAAGCGTTTTGTACAAGATACTGGATTGTGTTACTGGTTTGATTGCTAAAAAGCTTTCACTGCTGTGGATTCTTTTTAATTGCTATGTACTATGTATTTTACTCGTTACAGCTTAATCTGGCGATTTTCTAAGTTTCATTGGAGGCTTTGTATGTACTATATTTTTGCTTATTATTACGTTTTAGATATTGTGGCAAAGTTACTATCTTAATAGGTTGTTCACTTACATTTGATGTTTTCTTGTAGAAATATTGTTTTCCGACAGGTAAAAATCATGGGAGATGCTGATGAATTTCGCTGTTTTGTGGGAAGCCTTTCCTGGTCTACTACTGACAGAGGCCTGAAAGATGCATTTGAAAAGTTTGGTCGTCTGATTGAGGCGAAGGTGAACTATTTGGCTTTCCTGCATGGAGGCACTTGTCACATAAGACACTTGATTAATGTTTTTGATCCTTGTTTATGTTGTGTATTTGTTGTAGAAATTATAAAATTTCCTGGTTGGGGTGAGCCCTAGTTTCTTTGTTATTTGCTAAGCTTATATTGATGTAGTTTGATAATAGGCAGTGACATTTTGAATTTAGGGTGATATTTAGTTCAGTACTTTCATAGTTTGATAACATGATTCTTTGTACGTGTAGTTCATTTTTTTGATTAGTTGAAGTGTTGCTCAAGAACTATGAGAAAGGGTCCATCTCTGTCAAGTGTAGCCTTATTTTTGATCGCTAAATGTCGTGTGGTGATGATTGTGTGCACTGTACTCTCTTCTCTTCTCAGTTATCACTATTTTGCTGTCAATTACTGAAACTATTGTGCTGTGAATTGTTGGTGGACTTTATAACAATTGGTAAATTGAGAACATAGTCTATTATGCTACATGTGGAAGCAAGCTGAAATCGCTTACTGTGTAGTAGTGAAAGCTGTAAAAGTGGGAAAGGGAGGCAATGTATGAAACTTATATTTATTTGCATACTGTCACTAATTTAAGAGTATTGCTCACTTCATTTTTGTTCAAATCTCTTTTGTGTTTATGTTTGAAGATTTTTTCCCTGTTTGTCGTTTTTTGTTCCTTACGCGTGTGATTTACAATCAATAGGTTGTTTTGGACAAGTACTCAGGAAGATCTCGTGGTTTTGGTTTTGTTTCTTTTGATGACAAGAGAGCTATGGAAGAAGCTATCGATGCTATGAACGGCATGGATTTGGATGGCCGTAACATCACTGTGGAAAAGGCCCAACCCACTCAAGGCGGTTCTAGGGACCGCGATGGAGACTATGACCGTGGTCGTGATCGTGGACGTGATCGTGGTTATGGAGGGGGTTCAAGGGGTGGTGGCGGCGGCGGCGGTGGTGGTGACTGTTTTAAATGTGGTAAACCAGGACATTTTGCTCGTGAATGCCCTTCAGATGATGGAGGTAGAGGTGGTGGTAGGTATAATGGAAGAGGGGATAGGAGAGGTGGTGATCACTATGGACCCGACCGTGGAGGAGACCGATATGCTGGAGGAGGAGGTGGTGGTGGTGGAGGTGGACGTTACAGGGGTTCTGGTGGTAGCCGATCAGGAGGATACGGGGGTGATAAGTATGGTCGTGACCGATCTGGGCCGTATGAGAGGCCAGGAGCCGGTGGTTATCGCTAAATTTTAATGGTGTGTAGATGACTTTATTCTCATGGCTTGTGGTTTTAGTCTTTTTTTTTAAAGTGAGTTTACTCTGTCTTAACATTTGTCATTTTAATTTCAGCTTTGTCGAAGATGCTGTTCTACAGGATAGTCTTCACAAAGAGGGGGAAAGCTTTTTACCTAGTTGTAATCTAGTGGATGACATCTTATGTGGTTTCAAACTTGGAATGCGTAATTAGAATTGCAAACTTTTCTGTTTCTCATCGAGAAGGCATTTGTCCCTCTGTGGAGAATTTCTATTTCAGGTGCTCAGTGATGTTATGATGCGATCTTGTGCTTGTTTGATGGTGACATCTGATTTGGCTCTTTAGAAATATGAATCTTGTTTTCGCTGCCATACCTGGATTTACATCCACGTGCATTGCTGTTTCTTGGATGCAAACTGGTTTTGGGTTTGTTAGAGGGAATATGAATGGGTTGAGCGCCATGATCCCAAGTATATATCCATTTTGATTGTTATGAGCTGTGACCGTGTCTTTGGAAGGGTGCAAGCTGTTTTGTTCTTGTGGCATTGTCTCTTACTCTTTTCTAATGTTCCTAATCCGCATTTAAAAACGAATTTTGGAAAAAGATTGAGCTTGGTAATTTTCTATTATACTTAGCTGTTTGTTTATATTTCACTATTATATATGATATTAATTGTTTTGTCCTTTTGGCAGGCTATATATTGGCCTTTTGTGGTACATGGTTGGGTTCCTTTGTTGATAGTATTGTTCTACTGTGTGTCCATACTTTGTTACGAAAATTTTATAGTGCTTTGGGATTCCATCAGTTAGATGAATTTGAGAGGTGACTCTATACACTGCAGTAATTTTGCAATGTTACAAATGGAATACAACATTGGTCTTTGCTAGGGTCCTGATCTTAAAGGCATGTTCTTTTTACAGAGAGTGATGCTCGTTTGAGTCATTTCTTTACTTCCTATCCTGCGAGCCTGTTTCTCAACAAGTTCCTGACAACAGGGTTAGCCCTCACTGGTAGTTTTTCCGTTTAGAGTTCTTTATTAGGCTCGTGGACTTAGTAAGAGAGAATCACATTGTCCCTTGGGAATCAGTCTGCAGTGCTGTTTTGTCGAGTGGGACCGCCTTGCTCTCCTACTGAGAATGCAACTTGCTCTTTTTGTGAAGTGGGCTGCCTTGTTCAGTTCCTATTGAGAATGCAACTTGCTCTTTATGTGGAATGGGGTATCTTGTTCGGTTTCTACTCTAATTTTGACTTACGTTTCAATGGTTCGATAGTTTGTCATCTTTGTGTTACTCATCTATAGACTGGAACTGGTGAGATGTCTGGTGACTTCCGACTACTTCTGATCTATTTTGCAGGTGATATTTAAATGACTAACTGCATTTTTTTGGATGCTGTCCCCCACCTTTTTTCTCCGTCGTGTGGTTTTTAATTAGTTGGTTAGGTTGTTTGAAGAACATAAATTATGGTATCCAGGGTCTTGTTGATAGTGAATTTCTTAGTTTTAAGCTAGGCCTAGGAGTGCTTTAGCAAAACCTGATTTAGTACTATGATTGTGATGTCTGTTTTATGCATCCAACCCTTTTGTATTAGACCGTCTCACTGTGAGACGAGTCCATACAAAAGGCTCATTATGCATTATTGGGCTATTTAACCCAAGTATGGGGCACGTCTCACGGTGTTGGGGCACGTCTCACGGTGAGACCGTCTCATACAAGAATTTGTGTTATGCATCTGTTGTGTTGAATAGAGTATTCCCCCTAGGCCCTAATTGTGCATTTTTATTGATATATTATGGTTACTTACTGTGATTAGTTATGTGAAGCTGTAGGGTACTACATTACTATATCTATAACTGTTGTCTGAAATATGCAGTGCATAAGCTTTAGCATTTGAACTCTTCTAACCTTTCAATTAGCACAAATATATTTCCATTTTCCTTTATTTCCATTTTCCTTTTGCGACTGCTATCTGTTACTCTCCGACTGTGTGCATACTGGTTAGTAAAGTAGGAGCGTTGGAAATTCGAAATCTGATTTCTGGAAGTAATTCGAGTTATGTTTGGCAGTCTTTGAATTTTTTCTGGGGTTTCGAATTTATGTATTTCTTCTTGCCTCTATTTTCCTCTCTGCTCTATAAGGTGTTATTGCTTACAATGTCTCCAAATGCTTGT
Organism: Amaranthus cruentus; assembly: GCA_019425755.1. Lineage (NCBI taxonomy): Eukaryota > Viridiplantae > Streptophyta > Magnoliopsida > Caryophyllales > Amaranthaceae > Amaranthus > Amaranthus cruentus. The sequence continues at coordinate 2,541,294 of CM033455.1, forward strand.
GTTTTGCTGTTTAACAGAATCTTTATGTTGCTGTCTATTGAAAGTCCCATTTGTATCAATTTTTGGTTATGTTCTGAAATAGGAGTTGAATTGCATCATGATATGTATACTTTCATTCAAAAGATCTTGCGGTAGGGAGTAGAGCATTTTGATTCTTGTTAGTTGCACCCGATGATCTATGAATGTGACAGTGGTAACTTGAAACTTGTGTGGGTAGCATTGACACGTTCCTGCTTCTGTTCCTGCTCGTGCCCCTTGGTCAGATGGTATATCGACAGAATAGTCGAGGAAATTAAGCTAGAGGAATTTGAACATGGTTGGGTTTGTTGACTGTTTCGTTCCGAGGACTAGATCTACCATTCTGCCGTATTGATAGTGTGGGCGGGGCCTTTTGTTAAATAGGTAGCTTGATATGTAGTTATGTATATGTATCATTATCAAATAACTTGCGTTGTTAATTATTTGTTTTGATAAGGGGTTGGAAATTCGTTAATTACTTTACTCATTTTTTTTTTCTCTAGTTTTTATTTGTTTTCTTGATTAGTTCGTGTTACTAAAGGTAATATATTAACTTTCATGTAATTTTCAATGTTGCAATTGCAATGGAATGAAGGGGTAAATTTTATTTGAGCCCCTCCTAAACTTTTTGAGTTGATAGTTTTAATCAACATGGTATTACTACGAGTAGAAATCAAGCTCAATATTGAGTTTTGATCGACTTTATTTGTATAACTCGTAATTTGTGTCTATCATTTAAAGGGTCTTGACTTGTTTGATGGGTTTCTTACAATTACAATTTACAAGTTAGAAATTTGGAAACTCGTTAAAATTACAGTCCTAGTAAAGTTAAAATTACTCCTCCACAAACTTATTGAGAATTCATATAAATATACTTTCTTTGTTCCATATTACTTGTTACTAACTGTGACATGTTGTGTGGAAAAATATCACTATCAGTAGCAAGTATTGTGGAACGGATAGTTAGACTTGGTAGTTTGGATCTAGTTATAATTTTCCAAACTTGAATGAAACAAATAAATGGAATGCAAAACAAAACACAATACAAGATCATATCATTTTAAAAAGGTATCTGATTAGTTATGAGCATTGTAAATATCAAACGACTGCAAAATCTTTTGTGATTATTTTTTATTAGCGCTACTGTCTTCGTGGTGGGAAGAAAAACGTGTATAGCTGTTCCTCATACATAGTTGTCTTCTATAATGATCATGAAGATAGTGGTGATGTTCCAAATGGCTACTTTCGTCTAAGATATCCAAGCAACCATATATGTACCACATGTTTTTCTATTAAATACATACATTAAAAAAAGATAAATTTATGAATTAGTTCAGAAAAGAAGATATGAGAATTGAGAAAGGATGATTCGCAGCAGAAAATCTAGTAAAATCAATGAATGATGAGAAATATTCATGTAAAGTATAATGTGTATTGCATTGTTTTCATCAAATGTGCATCAATTTACATCTTTTTTTAAAAGTAACAATGAATTCTAACAACACTAATTAACCTATTCTATCCTATTTCCCTAAACTAAATTCAGTAAATTTTCCTTTTACTTCCCCATCTCCATTGAAGTTTGTTTGTTCTTAATCATCATATATTTCAGTAAGGCATGATATGAGTAGTTTTTGTATCATATACACCCAAACAAGACTTATAATTCACCCTCAAAACTTTCACCAAATCACCACACATTTGCTTAACAATTGGTTTACAATTACTTTGAAGTAACAACAAAAACTTTCCTAACCCGTTACTTCTTCCTAATATTTCCTTCACTTTTTCATCCCTAAAAAGATAGCATACACTCCAGAGCACCGTAACCCCGTGTTCCGTTGCCTTATCAGATACCTTCATCAACTTTCTTACAATCTCAACCACACATTTTTCTTCCTCACAAATCGACGCTCTCCCTTCTGCACATGTGGACATGATTTCAAGCATCTCTAATGATCGATTAATCACCATTGAATCTGATCTTCCTGCGTCGCAGAGGATCTCGGATACTCTTTTAACAATACCTAATTTTACGAGCTCTGTTTTCGCTGATTTTGAGCTTGCGATTGCAATTAATGCAGATAATCCAGCTTCAATTGATGAATCCAGAACAGATGTAACTAATTTGTACAGCTCATGGAACAAATTCGGTGTTTCGATTAACAAAGTTTTCGTTTCTTTGTCGATTGCGATTTTCTGCACAATCTTCGCTGCTGCAATCTTCGATTCAATGCTTCCATTCCGCAATACAACGACGAATTTCGAAAAACAATCAGAATTCATCAATTTTTGAATCTTCTCACCACCGCAAAGATTCAAAATCAAGAAAATCAACTCCAAATTCTCAATATCATCACATTTCACCATCAATTTCTCAATCGAATCCAAAAAATCATCAGAATTCGCTACAACTCTACAATAATCGCCAGATTTTCTCGCACGATCGAGAATGTTCTTAAGAGATAAACAAACTTCACGAGGCTTAGAATGCAACGAAGGAAGCTTAACAAGGCGAGGAGAAAGAGGCGAAAAAGTATGAGAAAGAGACCAAAGATGAATCAAACGATGAAGAGTAAGATTAGGAACAAAAGAAGGAGAAGAAAGCGATTGCATAGTAGCAGGACAAGTAGTATTACCACAATCTAGCCATGCTTGAATACTGGAACGATCGTAAGTAACACCAGTAGAAAGAGAAACAGGAGATTTCATAACTTCAAGTGAAATCGGACATCGGAAATAGCTTGGAATACTTACACAAAGCTCATTCTGGTTTTTCGCCATTGTTATGGAGCTGTAAGGAGATCGAGAGAGAGAAAGTAGGTAGTTAAGGAGAGAGAAAAGAGGGGGTGAGTGTTTATATTAAGAGAGTCAAAAGGTCAAAGGTCAGAGATTAAGAAAGGATTGTTTAGTCAAAATGGGTAAGTTATAAGTTTGAATATGAGTAAGAGAGAGAATTAGTAGGTGGGCGTGTTGAATAAGATTACGGCATTAACCACACGTCCGTGTGCGTGGGTGAACCGGCGTGTGTTATTAATTATTTTTGTATTACTTGGACTAATAAATCTAAATAAAATTGAGTCATTAATCGAAATTGAATAAGATTAAATTTAATTATAAATAATTTTCATATATTAATTAAAATAAACGAGGGTAATTTTATGTGGTAATTCTGATTATTTTGGCTGTGTGACGTGATAGACAAATCTTTTTTTAATTCATATGGTAACCTTGATCTCTTAATTTTTCCATGTGGTAGACAAAAAAGTAATTTATTTGTTAACTTTACGCTATGTTTACTCCAACATAATGAAAATTCTGATTATTTGTTAATTTATTTGTAATCATCGTAATTGTAATTGACCATAAAATTTGAGATCCAGTAGAAATAAGTACTTAATTTAACTAAAAACTTAAGATTTTATCTATCACATGAAAATTTTGAATACTTAAAATCACCATGCGAATTTTAAAAAACAATTGTGGCAAAATCAAAATGTCTACAAATGCTTAAAAAATAATAAGTAGAAGTAGTGGTATATAAATCTATAAATGCTTTCTTGAGAGACCGTCTTTTGTAAGACAACTCTCAAAAGTCCAACTCAAATTTATATTTAGAGTTGTAACTTGTAACAATAATTATTTAAAATTAGACTGGACTTTTAAAAGCCGTCTTTATAACAAAAGGACTCAAGTAAAAATTTGTGATAAATCTACATCGATGGAGGACTTTAATGTGAATGTTTTGTTACTTTTTACGTTATTGAGTTTGTTGGAATTTAATATAGAGGCGGTCCAACTTTACGGTTTGGTCACTTGGTGCTCAACAATTCAAATAGGAAATTAATTATTTACTTAATTAGACCATAGACTTTTTTGGAAAAAAATTAATAATAATTGGACTTTTGTGGGATATTAAAATAATAAAGTGATGTGGATTCAATTTTGCCACAAAGCTTAGTTGTCAAGGCGTTAGTAATTAACAAATTTTCCATATTATTTAAAATACAATTTTATCATGAAGATAGACGCAAGTTTATATTATATTATCAAATTTTAATATTTTTAAAAATTACACTAATCGTTATAAATTAATATTGTAACAAAATAACCAACATTGTATAAAATTATTTAATTTAATAATCATTTAATGATGAAGTGACACACTACAACATAATATGCTTTTATTGAGATATATTTAGCGACATTTAATTTATATGTCACTATTTCTAATTTCTTATAGTGTATACAGAGGATTTAGTGACATTTATCAGACCCTTTAGCAGCATATTAAAAAGTCACACTACAGCTTTTAGCGACATAGGATCTAGTGACGTTTCTCACAAATGTCACTATAGACTATACACTAACAATTACATATGACACTAAAGACTAAATTAAATATCGCTAAATCACTTTATGGCGGAACTTAAAATAAACATCAATAATTATTACACTCAAAATATGAATTAGTGAGATTTTTTTAATGTCACTAAATCCAATGTCATAAAAAGCTAAATTTGTTGTAATGACATTGCTTAGACTCCTCCATAGAGTTTCTAAGCAATGTTTTTGAATATTATACTCTTACAAAATTAGTCTAGAAGTCCGTACAATATATGAAATTATAAAAATGTATAAATAATATATTTTCTAAACATGATGTAAGAAAAATTGTGCTTAGTCAGTTGATGGGTTAGTTGGACTGACCAAATAGCTACAAAAAAATTTGGCCTGTTGGACTGACCAAGTCGCTATTTGATCTGTAGGCTGGCGACCAAAATTGTGCTAAGTCGACTAATGGGATTGGTACGTTGAGAGGTTTTTGGCAGTGTATACTTTCTTTGTTCTGTTTTGTTTGCTATAAATGTATAGACACATATATTAAGAAAGTATTGTGCAATTATTAGGTGTATGTGGAGATTTCTTTTTAGGAATTTTTTAAATATTATTTGATGAAAAATGAAAAAGAAAAATAGGTTTTTTGGATGATTGTGAATATTATAAAGATTAAATAATGGTAGGTATAAAAGTTAATGAGTTATAGAGTAGGATAAAAATATGAATAGGTAGAACTTTAAATGATTAGTTTTTTTACTAAAAATGGAAATGTAGCAAGTAATAATAAACTTTCTAAAATAGAAAATATAGCGAGTATTATAGAACGGAGGAAGTATTATATAATTATTATATTATATCTATTTATATACATATTCTATAGAAATAGTGACTAGATATATACATTATGACTTAGAATTACAAAACCTTAATATATTACATTCTTTGTTATATTATACTTTCAATTAATAATGATATTTTTCCGCACAACATGTCACAATCATCTGTAAGTATTTCAGAATAGATGTATTATTACCCTTCAAATATCATGCATGATCAATTTGTATGAAACAATTGTATCTCAACTTCCTTGGAACAAGAAGTGTTATTGAGATCAATGTTATCAAAAGTGATTGCCCTAAAAGAATAAGCATTGCCTATTTCTGAAATTGTATTACTTGAACTTCCAACTCTCCAATATTCACTAGTTTGATCATGTAGTCTTGTTGGAGCTTTTGAAATTTTGTTCATAGATAAAGATCTTAATTTCCTTAAACCTTCTAGTCCCATTGTTACTTCTTTCATGGTTGGCCTCTCTTGTCTTATTGGGTTCAAGCATAATTTTGCAATATTTGAAAATTTGATGATGTCATCTTCTTTGCCATCCTTTAAAACTATGGGATCCATAATCTTGATTAAACTTGACTCATTCATTGATGAAATAAAATACTCTACCAAACTTGTGTCATCTTCTTCTATTGGGTGAATAGGGTTTCGTCCTGTCAAAAGCTCAATCAAAAGTACTCCAAAACTATATACATCGCTCTTCTCTGTATATTGGCCTGAATAGAAATATTCAGGATCCAAATAACCAAATGTTCCTTGAATACAAGTCGACAAATGAGATTGATCTATATCAACCACTCGAGAAATCTCAAAATCTGAGAGTTTAGCATTGAATTTATCATCCAAAAGTATATTACTGGATTTTATGTCTCTATGGTAGATAGGTGTAGGAAATTCTGAATGTATATAATCAATTGCAGTGGCAATTTCATAAGCAATTTTCTGACGTATTTCCCATGTAAATATGAACTCAACACTAGGGTTTTGGATCAATTCCGAAAGTGTTCCATTGGATATGTACTCATAAACAACTAATGGAATGTTTCCCTCCAAGCAGCATCCTAAAATCTTGACCACATGTCTATGTTTAATTTGGGATAAAAGAATTATCTCATTGATGAACGGTTTCCATTGGTTTTGATCGAGAGCTCTTGATCTTTTAACGGCAATAACATTACCATCTTTTAACATTCCTTTGTAAACTGTACCTTGTCCTCCTTGTCCAAGAATACGATCTTTGTCAAATTTGTTAGTGTATTTCTTTAGTTCTGGTAGACTAAAGATTTTAATTTTCTCAGTGGCTTCTCTATTGGAACATTCTTGTATGTTGAGTTTTTCATTGAAGTATTTTTTTCTAAGCTTATGCTCCTTTCTTCTCTTTTTTGTTTTGAATTGCCATATACTCCAAAAAAACCCAGAAGTTATAATGGATCCACCAAAAACTACATTAATAATTAAAATAAGAACATATTTTCTTTCAAAAAAAATAAGAACATATTTAATATATAATCTATAATAATAATAATAATAATAATAATAATAATAATAATATTTTTGTTATTATTATTATTATTATTATTATTATTATTATTTTTATTTTTATATTTTTAATTTTTTTTGGCCAAATAAATTTTATAAAATGCCAGCATAATTGCCAAAGCTTACATAAGAGGTTTATGATCAGACTAAAATGTCCCACCCAAACAAATCTCCTAAGGGTTTCTTATTAGAGATCTATAAATTGTTCACTATTCTCCTCAATGTCTCTAAATACGCATCATAAAAAATTATAAAAAATATACGACAAGAAAGTATACATTAAGACAAATTTAACAAAAACTCATGAATATATTTTATGTTCAATATATTTCTCAAAAAACTTAATTAAATTTTTCTCTCCAAATGATCAAGAAGAACATTAAAGAAAATTGGAATGTGTGCCATACTGCCATGCAACAATAGATGATTCGCATTTCCCTATAACCTTATAACCATAATTAATTGTTCATATTATTTATGGAAAATGATATATACAACTCTAAGGGCTGTATATAAGAAGGAATCTTACATTTAATTTATTTAATTTAATATTATTTTTGCTTTGGAAACATAAGTTAATTATACTTTATTATTTTATCATTTATTATTTCTTGGAAACTTAAAAATCATTATATAAAATATTAATTGTTTTCTAATTTTTAGATTAGATTCTCTTAAAAACTTAAAATTAATAATGATAAAATGAATTTGTTAATTTTTATGTACAGCCCTAAGGATTGTAAATATCATTACCCATTATTTATTTACTGTTTTTTAACATAGTTTTCAGGAAAAACATTTTTCTCGTTACCTTTAGTTTGGTAAGCCACAAATCAACTGTTAACTTTTAACAAGGGTATACTTCCTCGTTACATAATACTCGCTATAATTTTTATTTTGGGAAATTTCATATTACTTGCTACATTTTTTTTTTAATAAAAAACCAATCATTTAAAGTTATACATACTCCTATTTTTATCCTACTCTATATCTAATTACTCCCATTTTTCTTTTTCATTTTTCAACAAATAATATTAAAAAAATTCAAAAAAGCAACTTTCCACCTACTGCTCATCATTACACAGTAACTTCTTAATCTTTGTGCCCATGCAATAGTAGCATGTAAATCAGAACAGAGGAAGTATATATTACTCCCTCCATTCCTTAAAAAAGTTCCCACTTTCCATTTTGGGGTGTTTCAATTGTTGTTCTCATAAGGAATTTTTCCACTTATATCACAAATTTTGGACAAAAATAACCTCACTCATCCTCATTTTAATATTTTAATAATGAATAATGTCCCCACATATCTTCCACTAACTCCATTTTAACATTTTTGTATTCCTTATGGTCCCAACATGTTTCCCACTAAATTCATAAAAACATTTTTTAATTAGTTGTGGTCCCCATATTTTTTCCACAAACTTTCTTTAAATGCTTTTTTAATATTTGTGGTCTCCACTTTTCCTCCATCAAATTTATTATTCAATAAAATAATATCTCCACTCTCTAAAAAATTTCACTTTTCTTACTTCCCGTGAATATTCCCAATGAGAACAACAATAGGGAACGAAGGGAGTATATATAATTGGTTAATTTTATCTTTAATTATGGACAGGCCTTTTCATTTTAAGACTATATACTCCGTTATTTTTTTCATTTATTTTTTACACAATTTTCAAATTAAGTTTTAAGGTTTAATTAATTTCTCTAAATATAAATTATAAAAAATTATAAAGGCGAATTTAACAAGATGTCAAATTAATATTATCATTCAAAATTCTTAATTAAATTTCTATATCTATAAAGTGGAATATTTCAAATGAAAAGAATATTAGAAAATAAAGGGAATAATAAAGATGATGTTATACATGCAAGCATTTAGGCGGCCGATGCTTGGCCTCTTATAAAAAATTTAATACACAATATTCTTCCTTCAACTCTTAAAATTGTTTTATTCATTTTATTTAATGGTAATATATTGATAATTAGCTTACCTAAACTTGCGTCAACACCAACCATACCGAAATTGAACCCTGTATCTAAAAATAAAAAAAAAAGTACAATTAATAAATTAAATAAAGTCATAATATAACAGAATGAATAAAACTCTATCAATTACTATTTTCTTCTCTAAACCTGCATATATAGTGATAGATCTTTATTTTTGTATTTTGTTTATTTATTTAATAGGGGCATCTAATTTAAAAAATTGTTTCTTTGATTAACATAAAATTTGTATATGATATGGCATGATTCTTTTAAAAATTTATAATCCTTTAATTTATTGTTGTTATTTCGTGCTTTTCATAGATTGTTAGCAAAATTTTCGTCATTATCATATTGACTAAGATTATAGCAACAAATAGTCCCATAACTTTTAGGAGTATTAAACATGCATTCAATTAGATTAGACATGTAAATAAGAATAGTGAGAGTTGACATTCAGGACACTGTAAGTAAGCATTTAGGATATTGTAAGTTGACATTAAAAATGATGTAAGTATACATTAAGAACACAGTAAGTAAGCATTAAACTTTAATGGTTGGGACTGAGAGATTGTCTCTCTGAGAGAAAGTCTCTTAGGAGACCGGCTACACCATGAGACGATCCCATATCTCTAATGTTCACTTTAAGACTAAAAAAGTGATCAATTAAGACTATAAAATTGTAAGGAATTACTTAAGATTATAAGTGGTCACCTTAAAATTATTAGTGATTATTTTAAAATTATAAGTGTACATAAAGTCAATCCAATAGAGATCGTCTAATCGTGAGATTGATTAATTTGAGAATTTATAGTGTTCAATTGAGTTTGAATTCTAAATCCACCACTAATTATAATCGTCTAAACCGCAAGTCATTTATTGACTAATTAAAATATAAAAACTTATAAATAAAAGTTATAATAAAATAGCTACGAAATTAATTTAATACTAAAAAGTAAAAAATGCGTGTTAAGCTATAATTCGTAATTTAAGATTAATTTATTTGCTATTTTATATAATTTACTTGCAACTTATTCACCCACTAAATATTTAATCCACCACTAAAATACTTCTTAGATATGTTGTGCGAGAAAGTCTAACTATCAGTTGAAAGTATAATACTACTTGCTATTTATATGAACGAGACATTTATTTTTTTACACTATTCACTCATTACTCTTTATTTGTATTTTATTCTTAATTTATAGATTAAAACATAGTCAAGTGAAATTTTGTTAGATTCGTCTCAATGCAAAAATTATTAATATTCACATTTTATAATATTTCGTAATGTATAGTAAGAGATATTAAGCATTGAATAAGTGCATTGGATATTGTGAAAAAATGAGTAGAAGAGAAGAAATACGCTAGCTAGTATGCTTACCAATAACAAAACCATGTGTATTGCCCCATTTAAGAACAACAGGTACAGAAGTGATCTTCCCTGCCCCTGATGCTGCTAATGGTATTCCATCTTCAAAATACTTCCTACTAATCAAGAAGGCTGACCTGAAACTGCAACTTCCATTTGTCTCTGTATTGATTACTTTTATACTATATTCTCTCAAATGTGAAGTTGTTTCAAAATTTGTCTGACAACACTGATACCCATAGCATCTGCTAGGCCTAGGCCTTATAAGGGCAGTATCAGGCTTAGAAACAGAGGTACATCCTGTTATGATTTCACCCTTTTTATCATACATTAATCCATATCCATTCTCACATCCCACTGATACAAATACATTATTTGTGTAATCATCATAACGATGTTCACTGTCCGCAAAGTAAAAGATAGATTTGGTTAAGTTATGGCTCACCCATGTCTCATTTTTAGTATTATTATTATTGCTTCCGCAGACACCACCTATTGATGATGTTGTTGGAAATTTTACGATTAGAAAACCACCCCTGGAAATGGAGTAATAAGGTATGATCTCTTTGATCTCCAGATTGAGATGTTTTAAATAGGCTCTGTTTGGGGAGGAGGAAGTATCACATTCCACTGAGAAGCTTGAGTTTAAGTAGCAATTTGAAGCCCCTATTCCAAATGGATATCGAATGTTTGTATTCCCGCATTTGCGTATACATGATGATGAGTGTTTTTGTAGGGATTGTTTCCATGAATATGAAAATATGATTGATAACATCAACACTTTTAGTGTGTATGTGTTTGGGTTATAACTCATTTTGTATGCTTATTTAATTAATTATCACTTTCAAGAAGGGATCGGAGTTACATATATATAAACTCTGATCCTACAAAGTTGAACTATTTTGAATAACAATTATGAGAAAATAAAAAAAAAAGGAAGGGAAGTGGTAAGTTGGGAGAGCAATAAGCTTTAATAAATTGGGTCTGACAGACGTCTCTTAGAAAGACGGTTTTTCAGGAGACTAGCTGATTACATTTTAATACTTTATTAAATTAGTAATTTGGCATATAAGTGTTCTAGTTGAGTTTTGGTTCTTTACGGATTCAATGGTGAATGGCAGCCATAATTAGGCATACTAAGGCAAAGTGAGGTGATATTAAATTTATTTAAATTTATTTTCGCCCTCTCTTTAAAATTAATTTCAAAGTACAAAGTATCTAGCACATGATTCAAGGCTAGCTACAATTTTTTTTATATATTTTCCCTATATTTTACTACTTCAGCATACTAAAATGTTAATTATTTAGAAAAATAATTTAAAATCAACAATTAAACACGTTTGATATATATACTACTAAAGTGAGCTCGTACCAAATTTAACACAATGACTACAAAAGTGTAAATCATACATTGTTGGTTTGTTCCTTTATATTGTGTTTGGATTGAGGGATTTTGAAGAAAAAAAAGGAAATATTGAGCGATGTGCTTTCCTTTATTAGTATAGCAGTTTTAAAGTGGAAAAGATTTGAAGGAAGAGAATTGAGGAGATTTGAAGTAGTTTAATTTATTATTTTTGTTAATAGTCAAATTTTTTCAATTTTACAAAGATTTAAAAGGAAAAAAATACGACGACTATCAACAAGATGAAAATGACTATTACTCATACCATTTTGCTTTGTAATCTAGACCAAACTATGTAACTTCACTTCCATGATTTTTAAGTACAAAATTCATCTTTGTCATTCCCTTTCTCTTTCTTTTATTTCCCTTGACAAAATAATAAATTATCTACTTTTTTTTCTTCCCTCTCCCTTTCCTCCCCCCACTTTCCTTTCCATCCGACTACTTTATCCAAACACAATATTAGGCTACTCCTTCAATTCCTTTAGGTTGTGTTTGAGAACTAGCATTTCATTTTAAATTAATGATTTCAATTATAAAATCATGAATGTAGAATTTGAGAATGACAAGGTTTGGGAGATCATTCTCAAATCCTCATCTTTAAACTATTTTGATAACAATTGTGGATTTGACTCAAATCAAACTTTGAAATTCTAGTATTTTCCAAACACTAAGTTTGAGTCAAATCTATATTTTCAAATAAAATCCCCATTCCAAAACATAACTTTATGAAGTTCTCACAAGGAATGTTCACGAGAATTTAGAAATAAAATCTTTTAGATAGTGAATATACTTCTTTCGTTCTGAAATACTCGCTATATTTCTATTATTGACACTATTCACCGTTCAAGCTTATTTTATATATTGCGCTTAATGTGTAAGAAAAAATATAATCATGTTGGATCTTGTTTGATTCGTCTAATCGTATACTTTTAATTTTTTTTTTTCGAAAATTTGAAATTATATTGCTCAAAACACGACAAAACACTGAGACTTGGGAGCCCCAGACCCGCCGGCATAAAAAACCCCGCGAGGGGAAAAAGCCATTGAATCAGGGGACCAAGAAACAGGCCACTCAGAACAGCATAGGAGTGGGCTATGCGGACACACAACAACGGTAATACTAAACACCTTATACACCAAAAAACTAACTCCTACCACCTTACACACCAGGAAATTAATCTAAACCACCAAAGGTACAAAACCAGTACACCAGGAAACATACTGTATACATCTATCAAAATAATCAAAAATTATAGCAAAACAGCACTCGGGTTAGACGAAAATCCATGGTATGCGATCGTATACTTTCATAATATTAACTTTATATAATTTTCAGACGTGTATAATTTAATATATAAATGATTAAAATATTTTTGTCCGAAATTTGTGATATAAATGATATTTTTTTATGGGAACAACAAATGAAAAACCCAAAATGACGAATTAGAACTTCTTTAAGGAAAGGAGGGAATATTATTTTACTCATATGATAAGAATAAATAATTTAGCAAAAAAAAATAAAAATAAAAATAAAAATTCTCAAATAAATGGACAAATAAAATAAGATAACCAATATCAAGGTCATTTATTTAAAACCAAAAACTACTTATACATTTCCTTCGTTCCATATTACTTGCAACATTATAAAATAATGTACTATTTATTCATCATTCTTAATTTATAATTACTTATAATTTATAAGCTAAAACATAGTCAGGTGAGATCTTGTATAAATTGTCTCAAAGCAAAGATTATTATTATCATCAATTTCTTATAATTTTTTAATATGCATAATAAAAGATATTAAAGATTAAATTTGTACATTTAACGGAACAAAAAAGTAAAATAGAATAAGCAATTTGAAACGAAGGTAATAGTTATATGCTACATCACAAATTGATTGCAATTTTATGTTTTAGTGGAAAAACTTTTTAATATTAGATAAACCTTTTTTCTCCAACAATAATATAATATAAGAGGGTTTTGCGATTATGAGAATGAATACAATTGGAATTAATAATTCATCAGTACTATATTTTACAATTTTTATTTTCAACTACCAACATTATTGATAAAGTGTGATAAAGTAGACCATGGGAGTTTGGTAAAGATGATAATTTAGTAAATAACACTGTGTGAAAATAACAAATCACATTTATGTGGTAGAATTTGATAAAATAAAAGTTTTGTGACTTTTTTAATTTACCATTTTTAGTTTTGTTTGTTTTACTACTCCCTCTTATTCACCCTCATAATCTTATTAATTTGACACATTTTTTGAATATTTTTCAATTTTGATCTTAAAAGGTATCAATTTTGAACTTAAAGATATCAATTTGATAAACAGGCGGTCTTGGGAGAGACCGTCTTAGAATAAGACGATCCAATATTCTAGCCCAACGCGCTTTCTCTCTTCTTTTTCATTTTCTGGGCATTTTTCAGTTTTACTCTTTTTGACCTTTAATGCCACAATTGATCACTTGTAGGTACAAATTGAAATTTACTTTAATTGATATGTTTAAGTACTACTTTATGTTGAAATTGATACCTTTAAGGTCAAAATTGATACCTTTAAGATCCAAATTGAAAAATGCCCAAAAAATGAAAAAAAAAACAAAAAAAAAAAATGGAATCCTAGAGGGCACGTGTAGCGCACACGCCTGCAATGGACCGGCCCAATTGTGGTCTTAGATCAGGACGGTCTTACGCAAGTTTTTGTGTTTGATAAATGCCCAGAAAATTAAAATTTTATTACACGCGCGAATTGGGCCGGCCAAAGTTGACAGTCTCATAATGAGACCGTCTCGTCCAAGTTTTTGTGTTTGTATTATATGAGCTGATTTTAATTTAAGATTTATTTTAAACACAAATTCTTGTGAGAGACTATCTTTAATTGGGCCGGCCCATTATATATTTTTTAAAATATTGTAATTAGACATTTAAGATATTGAAAGTAGGCATTAAGGATACGGTAAGTAACCATTAAGGATAATGTAAGTAGGCATTAGGAATACAACAAGTAGACATTAATCTTTAATAGGTTGAACTTGAGATACATCTCTTAAAGAGACGGTCTCTCAAGAGACTAGCTGAATTTGTGTGTTAAATTGTGTTAGAGTATATAACATATCCCGAGGCCTCAACCATAAGCTTAAACTTTTGGTTAAGTTGGTTTTTTGACATGGTATTAAAAGTCAACGTGACAAAAGGTCTTGGGTTCGAATTTGAACCACCCCTCATTTAAAGTGGAATATTTAGCGCTAAGTATAAAGAGGGTTTATGCTGCATCCACACTTGTACCCCAATGAACTCTCATATGAGGGGGCGTATTAGAGTATATAACATATTTCGAGACCTCAACCATAAGCTTAAATTTTTGATTGAGTTGGTTCCTTGACAAATTATTAATATAAATTATGGGAATATAAGCTTTTTGTTTTAAGGCATCTCATTAAAAGATGGTCTCTTCAAAGACAACCTAAATAAAATAACACTAGGATTATACCTGTGCCATGTCATCGTTAAAAATCTTTTACCACTTTTCGAATATGCTTGATAATTATCAATTAAGCATTAGCAAATTTATACTAAATTTAATCATAATTATAATATATAATAAAACTTAAAGTGCTAATTATGTTATCATAGTGATACACTTGAATAGATATTATGATTAAATATATCCTCATAACTGGATGTTAAAATTAAATTTTAGAAAGAAATATTAAAAGTAGTGAACTCAAATGTTTTTGATGATCATTGAAACTATTAGTAGTTGAAAAATTTTCAATTATACTATATAATGTTGTTATATACTTACATGTGTGTTTTTTTTTGTGTAATACATACTAAAAATGTATATTTGATGACTCTTTTATTGTAAATTTATAATATAAAATAAGATTGCATGAGTTACTCCCAATGTATTACTCTAAATTTATTTCTCAAACTATTCGCCTTCTCTAATAAACTCTCACTTTATAGTATATTGCATTAGAGAATATAAAGAGAGGGGTTAAAAAATAATTATCTAACATTTATAAGTCTTACATTATTTATTGATTAGATTACACATTATTAATATTAATAATTCATATTAACATTCATGTGAATTTGTCGAATTTATTTTACCAATAGTTATTTTATTATTACAATTAAAACACTTTATTAATAATTTGCATTGCATTATAGAAGATGAAG
This sequence comes from Amaranthus cruentus, assembly GCA_019425755.1. Taxonomy (NCBI): domain Eukaryota; kingdom Viridiplantae; phylum Streptophyta; class Magnoliopsida; order Caryophyllales; family Amaranthaceae; genus Amaranthus; species Amaranthus cruentus. The sequence continues at coordinate 2,557,001 of CM033455.1, forward strand.
GAATAATGACCTAAAAATTACATTGTAGGTGTGATACATGACACATACTTGTAAATATGTATTGTAAAGTGATACTCGCCGCAAAATGTTTATAAATTAGTAATAGTATGATAAAATTACAAAGTCATTTCTGTGAAGAAAAAAAACAAAAAAAATACCTGCAATATATGCTAAATAACGAATTGATTGTCATTTATGCTAGAGAGAAAAAGTAATTCAATATCATTAGCTTTATATAGTGTTTGGAAATAAGTATTTCATTTTAAATTATAGATTTCAATTATGAAATCATAAATGAAGAATTGAGAATGACAAGGTTTGATTAGTTATTCTCAAATCCTCAACTTTAACTACTTTGAAAACAATGGTGAAATTTGATCAAAATCCAAAATTTAAAATTTTTAATTTGCCAAATAATAAATTTTAGCCAATTTCATATTTTCAAATAAAATTATGATTTTCAAACATGGCATTATCGAATACAAAAATAACATAGTAGGAGAGTTTTGCAATTCTTATTTACAACTTTCATTGGATTATAATGGTCTACACTCCACAACTTTGCTTCATTTTCCACACTTTAATGATAAATTATGAAGCCGACATACTTTACTAATAAGGTTATAAGGTAACAAGTTAACAACATTCGTCGGTCGTAAGTTTTATGTTTTTTTAAATCAAAATGTACTACTAAAATTTATGTTACTCCTATTTAATTAAGTCACGTTATTATTATTTCCTTAATAATTGAAAAGTCATCATACCTTTTAATACAATATATATATTTTCTATCTTTTTGACTACATCTTATTTGAACAAGATTACTTTTTAGTAATGCTAAATTAGAATCTTTCAAAAAAATATTTAAAAAATAAATAATACTAACTTTACGATGTTATAAAAATAATTGTCATGTGCTTTTCATATAGGATAAATTTAGAAAAATAAACAACTAAAAGTTTGTCGATAAGTGAAAATAAGTTATTTATTTGTTTGATTTGGCGATTTTGATTTTCAACATATTGCTTTGTCATTTAGCAAGATGTTCGCTATTCGACATAATAATCTGCTTTAAAATTTATAGTCAAATTTGTTTTATTTTGAAAAGATTTAAAAGGAAAAAGAATGATGACAGTGACTTTTACTCTTACGATTTTGATTTCTAATCTAAACTAGACTATATGATTTCACTATCATGATTTTAGGTACAAAAATTTCATCTTTTCCATTTTCAATCTCTTCCTTTCATTTCCCTCATAAACAAACAACTAAATTATCTTCGTTCTTTTTCTTTTCCTTCCTTTTTTCTGTATCCCTTTCCCTTCCCTCCTAAAACTCTATCCAAACAATAAACATAGTGTTAAGCTACTCCATTCCATAATGAAACTCTATCCAAACAATAAACATTGTTCACAGGAATTAAGAAAAAAAAAATCTTTAGATAGTAAATATGTTATTTTTTTGAATAATAAATTGAATTGAAGAAAAGTGGAAACCATAAACGTTAAAAATTATTAATAGAAAGTTAGTGGGAAAAATATGAAGATCGTAACTAATAAAATATATTTTTATAAAATTAGTGGGAAACATGTGGGGATCATAAGGAAAATAAAAATGTAAAAATAAAGTTAGTAGAAGATATATGAAGACCATAAGCATTATAATTGAACACATTTATTTTTATCCAAAATTTGTGACATAAATAGAATAATTCTTAATGGAAACAACAAATAAAACATCCCACGGTATAACCAATTAAAACTTTTTTAAGCAACAAAGAAAGTATTATTTATTTTGCTCCCATGATGAGAATAAATTTTAGTAATAAAAGGAAAAAATTTCAAATTAATGGACAAACAATACTTTTATAAGATAACCAACAAGGTCATTTATTAAAAAAAAAAAAAACTATACTTATATATGCTAATTGCTACATGCCTACATCACATATTGATTGCAATTTTATGTTTCAATGGAAAAACTTTTCAATATAAGGGCATGCTTGTATTGGATGTAAATATTTAAGGGAGTAAAAAAAGTCAAAGTAAGAAAATGAAGTTGATAAATGAGAAATTAGTGATTTTGATTGTTGTAGAGGTGGAAAAATTGTTGCAAAGTAATGAAAAATGAAAGGAGTTTTCAATTTTGTGGGGTAAATAATTATCCTAGGGGAGGGTGAGGGAATATATTACCTCCATATTAGGGGAAATTATCTTCTTTAACCATCATTATTTTTATTTTATACTCATTTTACCTTTTTCACAACTATCTCAACTACTTCAAATGCATCTCTATTTGCTTTCATTTTACTAATTTGACTTTTTTACTCCCTTAAATATTTACACTCAACACAAGCATACCCTAAAATTAACCTTTTTTCTCCAACAATGAAAGTATAATATAAGGGTTTTGCATTTATTAGAGAAAGATAAAAATTGCAATTAATAATTCATCACAGTACTTTATTTTACAATTCTTATTTCAAATATCTACTCCTGATACCAAATGTTTGATAATTATCTGGTTGATTATTGTTATGAATAAGACAATTTGAATAAGTTGTTTGAAACAACGTGTTTAAAATCAGCTAATTAAATCAGCTTATAAGTTAAATGGTCAAATCAGTTACTTCAATCAGTTGTCGGTTACTACTTTATTAATTATCGATCATTTACTAAACACCTCTTATATGTTATGATATAGTATGAGGTAGCTTTGTGAGTAAGTTTTAATAGTTGTTTATTTTTAAACAAAATGAATGAATGAATTAATTTAGTCACTTTATTATTTCACTAAGGAAAGGTCTCCCTACCTTTACAAAACGACCAATTTATTGCTGCTCCCTCTCGTATTACTCTGTTCTCTAAATGCGTTTTTTTACTTTGCTATAGTTCTTTTTAAAAAATTCTTTTACTATTTTTTTTATTCATATCCACATATCTTAGCTGCTTTTAATATCATCTAAAAAATTTCAAATAAATTCATCATTTTTTTAATTTTTATGTAATATACAATTGTGCTGATTTTTAGTGGATGAAATGAGTCTTTTTTTTTTTTTACCAAATACAAGTTGATTTAATAGTAAAAAAACTAATATATAGTAATCTATAGAGCCAGCCTACCAAAGATTTTGTTTGTTCAAGCCAAGGGCAGTGGCCAGTGGATTGGGCCGGTCCAGTCATTGATTGTTGGCAAAACAAAGAATGTACGTTTCCTTGTTTCAATAATCATTCCGCCGGTCTCTTGAGAGACCGTTTTTTTAAGAGATATCTCTCAGGTCCAACCCATTAAAGCTTAATGCATACTTTTACTCTGCATTTTCTTTTATGGCCAACTCAATCACAAGAATTTGTGAAATTCATTATGTACTTGTTATCGAAATAGTGTAAGCAACATGAAATAGAGCTTTTCCACTATAACTTTAAGTTCTACTTCATTATGTGAGCTGATTTTAATGCAAGATAGTTTTAAATTTAAATGTTAAATTTTTAATTAGACTTTCTCCATTTTTTTTTTCACTTTTAGTTTGTCCACTTTAAAAAAAAGAAATTTAAATTAGATTTTTGAAGTATATATTCAAGATAAAATATATTTATGTGAAGTCTTGATATAAAGTTTTTCAATATATAATTTTTATAATTTTTTATGATGTGAACAAGGATATTCATCATCATCCTATCCAGTGTATCATGCTCATAGAAAAACTATGGACATGGTCTGAGGAGGGAAGGACGACAACAACTCATACCCATAGAGTAGAGCGCGACCAAAGGAGTCTCCCCGGCTCGAGACGGATAAAGAGAAGTATCTACACGGAAAAGATGAATTAAATGCCTATAAATAAAATAAATAAGTAAAAACAATTACAAAATAAAAATGAAAACAATATATTAATACTAATAATGAAAAGGAAAAATTACCTAGAATAATCCAAATTATTCATGATTTTCCTACAATAATCCCCACCTATTGATTAATCATGAATAATCCTAACTTTGAGGGGTATTTTACTAGAGTAAACTTGGGTAACCCGATGATCTACTATAGTAGGTAATTCATCAAAAAAATAAATTAAATATTAATTTAAAATTAGAAAATATTTTTGAAAATTTACATAAAAAACTCTAAATAATAAAAAAAATCATAAATTTTTTATCAATATTTTTTTTAGCATTTTTTTCGACATTTTATTTCAATTTATCTTTTTTTATAAAAATAAAACTTGCTATAACAAGTCATCCGGTCACCGAGTTTACTCTTGGAAAATGCCCTTTAAAATTGGGATTATTCATAGTTAATCAATAATTGGGAATATTTTTGTGTCAAATAGCAATATGCTTGCACAGAGTTGCACTCAAACTCATTTTAGCACCCTTTTATTTTATATGTACCACTGTTATATGAGATTAAAACATAGTTATGAGATTTTGTCTTACGGTTGTTATTATATGAGATTAAATCTTAATAATATCACTAGTAATGTCCCATTTGCTTTCTGGATACTATTCATCTTTTACTCTTAATTTGTATTTTATTATTAATCTATAAGTTAAAACATAGTCAAGTAAGATCTTGTTTGATTCGTCTCAATGCAAGGATTATTTATATCAACTTTCCATAATTTTTAATTATGCACAATAAGAGATATTAAGAATCGAATAAGTGTATTGGATAAATTACATATAGCAAACACAAATTCTTGTGAGAGACGGTCTCTATGGTAGACAATTTTTATTTGGGCTGGCCTATTATATACTCCCTCCACCCCTTTCTTATTGTCCACTTTCTAGTGGGCACGCAAATTAAGAAAAATGGTAGTGAAGTATTTTAAGTGATTATAATAATTGTAAAGTTGGTAGTTGGGGTATTTAAGTGATTATAATAATTGAAAAGGTGGTAGGTGGGGTATTTTAAATAATATAAGTTGGGGTAGTTGGGGATATTTAGGTAAAAAATATTTGACAAAAATAGAAAATGGACAATTAGAGTGAACTGACCAAATAAGGAAAGTGGACAATAAGAAAGAAACGGAGGGAGTAGTTTTTAAAATATTTTATGTTGGTATTAAGAATAATATAACTATACATTTAAGATATTGAATGTAGACATTAAAAATATGATAAGTAGATTTTTTTTAGAGTAGATTTTTTTTTAGAGAGAAAAAAAATCTACTTATCGTATTAAGGATAATGTAAGTAGACATTAAAAATACAGTAAATGAACATTAATCTTTAAAGGGTTGGGTTTGAGATACGTCTGTCAAGAGACTAGCTATAAAGCAAATGAGACATTACTACTGAATTAGGGGGAGTAATATAAACAATTAAACAAAGTGTAAAAATATGTTTAGGTGCAAGCATATAAAACAAAGAAAGTATAGGTTAAACACAAATTCTTACTTGAGATCGTCTTTTGTAAAGACGACTCTCAATTGCCCAATGTAATTCTAAATATATATTGTTACAACTCTAAATATAGATTTGGACTGGACTTTTGAGAGTCGTCTTTACAAAAGACGGTCTCTTAAGAGAGACCCTGTATGTTAAATTATAGTGCTAAGTGACATAGCAATGCAATATGCTTTATAATCTATTAATTTTTAATTTGTCAAAGGCGAAAATTATTTGCCCACAATGTAAAGTAAAGATTCAAAAATGACTACTTTTTGTAATTGTTAGTCAAATGTTTTAATAGCACCCGCTTAAAAAATATTTGATTCGTTTCTTAAAGAAGTTTCTATTTGTCAATATTTTGGGTGTTTTAATTGTTATTTTCATAAATAATTTTTTCATTTTTATTGCAGATTTTGGATAAAAATAGCCTTATTTATCCTTATATTAATATTTTAATAATACTTATGGTCCTCTATATCTTCCACTAACTTCATTTTAACATTTTTGTATATATCTTGGTCCGCACATATTTTCCACTAACTTTTTAAAAATATTTTTTTATTAGTTGTGGTCTCATATTTTTACACTAATTTTCTTTTAATATTATTTTAATGTTTATGATCTTTATTTTTCCTGAATTAAATTTATTATGCAATAAAATATTATATCTACTATCTACAAAATTTTATTTTTCTTAATTCCCGTGAATATTTCTTGTGGGAACTTCATTAGGAAACGAAGGGAATATTACTTTAGTGTTCTTTAAAATTGTTATCATTTGTCATTTCCCTAAAGAATCTTTTTATTGACATATTAAAATCACAAATTTTGAACATAATTAACCTTGTTTATCTCTATTTTAATATTTTATTAATATTATAGTTTCCACATATATAATGATAATATATGACTTAAGCTCCCCAAATATTTCCAACTAAATTTGTTTAATTATTTTTTAATAATTATGGTCCCTTATTTTTTCACTAATTTTATTTTAATATTTTTTTATTATTTATGATCTTCAATTTTTCTTCATTAAATTTATTATTCAATAAAATAATAGGAGTAACTATTTATTTCTTTTTTTTTTCTTGAACATTCCTTATGGTAACAACTTAAGTAACCTGTGATGTACTAGATGGTTACCTAATTAAGATTCACAAATTCTTGTGAGAGACGGTTTCTTTGAGAGATCAAATCTTTTGTTTGTTTAAATTAAAGGCAGTAGATTGAGGCAGAGCGCAGACTGCCCGTTCTTTTAGGCAAAACAAAGTACACTACTAACCAAAAAAAATAAAAAAATAAATGGGAAACTGGAACTATTTCGTTGTTTCGATAACCATTTGTTGGTGTTTGTTATTGAAACAATGTAAGCAATTAGATGAACTTACAGATTGCATACACAAGTGTGGGAATATCTCCATTCCTTCCCCATTCGGGATCGGGCCTTCCCAGTGTTACTCCCATGACTCCTACTATGAAGTGATCTGCACCAAATCAAATAAACCATTTCTTAAAAACTTGAATCTTGAGATTGTGGAGGTGAATATTGGCATGCCTCCTTATTCCTATTTAAACCCACAAAGAATAATGGTAAAAATTCCATCATCAGCAACAGCATGTAATGGTACCCATAAAAACTGGAGTAGTCCTAATTTGAAGGGTTCCCCTTTTTATTATTCTCCGCTGACGTTATTCGTCTCGGTTGGATGTGATGGTTACGCGTTTTTATTCTATACTGATACCATCTTAAGAGGATGCACGTCAATATGTGAACCTGAACCCGAACCTGATTCCGGTTTTGGAAAAAAAGTGTTTTATGGGTTCTATAATAGTTGCCAATTCGAGGTTCGCTATGGCGATAGTCAGATAATAAAATTGAGTATTGAGAGTGGATCAAAGCATTGCAGATCTGCAGCCTTGATGAATTCCATTAATTTGGCCAATCTCAAATCACTTGTATTGACTGACACTGCCTTTCCTGTCACGCTTCATTTTTTTTTTGATGATCATCAAGGTTTGTTTTTTCACTATATCCACAATCTCATACAATGTCATATGATTCGCTAATCTCTTTGCAAATTGCAAATTGCAAATTATGTTACATCGGTCTCATATGTAATATGTTACATCGCTCAAATTGCAAATTGCGAATCGAAAAAAGATAATTAATTTTCGTCGGTTCTAGGCTATTTTTGTACAGATTTGAGCGAATCGCGAATTCAAAAAGCGAATTATGTTACATCGATCTCATATATAATATGCTCAATTATACTTTTTTCATCTGTTTCACAATAGTTTGTTGGCAACATTCACCAAAAGTCCTCCTATTTTGTTCCAAAATTTTAAGGATAGTCTCAGAATTTGTAAACCTTCCACTTTCACTATAGAGTGGGCATATAATAATAATAATAATAATAATAATAATAATAATAATAATAATAATAATATTTCATGAATATTATTTTTTTTTCTTTGGTATATTGAAAATATTTCATTCTAACATTATTTATTATAGTGTAATATTTGACTTCTAAAATTATTATTGTACACGTCATATATATTTTTAAAAGGAATATAAAAAAACATTTTTCATTCAATTTAATTCAGTTCTCCATAATCTTATATCACAATTATAATATGTAGTAACTTGAATTCCTTATTGAATTGGCAGGAAAATATCAAGATGCGTTATGGATTTTTCTTATCATAATGGTCCTCGGTAAGCAAGATAAAAAAAATAAATGCAATATTATTTTTAGGTGGATCTCTTGGGAGACCGTCTTTTGTAAAGACGACTTTTAAAGTCCAGCCCAAATCTATATTTAGAGTTGTAACAATGTATATTTAGAATTGAACTGGGCTTTTGAGAGCCGTTTTTACAAAAGACGGTCTCAATGTAAGAAGTTGTGTATTATTTTAAGGAAAAAATACCAGAAATAATACAACATTTTGCTTATTTCCCTACAATAATACCAACTTTTGATTAACCAGGAATAATACCAACTTATGGGGGTGTTTCCTACAATATACCTAATATGTTAAAAATCAAACAATAGGTAATTATATGACAAAAAAATTTAGTAAATTAGTTAATAAACTAAAGTTGATATTATTCTAGGAAAAAAGACCCAAAAGTTGGTATTATTCATGGTTAATTAAAAGTTCGTATAATTGTAGGGAAAAGTAACAAAAGGTTGTATTATTCACGATAATTTTTTCCTATTTTTAATGTAATATAAAACAGATGCAAATATTGATTGATCTAAAGTGCCCATGCATTAATCTATCATTTTCTCCTTTCAAAACAAAAATCTATCATTCAAAATTATTAGTAGAATTGTGCAAAATAAACGCATATGATCTTATATTTGAATTCAATCATAACTACACTTAAGATATGATTCAAATTCAATTAAATGATTTAAATGAAAATAACAAGTTATTAGTGCTGGTGTCCGTATGCCTTCACAAAGTGCACCAGCCATTGGACGGTTTCATTAATTAAGGAAATGAAAAATAATGTGTGGTGTCTAAATGTAATCTATGTTAGTCAACATAGTAGTGACTAGTGAGGGAAAATAATCATACTTTAATCATTTTCTAATAATTATAATTTCTATCAATTATTTTTTTAAGTAGAAAGATTGTAGTTAAAAAAAAAAAAGAAAATATGAACTTATTTGGTAAATTGGAGTTGTTCACTGAAATTATTGGCTATTTAACTAGATAAAAACATTGGTTGATTAATCAACAATTAAGCTAATTTTTTATATTAATTGTTAAGGATATATTTAAAACTAATTATTTATTATTGATTTTTTAAGAAGAAATATTATAACAACAAGAACACGAAGAAGATATATAGTTTGTATTTAAATTTAAAAATTGGAAATACAAAATGGTCCAAACAAGTTGGCAAAATCCACTTTAACATAGTATAGATTTCGAAAAGTTGAGATATAGTTAAATCACAATAAAAATAGAAAAGTGGATTAAATAAGATCATAATTAGCGGTAGAAAAATTATTTTAATAAACAAGAAGATAAAGCAAAGAATAAAAATCAATAAAGATAATGGTTGTTACACGTTACGTGTTACATGTTGACATTAGTAGTAATTAAGATAGAACGTGGATAATTTAATTTAATTTAATTCAAATTCACATTTTAAAGAATCTTATTAGTATTTGTAGTGAAAAAGGCACACATAATTGGAGTTATCAATTATTACTAGGTTACTATTACTATTTTCCTACAAATAAATTGAATTATTAAGATATGCAATTGTAAGAAAAAATTGAAATGAATACGCAAAAAAAAAATAAATAAAAAGAACCATGAAGTTTGAAACTTCTCACTAAAATCATCTTCTAAATTAGATTATAAACTATGAATAATATTTGATATGTTATGATTACAGCAGGGGGATCATCTTTGTTGGTGAGCTTCTTTATTGGACTATGTTGGTGGTGGAAAACTAGAAAAGGGAGGAGGGAAATCAAGCTTAGAAAGAAGTACTTCAATGGAAGATTACAACATTATAACTTTAACCAACAAGAAGCCCACAAAACAAAATCATTCACACAAAAAGAACTAAAGAATTCAACAGAAAACTTCAATGAAGATCGCATAATTGGTAAAGGAGGTCAAGGTACTGTCTACAAAGGAATGTTAAGTAATGGAAAACTTATTGCGGTTAAAAAGTCAATCTTATTGAATGAAACCCAATGGAAAGAACTCATCAATGAGGTACTTATCCTCTCAAATGTCAACCATAGAAATGTAGTCAAATTGTTGGGATGTTGCTTAGAGACACAATTTCTACTTTTAGTCTATGAGTTTATTCCCAATGGAACTTTATCAGAACTTATTCATAGTCCTAATGAAGAGTTCCAATTAACTTGGGATACTCGCTTAAGAATTGCATCTGAAGTTGCTGGGGCCATTGCTTATCTACATTCTTCATGTTCAACTCCTATCTACCATAGAGACATAAAGACAAATAACATACTTTTAGATCACGAGTATAGAGCAAAAGTTTGTGATTTTGGGATTTCGAGATCAACTAGTACAGACCAGACTCACATAACAACTTTTGTTCGAGGAACGTTTGGTTATCTCGATCCCGAGTACTTTCGATCAAGTCAGTTTACTGAAAAGAGCGATGTTTATAGTTTTGGAGTGGTTCTGGTTGAAATGATTACAGGGCAGAAGCCGATTACCGTCACTTCTGACTACGCAACTAGTTTGGTGACAAAATTTATGTCATTGACAGATGATTCCGCAATATTCGGGATGTTGGATCCTGTGATTTTAAGAGGGAGTGATAATGTTATTGACGATATAATGGTGGTTGTAAATCTCGCGAAAGGTTGTTTAAATTCTATTGGAGTGGAAAGGCCAACAATGATGCAAGTCGCCATGGAATTAGCTTGTTTGAATCAAAAGGAAGTTGCTAAATCTACTTCATCCAAAGACAAATCAAGTACAAGTGAACATCAAGCCTAATTAAGTTAGTATTTATGCTTAGACTCTCATTAATTTGTGAAATATAAGTTTTATCTCTATTTTTTCTAGCTTGTGGGTGTTACTATATTTGATTGTCATCACTAGATGATTTGGTAGCATTTAGTTGTGGATTTTCATTTATTATAATAAAATATCACAAATTCTGACATGCGATGGACCGAGCAATGTACACTTTTTATCTTAAAGTAATAATCCTTAAAATTGCTAAGTAATCACTTGCAGCTTTTAAATGGTCATTTTTTATAGTTTTAGAATTATTCCTAATAAGTCTAAAAAGATTAATTACAATCGGAGTTGTGTAGAGTGTTGTGATTGAAACTAAGATATGCAGCGATCACTAGCCTTCTAGGATTATGTAACCGATAGGTAAACATGGTTAAATATTGGTGTAATATGTAAATATTTATATGTCATTATAATTAATTAAAACTGTCTTTATATCCTACTTAAAGTGATCTAATTAAATTTAAAGGATTTGGACTTAAATGTTTTAATAAGTTGTGAGTATTAAATGTTAAATGTGTAGAGACTCATTTTATGACGAAGTTCTATGATGGGCTGAATACCAGTCACAAGTTATTATATATATATTTCAGTTATGGTCCCTAGGTTATACATATTCATTTTCTCCTGACATCCCATTATCAGAGAGAATTAAAGAGTGATAACATTAAGGGTCGTCATTTTAGCTAGGGAATAATACGTGTTAATCTAGAAGATCCATACACTCTCATTTTCAAGATTAGCTACCGTGCTATGAAATCAGGTATTCTTCAGTTTTGTCTTTTCAATTTGTTCTCCTAATTCAACATAATCGATCATGTTTGTTAATAATGATATTCACCATTTATTTGTCCTATCATAGATGACTAAATCCAGTAACATTTTATCAAATGATATCGACAGTCTCGATCGCAATGGATGACCATTAATAAATTAATTAAGAAGCTAGACAAGGGTACATGTGCACAAATAAAAAAAATGATTACAATTAATCATCACTCAATTATTATATTAATTAATTATAGCCCACACTTTTTTTAAAATGATACACAAACATACAAAGATGGATATTAACAGTAATCCAAAGTAATTTAAACAACAATACAATAATAGAAGAATATAATAATATGTCATCATCATCTCCAATTTATCTCGTTTATAGAAAACTATGATCAGGGTTTGGGAGGGAAAAAAGACGACAGCCCATCTCGTTTATAGAAAACTATGATCAGGGTTTGGGAGGGAAAAAAGACGACAGCCCATACCCAATACAGTGCGGTCAAAGAGTCTCTCGACTTAATCAGCTTTTTGTAATCGGAAAGTGAAAGTATGAGCATAGAAACTGTTGTCATCGATTCCCAACACGGGGTGATCAGTGCTAAAATAACAAACATAACCTTTTGTGACATGCTGTAATTCATACACATTACTATCATTATTCTTATTCTTGTTACCCCTAGCCCTCACAATCTTGAAATTGCGGTTATATAGGATATCAACGGAGGCGATGTATTGGTGGACTAGATCAGCATCAGTAAAATCCGGATCATTAGGATCAGGAGTAGTAGTATCAGTAGAACTAGGGTACAAACCCCACGCAACGGGTATCGGTGGTAAAGTCGGGCAACGTGAAGGTTTCTCAAGGAAGGCAATGTAAACTGCTTGACCGCGCCTAATGAAGTTATCTTTCTTTCTTTTGGATGAGAAATGAGATAAGGTTGGCTTGAGATCTAAAAGCGACGATGATATGGTTACGGGTTGGTTGTCAATTGAACTACCATCACAACTTACGCCTATGTAGTAAAATGGGCAAGTAGTAAGAGGATATAGCGATTGATGATAATAAAGACTGCAGTTTGGGAATGGATGTGATATCAAACGGTATGACCCCTTATTCACAATCTTTTCACCGTTTATGTCACGAACATAAACGTCAATCGCGGCCATTGACGCGGCAATAATAGTAGAGAAAATAATAGTAACTATCAAAACAACAACACTGGTAATAATGGATTTCATTTCTTTGCTTTTATTTTGTCGATCGGAGTGGATCTATTAATATTATCGATCTTGTTTATGTATATATATATATGTATATGTGTGTGTAATGTAGGTATATCATGTTATATTAATTATTAGATAGCTATTAGCTATATAATGTGTGTTCCCTTATACATTGCAAATTCCGGATGAGTACTTACTTGAATTCAATAACTTGTTATAGTCTACAACATATCTTGGGGTCCCAACCATCAGTTTAAGCTTTTGGTTGAGTTGGTTTTTTGACATGGTATCAGAAGTCAGTGTGACAAGAGATCTCAGGTTCGAAACTCAACCACCCCTCATTTAAAAGTGGAATATTTAGCACCAGGTATGAGGAGGACCTGTGTTGCATCCACACTTCTAGCCCAAAGGGCTCTTGTGTGGGGAGACGTGTTAGAGTATATAACATATTTTGGGGTCTCAACCATCAGCTTAAGCTTTTGGTTGAGTTGATTATTTGACATAAATAATTAATGTTTATTTGAAATCATCAGAGAGATTATTAAACATGCATGCACGACGTTGTTATATGATATACATACATATTACATACTGCCTGACATGTTTTCGATACAGCTTACATGTCGATCATTTTCTAGATCTAATTATATTATTTGAGCGATTTTGCATATCTTCGACGCCGGCCGGCCATTTGACATTTCATATTACTCTAACGGTCCGTTTGTTTGTTGATTTTAAACGATTGGAATAGTAATATATGTTGGAAATACTTCATATGTAAGACAAGTTTCCATATATCTATAAAATAATGAGTTGTTGAATTTGCATATATATTGATTGAGCTAATCCTCCTACTACAATATGATTTTGGGAATCAATTATAAACCCTACCTAGTACATGAGCAAGTGAATGATCTTGACCCGTGGGTTTGTGGGCCCGAGCCCACGGGTGTCCTGTGACTACACGGGTTTGTGGGCCACGGTGAGATCATAGTTTCATGTTCATACTTGTCCTACTTAGTGCATGTGTATTATCTCCCTCGTTTGGAGAGCATTGGCGGACCTACTAACTAACAATGGATAGCATAGGCTACGCATGATTTTGTTAGAAAAATTAATTTTTTTTTATAATGCATTTTCTTCGTTTCATTATACTTGTTATATTTGACTTTTTACGCTATCCAATATGTTACTCTAATCAGTTATGTACACATCTAAAAATTGTATAAAAAGTTAATTTTATGATAGTATGCGATTAGACGAATTAAACAAGATCTCACTTGCATATATTTTTACTTAAATATAGTTGTTCAAAAAAATACTTAATGACCCGGTATTGTTCCGACCTTGAAACCAAACCTGATTTTGACCTTAATAATGGATTTACAATTACAGAAAAAACCAATATATATAGACACAAAGCCCAATTTTGAACTAAACACCTAATAAGAAATCAAACCGATGACCCAAATAAACACCACGCCGGTCGTAATAAGCTTAAAGAAGAATAGTAATGTAGCAAGTAGTTTAGAGGAAGTATTTCACTATGTCAAACTTTGATCTCGTTGTAACTTGTAATTTGTACGATGCGGTGTGGATGACATATTTCACCTTTTTTATTTTATACTGATAGTGACATGGGATTATTATTGCGATATTTGCAGTGATAAAAATTTTTGGGTTTTCATTTTACAAACAAAAATTCTACCGAATTTTTTATTAATTTAGTTCAACACGTTGGTGCTACCCATGATTTATAGGTCTGGATCCGCCACTGTTGGAGAGAGGTCGTATTAGATGGTAATGAAAATCTATAAACATAAAAAACTTTTTTATAATTAAAATTTCATTACCATGGGAATGAAACGATACATTTAATGAAAATTTATACTACAACTCATTCTCATTACCACTATTTAATGCTAATAACCAAACAGATATATTTACGAATATATTTCTATGATTTTATTCCTTAGTTTCATTTTCAAAGGTTAGCATCCAAGATTATCTTGTTTGCTTAATTAAATCATCATACAATTCTATAGTTTTGCTGTTAAATGACAAATGACAGTCTCACAGCCATATGCCAAATACAACAAGATTATTGATCCTTCAACAGTAAAGTAATTTATTTCTAAAAATACATTAATGTTAAAAAATACATAGCTTTCAAAAATTATTATACATTAATACAATAGTTATAACATCGTCATCACATATTAAAATACTAGAATGGAAAAATAATAAACCTTCCAAAATTTTTTTTGTTTTAGTAAGAAAATATTGCTATTTATAGGCAAATTCAAAAGCTGTAAGAAAAGATTGTACATCACAAATAAAAACAGTAAAAAAATAATAATTTCCCATAATAAAACAACACATGATCAAAATACTTTCCTAAATACAATATAATTTTAAAAGTTACATTTTAAATATGCAATTGCACAATAATTTAAAAGTTACATTTCGAATAAAAAATCCATTCAACAAAACTTCGTGCGATACACGGATGCTATACCGGTTCATATATAAAGCTCTAATGGCCAGCTTTTCATGATCATGATCATTTTTTTTTTCTTCCTACACTGGCAAATTGTAGATTACAGGATATATAGAGTTAGCTGGGGCCACTAGAAGTACGGGTAACAATAAACATTAACTACGGTGTAATGTAAGAGTATTTAATTTATTTTTTTAATTTTATTTATTTTAATATTATTATTTTTGTTTTATTTTTTGTGATTTAAGATTCACAGTAAACAATATAATCAGATAGAATATTTTGTCTATATACTTGATCCGTTTCATAATATTTGTTACATTTGACTTTTCATACAATCTAATATGCTAATTTGTTTACTTATATGTCGAATTATAGACATTTAAAAATTATAAAAAATATATATTATGAAAGTATGCGAGTAGACAATTCAAACAAGATCCCACTTGACTATATTTTTACTTAAATATTAGTCACCATATATAAAATAAGCTAAAAAGATAAATAGTGCTCAAAATCGAAAGTATTATTTAGTAACAACCTTTTTAAAATATACAAATGTGCAATATTACAGAAAATTTGCAGCATAATCAAATTATTAAAACACATAAGCTGCAACAACCAATGAAAAAAATCCACATCATACAGCTCTGAAATCATGACATTTGGCTAACATGTGTTCATCTTTAATTTGCAGGTGATAGTATTAAGATATTAAGATTACTTGGTGTAATAAATCTATATAAAATTAATAATAATTGGACTTTTGTGGGATATTAAAATAATAAAGTGATATGGATTCATTGTTGCCAGTTGCCAGTTGCCACAACGCTTAATTAGTTGTCAAGGCGTTAGTAATTAACAAATTTTCTAAGAGGTTTGTTTGTCCCATGCCTTATTATTTAAGATACAATTTTGAAACAAGTATCATGAATAAGTCACAAATTTATATTATTTTATCAAATTTTAACGTTTTTTAAAAATTATACTAATAGATGTAAATCAATATTGTAACAAATAACGACAACAACATTGTATAAAAATTTATTTAATTTAATAATGATAACATTGTATAAAAATTTATTTAATTTAATAATCATTTAATGATGAAATGACATTGCTTAAACTCCTGCATAGAATTTTAAAATATTTTTGTGTCATTATACTCTTACACTACTAGTTTAAAAGTCCATACAATACGAAATTATCAATATAAAAATATATAAATAATATTTTCTGATGCAGTCGGTTGATGTGTTAGTTGGACCGACCAAATAGTAACCAAATAATTTGGTCAACTGGACCGACAAAAATAGATTTATTAGCTATTTGATCTGTAGGGTGGTGACAAAAATTGTGCTAAGTCGGTTAATGGGGTTGGTACGTAAAGAGTTTGTTTTGTAATGTATATATACATATTCTATAGAAATAGTGACTAGATATATACATTATGACTTATAATTACAAAACCTTAATATATTACATTCTTTGTTCTATTATACTTTCAATTAATAATGATATTTTTTCCGTACAATATGTTACAATCATCAGTAAGTATTTTAGAATAGATGTATTATTACCCTTCAAATATCATGCATGATCAATTTGTATGAAACAATTGTATCTCAACTTCCTTGGAACAAGAAGTGTTATTGAAGTCAATGTTATCAAAAGTGATTGCCCCAAAAGAAGCATTGCCCATTTCTGAAAATAAAGTACTTGAACTTCCAACTCTCCAATATTCACTAGTTTGATCATGTGGTCTTGTTGGAGCTTTTGAAATTTTGTTCATAGATAAAGATCTTAATTTCCTTAAACCTTCTAGTCCCATTGTTACTTCTTTCATTGTTGGCCTCTCTTGTCTTATTGGGTTCAAGCATAATTTTGCAATATTTGAAAATTTGATGATGTCATCTTCTTTGCCATCCTTTAAAACTATGGGATCCACAATGTTGATTAAACTTGACTCATTCATTGATGAAATAAAATACTCTACCAAACTTGTGTCATCTTCTTCTATTGGGCGAATAGGGTTTTGTCCTGTCAAAAGCTCTATCAAAAGTACTCCAAAACTATATACATCGCTCTTCTCTGTATATTGGCCTGAATAGAAATATTCAGGATCCAAATAACCAAATGTTCCTTGAACACAAGTCGACAAATGAGACTGATCCATATCAACCACTCGAGAAATTTCAAAATCTGAGAGTTTAGCATTGAATTTATCATCCAAAAGTATGTTGTTGGATTTTATGTCTCTATGGTAGATAGGTGTAGGAAATTCTGAATGTAAATAATCAATTGCAGTGGCAGTTTCATAAGCGATTCTCAGACGCATTTCCCATGTAAATATGAACTCAACACTAGAATTTTGGATCAATTCGAAAAGTGTTCCATTGGATATGTACTCATAAACAACTAATGGAATGTTTCCCTCCAAGCAGCATCCCAAAATCTTGACCACATGTCTATGTTTAATTTGGGATAAAAGAATTATCTCATTGATGAATGGTTTCCATTGGTTTTGATCAAGAGCTTTTGATCTTTTAACGGCAATAACATTATCATCTTTCAACATTCCTTTGTAAACTGTACCTTGTCCTCCTTGTCCAAGAATACGATCTTTGTCAAAATTATTAGTGTATTTCTTTAGTTCTGATAAACTGAATATTTTAATTTTCTCTATTACTTCTCTATTGAAACATCCTTGCTCCTCGAGTTTTTCATTGAAGTATTTTTTTCTAAAGTTATGCTCTTGTCTTCTCTTTTTTGTTTTGAATTGCCATAGACTCCAAAAAAATCCAAAAGTTATAAGAGATCCGCCAAAAACTACATTAATAGTTACAAATAATGAACATATAATTATATATTTACTCATCATATTATTATTATTTTTAAAAGGATCAATAAAGATTGTTTCGTTGCGTATTTATAGTTGCATGAATTGAGATTGAAATCTACCGTATATATAGTTTTAGTATTAAATGTCAGTCTCTTCACGATTCGGTTTTATTGATAAAGAAACATTAAGTTTAATTATAAATTAGATTTAAAATCTACCTAGCTTATTTATTTTCCCCTGTAAACCCTATCATTCATATTTAATTGTTTATATTAAAAATTTACTGTTTCTTTTAATAATATTTAGTTTTCTCAAGATACCATTTTTCTCTTGTTATATTTAAATTAGTGTTAGAGTATATAACATATTCTAGGGCCTCAACCATTAGTTTAAGCATTTGGTTGAGTTAGTTTCTTGACATGGTATCAGAAGCCAACGTCACAAGAGGTCACGGGTTCGAATCTCAACCACCCCTTATTTAAGTGGAATATTTAGCACTAGGTATAAAGAGAGTCTGTGTTGCATCCACACTTTTAGCCTAAAGGGCTCTCGTGTGAGGGGGCGTGTTAGAGTATATAACATATTCTAGGGCCTCAACCATTAGCTTAAGCATATCATGCTAAATATATAATGAAAAGATCTTAAAATTGATTTTTGAAATATTATAGAGTGTTAGACATGCAAGCATAGCTGCATAGGCCAATGCTTAGCCTCTTATAAAAAATTTAAGACACAAAATTTTTACTTTTCCTTCTTTTAATACTGTTTTATTCATTTAATTTAATTTAATTTATGATCAAGTTGGTTACTGTTGAACATTTAGTGTCTAATAATCCTAAGTTAATAATCACTAAGTACTACTAAAGTAGTGGGACAATATGTATTAATATATAAGTCCAAAAGGTATTTAAAAGATAGGACAAAACGAGAAAAGAGAAAACCAAGTCAGCCTGAAAAGCCGACTCGGCGATCCCTTTTTTGGAGCTAAAGCCGACTCGGCTTTAGCTTCTGGAAAGATGGGTTTGTCCAGAAGAAAAACTCGAGTCGGCTTTCCTTGGTGTGGGACTGACCGCCGACTCGGCGATTCCTGCTGGAAGTGACCGTTGGTCATTTTCCTGTTTTCTTAAAGTTATGCCTTGGATTCCTTCACTAATTCTCTTGATTTCTGAGGTTACAAAGAGTATTATTCTCAATAATGCTCATGAATGTCTTGATTTATTGATATTGAATTACATGATCATCAATTTGATCATTAAGGTGATTTATTGGGCCATGACTCTCTTCTATGCTCTTGTAGTATAAATAGAGGTCTTTTGGTGATGAGTTGGTACACCAATTCTCTGAATTCTACTTCTTATTTTCTCTTATTTGCTTTTGTTTGTGCTTCTTCAAGAGAGTAATTAACTCTTGTGCAAGCTTTCCATTTCTTATAATTTCCAAACACAAAGCTGTTAAGTGATATATCCTAAGTACTAAGGGTATATTGTGTTGTTTGTATCTCGTTGTGAATTTCCATTCATCAACCCAAGTACCTTTGTGGGGGAAATATCACAAAAGGAAAGTGAGTACACGCCTACAACAAGTATCAAGTTTCCGAGTAACGATGGTCGTTACAAACTTATCTTTAAGTCTATTTAGCATTGTTATTGTAATTTCATTTTGTCATCAACAAAGGGGTTATACAAATTCCCGATTGTAATTTGTATTTACATTATATACTCGTAATAGTTACTCTTTTAATTCTCACTTGCAGTTGTAATAGATAATTAGCTTACCTAAACTTGCGGCAATATCAATGCTCATGATATTCAGCATTTCATCTAAAAAAATGAAAAATAAAAAATAAAATTAGTAAAATAAAGTAATCTATCTATATATACATTATACTAAAGCAAAATACGAATAATATAAGTAAATCAAAAAGTGATGAGTTGTGAACTTCTCAAGAAATATGTTTTCCCTCCATTTACACTACAACATAATTTACTTTTAGTAAGATACATGTAGCGATATTTAAATTAAATGTCGCTATTTCAAATTGCTAATAGTATATATAGAGGATGTGGTGACATTTATTAGACCCTTTAGCAGTATATTAAAAAATCACACAAAAGTTTTTTGCGACATAGGATCTAGTGACATTTCTCACAAATGCCACAATAGACAATAGTAACAATTACATATACCACAAAAGACCAAATAAAGTGTCACTAAATCATTTTATGGTGAAACATTAAATAAAAACCAATAATTTTAACATTAAAAATATGAATTATTAGTGGCATTTTTTTAATGCCATTAAATCCAATGTCGCAAAAAGTTAAATTTGTTGTAGTGTAATCAAAGGTGGTGTCATTATTTGCTAATAAAGAGTGTGGGAAATATATGATTATCATTATATTAAATTTCATTAATTGTTTGAGTGACATGTATGTGACTTTTTATTGTTCAATACACAATAACAATTTGCTAGCGGTCATTTTGAAAACCAAAAAAATTTGTTCTCTGTAATAATAATTTGCTAACTTTCATTTTGTCACTTACAATCTTATAATGATTATAAAATTTTAATATTTATATATTAATATTAGTATGAATTTGTGGGTTAGATTAATATCTATATATTAATATTAGTTTGAATTTGTAAAGTTTATGTCATCACTAAGTTATATTACTTACAAACACTTCCAATAAAACTCTTCATTGGTAATTTGCATTTTCATTAGAATTGCATTGTAAGTTTGACACTTAGCACAATTTGTAAAATGCATTATAATAGAGACACATGACACAGTTTGTAAAATGCATTGTAATAGAGACACATGACACAAAGTGCTTATGAATTAGTATATTGTATGATGATGATTATTAGAGCATATATCTAATTTAAATAATTGTTTCTTTAATAAACATTAAATTGTATACGATATGGCATGATTCCTTTTTAACATGCATAATCCTTTAATTTATTGTTATTATCTCAAGCTTTTTATAATACTTTGTTAGCATAATAACATTCTTCATGGTCATAAAAAACAGGCATTTAATAAGACCCTATAAATTAGACCATAAAATGATGCAATGAGTAATTTATTAGAGTTGTTTATGGGAGAAAGAACTTGTGTGGATTTGGTCTACGCTAATATTAATATTAGTGTGGACCAAATCTTACACTCACTTCACTCCACTCTATTTCACTCCACTCCACTCAACTTTACTCCCCTTCCTACTTTTCAGTTTTCACTCCGTGCTATTTCACTCCACTCCACTCAACTTTACTCCCCTCCCTACTCTTCACTCCACGCTTTCACTCTATTTCACTCTATTCTAATACTTTCACATTTCGTCTATTTCACTCTTATACTTAAAAATATTTAAAAAATATAAATAAAAATTAAAAAATTAAAAATAAAAATTTAAACAAATAAAATATTTAAAAAAAATTTTAAAAATTAAAATTTTCCAAAAAAATTTTAAAATTTCAAAAAACTAAAAAAAGATAATAATTAAAATTAACAAATCAAAAATATAAAAAATTAAATAATTAAAATTAAAATTAAAAATTTTAGAAATTAAAAATTTAAATTGAAAAAATAAAAATTTAAATTTAAAATTAAATTACATTAAATTATTTTTTTTCCTTTTTAAAAAAATTTGGAAATGGAGTAAAGATGTGAGAGATTGGAAGTAGAGAGTGAAAGTGAAAACTTGGTCCACCTAAAAGTTAATGTGGATCAAGTCTACCTTAAACATTTCCTATTTATGGGCGGGCTACTATCGACAATACATTACCTATTTACCCTGCGGCACAAACTCAAATCCTGCTTACGTAGTGTTTTGAAACTTTTTTTGTATGTTGAGTATTTTAGACAATATATTGCATTATTTTAATTGTTATTAAGACTTAATTAACTTTATAATATGTATTGTATTGTATTATATATATAATAAAAAATAAAAATATATAAAAGAGAAAATTATGAAAAAGTACATAATAATTTTTTTTCCAAAAAATACCTAACAAATTTTTTTTTTCCATAGAATATCGAGTAACGTTTTTCTTCTATACACCGTCAAATATAACGGTTGACTGGTAAAAATCAAAAATTCTTCCTCCTTATTTTCAATTTCTTTTCCAATTTAATTTGGATTTGAAATTGAATTAGATGATATTTAAAATACAAAAATAGCATATAAATAAATCCTAAAAAGTAAAAATGCGATTTATTAAGGTAATTAAATTAAATAAGTATGCTCACCAATAACCACATCACCATGAGAATCGCCCCATTTAAGAACAACAGGTGCAGAAGTTATATTACTCCCTGGTGCTGGTAATGGTGTTCCATCTTCTAGAAACTTCTTGCTAATTAAGAAGGCTGACCTGAATCTACAACTTCCATTATTTGTATTTGTATGTTTATTAATCACTGATCTTATACTATATTCTTTCAATTGTGAAGATGTTCTAAAATTTGTCTGACAACACTTATACCCATAGCATCTGCTAGGCCTAGGCCTAGACCTTATAAGGGCAGTATCAGGCTTAGAAACAGAGGTACATCCTGTTATGATTTCACCCTTTTTATCATACATTAAACCATATCCATTCCCACATCCCACTGATACAAACACATTATCTGAGTAACTATCACCATAATCATATTCACTGTCCGCAAAATAGAACATAGATTGGGTTAAGTTATGGCTCACCCATGTCTCTTTAAGAGATAATGATGATGTAGTTGGAAATTTTACGATCAGAAAACCGCCATCGGAAATGGGGTAATAGGGTATGATTTCCATGATCTCCAGATTGAGATGTTTTAAATAGGCTCTGTTTGGGGAGGAGGAAGTATTACATTCCACTAAGAAGCTTGAATTTAAGTAACAATTTGAAGCCCCTATTCCAAATGGATATCGAATCTTTGTATTCCCGCATTTGCGTATACATGATTGTTTTTGTAGGGATTGTTTCCATGAACATGAAAATATGATTGATAACATAAACAATATTAATATGTATGTGTTTGGGTTATAACTCATTTTTTGTGTTGTAATATGCTCATTACATTCAAGAAGGGAGTTATGTATATATACTCATTAGGGTGAATTTTTAATTTTTCTATTTTTTCTTCATGACTTTAGAACTACTTTCTCCGTTCAATAATACTTGTTACATTTTACTTTTTTACGCAATCCAATGCACAAGTTTGATATCTTAAACTACACTTTTCTAAAAATTATAAAAATTTAATATTATTAAAGTATGCGATTAGACGATTCAAACAAGATCCCACTTGATTATATTTTTACTTACACATTAGTCGCAACATGTAAAATAAGCTTGAACGATGAATAGTACACAAAATCAAAATGTCGTAATAATTAAATTTATGTTGTTATGACTTATGATATAAGATGATCAAGTTTAGTAAGGATATATATGAGTAGCTTTTGTTTTAAGTATCACTTCTTTTCAAGTTAGTGAATATTTTTGATTAAAAATATTAGTATTAGGTTATTTGATAAACTTAGCAGAAATTGAAGATATTTTGTATCATAATTAGTTGATATTTAATTTGGTTATGTTAAAACTTTATACATATAATTGTTCAAAATACATTTTTATTAATTTAACAACAATGTCTAAATTATTATTACATTTTTTTATAAAATATATACTTCTATAATAATCACATGCATAGCACGGATAAATATCTAGCTAGTATTTACTTATAATACAAGCAAGTCATTAAGAGAAATTATATTTTTAATTAAATTTGTCCAAATTTTTCCTCAAACTCCTCTTCAAATCTCTTCTTCTCCTTTTTATTATTTAAACAAAAAATCCTCCATCTTTCAAATTCCTCACTTTTCTTTCTCAATATTTCCTTTAATCCAAGTGTGAGGTTTTCATATTACTTTAAATAAACAATTCTCCATTTATTAAATCTTGATACTTTATTTATTTATTAATTTATTAAATTGTCTTATAAGTGTTTTAGTTGAGTTTTGTTTCTTAGGATTCAATGGTGGGGTAGCCATAATAATTCAAATTGAGGTCTTATTAAATTTCACAAATTGTTGTTAGACACTGTTTTTTGTTCGGGTTTGTCTATTAAATTTTTTTAAAAAACACATATGAAAAACATGAGTTGTTGGTTTGATCACTTTGATAAATTCTTGTACCGAATTATTTCGAATGATACAAATTGCAATTAATAAACACAAATTTTTGTGAAAAACGGTCTCTTTGAGAGATCATCTCTAATTGAACCGGTATATATATTATATATTATATATGTAAAATATTTTTAAAATATTAAGGATATAATAAGTAAGCATTATAATAGTATAAGTAGGTATTAAAAATACGCTAAGTAAACATTAATATTTAATAGATTGGACTTGAGATATTACATCACAATTTTAAGCTATACTCCCTTTATTCCATAATACTTGCTACTAATAGTGACATTTTCCCACACAATATGTCACACTCAGTAGCAAGTATTATGGAATGGAGGAAGTATAATTTATTATTGTATCATACAATAATAAATTATACTTCCTCCATTCCATAATACTTGTTTCTTTTATACTCCCTTCTATTCGCTTTATTTGTCCCTTTTGGTTTTTCAACACTATTCATCAACCACTCTTATTAAGTGATTTGTTCTTAATTTATAAGTTACAATATAGTCATGTGGGATCTTGTTTAATTCGTCTTGTTGTAAATTTTATTAATATCAATTTTTTATAATTTTTACTTAAAAACAATTAGAGATATTCAAAATTGAAAATGTGCATTGGTAAATGTGTCAAAAATAAATAGGACAAGTAAAAAGAATAGGAGAGACTATATAATTTTCAACTTTACATCATCGCTAAAACTGTGATAAAGT
The DNA here is from genome assembly GCA_019425755.1 of Amaranthus cruentus. Classification (NCBI taxonomy): domain Eukaryota; kingdom Viridiplantae; phylum Streptophyta; class Magnoliopsida; order Caryophyllales; family Amaranthaceae; genus Amaranthus; species Amaranthus cruentus. The sequence goes on from CM033455.1 coordinate 2,582,183, forward strand.
AGATTATGTGGTGATAACGATAATGGTGCCTTGGAAAAACTTTATATGGTCCTTTTTTTCAACACAAAGGTATTCAAGCTTGGCGGGTAATGATTTTATGAATTAAGGAGTTTTAAAAAAAATAGATTATGAGTTGTCTTTGGAAAAAAATATAATTTTAACTTATTTTGATATTAATACACAATTGGATAGTCAAATCATTTTATTCTAGTGTTTGGTAAATTATCTGGGTGAAACAATTTATTGTCACAAATCAGTTGATGAAACCAGCTCACCAAATTAACTAATCAAATCAAATCAGGTATTATTTATTATCTATCTATCGTCATTTATTAAAATCCTCTATGATTTATGAGGTAACTTCGTGAGTAAGTTTTAAGGGTTGTTTATTTTTTTTTTACAAAATGAATTAATTTAAAATTCTGCCCTTATTTAATTAAGTCACATTATTATTACCTCTAACGAAAGGTCTCCCTACCTTTATAAAACAATTTATTAGTCTCTTTCTTCCTAAGACATTAATCCACTTTTTTTTTTTTTTTTTTAATAATACTTGATTTATTAATAAAGAGTCATACGACATCTACATCAGAGATAAAAATTAGCAAGTACATAACAACTTTAACCAAAGATAATTCAAAATTAACAAAACTACGATCGTTATATATGAGATTTGACAATTATAAACATCATTTACGACATCGCTGTTTGACACAGCCTTCTACGAGGGTGTCTTTCGATCTATTGTAGTCTTGAGATAGAATTGAATTATTTGATGTAATTGATGGTAATTGCAACATTGGTGTCTGCTGCATTACCGCATGAATCTCTGCCCACAAATCAATTGCAAGCCAAACTTCATAACTCCAAAGTCTCATGAAGAGAGATATCAAAACCCAATATATGGGTAGAATCAACTCAATGAACGGGTAGAACAACTCTACTGTAGGGAGAGGACAAATACTTATTCTAATCATATTCTAAACGCTTAAAACGGACAAATTTAGTGCTTATCATCAACCAAAAGGTTGATGATAGCCCCAAACCAACTATGGAGGTTAGGTTTTTTAAGAAAGAGAAGAGAGAAAATGAAAAGGGGAGAGGGAGTCGGTTATAAAAAGTATATTTAATCCACTTTCTTTTTAATCTGTTCTTTTTACTTTGATTTTTTTTTTATGAAAAATTTTCATTAATTTTTTATATTCACATTTAGATGTTTCAACTCTTTTTTTAATATCATTCACACAATTTAAACCCTTTCACCATTTCTTAATTTTTTATACAATTATAGTAATTTCTTATATACAAAATAATTATTTTTTAACCAAAATTTTAGTTGATCCAGATTACTTTTTATTAATAATAATAAAAAACTACTTTATAATAATTGTAATATTATATACATTTTAGTATCACCCACTTCGTAGCTAGTACTTCCTCCGTTCTGATTTACTTGCTACGGTTGCATGGGCACAAATATTAAGGAGTTACTGTGCAATGATGAGTAGTAGTGAAAAGTTGCTTTTTTTGAATTTTTTAATATTATTTGTTGAAAAATGAAAAAGAAAAATAGGAGTAATTAGATATAGAGTAGGATAAAAGTAGGAGTAGATATAACTTTAAATGATTGATTTTTTACTAAAAAGAAAATGTAGCAAGTAATATGAAATTTTCCAAAATGAAAAATGTAGCAAGTATTATGGAACGGAA